>CM069912.1:33625844-35120258 GCA_036172215.1 Camellia granthamiana
CCAAAGCTAACAAGCTAGAATGCATGGTGGCTATACAAAGCGTGGCAAGCATGATCAAATCAACACCAAAAAGAGCTTAAACATGGTGAAACATGACTAAAAACTTCTCAAAGTTAGGTCAAAACATGCAAGCATGATCGTCTAAATGCATGATACAAGTATTCGGCAAATCAGAGGATTGCAAGGCAAGTGCATGGTACATGCAAGAGGCCAACAAACCAACCTAAAACAAAAGTGTAGCATGACCAAATAACACCAAATACCCTCTGAAATGGAGCCAAATAAAGCTAAGAAAACATGCTACTATGGTGAGCCAACAATGTAAGGATATGAGACACAAAGGGAGAGGGGTGTCCCTCCCCTGTACAAGACCTCAAAAACACTTCTCCACCATTGAAAATCCTCTGGATTTCAGTGCTAAGAAGGTGAAAAGAAAAGGGTTTCAAAGCCTAAAGAGGAAGGCACAAAAGAGTCCAAACAAGGCCTAAGAGGGGGGTAGACAACCCCTAACCCAAAAGAGACCTTAAACAATCATCTTAAGCATGCAAAAAAATAACTTTTTTTAGTTTATAGTTAAGCTTGAAACAATATGCAAATAGGTCTAAAAGCTCAAGGAAAGATGGGGAATAAAAGAGGTAGTTCTCACCCTTGAAGAACACTTCAAGAACACCAACTCCAGCACCTCCTTCTGATCAAAATCAACTCAAAAACTCAGAAATCAACCCCTTAGCACCTCAGCAACCAAAGTATAGTGTAACACTAGGTGCCTTAGTGCAAAAATATAAACAAAAACACACTTTTGAACACTATTACACACACAACTACACAGAGAGAGGAGATATAGAGAGAGAGACTGTATATATCTTGTATATCACTTTTGCTAAACCTCTGAAATGGGAGGGGAGGCCCTCCTCTTATAGAAGATCAAAATCCAAGCTTCCAAAAAAAGCTAAGATCAAGGGTGAAATCCCTCCATACACGTGTATGGAGGGCAGAGTTTGTGCTCACCAGCTGGCACAGCTGGCACGCACAATGCCTGAAAAAGGCAAAGAAAAGGTCTCGACCAGGAAAAGTGGCCAATCGACCAAAACAATGGCCAACCGACCAAAAACATTGCCGATCGACCAATACTTTTGGCCGGTAGCAAGAACACAGGGCCGGTGGCTTCAGGCCATGGTAGGTGGGGTGTGGGGATGGCCAACAAGCCATTCCCTGCCCTCAAAAGCAAAAACACAACTGTTTGGTCCACAGCCAAGCACAAAACAAACAAGTTGAGAGGTCTTGAGGCAAGGCGCGCGGCCGAAACCTCCGAGAACTGAAGACGAACACGAACATGGATAATCATCGAGTGTCCAAACGATGACGTCCAAGTCTTACGGACGGTCAAAAATGGGGTGTCTACACTCATCTTCTCTATTTGAGGTAGAGATTCTTTTACACTTTCTTGTGGTTTTTTAACTTTGTCATTGGTTGTTGTGTAACAATAGTGGGTTTTGGGAGTATTTTGGACAAACCTAGGGTTTGGGATGTAAAATCAAAAGAGGGGCTTCTAGTGATGTGATATAAATAGTTTTGGGATTTGAAAATGAGGTTATATTGTGGCACAATAATTGATTTTAGCATTTGAGTTAATATTTGGGAAAGGGGGAAGTTTGCCCTAAAATGATTGACATGTTTATTTTGTATAAATAAATAAAATTAACAGTGTAAATATGAAATTTGATGGATGTTGATATAAATGTTGGAGTTGGTTATATATTACGTTACACTTATGGGAATTTGAATAAATTATATGTCTTGATATTGGATATCTGTTTAGAAATATCTGTATTGGGCTATCGATGGAGGATAGCTGTGGTTGTTGTAGAAATTGCATGAGGATTAGGTAAATTGAAACTAATCTCTTGTTGGTTGTCATTGAATATGACTAAGTTTTAAATACATTGTATATGTATGATTGTTTGGGAGGAGAAAGGAGATGTACTCCATGTTTGGGAGTAGATAGGGGATGGACTCCATTGAAATGAAGTTGGCCTATGTGTCCAGCGTGAAAGTCTCGAAATTGCGCGTATACATGGGTGCTAATTCCACGGACGGAATTTCTGTAAAATGGCAAATTGAAGTGTCTGTATGATATTTGTGTTGATTTGAGAATCACTGAGTTATAGTCTCAGTTGGGTTGTCCTGGAAGATAATAAAAATTGACTCATGAATTGAGATGACATGAATTAACTTGAAACGAATTGAAGGAAAATGAATTGCATTATGAGATTTTATACCACTGTGCTCATATAGAATATGAAATTTTCCCCACAGGCATTGTATACGTATATTGTACTTACATCTTTGTTAAGATCCATATACTTTGTTAGATTGTTTCTACTAGGCTTTGGCTCACCTTATTTGGGAAAAACCATTTTCAGGTGTGTAGACACCCTATTTTTGACCGTCCTCAAGACTTGGTTGTGCTTGTAGGTACACCCAACAACTGGTTCGATTGCTCGCCCAGCATTTGACTGTCGCGGCGAAACATCACCAGTTCGAGTTTCCCGGACCTTGTATCCTTTCTGCCTCATTTTAGGACCCTGTTTTCGTCCTTTCAGAGTGGCCCTCTTGGTGCATTGCCGGCCATGGCATGGCACTGCCGGCCATGGATTTCCCCCTGCCGGCCACTGATGAAGCCCTGCCGGCCATCAGTGTGGCACTGCCGGCCATTACTGATGGCCGGCACCCCCTCTCTCTCAGCTGGTTTTCCTCTAGATCTTTTGAGCCAGCTGGATTTTCTTTTGCTCCCCTCCATACACGTGTATGGAGGGATGGAAGCCTTGAAAAGCTTGTTCAGGAACCTTTGGCTTGGCATTGCTCTATATAAGCAATGGCCTTGTTCCTTATACCAGGTTCAGAGCTTGGATTTCGTGTTAATCCGAGCACGAGGAACGAGGGGCGTTTCATACTTCAAGTGATGGAATATGTCTCAATTCTCAATCGCCGAAGCTCTTGATGATCCATGATAGAGTTCTAGGCTTTACTTGCTTTATTTGTGCATTCATTTCCATATTGATTTGCACAAGTTGGATCTTTGGCCATCATGCATCGGAATGCGTGATTGATGGTCGTGGACCCGACTTGGCCTATCCCTTGATGTTTTGAGGTGATTTGGAGTGCCATGGTGCGTACATGCCCTTCGGAGACCCTCCATTTTCTCTATTTTGTGCTTCATTGCAGTTTGGTGTCACAGCACACCAGTGGCCGGCAGCCTGCCATTGATGGCCGGCAGTGGGCCATCTCTAGCCCGCAGTGCTCCTTTCATGGCTGGCAGGCCACTGGTAGCTTTTCTTGCAGTGTTTTGGTAAGTTGCAGCATCAAGCACTGGAAGACACCCTGCAAACAGAGCCTCTAAAGAGCAACCGGAAGGCCTTCCAAAGCGAGGAACCGAAGCGAGCATGCATGCCTCCCTTCTTCAAACAGAGCTAGAATAGCATCATTTACCGCTTTCCCTATTTGCTTGTTGTCATTCATTAATTAGTTAATTGATTTGTTAATTAATTAAGTTGTGTAATAATTAGTTGTAGCTAGTTATTCATTCGGTTTTGTAATATTTAATTAGCTCGTGAGTTAGTTAATTACGTGGCTTGTATTATTTATTCGGACCCTCCGAGTGAGGGCCAATGTTGTAATAAGTGTGCGTGGGTGTGTGTATGTCTTCCAACCTCACGTCTTTCTTCCCTTTTATTTAACCGCTTACGATGGTTAGATTTAGGGCATATCTCAATTAGCATTCTTATGCTTCGCATGTTTGCATTCATTCATTTGTATTGCATGCAGCGGGCTCGGCGCATCATGCTAACTGCATTGTATTTCAAATTCAATTTGAATACATGTATCAATTGTCACATTCCACATGCCATCTTAGAATTAGCCGAGCCTATTCTAGATTGCATTTTGTATGTGATGCAGGTCATGCATGTTTTGCTAACTAGCTTCATTGTTTTGGCACGGAGTACGATGTAAGTATTTATGCTTTAGCATCTCGCATGAGTGTGAATGTTAACATGACAACATGCTTACCATGTGGCTAAATGCTTAGTTGATATAACTGCCTGAATGCCTGTGGGTGAAGGTTGGATTACTTGAATTGGGATAATTCATTGAAATCCGTGTTTTAGCCTACTTGCGAGTAGCAAATCTTAAAACATTTTCAAAACAAACGGATATGCAATGCTTTGTTCCAAATTAGGCGATTTAGTCTATACTTGTTTTGCTGTGCGCATCACATAGTAATTCTAGCTAATTAATCGGAATAAGAACGCATGTGTTTTCAAAAACAGGATATCATGGTTAGTAGAGGCCGAGCTTCGGATCGGGCGAGAGGGGGTGCTCATAGCTGACCTTCCCCAATCGTACCCAAGTTCCCGAGCCGAGGCAACTTTGGTGATGACGGACACATGGCCTTTGGCACCGAGTCAAGGTTTCCTAAATTCCCCCATTAAAAATATTTAGGTGGCGACTCTGTATCTGGCAAAGCAGTCAATGTTTGGCACTTCTTTTCTAAAAATCTGTTTTTTCTCAAAAACGATTTTCCGAATTTGGACTCTTTGGTTCAAGATTAAGAACCGTAACAAATCAAGTCCGAACTGTAACCCATCGAGGTCCCTCACGGGCTTGTTACAGTTTCTGGCGACTCTGCTTGGGAGTTAGAGAACTTGACTCGAACTCATGATATCTCGTTTTAACTACACTTATGTGTTTCTTTGCATTGCATTTGCATTGGTGCGCCTAGGACACCGTGTTTGCCATCTGCTATTCCTGAACGGTTTGCCAGAGGCTTGTCTTGTCAAGGCATGACCATAAGGCTAACCGGTTGTGGGCTCTGCCAGTATGGGAACACAAACCCCGGTTTTACCGGGGCACCCTTTTTGACCATTCAACCTAGTGCATATTCGGATCCATAGTGACCATTCCAAACTAGGACAGATTGCTTACCCGATAATAGGTTGTTTGAAGCCGCTGTGTGCGTAGTGAAACCCTAGTTCCTGACAAAATAGGACAGGGAAACCCTATCCCAACATAGGGGTGTTTTGGTTCTCTTTTGCTTGTTATGTGCTTTTAGAGTGTATCTCTACAGGGAACGCACATATCAGTTTGCGAGTTTTGGGCATCTGGCCTGCGAGCACCAGTTCAGTGTTTGAGAATCAGTTATCCACGGGTATCAGATTCAGTTTTTAGGGACAGTGATTCAGGGATAATGAGTAGTCTTTAGAACAGTGGATTTCAGCTTGACAACCGTGTGTTGATTATACCCAACTGTGTGTTGTGTTTATTTACGCTGTTATGCTGTCCGTTTGTCTGCTTGTTTATTTCCTTATTACTGTTTTATTTATCTTTTTGCTAGGTAGTTTAGCACAATTGCTTCAGACCAAGCAGATATTCCCTAAGCACTCTGGACTTGAGGTCGTCGACTCCATCGATCTGAGGATCTGGTAGACGGACAACCAGTGTACCACTCTCTACCCCCGGTTATTAGACGGAGGACAGTTAGACAGAGGGCATCAGTTCAGCATTCAGTTCAGAGGGCATTATCTACCCCACCTGAGTACAATAGGGATCAGGGTTCTGTTTCACCTACAAAGAGGGAATATATACCGGTAATTCAATCAGAACAGAACAGTATGGCCGGCTTGGAGGAAATGATGTGTCAACTCCAAGAGAGTATGAAAATGATGCAACAAGATGCTGTCCGACAGGCAGAGTTCACCAAGCAGCAGGCCACGGTTATGAATGAACAAGCCGAGTTAATCGTGAGGTTACAACAGTAAACCGGAGCATCTGCTTCGCAGCAAGCTCCTCCCCCGCCAGGAGTTCCAACCCTCGGGGAAATAGCTAATGTTCAGAATGATAAAAACATTCCCACAGGACCCCCTCCACCCCCGGTCCTACCCCAAATCCAACCCCAGTTGTCTAAAACACCCACCAACCTACCGGACTCTCCCTTTGAGTTCGAGACAGATCCTACAGCACTGAAGTTGAGCAAGCTTGAAAAGCTGTTCAAGAGATCCCAGGGAGTCAAGACCATCGCTGACATTGAAGATGGATATACTGATGCAGCTGTGACGCTGCCTGACAGATTCAAAATGCCTCATATCGACCGATTTGATGGGTCCGCGGACCCCATGGTGCACCTGAGGTTGTTTTCGGATATTTTAAGACCAATGGGCCTCACCAGGCTGTAGAAGCTGTGTCTGTTCAGCCGGACCCTGTCAGGTGTGGCGGCCATATGGTATGCCAAATTAGAAGATGACGTCAAAAGAAATTGGGACGAGATGACCGAGGCCTTCATTACGCAATATTCATACAATACATAGATCGAGATTACGACCCGTGATCTCGAGACAACAAGGCAAGAGCCTAAAGAGAGCTTCTCGGAATTCGTGACTAGATGGAGGGCCAAGGCTTCGATGATGACCTTAAGGCCCACAGACAAGGATCAGATTCGGATGATTGTGCGCAATCTTC
This sequence comes from Camellia granthamiana, assembly GCA_036172215.1. Lineage (NCBI taxonomy): Eukaryota > Viridiplantae > Streptophyta > Magnoliopsida > Ericales > Theaceae > Camellia > Camellia granthamiana. The sequence continues at coordinate 33,632,358 of CM069912.1, forward strand.
AGCTGAAGTTGATGCAGAAGATGATTGTACTCCCATTTCCAACCTTTTCTAATCTACATGAAATGGGGTTACCGATTGAGGACGCCTTGAAGCAAGGCTTAATTGATAATGACCAAGAGCAACCCCGAAGAACTTTCAATCACAGCAGCAATGCGGGCCCGAGCGGCGCTACGACTACAAGAGCCTCCGAAGTGAGCATGGTCACCCCCAACCCCCCTCCGAAAACCATGGCAGCTAAGCCATTCTCCGTCACGTCCGGAAGCCCCACTCAAACAGCCAAGTACCCACCCAAAAACACAAGAACCTTCGCTCCACTGTATATGCCCCTATCCAAAGCTTTGGGGGTTTTAATCAGAAAAGGGCACTTGAAGCCCCTAGAGCCGCGGCCATTACCGGAAAAACTTCCCCTGGCCCACAACCCAGCCAAATACTGTGCATTTCACCAACAGCACGGTCATGACACCGATCTGTGCTTCCGATCACATCATGAGATTCAAGATCTCATCGATAATGGGGTGATTCTGCCTCCTAAGAAACCCAATGTTACAACAAACCCTCTCCACACACATAACCAAGCTCCACCACTGAAAAGAATCAACTTTATCCAAACTGGGGTCGTGTCTTACAATCCTAGTATCTATATCACCCCTTCTCACCTACCTAAGCCGGAGGTATTCCTTCCTGATTGCACCGACTTATGCATGATGGATATCTCCATAACCCAACCTAAGCCAGTGATGGTGACAGTCAAGGACAGAAGGGAGGAGATTTTAGAGGAAAAGAGGGTTGTTGAGCCAGAGCTTGAGAAGTCTGAGAGTTCTGCTGAGAGAATATATAGTCCGAGTGACGACGTTTCGTCAATAGGCCAGAATGGGCTAGATGTGGGATTACCGACAGAGGCAAAGCTGTGTGTGATCCAAGGGGATGGTCTGGAACAAAGGACGAATGGTTTGACAGCTGTGGAAGAAGGCCTTGCCAATCTCCAGTTTTACAGTAACCAAGATCCAGGGGACGCAGCGGTCAACTGGTTTGATTATGAGGAATCGGCAGAGGCTACTGGGTGGTTGGATGATCAACCGGATGTGATGGAAGAGTTCCAACCAGAACAGGGCCCGACCGGGGCAAGAATGTCAGCGGCGGCCGGAAGGGTCGAAAAACAGAGTACATCGCCAGAGAGCGCCGGTGTCAAGAGTTTTGCTCAGGATCGGAGCATTTCGAATACAGGAATTATTGAGCAACCAGCTGTGTTGATACAGTCGGAACAGGAAAGGTTTGAAGATTCTGAGAGAGTCAGGAAGGCAGAGGCCCATATGGGGACTGAAACTACTATAAGCACAGAAACAGAGAATGCTGCGGGCATAGGGATGCGAGGTACCGCGAGTACGAGGACAGTCATACCAGAGCCGGACAGGTGTCTGTCGGCTGCTGATGGAATGTGGTGGGAGGATGAGGATTTATGTCTTGCCCATACGGACAAAGATTGGGGGAACAACCAACCCGATGATACCTGGTACCTTGGAGAAGTCGACCATATGACACGGAGCGGGCGGTACTTCAAACCCCCACACCTAGATCAACCAGAGGCTTCTGGAAAGGATAGAGAGGCTGAGAAGCAAAAGGAGAAACAACTTGAAGAGGAGGCTGTGCTCAAACAGTTAAAAAGGATACAAGCAGACATCTCCATCTGGGGACTGCTTATGGCATCACGAGTGCATAGACAGGCTGTCTTATCAGCCATGGACAAGGCAAAGCTTTCGATAGAAACCACGCCAGAACAGTTGGTAGGATTGGTCTTTCCGGGAGGGGCTACCCCGATGCTAACTTTTTCCGACAAGGAACTGCCACCCGAGGGGGCAGACCATAACAAACCACTCTACATCTCTGTGGAGTGTAGGAATAAATGGATACCGGTGGTTCTTGTTGATACCGGATCCGCCATCAACGTCTGCCCGGCAAGGACAGTCTATGCAATCGGTTTGAAAATCACGGATTTTGTACCAACGGCCCAGGTAATTCGGGCATACGATAATACGAGTAGAGAAGTCACGGCGACGGTGAAAATGTAGACTAAAGTTGGGCCAGGACAGCATGAGATAGATTTCCATGTTTTAGAGGTTCCTGCAACTTTCAACCTGTTTTTGCGGAGACCGTGGCTGCATCAGGCAAAGGCGGTGTCATCCACTTTGCATCAAATGGGGAAATACCCCTATGGAAAGGGAGTAGCCATTGTTTTCGGGAATTCATCAATTCATCCACCGCCGGAGGTATCTACGCCTGTTCTAGAAATCGAGCATGGTATAGAGGATGTGTTCATATCAGGTTTTACCCTGGCTGAGGCTCGGGTTGTAGCAAACGTCATGGCTGCTAACGAGGGGATATATGTCAGTGCTCAAGCAGTGTATCTCATGAACAAGCTCCAATACATCCCCAGGATGGGATTAGGAAAGAGTGGCCGGAAGGGCGTCGCAGCATTGGCTGAAGTGCCACATAACCCTCATACCTTTGGCTTGGGTTATTTGCCCACCAAGGAGGATTGGGTAAGGAAGGGAAAGGAAATGGCTGGAAGAGCTAGAGCGAAACAAATGGGGAAACCTTTTGAGTTGATGCACCGGCCCATCCGGGGTACCCTAAACGGACGCTTCGTCCGAGAGGGGGAGGACTTTCCATTCTGTGGCTTTCCGGAGCCGTGGTTGAACGCAGAGAGGAAGCGCGTGCCAGGTTTCGAAATTTTCTTTGACCTACAGTTATTCGGGGATGAGGTTGCCGAAGAGCAGACAGAACCGACAGTTGAGGCTAAGCATGGTAAGGAAATAGAGTCTGAGGACAACGAACTTGAAATGGGGATAGCACTGGCATGTCTACTCTCAGATCCTCCGATCGAACAGAAGTGCTTGGGGGATAACTTCTTGGTGTCCATGATCGGGAATGAAACGGTTGCGGGCCTACCATCAAATATTTTGGATGCATCCATCGCACCCTCTCTCATTTGGCAGTATGAAGAGGGATTTTTGTCGAGCAGCACCGAGTCAAGTAGTGAGCCGGAATCAGATTCCACTGAGTCCTGTGAGTCGGAATCAGGTTCCAGCTCGACTGAGTCTGAGTCCGGTATTCCTAGGGGTGATAACCCGGATGCCACAGTCCTGTCCAGGTCGTCTTTTTCTTTCTCTTTTGAGTCTATTGTAACAGAAGAATTGGACGGTTTGGAAGCACTTATTGAGAATGGTATGGATGTGGTTTCCGAGTACTTTTTCGTGCCTTTGATTTATTGCTTGAATCAGGATTTTCAAAATTTTGATAAAAACGACGAGGAAGAAATTCCTCTGGTTTTGCAATGCTTAATTGATCAGGAGCAGGAAAGATTTGTTAAACCCTTAGTATATGAAATCACTACCGTGAATATTGGTACTGAGAAGGACCCGCGACTGATCCAGATCGGGTCCACGTTGTCTTCGGAGGAACGCGAGCGCTTAGTCGGTTTATTAAAAGATTTCAAAGATGTTTTCGCGGGGTCCTACGAAGACATGCATGGGATCGATCCTGAGATTGTACAGCACTGGATCCCTCTTGACCCTGAGGCCCAACCTATCAAGCAGAAACTCAGAGGGATCCGCCCTGACTGGGCCATCAAGATTAAGGAAGAGGTCACCAAGCAAATCGATGCAGGCTTCCTGCTAGTATCCGAATACCCGACTTGGTTGGCCAATATTGTTCCAGTGCCAAAGAAAGATGGCAGGATCCGAGTATGCGTGGACTTCAAGGATTTGAACAGAGCTAGTCCGAATGACGACTTTCCCTTGCCACACATTGATGAGCTGGTGGATTTCACAGCAGGGCATGCTTTGCTTTCGTTTATGGATGGCTTCTCAGGCTATAATCAGATAGTAATGGCACCCGAAGACTGGGAGAAGACTGCTTTCACCACCCCGTGGGGGACATACTGCTACAGAGTGATGCCATTTGGGTTGAAGAATGCTGGAGCTACATATCAACGGGCCGCGACCATAATACTGCATGACATGATCCACAAAGAGGTTGAAGTGTACGCGGACGACATGATTGTCAAGTCCAAAGAAAGAAAGGGCCACTACACTGCCTTGCAAAAGTTTTTTCAAAGGATCAGAGAATTTCGGTTGCGGCTGAATCCTCAGAAGTGTACATTTGGTGTTACAGCAGGAAAAATGCTGGGGTTTCTGATTACACAAAGGGGCATCGAAGTCGACCCTTCCAAAATCAAGGCCATCTTAGAAATGCCACCACCGATGACTGAAAAAGAGGTGCGAGGCTTTCTGGGTAAAGTGCAATTCATAAGACGGTTTATCTCAAAACTAACCTTGAGTTGTGAAACACTTTTTGGTCTCTTGAAGAAAGGAAAGAAATTCCAATGGGACGGCCGATGCCAAGCGGCTTTTGAACAGATCAAAGAATATTTACCGAACCCGCCCATGTTGTCACCACCAGAACCGGGGAGACCGTTGATATTGTATCTTTCAGTAACTGAGACTACAATGGGCTGCATGCTCGCGCAAGAACCAGAGGACAAAGTGGAAAGAGCCATCTACTATCTGAGCAAGAAGACGCTAGAGTATGAGACTCGCTACACACCGTTGGAGAAGGCTTGCTTAGCTTTGGTATGGGCTACCAGGAAGCTGCAGCACTACCTGTTAGCTCACTCTGTAATGTTGGTTTCACGGCTCGATCCCATCAAATATCTTTTCGAGAAACCGGCACTTACGGGTAGGCTAGCTCGTTGGTTGCTGTTGCTTTCCGAATTCGATCTGAAATATGTGACGCGCAAGTCAGTAAAGGAGAGAGTGGTAGCAGAGTTCCTTGCCGACCACCCGATTGAAGGGGATGAAGCAGTTGAGTACCTATTCCCAGACGAAGCCATTTTGTATGTCGAAGACGAAACTTGGACGATGTACTTTGACGGAGCATCGAACCAATACGGATATGGGATAGGAGTGTTGCTGATAGCACCCGACAATTCCGGTATGCCTCTAGCATTCAAACTCCGGTTGAAAGTCTCGAACAATGAAGCGGAATATGAGGCATGCATTGCCGGTCTAGAAGCAGCCCTGGAATTAGGGGCAAAAAGGTTGGACGTCATTGGGGACTCGAACCTTGTTATGTCTCAAGCAAAAGGAGACTGGAAAGTCAAAGAAGAAAAGATGATAATTTACCACCAGACCTTGGATTTGTTAATTCCTCGGTTTGAGAAGCTAAATTTCATCCATCTAGTAAGAGAGAACAACAGGTTCGCAGATTCACTAGCAACTCTATCTTCCATGATAGACATCCCGTCTGGAGTCCGGATGCGTCCAGTCATCATTGCCCAGAAGTTCGCGCCAGCATATGAGTCAATTTCTGCTATAGATGAGGTTCAGGACGAAAACCCCTGGTATTACGACATTTGGAACTTCTTGGAGAAGGAGACGTATCCACCAGGGGCAAATGCCAAAGATAAAAGGGCAATCAGAAGAATGGCCGTTCAGTTTATCATCTGTGGGGGTAAGCTGTATAAGAGAGGTCATCTGGGAATGCATAAGCTATGTGTGGAAGCTGAAGAATCGAAGCGCCTAATGGAGGCCATCCATGGGGGAGAATGCGGTGCGCATATGAATGGGGTAACGGTAGCACGGAAGATCCTCAGACAGGGTTATTATTAGTCCACCATGGAGGAGGATTGTATCAGCTTTGTTCGGCGATGCCACAAATGTCAAATCCATGCAAACCGCATGAACATCCCGCCGTCGAAGCTATACAACATGACTTTGCCATGGCCTTTTTCAGTTTGGGGAATCGATGTGATCGGGGCTGTCACTCCGAGGGGGTCGAATGGGCATGAGTTCATCCTCGTCTTTTTCTCATGTAGCATCCGTCCCATAGTGTTCTTTCCATTCCACTTTCACCATCGGGATGGACTTGCTTCTCAGTTGTTTCACTTGCTGGTCAACAATTCGTTCCGGCCATTCAGCGTATTCCATATTTTCATCAATAGCTACCCAGTGATAATCAATCACATGAAACGGGTCTCGGAGGTAACCCCTCAACATCGACACATGAAACACATTATGGATTTGATCAAATCCCGGTGGCAAAGCAACTCTGTAGGCCACTGGACCAAGCCTTTCTAGAATTTGAAACGGCCCAATGTAACGGAGCGACAATTTGCCCTTCTTTCCAAACTTGACTTGGCCTTTCATTGGGGACACACGGAGAAACACATGGTCACCGGCCACATACTCAAGAGGTCTTCTTCGAACGTCTGCTTAGTTCTTTTGTCGGCCCTGAGCTGTTTTGAGCCTTTGCCGAATAATTTTGATCTTCTCAGAAGTATCTTGCACAATTTATGGCCCAAGCAAAGCTCTATCCCTGACTTTTGTCCAACAAATCGGTGATCTACACCTTCTACCATACAAAGCCTCGTATGGTGCCATACCGATGCTGGAGTGGAAGCTGTTATTATATGCAAATTCTACAAGTGGCAAATAATCTTCCCAACTCTCCTAAAAATCCAAAGCACACATCTGAAGCATATCTTCCAAAGTCTATATTGTTCGTTCTGATTGCCCATCTGTCTGTGGATGGAATGTAGTACTGAACCTTAGTTCTATTCCCATAGCTTCTTGCAAACTCTTCCACAATCTGGATACAAATTTCGGATATCTATCCGACACGATAGATACCGGAACCCCGTGTAAACAGACAATCTCCTCAACATAAATGGTTGCCAGTCTATAAGCATTAAACATAGTTCTAACTGGCAGAAAATGTGCAGATTTAGTCAGTCTATCAACTATAACCCAAATAGAATCCATGCCTCGAGAAGTCCGAGGTAGGCCAACAACGAAATCCATAGTCACATGCTTCCACTTCTATTCAGGAATAGGGAGAGGTTGAAGTAGACCGCCTGGTTTTTGATGTTCAGCTTTAATTTGCTGACATTAGAGACACTTGGACACATATTCTGCAATCTCTTTCTTCATTTTAGGCCACCAATAGGTTTGTTTCAAATCCTGATACATTTTATTGTTACCCGGATGCATAGTAAATACGGATCTGTGAGCTTCATCTAAAACCCTCTCCTTTAGTTCCGAATTATCTGGGATACACATTCGGTTCCGAAATCTCAACACTTCATTTTCAATGCAAAACTTTGATTTAGGACTTGTCTCAAATTCATCAATCACTTTCTTGAGGAATTCATCCTCTTTCTATTTCTGCTTGATTTCATCAATGATCGCTGGCTCGGCTGTAATAGCGACTATCAGTCCGCCCTGTTCACAATCTTGCAAGATCTCTCTCTATTCAGTTAGCAAATAAGCCATACACCCCGTTGATTTCCTGCTCAAGGCATCAGCAATTGTATTAGCTTTCCCGGGGTGATACTAAATCTCTAAATCATAATCCTTTATCAATTCGAGCCATCTCCTCTGTCGCATATTCAACTCATTCTACGTGAAGAAGTATTTCAGACTTTTGTGATCCGTGTAGACTTCACACTTTGCTCCATACAGATAATGCCACCTGATTTTCAAAGCAAAAACAACTGCGGCCAATTCTAGGTCATGTGTTGGATAATTCTTCTCGTGTGGTCTCAATTGTCGGGAGGCGTAAGCAATAACTTTTCCATTCTGCATTAACACATAACCCAAACCTTTGTAAGATGCATCACTGAAAATTACAAAAATTTTCGTACCTGACGGTAGTGTCAAAATTGGTGCAGTGGTCAATCTCATTTTCAGTTCATGAAAGGCAGACTCTCTTTCGTCATTCCATTCAAATGATTGCCCCTTGCGTGTCAACTGGGTAAGAGGTACAACTATCTTTGAAAAGTTTTTCACAAACCTCCTGTAATACCCGGCTAAGCCCATAAAGTTGCGGACTTCTGTTACATTTGTCGGTGTAGGCCAATTCACAATTGCTTCTATTTTCTGTGGGTCCACTGAAATCCCTTCTTTGTTGATAACATGCCCTAAGAAAACAGCTTCGTCCAACCAAAACTCACATTTCTTTAGTTTAGCAAATAATTTCCTTTCCCTAAGTATTTGTAGGACAGTTCTCAAATGATGTTCATGTTCTAGTCTATCTTTAGAATATATCAAAATGTCATCAATGAAAACCACAACAAAGTCATCAAGTTAGGTTTTAAAAATTTGGTTCATTAAGTCCATAAATGATGTCGGAGCATTAGACACTCCAAATAGCATAACAAGAAACTCAAAATGACCATACCTTGTTCTAAACGCTGTTTTCTCAACATCTTCTGCCTTTATTTCCAACTGATGATACCCGGATCTCAAATTGATCTTGGAAAACACTTGTGATCCCTGCAACTGGTCAAATAAGTCATTAATACGGGGTAAAGGGTATTTGTTCTTTATCGTTACCTTATTCAATTCCCGGTAATCGATGCACAAACGCAAAGTTTCATCCTTCTTTTTCATAAACAATACTGGTGCACCCCAAGGCGAAGTGCTAGGTCGGATAAATCCCTTGTCAAGCAGGTCTTGCAACTGTTCTTTCAATTCTTTCATTTCGGCAGTAGCCATTCTGTAGGGAGTTTTAGAAATGGGCTAGGTGCCTGGCACAATTTCAATAGTAAACTCTATCTCCCTATCTACCAAATCCCCTGGTAATTCATTTGGAAACACATCTGGAAATTCTCTAACAATAGGGATATCATTCAATTCAACGTTTACAGGTTGTTCAGACAACACATAGCACAAATAACCCTGGCATCCTTTCCTGATCAGTTTACATGCTTTCATTGCAGATATCAAATAAGGTGGAGGCACTACCCCATTACGCACAAATACAATTTCTTTATGTTCTGGTGATTTAAACACAACCCGTTTTGTCACACAATCAATTGTGGCACAATATTTGGTCAACCAATCCATGCCCAGAATTACATCGAAATGCCTAAAGTTCAAGGGCAACAAATCTACATATAGGATAGCATCCTCAACACGCATACCACAAAACCGATATATGGATTCACACAATACAGATTTCCCAGATGGAGCAGACACACATACCAGATATGGTAGTAATTCTAAAGGTCTATTCAGTCTAGATGCAAATGCACATGTCACAAAAGAGTGTGTGGATCCGAAGTCAATTAACACAAAAGCATCCTGATTACATATAGAAATAGTACCTGAGACAACTGCGTTGGCATTCCGTGTATCGCCCGGAACAAGCGCAAAAACTCTCCTCTGTCTCACGGTATCCCCGGTGGTAGCAGGTCTCATAGTATTTCCCGGTTTTGGAATCGATGCAGCAGAACTTGCAGCTATCTTGCCACTGTTCTGGTTACAATCTCTGGCCATATGCCCTTGTTTACCACATTTAAAACAGGCTCCTGACACACAGTAACAAACTCCACGGTGCCTTTTGCTACAAATATTGCACATGGGAGCTGTGTCTCGGGAAGAATTCGAAGTATTTGAGGAGCTCGTGTTTTGCTTTTTTGAAAACTTCTTTGAGAAGAAGCTTTGCCTTTTGTTACCTTTCCATTCTGTTGTTGGCTTAACCTGTCTACCTATGTTAGCCTCTGATATGATGGCCCTGTCTAGCACCCCAATCTAGGTCTCCAGTTTCAAGACATTCACTCTTTCTAAAATGTCACTTCGAAGCCCACCTTCAAAATGTCTCACCTTCTTATAGTCAGTGTCAATCACATGTGGTGCAAACCTGGCCAATTCAGTTAATTTGGCCTCATACTCAGCCACTGTCATGCTGTCTTGTTGAAGTTCCATAAATTCTGACATTTTCCTATCCCGGACACATTACGGGAAGTACTTGTCATAGAAAATTTCCAGGAATTTTGCCCAATCTACATCTTTATGATTCTCATGCATTAACATCCACCATCTTCTTGCCTCATCTTCTAGCATAAAAGTGGCTAGAAGCACTTTCTGTGTCTTTGAACAGGGGAACACTTCAAACAGTTTCTCAATGCCGAGGCCCCATGCTTCGGCTTTCAACGGATCTAATCCCCCTGTGGAACTGTGGTGGTTTCATTTTCTTGAACTCTTTGGTGAGTGCTATTATTTGGTCATCATTCTGATTATCTAGCACAGGAGGTGCCGGAGGTGGAGGTGGAGGTGGAGGTGGAGGATGTGGCTGTTGCCACTGTTGCTGTCATTCTTGTTGTTGCCTCAATGTCTCTGCCATTTCCTGAATCAGTCTTTCCATTCTATCCATTCTGGCAGTAGAGGACTCTTCTATCTCATTACCTCTTGTTCTCACCATCTGATTAAACTTGCATTATACTTTATACAAAAGATTCACCGGTATGCATATAATAAAGAGCATACATACTCAAACAGTTGTAATGCAAGCAACTCACAAACTTATAACACCTAACTATTCATATCAAAACATTTAAGCATATTATCGATGCTTCCAAGTTTATATTTATCACATGAATGCATCCTAGATCTTTTCTAGATGCTTATTGCCCTTTTGGACAAGTGTGTGAGTTATTAACTCGTGCTCCAATACCACTCTGTCATGACCCGAACCCGCCCCTATGGGTTAAGACGATAACCGGCCAGTAATCGTGAGATTACCTATGGCCTCAAACCAAATAAGACAAAACTCATCAGAGTAAAAGGGGCCAATCGGAAGCAAATTTAAACCTTTGTCCATAGAGTTGTGCTTACATGGCACGTTATAACAAACCATACGTATGCACATTAATAACTCACATCAGAAGATACAGTAGCATAAGGTTCTGTACAGACAAGATCATCCAAATCTAAGTCAACCCATGAAAACTATATATAGATATATTCAAAGGAAACACATAATGCATTTTCAAAACTTTCAGAAACAGGGTCCCCGCTCGAGCGTGGGATTTCCCGCTCAAGCAGACCCATGAGGCCTGCAAAAGTATTGGTTATGTCATATTTACGCTCGATCGCAAACTCTGGCGCTCGAGCGGAAGGCCTCTCTGCATGGCTCCCTGCTCGAGCGTGAACTTACCAGCTCGAGTGGACACCATGTCTGCAGAAAATACTGGGAGCCCGTATTCTACGCTCGAACGGCAGATCCCCCGCTCAAGCGAACATCAAGATTTCTGGATTTTCCAACAATGTTCTTGAGCTTAAATTCAACATTTAAATCAACACAACTTACATATTATGGCTCAAACTTCGAATATACTTGTGCTAACATGGTACAAACACCAAATTACATCATTATGAAGCTCAATTTCATTAATCAAACACATGCATGTTCCAAACTAACCCAAACTCATCATCAACTCATCAAATTCATGTATTCAAAGCTCCTACTCTTATAAATTGCACATGCATGTGATATATTACCCCTCATTTTCAGCTTAGATGATGAAGAGATGGTCAAAACATGAGCTTCAACTAAAATCTTACATGGATTACACATTTTGTGCCCAAACATGGAAATTTATGGAAATTTCTTACATGCATGTGTCCCATGACTTCCAATTTATCAAATACAACTCATTTTCAACATGATCAATTCATTTTATGTTTTAACCAACATTCAACTTGAATTCAAGATCAATTACTTACCTAGAGGCTCAATTTTTCCCAATCAATAGCAAATTCTTAAGTATAGCTTCAAAATTATCAAGCTTCAAGACCAAAATTGCACAATTCTCCCCTCTCTCTCTCTCTATAGCCGGCCTTCTCACCCTCACAAATGTATAACTCGGATTTTGAGCTCCAAAAGGAACAATGAGAGTGTATATGGCCCTTATATATAGCCCCATTAATTCCAATTTAATAATAATAAATAATTGGGCACTAATTCATCAATTTAATCAATTTAATCTAGTCTGAATCAATTTTTTCAATTAAACTTCACCGTAGTCTCTAAAAATTATGCCAATCACAATGGCGCGACCAATTTCGGTTTCGGTGGCCGATAGGGCCTTCAATTTAATTTCCAAAGCAGATAATCAAATAGATATTCCTACGATGAACAGATAAAAATTCAAAACTACATATATTCACATAATTGGCGCACAAAATCGTATCAGACACATAGTCAAATTCATAATAAGGACCAATTAGCTAATTACGGAACAAAGTTATCACAAGAGCAAAGGTTTCATCGAAATCAATACCTTCTTCTTGATTGTGCCCTTGAGTCACAAGTCTAGCATTATTTCTAACAATGGTGCCGGATTCATCAAGCTTGTTTCTAAATATCCGTTTTGTGCCAATAATAGAATGATCTTTAGGTCTTGGCACTAGATTCCAAACCTTTTTTCTCTCAAATTGGTTGAGCTCTTCATGCATGGCCATCATTCAATGTTCGTCGAATTCGGCTTCTTGAAATTTCTTAGGCTTAATCTCTGAGAGAAAAGCCAAGTTACCACAAATATTTCTAAATGAAGAGTGAGTGGCGATACCTTTGGTAGGATCACCTTGGATTAAATCCTTAGGGTGATTATGAACAAACTTTCATTCTCTTGGCAAATCATCACTGTTTTCACCACCTTCTTGAGGAGGGAGAATAGGTTGTTCATCTTCTTTGTTCAATTCACATGGTTGATCCTTTTCTTTGTAGATGCTTGAATCTTCCACATTTGTTTGCAATTCTACAAAATCATTACTAATAACTTGCTTTGGAGAAAAGATGTTAGTTTCATCAAATGCCACATGTATAGATTCTTCAACAACAAGAGTTCTTTTATTAAACACATGATAAGCTTTACTAGTCAAAGAATAGTCAAGAAAAATTGCTTCATCAGATTTAGAGTGAAATTTACCCAAGTTGTCCTTACCATTATTATGCACATAACATTTACAACCAAATACATGCAAGTGACTAATGTTGGGCTTTCTACCATTTCAAATTTCATAAGGGGTCTTTTTTAGGATAGGTCTAATCAAGGCACAATTTAAAATATAGCATGCGGTGTGAACAACCTCGGCTTAAAAATATTTAGAAAGATTATTTTTGCAAAGCATTGTTCTACTAATTTCTTCTAAGGTTCTATTCTTCCTTTCTACTACACCATTTTGTTGAGGGGTTCTTGGTGCGGGAAAATTATGTCTAATACCGTGTTCATCACAAAACAATTCAAAATTTTCATTTTCAAGTTCTCTACCATGATCGGTTTGAATATTAGTAATAAGAAAGCCTTTTTCATTTTGAATTTTGCGACAAGTTTTGTGAAAGAGGAAAATGTTTCATCTTTGTGTGCTAAAAACATAACCCATGTAGATCTTGAATAATCATCAACAACAACAAGAAGACTAGATGTCCTTGAGGGACCAAATAAATCCATATGCAATAATTGTAAAGATCTAGTTGTGGAATATATGAGATTTTGAATTAAAAGAAGTTTTTGGTTTGTTTTCCTTGTTGACAAGCACCACAAAGTTGATCTTTTTCAATTTTTATTTTTGGAAGTCCAACAGCCAAATCCTTTCTCAAAAGTTTAGCAATTAAATCCATATGACGATGACCAAGTCTTCTATGCCATAACCAACTACTATCACTGTGAAACCCCGTATTTTTTGAGGTATTAATATTTTAGTGAGAGGTATTAGTGGTAGTTTGCTGGTGAGATATTTAGATAAGAATCTAACTTATTTTCTCCATTTATTTTATCTCTTTTTCTCTCCACCTCATTATTATTCATCTCCTTTGTTTTCTAATATTTTTTTTCATTATTCTTGGACACCAAGTAAATTTCCTTTCTTTGACCCCAAGTTAGTACCATTGTATATATATTTAAATATATTTGTACCTCTTATTCATCAAATCTTTTTGTACACAATATATATAGAATTTGTACACAAAATAAATAGGAAAATCTCCCCAAATCTTGAACACATGGCTAGCCATCATACCTCCTAGGCTATAATCATTGTACTTTAGTACAAACAAATTGTAACGCCCCGATTCTACACTATTGGTTGTAGGCAAGGGAGAGTCACTGCTGAGTCCTATGGTCAATTTTTGACAGATTTGTAACAAGTATTGACACAAGGTCTCATAAGCATCGATAAGGTATATACCTCTGATTATATTGAATATAAATACATAACAACCACAAATATCCTTATTTGCAAAAGCTTGTTCCATTACATTACCTCCCAAAAAGCAAAATTTAAATCTTTGTACGAGTCTTACAAAAATATTAAAAGAGAACTTTTTAACTTTTCTAAGATAGCCAAAACTCTTCGAAGGTTTCAGGCTCGTCGTCTCCAGCTATATGTTCCTTTTCGTCACCTGGCATAACACGCCGTGAGCTTTGAATGCCCAGTAAACACACACACATCCCATACTTTTTTTCCGAGTCCAATACACAATCACAAATATAACATCAAGTAATAAAGCATGATACACGAATAAATAAATAAATGGTTACAAGTTAAATGTTAGTAAACTAGAAATCCCCCAAAGAGATTTCGTCCTCCCAACCACAAGAATCGGATTCGGATTATTCGGTATGCCCCCTCTTTTGCTGCTTTGTTGCAGAACTAACCTCGGATGCCTACCATCGGTCATATACCACGTAGTGCCAACCGCAGGACCTCAAAAGAGACGGTGAAATAGAGCCTTGCCCAAAACCCTCCTCACACCAAACCACCTAGGGTCCGAATACATCCGCTCCGTTCAAGGGTTCAGAAAACCACTTGCGCAAGACTTTAACTTCTGAATAGGGAACGCATCCCAACAAACCATATATCACAAATTCTTATCTTCATTACTCAAGTGCTTGAAACCCAATACCCTCCCAATTAGGTTTCCCGTTGAGTTAAATGTTTTAATCAAGGTTAGTCCAACTTACAAGCTAATAATATCCACATAAACATGCATCATCAGGATGAAGAAGATAATGAACATAACCATCACACATATAATATCATGCCAAGATATGATCATAAGCTAATAAGCATTTTCATGAACACAAGAGCATCAAATATCAACATAACAGAATTTTCCAGATTCAACATCACATAAGGATTAGAATGAAAGGACTATTTTAGATTATTCACCAGACTCGGCCTTCCTATGGTTTGTAGAGATTTTAATCTAGTTTCCAGAACATATTTCGAAAGTGGAATAGCCTTTCTAGATTTTGGGTTATTTAGAAAACATTCCAGCGCTGTCCAGATTCTGTCCAGACCCGTCGATCGTTACGAAAATTTGATTCTCTTGCAAACCGCTTAACATTTTTTGATGAAAAAAATTTTAGTTGAAAGATAACTCCTTAAGGAAGATTTTGACCTAAAATAGAGGTCCAAAATAATTTTATACATTTTTCTGGAATTTTTGAAAGTGGGCTGCATAAACAGATTCTAAGGTAGAATGTCCAAAACAAGAAGATTTATGAGAAAGGGGTTCCACCAAGGGAAAGTTTTCGTTTCTTTTGTGAAGAAAACATGCTAATCAACATATATCTAACTCAGAAAGTTTGATTGAAGGCGTGCCCTTGGAAAGTTGAGAGAATGATATGGAAAAAAAAATGGTTTTGTACCGAAATGGGGAAAATACAAGAGAGATAGAATCAATACTCAACTCTTAGCATTTTTAACACAAGTAACTCATAAATAACAGATCTGAAAAACATTATTTAGAACCCTTAAGAACATGTATTGAAAAGGAAAATGAAGAGAAGGTTGTGTTGTGGCTTACTTGCTAAGCTTTGAACAAGATGGCTCTCTTCTCCCTTCCTCTTCCTCTCAAAATTTCTTTCTTGTCCTCCTTCCTCTCCTTTAATCGAATGTGGGTGTGTGAGAGTGTTGCTTGGTGATATTTATAGGCAACTTGGTGTAACAAGGAATTGAAAGGGCAAGTTAGGATTTATTGGTTCATTAAAGCCCACTAATAAACACTAGTTGGATTATGGAAAGACACTAGTTGGATTGTGAAAAGACACTAGTTGGCATTAAATGGTCACTAGTTGGATTAAATGAACACTAGTTGGAAAATAATTTTAAACATTATAAACACTAGTTTGAAATAATTCTAGTAACTGAGGGGCTTTAAGCAAATAATTTAAACATTTTTTTTTGTTTTTTTTTTTCTTAAAGAAAACATTTTTCAGGGGCTTCACAACCTATCCCCCTTAAAACAATTTCGTCCCCGAAATTCAACTACATACTACCTTCGAAAAGTTCGGGGTAGTTTGCCTTCACCCAATCCTGGCATTCCCAAGTAGCTTCCTTAACACCCCGATGACGCCATAGCACTTTTACCAAGTGAACCGTTTTGCCTCTAAGATTCTTCTCTCGACTATCTTGTATTGCTACCGGTCCTTTTTTGAATGTAACATCTTTGTCAAGACTGATTTCTTCCCATTTGAGGACGTGTGATGGGTCGGCAATGTATTTTCTCAACATAGATACATGGAAGACGTTGTGTATCCCTGCTAACTGCGGTGGTAGAGCTAGTCTATATGCTGCTTCGCCCACTCTTTCCAATACCTCAAAAGGCCTAATATATCGTGGTGACAGTTTTCCTTTTTTTTCGAAACGTACGACTTCACGCCTAGGTTGCACCTTTAGGAGCACATGGCTTCCTACTTCAAACATCAACGGCTTTCTCCTCCTGTCTGCATAATTCTTCTGACGGTCTTGAGTAGTCTTTAACCGTTGTCGGATCAAGTTGACCTTTTCAGTAGTTTCTAGAACAAGTTCGGGTCCTATCAGATTTACATCACCCACTTCCACACAACAAATCGGCAATCTACAAGGTCGTCCATATACTGCTTCAAAGGGTGCCATACCGATGCTAGCTTGGAAGCTATTGTTATAGGCGAACTCAATTAGGGGTAGGTGTCGTTCCCAACTTCCTTGAAAATCCATTGCGCAAGCTCTCAACATATCTTCGAGTGTCTGGATGGTGCGTTCAGATTGTCCATCCATTTGCGGGTGAAAGGCGGTGCTAAAACATAACTCAGTACCAAGAGTTTCCTCCAGGCTTCCCCAGAATCGAGAGGTGAACCGAGGATCGCCATCTCACACAATAGATACCGGAATTCCATGTAGTCGAATGATCTATCCAATGTAGAGCCTGCACATAGACTCTAAAGTGTCGGTCATCTTATAGGGTAAGAAATGTGCTGACTTGGTGAGGCGATCCACTATTACCCATATAGCATCGCGCCCTCTAGGCGACTTAGGCAACCCTATCACAAAGTCCATTGTCACGTACTCCCACTTCCATTCGGCTATTGGTAGAGGTTGCAACATTCCCCCTGGTTTTTGATGTTTCGCCTTCACTTGTTGGCATGTTAGATATTTTGCCACGAATTTAGCCACCTCCTTCTTAATTCCATTTCACCAATACTGCCGCTTTAAATCTTGGTACATTTTAGTCCCTCCTGGATGTACTGCGCATGCAGAATGATGACATTCCTTAAGTACCTTTTCTCGAAGTAACTCATCACTTGGTACAAACAATCTACCTCAGTATCTTAAACTCCCATCGGGGTGAATTACCCAATCGGGCATTGGTTCTCCTGATTCCAAATGTCCCTTGATATAGGCTACCTCTTGATCGTGCTTCTGGGCCTCCATGACCTCATTCATCAACTTAGGCATCACCTTCTGTGCACTAAGATATGCGTTTGTATCTTGAGATTCTATTTGGATCCTAAATTCATTGAGTGTCTTAACCGTATCCCATTCTTTGACAGAAATCTTAGCCATCACCTCTCTGCTCTTGCGACTGAGAGCATCCGCTACCACATTGGCTTTACCGGAATGATATGAGAGAGTGAACTGGAAATCCTCAAGATACTCCATCCATCGTCTCTGTCTCAAGTTGAGGTCCTTCTGTGTAAATAGATACTTGAAACTCTTGTGATCTGTGAAAATCTCAAATTGTTCCCCATACAGGTAATGACGCCATTACTTTAGGGCAAAAACTACGGCCGCTAACTCCAAGTCATGTGTTGGGTAGTTATGCTCATGAGGTTTCAACTGCCTGGATCCATACGCGACTACCTTTCCATTTTGCATGAGCACGCATCCTAACCCTTCTTTAGACCCATCGCAATACACAATATACCCCACTTCTCATTTTGGGATGGTCAAAATTGGCGCACTAGTTAACCTCTTCTTTAGCTCTTGGAAGGATTTTTCACAAGCTTCGTGCCACTCATACTTTACCCCTTTTGTGTCAAACGAGTCATTGGTTTGGCTAGTTTGGAGAAATCTAGAATGAACCTCCGGTAATAACCGACCAATCCTAAGAAACTGCGGATTTCTGATACGGTTTTTGGTTGTCTCCAATCTAATACTGCCTCCACCTTGGTTGGATCCACCGCAATCCCATTCTCTGATACTACATGCCCTAAGAAGTTTACTTCATTCAACCAGAACTCACATTTGCTTGCCTTGGCATATAACCGATTATCCCTAAGAACTTGAAGGACAGTCCTTAAATGTTCCTCATGCTCTTCTTCAAACCTTGAATATACCAAGATGTCATCAATGAATACTACTACAAACTGATCGAGGTATGGTCTAAAGATCTTATTCATTAGGCTCATGAATACTGCCAGTGCATTGATTAGTCAGAAGGGCATTACTACAACCTCATAGTGGCCATATCTAGTACGAAAGATAGTGTTTGGTATGTCCTCCTCCTTGACCCATAGTTGATGGTAGCCTCACCTGAGATCGATCTTTGAGTAGCACCTTGAGCCTCTAAGTTGATCAAAAAGGTCATCAATCCTTGGGAGTGGGTATCGGTTTTTAATCGTGACTCGATTGAGTTGACGGTAATCTATGCATAGCCTCAACGACCCGCCCTTCTTTTTAACAAATAACACGGGTGCTCCCCATGGCGAAGTACTTGGCCTAATGAATCTCCTCTCGAGCAATTCCTGTAGTTGTGTCTTCAATTCTCGTAATTCTGCTGGTGCCATACGATACGGGGTCATGGATATTGGGGTGGTTCCAAGTTGTAGCTCGATGCTCAAGTCTACTTCCCGGGTTGGTGGCAATCCTGGTAACTCCGTAGGAAGTACATCAGCATATTCACATACTATGCACGGAAGTTCTAATTCTCCTTGGCCCTCCTCATTTAAAATCAGACTTGCTATCCTACCCGCAATTTGACGCACCACTGTGTCCTACCTTTTGTTGAAGCCGTGGGGTCTTGTTTATCCTCCTTAATCTGAAAACATGCTCCATTGGATGGGTAAGTCATCTCCTTCTTCTAGTAACTATCGATAATTATTAAGGTATGAGTAACAAATCTATTTTTAAGATGAGGTTGGAGTAGGGTATCTTCATGAAGTTGAGTTTCCTCCCACAAGCTCCAAATCCCCTTGGATCCTACCTCCTTCCATTCCGAAGTCAATGTTGTGCCGATTATTTCCACAAAGATGGTAAGACTCCTCCAAAATTTGAATCTTGATAGGGTTTGGGATTTTAGCCACGGTTACTAGTCCATTCTTAAGATTTCAATTTCCTGGTACCGCATTTCTATTGTTGCTTGCAAGCTCATGTTATTACTTGTCTCGAAGTATGGTCCACCATTTGTTTTTCTTTGAGTGGGGGTGAGGCGTAAGTCAAAAACTACAGAGGCAATTCCTTATAGGTAAGCTATTAATCTTAAGTTAGAGTTTAATTATCCTAGGGTGTTCACACAACACAACTTCATGTATACATTATAATAATTACAAGATTCCCAAAATTGGATTGAAGTGGAGACGAAGAATATGAAGCAGTTATGGTGATAACATCAGGATTAACTGAAATGTGGATGAACGGTATGATGTTATGGTTTCAAACTTCAATGTGATCAAGGTTATAGATGTAGTGACTAAACTAGATATTTAACTTGAGACTGCGTTGGCCATCCGCATTTCAAACTGAATATCCAAGATTCATCACCGAGTAAAGAAAATGAAATTATTTACAAGAAGCCTTGGGCTAAATAAAATAATCAAGGGTCAAAGGAGGTCAAATTTACAAATAGTAGTATATAAAACAGGACTAGATGGACAAGACTTAATCTTGGAAAAGGATGTCATTGAATAAAGGTTATGAATACAAGATGAGGGTACGACAATAGATAGAAGACGCGTAGAACTAATAGTAAACCCTACTGCACGATGTGAGGCCGCACTCAAAGTTAAAACCATTTCACGGTCCTGAAGTTCGTCCTCATGAGTTGATGTTGGGGTGCCTAAATTCAAAGAAATTCCCTAAGATAGGTCAAGAAAGGTTCTATTTTTTATGTCTTTTAGTTGATAGAATAGGTAGTGTAATAATATAACAAAGTCTGGGCAAGGTAGTCTCTAATCGCAGGTCGAAACGCGTGGGTAAGGGTTGAACCTAGGCTTTGATACCAAATTGTAACGCCCCGATTCTACACTATTGGTTGTAGGCAAGGGAGAGTCACTGCTGAGTCCTATGGTCAATTTTTGACAGATTTGTAACAAGTATTGACACAAGATCTCATAAGCATCGATAAGGTGTGTACCTCTGATTATATTGAATATAAATACATAACAACCACAAATATCCTTATTTGCAAAAGCTTGTTCCATTACATTACCTCCCAAAAAGGAAATTTAAATCTTTGTACGAGTCTTACAAAAATATTAAAAGATAACTTTTTAACTTTTCTAAGATAGCCAAAAGTCTTCGAAGGTTTCAGGCTCGTCGTCTCCAGCTATATGTTCCTCTTCGTCACCTGGCATAACACGCCGTGAGCTTTGAATGCCCAGTAAACACACACACATCCCATACCTTTTTTCCGAGTCCAATACACAATCACAAATATAACATCAAGTAATAAAGCATGATACACGAATAAATAAATAAATGGTTACAAGTTAAATGTTAGTAAGCTAGAAATCCCCCAAAGAGATTTCGTCCTCCCAACCACAAGAATCGGATTCAGATTATTCGGTATGCCCCCTCTTTTGCTGCTTTGTTGCAGAACTAACCTCGAATGCCTACCATCGGTTATATACCGCGTAGCGCCAACCGCAGGACCTCAAAAGAGACGGTGAAATAGGGCCTTGCCCAAAACCCTCCTCACACCAAACACCTAGGGTCCGAATATAACCGCTCCATTCAAGGGCTCCGAAAACCACTTGCGCAAGACTTTAACTTCCGAATAGGGAACGCATCCCAACAAACCATATATCACAAATTCTTATCTTCATTACTCAAGTGCTTGAAACCCAATACCCTCCCAATTAGGTTTCCCGTTGAGTTAAATGTTTTAATCAAGGTTAGTCCAACTTACAAGCTAATAATATCCACATAAACATGCATCATTAGGATGAAGAAGATAATGAACACAACCATCACACATATAATATCATGCCAAGATATGATCATAAGCTAATAAGCATTTTCATGAACACAAGAGCATCAAATATCAACATAACAGAATTTTCCAGATTCAACATCACATAAGGATTAGAATGAAAGGACTATTTTAGATTATTCACCAGACTCGGCCTTCCTATGGTTTGTAGAGATTTTAATCTAGTTTCCAGAACATATTTCGAAAGTGGAATAGCCTTTCTAGATTTTGGGTTATTTAGAAAACATTTCAGCGCTGTCCAGATTCTGTCCAGACCCGTCGATCGTTACGAAAATTTGATTCTCTCGCAAACCGCTTAACATTTTTTGATGAAAAAAATTTTAGTTGAAAGATAACTCCTTAAGGAAGATTTTGACCTAAAATAGAGGTCCAAAATAATTTTATACATTTTTCTGGAATTTTTGAAAGTGGGCTGCATAAACAGATTCTAAGGTAGAATGTCCAAAACAAGAAGATTTATGAGAAAGGGGTTCCACCAAGGGAAAGTTTTCGTTTCTTTTGTGAAGAAAACATGCTAATCAACATATATCTAACTCAGAAAGTTTGATTGAAGGCGTGCCCTTGGAAAGTTGAGAGATTGATATGGAAAAAAAAAATGGTTTTGTACCGAAATGGGGAAAATACAAGAGAGATAGAATCAATACTCAACTCTTAGCATTTTTAACACAAGTAACTCATAAATAACAGATCTGAAAAACATTATTTAGAACCCTTAAGAACATGTATTGAAAAGGAAAATGAAGAGAAGGTTGTGTTGTGGCTTACTTGCTAAGCTTTGAACAAGATGGCTCTCTTCTCCCTTCCTCTTCCTCTCAAAATTTCTTTCTTGTTCTCCTTCCTCTCCTTTAATCGAATGTGGGTGTGTGAGAGTGTTGCTTGGTGATATTTATAGGCAACTTGGTGTAACAAGGAATTGAAAGGGCAAGTTAGGATTTATTGGTTCATTAAAGCCCACTAATAAACACTAGTTGGATTATGGAAAGACACTAGTTGGATTGTGAAAAGACACTAGTTTGCATTAAATGGTCACTAGTTGGATTAAATGAACACTAGTTGGAAAATAATTTTAAACATTATAAACACTAGTTTGAAATAATTCTAGTAACTGAGGGGCTTTAAGCAAATAATTTAAACATTTTTTTTTTGTTTATTTTTTTTTCTTAAGGAAACATTTTTCAGGGGCTTCGCACAAATCCCTTGAAATCTTAGAGCAATGATGACCTTGGTACCAATTCTATATATACACATTGGGAATATGTCCATAGTACACATATATTGAATAAAATATTCTCCATTTCCCTTCCCCATAGCCGGCCAACCTAGAAGAGCGTAAGGGATCAATTCTCAAGGCTTGTAATATTGGCATTCTAGAAGCACGAGTACCAAGTACACCCCTTTCTTGCCCACCAAGTAAACTTTATTTTATTATTTTTCCTTTTCTTTTGTCCCAAGTATCCTTGCCTATAAATTGAGCTCACCTCTCAACCATTTCTATCATTCTTCTTCTTGATCCATCCATATCTCTATCTTTCTCATTTTGTTCTCTCTTAAATTATAGAAATTTAGAGTTTAGATTAAGAGTGTATAGAGTGAGTGTAAGCATTTTCGTAAAGGAAGAGAGTTGTAGATTTTGTGAAACCTTACATACCTTATGCCACTTTGGAGATTTATGGAGAAATATCAAGATTCGAGTGTTGGAGATGGAGGCGATTGATTTGAGGTAATTCGGTGGTATACAATATGCTTCCCTAAATTCTCATTGCAAAGAGTTTATTTTTAATTCCCATAAATTTGTACTCCTCTTGATTATTCTGATCGTTTGATAAATTCTGTGAAATTATTCATTGTTGATTCATTTGATTACTCTAGTCATTTGATGAACTCTGTGTAGTTATTCTGTGTTGGAAATGTTGATTTGTCTGGCTAAATATCGTGGAAATGCTCCGTACATGGATCGAGTGGACTTTGCCAATATGCTCTGTACCAAAAGCCCGGATAAGCGATTGTGCTTGGGTGAGGGGGGTGAGGCCAGTCACTGGTCATGTACTGAGTAGGACCGGGTATTTGGTTCTGGATAAATTATCATATGTCGAGTTGACTTGTTTGTGCAATTTGGTAAATTGCTTGATTATCGAATCTAATCGGTTGTATAATTGTCAGATCTCTGTTGATTTATTTTCTGTCCGAGCCTTGTTATTCATGTTGTATTGTATACTTCCCAAATTAATTTATTTTTCAGGCGTGGAGCAAATTTAGTGGTGATTGGAGTTGAAGCATCTAAAGAGATTATTTGAATTGGAGATTTTTTTTTTTTTAGTCCATAACTATATATTATTTTTGGAGATTTGTATAATTTATGTTTTGGAGACATTTGAGTTAATTATTTATAGAGACGATTTATATATTTGAAATTATGAGTTATCTGCAATTATAAATTTGTGGTTGATTTGATTTATTAACGACCCGGAAGTCGGGGCGTTACAATCACTACTAGCATATAAACATTTAACATCACTAGCCTAGAGATCATTGAGATGAAAAACATAAACATTATCATGGCGATTACCAACAAATAGAGCTTTGTGATCAATTGTGCAATTTGATTTACAAGAAAAAAAAAAAAAAAAAAAAAAAAAAAAAAAAAAAAACTCAATTACCCTTATCACATTATTGACTAATACTAAATAGATTATGCTTAAGTCCTCTACACAGAGAACATTTTCAATTGAAGAGAAATACCAAGAATTTTTCCTTTCTTGTTGTCTTCGAAAGTGACAAATCCTCCATCTTTAGATGATAGAGTAGTGAAGAAAGATTTATCTCTGGTCATGTGTCTAGAGCATCCACTATCAAGGTACCTATAGCGACTCTAGTCTAGACCCGACCCGTTGATGTTTTGAGTCCAACTTTCATTGTCTTATATAGTTGTTTACATCTTATTTTCCCTTATTCCTCATTGAATTTGGCTACTGGGATGTGTTGGTTGCGTTTGGAACCAGTTGGTAGCTTGTTTTTCAAAACTATTGTTGCATAGAATTTGGCCTCTTCGCTCGAGCAAAGCTTCTTACATTCGAGTGGTCTTTGTGAAACCCCAGTACTTTCACAGGTCTGCAGAGATACTGGAATTTGTTGTTCTTCGCTCGAGCAACACTTCTTGGGCTCAAGCGGTGTTCACTCAAGCGTCACTTATTGGCCTCAAGCGGTGGTCTTCTATTTATAGAACTTCTGGGAGTTTGTATTATTTGCTCGAGCGACAAATGTTTTTGCATGAACAGTCTAATATTTTTGTGTCTAGCAGCTCAACCGACACTTCTTGCACTCGAGGGATATGTGCATATATCAGTTCGTAAAGTCACTTTTACGAGTCACTTTTTCACTTCTCTCTTTCACTCTCTCTCTCTCTCTATATATATATATATACATTCTAAAAACCCTAAGTTGAGACCCTCTGTTTCTAAAATTCATCGTCTCTCTACAAATACACCTAGATCCATTGATTTCTTCACCCTACTTCCTTTTTTAAAAAGGTAGAGCACACCGATGGCTTCCTTTTGATACGAACAAAGTTGGGTTTTGTTGTTGTTAAAGTCTTTCCATCTCTTCTCTTGTCTTCTAAGCTTGAGGTAGACATTCTCTACACTTTCTTACGGTTCTTAACTTAGATATTTGCTATTTCTAAAATAGTATTGTGATTTGGGAGCTTTTTGAACAAATCTAGGGTTTGGGGTTAAAAATCAAAATAGGGGTTTTCCAAATGGATTCTTGAAAATGATTGTGGAATTGAAAGTAAAGTTGAGTTGTGATGAAATGGTTTATTTTGGTACTTGGAATTAATTTTGGAGGCACCGAGGTTTTGCCCTAATTATCTCAAATGTTAATTTTGCATGAAATGTAGAATTGGGGTTTGAAATGTGAAATTGGGTGGGTATTGATGAGGATGGTGGAGTTAGATATGTGTTACAAGTCACATCTTGGAAATTTGGAAAATTTATCCTTACAAAATTTACTTATCTGTTTAGAGATGTCTGTTTTGGACTATCGGTGGAGGATAACCATGATTGTTGTAGAAATTACATGTGGAAATTACATTAGGTGAATTAAACCCAATTTGTCATTCATTTGTGTTAAACATTGAAATGGCATTGTTTTAAGAAAAAATGGTGAATCTGGGAAGTGAATGATTTTATTGAAATAAGTTAGCCTTAGTTTCCATGGTGAAAGTCCTAAAAATCGCGCGTATACATGAGTGTCGATCTTGCGGACGAAATTTTTGTGAAATAGAAATAGCAGTGCTTGTATAGCCTACATTTACATGGGTCCTGGTTTATGGTTTCCCTTGGATGAAATTTTCGAGAAAGGTTGTTGTAGACGTCCCCGAATGCCCCGGGAGGATGTGTCCCGTTCTGTTCGTTTGTGGGTTTACTACAGTTCAGGACTCAAATTGTCACGGTTCTTAACCTGATCTCACAATGTGCAATGTGAGATTGATAAATCACCAAAGAGTCCAAATCCAGTAAATCGTTTTTGAAAACAAATTTTTTTGAAAGAAGTGCCAAACATAGACTGCTTTGCCAGATACAGAGTCGCCACCTAAATATTTTTTTATGGGGGAATTTAGGAAACCCTGACTCATTTGCCTAAGGCCACATGTCCGTCATCACCAAAGTTGCCTCGGCTCGGGAACTTGGGTACGATTGGGGAAGGTTAGCTATGAGCACCCCCGCTCGCCCGGCCCGGAGATCGGCCTCTACTAACCATGATATCTTGTTTTGAAAACGTTATGTGTTCTTATTCCGGTTAATTAGCTAAACTTACTATGTGATGCGCACAACACAAAAGTATAGACTAGATCACCTAATTTGGAACAAAGTATTGCATATCCGTTTGTTCGGAAAATGGTTTGAAATTTGCTACTCGCAAGTAGGCTAAAACACGGGTTTCAACGAGTTGTTCCAACTCAAGCAATCTAACCTTCACCCACCGGTACTCAGGCAGATATATCACATAAGCACATAGCCGCATGGTAAGCATGCTATCATGTTAACATTCACACTCATGCGAGATGCCAAAGCATAAAACACTTACAGCGTACTCCAAGCCAAAGCAAGAAACTAGTTAGTAATCATGCATGATCCTAGTTCATGTTAAAAATGGCTAATGCATCGCAAGCAAAATGCAATCTAGAATAGGCTCAGCTAATCCTAGATGGCATGTGAAATGCAACAAGTAACATGTATTCAAGTTAGATTTGAAATATTATGCAGTTAGCATGATGCGTCGAGCCCGGTGCATGCAATACTGATGAATGAATGCACGCATGCATAGCATAAGATATGCTAAATTAAATATGCCCTAGTACTAACCATCAAAAGTAGGTAAGTAAAAGGGATAAAGAAGTGGGGATTGGAAGACATGCACACACGCACCCACACTTATTACACAGTTATGCTCTCTCTCGGAGAGACCGAATGAATAATACAAATTAATTAACCTACAAGCTAATTAATTAATTTATACAACACTTAACTAATTAACAATCAATTAAGCTACTGAAAGCAGTAAAAGGCCTCGGGAAGAGGGATGCACGCATGCTCGGATTGGCTTCACCCGGAAATCCACCACCATGCACAAGCTGCCTCTGTTTGCACAGTTTTCCTCCTCTGAGACTTGCACAAATCCCAAGAATGCTTCAGCATCACTCCCTGAGGGTTGTGGGATGTCACCGACTAGGAGGGAACACCACCGGCCATAGGGAATTGGTCATCGACCATTGAAATGACCCTCGGCCTCAAATGTTTGGTCGGTTGGCAATAGAGATGGTCGGCCGACCATGTCTTCCTGGAGAACCCTGTTTTGACAGCAGCAGAGGGCAAACATGGCATGACAATGCATTTCAAGAAAATATGCGCACCAACACCCTCCTTATCATGTTCATGACTCAAAGGAGGATGGGCCTCGACCCTCGGGCCACCAATTGCGCATTTCAATGCGTGATGGCCAAAGAGGCCAAGTCGTGTATTTCAATGTCAAATGAAATGCAAACCAAACAAACACATAAGGCCCAACCTCTATCATGGTGATTTCAAGAGGCAAGGCATGCATGCCAAATGCAACCTAAGCATGCGAGCTAAGTATGCAATATGAGCATGCAAGCGAGTAATGTACACTAGGCACACAACCTAAGCAAACAAGCATGCAAGGCATGAAGCAATCAACACCCATAACACAAATGCAACAACATGCGAGGATGGTCTTAAACTAAGTTAGGCAGCTCTCAAACAAGCCCAAAACAGTGGCCAAATGCCAAGGAAATGAAGGCAAAGCTTACATACAAACATGCATGCAAACATGGTCCAACACTTAAGCATAAAGAAGCAATTTTTAAGCATACTTAAAAGGGACAAACATGGGCATATGGCAAGCATACTAAGCTCTGAAAATCATGTTAAGGATGGTGCAAAACCAACTAAACAGGACAAACAAGGCATGCAACATGGTCCAAGGTCTAAGGCTCACCAAAGAGGTATTGAACTACACTTAGCAAAACCAATCATGACATGATTTGAACAACCAAAATCAGAGTTTTAGCATGTTAAAACAAAGCCAAAAATACATTGACATGGCATCCTAGAGGCCTAAACATGATGGCATACGCAACGACACATTCATGGAGCATGAAACACAAACTCTTTAAGGCCTTAAAGGAGCATCAAATGCAAGCATACAAGCATACCATAAGGACTGAAATGCTGCTATAAGTGGTGCCAAACCACTGAAACAGTTCAAGTAATGCATGCTCAACACTCACACACCCAAGGCTAACAAGCCAAAATGCAAGGTGGCTATACAAAGTATGTCAAGCATGACCAAAACAACCACAAACAGACCTTAGGCAAACATGCACAAAATCTTCACAAAGCTAAGCCAAAACAAGTAAGCATAGTGGTCTAAATGCTATATACATGTTAAGGCAATTTCATGGCATTACAAGACAAGTATGCAAAGCAAGCATGGTGTGTCTAAACCAACTAAAAACAGTGCTATATCATGACAAAATAAGCACAAATACTAGCTAAGACATGGCCAACATGAACTTAAACAAGATGCTCACACATGAAGCTAAAATGGCAAGTATTGAAGACAATAAGGAGAGGGGATGGCCCTCTCCTTCTTAGGACCTCAAAACACCATTCCCACCACTAAAATCCCTTTGGATTTTAGTGGTGAGGAGGCCCAAACAAGGTGGTCCCAGAGCTCACCAAAAATAGCACAAAATGGGGGCCAAACAAGGCCTAAGAGGGGTCAAACAACCCCAAACACCAAAACAATCTTAAACAACTATTTTAAGCACTTAAAATCAGAAATTTTATATGTTATAAGTTAAGCTTAAAAACAGATGTAAGGATGGCTAAAAGCCTATGCAAAAATGGGAAAAAATGGGTAAGGTTCTTACCCTTGAAGACCTTCTTCAAGAAGAGCACTTCAGCTGCTTCCTTAGGTCCAAACCAGCTCAAAACCTTCAAGAACAACCCTTTGGCTCCTCAGCAATCAAGGTAAGGTGTAGAACTAGGTGTCCTAGTGCAAAACTAAGGACAAACACACACAAAGGGCAAAAGAGAGGGAGAAATAGAGATAGATAGATACACTATGTAAACCCTAATCTCAGAGCTCTCTGGAACTTTTTTGTAACCCTTGAGGAGGGAGGAGTACTCACCTAGTACTCCAAGGCAAGCCAAAGAAGATGAAATAATTAGAAGAAATGCATGCTCTTAAACAATGCGATATGACTAATGCAACACACAGTTTATGTAAATAACAAATTCGGCTGCTAGCAAGGCATGTGAACCAATTCAAGGCATGCAATAGAGCACATATTCAAGCAATGAATTTGAATTTGACATTGTTTAGAATGATGAGCCGAACCCTTATGCGTGCAAGATGAATGGATGCAAGTCATGGAAAATACTAAGTCAATATGATGCTACCATTATAAGCGGGTAAATTAAAGGGAGAAAGAAATGGGGGTTGGAAGACAGACACAATTATTACATATTTGCCCTCGCATAAGTGGGTCCGAATAAATGTCCTAATACTAATTATTACAACATCAAATGGATTAATAAACTAATTATTACAAATTCAACTAATGAGCTAAATTAACTAAGTAGGACAAGTTTGAAGGCATCTAATTAATTACATTACAACATATTGCTATTAAGTCATTCAACCAAAGGAATGAAAAGCGAGGGAATGCATGTGCATGAATTCAAATTTTTGCCCGAAAACCCCTCTATTTACTGCTGGAACCATTTTGTTTTGTAGTCAAAAAAGGAATATGTTTTAGCCCCAGCTTCTGATCTGTTTTGCCAAAAGAGGACACTGCTGGTCTAAAGGAAGTGGTCGGCCAGCCAAGAAAAGGTGGTCGGGCAGTTAATTGGTGGCCGGCCGGCCACTGTTTTGAGGGTATGCCCTGCTGCAACATACAAACAGAGTGTTTTCAAGGGATGTTTGCCCATTTCACCTCTCCTTATCATTAAATAGGTCAAAAGATTGGTAGAATCGATTTGCAAACCATCAATACGCAAGGTTATCCCGTGATGATCAATGAGTCGATGGGACAAAGTTTAATAAATGAAAAAGCAAAGACCAACAAAAACCCCCTCTCTATCATACTTCATCAAGGCAAGTGGTTGACATCTATTCTTGAGCCATTATCATCACTAGAGAGTATGAAATGAGTCAAGACTCAATGGATTCAATTAATGTCCGATTGAACCCAACTTGATTTTACTCTTGCTCTTTTTTTAGTCCAATTTTATCACCTCTTTTACTTACCTTTCCATTCATTAGTCATTTTAGTCCAAAAATGATAGTTAAGTCCACCAAATGGAGAAGAGTGTCAAACAAGAAGTTGGTTTGGGCATGAGAGAAAGGTAATGCCCTGGTAATGAACCTCCGAAGAAATTAAACCATTTGGCATTGTATGGTCCCTTTCTCAAGCTTAAACAACACTCGATTAAAACAACTCTCAAAGAAATAAAAAACAAAAAGCCAAGAAAGGAGGGAGAGTGCAAAGGTGATTAGAGTTTAACACAAGTATGAAAAGCATGAAATAAAAGCTATCAACTCAAAGAGGTTGATGTCTAAGGCCTAAAACACCAAACCTATGAGGACCATTACCCTACAAGCCTACTATACAAAGCATGAATGAAATAAACACACAAAAATAGTCCTAAAATAAGCTAAAACAGTGCTGGAATTAACATGGAAAAGCTAAAAAAAGCTAGCTAAAATAATGGGGAAATGAAGCTAGTGAATAATCCAAAGGAGGGGTGGCTAACCCCTTGTTTTTTGGGACTTCAAAACAACATTTTTAGCCTCTAAAAACATCTGAAAATCAGTGTAAAAAGTTAGAAAAAAGTTGAGAAAGGGATAGGAAACACAACGGCAAAAGCTTGGGAAAACAAGGTTTAAAGAAGGGTAGTTAACCCCTCCACCTTAGATAGCTCTAAGCCACAAGTTTTAGCCCATAAAAATAGTATAAAAAAAAGTTCAAAAACAACAAGAAAAGATAGGAGAGAAGTAGTGTAGAGATGCTTAAAATTATACCTCTTGAAGCAAGGTAACTCTTTTGTTAACAAACCCACAAGTTCTCACTCTCAAGGGTTGAGATTTGAGCTTAAGAACCTCAGCAAGAAGAGCTAAAGTTTTGGTTTAGGAAGTGTAGAGAGAGAGTGTGTAGGTTGCAAGATAGATAGAGAGAGAGAGAGAGAGACAGAGAGAGAGAGAGAGACAGAGAGAGAGACAGAGTGTTCTACAAGTTTTGGTCCTTTAGGATTTTTTCTAACCTTCATTTCAAGAGAGGTGGTCATGTGTATATAGAAAAACATGAGCCTCTGCCGAACACAACTCTATAGAGACAGATGGTGTGGTGCATGCACATAGGGGGACAGCAGACAGCAAAATATTTGCCATCCGGAAAACATGGCCGGCCGGCCATGAAGTGGACGGTCGACCACTAAATTCTAGCCTGCCAGCCACCTATTGGCCTGCAGGCGTCTAGGTGGTCAGGTATGAAACAAATAGGCTTTTGGAAATCAAGACAGGTTTGGTGCAAAGATGATACACAATTCTAGGCTATGGAGTTGGAAAACTGAAGCTCTTGCTGAGAAACGTGAGTGTGCAGACAACATAACATTTCATCATCAAGTGATCAACCTGAGGCTCCCAAGTCTTAAGGGCAGTCAAAAATGGGATGTCTACAGTTGCCCCTCTTTGATGGAGCTTTTAGTCACAAAATGACATGAGTGAATGTCAAAGCCCAAAGACGACCCTTTTGACATGGCCGCAAGACTTGGGCAAGAAATCAAAATGCAAATGCAATGGTTGAAATCGAAAGTTGCCTACGTATCCCTTTGCAAGGAATCAAACCAGCATAGTTCAGGGGCGAGATGCAAATAATATGTAGAATGCCAGCTGGACTTATACAACACGTGATGCTGGCTACTTTTGAAAACTTATGATCATGCAAAACAATGCAATGAAACAATACAACCAGCAATAACAGGATAATAACATTTTAAACCAAAGCAAAACACATCGAGCCTTGCCTTACACAGAAAGAGGTAAGCAAACCAAACTCGTCTCATTTGAAAGGATGTAAAAAAATGCAAGCCAAACTACATCTCACGTAGAAAGTGTATAAGACCATGCGATCCAAACTACATCTCACATAGAAAGGAGGTAAGCAAATGCAATCCAAACTACGTCTCACGTAGAAAGAACGTAAGAAAATGTAAGCCAAACTATGTCTCACATAGAAAGGATGTAAGAAAATGCAATCCAAACTACGTCTCACATAGAAAGGATGTAAGAAAATGCAGGCTAAACTATGTCTCACGTATAAAGGGTATAAGAAAATGCAATCCAAACTACGTCTCACATAGAAAGAGTAGAAAACCATGCAATCCAAACTATGTCTCATGTAGAAAGGAGTCAGAGATGCAATCCAAACTACGTCTCACGTAGAAAGGAGTCAGAGATGCAATCCAAACTACGTCTCACATAAAAAGGAGAATCCAAACTACGTCTCACGTAGAAAGGAGTCAAAGATGCAATCCAAACTGCGTCTCACGTAAAAAGGAGTCGAAGACACAATCCAAACTATGTCTCACGTAGAAAAGAGTCAAAAAAGCAATCCAAACTATGCCTCACGTAGAAAGGAGTCGAAGATGCAATCCAAACTATGTCTCACATAGAAAGGAGTCAAAGATGCAATCCAAACTACATCTCCCATATAAAGGATATCCACAAAGGGTACACTATATAAATGAGGTACAATGTGATAAAAAATGATGCAATGCATGTTCCATGCAAGAAAGAAAAGTTGCACAAGAGTGGTACTAATGAAAGCACCTTATAGAGAAAGTGGCAGGGAACACCCCACCATGCACAGGGACATGCATGCCCTAAAGAAGGGATTTCCCAAGATTATGTCTCGTGCATCACGAGGAGAGTAAGCCACATGGGACTGCCTTTCACACATCCCGAAAAAAGGAACAAGGTAAAATGATCCTAAACATACCCCGGCGTGAAAGGATGAATGACGCGAGGCGAAGAATGGAATCACTGCAATAAACCGAATAAAAACAATGCTCCACGAAATAGTAAAGTAAAGCGGTGGTGTTTTTGGAAAAAACCTCATATTTCACCCTCCAACTTACAACTCAGAGGTCTCCAACTACTCACAAAATGGATAAGATTTGCTCTGGCTTACGATCAGGGCATGCTCAAGTACTGGAGAAACAACGTGTCTTGGGATGGTGTAACTTGAATACGGCCTCGAGACCTTCGGGATCCGAAACAATCTTCACACCCATCAATTCTCCTTCACAAAGTGAACACAAGGCCTCCCATATATAGATTGGGCAAGAGAGTAGCAAAACCAGCACTGGACCACAAAATGGGTCGACCGAACACAAAAAGAGGATGGTCGGCCACTAACTAGTTGGCCGACCACCCGTGGGGTTTTTGGGGCAGTTTCGACTTCTTGGCTCGAGTTTTCTTTAAAACACCACCGAACCCTCATTTTACACACACACACACACCACCCGAAATACCCCCTTTCTCTTTCTAGGCTTTTTCTCTGACTAGTTTCACGCTTTGCTCACGTTACCTCCTACACAAACTTTATTCGCGAAGCGCTCGTGGTCCTTTACATTTTGAACATATTAGATTTTGTTTTCATTGAGTTTTTGGGTTTTTCATCACTTTGGGCTTGTTTCCCTCGTGTTTTCCTTGGGTTCCACATATTTTCTCGGGTTTTGACTTTTTCTCTCTTTTTCTCTCTCCTTGGGTTGACTTTTTTGGTTTTTTCACAATGGTCCCTCATTTTCTCCATTGTCTACTATATTTCACCCACATTCCTCATGGAGGATGATATCCCACATGGCAATGCTCCACTTGAGGTACCAGTGCTTCCACTCATTGTCGAGATGGAGAAGCCTATAGCCGATGCAACTGACGGAGCAACGGAGGACATTGTCGCTGATATTTGGGAGGAAGAGATCTACCCTCTAGGAGCTGCTACCATTGCAGTTGAGGCAATTTGACCCGAACACCTACCACCCTCGGATGCACGCGATGGCTCCTGGCGGCATGCTGCAATTTGAGGACTTTACGGTGGGCGTGCCCGAGGACATTCTGTTAAGGGAGCGGACTTGCCATCTTTCTCATGGTGCCGCGAAGGTAAGAACTTTAGTTTCATGGGATTTACTTTCAAGTCACTTTAATACTTCCTTTCATTGCTACCTTTCATTCTGTTACACAGCTGATGCTTTCTTTCTTTGCTGACTTTTCTTTCTTTGCTAACACAGGGTGTTGTCCACTCCTGGAAAGGAAATGAAGCGGTGATAGTGAGGGACCGGTACCAGGAGATCTAGGCTTGAGTCCGCAATCTTGTTGATGAGGTAGGCTTTGGTCTATTCTGCTCAGGAATCCCATGACTTCAAGCCATCCGGGCTTACTTAGGGCCTTAGTGGAGAGGTGGTGGGACACCACCAACTCCTTCCACTTCTCTTTCACCAGGGAGATGATGATGACTCCCTACGACTTTTCTATGATCACAAGACTGTGAGTAAGAGGTGATCTGATCCCTTTTGACATAGACATAGGCCAACAGAGGTGGCCTAGATCTACTTGCTTGGAGCGCGCCCTTCTCGAGATAGGCCAGCTGTGGTCAAGTACAACTGGTTCCTCGAGCACTTCCACGGGAGCTGACCCGAGACTCAAGAGGAGGTAGACTAATACACCTGGGGATTCTTGAGGTATCTTCTCGGTACCACCTTGTTTGTGAACAGGTGGAATACCATGGGCTTGTATCTGTTGAGTGCCCTTGTGACATTACCCTTGGTCCGGTTTTATGACTAGGGTGTGGCCGGTCTCACCACACTCTATGGATATATGAGCTCTAGTTCCCGCATGAAGGGGAATAAGGTTAGAGGCCATTGGAGAGCCTAGGAGGTACACACTGCACTTTTATTATAGTCTTTATTGCTATGCGTTCTACTTTTGCATCCTGTGCTTTCTGCTTTTGCACTTTCTGCATTTACACTATGCTTTCTGCTTTTCACTTTCTACCTTTACACTGTTTATATCTGTAGTTACACAATTGATCTCCTCTTCACATCTCTTGGTATATGCATATTTTCTGGCCCTTGCCCTAGTGCCAGTAGATAAGGTAGCACCAGCCGTACCTTACTCCCGATGATACGATGGCAGATGCCACTCCAGGCACCGTGATGACATGATTTTTGCGTATTATCGTTGATATTTCAATGTGGTTATAGCACAAAAGGTAGTCTGAATCTCATACCTATTCCATTTTGTACACACTGCTTCAACACACTCTTTCCACTAACCATTACTAACAACTATTTGCATATCACAAGATAGCCTTGGGTGATGGTGCCTGCCAAGATAGAAGACCACTATGCCGAGTCCTAGGATATCTCCCGATTCTGGATTCTATTGGAGGGCCCCTTCTGTTGGGTTTGGTATCTGGGCAAGCGGTTTGTGTGCCAGACTCCGGGCCTACCTGTCCCTATTATTCCTGCACTGCCTCTAGCATTTATGAGGACAACTGATAGCCTCCCAATTGAGGCTATTATTCAGTACATGGTGAGGTAGGACGCTAATTATTTCTGATGAGGGGGAGACTACGCAGCCTTCATCAGGACTCATCTGATGCCGCCTTTATCCAAAGTTCGCGAGAGACACTACAGATGTCCCTGCGGCTGGAGGTACTGCACATGCAACTAAGGCTGACATTGGCAGGGCCCTTCCTGCTATGCCCGTAATTGGTTTGCCAATGATTCTAACCATGATCATATGCTAGCGGCTAACCAGGATGGCCTATCAAGTTCCAGTTGATCTATCGGAGAGAGATCACAGATACATTCGGAATCTCACCGTACAGTAGGTACGTAATTTGACACTTTGCCTTGCAATCTATAGCTCACATTCCATTTCCTGTACACTGATGTTCAAATCCATTTGCAGGAGCCTCTAGAGTATTTGGACGACGTCCACGAATTGGTTGCCTCTCTAGTTCAAATGGTGCAGCAGAGGGAGACACTACTTGCCCTTCATGGCATCCAGGTATTTTTTCTTTTCCTCATACTCAGACTTGCACTGATTCATACCCATACAAATTCTGCATTATACCGGTTTGATACTCTATTTTGTTCTGCACTAATTCTGTATCGTATTGATTTCCCACTCCTTGTTTTTAGCCTCCACCTGCACCAGCAGTACCCATGACAACAGTGACATCAGCAGCATCTCTTCCATTGGTGAGAAGGAAAGGTAGACGGGCCCAGCACGCAGCCGGGATGAGAGCAGAGGCCGGGGCAGAGGTAGAGGTGCTCTGAATAGGAGCAATGAGTCCCAGACAGAGGAGACCTCTTCATCTCCGGAGTTGCCATCAAGTGAGGGTGACGTTGAGTCTAGTGGCACCGAGGAGACAATGAGCAAATGCTCTAGATCTAGGAGTGAGGATGATGACGCCAGCTCCTAGTCTGATCCTTCTGACGATAGTGGTACTGATGGAGATAGTGCCTCTGAGTCCCCTCTACAGAAGAGGATGAAGAGGGCCTCTCAAGCTTGATTGATGTGACTGACGTAGATTTTGTGTTTTAGCTTTATTTTCTTTTATTTTGGTAGTTTAGCATTTGTTTAGCTTTAGATAGGCCTTTACTCTTTTTTCTTTTTTTTTTTAGAAAACTTGCACTTTTTTTCGTAAAAAAGATGATTGGGGTAAGACCCTATAGTTTTATCAAAAGGAGTTTTTGTTTTGCACAACATCTATGGATTGCCACCACATTTGTATGTATGAAATGAATTGAATCTCAAATGTCGAAACTAAAAGATGCTTATATTCTGAGCGATGTTCGTAACTGGATATTGAATCGACAACTGACCAAAATGTAAAGACAACTCGCTAAACGAAAAACAAGCGAAACAAAACAACTTAAACACAACTATTTACACTTGATAAAAATAAAAGACTCAAAATAGGACCCCAAAACAAAATAACCAGAACAAAATAACACAAAACAACTGTCAGGCCAACAGAGGTGGTCAGTCGGCCACTAAAGGGACAGCCGGACATAAAAAGTGGCCGGTCGGTCGGGTGTTGTGGGTAGATAGGAAGCTGATAGCTGGAATTCGCTCACATAATCTTATCCTCCATAAAAGGTCTTTCTTCACTAGTTCTTCGACAAAACCTCATTTTGTTGTTGCTTTCTCTAAAAAATGGAGACATTCCTTTCCCAGATGCTCAAGAATTGGGTAGCTACTTTGGATGGTACAAAAAAGGTAAATTTTCGGCGTTTTGGCTTAAACGCGCTTTTTCCATTGAGCCACACTTCGCTTTGTTTTCCATTTCTTCATGCTGCGGTTTGATGTTGGAACCCAGTTTCTCATGTATTCCACTTTGAAGCACAAGAAATGTGTCCCACACTAGCAAAGTTTCATGCATTGATGGAATCCCGGCGTGATGAGGAAATTATGCCCCAGCCCCGTTTTGGCCATGCACGGGCACTTGGACAAATGTGTGGGCTTACTTTACATGAGGCCCAAGCCCTAGCTCATAACAGGGAGTTGGACATTCCCAGTTTAGTTCATCGGTTTTCCGATATTGGAGACAGGGGTGACCTTCTCTGGCAAGGCTACCGCCAACATGCTCTCTATTTGTGTATGCTTGCGCACTTCCTACTTGCCCCGAGTTTTGGCAGAGCCAGCATCCGTTTGATCGATGTAGCCTGATGTCTGAAAGAGGGCAAGAGTTGCATGGGTTTGGCACTAGAAAAAGACCCTGATGGGTTTAGATGCTTTCCATCGGCGAGAGACCACTTAGTTTGTAGGGAGTCCGTTACTTCTCCAGGTATTGTTTCCCACCCTTCTGATTTATGATTCCTCACATCACTCAACACTCACTCTCTATTTTTAACACAACACCCTTTTCTTACTTTTCTCTCAACGTACATCTCTTTGTTCTTTAATCTCTCTTATTTTTCATCCCTTCCCAGATATGGTTAATGGATAAGCTGAAAGTAGTGGATCCTTGGCCTAAGTTTTCAGGCAGAGCTTACTTCTTCCGCCAGCAGCTAGTGGATTTTCCCTCAGAGGGATGATGGTGTGACTGGATGTGCAGCAGATCTGTGGCTGACATTGCTTGGCGTTGCCCCTGGCTCAATCTAACTGAGATGAGCTACAAGATGTCTCAATAACCGAGTATACAGTTGATTGGCCTAAGACACTGCGTGTTCTATTTTCCTTTTCTGTTCCGATGCCAGTTTGGGCATGATCAGACTTGCCCAGATGAGGGGATAGAGTACCCTGCTTCATTTCTAGTTTAGGCTTCACACTTGCCCCAGTATCTCACTGTTTGAAAGACGAGAGAGATTCTGTCTCCTACCCATAGCTTCAGTTACACCCTTTCGGGTGAGTGCTTGGCTTGGCTTGGCTTGGCTTGAGGACGAGGAATAGGTTGGGCTAACCTTAGTTGTAGAAACTTCCACGAGTATGAGCAGAGGACATAGCACCACTTGACTTATATGTGCCTCTAGTTTTATTGTTTTGTTCTTTTTTTTTTCAAGTTTTTATGATGTAAAAGCAACTTTGATTTAATCAAAAGTTGGAGAATGTACTTGTGTTGAAATCAATGGAATTAAAGTTGTGAGCACTGAAATTTTCCTTTTTGGTCTAAAAATGGTCCAAGTTCTAAAGGTAAAATTTTGAGAAAAATTAATTCATTAAAATTTTTCAAAACAATTTTCAAAAACGGTCACCACCTGACACACATGGTAGCAATTTTTAAGATGTACAACCCCAAATCAGAAGATCATAACTACCCACCATTGCATTCATCAGATGGTTTGGAGATATCACAACCAAGCTAGACGACGATTGACAAAGATGGCCTGATCAAACAAATGGACAGGGTTGAGTTGGAGATGGTTATAGCCAAACTTCGAGATGAAGTTGCCTACGTATCCCAAAGATGGGAATCAAGCCTTACGTAGTTCGGTTCCGGTTCACTCGAGTATTAACACTCTCCTTTTGCACTCTAACTTTTGCAAAAGCCGTCCTTTCGGGTTTTTTTACTTTGCGAGCTCAATTTTTCTTTATTTATAATTTTTCGTGCTCTAATTTTTGCCTAGGTCACCCTTCCGGGTTTTTGGCCTAGTGAGCCTCTCAAGGATAATATTTCTTCCACTTTTCCATATTGATCGGCTATGAAAACTCCAGGCCATCCAAATCCATAAGAATAATCGCTCATCCGGACCAGATTGACTTGATGATGTGAGGGTCAATCCAATTGGGTCAGAACTTACCCCTAGGGTCATGGATGGGGGCTCAGTTATCTTTCAGCACCATGTCTTCTTCCTTGAGATTTTGAGACTTAACTTTCTTGTCAAAAGCACTAGCAATTCTGTGCCGGTAGCCTTGGATGTGATACAATGCCTTCAGCATTCTCTCATCAAACAACTTCAATTCTTCAAATCTACTCTGTTGCCAACCTGCCTTTGTTGTCTGACACTTGGCCATAACTCGCAGCGACGGTACCTCAATCTTTATTGGCAGAACAGCTTCCATCCTATATACCAAAAAATAGGGGGTTACCCCTGTGGATGTCCAAATCAACGTTCTATAGCCCCAGAGAGCAAAAGGTAGCTTATCCGGCCAGTCTTTGTAGGTCTCCGCCATCTTCCGCAGGATAATCTTAACGTTCTTGTTAGTGGCCTCAACAACTCCGTTGGTCTATGGTCTATACGTTGATGACTCGTGAAAAGTCACGTTTTATTTCTCAAGTAGATCTTCCACTTCTTTCTTGATGTGTGAGCAGTTATCTGATATGATCTCGTTTGGAACTCCGTATCGGTAGA
Source organism: Camellia granthamiana (assembly GCA_036172215.1). Lineage (NCBI taxonomy): Eukaryota > Viridiplantae > Streptophyta > Magnoliopsida > Ericales > Theaceae > Camellia > Camellia granthamiana. Next base: position 33,672,122 of record CM069912.1, read on the forward strand.
TGATGTTGTTTTTGATAAACTTGACTACATGCGACACTTTCAACACAACTTAAGACTAGGCTTCCACCCACTTCGTGAAATAGTTAATCGCCACCAGAATGAACTCATGTCCATTTGAGCCATTTGGCGAGACTGCACCAATAACGTCGATTCCCCAGAAGGAGAAAGGCCATGGCGAAGTCATGTTGTAAAGCTTTGACAGTGGGATGTTCATGCGATTGGCATGGATTTGACATTTGTGGCATCGCCGTACAAAACCAATGCAATCCTCCTCCATGGTGGACCAATGATAACCTTGTCTGAGGATTTTCCAAGCTAGCATCACACTGTTTATGTGTGCTCCACATTCCCCTCCGTGGATGGCTTCCATAAGACGCTTCAATTTCTCTTCTTTAACACACAGCTTGTGCATTTCCAGATGGCCTTGTTTATACAGCTTGTTTCCGCAGATGATAAATTGGGCAGCCAGATGCCATATTCCCCCTTTATCTTTGGCATTTGCCCCTGATAGATACATCTCCTTTTCCAATTTTGGCTAGCGCGGTTTGTTTAAAATATATATGAATCTTCTTAGAATTCCATTCAAAGTTTAGGGCATTTGTGGATCGCTTTTGGCCGGTTTGATTAGCAGTTTGGATCTGTCCTACATATCTATAGTTTGGAAAAAAAATTTAACCTATAACCACCTGCAGTGCGGATTGTAGTTTGTGCAGATAGAGTTCTCGATTATGTGGACGGTTTGCGAATTGTATTTTTTCTTTAAAAATTTATTTTTGAGCCTATTTTTTTCCATTTTCTAAATATTATTTTGGGCATTTTCTCCGCATTTTCTAAATATTATTGTGAGCCATAAAATTACGTATTTCTTATCATAAAATCATTATTTTCGAATGAAAGGGAAATCCTTAAAAAAATCCATATATCAATAATTACAGTATAATATCAATAATTAATGAATTAAAACTTATAAAATAAAAACACAACAAAATCAATTCCTAACACAAGCAACACATTCAAAATCTTAAACTTTTAATCAAATCACAAACTAACTCAAACACATGCGTATATAAATAAAAACAGTTCTTTGCCAATCAAAATAAATAAATAAATAAAACTTTTTATCATACTTTGTATGTTTCTCATCAATAAAGTATTTTCTTTGCCGATCAAAAAATAAATAAATAAATAAAGACAGTACGTGTCGTTACTGTTGAATTCGTGTCATTTACTACGAGTAGAATTTCAATAATTTGAACCAAATGTGTAAAACTCGTCGAGTTCTTCATCCCTGTAAGGAACTGTACTGATCAGATATTGATCATCCCTTGATCATATCATATTTTTGTTAATGGCAAATAAGATTTTAAAAATAATGTGTTAATAAAAATATATTTTGATCAAGATGCTATTGATATTCAATTAATGTGAGTCTTACATAAATGAAATATACGACGAGCTCCACACATTAATAGTTTAAATAATTAAAATGAGGCTCACAAGAAGCTTCACAGACTTAATAATACCATCCAATCCATAAAATAGACTAGAGACCATCATTCCCCTCTATTAACTTGTTTTTAGGTTGTGGCCCACAGGTGGGTGGGGTTTTATGACTATGGCTATAAGGCCCCGTTTGTTTTGGGCTATAGGGAGGGTATTGGGACTAGTAATACCAAGGTATTACTAATGCTCTTATTTGATTGGAGAGATAGTCTTGGGACTATTAGTCCCTTAGTATTACTAATACCCTTGGAAGGGAGATTGGTAAGGAGGAAGTAGAGATGGTATTAGAAAATAGTGAGGGGATTAGAAATTTTTTTATTTTTTATATATTGGGAATTTTTTTAAATATAATGTTTAATTTTTTATATTTTTTTTATTTGTTTTATTATTTTATATAAAAATAATTTAACAATTCATCATTATTAATCCCTCACTATTAATCCCCTCACTATCAATCCCCTCACTAACAATCCCCTCACTATTAATCCCCTCACTATCAATCCCCTCCATTCTATCTCCCAAAACAAACGGGGCCTAACTTTATTTAAAGAAAAATGACTTAGACCCCCAGCTGGGGGTGCTAGGGGTCGGCTCCTATTGGACAAAAATAACTGTTTTTTTTTTTTTTTTTTGAATTTTCGACCAACCCCAGTGCGCCACGTCACTGGGGGTCGACCCCCACTGGGGTCTGAAGCACGGACCTTATTTAAATGAATACAGTAGGCGGTTCGTGGAGTGTATATAGGAGTTTACAGCTGTGTAGTTGGTGAGATTATTTATTATTTTGTTTTTTTATGGATTGTATATGCATTGTTGATAGAGTGTATATATGAATTCACTATTGTATATGCATGGTTGATAGAGTGTATATATGCATTGTTTTACATGTGGGATTGTAATTCTACTATTGAAGAGCGGATAAAAGTCAGCAAATAGACTCTACAATTTTGGCTAGCGCGGTTTGTTTAAAATATATATGAATCTTCTTAGAATTCCATTCTAAGTTCAGGGCGTTTGTGGATCGATTTTGGCCGGTTTGATTAGCAGTTTGGATCTATCCTACATATCTATAGTTTGGAAAAAAATTTAATTTATAACCACCTGCAGTGCGGATTGTAGTTTGTGCGGATTGTAGTTTGTGCAGATAGAGTTCTCGATTATGTGGACGGTTTGCGAATTGTATTTTTTTCTTTAAAAATTTATTTTTAGCCTATTTTTTTCCATTTTCTAAATATTATTTTGGGCATTTTCTCCGCATTTTCTAAATATTATTTTGAGCCATAAAATTACATATTTCTTATCATTTTTTTTTTTTTTGATCGGCAAACAAAAGATAATATAGCTGAAGCCAACAATACAGCAGTTGGTGAGAGACCAACTATAGCCAAACAGGGGATCAGTAACAAAGAACCAGCAATTAGCACCAACAAAGAACCAACAAAACAGACGCTGATCAGAAACAAATGTACAAAGAAGAGAAGAAACCAGGTTGCAGATCAGTAGTAGAAACCAGCAGCAGCAAAGAAGAGAAGAACTACTCTGCTTGCACCAATCCTCCGAATGAAGAGAATAAAAATAAGAAATAAGAGAAAAGGCTAATAGCCTTCTACCAGGGAAAAAAGCAGCTACGCATAGGCTCAACCTATCCCTCTTCTACACATCTTAATTTGTTGGAAGTTAAACAAGAAATCATTAACAGAGAAAGGCAGTTTCGGGTCAGCAGCTCTAACCCACATGGCAATCCTGGATTTGATAAGATCACATAAACCTTGCAGATCTGGTTGTCTATCAGAGAACAACACCTACATATTTCTTATCATAAAATCATTATTTTCGAATGAGAGGGAAATCCTTAAAAAAATCCAAATATCAATAATTACTTTAAAATATTAATAATTAATGAATTAAAACTTATAAAATAAAAACACAACAAAATCAATTCCTAACACAAGCAACACATTCAAAATCTTAAACTTTTAATCAAATTACAAACTAACTCAAACACATATGCGTATATAAATAAAAACAGTTCTTTGCCGATCAAAATAAATAAATAAATAAAACTTTTTATCATACTTTGTATGTTTCTCATCAATAAAGTATTTTCTTTACCGATCAAAAAATAAATAAATAAATGAATAAATAAATAAAGACAATACGTGTCGTTACTGTTGAATTCATGTCGTTTACTACAGGTAGAATTTCAATAATTTGAACCGAATGTGCAAAACTCGTCGAGTTCTTCATCCCTGTAAGGAACTGTACTGATCAGATATTGATAATCCCTTGATCATATCATATTTTTGTTAATGGCAAATAAGATTTTAAAAATAATGTGTTAATAAGAATATATTTTGATCAAGATGCTATTAATATTCAATTAATGTGAGTCTTGCATGAATGAAATATACAACGAGCTCCACACATTAACAATTTAAATAATTAAAATGAGACTTACAAGAAGCTTCACAGACTTAATAATATCATCCAATCCATAAAATAGACTAGAGGCCGTCATTCCCCTCTATTAACTTGTTTTTAGGTCGTGGCCCACAGGTGGGTGGGGTTTTATGACTATGTCCATAACTTTATTTAAATGAATACAGTAGGCGGTTGGTGGAGTGTATATAGGAGTTTACAGCTGTGTAGTTGGTGAGATTATTTATTATTTTGTGTTTTTATGGATTGTATATGCATTGTTGATAGAGTGTATATATGAATTCACTATTGTATATGCATGGTTGTTAGAGTGTATATATGCATTGTTTTACATGTGGGATTGTAATTCTACTATTGAAGAGCCGATAAAAGTCAGCAAATAGACTCTACAATTTTGGCTGGCGTGGTTTGTTTAAAATATATATGAATCTTCTTAGAATTCTATTCTAAGTTTAGGGCGTTTGTGGATCGATTTTGGCCGGTTTGATTAGCAGTTTGGATCTGTCCTATATATCTATAGTTTGGAAAAAAATTTAACCTATAACCACCTGCAGTACGGATTGTAATTTGTGTGGATAGAGTTCTCGATTATGTGGACGGTTTGCAAATTGAATTTTTTTCTTTAAAATTTTATTTTTGAGCCTATTTTTTTCCATTTTCTAAATATTATTTTGGGCATTTTCTCCTCATTTTCTAAATATTATTTTGAGCCATAAAATTACATATTTCTTATCATAAAATCATTATTTTCGAATGAGAGGGAAATCCTTAAAAAAACCAAATATCAATAATTACTTTAGAATATCAATAATTAATGAATTAAAACTTATAAAATAAAAATACAACAAAATCAATTCCTAACACAAGCAACACATTCAAAATCTTAAACTTTTTAATCAAATCACAAACTAACTCAAACACATATGCGTATATAAATAAAAACAGTTTTTTGCCGATCAAAATAAATAAGTAAATAAAATTTTTTATCTTACTTTGTATGTTTCTGATCAATAAAGTATTTTCTTTGCTGATCAAAAAATAAACAAATAAATAAAAACAGTTCAATTTTTTAGAAATAAATAAATAAATAAAGTATGGGGTTTGTTTGTTTAGGATTTGGGTAAACAAAATCTATCTATTAATATGGGAGATCAAGATTTACGGTTTGGAATTTTTTGAAAATATATATATATATATGTAAGTATAGGCGAGTGTATGACCTTATTATAAGTTTGAAACCGCCACCACATACACGAATTAGATCAAATTGTATAATTTTTACAGGTCAGATGACCCTATGATCCGCCCTATTTAATATCATGCGCCAAGGCACCCAACCATATCATAGAAGAAAACATGTGCATTAATTGGTGTATACCCAGCATTGTACTGCTCCCTTCATTTCAACAGAGATTTCCTTACCTATGCAAAAGAAGAAAATATAAATAAAAAATAAAAACAAAACAAAACAAGTTGAGCTGTCATATTCCGACCCCAAAATAAACGACGACTAAAAGAAAGGAAAATGCTTCAAAGCTCTGGAGCAAGAGCTTGCTCTAATTATATAACAATTGTGTAGGTTCCATTTTAATATGACATTTTGAGTTTTTTTTTTTTTTTTTTTTTTTTTTTTTTTTTTTTTTTTGGGTTGAATATACTAGCTCAGCAGAGCTCTGTTTTGAGCTCTATTTTTAGAGTTATGAACCACAGTCCTAGACCCTTTTGTTTAAGTGCAAATAGTGATAATTTCGTGCTATGCACGAGACTGATTTAATAATATATAAATTTTTTAATAATGCATTAAGTTCTAATTTAATTCATAAAATTATAATCATAATGCACATAGATCATCTTCTCAAATTTCATAAGTAAAGACAACAATACTTCAAAACAAATATTCACAAAATATTAAAATCATCCAAGTGATATATTTTTCTAGAAATAATAAACTTGATTTCTCATTAATGAAATTAACAATAAATAAGATGTTTCTCAATGAACCTAATATTTAAAACATATATATATTCTAAAAAAAACTAATAATAAACTAAATGTCATAAATTAAATCTATCTATATTTGATAAATTAAAACCCAATAAATATGCTCATCATGTCCAAATGCTTCAAAAAGTACACGTTAAAAAAAGAAGAAGAAGAAGAAGAAGAAAAAAAAGTGTTATCATTTTTTTTACATACAAATAAACTTAAAAAATTAAAAAAAGAAGAAGAAGATATATTACCTTATGAGGAGTGTTGATTTAATTGTTCTCATTTTTGTATTGTTACTTCACTTCATTCTCTTCACAACTATTGTTTTGTTTTTGCTGTTGTTGTTCACTTTATTATTTTCATTACCAATGAGTTGCTCCAGTTCATCCAATGCTTGTAAACAAATCATATAATTTTTAATTTCCTCCAACGTAACTATCAATGCTCTCATGTCTAGAAAGTCTTTTTTATTTTTTTATGAGTATCTTGTATAGACCATGAGCTTGGAAATGGGTTAACTATAGCATAAACTAATATTATAATGTGAGGCTGAAAACATTTTTTCCTAAGCTTATAAAACACTTGCTGTTTATATAACATATGCTCTTGTACTATTAAATTTTGAGTCATTCGCTCTTACTCAAGTTCAATCCATAAAGTATGGACTTCACGTTCCTCCTCCATTAGGCATTCATTAAGTCCGAGGCATCTTTGATTTCATGCTTTTGAAAATTTGTTCCTTTTACTTTATTCTAGCCCGATGGTAATATTGTTTCCATCAAATTTTTTTCACTTATTTCTTTTTCCTAATTTTTGCATTGCCCGACATATTTTGATTTTCCAATCATTAATATTTTCTACTGGTAAATCATCTTTATGTGGTACAATTTGAAATTCATTTATGGCATTTTACATGGCCAAAAGATGGCTACGACGCAAATTTAAAGGAGGCCACATATTTATATGCATAATGAATTTAACACATTTGACATACAATTACATAAAAAATAAGATAAGCAAGCTCGATGGTACCTGAAATACAAAAGATAAAGAGTAAAAAATCTCAGTAAGTATCATTGTTTATTGTAGATATAAAAAAAATATAAAAATAAAAATTTAGAAATCTACTATACAACATCCATCTATTGAGGAGCTAATGTAACTTTTTGTAAAAAAAATTATAACACAATAATTTTAAAATAAGAAAAAGATAACCTAATCAAATTATTGTTGTACATAAAAATAAATAAAAAATAAAAAATAAATAAATAAAACACACAAAGGAAAAAGTGGAATATGTATTGATTTATTGTTAGATTTATTTTAAGATTTTCTTTAAATTACAAAATAAATACAAAGCCTATGTTTTAGCTTGCCTTGTTCATGGTGAAAATGTTATGCCTCGACGTGAAGGGGTTATCGCATTAAATGTTGCAAGGGACACTACAACAAAAAACATTTTTGGCGACACTTTTTAGCAACCAAACAAAATTTTGGTTGCCAAAGATACACAATTGGCGACAGAATATTTGTGGTCACTAAAAAATAAACTTTTGGCGACGAATTTATAATTTTGGTCGCTATTGATTTTGGCGCCAAGTGAATTTCTTGCGCGGGAGCGCGAAAAACTTTTTAGCGACCAAATTAATTTATAGCGACGGAACATTTGGTCGCGAATTGTATCTGTTTGGCGACAGACATTTTTTGGTCACTAAAAATCTGGATAATATTTTTGGCAACCAAATTAATTTGGTTGCCAATAAATTATTTCTCTTTACAAATTTTTTATTGCCAAAAATTGTTGACAAGTGAATAAACAATTTGGTAAAGACAAATAATTTATAGAAATGATTTGTATTTTTTAAAGACAAATAATACAATTATTAAAGACAAATTATTAAGGACAAATAATTTCTATAAAGACAATTATTTCTATAAACAAAGTTTGCCAAAAATATAGAAATAATTTGTTACAAATATTTGTCGATAGAAATAATTGTATAGAAATTTGTAGCAAATTAATAATTTCTATACAAATATTAATTGTTACAATACAAATATTAATTATTTCTATAAAGACAAATATTAATATGTTTTCTATACAAATATTAATTGTTACAATAATTTCTAAACAATTATTTCTATATTTCTATACAAATATTAATTTATTAATTTGGACCAATCTATTAATTTGTCTATAAAAATATAGAAATAATTTGTATAGAAATTTGTAAAAATATAGAAATAATTAATTTGACAATTATTTCTATAAAGACAAATAATTTATAGAAATAATTTGTATTTTTTAAAGACAAATAATACAATTATTAAAGACAAATAATTTCTATAAAGACAATTATTTCTATAAACAAAGTTTTTTATTTTTTACCAAATTATTAAAGACAAATAATTTAAAGACAAATTAATTTGTATTTTTTTTACCAAATTTTTTATTGCCAAAAATTGTTGACAAGTGAATAAACAAGCAATTGACCTAACTTCTTCTCATTTTCTCATCCATCTGAAACGGCACACAGCACAGAACGGCACATCAGAAATTAGGTATGTTGTTCTTCTCTTCTTCTTCTCTCCCTCTCACTCTCCTTCTCCTTCTCCCTCTCCTTCTCCCTCTCCCTCTTACTCTCTCGCGCCGCTGAATGCGAGAGGCACAGCCGTGCTCGGCGGTAGCAGATCGCGACCCTCTTTTTGGGTCGCTGCTCTGTTCTCCTTTCTGTCTCTAATATTCTGAATGTAGTCCCTCTCCCTCTCCCTCTTCCTCTTGCTTTCTCGCGCCGCCGAATGCCAACGGCATAGCAGCGTTGGGCAGCAGCAGATCGGCAGCAGATCGCGACCCTCTTTTTGGGTCGCTGCTCTATTCTATTCTGTCTCTGATATTCTGAATGAAGAGGATTTATTTTCCCAGAAAGTTCACTAACTAATCACTTGATTATTATTGAGAAGCATGTACACATGCATGCATATTCACACATTTAATACATGTTTTGATTGTGTGACCAGAGGCAGCATCTCATAAAATGAGGCCAAAATGAATGAGTTGGTTGAATGTTTCTCAGTTTGAGAATATAGAGCATTGAGAGGGATGATGTTTTTCCACTGTGATGGTATTTTAATCTGTATATAGTGAGAGATATAGATACCTTTTGGGAGTAAAAAGTGCCAAAAGTGTATGCTTAATACTGTCAAAATCTGTATTTTTCCACTGTGATGGTTTTTCCACTGTGAATGTTTCTCAGTTTGGCAAATGATACTATTAGTCTTGTAATTTAAGTGAAACAACACTTTAATTTTCCTTAAAATTATAAAAATTAGAATAATATTTCATTTAAACTATAGAATTAATGATATAATTTTTCTATAATTTATTTTGAATTTCATTCTAATCTTTGTAATTTTGTCCGTGATTTTTTTAATTCAAAATATGATAACACAGTCAGATGGGTTACATTATAATATAATTAAAAGTGTCAAAATTAAATTAAAATTATAAGAATAAAAAATAGAAAGACTAATGATGTAATCTAGCCTTGCTGATATTACTACCAAAAACACACCTTTTATTTTTATTTTTTTAATATATTCAAACCAAAAACACACTTTACTAAGAACACATACTATAAATAATATACATCTTCTTTTGTTGAAAACCATCTTCTTTTCCTTGTGTTTGACCAAAAAGCATTGAAGTGGAATAAGTGCATCCACCATCTTCTTTTCGTTGTGTTTGACCAAAAAGCATTGATGTGTTTTGGGACATGTTGATTGAATCTCACTTCCCATATTTTTAGGGATGATATCTCCTTTTAAGAAGTACAATAATTTATTTAGGTGTGTAGGCGGATTGTTTATTTTGCGCATATCCATGAGTGTCCTTATATGTTATTTGGCATTCATTTCATGCCCATATCTCTCCATTAATTTCATGTATAGTGCAATTTTAATTTAAAATTTGATTTACAATTATCAATTATTATAGGTTATCGGTTAATGCAGAGAGATAAAAAAGCTGCACTCGTTCGTTGGGGGCAATTACTACATCAGGTAATCTTTGACTATTTGTTAAGGCATTTTTAATTTATTTAGAGAAGTTTGACACTTTTTTATTAAATTTGTGGCTATTAGAGGATTCACTTAATTGTATTCTTAGGATTCACTTATTGTATTCTTAGTTTCGTTTTACTATTGTGAGCATTCATGATATAACAATTTGTATCCATTGTTCCCTTCCAAGATCCTTAGACTGTTGTGCTAACTTTGTTCTGATTACACATAAGCCTCAGTGAAAGAGGTTACAGTGTAAGGGAAGGGTATTACTTGATCTGCTCAAAGATTTGGATGGGAAGGAACTGTTTGAACTTCGGAGATCTATTATGAATATTATTTTGATAACCTGAATAGTTTATTTTATAAGATTTTTTTATGTATATCATTTATATTAAAATTAAATTGAGATAATTATAACATATTCAATTTATAGCATTTGTTTCTAAAAACATGAACAACAGTGTATTTTTAAAAATAGACCATCCATTTTTCTTTTGTAATGCAATAAATTAAACGGGGTATGATTATATAATTGACGTAATTTTATTTATTTATTTATTTATTTTGTTATTGATGATATATACAAAAGATCTTACGAAATGAATAATTTAAATCATTAAAACAAAACCAGTGGCAGTGGAGGGAAGCATAGCCCGGACAACCCTCTCTAGTGGAGGGAAGCTCAGCCCAAATGGAAAAATAATTTATTTGAAACAAAATTTATTTGATGTCTCAATTTAATTTTTATTCGTTAAAACAGTTGGGCCCAACAGTTTGTGTAAATTTATGATGACAATATGACAAGTATCATGTGATAAATGGTGTGAAATATCATTCCACTATCACCAAATAACCTCTCTAAAGTATATATGTCGTATAGGTTAGGTCCGACTTTCTCTCTAATTTGATTTGGACATCTAGTCCGAGCAGTGAATGCTTGTTGCATCATCATTTTTTACAAATTAATTTGTTTACTTATTTTTAAATTCTATACTATATTCAAGTTAAAAAAACAAATAAAAAATAACTCAAAATTTAATGGATTAATGAATAGATAAAATTTAAAATTTTAATTTATAAAAAGTATCCACATGGCACAATCTTAAGGTCCAAACAGCACTCAAAATGGAGAGTAGCTATTATCATATGTAATTTTTATGACAGAGATATTTGTCATCATAAGAATAAGTGATTGATCAAAATCAAAGAAAGCATGAAGTTGAAACATGGGTTCAATTTATCTTTGGGTTCTTATGTATGTACAATTTGTGATGGTTCATTGATGTAGAATTGGCCCAAATCTAATACTTTTCAAGCACTAGGCCGAACAATGCGGGCTGAACCTTTAACTCAGAGGATGTGACTGCATGTTGAGTAGAATAGTTGATGGTTCAATTTTACATAATTTTTATATTATTTATAAATAATCTGTTATCAATTGATAAAAATATATATATATATAAACCCAAAATAGCTAGAATTTGTTGATGTTAGGGTTGTTTGGTGCAACTTACTTGAATTACTTATAACTTTATTTTTTTTTTTTTATATTATTATTCTAAGAATTTCTGTCATTCTGTTTGATACTTCTATTTGATACTTAAACCTATTAGCTAGAAATAATTTAAATAAACTGAAAAAAAAAGCCAATTCTCTAAAAGTTAGAAAATGAGAATTTTTGAGTTCTACTCCTTTTAATTAATAAAATAGACTCGTTATGTTATATTACATGCGATAACGAAGATCATTACTAAGAGCATTGTCACTATCCGAGAAGATGAGCTATATAGCCATTATGATTGTAATATAGATTTTGACATGGAACTTTAAATTTTTATGTTTTGTATGACACTGTTGTTTAGGTGCCGTTCCTGTTTGTCCAAAAATATGTTTCAATGTATCTATGTTTGTGTGTGTCCCTCTCTTTCTCTTTCTCCATTTTTCTTTGTTTCTTATGCCATGTTATTGTTTAGTTGTCACTTATGTGCTGATATTGGTTCTATCATACATCCATTGATATTAATGTAAATGCTTATTTTACATATGCTTCACACATGTAATTGTTGAGTTGTTGTGGTAGATGGCAGGCCCTGGTAAAGTTAGAAGCGCAGCATCATCTAAAGTTGGTTTACCTACTCAGCAAGCTCCAGCTAGAGTTGCTGCCCCCATTGAACATGCACCATCTAACTTAACTCCATCTGCTCAAAGTGTACCATCTACAAATGCTCGACGTATCCAGGCTGCACCATCTACAAATGCAACTACTACTCAGGCTGTACCATCTACAAATGCAACTACTACACAGGCTGCACCATCTACAAATGAAGGTACAACCCGGGCTGCACCATCTACACTTACTTTGCGTACCCGTTGTACACAGGGAAGGGGTCAGACTCGAGGGAAGAGCATAGCGCATCTCATAGCTAAAAATGGTGGCAAAAAACTTCCTGTTTGGGTCCCTGCAGATGCCAAGGTACCAGTAGGGCCTTATGCCACTCCATTTGCAAATGAAGTTGGGTTACAAATAAGGATGGCTGCACCTATAATTGGCATGAGTAAGTGGGATAAGATTGACGAGATTCATAAAGCCCCAATCATTCAGGCAGTTCGGGTACTTGTATTTGTTGTTTTTAAAATAGTTAGATTATCACCATTACTTACATTTTAATATTAATAAAACTATTCATATATTTGCAGGATAAATTTGAGATTGTTGATTATGATGAGGATAAAGAGGTTCGGAAAGCAATCGACAAGAAGTGTAAAACCCTTTACAAAAGTTGGCGTAACAACATGAAGACGCATTACTCAAAGTTGGTAGAAGCTGGTGTTGACCCTTACACTAAGCCATACAAAGGGGTTGACCATGAGGCTTGGGTATACATGATTAATCATGTATGGCTTAATAGTGATCATCAGGTAAAATTTCATAACTTAAAGAATCGTGTTTCAATTTCAATTTAATTTTACTAATCATTTACTTTTGTAGGAATTGGCTGAAAAAGGGAGGAATAGTCGATCGAAATTACTATATAATCATACAATGGGCTCTAAGTCATTTCAAGCTGCAATGTATAGAGAGGTGATGCATTTAATATATTTGAAAGTGTGAATGAGTTAAAATTAATTATGTATACTTACTTTTAAATTGATGGAATTAGGGTACTGCGAAGGTTGACATTGTAGACTTCTACAAAGATTCCCATTGGAGCAAGAGAAAGGCAGATTGGATAGCTCCAATATGTGGTGAATTACATGTAAGTATGGAAATTAATATGATTACATATTTATGTAATTGGTTATATTTGTTAAAGTTGTTTAAAAATTGATAGGAAGCTTTGAAAAAACGACATGAAGAGTCTTTGGAGCATGGGGCAATACCTTTAACTCAGGAGCAGCTGTCAATTGAAGTTCTTGGAACGAGTAAATCAGGATACATAAAGGGCTTCGGAGTTGGTCGAAACCCATCCTCATCCAAATCTTCTATTAGTACACAAGCACATGTTGAGGTGGTTTCGAGCCTACAAGAACAAATAGAGTCATTGAAGAATTTGGCTGAGGTCCAACAAGAACAAATTGCAGCCCAGAACTTGGTAACACAAGAGCAAGCTAGAAAGATTGAAATGCAAAACAAAAGGTTTGAAGAGATTGAAAAGTTTATGAGGATGCACAAGGATAAGGCAGACATGCAGGTTGATGAAGAGGATTGTTCATCAGAGGAATTTTATTGACAGCTTGCTCTGTAAGTATACTTTTCAGAATTTAATTTTCATATCACTAAAAACACTTCACTTAATATATTTGTTAAAACAAGCTGCTGCTATGATGCTCTTCAGTTGGCTAGTTTGCTTTATTTGTTGATGTATTGTTCTTCTTGATTGTTATTGGTTGATCCCTCTTCTTGATTGTTGGTGGTTGATTAAGTTAGAGTAATATAAATTGAAAATAAGTTGGAAGAATAGGCTAAAATGGTTGGTTGAGATGCAAGAAAAAGTTGAATGATGACCATAAATAAAAAATGTTAGCTTGATTGGTAACAACTCCACCTAAATGGTTAAATGAGTTCTTCAACAATTCTCTTTCTTTCTTGTAATATAGTGAATAATTTTCCTTTTGTTCTTGTTGTAGCAAAAACTCTCTCTTGCAATGAATCTATAAGATCATCTGTTTAGCATTTGAATTTTCATTACTCTTTAGTTCATTTTTTAAGTGACTGAGCTTCACAGCATAGTAAAAGGTAATTAGAGTGGAGCATGCATCCACATTGAAATGGACACTAATGAAAATCTTCATTGGGCAAAGCTGCCCTTTCCACTTTGTCATGTCAATGTAGGACAACATTTTTGAAACTGCCTTGAACAGGATTTCTGGCAAATTTAGGTGAACAAAATATTATTGGGCTATGTACTCATTTGTTGGAGAAAGTTTCTAGGGTTTGTAGACATTAAGATGAGAGATTTGGCTTGATGTTCAAATGGATATGTTGTTCTTCTTCACCTTTATGATAAATCTTATTTGGTATCATAGCAATAAGTCGACCGTGATCATCACATAGGGAGGATCTCATCGCTGTTCTCGACCTAAATAAAGTACCACCATGGTCGACTAGGTGTGGGGTTGCTACTTCTAAATTCTCAAATTTTTTCAAGTTATTGGATCCATTTTCTATTTTCCTTTGATTTTTGAAAGAAAAAAAGGGGGCCTATATTATGAATTCTGGATTTCATTCCTTGTTTGGAGCATTTTTCTATTCTATAGGAAAGTGAAGGTGCCAACTAGCCTATTGGGGCTTTTACCCAAGTTCTTTTTTTTGAAATTTTGTAATTCACCGTAGGAAAATTCTCTCAATTTGTTCATCTATAATGTGAAACCAATGTTTTTAGACCAAGACCTTTATTATTAACATTTTAACATTATAATTTTTTTTTCATATGTTTGACAGATTGGCAATGGATCGAATATAGTTCGGGGAGCATCAAAGGATTACATTTTGAATTTTTGGATATATTTTGTCAAAGGTTTTTGTTATGAATTTACAAGCTTGGAAGGTTTTTTGGATTAGCAATGGATGAATTATAGTTTGGGGAGCATAAAAGGATTACATTTTGAATTTTTGGATATATTTTGTCATAGGTTTTTGTTATGAATTTGCAAGCTTAGAAGGGCTTTGGGCATTACATGTTTGAAGTTTGGGATTGTAAGAGATTTGTACTGTACTTGGATGTTTTGGATTTGATATGCTGTTTATATTTAATATGGTACTACTTTTGAATTAAGTTTATATTTTGGATGTTTTGCACGAGTGTGTTAATTTGAATTATATTTTGCTTATGTTTATAGGTTTCTGAATGATGTATTGAACAGGGAAATTGTTAAAAAAAATTATTTATAGGTTTATGAATTATGTATTAAACAGGGAAATTGTTAAAAAAAATTATAAATAATGAATTTTTGGTGACAGGTTTTTTTAGTTGTAAATTTACTTTTGGTGACATTTTATTTATGTTGCTGAAAGTATGTGTCCATAATTTTTTTAGCAACCCAAACTTGATTGGTCGCCAAAAGTTTTAACATTCAACAACCAATTCTATATTTTTAGCGACGCATTTATATGTCGCTAAAAGCTAACATGTCATCAGCTGAAGGGTACTTTTAGTGACCGAATGTTAATTTATGGCGACGAAATTTTAGTCTTTTGGCGACGGAAATATTTGGTCGCCAATTTATTTATAAAGGCAACCAAAATTGATTTGGTCGCCAAAGCATTTAGTGACAGGGCTTCAGCGACCAGTTTTGTTCATGTCGCGGATACTTTCAGCAACCAAAATTACACTTTTGGTGACTAAAAAATAGGTCGCTAAAAGTGTTTTTTGTTGTAGTGGGAGCTCATTAATGGCTGATGCGTGGTGCAATAACTCTGTAGGATCTTTGTCTACCTACGGGGATGGTTCTTCTGTTAGCAAGTGTCTAAGTATCACTGGTCCTTGGTGCAACGTTGGGTTCCAGTAATGTTGGGTTGTAGTGTTTGAGTTATGCATTGGGCTCTAAGTGGTGGGCCAAAAGCCCCTATGGACCCACCTATGTCAATAGTCCCCCATTCCCAAGTGCAGTTTCAGTCCAACAAAGGGAATAAGAAAGAAGACGGGGGTTGCGAGGGGTCAATGGAGGCCGGCCGTCTCTCACCTGGCCGACCAGGTTTCCCAATAGAATAGATATTTGTTGCCAACTGTCCCCCCATGTGCATGCACTGAACCAGCTGGCTCAATACAGATATTTCCGAGATAGCAACCAGTTCTTCTATAAATAGAGGACCATACCTTACGTTTAGGTTAGAAAAATTACCAAAGCTCAAATTCTTGAAAAACTCTCTCTCTCTCTCTCTATATATATATATCTTGTAACCTATATACACCCTACTTATACTCCCTTAACCAATTTTTTGAGGCTCCTTGCTGAGATTCTTGATCTAAAATTTCAGCTCTAGAGGGTGAACACTAGTTGGTTTGTGAATCAAAGAGTTACCTCTCTTCAAGAGGTATGACTCCTACCTTCTTTACACTACTTCCTCCCTCTCTTTTCTTGTTGTTTTTACACTATTTTTATGAGCTGAAACTTGTGGCTTAAAGCTATCAAAAGTGGAGGGGTTAACCACATTTCTTTGAACCTTGTTCTCCAAGCTTTTGTCCTTGTGTTTCCTATCTATTTTCCAACTTTTTTACTACTAATTTTCAGAGTTTTTCAGAGGCTGAATATGTGGTTTTGAGGTCCAAAAAGTGGAAGGGTTAGCCACCCCTCCTTAGGCTTGCTTGCTAGCTACATTTCTCTCTTATTTTAGCTCACTTTTTCTAGTTTTTTCATACTAATTCCAGCATTGATTTTGTGAGTTTTAGGACCGTTCTAGTGTATTTATTTCATTCATGCTTTGTATAGTATGCTTGTAGTGTTGTACTCTTCATAGGTTTGGTGGTTTAGGCCTTATACACCAACCTATTTGAGTTGATAGCTTTTATTTTATGCTTTTCATACATGTGTTCACACTTGCAATAATCACCTCTGCAACCTTCCTTCTTTTCTTGGTTTTCTCTTTGTTTGTTTAAGAGTTGGTTCACACAATTGATGGTTGTTTAAAGTATGAGAAAGAGACCCTCCCATGCTTAATGGACTAATATCTTCGAAGGTTCATTATCATGGCATTAAATCTCTCTCATAGCAAGAACGACCTCTTGTTTGACACTTCTCTTCATTAGTGGACATAATTCTCACATTTTGGACTAAAATGATTAAAGAATGGAAGGGTAATTAAAAGAGGCTAATAAAATTGGACTAAAATGGTAACAAGAGTAATAAAATTGGTTTAGGTTCGATCGGATGTTAATTGAACCTATCGTGTCTTGAGTCATTACATACTCATTAGTGATGTTCATGATCCGAGAAGCGATGTCTGCCACTTCCCTAGAGATGTAACTCCATAATGAGGAGAAGGTTTCGTTAGTCTTTATTTCAATTTATTGAGACTTTGTCATGTTGATTCGTAGATCATCACGCTACGAGTTTTATCAGTTGATGGTTTGCGAATTGAGTCTACCTCTCATTTGACCTGTTTCATGATAGGGAAAGGCAACGAGGATAAACATCCCCTGGAAAACACTCTATTTGTACTCTGTTTCTTTTCTGTGGCAGCAGGGCAGAGCCCAAAAATAGTGGCCGGCCGGCCACCCTCCAATCCGGCCGACCACTTTTCAAGGCCGATCAACAACCTCATTTTAAACCAACAGTGCCACTTTCATAACAGAATAGAATAGAAGCTGGGGTGAAAGCAGTTTAATTTTCTAATAGCAAGCAGAAAAGTTCTGACAACAAAACAGAGGGGTTTTCTGGTAGAAATTCTTGTTTATGCATAGGCGATTCCTCACTTCCCGTAGTTTGTTAATTAATGCTAATAGTAGTATATTGTACCTAAATTAGTAGCTTCATTAGAAACTTGTAATAGTTAGTTCATTAAATTTGAGTTTGTAATAGCTAGTTAACCTAGTTAATTGCTCTTAGATTAATTTGTGTTGTAATTCGTTTAATTCTAATTTGTAATAATTAACTAGTGTAGCTAATTTATTTGATGTTGTAATAGTTAGTTTACTTAGGACATTCATTCGGACCCTCTTGTTTGAGGGAAAACTTGTAATAATGTGTATATCTTTCAACCCCCATTTCTTTTTACCACAATTTTTTTCTCCCTTTTATTTACCTTCTTATAATGGTAGCATCATGTTTTACATTTTCATGTCATTGCCATGACTTATATCCACTTTTGCATGCATAAGGATTCGGTGCATCATTCTAACTTTGTGGTTATTTCTTACCTATTCAAATACGAACTTCACTGCATGTTAACAAATTAATCCATATGTCATGTTAGATAAACCGAACCTCGTAGTTGCATTTTGTATTTGTTGCATTAGTCACTTGCATAAGTAGAGCATGTATTTATCCTAACTTTTTTTATTTCTTTTGGCTTACCCCAGTTAAGTTCTAGGTGAACATTTTGTGCTTTAACATATTGCATGTATGTTAGTGTTGACATATCAAGCATATTTACCATGAGGCTAAGTGCTTAGTTGATATACCTGCTTGAGTACCTCTGGATGAAGACTAATTGCTTAAGTTGGGATGTATTTGATTAATGTACATGTGAACTTACTTTTTCAAAATAGCGCATATTCAAAACTATTTTAAAAAACAAACATAAAATCAAAATATTCCAAATTTTACAAATTAGTCTATACTTGTGTGCATCACATAGTAAAGATAGCATAACAACCATAACAAAAACATATACTGTACATAAAAATCACATTATGATTAGTAGAGGCCGATATTTAATCGGGTAAGTGGGGTGCTCAATTCATGACATTCTCCTCTGATACCTAAGTTTCCGAGCCGAGACACTTTGATGATGACGTATAAATAGCCTTTGGTACGAGTCACAGGTTTCCTAAATTTCTCAAAAATATTTAGGTGGCGACTCTGAAATTTGATAAAGCAGTCCATTTTTTATTAAAAATTAATTTTCTAAAAGATTTGTCAGATTTAGACTCATTTATGTTTATCTATTTCACCTTACACTGATAAAATCATATTCAAAATCATGAAAATCTGAACTATAAAACTATTATATCCGGAGAGACTAAACTCCACCAAAGAACATGAAAAGCAAGCAGATGTATAACTTTGTTTGAATGAATACGACGGTTGGTAGAGTGTTTACATGAGCTCACGTGTGTTTAGTTGGCGAGGTTATCTACAATTTGTTTTTTATGGATTGTAAATGCGCCTATTTATTAGGGTTGCAGCAGGTTCTACGTGGAGTTCTACTATTGGATAGTTGATAAAAATCGGAAAATAGACACCAGCATTTTGGTCAGGTCGATTCGTTTAAAATTGGGCAAATTATATGAACGGTTTTTATAATTTAGATTTTATATACTTTTGTCTTTAATTTTTTGATTATGATACATTTATTTATAAACTTTGAATTTTATTTTAAATAAGAATAATCAAAGATATCATTGTTCAATTTTAAGGGTAAAGTCATCAATTTGATACATATAAACTAATTTGACAAAAATAAATATCAAAAAAATATTTTTAAATTTTAAAAATTATTTCTACCTACTAAAGATAAAATTATATAAAATTAATAAATTTTCTAAACATTTATTTATTTTTTTAACAAATTAATTTTTATTATATATTTAAATAATGATCATTAATTTTTAATTTACATAATCATACAAACTCACAACCACTCATTAAATGAAAAGTCCTTTTTAACAATGTTTCCTCTCTATATTTATTTGAGGTTGAAAGTAGTGAGATGGGAGTAAGGAAAGTTTAGCAAATTCAATTGGTGTTCTTGGCAAAATGTACTTCAACGATGATGAGCCGATTGCTGCAAGCCAAGATGTCTCAGGTTTATGTTTTCTTCGTTTCTCCATTTATACTCTATGAATTTACAAAGAAAAGCCACACAATTGTATTGATATATCTCACTCAAAGCTTACAAGAAACAGAGTATTCATCCTCTGTCAAATCTCTCAATATCTGAGAGATAGATTTTCCCTCTATAAAGTTATATAAAGCTGAGCTAGTAATTGAGCTATTTATAGAAGCTCTTACCAGTATGAAAGCATGGCTGGAGCTATCTGTAAATCATAGCTGGAGTCTTCTTCTTCATGTCTAAGTCTTTGATCCTTTGACCATGGAAGCTCCTTTGAAGCTGCCATGCTTCTGCACAATGTATCACGTGTTGCCTTCTAGGTTCTTCTCCTTCTTCCTAGATTTTTCTTGAAGTAAGATAATTTCCAACACTGTCTACACTTGATCGGCTGTATATACTCCTATAGCATACTAGAATGTTTTGTTGATTGTTAATTTGTGTTTTGGGATGACATATTTCAGGGGGAAAACCTGCAGCATTCCAGGAAGGAAAACCAAAGGTGTTATTCTTCTGCAATCCAACGGCACCACTGGAAAAAAGCGAATTCAAGGTGATGCTGGAGCTCACGGGAGAAGAATCTGGCAACGGCAGATCCGGACTGGATCTTGTGACGGTCTTAGATGTCAGCAGTAGCATGGCGGGAGAGAAGTTAGAAAAAATGAAAATTGCCATGCTGTTCATGATCAAGAAACTTAGTCCGATTGATCGTTTGTCGATTGTCACATTCAACCAGAGCTCCCAGAGGTTGTGCCCATTGCGGCAGATAACTGAAAATTCTCAAGCGGTGATTGAAAATTTGGTCAATGAGTTAGGTGCTAACTGTAGAACAAACATCTCTGATGGCCTTCAAACGAGCTTAAAAGTGCTCAAAGACCGCAGACATACTAGCGGGCGTGCGGGTGCCATTATGCTTCTGTCCGGCGGTAATCAAAACATACTCACAGATGGTGATGCTGCCGAAGTTTCGGTCAGCAACGTGCCCATACACACATTCGGTTTTGGTGCAGACCACGATCCAATGGTACGTTGTATTGAAAAAAATAATTTCATTCATACTGATTTTACAGGGCACAAGAGGATGTTTATATTATCTGTATAGGAATCTATTTTTTTGGAGGAATTAACAGCTAGCTGTACACTAATCTAGGCTAGCTAGAGTCTTGGGTGATCACTTGGCGGAAACAAGGGAGTAAATTTGGTCGTTAGATTGGAATTTCCTTTGGTAAATTAGGTGACTCCACATAAACTGCTATATTCGGGTTGTGTGTACTGACTGATTTGACTAGTAATGGTTGAATGGCAAACACTTTTAATTTTTTTTCTTTCCTTACAAAAATGATGTGGGAAAACCGGTCTGCAAAGCCTGTGGATATTGGAGTGATGGTTAGCATTTTACTATAAAAAAAAAACGGTGGTGATTGGCACCCCCTCAAATCACCACCCCCACCACCCCTCCTTTGACACGTGGCGGGTGGTGATTGGAGGGAAAAGAAAAAAAAAGATAAAAGAAGAAAAATGTGACCAATCAAATCAAGAGGGGGTCCTAAAAAGGGGTCCTGCACATTATTCAAAAAAAAATTGCAAAAGTTGTAGAAGTGTAACTTTAGTAATTCCCAGACGTGTACTCCTTCGATATAGGTGCTCAAGGCCATCGCAGACAACAGCATGGGAGGAACGTTCTCAGATGTTCAAAACCAGGACAACTTGAGTATTGCATTTTCCCAATGTTTGGCTGGGCTTCTCACTGTTGTTGTTCAGGATCTGAAGCTGACTGTCAGAAATGGCGATTCCACGATCATTAAGGTGTCTGCTGGAAACTATGCACAATCCAAGGACGATGCTGATGGCTCTGTAACTGTTTCATTTGGCGATCTTTACATCAAAGAGGTACGCAAGGTCATAGTGGACCTTCTTCTCAATGTTGCAGATAGTCCGGTGGACGGGGATGCCCTCAAATTCACTTACACATACAGGTCAGGTGATACCAATATTATTAAATCCCTGCATTTACTAGCTAGTAGAATAAATTATATTTCGTGTGTTTGATCGGCTATTTAATTTGACTCGATGATCGATCTGACAAGTATAATGGATATGTGTATCCATATAATGCGCGTGCAGAACTGGTGAGACCGTGTTTGATGCCAATCCGAGAACTGTTCTCGTAAGACGCACCGGCAGGACATCTGTGGAGCAAGAGGTGGAGGAGGCGGTGATTGAGGAGAACCGTCTCCGGACTGCACAGATGATAAAAGAAGCAAGCGTCATGGCTGACAATGATAACCTGGAAGGTGCTTATGCCAAGCTCTGTCACGCCCAAAACTTGCTGGACAACGTGGTTTATGATGAGTCTAACCGGTTGATTGAGATGCTGAAATCTGAGCTGCGACAGATGAAGGATTTGTTGGACTCACCGGAAATCAAGAAAAAGAAATGGATTCCTTTTGCACTCTCTTCTGAGACTTCCCATAATCGCCAGCGTTTCGCTGCAAGAGGTGATGATGTGGAACAGCTGCGCTTATTTGCCACTCCGCGTATGGACATATACCTTGAGCAAGCCAAGTCATTTGACGACGATCCCAGCAAGCCACTGCCCTCTGTGGACGAAGATGAGAAGCTAGAACTCGCTGCCGATCCCCTTGCTCCCATCATTGGATGTCTTAGCTACTATCTTCAGACGGCTATTGAGTGTCTCAAATCCATTGACAACATACTCAATAAAGCCAGCCGCGCGTAATTCAATGCTTGCATGCATGCTTTAATTCCTTCGTCATCCATCTTTAATTTACAATGTAGCCCATTGCATTGGGTTTTGCCTTTGCACTTTAACAAGTTACGAGTGTGTGATTTGCCCGTTGTTAAATTAGTTTTTTTCTTTTTTTTTTTTTTTTTTTTTTTTTTAAGCCGCTTCACAGATGGGCTACATTGTTGTTAAATGTCCCGTGCGTGAGTTGCCTCTGCTAAATAAACTTTTTGGATTAGTCATTTTGCTGGTCCCTCAAGTTTATCCTTTGTATCGTTTTTGTCTCTCAAGTTAAATTTAGTCCCTCTGTCCTCCCCCGTCCAAATTGGCTAACAGAACTAGGGCTAATTTTCGAAGAACACAAAATTTGACAAGGCAATATGGTAAAATCAGCAACACAACACACTTTACCAAAGCAAAAACCCTAATTACACATGATTGCATTACCACCGCTTCCACGCCATGCTGAGCTTTCTGTCCAGATTCGCCATCACTGTCGCCTTCAAGTCCATTGCCACCAAATGATGCTCTTTTTCATCAAATTATTCACCCAAAAAAGTACCCAAACAATGAAAAATCTTGATCTTCCCCTCTTTTTCTTTAATGTAATTAAGCATCATAATTTTATGGTTTGAATGTATAATCACTACAAGAAATGTCACTTTTGGCTACCAAAATATTGGTCGCCAAAAGTCTAAAATTTGGTCGCCGAAACCATTTAGCGACCAAAATTTTTTGTCGCTAAGCTCGTCACGGAAACCCTGTCGGCGATAGTATTGGCAACTAAAATTTGTTTGGTCGCCGAAAGTGTACACATTTGGCTACTAATCTTAGTTTAGTCGGCAAAAGGTATGTTTCAGCGACTAAAGTATTAGTAGCCGAATGTGACTTTTGGCTACTAACATTCGTTTGGTCGGCGAATGTGTTACTTTTTGCCACAAAAGAATTAGTCACTGAAAGTAACCATTTGGCTACCAATCCATACTTAGTCGGCAATAGTGACATTTCGGCTACTAATTTTTTAGTCACTAAAAGTTCTACGTGAAAATTTTAGCCTACTGTTCATTACTTTTTGCTACCAAATGTTTTGGTCGCCAAATGTTTTTGCTACTAAATTATTAGTAGCTAAAAAATTCCAACAATATGTATTTGGCTACCAAAATATTTGGTGGCCAAATATTTTATGTTTTTTTTTTTTTCCAAAAAAATTCTAAACAACCTACATCCATGTTTAATACAACCTGTACGTACATAACACAGGATTCAATATAACCCATCAACGCTAAATATATTATCAAGCATTCAACAACGTCCACACATTCTAGTTCCAACCATCCAAAACATTAAAAATAAACGTCCAATTCTATATATAATACAAATTCCATACGAACCAAGTCTAATCCAACGTCAATAATTTCATTTCATACATAATACAGGACTAACCAAAATAATTTCCAAAAAGGACATATGTACCACAACATGTCCTAACTTAAACTTGTTTGTCAGAATCTGTCTTTTACATACATATTTTAAGAAGATTATATGAAGGCTTATAAATACTAGACTAGGCACAAGTGCAAAAAAATAGTGAATGGTTTCGATTTCTCTCAGCATTATCAAACCAAAGAATCTTTCTGAATCATGGCAGCGCAGCCATCATTGTTCGTTTTGTAGCCTCACGCTTCATCTCTGCTGCTTTGCCACTGCCACGGAAGTACATGTAAACATCCTGCATAATATAAATAAAATGAAAAAATAATAAGATTAATACCAAGTGTCCATGAAAATAAAATAAAAAAAATAGTCATTCAATTCTAGGTAAAACATATTCGGTTTTTGTGGCGATCAAATTTACAGGACTTCATGATTGTTAATTATCGGACTTTTATGCTATAAATAATGATGACGAGTAAAAATATTCAGGGCATGTCAAAGTTCTTATCCAACAAATTCCATTCCCCTGCTATTCCTTTCAGGTCAAAAAACATACTGGGAGAGACTTTGTTTTCCATTGAAAGACTGAAAATCCAAGGGAATTCATTTTTCAAACAAAAGAGATATAGGTGACGAAGAAGAACCAAAAGAATTTATGCACTGCCCATTCGAAGCCCACCATAGAATACACTATAAGACTAAAAAACACGGTTTCAACAAGCACGTATGGTAATTCAGTGATTACCTGCATATCAGATAACAATTAACTCTGTGATTACGATTGAATAAAATTGCAAATATAGATCCATACCCAAGCTCAGGTAGCCATTTGATGTATGGTGCTCATGCACAAAATTTTCAATCTAATGTGAAGAAATAGCAATCAAATATCTAAGAAACAAGAATTCCCCACCCTAATCAAATAGCAATCACAATCTATATTTTCAATCTCTCATTTGATGTTAAATTTGAAAATTCTTACCTGTGCCAAGGCATATGGTAATGCAGAATACATCTCTGCTGCTTTGCCACTGCCACGGAAGTACATGTAAACATCCTGCAATATTGGGACAAGGGACAACAAAGCCCAAGAGAAAGTACAGAAGAAAGGAAAGTGAGAGGAGAGGGACAACTATCTGCTACATAGAAAAGAAAACAATTTCAAAAATTCCATCCCTTTTATTGACAATATAAACAACACAACACACTTTCTGGTTAATTATGAGAACAAAGGCCACTATAATCACCACAGAAAGCTATATTCAATTATTTTATGTAAACTTGTACATAGCCTTGGATATATATCAGAATTCATGTTACATGTAAATTTCTGTGCAAATCCTTTGTTTTCTTTAATTTTTTTTCTATGTAAATGAAGTGCCTAATACAGTAAAGGAATTCACCCAAAAAAATTACAATGCATGCAGATTTTCTTCAGAAAATGAATAAATCATCAACTATTTCTCAATCTATTCTTCCCACTTCAGTTTTTTTGGAGCATGAAGCGTGAAGACGATTCACTAATATATTATCAGCAACTATGAAGACGATTCACTAATGCCATGTTTATCTGGCTTCAAAGACAATGGAGCATGAAGCGTCAGTTTTCGCAAATTACTCCTATACAGGACTTCAAATATAGTAGAACTAGCGTAGTTAGAAATTTCATTCAATGGGATCATTCAAAAAGTTGAGTTCAGAATTTTATGACATAATTTTAATTCTACACATACCTCAAGTAATGGGAAACACCATATTGGTTGACTTTTGATCCATATTTTTAATTCTACACATACCTCACTGTGCTTCTCTAACTGTATATTATTAGGGCATCATTTTAAGCAAGAAAATACGAAATAGATAGTTAAAAAAAATAAATAAAAATGAAAAGGTAAATAAACTAACTTATGATCTTACCATTGCTGCCATTCCCTTGGTGGTTAATATGTATCGAACATGTATCATACCATACAACATCTCTGCTGCTGATTCAACCAACTCATTTTGTTCTTTAGTAAACATATCACCTGTACATGTCCACACCATGGTAAGAAAATGCTTACCAGAAAAATCCAATGCATGTGTAGTCAATATTAACCAACCCATCAATGTGCAAAGGACAGCTAGATGAAGGAAGGATTTTTAGACAAAAAATAACTTACTTGAAATGCAAATAAATCATTTGAATGATGAGAGTCATATCATATCAATCCTTCAGACAGTAATATCCATTGTGTAAATGGAAGTACAGGCAAACTGTATGAAGAGTCTGAATTTTAAGTAAATACTGGCAACTTAGATCAGCTTGGATAAGATATCTACTTGGATTTAATGCTGAAAATCAACCAGCAAAAACATGATGTAACTCATTTTGATCCATTTACTTGAAAACAAAAGGCCCATCAAAGTGATTCATAATTTTAAAAATGTCTTGCCCCATTATCCAGAAAAATAATTATGTACAGGTACTCTCTTGTATAGCATTTGCCTTACTAATTGTTCAAGAGGATAGGAGATGGAAAACTCTGCCAAACATAGTTAATTTTTACAATCAACGGTGCAAGACTTTTGTGTTTGGCAGACTTTTGAAAACTCTGCTAAACATAGTTAATTTTTACAATCTATAGGTTGACTAATGTTGATTTGTTTTCACATGTAAAATATATTTACTTACTAAAAGCCTCAAAATGAACCCCCCTGAACACTGGAAGCATACAAACAATTGAATTAACAGTCATATAATTGAGAGAGTTGTTTCATCACACAAAACCTATATAATGGACTGGGTGAAAAACATTGTAACCAGCAATACACCTATTTGGGGAACTATATAAATCATAACAGCACTTCAAAATTGCAATTCTTAGGTTGTAGTAATAGAACAGAGATCACAATAACTCCATGTATTATCCCTAAATTTGCTAGCTCTAATTATTTGCATAAAACTGATTTAAATCTACATATATATATATAACAAAAGAGAAACTGGAAACACAGTTTTCATATCTTCAAAGGGTTACTAAACCTTAAGCAGTACTGATAGAACATTGTAAGCAATACACCTATTTGGGGAATTCAAAGTAAATTGACTTAAATGCACTGAAATACTTACCATGAGAGGACTCAACATCCAGAATTAGATCCAGTGCATAATCATAATATGGAACTTGACTGCTTAACCCACAAAGATTGAAATCATCTTGGATGTAAAATCATCATCGACTTCGCAGAAAAATTCATTTCCCCGCAAATTGCAAAACCATGAAATCCAAGATGTGTCGTCCCCATCAGAACCACTAACATCAGACTCTTCACTGTCTGTGTCAGATTCCTCTGCAATATCAGCAAACATGAACATATCAATTTCAACAAAGTAGGGAATATGCAAGTTCAAAAGTATTTCCCATAGCCTAGAGTTATAGAAGTCATCACATACGAACTTTCTCATGCCAGCACAATCACAATGCAGAGAAAATATTTGCTTTTAAACATGATATAAATGGCAGGTTTATTAAACATTAATAATAAAAAAGGAAAACAAATAAAGCAATTCCCAAAAGAGAACAACATTATATTTCACCTTTACTATCACTTATTGAACAACTGAACATAATTTAAAATTTCAAAGATGAGCAAGTGAAGCCATTTGTTTTTCCTTTCCATTGAGAGAGAGGGAGGTGTGGAGGAAAAGCAAAAATAAAGATACTTTCAACCTTTCATTTCATAAACTGAAATAAGGCATTTCATAAAGTTAGCATTTCATTAACACTATGTAAAGTTGATTTGCAATTAAGATGAATTCTTCTTTGAGGCATTTCATCAAACACCCTGTCCACCAAGGTTATTATATAAGAGCAACACAATAGATATATATATACCTGTCCACCAAGGGATAATGGTCCATGTAACACAGGTGCAATGGAAAGGAAAGAAATAATATATCAGGTAGTTCAAGTTAAAGCACTCGAAGGACCT
This sequence comes from Camellia granthamiana, assembly GCA_036172215.1. Taxonomy (NCBI): domain Eukaryota; kingdom Viridiplantae; phylum Streptophyta; class Magnoliopsida; order Ericales; family Theaceae; genus Camellia; species Camellia granthamiana. The sequence goes on from CM069912.1 coordinate 33,700,261, forward strand.
CCATTTCAGAGCCAAAGCACTCAAACTCCCAAAACTGTTTACAATTTTAGTGAAGTTTATACCTATTAATCACGAATTTAATGTTGACTAATCATATTCTATAACGAATATACTTGAGAAATAATAGGGTTGTGTGTGTGTGTGAGAGAGAGAGACAGATGGAGAATGTTAAAAATAGGAAAAAATGACTTCCAAATTTTGTATCAAGTAGTTAAAAATGACTTCCAAAAATGACTTCCAAATGACTTCTAAATTTTGTATCAAGTAGTTAAAAATAGGCACTTTTTGACACCAATATTGAGTAGCTATGCCACTGAAGAAAGTAAAGGATCATTACCACTTAAGCAGCAAGGTACAACTATACAATAGGTGGACCCAACAGCAAAAGAACTCATTATCACAGGCAACTCTGGAAGTTGTCAATGGCATGTAAAACCATTACCATGTATCATAGCCGCAGAATTCAGCAGTGTGAGTTCCATGTGCTAACCTAGCATTAACATAGGCACAGGCATCCTAAAACATACAATTTTTAGAGTTCAAAAAGCAATTTTTCAACAGTATGCTACTCCACTGCAGGAAGGGATCACCTGCAGGAAGAGTTTGGAAAAGCCCATAGACCAATGCCACTCGAGTACCATTACCATAGTTTACAAAGATTTTATATAATACAGGAAATGGATACAAGATTCATAAGCTAAATAAACAAAGATCCTAAATTTTTTAAAATGGAATAATGACTTGTGTGCTAGATAAAGGAGTAATCACCAAAGCTGTATACTGGTATTTATTTTTCCTTTCTCTTTCTTGTAATGAATTCAACTTATTTAAGTGAACAAAGGAAGTAAAGATGGTGCATACAGATGTTGAATGCTATCCATAACCTTTTGGTCAATTTTCACCAAATATTTTCACTTCATCTAGAAGTCGAGACTTGAGAGAAACAAAGATTTTCACCAGGGATGCGCAGGCTTACCATAACCTTTTGGTCAATTTTCTTCGAAAATAAATCAAAGTATGACCAAACAGATGTTAAATTGGCAAGGACCTGCCACCAAACAATAGAAAAAGAAAAACAAACGAGTAAATTACCTTAAAGGAAATAGAAAGGTAACTCATATAGTCATGTGAACGAGAAAACCTGAAATCCACCAAGATAAAGAAATAGAAATGAAGTAAATTACCTTAAAGGAAATATTGCAGAGTTATTTTTCCAAACCAAATAATTTGAGAAGAGATAACTATAATGCGTAAGTCAATATGAATGATATCAATGTTATTTTTTATTTGGTACATAACCAATGATATAGAACCCAACTCTCAAGCCATATCATTGTAAGTGAATTTTTATGTCTAAAAGTGTGCATCCCTAACATTACCCCTACCCTCTCATCCACCAATCCCATTATCATAAGGGGCTTTCTTTATTTCATTTGCCTTCTAAAAACATAAAACTGCCATCAAATTTAGGTGTTTTGCAATTATAGATGGTACACTCACACCAAATCAAAACCTTAACACAAAGGCAAAGCCATATCTCTACTTAAGCAATACCAAAATTAACAGCAAAGGAAAAATCAAAGGGGGTAAATTAGGCAATACCAACTATGGTTAAACAGGAAAAATCAAGCAATACCAACTAACCATGCCAGATCAAGAAAAAGCTCCAAAATACCAAAATTCAGCTGCCAACCTGCTTTTATGTAACATGTAACAGAAAAAGGAAAAGAAAAAAAAGTTAAGGCAAAGAAAGATAAATTAACAGCAAAGCAAAAAGGGTGTTTGCTTGAAGCGGTGTAGGAATCCAACCTCCACTACCAGAGGCATTTGGATTTGCCATGGTGTTGTTGGGTCTCATGGAATATAGACACCAAATTTCTGAATGAGCGGGCAACACCGAGTACATGTCCAGCAGTTAAAAACATATCTATAAAGAAATGAAAAGCATTTTCAGTGCTTAATAAAACGATTTTTTAGGAATAATCTTCTCTTCAAATTGCTGAGGGTTTTGCCTTCCACAAAATCTATTGATGTCCCTGTTAGTGAGAATATTTCAATTACAATTGGACTGCACAATGATTAGGATCACTTCCTTTCCCATCTAGGATTAAGCCATTATCTTGAAAAGGAATCACTTCCATACCCTTTTTAGGGGTGCACACACATTGTAGATTTGTCCTAATAATTATTATATCCAATAGAAGTTGCTCAGAACAAATGAATGAATTCCCAAATTTCCTAAGCATAGATCAGAGTTCCAAATCAAAGGTCTCATGACTAATGAAAAGAACAACCTAAATCTATATCAAATAAAAGTTCTTAGAACTACGGTCAGACCATTGTGAGTTTCCACAAGGACCAAAGAGTCATTGTTCAGCACTAGGAAGAAAAAAAAACTTTATAATTTGATCCACCTTTATAATTTTAAAACAAGGATTCACAATATATCTGCAAAGTAGCAAAAAGACATAAATCTAGGGATTTAAGAGTAGAACCTCAGCGAGATTGGCCTGGTGACCAGGGTTGTGCTGTGAGTCGGGTCGAATCTCGATATCTGCGGACTCATCAACAATTTCTTGCATAGTGTTCTGAATGAACTCATCGAAGGAATCGAGCTGTTGACGAACTAGACCCTTCTCTTCGAAGTAAGCACTGATTACAGCCCAAGCGTCTTCTTGAGTGATCTCATCTTCGTCTTCATCGTTGTAGCTTGGATCGTACTCTTCTTCCAAGTCCATTCTAGACAAAAATTTTACAGTTGGGACAGAGGAGAGTGAAAATCAAAGATGGGTTTTGGAGGGTTAGCTTCATCGGGGAGTCTCCAAGTATCAGAGTGAGAGAGAGAATCAAATGTGTTGAAGATTTGGGGGCTTGATAAATCCCTCCAAAATTAAAATGTTTCCCCCCAATTATTTTATTTGTTTGGCGACTAAAAACTATTTCGTCGCTGAAAATAACCTTTGGCGACTAAAAGGTTAGTCGGCAAAAGATAAAAATTAATTTTTTATTCTACATTTGCCGACCAATGGTTTTAGTAGCCAAATGTACACCAACGGCGACTAACATTATTTCGTCGCTGAAAATAACCTTTGGCGACTAAAAGGTTAGTCGGCAAAAGGTAAAAATTAATTTTTTATTCTACATTTGCCGACCAAAGGATTTAGTAGCCAAATGTACACCAACGGCGACTAACATTATTTTCGTCGCTGAAAATAACCTTTGGCGACTAAAAGGTTAGTCGGCAAAAGGTAAAAATTAATTTTTTATTTTACATTTTCCGACCAAAGGTTTTAGTAGCCAAATGTACACCTACAGCGACTAAATTTATTTTTGGTCGCCAATTTCTGGCATTTTTGGCGACTAAATTTCTTTTAGTCGCCAATTGTGATATTTTTAGCTACTAAAATTTTTTTAGTCGCCAATTGTTATATTTTTAGCTACTAAATTTTTTTTAGTCACCAATAATCAACATTTCCCTACCAAAAAAAATTAGTAGCTAAAAAGTTGACTTTTACCGACTAAAATTAATTTTGGTAGCCAATTCCCACACTTTTGGCGACTAAATTTGTTTTGGTAGCCAAAAATGGTCGCCAAAAGTGTGTTTTCTTGTAGTGAATTTGTTAGCTTTTGATAAAACTCTCTCTAGAATGAACTATTATTTTGTATTGAATTTTTCTCTCTTATTATTCATATCCTTACCCCATAGGCTTACATCCTTTTATATAGAGAAGGTTATACATATGTTCAATGGATAAGATCCATGAACCTAAACAACCTTACAATTAACTAGATACATGAATATAATCTAAACAATGTACTTAATAAATATAAAATACATGAACATAAAAATACATGAATACAAAGAATGTATGAACTCAATGTATCCAATGTATCTAATGTAAATATGGCACTAATTTTAACACTCCCCCTTAATGCCATATTGTGTGACACCCAGCATTTCTCTAAAAAATTCAAACTTATCCCTTGGTAGAGCTTTGGTGAAGATGTCCGCAACTTGATCTTTAGTCTTGCAATTCTTGATTTGAATCTCATCATCTTCCACAGCTTCTCTAATGAAATGATGTTTGATAGTAATGTGTTTGGTACGAGAATGGTAGACGGGATTCTTTGCCATAACAATAGCCGACTTGTTATCACACATAATTGGAGTAGCTTCACCTTGCTTCTCACCAAAATCATCCAAAATTCTTCTTAGCCAAATTGCTTGTTTAGTTGCCAATGATGTTGAAATATATTCGGCTTCAGCAGATAATTGTGCCAAAGTTTGTTGTTTCTTGGATGACCATGAAATTACGCCTGATCCAAGTGAAAATACATACCCAGAAGTGCTTCTCATATCATCAACACATCCGGCCCAATCACTATCACGAAAGCCAAGTAACTTTGCATCAACAAATTTCTCATAAAAAATTCTATAATCAAGTGTACCTTAAATGTATCTCAACACTCTTTTTGCAACCCCAAAATGAATTTGGCTTGGACTATGCATGAACTGAGACAATAAACTTGTAGCATACATGATGTCTGGTCTTGTAGCAGTTAAGTACAACAAACTTCCAACCAAACTTCTATAACAAGATGCTTCAGCTTCTTTGCTTCCATCTTCCTTTGACAACTTTTCATTCACAATCAAGGGAGTAGCAACTGCTTTGCAATTCTGCATTTTAAATTTCTCAAGAAGTGTGTGAGCATACTTCTTTTGGCAAATAAAAACACCACCATTGTTTTGGTAGATTTCAATGCCTAAAAAATGATGCAATAGCCCCAAATCACTCATTTCATATTTCTTCATCATCTCCCTTTTAAAATCTTCAATCAATTTTTCATCACTACCGGTAAAAATCAAATCATCAACATAAAGTGAAACAATGAGAATACCGGTTGTACCTTGCCTCTTAATGTACAAAGTTGGCTCACTTTTGCTTCTTTGAAAACCCTTTTTATTGAAGTACGCATCAGTTTCACTATACCATGCCCAAGGTGCTTGCTTTAGGCCATATAAAGTCTTCTTCAACTTGTACACTTTATCTTCTTTGCCTTTGACAACAAAGCCTTGAGGTTGATCAACATACACCTCTTCTTCGAATTTTCCATTCAAAAATGCTAATTTTACATCAAGTTGGTGCAAGAACCAACCCTTTTGAGCCGCCAAAGCAATGATAGCTCTAATTGTATCAAGTCGAGCCACATGAGCAAAAGTTTCTTGGAAATCAATTCTAGGTTGTTGTGAATACCCTTTTGCCACAAGTCTTGCTTTATTCTTTTGAATAGAGCCATCCGGATTGAAGTTTGTTTTGAAAATCCACTTCACACAAATTATTTCTTTTTCTTTCGGTTTCTCCACTAACTCCCAAGTCTTGTTCTTCTCAATCACATGAATTTCATCTTCCATAGCTTTCTTCCATGCTTCATCTCTAATTGCCTCTTCAAAATTTTCAAGTTCAACAATGCATAAATTGCATCTTGCATACACATCACTAAGACTCCTTATATTTTTTGGGGTTGAACTTGGAGATGAAGAACTTGAACTTGAACTTGGAGAAGATTGTGAACTAGCAATTGGTGACACTCTTTGTGGAGATTCAAGAGTTGCAACATCTTCAACATTTGGACTTTTCGATTTTTCATTGAAAGCAATGCTTTGATCTTGGACTTTCTTTTCCTTCCAATCAAAAGACGCCTTCTCATCAAAGAGAACATCTCTACAAATAATCACCTTCTTCTGATCCAAACTGAAGAGTCTATAGCCTTTGGATTTTGAGCTATAACCCACAAAGATGCATTTCTTACTATTTTCATCAAGCTTGTGCCTCACTTCTTTTAGAACATGAGCATAACAAATGCAACCAAACACCTTCAAGTGATTCACCGATGGTTTCTTTCCACTCCAAGCTTCAAATAGAGTTTTGTCCTTAAGAGCTTTTGTAGGACATCTATTCATCAAGTAAACTGCTGTATACACGGCCTCACCCCAAAAAGTTTTGGGTAGCCCCTTCTCATGTAGCATAGACTTGGACATCTCCTCTATGGTTCGATTCTTCCTTTCCGCCACACCATTTTGTTGTGGAGTGTACCCAACAGTCAATTGCCTTTCCATTCCAATATCTTCACAAAATTTCATAAACTCATTTGAGTTGTATTCTCCACTTCTATCACTTCTCAATACTTTCATCAAACAACCACTTTGTCTTTCAACAAGATTTTGAAATTTCTTGAAGATAGAGAAAACTTCACCCTTTTGTTTCATGAAATACACCCAAGTCATTCTAGTAAAATCATCAACAAAGATAATGAAGTACTTGTTACCTCCATGAGTTGGTGTATCCATGGGTTCGCATAAATCGGTATGGACAAGCTCCAATGGTGCTTTAGCTCTCCATGCTTTCTCCTTTGGAAATGACTCCTGGTGATGATTTCCAAGTGCACAACCTTTACAAATATGTTGCACTTCGTGAATGGTTGGCAACCCAAAAACCATATTCTTTTGTTGTAGATGCTTCAAGCTTTGAAAATTCAAGTGCCCAAATCTTCTATGCCAAAGCCATGAATTATCAATCACATCCATCTTCAAAGCCGCATTTTTGCTATATCAGAAAATGAGAGGAAAACTTCTATTCTTTTCCATCTTTATTTTTTCTACAACTTGGCTTCCCCCCCCCCCTCCCCCTTTGTCAAAAATTTTGCAAAAATCGTCTTCAAAGTAAACAAGATATCCATGCTCCATAAGTTGTCCAACACTTAGCAAATTTTGGTCTAAGTCTGGAACTAGGAGAACATCATAAATGAATCTTGTACCCATCTTTGTTTCTATAGCAATAGTATCTTTTCCTTTTGTTTGGACTAAGGCACCATTCCCCATTTTTACTTGAGAACTGGAAGAAGCATCCATTTTCACAAAAATGCTCTCATCTCCTGTCATGTGATTGCTACATCCACTATCGAGAAACCATACATCCTTGTTTTGATCCGATGCCTTGTGACAAGCATAGAACATATGCCCTTCATTTTCTTGTTCCTCAGAAAAATTAGCTTTTTGAGTGCTCTTGACTTGGCAATCCTTCTTGACATGCCCAAATTTGTTGCAATTGTAACATTTTGGATTTCCTCGAAACCAACAATCTTCATCAACATGATTGGTTCGGCTGCAAATTCCACACTTTTGTTGTGTGGACTCTTCATTTTCCTTTCTTTGAAAATTAGACCTTCCTCTTCCTCTTGCATTTCTTGCTCTTCCGGTTGCATTTCTTCCTCTTCCTCTTCCTTGAGAATTAGAGGTACTAACATTAAGCTTGGATTGAAAGGCACTTTCAATTGACTTTTCAGATTGCCTACTCAACCTTTGCTCAAATGTTTTAATTGAACCCATCAAATCTACAATACTCAAATTAGGAAGACTTAAGTTTCTTCAATGACATCAACAATAGGATTGTATTTCTTCGGCAAACTTATCAAAAAAATTTCAACAACTCTTTGATTAGTAATATTATCCTCATAAATTTTCATTTGGTTTACAAGTTCCATAACCCTAGAAAAATAATCCTTCAACAATTACATATCCTTCATCTTTAAATTTTCAAAATCTCTTTTCAATGATTGAAGTTTGATGGTTCTTACCTTCAAGTTGTCTCTAGACTCTTTCTGAAGAATATCCCATGCCTCCTTCGCTTTTGTTGCATTGATAATTCTTGGAAAGATTACTTCTGAAACTCCTTGTTGAATAAAAGAGAGAGCCTTTGAATCCTTCTTCCTTTGCTCTTTTAATTGGTTCTTTTGGGGATTTGTCAAAGTTCCTTCATCTTTAGGTTCCTCGAATCCATTTTCAACAAGATCCCAAAGATCCGTATAGACAAAAATGGTTCTCGTTTTCACATACCAAAATCAAAATTTTCACCATTAAAGATAGGAGTAGATACATTTTGGTTGTTGGGATTCGCCACGGACGTCAGTTTGTTTTTGTTCGGGGCTTGTTTTCTCGTATCTGATCTCTACACCCAGCTTGTTCTTGACCCAACCAAAGCTCTGATACCACTTCTGTTAGCTTTTGATAAAACTCTCTCTAGAATGAACTATTATTTTGTATTGAATTTTTCTCTCTTATTATTCATATCCTTTGCCCATAGGCTTATATCGTTTTATATAGATAATGTTATACATAAGTTCAATGAATAAGATCCATGAACCTAAACAACCTTGCAATTAACTAGGTACATAAATATAATCTAGACAATGTACTTAATAAATATAAAGTACATGAATACAAAGAATGTATGAACTCAATGTATCCAATGCATACAATGTATCCAATGTATCTAATGTAAATATGGCATTAATTTTAACATAATTGCAGTGGAGATCCTTCTGTGTAGCTTTGTTTTCCTCTAGTAGAATCTCTTCCTATTAAGAGTTCTAATTGATTTATCTTTCATGCTTATGTCAACTTGACAAAATCTAATGAGAATTTTTCTTGGAACAATTTGCCAATTATTCTAGTTGCTTTAACATTGATTTTGTTTGTTTTTATTTATTTATTTATTTTTTTTGAATGTGATCTATATACTATACAATGGTCTTCAGGAAGTACAGTATTAGTTTTATATTTTTACTACTTTTCTAAAAGATGTTGCCATTACACGGTTGCATAGATTATGATTATAGCTAAACATTGGTGCAATGGGGTCTACACCTGATGTGTTTGATTTTGTGGGTGTAGGTTCAAATTGTGCATTAATTGGGTTGATTTTGGGGTTGGGGCTGGGACAGTGGTTGTTGCATCAATTGAGGAAACAGTAGGAATACTCTTTTTAGAGACTTACTGTAATCTTATTTTAGAGAAAGGGGAAAGGGGCAACAAACATAGGAAAGAGATCAAACATAGACTTTTTGAAAACTCTATGTTTAGACCTTGTTGCTGTCTACATTGCTTTGAATTGTTATTCTTTGGCCTCATTTTGTCATTAAGAATCATAATTATTAATTTGTTACATTGTTGGATGGATGGCCCTGTATTTACATATCATGGTGTATACACCTAATTTTGGTTTTGATATTGTTATTGTTATTGTTTATGATGCAATATTAAATATGTTGAAACAGAGTGGTTTCAGTTGGTTTTGGTAACTTGGATTCAGGTTCCATGTCCACATTCATCTTTCTATGACAGGTCAATCTCCCTCTCTCTCTCAACTAAGGTTTTTGGATTCAGATGTGATACCAACTAACTGTAATGACATGTGGATCTGTTCTCTTTGGTCCAATTTAATTTTTATTAATCTAAAATCATTGAACTTGAAGCCGGTTGCTGCCTTTCTTCTATATACTTTAATTAGGGGTAAATTACACTTTACACCCCTACACCCCTACACTTTGTATCAAATCTTACTTTGACCCCTATACATGAAATCATGACAGTCAACCCCTTGCACTTCTGGTGAAATCTCACTTTGGTCCTACATATGAAATTGTGACAGTCAACCCCTTGTACCTTTGATCAAATCTGATTTTGGTTCCTGCACAAGTGTCAATGTCTCATTTTTGTTACTCAATTGTTTAAACATTTAACAGAATCTAATCATGTGACAAGAATGTAAGTACGACGTGAGGGTAAGAGAGAAAAATGATTCACATTTTTCACCAATACACACTTTGTCCAAAAATTTACATCAAATTATGACAATATTAGACTAAAACAAAACACACATTGTGAACGATTAAGAAGATTAATTATGGTTTTGCACAAATTGGAATCACGGAACTCTGTTTTTTATGGTAACATAGTCTTTTGTCTATTCATCTTCCCTTCTCTTTGATTTCTTTATTGCATTTTTTTATTTGAAAACTCTATTTTTTTGCCTCTTTATCCCAATTTTTATCATATGAACATATATATGTGTGTGTGTGTGTGTGTGTACGCGTGCTTATCACGCAGGACAAAATGTATTGGTGGGAAACATGGATAGTTTTCCTCTCTTACCTTCATTTCGTAGTCATATTTTTGTCACATGACTGGATTTTATTAAAGATTTAAAAATGAAGTAACAGAAGAGAGACATTGACACTTGTATAAGGACCAGATTTTGAGCAAAAGCACAAGGAGTTGACTGTCACTATTTCATGCATAGGGATCAAAGTGGGATTTGACCATAAATGTAGGGAGTTGACTGTTATGATTTAATGTGTAGGGATCAAAGTGAGATTTGGTGCAAAGTCCGAGGTGCAGCAATTTACCCTTTAATTAGACTGAGCAACAATATGAATATATCATCCACTTTGTAGCTCGACTTTTCGTGCTCCTTTCAGAAGACGATAAGCCCTACAGTTTGGACTCCCATGATTTTGAATCTGATCTCACAAATGCAATGTGAAATAGATAAACATCAAAGAGTCCAAATCAGGCAAATCTTTTTTAAAAATCGATTTTGAATCAAAAATGCCAAAATGGACTGCTTTGCCAGATACAGAGTCGCCACCTAAATATTTTTGGAAAATTTAGGAAACCATGAGTCGTGCCAAAGGTCATGTGTCCGTCATTATCAAGATTGTCTTGGCTCAGAAACTTAGGTACGATTAAGAAGATTGTCCATCATTCAACTTTGTCTTACTCAAATTATTCCAATTCAAGCAATTAGCCTTCATCCACAGGCATTCAAGCAATTTTATTACTTAAGCAATTAGCCTCATGGTAATCATGCTTGTCATGGCAACACTAACACTCATGCAATATGCTAAAACACAAAAATGCTCACCTCCTACTCCAAGACAAGCCAAAAAGAAACAAAAGAGTTAGAAAAATGCATAATCCTAACTATGCAATATGACTAATGCAACACATACAATATGCAATTACTAGGCTCGGCTACTAATATGGCATATGAATCGATTTGATAGCATGCGGTCTAAGCACGTATTCAAAGAATGTAACTAACAATGCAAGTTAGAATGATGCGCCGAGCCCAATACATGCAAGACAATGGATGCAAGGCATGAGAGATGCAAAACGAAACATGATGCCCTAAACTAACCATCATAACCAGGTAAATAAAAGGGAGAAAGACGTGGGGTTGGAAGACATACACATTATTAAAATTGTGCCCTTGCGCAGGAGGGTCCAAATAAACTAACTAGCTAAGCTAATTAAATACCTATTACAAAACGAATTAACTAACTATTACAACAAAAAATAAATTAACTATGCTAGTTAGTTATTACAAAACCAAATGAATTAATTAACTATTCTATGGAACTAACTAATTAATTACACTAATTAATTAATTACAACTTAGAATTGACTAATTAATTACAACATGAATAAAGTAACTAAATTAACTAATTAGCCCCGGGAAGCGAGAGATGCTCATGCATGCGCGGATTTCCACCCGAAAAGCCCACTGTTCTGCTGCCGGAATGCTTCTGTTGCACAGTAGAACATCTTCTACCTCATCCTCTGCTCCGTTCTTGTTTCAAAAGCTGCTACTCAGTTTAACAAAAGTGGCCGGCAGACCAGAAGTGGTGGCCGGCCAGCCACAAATAGTAGCCTACCATCCAGAAATAGTGGCTTGCCGGCCACTGGAGCTTGGTTCTTCCTGCTGCAACAAAAAGCATACAGAGCACAAAACAGGGTATTCTCAAAGTATGTTTGTACACCTTACCCCTCCTTCTCATCAAATAGCTCAAAGGAGTGGCAAGCTCAATTCACAAGCCATCAATCGATGCAATTTCATTGCATGATGGCTTATGAACCAAGGTGTACAATTTCAATAAATGCAACATAAAAGACTCTCAAACCTCCTCCCTATCATGGATTGATCAAGGGAAATGGTTGACCTTGGAAACTTGAACCATTTGTTCAAGTTATTTTCTTGCATGTGTTCAATTAACGTCCAATTGAACACCCAATTACTTATTATCTTGCATCATTTTTAGTCCCAATTTTTTTATTTCCTTTTAATTACCAACCATTCTTTAACCAATTGAGTCCAAAAGTGAGCTTTAAGTCCTCTAATGGAAAAGAGCACCAAAACCAAGTGTTATCTTAGGCATGAGAGAAATGTCATGCCGTTGACCATTAAGCACAATACCTCTATCTCAAGCATAAACAAGCAAGTAGTTTGAAACAACTTTCAAAATAAAGAAAAAGCCAAGAAATGAGGGAGGTTGCAGAGATGATTAGAGATGAAAACAAGTATGGAAAGCTTGAAATAAATACTATCAACTCAAATAGATTGGTGGCTAAGGCCTAAAACACCAAGCCTATGAGGACCATTACACTACAAGCATACTATACAAAGCTTAAATGAAATAAACACATAAAAATAGTCCTAAATTAAGCTAAAATAGTGCTGAAATTCACATCGAAAAGCTTGAGAACGTTAGCTATAATATTAAGGAATTAAAGCTAGTAAACAAGCACAAGGAGGAGAGGCTAACCTCTCCATTTTTGGGACCTCAAAACATGATTTTCATCCTCTAAAAAACTCTGAAATTTAGTGGTCAAAAGCTCAAAAAAATTTGATGAGAATGTGGGAAACACAAGGGCAAAGGCCTTAGAAGCAAGGTTCAAAGAAGGGTTGTCAACCCATCTACCTTTAACAGCCTTAAACCACCAGTTTCAACCAAAAAATACAGGTAATAAATAGTCTAAAAAACATTAGAAAAGATGGAAAACAAGTAGTGTAAAGATGGTTTAAAATGACTAGAAGGTATACCTCTTGAAAATGAATGCTTCTTTGAGTTACAAGCCACCAATTTCACACTCTCAAGTGTCTCAAGAGCTCAAATTCAAGCTCAAATCACCTCAACAAGAAGCTCTCTAGGTTTGGTTTAGAGTGTTTAGGCAAAGGCTATGCAAGTTGCAATAGAGAGAGAGAGAGAGAGAGAGAGAGAATTGTAGAGAGAGAAATTTTCCAAAATTTGCTCTTCAAAAATATTTTCTCACTTCTAAATTTTTCTAACCTTTAAACCAAGAGGGGAGGTCATATATATAAAAAACATGAGCCTCAATCAAAAATATCTATATACAAATAGCTGGTGCAGTGTGGAAACAGTTGCAAAAAATATCTGCAAAAATCTGCTTTTTGACACAAGTGGCCAGTATGCCACTTCTTCTGGCCGGCAAGCCACTAGTGGGGGACACTTGGCAGGCCAAAACACTGAAAATGACCAAATTTTGCACAGCTGGCCGGCAGGCCACTAAAAGTGGTCGGCCACAAAAATCGGCTTCTAGGCCCGATTTCAAATAAGCATATTTCCCTCATCCGAACTTGGTTTTAGGTCATTCTTGAGTCTAAATTGAAGCACCGGAAGTTTAGTTTCCAACTGAGGTGGCCTCACATATAAATTCTAAGTGTGCAAAGAGATATGACTATTTTAGTGAAGGTTACTTATTTTTGTCCTAACGGATTGATGCCTAACTTTTCTCCCAACTAGCTTTCTTCCCTCCCCTCCTATTTTCTTCAACTCAAAACCTTTAAATAAGAGGTTTTAAAGATTTTTCAAAGAGCTCACCTCATTTTCATTTATTTTCACTTTGTTTATACTCGGTTTACCGAAAAGTGCAACATTTTAACGAAATGCGAGCCTCGGAACGTTGTAGAAACATTTTCAAAAATATTTTTAAAAAGAGGGTTTTAAGGTCTAAAATAGCTTTGGTCAAAATAGGGTGTGAGGTTGGGATTTAGAAGCTCTTCTTGCTGAAGAAATCGAACATTTGCACAGCATAACTTTCATCATCGAGTGATCAATTAGTGGCATCCAAGTCTTAAGGGCGGTCAAAAATGGGGTGTCTACACACCCCTAATAGTAAATTGTAGTTTGGAGGGTTCCAAGAATCTTCCCAACAAAGGAAATAATTTTCACATGCCCTGTCTTTGGCCTTTCTCTGTTGATTTCAAAATACTCCCCAATTAGGGTAAATTACACTTTGCAACCTTGCACTTTGCACTAAATCTCACTTTAGTCCCTACACATGAAATCGTGACACTCAACCCCCTATAGTTCTAGTTAAATCTCACTTTGGTCCTTACACATGAAATTATGACAGTTAACTCCATATACTTATGAAATCATGACAATCAACTTCTTGCAGTCCTAGTCAAGTATCAATGTTTCCGTTTTGTTACTTCATCATATAAGTCTTTAACAAAATTTAGTAATATGACAAGCATATAACTATAAAAAGATGGCAAAAGAGGAAAATCACCTAAATTTCCTATCTATACACGTTTCGTCCTAAAATTTACATCAAATTTTGATTGTATTCAGCTAAAACAAAATGTAAATTGTGAATGATTAAGGAGATAAACTAGGGTTTTGCAAAAATTGGAATAATGAAACTTTGTTTTCCACAGTAACATTCTTTAATTTCTCTGTTGATTTTTTTTTAAAATTTCAAAAGCTCTACTTTCTTACGTCTTAGTCCTAATTTTCAGAACACACACACACACATATTGTATTATATAACTCTCATATGCTAATCATGTAAGACAAAGTATATATTTGTGGGAAATGAAAATGATTTTCCTCTCTTACCTTCATTTCGTAGTCATATGTTTGTTACATGACTAAATTCTGTTAAAAACTTAAATAATGGAGTACACAGAAGGAGCAAATTGACACTTTACTAAAAGTGCATGGGTTGACAGTCACGATTTTATGTGTAGGGACCCAAGTGGAATTTGACCAAAAGTGTAGGGGGTTAACTATCACGATTTCAAGTGTAGGGGCTAAATTGAGATTTGGTACAAAATATAGGGGTGCAAAGTGTAATTTACCCGCCCCGCCCCCCCCCCCCCCCAAAAAAAATAAATATTTTCACAATTATTGAAAACGAAATGCAGACCTTGTTTTTTAAATTATATTTGCAACTTTACAGCCAAAAACCATTAAATTGAATTTTTTTTATTCAAATGCAGCCTTAGGCATTGGTTCCTTTGTGTTTTTAAATTGAAGACCAGATTAGTGACTATACCAATTCTGACTCTACCTTCCGATATAAATGGGTTTACAATTTATATTGATGCTTCATACAAAGGTTTAGGATGTGCACTAATGCAAAATGGTAAGGTAATAGCTTATGTTTCCTAACAACTCTGACCTCATGAGAAAAATTATCCGACCCATGATCTAGAACTTGCAACTGTGGTGTTTGCACTGAAAATTTGGTGACACTATTTATATAGGGCAACTTGTGAGGTATACACTAACCATAAAAGTTTGAAATACTTTTTCACCCAGAAAGAGTTGAATATGAGACAAAGAAGATTATTAGAGTTGATAAAAAACTATGACCTACAAATTTTGTACCATCCAGGGAAAACTAATACTGTTGCAGATGCTTTGAGCAGCAAGTCATTTGGGAATCTGGCATGCTTACTCGCCAAACAAAGGTAATTGTTAATTGATTTAGAGAAATTCAAAGTTGAAATTATTTTACGTGAATAATGTGGAGTTTTAGCTGCTATTTCTGCACAGCCGGCAATAATTGAGGAAATCAAAGAAAAACAACAAAAAGATGAGTTTCTAAAGGAGATCATTGATGAAATTGATTCCAAACTGAGGCCGAGACTTGTTTTTGAGAACGGTGTGTTGAAATTCCAAGAAAGACTTTGTGTGCCAAATCAATTCGAGCTAAGGGAACGTGTAATGAGAGAAGCCCATAGTTCTAAATTTGCTATGCATCCAGGGAACACAAAAATGCATCATGACTTGAAACAAAATTTTTGGTGGCCTGGAATAAAAAAGAATCTTGATGACTTTGTAGCCAAATGTTTGCACTACCAACAAGTTAAAGTCAAACATCAACAACCCGCAAGAATGCTTCAATCGGTTCCAATACCAAAATGAAAATGAAATCATATCACGATGGACTTTATTGTCAGACTACCTCATTCTTCTAGAGGTATGGATTCTATATGGGTTATTGTTGATCGTTTGACTAAATCTGCCCATTTCTTACCTATTAAGACTTTTTATAATGCGGATAAGTTGGCTAATATTTACATTGATGAGATTGTGAGACTGCATGGAGTGCCAATATCTATAGTATCTGACAGAGATTCAAAGTTCACTTCAAGATTTTGGTAAAGTTTGCAACAAGCCTTGGGAACCGAGTTGAGACTCAGTAGTGTTTGTCATCCATAGACAGATGACCAGTCAGAACGAGCCATACAAACCTTAGAAGACATGTTAAGAATGTGTAAACTGGGAGACTTGTTAGCCCTTGGCCGAGTTTGTGTACAATAACAGTTACCATTCAAGTATTGGCATGGCACCGTATAAAGCTCTATATGGAAGAAAATGTCGATCACCAATCTATTGGGCCGAAGTAGAAGATAGATCATTGTTGGGACTCGAACTTGTACAAGAGACGACTGAGAAAGTGAAATTGATACAACAACGATTGAAAACCGCACAGAGTCGTTAGAAAAGTTACGCAGATATTAGAAGAAGAGATAGAGAATATGAAGTGGGTGACCACATATTCATCAAAGTGACTCCGATGAAAGGGCAAACATGGTTTGGTACCAAGGGTAAGTTGGCACCTCGATATGTCGAGCCATACGAAGTGATAGAAAAGATCAATCCGGTAACTTATCAAGTAGTTTTACCTCCAGTCATGGAAAATATGCATAATGTTTTCCACATCTCAATGCTACAGGATTACTTGAGAGATCCTCTACATGTTATTGAGCCAACCCATGTACTTTTGAAAGATGACTATACTTACAAGGAGGCCGATACAAATTGTTAACCGCCGGATCAAACCATTAAGAAATAAGGAAATACCATTGGTGAAAGTAGATTGGCAACAACACAGAGGAACTTATGCAACATGAGAGAGAGAATATGACATGATGAAAAGATATTCCCACTGAACCCTGTGTTCTTCCGAGATGACGGTAACCTAAAGTTTGGAGGACCAAACTTCTTAAGAGGGAAAGACTGTAACAACCCCACTCTGTAATCTGTAATTAAACAGTAATTAATAACGTTAATTATGTGCTTAGAACAAAATTTTGTGTTAATTGTGCATTTTGGGTGTTATTTCCATTTCTATTTGTTAATCATATAAATATATGTCTAGAATTCTGCTCTAATATGGAAATTATAGGCCTTATCGGCATCTGAACACGAAATTGATTAGGTTGACGTATTATATGGATTTTTTAGAACCTTATGGTAAGTTTAATTAGATTTTGATTTAGCACCAAATAATTAGAATAATTGATTAGAACTAAGAGAGATTAATTAAACCTAATCTAATCAGTTTTATATAAGGCTAGTGAGAGTTCTAGAATTGGCCTCAACTTACACTCTTACACTCCATCATCTACACTCTTGAGTTAAAAAATGTGAGGAAGAGAGGGAGTGAGAGAAATTGAAACCAAAATTGAGGAGAAGAGAAAATTGAGGAGAATTGAAGAAAAAAACAAGGGAATTAAGCTCCTACCTTTTGAATTCAAGCTTAGGTAAGATCATCATCCATAATTCTTGTAATTATTCCATGTAGGAATTGAATACATGAATCATATAGGAACATTTTCTTGGAATTGAGAAGAAAATATGTGAATCACTTGAATTGTTGTAGAATTGAGTTTATTGAACACATACATACATAATTCATTACTTTGAGTTTGAATTTCATCTCATACCTCACATGCATGGTGCCATATATGCTTAGATTTGAGAATTCATCATGTTTTTCTACCATCAAGCTCAATTGCTTATGTTTTCAAAAGAAAGAATCCATATCATGACATGCATGAGTTGGATACAAAGTTTAAAGCATGATTTTGAAGAATTGACATGGTTTGAGCCTTAATTTTGAAAATTGACTTTGTGTTTATGAATATGAAAGAGTTACCAAGTGTTTTTCCAAGCTTTGGGCTCAACCATGTAAGTTTAGAGCTTTAGAGTTGTGTTTTACACTTGAAACTGAATTCTGGAAATTCTAGAATTTGGTCGCACTGCTCGAGCGACCAATACTTCGTTTGAGCACACTTCGCGAACTCTCAGAAGTTTTGCAATGTTTGGTAGTTGGCTCGAGTGACCAAAAGACCGCTCGAGCCACCACCATTTATTTTGAACCTTAGCTCGAGCGACCAGAAAAGTTGGTTCAAGCCTAAAATCATAGCGTCCTGTACTTTTGCAAGTCTTACAGATTGCTCAAGTGACCAAAGCTTCGCTCAAGCGAATTGCCCTATTTTCTAAAATTTTGAACTGCATTCTTAAGTGCATAATTGCATCCTCATTGCATTTTAGGCATTCTTAAGCCATGGTTTAGACCAAACTAATGAGGAGATAAGTTACAAACACACTAAAAAGAATTGAATCAAGTTAAGCACCATTTGGAATGTGTGTTTCAATCTATATATGTTATGTGTTTGTATAGGTCACAAGCTATAGTCCATCCGATCTATCTCTAGAGCTATCTATGAGTAATAACTCTGTAAAGATATGTTAAATTTATAAGTATTTTCTGAATCATAAGTTATACTCTGTTTTTGAAATGGTATTTTCCGAATAAATGAATGACTAACCAATTTTTGAAATGTAATAGTAGCATCCTTAGCATCTGTTATCTGTTATCTAGTACCAAAATATCTGTGGGTTCCAATTTTTGGAACTATTTGTATGAAAACCTTAAAGGTTATCTGATACGATTATGCATAATCATCTATCTGAACTGAACAGGTCTTAAATGACCATCTGCTCTGTATAAGGGTCTTATATGACCATCTGCTCTAATGGATGTACCACGTATGACTGACGGCAAATCTGAATATGTATATGAATCTGATATGATTTGAATTCTGATTTCTGAATCTGTTATAGGACATCATTCATTAAAAACCTTTACTCTATTGTTATTCACTAGTCTCCAGCTCACTGTTTATATTTATGTATGTAGATGATCAAGCGCATAGCCAGGCCTAGGAGCATCTCCCTGGACTTCTGTTTTGGTGCCTTACGTGGAGGTTCCGGAAATGCCATGTGATTAAGGCTTTGTGATTTTGGCTCAAATCTTGGTTTTCTTTGTTAATCTTGAACAAGTTTTTGTAAAAAGGGTTAAATCCCTTCTGACTTATCTGTAACTATGATGACGTAATGATGATGTGATATAATATATGTATATAAAGATGACATTTTCTCTATCTCATGTAAGTCTGCACAGCTCAATGGACGATATATGTTTTGTATTTGCTTCTGCCAGCCCCTGTTATTATGATTCTATTTAAGAAGCCTTCGGGAATCTTAGGATTGTAGGTCGGTCATTTCGCTAATCCCTTGGGGCAGGGGTTGGATTGTGACAAATCATTATGTAGAAATGAAGTTCGTTTGTGTTTATGTGATTAGGTGCTTATGTGGAATGAATTATTTGTTATATGGGTGAAAAAATTAATATTATCATCTAATGTATACTAAAATCTTTGTGTCTTCACATTGGGTTTCATTTTTGTCCTTTTAACCTTACTAAAGAGGAGTCAATATAATTATACTAAAATTATGAGACTTGCTCTAGTTTTTTAAAATCTTAGGGGAGATAAGTGTATGCCTACTCCTCTGCATCTTGGATCATATTGTACCCAATCCTAAATGCCAGGAATGATTTAATGTATCAAAATCTATTAGCAGAGCACCCATAATACACATATAATCTAAAAATTATAATCAAGATTGAGATACCGTGAAGCAAAATAGCATAGAAATCATCCAGCTCAAGAGCAAAAAGTATATACTCTATACCTGTAAATACGTGACGGTTTTGCACTATAGGCTTCAAAAAAATTCATTCAGTTCAATATTTTAGAAGTAGTGCTCTCTCTTTTGTGAATAACACCATATCAATGTCCTTATGCAAGTTCCTTGGGGTACACAAATTGATACTTCGATTAGAAATGCACAATATTGAGGCACGTTAAAGTCATAAAAGTGCCATTGAACCAGTGAAGTTATAATCATACCAACTGATGTTTTCCCCAAAGGTATTTTCTAAAACTTCGATTGTATATGTTTCATGTTTAAGGTGTAACTACATTGTTTGTGTAAAATTTTAACAACCAGGACATATACTAACAACTATAGGAATAGATTGTGTTCACATTCAAAATAGTTGCGACACTCAGTGAGTTCAAATTAATTGCTAGTTGATAAAGTTTGTCATTTCAGCTTGGATTAGCAAACAAGCACAAAAGTCTAATGAATTGGGAAACATATCTACATTTCTACTAGTGATGGCTTTCAATGCTGCCAATAAATTATTATGTCACTGTAGCAATCCTGGTTTTGACCCGTCTCTTTGTGGTGTTCCGAGCTTGGGTTGGTATGGTTTTTGAACGGTGTTACGTATCTTAGTTCCCTATATTCCCCTTATTTTGGTCATCGGGTTGTAGCGGTGTGTTTGGAACAGGTAATGTCTCATGTTTGCATCGGGTTGTAGCGTATCTTTCATGTTTTGCCACTTCGCTGACTATGTCAGGGATTAAGCTGCCAAGTCAGCTCGCGGGGGTCCACGGGGCAGCGCCCCTTGGCAGGTCGGCGGGGTAGCGCCCCTAAAGCAAAAATGCAAAATGCATTTGAAGTTGCTTGTCCGATTGAGCGGCCATTTATGCGCTTAAGCGGAGAATGTTTGGTTCCAGAAATTTGACCTGTCTGCAAAAGTACTGGAAAGCTGTATTCGACGCTCGAGCGGGGCATTCCATGCTCGAGAGGACAATGTTATATCAGTTCGTGAATCTAATATTTTAGATCACTTTTGTATCTCTCTCTCTCTAAAAACATTTCCTCTTTCTTCTCTCTACATTTCTCTACACAAACTAGATCAAAAACCTTGATTTCTTAAGATCCATTTGAGTTTTGCCATTGTTTCTTCATCAAAGTGGGTTATCATCTCGAGGGCTTCGTTGTGTGCGGTGAAGATCGAGTTTAGGCATCGTTGATTTTGGGGTTTCATCTCTATTCTTCTTCAAACTTGAGGTAGGGATTTTCTTTGAGTTATATATATATATTTGCAAGATCTAGATGATTTTCGAAATCATCATTTGATAGCTTTTGAAAATTGATTATTGATTCAAGAAGTTGAGCGATTTTGAAAGTGGGTTTGTCTATTGTTCTTTTAAAATGATCTTATGAGTCTTGATCTTCGTTGATTGAAGAAAAGATGATTTTGAAAAGTTTTCTTTCAAAAGATTTGGGTTGTATAGTTTTGGTGAGAAAACCTAGAAATTGGAGATTTTTAAAAGAGATTGAAAATCCATGAATGATATTGTTATATTTATTTTATGTGTCAAAATAAATGGATGTTTGAAAATTTTCTTATTTATATTTATATAAATGATGAATTTCATGGAATATGAGAATTGTTGTTCATTTTGAAAATTTTTGTTCAAAACGTTGAAATAGTCTTGAAATGACTAATTGTTAAGGATACTTGAGAAGAGGGAATTGTGTTATTCCTTGGATGATGAATTGGAATAAAAGTATTTATATTCATCTTGTGAAATTGGCATGCCAATTCATTTGATTACATTAAACTTTGAAAGTTGATTTGAAAACTTGCATTGAGAAAAGAATGTTGAGAAACAAGTTTTCATGGAATGGTTTTGGGGTAAATATGTTGGAAAGTCTTGATAGGTGATGTAGATGATATTGAATAAGTTGGCCTGAGAGTCCGGGGTGAAAGAACGAAAACCCGTTGTAGACACCCCATTTTTGACCGACCCTAAGACTCAGACGTCACCGGTTGAGCGCTAGGTGATGTTACATGATTGTGTTCGTCCAGAAGTTTCAGAGTCTCGGCTGCGAGCCTTGCCTCCGGACTTCCGGGCTTTTCTATACTTTGCCTTGGTTTACGAACCAGGCTCAATTTTCTCTGTTTTCTCTTCCTGAGGGGAGGGAGAGGTCTCGTAGATCATCTCTCAGTGGCCGTAGGCTACGTTTCGTGGTCGCAGGCCATTTTTCCGATTTCGGAGCCCGGTTCCCGGTTTTCGGAGCCGTCAGGCCGTGTGCCTCGATTCGGGACCGCCTAACTACCTCAGTTTGCTCCAGTTTTTGGCATACATCTTATTTACTCCCCTTTCAGGGACACTGTGGTCCGAGAGACCCACTTCGTGGTCGAACACCACTTTCGGTGCCTAACAGTCAGTTTTCGGGGCCTCGGACTGCGCGTTTCGGCCCCGGAAACTTCATTTTGCATCGGTTTTTGTTCATTTTTGGCAGGGACCTCTGTTTCATCACCAGGAAGGTTACAGAAGGGTGGGAGGCCAGTAATTGTTTCAGCAACCAGTTATATTCCTTTATCGCCCTCCGACGCCCGTTTTTCTCACTTCAAAGCCAATGTTGACCATCCTAAGGCCACTTTCTTCAACTCCAAACCACATATTTGTGTTGTACACACCTGGGAGGACACCAATTTGTGGTGGCCGGCCACTAATTCAACTTGGCCTTTTTGACCCCTGGCCGGCCGGCCATGGGGGGTGGCCGGCCGGCCACCTGCAGCTCCAATACTTGGCCGGCCTTGCTTCTCAGGATGAGTACATTACAGCTGTATACTCTTTTTCCCCCCAAAATCTGTATCTGGGGGGGGAACTTTGGGGGGAAACTTGGCTTGTTTTCCCCCCTTTTTTCCCTCCTTTTCTCCCCCTTTTTGGTCTATATAACAGAGCCTCCAGCTCTGTTTTGATGGTTGGAAAATTGCTCTCAAGCTTGCATATACATCCCTCCCTTTTCCTCTCTTCCAAACCCTCAAAAATACCCAAGTTCAACCCCTTTTCTTCATCACCACCTAGCACCACACCACTACTTCCATTTCCAGCAGCTTGGAGGTCTTCTCAGAGGCTAGGAGGCAGCAAAATTGGTCCAAGAAGTTGCTAAAGATTGGTCTACAAGGGTGAGTTACCATTTCCCTATTTTTAGCTCATTTTTTGCAACATTTCTTAGCCCCTCTTTCTTGTACATTTGAGCTCTGTCCATAACTGAAAGTAATGTTTTTTTGAGCTCTTATTCATCTTTCATTAAGGGTCCATCACTGTTTGGGACCCCCTTGTTGCACTTGCTTCATTACCCCTCTTGGATGCCATATTTTTACATGATATTTTTGGCCTATGTGTAATTTCTTTTGGAGCATGATGTAAATTGTAAATAAGCTTATTTTGAGCCCTTATTCAATGTTGAAGAAGGGCTCATCACTGTTTGAGACCTCCATGTGCCACTTGCCATTGAATCCACTTTTGGTCCCCCATTTTTGCATGATTTATTAGCCCATTGATCTTCTGTTTTTGGACCTTTGTCTGAACTGAAAAGAGGCTTATTTTGACCCCCTCTTCATGTTTTATCAAGGGTCTATTACTGTTTGGAGCACCCTTTATATACTTTGTGTTATAGCTCTCTTTTGGCCTTAATCTTGCATAGTATTTTGAGCATACTTGTATCCTGTTTTGGGCTTGATCATCTACTGTAAAAAGTCTTATTTTTGGCCCCTCTTCAATATTGTAGAAGGCCCCTTCTCTGTTTGGGGCCAGCATTTGTGACTTGCTTCATTACCTCTCTTGCGGGTCCATTTTTGCATGCTAATTTAGCCTTACTTGTGCCCACTGTTTGGCCTTGATTTAAACTGTAAACATGCTTGTTTTGGGTCTGCCTTGCTTCTTTCTTTACACTTCATATACAAATTATGTATGCATTGCATAGCTATAGGCCATTCCATGCGCCAAGTTTCATGTTTCGGGACTCGTTCCATGCATCGGATATCATTTTGCCATGTTTCGGGGCTGTTTTGCATCTCATTTTGCTACTGAAATTTGCATGATCATATGCCATATTCCATGTTTTGCCATGTCTTGTTAGAGTGGCATTCTGTGCCTTAGGGTCGGTCCTTGGTTTGTGTGCACGCGTGCACGTATTTCGAGTTGTCTCATTTTCATCTAATGGCCTCTTATGTGAGTGTGGCTGAGGTCCACTCATGTTGGTGTAAGTCCATTATGCATTGTGTATGCCATTCCATTTCATAGCATTGTGTATGCTAGGGTGTATGTTAGTGCATTGTGTATGCCATGTTACCTTATGCATCGTGTATGCCATTTCATAGCATTGTGCATGCTAGGTTGTATGTTAGTTGCATTCATGCATGTCATGCATATTGCATTGTGCTTGGGATAGGAGTTAGCCCGAGCATGGGAAACGAGGTACGTTTCGTACTCCGAGTGACGGAACGTGTCTCAATTCCCCAGTCATCGACACTCCGGATTACCCATGATGGAGTTAGGTCTTGTTGAGTTTTCATGTGCATTCATTTCATATTGAATTGTGCAATTCGACTCCTCAGCCATCATGCATCGATATGCGTGATTGGTGGCACGAGGATCGAGACATGCATACATTTGTGAAAATACATTGCTATGTCCCTTTCCTGCTCTCTGTTGCAGCAAATCAAGAACCAGCAGTATTCCGGGGCTTGGCGCGCTTTCCAAAAACAATTGCAAACAGAGGCTAATCGGGGCATCGCCGTGCATTTCCATGCAAAGGCAACCCGAGCATGCATCATTCATCATCCGGAGCGGAATCAAGGCAGTCCCTGGCTTGCATGCCAGTTATTTTTTTTCTTAGTTAATTCGGTAATTAATTAGGATTTTTGTACATATTTGGACTGTAATATTTATTTGGACTGTACTATTCTTTTATTCGGGACTGTATTATTCTTTCGGACCCTCTGCGCGAGGGCATAATTGTAATAAGTGTGCGTGTGTGTGATGTATGTCTTCCAACCCCACGTCTTTCTTCCCTTTTATTTACCTGCTTACGATGGTTAGATTAGGGCATGTTTCAATTAGCATACAGTATGATAGCATGTTTGCATTCATTCATCTGTCTTGCATACACCGGGCCCGGCGCATCATACTAACTGCATTTGTGTTTCAATTCCAAGTTGAATACATGTTAGCTGTAGCATTCCATATGCCATGTTTAGAATAGCCGAGCCTGCTATAGTTTGCATTTTTGCATGTGTTGCATTAGGCATTTCTGTATACTTAGGAACCACGCATGGATTTCTAATAAGTTTCTGTTTTGGCTTGGAGTACTCGGTGAGTTTTTATGCTTTAGCATCCTTGCATGCGTGTGAGTGACTGCCATGATAGCATGCTTACCATGAGGCTAACTGCTTATGTGATATAACTGCCTGGATGCCTGTGGGTGAAGGTTGGGTTATTTGAATTGGAACAATGCGTTGATTGTTTGTTTTAAGCCCACTAGATAGTGGCAAAACCATCATGTTTTCTAAGCCCACCCGAGGGTGGCAAATCCACGTCTTAGCCTACCTGCGGGTAGCACCATCAAACCATTTTCAAACAAACAAACATGAAATGCTTTGTTCCAATTCAGGCGATCCAGTCTATACTTGTATGCTGTGCGCATCACATAGTAAATCTAGGCTAATAATCGGAATAAGAACACACAATGTTTTCAAAACAAGATATCATGGTTAGTAGAGGCCGATCTTTGATCGGGCGAGCGGGGGTGCTCACGAAGTGACCTTCCCCAATCGTACCTAAGTTCCCGAGCCGAGGCAACTTTGGTGATGACGCACACGTGGCCTTTGGCACCGAGTCAGGGTTTCCTAAATTCCCCCCATTAAAAAATATTTAGGTGGCGACTCTGTATCTGGCAAAGCAGTCCATGTTTGGCACTTCTTTCAAAAAAATCTGTTTTCTCAAAACGATTTGCCGGATTTGGACTCTTTGGTTCAAGATTAAGAACCGTGACATTTGAGTCCTTTGAACTGTAGTAGACCCACAAGCGAACGGAACAGGGGGAGTCGCACCCTCCCGGGGCGTTCGGGGACGTCTACAGTTTCTGGCGACTCTGCTGGGGATTTAGAGAACTTGACTCGAACTCATGATGTCTGGTTTTGTTTACACTTGTGTGTTTCTTTGCATTGCATTTGCATTGGTGCGCCTAGGACACCGTGTTTGCCATCTGCCATTCCCGAACGATTTGCTGGAGGCTTGTCTTGTCAAGGCATGACCATAAGGCTGATCGGCTATGGGCTCTGACAGCATGGGAACACAAACCCCAGTTTTACCGGGGCACCCTCTTTTGACCATTCGACCTACTACATATCGAAATCCGTAGTGACCATTCCAAACTAGGACAGGTTGCTTACCCGATATAGGTTGTTTGAAACCGCTGTGTGCGTAGTGAAACCCTTGCTCCTGACAAAATAGGACAGGGAAACCCTACCCCAACATAGGGGTGTTTTGGCTCTCACTTATCTGTTATGTGGTTGTTAGAGTGCATCTCTACAGGGAATGCATGTATCAGTTTATGAGTTTGGGCATCAGGCCTGCGGGCATCAGTCAGTGATTGGGAATCAGTTATCTACGGGTATCAGATTCAGTTTTCGGGGAACAGTGATTCAGGGATATTGATCAGTGTTTGAGGACAGTGCATTTTCAGCTTATCGACCGTGTGTTGTATGCCCGACTGTGTGTTGTGTATTTAATTTAAGCTGTTATGCTGTCCGTTTATCTGGTTATTTATTTCCTTTTCGCTTTATTTATCTTTTGCTAGGGCAGTTTTAGCACAATTGCTTCCGAACCAGTAGATATTCCCCAAGCACTTTGGACAAGAGGTCGTCGGCTCAATCGATCTGAGGATCTGGTTGACGGACATCCAGTGTTCCACTCTCTACCCCCAGTTGTTAGAAGAAGGCCGAGGAGGCGTAGTGTGTTAGAGCAGGGATTACCGGGGCAGTGGTCTACCATAGCAGTGAACAGTCAGGTTGAGGTTTCGGTTTCTGCCATCGAAATACACATACCGGTCAGTCAGCAAGACCAACAAAACATGGCTGGGATAGAAGAAATGATGCGTCAAATGCATGAGAGCATGAAACAAATGCAGGAGGATGCCATCCGCCAAGCGGAATTTTCTAAGCAGCAGGCCACAATCATGGCCCAGCAGGCCGAGCTGATCACTAGACTGCAACAGCAGAATGCGGCATCTGCCTCACATCCGGCTCCTCCTCCGCCAGGGGCTCCATTACCCGAGTAGGCACCTACTGTTCAGAATACCCTGCCAAATCCCCAAAACATCCTGCCGAACATTCAAGAGGACACGGGCCTTCCAACGGGGCCAGCTCCGCCCCCACTTCTGCCTCAACTGTCCAAGACCCATACACCTGCCAACCGCCCGGACTCTTCCTTCGAGTTCGAAATAGACCATACAGCACTGAAACTGAGTAAGCTTGAGAAGCTTTTCAAGAAATCCCAGGGGGTGAAGGCTATTTCGGATATCGAGGATGGATATACTGATGTGGCCGTGACATTGCCGAACAGATTTAAAATGCCACAGATCGATCGCTTCGATGGATCCGGGGACCCCATGGTCCACCTCCGACTATTCTCAGATATACTGCGGCCAATGGGCCTGACCAGACCACAGAAACTGTCGCTATTCGGCCGAACCCTATCGGGTGTGGCTGCCATTTGGTACGCGAAGTTGGAAGACGATGTCAAAAGAAGTTGGGATGAAATGGCTGAGGCCTTTGTTGCACAGTATTCGTACAATACCCAGATCGAGATTACAACTCGTGATCTCGAAACGACGAGGCAAGAGGCCAAAGAGACTTTCTCAGATTTTGTAACTCGATGGAGGGCAAAGGCGTCGATGATGACTTTGAGGCCCACTGATAAGGACCAGATCAGGATGATTGTGCGTAATCTCCAACCAAAACTCATGCAAAAAATGATTGTACTCCCCTTCCCCACCTTCTCAGATCTACACGAGATGGGAGTACAAATCGAGGACGCGATGAAACAAGGTCTGATCGACCAGGATCGGGAGCAACCCCGGAGAACATTTAACCGCAATAACAACGCAGGCCCGAGTGGCGCTGCAAATACAAGAGCTTCAGAGGTCAGTATGGTCACCACCATTCCCCCTCCCCAGCCAAGACCCATGGCAGCCACACCCTTCTCCGGTGCATCCAGAAGTAATACCCAAACCTCGAAATACCAGCCCAGAGGCCAAAGAACCTTCACCCCACTATACATGCCTTTGTCCAAGGCTCTAGGGGTCTTAATCAGAAAGGGGCATCTAAGACCCCTAGAGCCGAGGCCACTACCAAATCCACTTCCCCCCTCTCACAACCCAGCCAAGTACTGTGCATATCACCAGCAGCACGGTCATGACACCGACCAATGTTTCAGGCTGCGTCACGAGATTCAAGACCTCGTTGACAAAAATGTGATTATCCCCCCAGATAGACCTAACGTCACAACCAACCCACTCCCTACACACAACCAAGCTCCACCTCCCAAAAGAGTCAATCTTATCCAAACTGGGGTCGTGTCTTACGATCCTAGTATCTATATCACTCCTTCCCACCTACCTAAGCCGGAGGTGATCCTTCCTGATTGCACCGACTCTTTGTGCATGTTGGACATCTTCACAGTCCAACCTAAGTCAATGGTGGTGACCACCGAAGATGGGACAGGGCAGGTTTCAGAGGAGAGTCGAATTGTTGAGTTTGGAATTGAGTAGCCTGGGAATCTTGCTGGAGGAGCCTATGATCCAAGTGAGTACATCCAGTCCGTGGGCCGGTCTGAGCTGAGTATGGGATTGCCAAAAAGAGCAGAATTATGTGTGATTCAGGGAGACGGATTTGAACGGGGAACGGATGATCTGACAGCAGTGGAAGAGGACTTCGCCAATCTCCAGTTCTTCAACAACCAAGAATCAGGGGGCGCAACAGTCAAATGGTTTGAATATGAGGAGTCGGCAGAGGCTACCGGATGGCTGGATGATCAACCGGATATTGTGGAGTTTCAACCAGAACAGAGCCCGGCAGGGGTGAGGGTATCAATTGTGGCCGGAAGGGCCGAAAGTCAGAATGCATTGCCGGAGAGCACCAGTACAAAGAATTTCGCTCGGGACTTAAGCATTGTGGATGTAGAGAAAGTGGAACAACAAACTGCCGTGATGCAGTCAGAACAAGAGAAGTTTTGGCATTCCGAGAGAATCAGAAAGGCAAAAGCCCATGAAGGGGCTGGAAGTGGTGTGGGCACAAGAACGAAAGATGCTGTGAGCATGTGGGCTGAAGGTGCTGAGAGTACAATCATGCCGAAACCAGACAGGTGTCTTTTGGATGCTAACGGGATGTGGTGGGAAGACGACGATTTGTGTCTTGCCCACACAGATGAAGACTGGGCAGGCGACCAACCAGACAGCACCTGGTACCTCGATGTGGTTGACCACATGACAAGAAGCGGGCGGTACTTCAAGCCCCCGCACCTAGACTAACCCGAGGCATTTGGGAAAGACAAGGAAGCTGAGAAACAGAGGGAGAAACAGATTGAAGAAGAAGCTGTGCTGAGGCAATTAAAGAAGATACAAGCAGACATCTCCATCTGGGGACTGCTTATGGCATCACGGGTGCACAGACAGGCTGTCCTATCTGCTATGGACAAGGCCAAACTCTCTATAGACACTACACCAGAGCAGCTGGTTGGGCTGGTTTTTCCGGGAGGAGGTTCCCCGGCGCTAACTTTTTCGGACAAAGAACTGCCGCCTGAGGGCACAAACCACAACAAACCCCTTTACATCTCCGTGGAGTGTAGAGACAAGTGGATTCCGGTGGTGCTTGTTGATACCAGGTCCGCCATCAACGTCTGCCCAGCCAGAACAGCATATGCAATCGGGTTGAAGCCCGCAGACTTTGCGCCGACTACACAAGTAATCAGAGCCTAC
Source organism: Camellia granthamiana (assembly GCA_036172215.1). NCBI lineage: Eukaryota > Viridiplantae > Streptophyta > Magnoliopsida > Ericales > Theaceae > Camellia > Camellia granthamiana. The sequence continues at coordinate 33,730,018 of CM069912.1, forward strand.
GACAATACAAGCAGGGAAGTCCTGGGGACAGTAAAAATCCAAACCAAGGTTGGGCCCGGACAGCAGGAGATAGATTTTCACATCTTGGAGGTCCCTGCATCTTTTAACATGCTTTTGGGGCGACCGTGGTTGCACCAGGTGAAAACGGTATCATCCACTCTGCATCAAATGGTGAAATACCCCTACGGAAAGGGAGTAGCCATTGTGTTTGGGAATTCATCAATCCATCCACCTCTGGAGGTATCTACACCAGTCTTGGAAATCGAGCACGGCATAGAGGACGTGTTTATATCGGGGTTTACTTTGTCTGAGGCCTGGGTAGTGCAGAATATTATGGCTGTGAATGAAGGAGTGTACGTCAATGCTCAATCCATCTACCTCATGAACAAGCTACAACACATCCCCGGGATGGGATTAGGAAGGAGCGGCAGGAAAGGCGTCGCAGCATTGGCCGAGGTGCCACACAACCCTCATACCTTTGGCTTGGGTTATCTGCCCACCAAAGAGGACTGGGTGAGGAAGGGAAAAGAAATGGCCGAAAGAGCCAGAGCAAAGTAGGCTGGGAAGCCTTTTGAGTTGATGCATAGGCCCATTCAGGGTACCCTGAACGGACGCTTCGTCCTGGAGGGGGAGGACTTTCCGTTTTGCGGCTTTCCAAAGCCGTGGCTGAACGCGGAGAAGAAGCGCGTGCCAGGTTTCGAGATATTCTTCAACCTGCAACTACCTGGGGATGACGTTGCCACAGAGCAGACAGACCCATCAGCTGAGGTTGAGCAGTGTAAGGCAGTGGATCCTGAGGGCGCTGAATTTGAAATGGGGGTAGCACTGGCATGTCTACTCTCAGATCCTTCGATCGACCAAAAGTGCTTGGGGGATAACTTCGTGGTTTCCATGATTGGGGATGAAACGGCTGTGGGCCTACCAGCAGCTATCTTGGATGCATCTATCACACCCTCTCTCACTTGGCAATACGAGGAGGGATTTTTGTCCAGCAGCACCGGGTCAGGTAGTGAGCCGGAATCTGATTCCACCGAGTCTTGTGAGTCGGAATCAGATTCCAGCTCGACTGAGTCTGAGTCTGGTACTCCTGGGGATGTTAACCCGGATGCCACAGTCCTGTCTAGGTCGTCTTTTTCCTTTTCATTTGAGTTTGTTGTAAATGAATCGGACGATTTGGATGTACCTAATGAGAATCAAGCAACTGTGGTTTCTGAGTACTTTTCTGTGCCCTTAATTTATTGCATTAATTCAGACTTTCAAAATTTTGAAAACGACGAGGACGAAGTTCCTTCGGTTTTACAACGATTAATTGAGCAGGAGCAGGAGAGGTTTGTTAAACCCTTAGTGGATGAAATCATTACCGTGAACATTGGTACTGAGGAGGACCCGCGGCTGGTCCAGATCGGGTCCACGTTGTCTTTGGAGGAACGCGAGCGCTTAGTCGCTTTATTAAAAGATTTCAAAGATGTTTTCGCGTGGTCCTACGAAGACATGCCTGGAATCGATCCTGAGATTGTACTGCATCGGATCCCCCTTGACCCCGAGGCCCAACCTGTCAAGCAGAAACTCATAAGGATTCGCTCGGACTGGGCTCTCAAGATTAAGGACGAGGTCACCAAGCAGATCGACGCAGGCTTCCTGCTGGTATCCGAATACCCGACTTGGTTGGCCAACATCGTTCCGGTGCCGAAGAAGGATGGCAGGATCCGAGTATGCGTGGACTTCAGGGATTTGAACAGAGCTAGTCCGAAGGACGACTTTCCCTTACCACACATCGATGAGTTGGCAGATTTCACGGCAGGGCACGCGTTGCTTTCATTTATGGATGGCTTCTCAGGCTACAATCAGATAGTGATGGCACCAGAAGACCGGGAAAAGGCTACATTCACTATCCCGTGGGGGACATACTGCTATAGAGTCATGCCGTTTGGGCTGAAGAATGCTGGAGCTACTTATCAATGGGCCGCGACCACAATATTACATGATATGATCCACAAGGAGGTTGAGGTGTACGTGGACGACATGATTGTCAAGTCCAAAGATAGGGAGGGCCACTACACCGCCTTGCAAAAGTTCTTTTAAAGGATCAGGAAATTCCGGTTGCGGCTAAACCCTCAGAAGTGTACATTCGGTGTTACAGCGGGAAAAATGCTGGGGCTTCTGATTACACAAAGGGGCATCGAAGTCAACCCTTCCAAAATCAAGGCCATCCTAGAAATGCCCCCACCAAGGACTGAAAAGGAGGTGCGAGGCTTTCTGGGTAAAGTGCAATTCATAAGACAGTTTATCTCAAAATTAACCTTGACTTGTGAACCACTTTTTGGTCTCCTGAAGAAAGGCAAGAAATTTCAATGGGACGGCCGATGTCAAGCAGCGTTTGAACAGATCAAAGAATATCTACAGAACCCGCCCGTTTTATCACCACCAGAACCGGGGAAACCGTTGATATTGTACCTTTCAGTGATTGAGACTACAATGGGCTGTATGCTTGCACAGGAATCTGAAGACAGGGTGGAGAGAGCCATCTACTATCTGAGCAAGAAGATGCTAGAATATGAGACTCGGTACACACCGCTGGAGAAGGCTTGCTTAGCTTTCGTATGGGCTACCAGGAAGCTGCGGCACTACCTGTTAGCTCACTCCGTAATGTTGGTTTCACGTCTCGATCCCATCAAATATCTTTTCGAGAAACCAGCATTTACGGGTAGGCTAGCTCGTTGGTTGCTGTTGCTCTCCAAATTTGATCTTAAGTATGTCACGCGCAAGTCAGTGAAAGGAAGAGCAGTAGCAGAGTTCCTTGCCGACCACCCGGTTGAGGGGGATGAAGCAGTTGAGTACCTGTTCCCAGATGAGGCAATTCTACATATCTACGACGAAACTTGGACGATGTACTTTGACGGAGCGTCAAATCAACATGGATATGGGATAGGAGTGTTGCTGATAGCACCCGACAATTCCCATATCCCTCTAGCCTTCAAACTCCGATTCAAAGTCTCGAACAACGAAGCAGAATATGAGGCATGCATTGCCGGTCTAGAAGCGGCCCTGGAACTAGGGGCAAGATGGTTGGACGTCATTGGGGACTCGAACCTTGTTGTGTCTCAAGCAAAAGGAGACTGGAGAGTAAAAGAAGAAAAGATGATGATGTATCACCAGACCTTGGATCTGTTAATTCCTCGGTTTGAGAAGCTAAGTTTTACTCATCTGCTAAGAGAGAACAACAGGTTCGCAGATTCTTTAGCAACTCTATCTTCCATGATAGACATCCCGTGTGGAGTCCGGATGCGTCCAGTCATCATTGACCAGAAATTTGCACCAGCCTATGAGTCGATTGCTGCTATAGATGAGGTTCAGGACAAAAACCCCTGGTACTACGACATTTGGAATTTCCTAGAAAAGGAAACACACCCGCCGGGGGTAAATGCCAAGGATAAAAGGGCAATAAGAAGATTGGCCGTTCAGTTCATCATCTGTGGGGGTAAGTTGTACAGAAGAGGTCATCTGGGAATGCATAAACTGTGTGTTGATGCCGAAGAGTCGAAGCACCTAATGGAAGCCATCCATGGAGGAGAATGTGGAGCACATATGAATGGGGTAATACTGGCACGGAAGATCCTCAGACAGGGGTACTACTGGTCTACCATGGAGGAGGATTGTATCGGTTTTGTTCGGCGATGCCATAAATGTCAGATCCATGCAAATCGCATGAACATTCCGCCGTCGAAGCTGTACAATATGACTTCCCCATGGCCATTTTCAGTCTGGGGAATTGATGTAATCGGGGCTGTCACGCCAAAGGGGTCGAATGGGCATGAGTTCATCTTAGTAGCGATAGATTATTTCACGAAGTGGGTCGAGGCCCAATCTTATGCGGTGTTGAAGGCTTCGCATGTTGCAAAATTCATCAGAAACAACATCATCTGTCGCTACGGAGTCCCAAACGAAATAATTTCAGACAATGGTTACCACTTCAAGAAGGAAGTGATTGACTTGTTGGAGAAATACAATGTGGCTTTTCATAAGTCATCTACCTATCGGCCGCAAACCAATGGAGCGGTTGAGGCCGCCAACAAGAATATCAAGCATATATTGCAGAAGGTGGTGGAAACCTATCGGGACTGGCCAGATAAGCTGTCGTTTGCTCTGTGGGGCTACCGGACTTCAATCAGAACTTCTACCGGGGCGACTCCGTATTCATTGGTTTATGGGATGGAGGCCGTTCTACCTATTGAGATTGAGGTTCCGTCATTACGAGTATTGGCCGAGTGTCAAGTAGCCGAGGCAGATTGGCAGCAGAGCAGATTTGAGGAACTCATGCTTTTTGATGAAAGAAGGCTGAAAGCACTGTACCATGTCTAAGGTTATCAATGCAGAATTGCCCGGGCTTTCAACAACAAGGTTAAGTCCAGGAATCTAAAGGAAGGAGATTTAGTACTCAAGGACAACTGAGCTCCCATCCATGACCCAAGGGGCAAGTTCAGACCCAATTGGACTGGTCCCTACATCATCAAGTCAATCTAGTCAGGCGGAGCTGTGGTTCTGATGGATCTAGATGGCTTGGAGTTCTCACACCCGATCAACATGGACAAGTTGAAGAAATATTACCCTTGAGAGGCTCGCTAGGCCGAAAACCCGAAAGGGCGACCTAGGCAAAATTCAGAGCACAAAAAGTTTGAAAATATAAAAACTGAGCTCGCAAGGTTGAAAACCCGCAAAGGGCGGCCTTGGCAAAAGTTAAAGCGCAAAAGGAGAGTAAAAATACCCGAGCGAACCTAAGCCTAAACTACGTAAGGCTTGATTCCCATCTTTGGGATACGTAGGCAGCTTCATCCTGAAGTTCAGCCACAATCTTTTCCCCGATCAACTTTGTCCATTTGATCACCTCAGTCATCTTTGTCCATCAGCATTCATCGCAATCTCCGGTGCAGTGCTATTCAGACTAGGGGCAACTTTCCGTTGCCAGGAAGTGCCGTGGTGCCATTCAAACTAGGGGCAACTTTCCAGTTGCTAGGATCCGGGGTTGTGCATCTCAGTGACAGATCTCAGGCGTGTCCAGTTCTGATCCATATCGAAAATAGTTTTGAAAAGTTTTAATAAAAGTTGACTTTGTTCAAATTATCTTTTTACAACTAAGACCATCTTTGGACCAAAACGGGAAATTCCCAGTACCACAACCTTCAATTTCATTGATTTCAAAAATAGAGTTCTCCTGCTCTTGCATACAATTGAAGTTGCTTTTTATTACACTCATGATGAAAACTTGAAAGTACTAATAAAGCAATAAATCTAGGGCATAGTTAAGTCAGGTGTCCCTGCGCCCCCTCCCAGAGCTAGTCGAAGCCCTTGATGCCAAGCTGGGCCCAGTCTGTGCCTCCTCATTGAGCCAATCCCAGCACTCGTCAGACAAAGTGCAACTGAAAGTAGGAGCAGGGGCTAGGAGCTCTCTAATTCTCCACGCTGCGGCCTGCCGAGCCAGCTGTGTACCTCGAACCGGGAATGTAGCCGGATACTCTATCCCCTCTGGCGGGCAAGTCTGATCATGGCCGAACTGGCGCAGTATACGGAACGGAAAGTAAAACACACAGTGGGTCAGACCAATCAATCGGATCCCAATCTGCTGGGACATACTGTAGCTCATTGCCGGGAGATTGAGCCAAGGACAGCGCCAAGCAATGCGGTCTGCCGACAAATTACACATCCAGTTGAACCACCATCCTTCATCAAGTGCATCAACTAAGCGTTGCCGAAAGAAGTAGTCGCGGGCTGAGTAGGCGGGGCAAGAGTCCATAACCTGCAATTTATCCGTCAACCATACCTGGGGAGGGATGAAAAATGAGAGAATGAAGAATAGAGAGATGTATGTTGAGGGAAAAGTAAGACGAGGGTTGTGTGAGAAAAACCGAGCCTGAGGGCCGAGTGATGTGAGCAAATACATATGTGAGCTTGGGTGGGGAACATTACCTGCAGCAGTAGTGGACTCCCTGCAAATCTGGTTGTCTCCCGGCGGTAGAAAGCATCCAAGCCCATCAGCGTCTCGGACAACGTCATGGCGATACAGCTCTTTCCTTCTTTCAAGCCTTGAGCAACTTCAATCAGGCGAACGCTGGATCCTCCAAAGCCTGAGGCAAATAGAAAATGAGATAACATGCACAAACAGAGGGCATGTCGCCGGAAGCCTTGCCAATAATGGTCGCTGCGGTCACCAGCATCGGAGAACCGGTAAATCAGACTCGGGATATCCAACATCCCGTTACAAATTAGGGACCGAGCATCATGCGCGGTAAGTCCACACATCCGCCCTAGGGATTGAGCATAGCCAAAGTTAAGTTGGGGCAAGATTTCCTCGCCGCGCTCGGATTCCAGCAAAGCTTGAAAATCTTCGAAAGTCGGACATACCTCTTGACCGCCGAAGCTAAAAACGTGCGTCACTAGGTTCCAAAACCTCGCCGCGGCGTGGAGGAAAGGAAGATGTAGTGGAGTGCGGCTCAGTGGGAATAGTGCATTCAAGCCGAAACCTCGGAAGTTCAACTTTTCCGAGCCATCTAGAGAAGAGATCCAAGATGTGAGATTCTCTATGAGAAATGCCTCCATTTTTGTGCAAAGCAGTGATGAAATGAATGAGTCCCGAAGTTGAGGCTTTTAAAGAGGAGAAAGCACTATTCAGGGGGACACGTGTCAAAAATTTGGCGGCTGCTGAGATAAGTGGCCGGCCGGCCATCTCCTTTTTCAAAAACTGGCCGGTGGCCTCCCCTCTCCAATAAAGCTGGCCGGCCAGCTCCCAAAAGTGGCCGGCCATGCTCCAGAGTGTGCCTTTGGTCCTGTTTTACCCTCCGGAGGAAAGTTCGAAGCATTTCCGTGCATCGGGTATGTCGAAGGCCTCAATTTCCCTCTGTTTCGGATGCATTCCGTTGCCCAGATCGTCCGAAGTACGCTTTGTTTTGCTTATCGAGTTGTAGTTTTGCTTATCAAGTTATTGTTTTGCTTATTGAGTTGTAAGTTTTGTCGAGCTGTCGTGTTTTGTGTTTTGAATTGTTACTTTTTGTTTAAGCAATTTTGTTGAGTCCTGTTTATCGAGTCGTCAACATTGTTGTATTTTGCTTATCGAGTTGTAAACTTGCTAAGATTCTGTTATTTCTTAGTGAGTCTAGTTGTTTGAGTTTGTTGCGTCGGTTCACTACCTGACTCGGTAAACACACGGTGCACATTTCCATTCAATCTCATTTTTGTGCAAAATGATGCGATACGATGCTGAGAGTATAAAAATACAACACTTTTTCAAAAAGCTGTTTCATCCCATCATATTTCCTTTTACAAACAAAGGCACAAGTTTTACAGAAAATAAAAATGCCTAACAAAGTGCAATGTGCTACAAACTACTAGTAAAAAGGAAAATAAAGCAGGGAATCGCAACATCAATGCTCTCAAGAGCGGGAATGAGAGGCCCTCCTCATCCTCTTCTGCGAGACAGCCTCTGCACCTCCATCACCATCCGGGTCGAAGCTGTCATCCTCAGGATCCCCCTCAGCCTCACCTCCACTCCCGGAACCAAGACCGGAGTCCCCCTCCTCAGCAGATGTCACCGACTGGCGGTCTGCAACCTCCTCCTCCTCATCCTCATCGGGCTCCGCCTCTATAATATGCGCCCTGCGTCTGCGAGAGGACCCTCCTCAAGCTCCTCGAAAAGGCCTGGATAGCCCAGCTCCCCGAAAAGGCCTGGATGGCCCAGCTCCTCGAAAGGGCCCAGATGGCCCAGCGCCTCGAAAAGGTCCAGACGATCCACCTCCCTGAGAAGGTCCGGGTGGCCCGGCCCGCGGCGGAGCATATACAGGAGGCATCTGAAAGTGAAGAGTTCAGTACATCAGTTCAAATATGAAAATCAGATGCAAGTACAGTATGCGAGTGAGGTGTGTGTCAGATGTGCTCTACACAAGCAGCCTATCAATGCAGTAGAATGTTCAAGACCAGCGTGTCATCAGAAATATGATAAAGGCAAGAAAGCTGAACAGTACCTGCACACCCATAATGGCCAGCTGCGCCTCTCTCCGTAGGATCATGCCTTCAAATGCGGCCATCACTCCAAGCATCTCCTCCACGTACTCAACAGGAGGCTGTAGATACAAATGCGAAACTATTAGTAAAGGAATGAATGTCTAAGTATCCGACTGATAAAGTAAAGCTGTAAAACATACCGGTGGTGAATCAGGATCTCTGACATATCTGTGATCAGGCAGAGGAGGCTCCAGTGGGACCTGGTAAGGAGTCCCAAATCGCCAACTTGTCAACTCGGTCGGCATATCTGGCCACCCAGGATGATGAAGAGTCGGAGGAATCGGGGGAATCGATCCACCCCCACCTCTGGATGTACCAGCCCTGCTGGAAGAAGGGATATCTGTAGCACGAGCCTGACTCGAAGATGGCATACCAGTAGGCCTCATCGCCGGAGTACGCACTCCCGTCAATAGAGGCATCAGATATATGTGGCGATAAGTGGCATAATCCCCCTCCTCAAGATATAACAGAGCATCAGTGCCCAGCATAGCACTAACGACATCCCGAGCAGAGAGCCTATCAGCGGTCCGCATACTGACTGGGGGTGCTGAGGGGGGATCCTGAGAGGTATAACCCCATACCTGACGCAAGAAGCGCTCCCCCAGAAACCAGGCTCTACCAACTGGTCCTTCGAATAGGATCCTGTATTGGGAAGTACCCGATCCTCTGGCATATTGGAATCGGAGACCGTCACCTAAGGGCGCCCAGGGCTGCCAGGTAATCTGCAGATAACCAGTGCATGAACCAATCAGAAATCGGGAATGTACAGGACAAATCGAAGATGAAAACAGAAAGGACTGAGAGTTCTGAAATACCTCCGTCGACCGCACGGTGTCAAAATACTGCCGTAGAAAAAGGAGAGACTCTCGAGGTCTAGGCCGATGCTGGCCCTCGAATACCAGTGAATATGGGGTCATGAGGGGCCCCGCCACCACCAACTCTGGGGCCAATGTCGGGAAATATACATAGACCCATAACTGTGGAAAGCAGTGCAGAATGTAAATACAAAGTGCTGAGGGCAAAATACAGAGTGTAAAGTGCGCTGTGTGTGCAATGTACAAGTAATGAGGAGCAGAAATGTAAATCAAGAGGGCAGAAAGTACCTCCCAGGCTCTCCAGTAGCCACCAAGTAAGTCTCCCTACCCGCGGGAGGTTGCGCTCATGTAGCAGTAAAGGGTAGCCAAGCCGGCGCCACCCCAGTCATACCGTCTAACCTGTGATAGGTCCACCAGAGCGCTCAACAGATACAGCCCAACTGTGTTCCCTCTATCGGCGAACAGAGTAGTCCCAAAGAGGAACATCAGAAAACCACGGGCATACTGCTCTGCCTCCTCAGGAGTCCCGGGCTCCATCTCCCCCCTCCGAAAATGGGAAGAGAACCAGGTGTATCGGACTCTCCCCGAAGCCCTATCAACAGGCGAGCGAGCCCCCAGTAAATGTATCCAAGCGGCCTCCCATCCGCCCATATCCTCGTCGTAAGGGATGGGCCAACCTCCTATGTCCAGGCCAGTCAATACAGCAAAATCCAGCAGGGTCATAGTCAAATTTTGAGGAGGATTGGAGTTCCCGGGACCTGAAAAAGTACAAAAAGAGTGCACTTTCTGTCGCGAAATCGCTCCGCCGGAACTTCAGCTTTAACTTCTGACATGTGTCTCATCATTACTCATCAAAATCAAGGTGTATCCTTCTTGAGCATGTTGTAACTTCTCCGGGAAGTGAACCGGAGGCCGCGATCGAGTCGCCCTCACCGAAACGCGCATTTCATTGCTCGTTGTTTCGCGACAAACATGCACCCTGGTTTATGCTCGTTTTGCATTGTCATGCACATAACTTGCGTTCTCATGGACATATTTGCATTGTTGTGCACGTTTTCTTGATATTACCATACCTCTGTGCTTAAGCTTGCGTTGTCACGCACGCTCCTTTCTCGTATTGCGATGCATTCACCCACCGATACCGCTTTTGTCGAACTTTCGATATCACATTGAATATATGTTGCTAAACATGTTGTGCTTGTTCAGTTTCTCTCTTTTTCAGGCACGATATTGTATGTACGGTTCATTTGAAGCTGGTGCGACCAGACGAATCGCGCAGGTATCGTATCTTCTCCGTGTGAGACGCGACGAGAATTGAACAATTCTCCGCATTCCTAACTGCATGAAATGTAGTTGTTGCTTTGCATTCTTGCTTAAAACTGTTGTATCTATTTGCGAATACTTGCTTCATTACAGCTTGCTGCATTTACATGAACATTGAGTTACATTTGGCTTCCTGCATACCATTTGCATTTTGCCCCCCGCCTGCGGGCATGCCTGCGGGCACATCTCTGTTTATCTTGTAATGATTGTCTAAGTCTTCGGCCTTGTCAAAAATGGGTCGTCTCTGGGCTTTGACATTCACTCCCGTCACTTCTTGACTTCCGAGTTCTGTCAAAGAGGGGCAACTGTAGACACCCCATTTTTGACCGACCCTAAGACTCAGACGTCACTGGTTGAGCGCTAGGTAATGTTGCATGATTGTGCTCGTCCAGAAGTTTCAGAGTCTCGGCTGCGAGCCTTGCCTCCGGACTTCCGGGCTTTTCTGTACTTTGCCTCGGTTTGCGAACCAGGCTCGATTTTCTCTGTTTTCTCTTCCTGAGGGGAGGGAGAGGTCTCGTAGATCATCTCTCAGTGGCCGTAGGCTACGTTTCGTGGTCGCAGGCCATTTTTCCCATTTCGGAGCCCGGTTCCCGATTTTCGGAGCCGTCAGGCCGTGTGCCTCGGTTCGGGACCGCCTAACTACCTCCGTTTGCTCCGATTTTTGGCATACATCTTATTTACTCCCTTTTGAGGGACACTGTGGTCCGAGAGACCCACTTCGTGGTCGAACACCACTTTCGGTGCCTAACAGTCAGTTTTCGGGGCCTCGGACTGCGCGTTTCGGCCCCGGAACCTTCATTTTGCATCGGTTTTTGTTCATTTTTGGCAGGGATCTCTGTTTCATCACCAGGAAGGTCACAGAAGGGTGGGAGGCCAGTAATTGTTTCAGCAACCAGTTATATTCCTTCATCGCCCTCCGACGCCCGTTTTTCTCACTTCAAAGCCAATGTTGACCATCCTAAGGCCACTTTCTTCAACTCCAAACCACATATTTGTGTTGTACACACCTGGAAGGACACCAATTTGTGGTGGCCGGCGACTAATTCAACTTGGCCTTTTTCACCCCTGGCCGGCCGGCCATGGGGGGTGGCCGGCCGGCCACCTGCAGCTCCAATACTTAGCCGGCCTTGCTCCTCAGGATGAGTACATTACAGCTGTATACTCTTTTTCCCCCCAAAATCTGTATCCGGGGGGGGGGAACTTTTGGGGGGAAACTTGGCTTGTTTTCCCCCCCTTTTTTCCCTCCTTTTCTCCCCCTTTTTGGTCTATATAATAGAGCCTCCAGCTCTGTTTTGATGGTTGGAAAATTGCTCTCAAGCTTGCATATACATCCCTCCCTTTTCCTCTCTTCCAAACCCTCAAAAATACCCAAGTTCAACCCCTTTTCTTCATCACCACCTAGCACCACACTACTACTTCCATTTCCAGCAGCTTGGAGGTCTTCTCAGAGGCTAGGAGGCAGCAAAATTGGTCCAAGAAGTTGCTAAATATTGGTCTACAAGGGTGAGTTACCATTTCCCTCTTTTTAGCTCATTTTTTGCAACATTTCTTAGCCCCTCTTTCTTGTACATTTGAGCTCTGGCCATAACTGAAAGTAATATTTTTTTGAGCTCTTATTCATCTTTCATTAAGGGTCCATCACTGTTTGGGACCCCCTTGTTGCACTTGCTTCATTACCCCTCTTGGATGCCATATTTTTGCATGATATTTTTGGCCTATATGTAATTTGTTTTGGAGCATGATGTAAACTGTAAATAGGGTTATTTTGAGCCCTTTTTCAACATTGAAGAAGGGATCATCACTGTTTGGGACCTCCATGTGCCACTTTCCATTGAATCCACTTTTGGTCCCCCATTTTTGCATGATTTATTAGCCCATTGATCTTCTGTTTTTGGACCTTTGTCCAAACTGAAAAGAGGCTTATTTTGACCCCCTATTCATGTTTCATCAAGGGTCTATTACTTTTTGGAGCACCCTTTGTATACTTTGTGTTATAGCTCTCTTTTGGCCTTAATCTTGCATAGTATTTTGAGCATACTTGTATCCTGTTTTGGGCTTGATCATCTACTGTAAAAAGTCTTATTTTTGGCCCCTATTCAATGTTGTAGAAGGCCCCTTCTCTGTTTGGGGCCAGCATTTGTGACTTGCTTCATTACCTCTCTTGCGGGTCCATTTTTGCATGCTAATTTAGGCTTACTTGTGCCCACTGTTTGGCCTTGCTTTAAACGGTAAACATGCTTTTTTTGGGGCTGCCTTGCTTCTGTCTTTACACTTCATGTACAAATTATGTATGCATTGCATAGCTATAGGCCATTCCATGCGCCAAGTTTCATGTTTCGGGACTCGTTCCATGCATCGGATATCATTTTGCCATGTTTCGGGGCTGTTTTACATCTCATTTTGCTACTGAAATTTGCATGATCATATGCCATATTCCATGTTTTGCCATGTCTTGTTAGAGTGGCATTCCGTGCCTTAGGGTCGGTCCTCGGTTTGTGTGCACGCGTGCACGTATTTCGAGTTGTCTCATTTTCATCTAATGGCCTCTTATGTGAGTGTGGCTGAGGTCCACTCATGTTGGTGTAAGTCCATTATGCATTGTGTATACCATTCCATTTCATAGCATTGTGTATGCTAGGGTGTATGTTAGTGCATTGTGTATGCCAAGTTACCTTATGCATCGTGTATGCCATTTCATAGCATTGTGCATGCTAGGTTGTATGTTAGTTGCATTCATGCATGTCATGCATATTGCATTGTGCTTGGGATAGGAGTTAGCCCGAGCATGGGAAACGAGGTACGTTTCGTACTCCGAGTGAGGGAACGTGTCTCAATTCCCCAGTCATCGACACTCCGGATTACCCATGATGGAGTTAGGTCTTGTTGAGTTTTCATGTGCATTCATTTCATATTGAATTGTGCAATTCGACTCCTCGGCCATCATGCATCGATATGCGTGATTGGTGGCACGAGGATCGAGACATGCATACATTTGTGAAAATACATTGCTATGTCCCTTTCCTGCTCTCTGTTGCAGCAAATCAAGAACCAGCAGTATTCCGGGGCTTGGCGCGCTTTCCAAAAACAATTGCAAACAGAGGCTAATCGGGGCATCGCCGTGCATTTCCATGCAAAGGCAACCCGAGCATGCATCATTCATCATCCGGAGCGAAATCAAGGCAGTCCCTGGCTTGCATGCCAGTTATTTTTTTTCTTAGTTAATTCGGTAATTAATTAGGATTTTTGTACATATTTGGACTGTAATATTTATTTGGACTGTACTATTCTTTTATTCGGGACTGTATTATTCTTTCGGACCCTCTGCGCGAGGGCATAATTGTAATAAGTGTGCGTGTGTGTGATGTATGTCTTCCAACCCCACGTCTTTCTTCCCTTTTATTTACCTGCTTACGATGGTTAGATTAGGGCATGTTTCAATTAGCATACAGTATGATAGCATGTTTGCATTCATTCATCTGTCTTGCATACACCGGGCCCGGCGCATCATACTAACTTCATTTGTGTTTCAATTCCAAGTTGAATACATGTTAGCTGTAGCATTCCATATGCCATGTTTAGAATAGCCGAGCCTGCTATAGTTTGCATTTTTGCATGTGTTGCATTAGGCATTTCTGTATACTTAGGAACCACGCATGGATTTCTAATAAGTTTCTGTTTTGGCTTGGAGTACTCGGTGAGTTTTTATGCTTTAGCATCCTTGCATGCGTGTGAGTGACTGCCATGATAGCATGCTTACCATGAGGCTAACTGCTTATGTGATATAACTGCCTGGATGCCTGTGGGTGAAGGTTGGGTTATTTGAATTGGAACAATGCGTTGATTGTTTGTTTTAAGCCCACTAGATAGTGGCAAAACCATCATGTTTTCTAAGCCCACCCGAGGGTGGCAAATCCACGTCTTAGCCTACCTGCGGGTAGCACCATCAAACCATTTTCAAACAAACAAACATGAAATGCTTTGTTCCAATTCAGGCGATCCAGTCTATACTTGTATGATGTGCGCATCACATAGTAAATCTAGGCTAATAACCGGAATAAGAACACACAATGTTTTCAAAACAAGATATCATGGTTAGTAGAGGCCGATCTTTGATCGGGCGAGCGGGGATGCTCACGAAGTGACCTTCCCCAATCGTACCTAAGTTCCCGAGCCGAGGCAACTTTGGTGATGACGGACACGTGGCCTTTGGCACCGAGTCAGGGTTTCCTAAATTCCCCCCATTAAAAAATATTTAGGTGGCAACTCTGTATCTAGCAAAGCAGTCCATGTTTGGCACTTCTTTCAAAACACTCTGTTTTCTCAAAACGATTTGCCGGATTTGGACTCTTTGGTTCAAGATTAAGAACCGTGACATTTGAGTCCTTTGAACTGTAGTAGACCCACAAGCGAACGGAACGGTGGGAGTCGCACCCTCCCGGGGCGTTCGGGGACGTCTACACCCGTGTGGATAAGTGTCGAGCCTTCCGATTAATACCGGTAAAAATGACAATTTGGTAGTACTTGTATAGTCTACTTGTAGACACCGACCTAGGAATTACCAGAGTTGTATTTACCACCCTTGAAATAAATTGTTAAGTTTTGAACAATTGAAATTGCATGACATCATTGAGCATGATGGTTTTCAAAGGATGAAAATGTGATTTATCTTCAAAAAGGGCATAGCATGGCATGAGCAGTTCATCTCTTGAGACTTGTATAAAATGTATATACTTTGTTAAGAATGTCCTACTGGGCTTTATGCTTACTCTACGGGATTTTTGTGCAGGAAAAGATGTGGTGATCCCACCCAACTAGGGGCGTGGACGTATGTGTGTTGGGAGTACGATGCTCTCATTTTGCGTGACTCTGTTTTGTAAGCCAATGGCTGTATTTGTGTGAGTTTGAATAACCATTTTGTGTAACCAGGCCTAAGCCTTGGCAGCTTGTAAACCCTTGGGGGTATCTATTTGTTTAATTATTTGGTTTTGGATTAAACGTATAATCGCATTGAGGAATTAACTGTATCATGTAATACAAGTGTGGAGAACCATTTTTGTTTTCCTTTAAGGAGCCATGATGGTTGTGTTATCATTTAGGCATAGGAAATCGGGGCGTTATAGTCACCATCATTTTAGATATTGACAAATTTGCATCATTGTTGCATTTATAGCTCTCCCTCTCTCACATTATCGGATTCGCACGCAAGAGGGAAGGCTATGAATTAATTACAGTGGTCATTGGAATGTCTATTCATCTCAAGAACTACCCTGATTTGGAAAAACAACAGTGACATACAACAAAATAGTTGACAGATGTCAATTCAGTTTTTTAGTGCCTCAAAAGATGAATCTAACAGTAAGAAACATACTACCTAATCAAAGACTCACCAAAATGTTGCAAACTTTTCACACATTAAGCATGCCTAATGAAAAAGTTTTTAACACAAAGTGAACCTTTATCAAGGGAACAAGAGGAAGCTGAATAGATGTTGGCTAACAGCCAGGATTTGCAACTAGATTAGCATCTTGGATTTCTCTTCTATAAATCTCAGTCAAACCATAGATAGCGTCTCTCTGGTCCAAACAAAATAAAAGACTTGTTCACATGCAGGCCAAAGCAAGTTTAAGGAAAAGAAAGGAGTAATTGTCAAAAATAATGATTAAAACACCCAAAATAATGATAACTGTTAGATAGGGGGGATACAATAATGATAACTGTCAAAAATAATGGGGTCTCGACATCTATAAATAGTTATATTATATCTTGTTTTAAGTTGCCATCTCAAGCACCTTGATCCATTTGGGCAAAAAAGCAATAAAACTCGACTCTATGACTTAACTACAGTGTTATTGTTTATGTTGAGTGGTGTTTTGTCATAATCAAATAATTCTTCAATACCTAAAAAATTCCAGCACAAAACAAAGCAAAATCAAGCAATACCCACATTACTAATGTTCAGAATTGACCAAAATCCAAAAACATCCACTACTTGGGGTTTGAATTTCGAAATCATTAAAACACCCAAAGTTTCTAATGATAGGCCATTAAAATATAATGTATTATGATTAATCAAACACTAGTTAGAAGCAACTTTTACAAAATAAGGTCTTAAATGAAAGAAAGATAAAATAAATTGGGAAGCATGAGTTGAAAACTTGCATTGAAGTCTCTATGTAAAAGATGGAGCATTTACCATGTTTCTTCTTCATAGGGAAAGGAAGGTTAAATAATCGGAAAGTATGGAAAGAACTGAAAGCATGGAAGTGATTATTATAGGAAATAGAATCTAAATCATCTTCAAGGCATCTACCCATTTTTACATAATTTCCCAGCACTAATCATACAAGCTTAGCTGTTGCACAAGATAATAGAACATGCACAATGCTTTAAAAGCCCCAACCTTATTCAATTAGCAAAAACTCGTACCAACACTAAAGGCATTTCTTAAATCAACACCAACATTCTTAAATCCTTATAATTTTATCATAATTGCAATTGCTATTAGTCTTGATCATGCACAAATTTATAAGCCTAGACTTGCCCAAAATAGATCAAGCTAACTGACATAGTGTAGACACCCCATTTTTGACCGCCCCCAAGACTTGGGCGTTACTGATGGTTTACTTGGTGGTAAAAGGTGTGCAGGGCAAAGGTTCAGTTTCTTCGGCAAGGAGAGAGACAAATCTAAACTTCACACCCCGTTTTGGACCAAAGCTATTTTGAATGGTTTGTTAGACCTTAAAACCCTCTCTTTGAAAACATTTTTGAAATAAAGTTTCTACAATGTTCCGAGGCTCACATTTTGACAAATGATGCGCTTTTCGATAAACCGAGCAAGGACAAAGTGGAAATGAATGAAAGAGAGATGAAATCTTTGAAAAATCTTTCAAAACACTTTATTTAGGGGTTTGGAGTTGAAGAAAATAGGAAAGGAGAGAAGAAAACTAGCTTGGGAGAAGTTCAGCATGAATCCGGGTAGGAGAGAGTCGAGCAGCCCTCGCTGAATCGGGCTTATTCAATTGCATACTTGGATTTTAGCTATGAGGCCACCATCGTTGGAAAGAAGACTTCCGTGGCTTCATTTTTCACTCAAGAATCTCCTAAAGCCAAGTCCGGGTGGGGGAGATATGGTTGGTTGAAGTAGGAGATCAATCCGGTTGGATCGAATCTACGCGGCTTCACCAAAAAGGGCATAACTTTTTGCACAACAGGAATTTTAATACAAGGTTTGCGCCATTGGAAAGCTAACTTCTGAAGCTTCACTCTGGACACCCACCGACCACTTTTTGGCCTTGGCAGCCACCCACTGGCCATCAATTTAGCCGGTCGGCCAAATAAGTAGCAGGCCGACCATTTATAGTGGCCGACTGGCCATTTATTTGGCCGATGGTCTCCTTTTCTGGCCGATAGCACCTTTTTGCCTTTTTCAGGCATGGTGCAAGCCAGCTGTGCCAGCTGGAATGCACGGACCCTTCTCCCCATGCACATTTGTGGCTGTTTTGACCCTTTGACCCTTTTTTATCCAAGCTTCTTGGACAAGCTTGCACCCTTTGCTCAAGCTTCTTGAGGAAGCTTGACCCTTTGTCTTAGCTTCCTCAAGAAGCTTAGACCCTTTCCCTTAACTTCTCTTAGAAGCTTGGCCTTCTTGACCCTTTTGTTTAGCTTCCCTTAGAAGCTTCAAGCCATTCTCTTGCCTATATAAGAGCCCCCTCCTCCTCCTTTGCTTTGGTTCAGCAAAAACCAGACCTAATAGATATATATCTGATATATACACATATATCCCTCTTGGTCTCTCTATATCTCCTCCATTTTAGCTCAAAAGTGCCAGGTTCTTGGCCCCATTACACTACACCTCATAGCCTACCACCTCCACCATCCATTCAAGCATCTTGGGACTGATTTTCAGAGGTTGAAGGCTCACCTTCTTGGTCCGGAACCTGCTGCATTGCTGTGCTACAAGGGTAAGTCATTATCTCCCTCTTTGTAGCTTTATCTTGCTCCAAACTTTAGCCTTATGTGCAAGCATTTCTGGGTTTCGACATAAACTGTAAAGTGCTTTATTTTGAGCTCCTCTTGAAGTTTGATTGAGGACACTTTTCTGTTTGAGATCATCTACCTCCTTGTATTCTCCATCTCTCTTTTAGGGCTTATTTTGCATCCTATCTTAGCCTTACTTGCAAACATTTTCAACATTTGTCATGAACTAAAAAAGGTCTTATTTTGAGTTCATCTTGAAGTTTGGTTAAGGGCACATTTCTGTTTGGGGTCATCTTCCCCTTTGCATGCTTCATTTCCTCATGATTAGGGCTATGCATTAAAGCATTTGTATTGGCCTTGGTTTGTCCTCTTAGACACTAAAATCCAATGGATTTTCAATAGCTTAGATGTGTTTTTGAGCCTTAAAATCAGAGGGGGGTGACCCCCTCTCTCCTTGTCTTGTTTGTTGCCCTTTTTGGGCTTCCAAAGGGGCTCCTATCTACAAGCTTCCAAACCTTGTTACAAGCACTTTTCAGTGGGTTTGAGGACCCCCATAGGCCATTTCTAGAGTTGGTTTGGCCTTGTTGAATGTCTATCATGTATGTGCAGAACAACCCTCTCATTGGTCTTTCAAAGGGGCTCATCATTCTTGCATGTGTTGACTGAATTTTATTGGGTTTTTGGCCATATTTTGACATGTTTTGTTCACTATTTTTGGCCGGTTTAGTGAACTCTCATCTGCCTCATATAGTTGTAGTACAACTCATGCTTACTAGTGTAGACACCCCATTTTTGACCGTCCTCAAGACTTGGACGTCACCGCTTGAACACTCGGTGATTATCCATGTTTGTGTTCGTCTCGAGTTCCCGGAGGCCTTGGCAGCGCGCCTCGTCTCAGGACCTCTTGACTCGACTGCTTCGTGTTCGATTTTGGCACCAAACACCTGTGTTTTTGCCTTGAAGGGCAGGGAATGGCTTGTGAGCCATCCCCACATCCCATCGGCTCCCCCCTTGCATCACCGGCCGTTTATGGAGGCCGTCGGCTGTGGTTCCTTAGTATTTATGCCCGGTCGGCACTATATGTTGCCGACTGGCACTTCTTTGTGCCAATGACATTTTTGGCCGGCCGGTGACCCTTCTGCACCCCTCTGGGGCATGGTGCATGCCAGCTGTGCCAGCTGGAATACACCATCACCAATCCCCGTGCATGAGTGTGACCATTTTGCACCCTTGAACCCTCTAAGCTTCTAGAAGCTTGACCCTTTGGCCAAAGCTTCTTGGAGAAGCTTGGCCAGCTGTCTTGGCTTCTCCAAGAAGCCAAGACCTTCTTGCCCCCCCCTTGAACCTTTTCCCTTACTTAGCCACTAAGTTTGGCCTTGCCTTGGCCTATATAAACACCACCTCTCTCCCTTTGAGAGAGGTTAGCCATTTTTCAACACAAAACCAGAGCTCCTACATCTATATATCTGCCATATATCTCTCTCTCTACATTTTCTCTCTCTCTCCTCTTGTGTATGTGTTTTTAGGCCTAAAAGTGTGGTTTTGCCTTACTTTTGCACCAATACACACATCATTACACCTTATTCCGAGATTGAGTGACTTGGAGGGTTGTTTGTTGAGATTTTGGACTGGTTTTGATCAATAGAAGAGGGCTGCACCACCTGTTCTTCAAGGGTTCTTCAAGGGTGAGCAACTTACTTTAGATTCCCCATTTTTGCAACAAGTTTTTACCTATCTTGCTTTGTGTTTTGGGCTTTGTGTATAACTGAAAAAAGTCCTAGATTTTCTTGCTTTTGAACTTTCATTAAGGTCATTTTATGGTTTGAGTGCAAACTCACCCTCTTAGGCCTTGACTTGGCCTATTTGGTGTCCTTGTTTTGAGACTTGTTTGCTTGGTTGTTTTGATCTTCTCATCACTGAAAATCAGAGGGTTTTTAGTGTTGAGGAAAGTGTTTTGAGGTCTTGTATAGGGGAGGGACACCCCTCTCCCCTTTGTCCCTTTCTTGCCTTTGTCTTTGGCCAAAAGGGTAGCATGCATGAGTGGTTGCATTTGGCTTCATTTCAGAGTTTTTCTTGGCGTTTTGGAGCATGTTTAACCTCTGTCTAACGTGGGTTTGTTGGCCCTTAACATGCTTTCTATACTTGCTTTGTACCCCTCTATTTTGCTTAGAAATGTGCCATGCCATTAGCCTAGTATATCCTCATGTTTTAGCCTAACATTTTGAAGCACTTGATCATGATTTGTCATGTTTTAGATCTGTTAGCCACTATTTTTTCCATGTTTGGTGTGCTTGATGTGGTTACTTTGTGTTTTGGCTTGTAAGCCTTAAGCATATTAACCTCTAACATGCTTAGCTTGGACCATCTTCATGATTTGGCATCATTTAGGGTCATATTTCAGTCCATAAATCATGTTTGTATGTTTGCATATGTGGCTTATTTCATGTTTTTAGGGTGCGTCCTTTTATGCCTAGGAATAGGCCTTATGCAAGCTTGTATGTTTAGAGCATTTCGGGGCTGCCATATCAAGGGGATTTGGGTGTACTTTTGCATGCTAGAACTCTGTTTTGATGTGCCTAATATATGCCATGAGTGGTCATGATAATGGTAGTAAGATGCTCTCTTTGGTGCCATAGGTTTAAGCCCATTTATTTGCATGCTTGCACGAGTGTTGGTCTACTATTTTGGGCATGTTTTGCCACTGTTTTGGGGAGGTTTGAGGTCTGCCCTATTGTGTTTAAGTCCACCATTGCACATTTATTTGATGCTTGTTGCATGCTTGGTCAATGTAGCCTTGACATATGACAATCCTATTGCCTTAAGTGTCCATGTTTGCATTACACTTTGTATCTTGCATACCTAGTATTGCACACTTGCCATAATATGTTGCATTACATTTGGGATGTCTTGTATTTCATCTCATATTGCACCATTTGAGCCATGTTTGCATAACATGCATTGCATTACTTGGTTTGGGGGTGTCAAACCAAGTGTGAGAAATGAGGGGTGTTTGTACTTCGAGTGACAAGACGCACCTCAATTCTCATGTCACTAGGGCCCTTGATCTTGACATGATAGGGACTTAGTTCTCATTTTGTATGTTGCATGCATTTTTACATTGAAATGCAATCTTGGTTCCTTAGGTTTTCATGCACCAAGATGCATAATTGATGGCCCAAGAACCAAGAGTCATGCTTCCTTGAGTCCCATGCATGATAGGAAGCATTGGCTATGCTTACATATGCGCAAAACTCCATGTCATGCACTGTCTGTCTGCTGTTGCTGTCAAAACTGTTCTCTGCAGGAATTTTATGCCGACCGGCAGTTTAGAGTGCCAACCGGCACTATATGGATGGCCGATAATCTTCCCAGCACCCGATGAAAATTACAGATGGCCGGTCGGCATTTCCTCCAGCCGGTGGTGTTCAGTAGCATGCAAGGAAGGTATTCTGGATCTTTGGCAATTTTTGGAGAGACAGGGCAGTAAAAACAGAAGCAACAGTGGCATGACACGGGTTTTCCAGGCAAGATGGATCGAGCATGCATCATTCGCGCATCCCGGGGCAGGGCTGAGGCCCCTTTCTTTTTACATCAAATTTAATTTAAATTAGAATTTTTTTGTAATAATTTATTATGTATTTGGACTGTATTATTTTGGGACCGTATATTCTTTTGGTCTCTCCGTGTGAGGGTGAATTTGTAATAAGTGTGTGTGAGTGGTGTGTATGTCTTCCAACCTCCACTTCTTTCTCCCTTTTATTTACCTGCTTATGATGGTAGATTAGGGCATATTTAAATTAGCATACCTTATGCTATGCATGCGTGCATCCATACATTTGTTATACATGCATCGGGCTCGGCACATCATACAAACTGCATTGTATTCCAATTCCAAATCGAATACGTGTTATTTGTAGCATTTCACATGCCATGTTTAGGATAGCCGAGCCTGTCTAGATTGCATCTTTGCATGTGTTGCATTAACCATTTTTAACATGAACTAGGATCATGCATATGATTACTAACTGGTTTCTGTTTTGGCTTGGAGTACTAGGTGAGCTTTTATGCTTTAGCATTCTTGCATGCGTGTGAGTGTTGCCATGACAGCATGATTACCATGAGGCTAGCTGCTTATGTGATATAACTGCTTGAATGCCTGTGGATGGAGGTCGAATTACTTAAATTGGGATAATGCATCACAACTGTGAGTTTTAAAACCATCTTTTCCAAAGCCCACTTGAGGGTGGCAAAATCTGCATTTTAGCCTACTTGCGAGTAGCAAATCATTTTCAAAACAAACGTGAAATGTTTTATTCCAATTTAGGCGATTTGGTCTATACTTGTTTGCTGAGCGCACAACATAGTAATTCTAGGCTAATAACCGGAATAAGAACGCATAACGTTTTCAAAATCGGATATCATGGTTAGTAGAGGCCGGTCTTCGGACCGGGCGAAAGGGGGTGCTCATAGCTGACCTTCCCCGATCGTACCCAAGCTCCCGAGCCAAGACAACTTTGGTGATGACGGACACATGGCCTTCGGCACCGAGTCAGGGTTTCCTAAATTTCCCATTTTAAAAAATATTTAGGTGGCGACTCTGTATCTGGCAAAGCAGTCCATGTTTGGCACTTCTTTTCGAAAATCTGTTTTTCTCAAAAACGATTTGCCAGAGTTGGACCCTTTGGTTCAGATTAAGAACCGTGACAATTTGAGTCCTTGAACTGTAGTGACCCAATATCGAACCAGAACGGGGGGGGGGAGGGACTCACACTCCTCGCCCCGGGATGCGTTCGGGGACGTCTACAGTTTCTGGCGACTCTGCTGGGGATTTAGAGAGCTTGACTCGAACTCGTGATATCCTGTTTTGATTTCATCTATGTGTTTCTTTGCATTGCATGTGCATTGGTGCGCTTAGGACACCGTGTTGGCCATCTGCCATTCCTGAACGGTTTGCCGGAGGCTTGTCTTGTCAAGGCATGTCCATAAGGCTGACCGGTTGTGGGCTCTGACAGCATGGGAACACAAACCCCGGTTTTACCGGGGCACCCTTTTTGACCATTCGACCTAGTGCATATTCGGATCCATAGTGACCATTCCAAACTAGGACAGGTTGCTTACCCGTTTATAGGTTGTTTGAAACTGCTGTGTGCATAGTGAAACCCTAGCTCCTGACAAAAATAGGACAGGGAAACCCTACCCCAACATAGGGGTGTATTGGCTCTCTTTTACATGCTATGTGCTTTTAGAGTGTATCTCTACAAGGAATGCGCATATCAGTTTTCAAGTATCAGGCCTGAGGGCGCCAGTAATAGAATTTTGGGGAATCAGTTATCTGTGGGTACCAGATTCAGACTTGGGGGCAATGATTCAGAAACAGTGATCAGTAATTGAGAAACAGTGTATCCAATTCAATGGCAGTGTATTATGATATCCGACCGTGTGTTGTATGTTTATTTTGCGTCGTTATGCTGTCCGATTGTCTGTTTATTTATATGCTTTATTTATCTTTTTATAGGGTAGTTGAGCACAATTGCTTCTGACCCAGTAGATACCCCCCAAGCACTCTGGATTAGAGGTCGTCGACTCCATCGATCTGAGGATCTAGTAGACGGACAACCAGTGTACTACTCTCTACCCCCGGTTACTAGACGGAGGTCAGTCAGGCAGAGGACATCGGTACAGCAGTCAGTTCAGAGGGCCTTATCTACCCCACCTGTGTTCAGTAGGGATCAGGATTCCGTGTCACCAACAGAGAGAGAATATATACCGGCAACTCAACCAGAGCAGAATAGTATGGCTAGTTTGGAGGAGATGGTGCGCCACCTCCAAGAGAGCATGAAAACAATGTAGCAGGATGCCGTCCGTCAGGCAGAATTCGCCAGGCAACAGGCCACAGTTATGAAGGAACAGGCAGAGACAATTGCCCGACTAGAGCAACAAGCCGGAGCATCTGCTTCGCATCAAGCTCCTCCCCCACCAGGAGTTCCAAACCTCTGGGAGACAGCCAATATTCAAAATGATACAGAACTTCCCCCAGGACCACCCCCACCTCCAATCCTACCTCAAATTCAACCTCAGCTATCAAAAACACCCACCAACCTACTGGACTCTCCCTTTGAGTTCGAGACTGACCCCACCGCATTGAAGTTGAGCAAGCTTGAAAAGATGTTCAAGAGATCCCAGGGGGTCAAGACTATCCCCGATATTGAAGATGGATATACCGATACAGCCGTGACGCTGCCTGACAGATTCAGAATGCCTCATATTGATCGGTTTGATGGATCCGGGGATCCCATGGTGCACCTGAGGTTGTTTTCAGACATCTTAAGGCCAATGGGCCTCACCAGACTCCAAAAGCTATCTTTGTTTGGCCGGACCCTGTCGGGTGTGGCGGCCATATGGTATGCCAAGCTAGAAGATGACGTTAAGAGGAATTGGGACGAAATGGCTGAGGCCTTCATCGCGCAGTACTCATACAATACACAAATTGAGATTACAACTCGTGATCTCGAGACGACTAGGCAAGAGCCTAAGGAGAGTTTTTCAGAATTTGTGACCAGATGGAGGGCCAAGGCTTCGATGATGACCTTGAGGCCTACAAACAAAGACCAGATTCGGATGACTTTGCGCAATCTTCAGCCGAAGTTAAAGCAAAAGATGATTGTTCTTCCCTTTTCTACCTTTTCTGACCTACATGAAATGGGGGTACAGATTGAGGATGCCTTAAAGCAAGGCTTGATTGATAACGACTGGGAGCAACCCCGACGAACTTTCAATCGCGGTAGTAATGCAGGCCCGAGTGGCGTTACAACTGCAAGAGCTCAGGAAGTAAGCATGGTCACCGCTAACCCCCCTCCAAGAAACACGGTAGCTACGCCATTCTCCGGTGCGTCCGGAAGCAACCCGCAAACAGCTAAATACCCACCCAGAAACACCAGAACTTTCGCTCCACTTTATATGCCCCTATCCAAAGCCCTGGGGGTGCTGATTAGAAAAGGGCATCTGAAGCCCCTAGAGCCGCGGCCCTTACCAGAAAAACTTCCCCCTAACCATAACCCAGCCAAATATTGTTCATTCCACCAGCAGCACGGTCATGACACCGATCAATGCTTCCGGTTACGTCATGAGGTTCAAGACCTTATTGATAACGGGGTGATTCTGCCTCCGGAGAAGCCCAATGTTACCACAAATCCCCTCCCCGCACATAACCAAGCTCCACCGCCCAAAAGACTCAATTTCATCCATACTGGGGCCGTGTCCTACGACCCTAGTATCTATATCACACCTACCCACCTGCCTAAACCGGAGGTGTTCCTTCCCGATTGCACCGACTTGTGCATGATAAACATCTCCAAAACCCAGCCCAAGCCAGCAGTGGTGACCGCCGAGAACAGGAGAGAGGAGATCCCAAAGGGAAAACAGGTTGTTGAGCCAGAGTCCGCAGAATCTGGAAATTGTACTGAGAAGTCATATAGTCCGAGCGACTACATTTCCTCAATAGGCCAAGATGGGCCCGGAGTAGAATTGCCAACAGAGGGAGAGTTGTGTGTGATTCACGGGGATAGTTCGGAACAGGGAACAGATGGTGTAACAGCTGTGGGGGAGGACCTTGCCAATCTCCAGTTCTATGGCGATCAAAACCCAGGGGACGAGACAGTCAACTGGTTCGATTATCAGGAATCGGCGGAAGTTACTGGGTGGTTAGATGATCAACCAGATATGGTGGAAGAGTTTCAGTTAGAACAGGGCCCGGCAGGGGCAGGGATATCAGTGACGGCCGGAAGGGTCGGAGAACAGAGTACATCGCCGAAGAGCACCGGTGACAAGAATTTCGCTCGGGATTGGAGTATTTTGAGTACGGGGATTAGTGAACAGTCAGTTATGTCGGAACAAGCAAGTTTTGAGGAGTCCGAGAGAATCAGGAAGGCGAAGGCCCATGTGGGAGCTGAAATTGCTATGTGCACAGGAACCGAGAATGCTGCAGGCATATGGATGGAAAGTGCTGCGAGCGCAAGAACAGTCATACCAGAACCGGATAGATGTTTGTCAGCTGCTGATGGTATGTGGTGGGAGGATGAAGACTTATGCCTCGCCCATACAGACGAAGATTGGGGTGACAACCAACTCGATGACACTTGGTACCTTGGAGAGGTCGATCATATGACGCGGAGTGGGCAGTACTTCAAACCCCCACACCTAGATCAACCAGAGGCCTCGGGGAAGGATAGGGAGGCTGAAAAACAAAAGGAGAAGCAACTTGAGGAGGAAGCCGTACTCAAACAACTAAAGAGGATACAAGCAGACATCTCCATCTGGGGACTGCTCATGGCCTCTCGAGTACACAGGCAGGCTGTCCTTTCAGCCATGGACAAAGCAAAGCTTTCAATAGAAACTACGCCAGAACAGCTGGTGGAATTAGTCTTTCCGGGAGGAGCTGCCCCAACGCTAACTTTTTCCGACAAGGAGTTGCCACCCGAGGGGGCAGAGCATAATAAGCCACTCTACATCTCCGTGGAATGTAGGGATAAATGGATACCGGTGGTTCTTGTTGATACCGGATCCGCCATCAACGTCTGCCCGGCAAGGACAGCGTATGCCATCGGCTTGAAAGTCGTGGATTTTGTACCAACAGCCCAAGTCATCCGGGCATACGACAATACAAGTATGGAAGTGATGGGAACCGTAAAAGTTCAGACAAAGGTTGGGCCGGGGCAGCACGAGATAGATTTCCATGTCCTAGAAGTTCCCGCAACCTTCAATTTACTTCTAGGGCGGCCGTGGTTGCATCAAGTGAAGGCAGTGTCATCTACTTTGCATCAAATGGTGAAATACCCCTATGGGAAGGGAGTAGCCATTGTCTTTGGAAATTCATCAATCCACCCACCACCGGAGGTATCTACGCCTGTTCTAGAAATCGAGCATGGTTTGGAGGATATGTTCATATCAGGTTTTACCCTGGCTGAGGCTCAGGTTGTACAGAACGTCATGGCTACTAATGAGGGGATCTATGTCAG
Organism: Camellia granthamiana; assembly: GCA_036172215.1. NCBI lineage: Eukaryota > Viridiplantae > Streptophyta > Magnoliopsida > Ericales > Theaceae > Camellia > Camellia granthamiana. Next base: position 33,757,196 of record CM069912.1, read on the forward strand.
TGCCCAAGCAGTGTATCTCATGAATAAACTCCAATACATCCCCGGGATGGGATTAGGAAAAAGTGGCCGCAAGGGCATTGCAACATTGGCCGAAGTGCCACACAATCCCCACACCTTTGGCTTAGGTTATCTGCCCACCAAGGAAGATTGGGTAAGAAAAGGGAAAGAGATGGCTGGGAGAGCCAAAGCAAAACAGATGGGGAGACCTTTTGAGTTGATGCATCGGCCTATCCAGGGTACCCTAAACGGACGCTTTGTCCGGGAGGGGGAGGATTTTCCGTTCTGTGGTTTTCCGGAACCGTGGCTAAACGCAAAGAAGAAGCGCGTGCCGGGTTTTGAAATCTTCTTTGACTTGCAGATATTTGGGGATGATGTTGCTGAAGAGCAGACAGACCCGATAGTTAAGGTTGAGCAGAGCAGGGAAATGGAGTCTGAGGGCACCGAACTCGAAATGGGGGTAGCACTGGCATGTCTACTTTCAGATCCTTCGATCGACCAGTTGTGCTTGGGGGATAACTCCTCGGTGTCCATGATCGAGAATGGAACGGCTGCGGGCCTACCATCAGCTATTTTGGATGCATCCATCGCACCCTCTCTCGTTTGGCAGTACCAGGAAGGATTTTTGAGCAGCACCGGGTCAGGTAGTGAGCCAGAATCTGATTCCACCGAGTCTTGTGAGTCGGAATCAGGTTCCAGCTCAACTGAGTCTGAGTCCGGTATTCCTGGGAGTGATAACCCGGATGCCACAGTCCTGTCTAGGTCGTCTTTTTCTTTCTCTTTTGAGTCTGTTGTAACAGAAGAACTAGACGGTTTGGAAGCACTTAATGAGAATGAGGTGAATGTGGTTTCCGAGTACTTTTCTGTGCCTTTGATTTATTGCTTAAATCAGGATTTTCAAAATTTTGATAAAAACGACGAGGACGAAATTCCTCCGGTTTTGCAACGGCTAATTGAACAAGAGCAGGAGAGGTTTGTTAAACCCTTAATTGATGAAATCACTACCGTGAATGTTGGTACTGAGAAGGACCCGCGGCTGGTCCAGATCGGGTCCACGTTGTCTTCGGAGGAACGCGAGCGCTTAGTCGCTTTATTAAAAGATTTCAAAGATGTTTTCGCGTGGTCCTACGAAGACATGCCTGGAATCGATCCTGAGATTGTACAACACCGGATCCCTCTTGACCCCGAGGCCCGACCTGTCAAACAAAAACTCAGGAGGATCCGCCCTGATTGGGCCATTAAGATCAAGGAAGAGGTCACCAAGCAGATTGACGCGGGCTTCCTGCTGGTATCCGAATACCCGACGTGGTTGGCCAACATTGTTCCAATACCGAAGAAAGACAGCAGAATCAGAGTATGTGTGGACTTCAGGGATTTGAACAAGGCTAGTCCGAAGGACGATTTTCCTTAGCCACATATTGATGAGCTGATAGATTTCACAGCGGGGCATGCGTTGCTTTCGTTTATGGATGGCTTCTCAGGATATAATCAGATAGTAATGGCACCCAAAGACTGGGAGAAGACTGCTTTTACCACCCCGTGGAGTACATACTGCTACAGAGTGATGCCATTTGGGCTGAAGAACGCTGGAGCTACATATCAACGGGCCGCAACCACAATACTACATGACATGATCCACAAAGAGGTTGAGGTGTACGTGGATGACATGATCGTCAAATCCAAAGAAAGAGAGGGCCACTACACCGCCTTGCAAAAGTTTTTCCAAAGGATCAGGGAATTCCGGTTGCGACTGAACCCTCAAAAATGTACATTTGGTGTTACAGCGGGGAAAATGCTGGGGTTTCTGATTACACAAAGGGGCATCGAAGTCGACCCTTCCAAAATCAAGGCCATCTTAGAAATGCCACCACCAATGACTGAAAAGGAGGTGCGAGGCTTTCTGGGTAAAGTGCAATTCATAAGACGGTTTATCTCAAAATTAACCTTGACTTGTGAACCACTTTTTGGTCTCCTGAAGAAAGGCAAAAAATTTCAATGGGACGGCCGATGTCAAGCAGCTTTTGAACAGATCAAGAAATATTTACAGAACCCGCCCGTATTGTCACCACCAGAGCCGGGAAAGCCGTTGATATTGTATCTATCAGTAACCGAGACCACAATGGGCTGTATGCTCGCACAAGAGTCAGAGGACACAGATGAAAGGGCCATATACTATCTGAGCAAGAAGATGCTGGATTACGAGACCCGCTACACTCCGCTGGAGAAGGCTTGTTTGGCCTTGGTATGGGCTACCAGGAAGCTGCGGCACTACCTGTTAGCTCACTCTGTAATGTTGGTTTCACGACTCGATCCCATCAAATATCTTTTCGAGAAACCAGCACTTACGGGTAGGCTAGCTCGTTGGTTGCTGTTGCTCTCCGAATTTAATCTAAAGTATGTCACACGCAAGTCAGTCAAAGGAAGAGCAGTAGCAGAGTTCCTTGCCGACCATCCGGTTGAGGGGGATGAAGCAGTGGAGTACTTGTTCCCAGATGAGGCCATTTTGCATATCGACGACGAAACCTGGACGATGTACTTTGACGGGGCGTCAAATCAACATGGGTATGGGATAGGAGTGTTGCTGATAGCACCCGACGATTCCCGTATTCCTCTAGCCTTCAAACTCCGATTCAAAGTCTCGAACAACAAAGCTGAATATGAGGCATGCATTGCTGGCCTAGAAGCAGCCTTGGAACTAGGGGCAAGACGGCTGGACGTCATTGGAGATTCGAACCTTGTTGTGTCTCAAGCAAAAGGAGACTGGAAAGTAAAAGAGGAAAAGATGATGATGTATCACCAGACCTTGGATTTGCTAATTCCTCGGTTTGAGAGGCTAAGTTTTGCTCATCTACTAAGGGAGAACAACAGGTTCGCAGATTCTTTAGCAACTCTATCATCCATGATAGACATCCCGTGTGGAGTCCGGATGCGTCCAGTCATCATTGATCAAAAATTTGCACCAGCCTATGAGTCGATTGCTGTTATAGATGAAGTTCAGGACAAAAACCCCTGGTACTACGATATTTGGAATTTCTTGGAGAAGGAAACATACCCGCCAGGGGTAAATGCCAAGGACAAAACGGCAATAAGAAGATTGGCCGTTCAGTTCATCATCTGTGGGGGTAAGCTGTACAGAAGAGGTCATCTGGGAATGCATAAACTGTGTGTGGATGCCGAAGAGTCAAAGCATCTAATGGAAGCCATCCATGGAGGAGAATGTGGAGCACATATGATGGGGTAATGCTGGCACGAAAGATTCTCAGACAGGGTTATTACTGGTACACCATGGAGGAGGATTGTATCAGTTTTGTTCGGCGATGCCACAAATGCCAAATTCATGCAAATCGCATGAATATCCCGCCGTCGAAGCTGTACAATATGACTTCGCCATGGTCATTTTCAGTCTGGGGAATTGATGTGATCAGAGCTGTCATGCCAAAGGGGTCGAACGGGCATGAGTTCATCCTGGTAGCAATAGATTACTTTACGAAATGGGTTGAGGCCCAATCTTATGCAGTGTTGAAGGCATCGCATGTCGCAAAGTTTATCAGAAACAACATAATCTGCCGTTATGGGGTCCCAAACGAGATTATTTCAGACAATGGTTCCCACTTCAAGAAGGAGGTGATTGATTTGTTGGAGAAATACAATGTGGCTTTTCACAAGTCGTCAACATATCGGCCGCAGACCAATGGAGCAGTTGAGGCCGCCAACAAGAATATCAAGCACATATTGCAGAAGATGGTGGAAACCTACCGGGACTGGCCAGATAAGCTGCTGTTTGCTCTGTGGGGCTATCGGACTTCAATCAGAACATCTACTGGAGCGACTCCGTATTCATTAGTCTATGGGATGGAGGCTGTTCTACCTATTGAGATTGAGGTTCCGTCATTACGGGTATTGACTGAGTGTCAAATAGCCGAGGCCGATTGGCAGCAGAGCAGATTTGAGGAACTCATGCTCTTTGATGAGAGAAGGCTGAAAGCACTGTACCATGTTCAGGGTTATCAACGCAGAATCGCCCGGGCTTTCAACAAGAAGGTTAAGTCCAGGAATTTAAAGGAAGGAGATTTGGTGCTTATGGACAACCGAGCTCCCATCCACGACCCAAGGGGCAAGTTCAGACCCAATTGGACTGGCCCCTACATCATCAAGTCAATCTGGTCGGGTGGAGCTGTGGTTCTGATGGACCTAGATGGCCTAGGGTTCTCCCAACCGATCAACATGGACAAGTTGAAGAAATATTATCCTTGAGAGGCTCGCTAGGCCGAAAACCCGAAAGGGCGACCTAGGCAAAACTAAGAGCACAAAAAATTTGAAAATATAAAAACTGAGCTCGCAAGGTTGAAAACCCGCAAAGGGCGGCCTTGGCAAAAGTTAGAGCACAAAAGGAGAGCAAAAATACTCGAGTGAACCCAAGCCTGAACTACGTAAGGCTTGATTCCCATCTTGGGATACGTAGGCAGCTTCATCCCGAAGTTCAGCCATAAACTCTTTCCCCGATCAACTTTGTCCGTTTGATCCTCTTGGTCATCTTTGTCCATCAGCATTTATCGCAATCTCCGGTGCAGTGCTTTGCAGACTAGGGGCAACTTTCCGTTGCTGTACAGTGCCGCGGCATCGTGCAGACTAGGGGCAATTTTCCAATTGCTGGAATCCGGGGTTGTGCATTTCAGTGACAGATCTCAGGCGTGTCCAGTTCTGATCCATATCGAAAATAGTTTTGAAAAGCTTTGATAAAAGTTGACTTCGCTCAAATTAATCTTTTTACAACTAAGACCATTTCTGGACCAAAGTGGAAAATTTTCAGTACCACAACTTTCAATTTCATTGATTTCAAACAGAGTTCTCTTGCTCTTGCATACAATTGAAGTTGCTTTTTATTACATTCATAACGAAAACTTGAAAGTACTAATAAAGCAATAAGTCCGGGGCATAGTCGAGTCAGGTGTCCCTGCGCCCCCTCCTAGAGCTAGTCGAAGCCTCCGATGCCAAGCTGGGCCCGAGCTGCGCCTCCTCATTAAGCCAATCCCAGCACTCGTCAGACAAAGTGCAACTGAAAATGGGAGCAGGGGCCAGGAGTTCTCTAGTCCTCCACGCTGCGGCCTGCCGAACAAGATGTGTGCCTCGGGCCGCGAATGTAGCCGGGTACTCTATCCCTTCCGGCGGGCAGGTCTGGTCATGACTAAACTGGCGCAGGATGCGGAACGGGAAGTAGAAGACACAGTGTGTCATACCAATCAACTGAATCCCGGGCCGACGGGTCATGCTATAGCCCATTGCCGGAAGGTTGAGCCAGGGACATCGCCAAGCAATACGGTCTGCGGACAAGCTGCACATCCAGTCAAACCACCAACCCTCATCAAGGGCGTCAACTAGGCGTTGCCTGAAGAAGTAGCCGCGAGCTGAGTAAGCTGGACAGGAGTCCACAACTTGCAATTTATCCATCAACCATATCTGGGGAGGGATGAAAAAATGAGAGAATAAAGAATAGAGAGATGTACGATGAGAGAAAAAGTAAGAAAAGGGTTTTGTGAGAAAAACCGAGCCTGAGGGCCGAGTGATGTGAGCAAATATATATGTGAGATCGGGCGGGAAACATTACCTGCAGTAATAACGGACTCCCGGCTAGCCTGGTCGTCTCTTGACGATAAAAAGCGTCCAAGCCCAGCAACGTCTCAGCCAGAATCATGGCAATGCAACTTTTGCCCTCCTTCAAGCCTTGGGCAACCTCAATCAACCGGACACTGGTCCCTCCGGAGCCTGAAACAAACAGAAAATAAGATAGCATGCACAAGCAAAGGGCGTGCCGCCGAAAACCTTGCCAATGATGGTCACCGCGGTCGCCGGCATTGGAAAACCGGTAAATCAAGCTCGGAACATCCAGCATTCCGTCATAAATCAAGGACCGAGCATCATATATAGCAAGTCCACACATCCGCCCTAAGGCTTGGGCATGACCAAAATTGAGTTGAGGCAAGATTTCCTCGTCGCGCTCGGACTCCATTAGAGCTTGGAAATCTTCAAAAGTGGGACACACCTCTTGCCCACTAAAGCTGAAGACATGTGTTACCGGGTTCCAAAACCTTGCCGCGGCATGGAGGAATGGAAAATGCAGCGGGGTACGACGCAAAGTGAATAGTGCGTTTATGCCGAAAGCCCGAAAATTCAGTTTTTCCGAGCCATCCAAGTTGTTAATCCAAGTAGAGAGATTTTGGGCAAGAAGTTCTTCCATTGGGAGCAAATCAGTGTGGAAATGAGGGAAATCACGAAGCTGAGACCCTTCTGAAGAAGATAAGGTTGAGTGGAGGACAGATGTCAACATTCTGCTGGTGCTGACAATTTAGTGCCGACCGGCCAAGTATAGTGCCGACCGGCCATAAGTTTTGGCCGGTGGATTAATTCCTCGGCCGATGGCCATTACTCACGGCCGATGGCCTTCCTATGGGGCCGGTGGTTCTCCCCCCTGTCCCCTGAGTTGTTTGTGCTAAGAAGTTGGGGAACCCCACCAGTTCCAATACCTTCCAGTGATCAATTCTTGCGAGGGCGCGCCCATTTGCTTATCGAGTTGTTGTATATTTGCTTATCGAGTTGTATTTCACTTTCTTTAAGTCTTCGTATCAAGCTGTACTTGCATTTGACTCGTTTGCCGAGTCTTTGTTTTGCTTATCGAGTTGTAATTGGTTCACTACCTGATTATTACGATGCGATGCTTTGTTCTCGAAACACAGTATCAATTTCATTCACATTGTTATGTGATGTCTTGCGATGCGATGCGTAGAACGTGCAAATGTAACACCTTTTGAAAAAATATATATATATAGCTGTTTCGTTTCCGTCATGTATTTTGTGAAAATATGCAATTTCAAAAAAGAAAACCTGCCTGAGGCAGTGCAATGTGCTTAAACTCCTAATGAAAAGGGAAAGTAAAGCAGAAGAGTAACAGGGTAGCAGAGTATTGGGTTTTGATACCAGTAACCTCTCCGTGCGGCCATTGTACCTTCCGCGCCCTCGTTTGGGTCAATTGTGTGGTTTGGCATCATCATCACTCAAGGCAATGCAAGAAAATGCATTTACAAAACGCAAGTGGATCTTCGAGTTGACCTCGAGCTATGACTCTTGTGAGCAATGCTCGCTACATGCGAAGGACGTCCCTTCCCGTATCCTTTTCGTATCTATTGAATTCTACAAATCATTTCAATTATACTGTGTTACAGTACGTTGCATTTCAGCATCATGGAAAATATGTTTTTACTATGATTTCAAATCCTCTCTATACACATTGCATTGCATGCGTGCTCTGCTTTACTTACATGTGTTCAAGTTCCTTTTTATACACATTGCATTGCATGCGTGCTCTGCTTTACTTACATGTGTTCAAGTTCCTTTTTATACACATTGCATTGCATGCGTGCTCTGCTTTACTTACATGTGTTCAAGTTCCCTTTTATACACATTGCATTGCATGCGTGCTCTGCTTTACTTACATGTGTTCAAGTTCCTTTTTATACACATTGCATTGCATGTGTGCTCTGCTTTACTTACATGTATTCAAGTTCCTCTCTATACACATTGCTCGCATGCGTGCATCGCTTTACTTACATGTGTTCAAGTTCCTTTTTATACACATTGCTTGCATGCGTGCATCGCTTTACTTACATGTGTTCAATTGCCTCTATACACATTGCTTGCATGCGTGCATCGCTTTACTTACATGTGTTCAATTGCCTCTATACACATTGCTTGCATGCGTGCATCGCTTTACTTACATGTGTTCAGTTGCCTCTATACACATTGCTTGCATGCGTGCATTGCTTTACTCACATGTGTTCAATCCCACTATTTTGCTATACACATTGCTTGCATGCGTGCATTGCTTTACTCACATGTGTTCAACCCCAATATTTTTCTATACACCTTTCATGCGTTGTCATGCATTTTCAATTGCATGACATGTATATTGCTAACGATATTGTACCTGTTAGGTTTGTTTTCTTTGCAGGCACGATATTGTATGTACGGTTCATTTGAGGCTGGTGCAACCAGACGAACCGGACAGGTATTGTATCCTCCGCGTGAGACGTATCGAGAATTACATAATTCTCTTACATCCTTTCTGCATTGTAGTGTAGTCTGGTGTATGCTAGCTTAAAACTGTTGCATGTGTGCTTCGTTACAGCTCTCTTTGCATGATCATAAGTTATGCTCGGCTTCTTGCGTTGTCTTGCATTTTGCCCCTGCCTTCGGGCGCATACCTTGTTTGTCTCGCATGTTTGTCTAAGTCTTCGGCCTTGTCAAAAATGGGTCGTCTCTGGGCTTTGACATTCACTCCCGTCATTGTTATGACTTCCGAGTTCTGTCAAAGAGGGGCAACTGTAGACACCCCATTTTTGACAGTCCTCCAGACTTGGACGTCACTGCTTGAACACTCGGTGATTATCCATGTTTGTGTTCATCTCGAGTTCCCGGAGGCCTTGGCAGCGCGCCTCGTCTCAGGACCTCTTGACTCGACTGCTTCGTGTTCGATTTTGGCACCAAACACCTGTGTTTTTGCCTTAAAGGGCAGGGAATGGCTTGTGAGCCATCCCCACATCCCATCGGCTCCCCCCTTGCATCACCGGCCGTTTATGGAGGCCGTCGGCTGTGGTTCCTTAGTATTCATGGCCGGTCGGCACTATATGTTGCCGACCGGCACTATATGTTGCCGACCGGCACTTCTTTGTGCCGATGACATTTTTGACCGGCCGGTGACCCTTCTGCACCCCTCTGGGGCATGGTGCATGCCAACTGTGCCAGCTGGAATACACCATCACCAATCCCCGTGCATGAGTGTGACCATTTTGCACCCTTTGCACCCTTGAACCCTGTAAGCTTCTAGAAGCTTGACCCTTTGGCCAAAGCTTCTTGGAGAAGCTTGGCCAGCTGTCTTGGCTTCTCCAAGAAGCCAAGACCTTCTTCCCCCTCCCCCCCTTGAACCTTTTCCCTTACTTAGCCACTAAGTTTGGCCTTGCCTTGGCCTATATAAACACCACCTCTCTCCCTTTGAGAGAGGTTAGCCATTTTTCACCACAAAACCAGAGCTCCTACATCTATATATCTGCCATATCTCTCTCTCTCTCTCTCTACATTTTCCCTCTCTCTCCTCTTGTGTATGTGTTTTTAGGCCTAAAAGTGTGGTTTTGCCTTACTTTTGCACCAATACACACACCATTACACCTTATTCCGAGATTGAGTGACTTGGAGGGTTGTTTGTTGAGATTTTGGACTGGTTTTGATCAATAGAAGAGGGCTGCACCACCTGTTCTTCAAGGGTTCTTCAAGGGTGAGCAACTTACTTTAGATTCCCCATTTTTGCAACAAGTTTTTACCTATCTTGCTTTGTGTTTTGGGCTTTGTGTATAACTGAAAAAAGTCCTAGATTTTCTTGCTTTTGAACTTTCATTAAGGTCATTTTATGGTTTGAGTGCAAACTCACCCTCTTAGGCCTTGACTTGGCCTATTTGGTGTCCTTGTTTTGAGACTTGTTTGCTTGGTTGTTTTGATCTTCTCATCACTGAAAATCAGAGGGTTTTTAGTGTTGAGGAAAGTGTTTTGAGGTCTTGTATAGGGGAGGGACACCCCTCTCCCCTTTGTCCCTTTCTTGCCTTTGTCTTTGGCCAAAAGGGTAGCATGCATGAGTGGTTGCATTTGGCTTCATTTCAGAGTTTTTCTTGGTGTTTTGGAGTATGTTTAACCTCTGTCTAACGTGGGTTTGTTGGCCCTTAACATGCTTTCTATACTTGCTTTGTACCCCTCCATTTTGCTTGGAAATGTGCCATGCCATTAGCCTAGTATATCCTCATGTTTTAGCCTAACATTTTGAAGCACTTGATCATGATTTGTCATGTTTTAGATCTGTTAGCCACTATTTTTTCCATGTTTGGTGTGCTTGATGTGGTTACTTTGTGTTTTGGCTTGTAAGCCTTAAGCATATTAACCTCTAACATGCTTAGCTTGGACCATCTTCATGATTTGGCATCATTTAGGGTCATATTTCAGTCCATAAATCATGTTTGTATGTTTGCATATGTGGCTTATTTCATGTTTTTAGGGTGCGTCCTTTTATGCCTAGGAATAGGCCTTATGCAAGCTTGTATGTTTAGAGCATTTCGGGGCTGCCATATCAAGGGGATTTGGGTGTACTTTTGCATGCTAGAACTCTGTTTTGATGTGCCTAATATATGCCATGAGTGGTCATGATAATGGTAGTAAGATGCTCTCTTTGGTGCCATAGGTTTAAGCCCATTTATTTGCATACTTGCACGAGTGTTGGTCTACTATTTTGGGCATGTTTTGCCACTGTTTTGGGGAGGTTTGAGGTCTGCCCTATTGTGTTTAAGTCCACCATTGCACATTTATTTGATGCTTGTTGCATGCTTGGTCAATGTAGCCTTGACATATGACAATCCTATTGCCTTAAGTGTCCATGTTTGCATTACACTTTGTATCTTGCATACCTAGTATTGCACACTTGCCATAATATGTTGCATTACATTTGGGATGTCTTGTATTTCATCTCATATTGCACCATTTGAGCCATGTTTGCATAACATGCATTGCATTACTTGGTTTGGGGGTGTCAAACCAAGTGTGAGAAATGAGGGGTGTTTGTACTTCGAGTGACAAGACGCACCTCAATTCTCATGTCACTAGGGCCCTTGATCTTGACATGATAGGGACTTAGTTCTCATTTTGTATGTTGCATGCATTTTTACATTGAAATGCAATCTTGGTTCCTTAGGTTTTCATGCACCAAGATGCATAATTGATGGCCCAAGAACCAAGAGTCATGCTTCCTTGAGTCCCATGCATGATAGGAAGCATTGGCTATGCTTACATATGCGCAAAACTCCATGTCATGCACTGTCTGTCTGCTGTTGCTGTCAAAACTGTTCTCTGCAGGAATTTTATGCCGACCGGCAGTTTAGAGTGCCGACCGGCACTATATGGATGGCCGATAATCTTCCCAGCACCCGATGAAAATTACAGATGGCCGGTCGGCATTTCCTCCAGCCGGTGGTGTTCAGTAGCATGCAAGGAAGGTATTCTGGGTCTTTGGCAATTTTTGGAGAGACAGGGCAGTAAAAACAGAAGCAACAGTGGCATGACACGGGTTTTCCAGGCAAGATGGATCGAGCATGCATCATTCGCGCATCCCGGGGCAGGGCTGAGGCCCCTTTCTTTTTACATCAAATTTAATTTAAATTAGAATTTTTTTGTAATAATTTATTATGTATTTGGACTGTATTATTTTGGGACTGTATATTCTTTTGGTCTCTCCGTGTGAGGGTGAATTTGTAATAAGTGTGTGTGAGTGGTGTGTATGTCTTCCAACCTCCACTTCTTTCTCCCTTTTATTTACCTGCTTATGATGGTAGATTAGGGCATATTTAAATTAGCATATCTTATGCTATGCATGCGTGCATCCATACATTTGTTATACATGCATCGGGCTCGGCACATCATACAAACTGCATTGTATTCCAATTCCAAATCGAATACGTGTTATTTGTAGCATTTCACATGCCATGTTTAGGATAGCCGAGCCTGTCTAGATTGCATATTTGCATGTGTTGCATTAGCCATTTTTAACATGAACTAGGATCATGCATATGATTACTAACTGGTTTCTGTTTTGGCTTGGAGTACTAGGTGAGCTTTTATGCTTTAGCATTCTTGCATGCGTGCGAGTGTTGCCATGACAGCATGATTACCATGAGGCTAGCTGCTTATGTGATATAACTGCTTGAATGCCTGTGGATGGAGGTCGAATTACTTAAATTGGGATAATGCATCACAACTGTGAGTTTTAAAACCATCTTTTCCAAAGCCCACTTGAGGGTGGCAAAATCTGCATTTTAGCCTACTTGCGAGTAGCAAATCATTTTCAAAACAAACGTGAAATGTTTTATTCCAATTTAGGCGATTTGGTCTATACTTGTTTGCTGAGCGCACAACATAGTAATTCTAGGCTAATAACTGGAATAAGAACGCATAACGTTTTCAAAATCGGATATCATGGTTAGTAGAGGCCGGTCTTCGGACCGGGCGAAAGGGGGTGCTCATAGCTGACCTTCCCCGATCGTACCCAAGCTCCCGAGCCAAGACAACTTTGGTGATGACGGACACGTGGCCTTCGGCACCGAGTCAGGGTTTCCTAAATTTCCCATTTTAAAAAATATTTAGGTGGCGACTCTGTATCTGGCAAAGTAGTCCATGTTTGGCACTTCTTTTCGAAAATCTGTTTTTCTCAAAAACGATTTGCCAGAGTTGGACTCTTTGGTTCAGATTAAGAACCGTGACAATTTGAGTCCTTGAACTGTAGTGACCCAATATCGAACCAGAACGGGGGGGGGGACTCGCACTCCTCGCCCCGGGATGCGTTCGGGGACGTCTACAACTAGCCAATGTTACATGTTGTTTTGGCCCTCCATGTTAGCACTTTTTGGCCATGCCTTGAACTAATATTGTGCATATTTTGGGATTGCCTTGGCTCTGTTTTTGTGCTTCATGGTCAAATAATGCTTGTTTTGCATGGTTATAGTTCAATACATGTGCCTAGTTTTGAGTTTCGGGGCCTATTTCATGCATTGGGTAGCATATTTCCATGATTCGGGACCATTATACATCATATTTCAGTGCTGGAAATTACATGTTTGTGTGCCATGTTTCATCATTTGCCATGCTTAGTTTAAGTTGCATGTTATGCCTTAGATTCGGTCCTTTACATTCGTGCACGTGTGCATGCATTTCAGTTGTCTCATTTTCATCACATGGCCACTGATGTGAGTGTGGCTGAGGCCCACTTATTTTAGTTTAAGTCCATCTTGCATTGTGTATGCCATGTTACACTGTGTTGTGCATGTTATGTTGTTGCATTGCTTCATGCCTTGCATGCTTGTTTGCATACTCATGTTGCATACTTAGCTCGCATGCTTAGGTTGCATTTGGCATGCATGCCTTGCCTCTTGAATTGATTGTGATAGAGGTTGGGTCCCTTGTTTGTTTATGTGCATTTCATTCCACATTGAAAATGCATACTTGACTTCCTTGGGCCATCACGCATTGAAATGCGCGATTGGTGGTCCGAGAATCGAGTGCTATACCCCTTTGAGTCATAAATATGATAAGGAGTGTGGTGGTGCAAACATTTCCTTGAAATACATTGCCTTGCCTTGTTTTGCCCTCTGCTGCTGTCAAAACAGGTTCTGCAGGAAGTTTTGGCCGGTCGACTACATCAAGTGCTGACCGACCAAATATGGATAGCCAAGAACTCAACAAATGGTCGATGACCATCCTGCCATGGCCGGTGATGATCCCCCTTGGTCGGTCGTGTTCCACAGTGTCCATAGAGTGTACCCTGGGACTTGTACAATTTCCAGAGGAGCAGAGCAGGGTAAACAGAGGCAGCTTATGCATGGCGACAGATTTCTGAGCAAACCTGAGCACGCATGCATTGGACCCTCTTCCCGAGGCCTTTTACTACTTTCCTTAGCTTAGTTAATTTGTTAATTAATTAAGTGGTCTGTAATAATTAATTAGCTTGTAGGTTAATTAATTTGTATATTCTTTTGGTCCCTCTGAGCGAGGGCGAATTTGTAATAAGTGTGGGTGCGTGGGTGCGTGTCTTCCAACCCCCACTTCTTTCTCCCTTTTACTTACCTGCTTTTGATGGTTAGTATTAGGTCATATTTAATTTAGCATACCTTATGCTATGCATGCGTGCATCCATACATTTGTCTTGCATCGGGCTCGGCGCATCATACTAACTGCATTGTATTTCAATTCCAAGTTGAATACGTGTTAGTTGTAGCATCATCATATGCCATCCATAGATTAGCCAAGCCTATTGTAGCTGCATCTTGCATGTGTTGCATTAGCCATCTTAACATGAACTAGGATCATGCATATGATTACTAACTAGTTTCTGTTATGGCTTGGAGTACTCGGTAAGCATTTATGTTTTAGCATCCTTGCATGAGTGTGAGTGTTGCCATGATAGCATGCTTACCATGAGGCTATGTGCTTACGTGTTATAACTACCTGAATGCCTATGGGTGAAGGTTGAGTTACTTAAATTGGAACAACGCATTGAATACGAGTTTTTAAGCCCACTTGAGAGTGGCAAAATTATATTTTCTAAGCCCACTTGAAGGTGGCAAAATTCATGTCTTAGCCAACTTACGGGTAGCACCATCAAACTATTTTCAAATAAACAAACATGACATGTTTCATTCCAATTTTAGGCGACTTAGTCTATACTTGTTTACTGTGCGCATCACGTAGTAAATCTAGGCTAATAATCGGAATAAGAACGCATAATATTTTCAAAACTAGATATCATGGTTAGTAGAGGCCGATCTTTGATCGGGCGAGCGGGGGTGCTCATAGCTGACCTTCCCCAATCGTACCCAAGTTCCCAAGCCGAGGCAACTTTGGTGATGACGGACACGTGGCCTTTGGCACCGAGTCAGGGTTTCCTAAATTTCCTCAAAATAAAATATTTAGGTGGCGACTCTGTATCTGGCAAAGCAGTCCATGTTTGACACTTCTTTCAAAAAATCAGTTTTCCAAAACGATTTGCCGGATTTGGACTCTTTGGTGATTTATCAATCTCACATCGCACATTGTGAGATCAGATTAAGAACCGACACAAAACGAGTCCGAACTGTAGCATGGGGCCCACGGGCGCGTTTACACATAGCATTGATTCACTTATTATTGAGAGTTCATATGGTATAAAGTTAAGTCAATTGATTCTAGATTCAATACTTAACCAATTTCTAGAAACAAGGAAGGTTGAGGCAGAGAGGAGAACTAAATGCAACATGTGTAAATTGGGAAGCCCCTACTCGTGTTTAACTGTTTAGTCCTTTTTGATAATGTGATTGGTGTTGACCACCATGGGAGTTGTTATTATTTATTATATATGATTATAATAAATATTTGATAGTTGATTTTATGGTGTGTACCATATGGTGAAAAATTATATATTTTACAAGGAATGAAAGTGTGTATATTTCGTAGTGAGCAAAATATTATATTTTGTGGTGTACAAAAATATTATATTTTGTAGTGTGAAAAATTATATCATTTTATAATTTATATTATAAAATTTTGAGGTAATATTACAAAAATTAATTTTTTGAAAAGCCCATTCTTGAGAAAGCAAACCCACACGGGGTTGTTTCCCTTTTTTTCCTGTCCATCTTTTCCTTTTCTTTCTTTTCATTTTCTTGGTTGAGCAGAGAGCTAACAGCGTGTCTCTCTTTCTCACCCAGAGTGTCTCTCTCTCTCTCTCTCCTTCTTTATTTCTCCATTGTTGGCTCAACCTTTGAGCTTCAAATGGGAGTCCTTAGAGTGAGATTTTGTTAAAGTGTTGCACATGAAAGTCGGAGAACTCGTCGTGATCTTCGCAATGGTAGTCTCGGATTCATGATCGGGCAAGATTTGCCTTCCAGATCTGCTCTTCTTCATTATTTGAGGTAGGGACTTTCTTCATATCATTACATTAAAGTTATGTTAGGGTTATTTTGAAAAAAAAATATGTCATTTTAAGAGGTATTGCATATATATATATTTTCAGATTTTTGTTTGCTAATTTTTGGAAGAAAAATTATGTTGAAATGTTAAGAATGTTGGTATTTTGATATTGATTTGTGAAAATCATTTTGTGTTGATAATTTTGTAAAACAAATCCGAAAATAAAATTGAAAAGATGTATGGATTGTATCTACATCATATTATGATTAGATGATTTATTTTGAGAAATATAAATTTGAAATATTTTTTTTATCTTTGATTTGGAATTTATTTTTGAGAAAAAATAAATTAATATTGAGGAATATTGTGTAGAATGTTAAGTTGGTGTTATTAATTTGGAAGATGGTGAACATAGTGAACTTACTAATTTGATGAATTAAATTAGTTTGGTTAATATTTTAAATCCTTTGTAATTAAAGGGGGTGTTATTGGGTTTTTAATTCATAACTTTAATATCATGAGATTAAAAGTGGTGAAGTTGACCAAGTATTTTGGAGAAATAAGCGAGATTAAGTTGATGTGGTATGGTATTGGGTTCCTAGTTTTACTAGTTGAGTAATGTTATAATAATAATTTCATACTTCAAAATTTTTATGAGATATTTGAATTGTTTGGCGGTTTTTGACAAGAAAAGAATAGAATGTGATTTTAGCTCGTTTGGAGCAAATGGATGAATTGGATTAAAACAAAAAGATGAGTTATCAAAACTTTTATTTATTTATTATTTTTCCTTGGTTTAATTCGATGGGGTAGATGTTGAAAATTTGAAAGTGAACACTCGTGTTATATTTTATAATTATAGTCAATAAAAGATTTTGATATAATTGATTAAGTGTTGGAATACTCACTTATGCTTTTTAAGAATTATGATTGAACTCGAAGATCCCAAGATTTTATTTGTATGAGAAAAATGAAAATTTAATTCTATTGAATGTTTGGGAAGGGGATAAGTTTTGGAAAGATTATAATTTCATTTTATTGATAAAGTATGTGAGTTAGAAATTTATGAAACCTTGAACCCGCTTTGGTGTTATATGTTACTGCTATTGATGAAACTATTGTTTTAAAGTTTTGGTTTTTGGTAACCGGTAGAGGATTACCATGTTGGTATTTAAATAAGGAGATTCTTGGAAAGGTAAGAAAATGTTTGATTTTGGAAGTTTGTCTTGAAAAGGATATTGTTGAATTGTCTTGAAAAGACTAAGTTAGAAGTTGTTGATTTACTTGTGGTACATACATGAACATTGACATTATTATATTATCTCTTGGAATTGTATCATGATATTACATTGATAGAGATATGGAATTTGATCACAATGGAACATTGTGTGGTGGAATTGAAATTGGAACTATCTTAATGCATTGTTACACATTGCATTGCCATTCCATTTTATTGTTATCATAGATTTTGAATTGCAATTGAAAACTATTGTTTTGAGAAAGGAATTGTTTTTGAGAAACAAGATCATTTGGATTTGTTTTGGATAAATACGTTGGTAAGTCTGGATGGGGGTGTAGTTTGATATTGGTTAAGTTGCCTTGAGTGTCCATGGTGAAAGACCAGAAACCCACGTGGATAGGTGTCGAGCATTCTGGTTAATACCGATAAAAATGACAATTTGGTAGTACTTGTATAGTCTACTTGCAGACACTAGCCTAGGTATTACTTGAGTCGTATTTACTATCTTGGAATTTTATTGAAATTGTTGGATTAATGTGTTTTCAAATTGGCATTGTGCGTAAAATTTTCAAAAGATGAGAAAAATATTTTGAGCATGACATGGCATATGTATTCATCTCATAAGACTGTATAAAATGGATTTGATGAATTATTTAATTATTTGATTCAATTGATAATGAGATAATTGAATGAATTGAAAAGGATGTCCTTTTGCTATTGAAACTTGTTTATTTATTTAAGTTAACTTGTTGTGGTTAATTAAGTAAATTGAATTTAAGAGATTATGTAATAAAATCATATTGTTTTGACATGATATGATTTCATGGATATGTACGAGTATTTTGGTACCCGTATATTTAATTATTTATCATTTCATCAAAGGATGAATTGTCATTTGTAAATGAACTTAATTAATAAATATTGGTAATGTTATCCGAGTAATAAATTTTGGGGCTTGACACCTTTCAATCATTTTGGCTTTTTTCTGAATTGTGTATATATGCTAAACCCTTTTTCAGTGAAATTATTGTTGTTGCTCCAAGATCAGAAATTCTTTTATCAAGCTTGTGTCAATCACATTTTCTAGTGCAAGGGGGATAACTTATCATTTGTCTAGAAATGCTAACTGTGTATGCATAAAGGGGCGTGGCAGGGTAGGGTAGTGATGATCAGAATAAATTGCCATCCTACGCCCTTTGAATTGTTATTAATACCATAACCTACTCATCTGAATACTGATCAAAACACTACATAATCATGACTACGATGATGATTTCCTCCTTTTCGACTAAAAGAAAATCCATCATCGTGCCCTAAAACACGATCTCAGCTACAAACTGCAGACCACACATCAAAATCATCCAAGATTCCCCTGATATACACAGGTCTACATATGCATATCTATCATATTTATTATGTGTATATAAAGCATCTCTATTGAGAACACAAACACCTAAACAAAATCAACCCAGATCTGACCAAAAAAGTTAAAAAAACAAAAACAACCCAATTGAAGAGCCTCAAATGCAAGCACCCTTACCAAACAAAAATTGAGAATTCAAAAGAAATTGCAAATGAGACCAAGAACAAAGGCAAAAGATGAAAGAGAGAGAGAGAGAGAGAGAGTGAGAGAGAGAGAGAGAGAGACGTACCTCAGGCTTGAACAAGGGTTTGCACTGCATGAGCTGTGCAATCTGCTCATTGAGATTCCCATAGGTATTTGAGGTGACCAGATCTACACTCATTTTCTGGATTATATACAGGAAACGATTTCAATGAAGAAAAACAGTGATGGTTCTATCGATACCCAGAAAAATAGTGTAGAAGAAGACCTAATCACCAACCTAGATTTTGGGTCAATATGCAAACTACACAGAGATAGAGAGAGAGCTCGCAATCGGTGCTCCAGTTGTCGGCAACCGTGAAGAGGAGAGGCAAAGGCATAGCTGGTGGAGCGGCAGTGGGAGAGGGAGAGGAGAAGAGCAGCGGAGAGGCAGAGGTAGAGAGAAACACTGAAGAGAGAGAGAGAAAGAGAAAGAGAGACAAAGGCACTGGTCTGTTGTCTGGGAACCAAATATATATATATTACACCATTACCGACTAAATATTTTTAGTCACCAATTCATTTTATAAAATCCCTCCAAAATTTGAAATGTTTGGCTGCAAAAAGTTTTGGTTTTTGGTGACTAAAATAGTTTTTGATCGCTGAAAATAAAGTTTTGGCAACCAAATTTTGGTCGCCAAAGATAAATAATAATTTTTTATATTTCCATTCAGCGACGAAATAATTTTAGTAGCCAAAAATTCAACATACGGCGACTAAAAAAATTTTTTGTTGCTGAAATTAAGTTTTTGGCGACCAAAGTTTGGTCGCCAAAGAGAAAAACATAATTTTTTACTTTCCATTCGGTGAATAAATGCTTTTAGTAGCCAAAACTCAATATATGGCGACTAAATTTTTTCTTTTGTCCTAATTCTGGAATTTTTAGCGACTAAATTTTTTCTTAGTCGCCAATAATCAATATACGCCGACTAAAAAAATTAGTAGCTAAATATTTTACTTTTGCCAACTAAAAAAATTATTGGTCGCAAATTCCCCAACTTTTGGCGACTAAGTGTTTTTTAGTCACCAATTTTAGTCGCCAAATGTGCATTTTTTTGTAGTGTGTAATTTATTTTTATTTTAATTATAATTCTTCCAAAAAAATCTTTAATGAATAACATATCATATTTCAATTTCCAATATAATAAGGGAAAATAACTAATAAATCCTACTTTTTTTTAAAAGAAAAATCATTAAGTCTTATTAATTTTTTATTAGGACAATTCAATCCTATTTTAAATGAACTGTTACTAATTAGTTCAAAACTACATTAATAGTATACTTTCTTTCACTTTTATCCTTTCCCATGGATATTAATTACACTTCTATTCACAATTTAATAATCAACTTTAGTACAAAATCATAAATAGGATCTCAAAAATTATAAACAAGATCATTCACTCTGGTTTTAAATTTTCAAAAATAGTTTTTCTGACTTTTCAATTTGTATATTTTTTTTTGGTAAACCTTTTCAATATTTTAGTCAATTTCTTTTAGATGCACCTAATTTAGATATTCAAAAAGTAAAATACTTTTAAAAAAAATTGAAGAAAATTATTAAATACAAAAATATACAAAAATGTATTAAATTTTTGTATTTTTTAATGCTTAGTAAAATTTTTAAAGATTTTTCACAAAATTTATAGTTTTTAAGTATATCTAGATTAATTGGATCTAAAACATTTTAAAAAATAACTAAAATATTAAAAAAATCACAAAAACAAAAAACAACATAGACCAAAAACTCAAAAATTATTTTTGAAAATTCAAAACCAAATAGAATGATTAACATTTGGACTTGTAGATCTATACGTAATACAACCAAAAAAAAAAAAAAGTTAATAACGACAAAATTAGAATACAATTGAAATTGCATAGAGTCTGGCACACAATAATAATATTTTGTTTTAGCAATCACCTCATTAAAGGAAATTGTAAATAAATAAATAAACCATCAAGAGAAATATTTCCTCAAATATTGATTCTCTTAAATCTTACAAGGGGTGTAAGAGGATTATAAAAAACTATGGCACCATTTGGTTTAGTTTTTAAATTAATATTTAGATTAAAAAATAAAAAAGCATGTTTGAATTACCAATTTTCAAAAGGGTTCACCTTGTCTCATGTTGAGATCAAGGCTGGACCCGTCCAGTCAACCTCATGGGCCCATTTTGGGCCCCGTTTTGATAATCTGAACCGTTCATTGTGCAGAACTCGTCAAGTACTATATTCCCATAAAAAAATCACGTTGATCGGATATCAATAGCTATTTGATCGGATCATATTTTTGTCAACCGTTTATTTTTTCACTATCCATTTTTTTAATACAAATCTGATACGAGCAAATAGCTATCAATATCCAATCAACATAATATTTTACAAGAATATAGTACTCTACAAGTTCTACACATTGAACAGTTTGGATTATTGAAACGGGCCCAAAAATGAGCCCACGGGGCGGACTGAACGAGTCCAGTCTTGATCTCAACATAAGACAGGCTTGACCCTTTTCAAAACTCTTTTCAAAATTGTTTTTTCTCCGTCCTCTCTCCTTCTCTATTTTTGTTATTGATAAATTAATCAATCACTTTTTCTCTCCACTGTCTCATTCTTTCAGAATTAATCAAATTTCTTCTCACATCCATCTATTCAATTACAAAAAAACAAAAAAAAAACTACAAATCATCCCAAATTGTTTTCAAAACTCGTAACCAAATAAATTTATAATTTTTAAAATTGTTTTCAACAACTTATTTTTCAAAATGCAACTCAAAACTCAAAATTCTTTTTAAAAACTAAACCAAATGGAACCTATGACTTTGTGGGAGTGTTTTACCCAAAATAGAGCTAAATTGTCCTAATAGAAAATTAAGGACTAAATTTAAGAAAAGTTGGACTATTTAATTTTTCTTTAAGACATATATATTTTTTCATTTCTTTTATTTTTTGTTTCAAATTTGGCAACTAGAAAAGAGTCAATTTATTGGTTTTTTTCTTCTTTTTAGTTTTTTTTTTGAAAAAAATGTGCAAAAAAAGTAAAGAGGTAGTATGATCAAAATAAGCTAATAAACTGTTTTTTTTTTTTAATTGTCAAAATACATTATGCTCTCGCTTTTTTTATACTCTCAACAAATGTACTTTTTCAGTGCATTAATAACAAAAAGTAAATGAGATTTATGAGCATGAAATCAAAATAAAAGTGATGAATGTGTTTAGTCTCATTAGTCCAATTAAATCCTTAAGGAAATTTTTTTCCCAGTTACTTGGTACAATAATATATTTTGAATAAGTTTATACATAGTATTATTTTCAAAACATTTATTTGACATAACAATTTAAATTTCAAAACTTTTACAAGAATCTCTAAGATGCTTAGTTTATCTTTTTGGGGAAATTACATATTAAAAAAAAAAGGTACAAATTGACCATTGTAGCACAAATAAATTATGAGTTTTTAATTTTATCATTTTAAACTATAATATTTTGATTTGTTTTCAATTTAAACCATTTATTTATTTTTGTTAAGTAAAACGGACAAAAAAAAATGATATTTTAGTTATTAAACTTAGATATATTTTTCCCGTTAATGTTACATAACGAAAATAGACAAATAATTGAGATTGAAAATAAATCAAAAGATTATAATTTAAATTTATAAAATTTAAAATTCAGAATTTATTTTGTTAAAAGGGTTAAACTCTGTGACCCATATTTTTTTTTTCTATTAAATAATAGTGTATTACCTTCTTTATAAATATATCAACGTTTAATAATCTAATCCAATATACAAGTACACTTGATTTAATGATTCATGTCATAATCCCATATTAGGGTTGTCGATTTAGCACAAAATTGGCACCAAAAACATGTAAGAGTTTTAAGAATCTAGCTTTATTATTCCTAAAAGTGAAAATTATATTATAAAAAATATTAGAAGATTAATTCCTATTGTCACTAAAAGACAGTTCCAAAAGTAAAAATAAAAAAAATAAAAAAACAAATTGGTAGCAAAATTTTGAAATTATCACTAATAAAAATAATATCATGCCAAAAAGTTTTGTTTTTAGACAAAAAAAATTGATATCAAAAGAATAGTAATTCGTCACTAATTATCCAAATTTATCGCTGAAATTAAACAATTATATTTTTAGTAATTAAGATATTACATCCTAAAAATGATTTTCTTCTTAAATTTTTTACTCTAAAACCTAAATTTGTTATATTGGTTAGACTTAGATCTAACCTAGTTAACCATTACAAATATGAAAAAGTGGTACAAGCTTTGTTGAATTGCGAACATATAGCTTAGTCGTATTTGTTTTCTAAATGGCATTTTTTAAAATTTTAGGTGAATATACAAATACTTTATGATATTGATACCATAAAGTGTCATAATTAAATCACTTTGGGCTCTTTTGGGAAGTTTGTAATAATCTGATTTTCAGATTATTACCAACTTCTTCTCTCACAAAAAAGCTTAATCTGCTTATAATCAGCTTTTCACCAAAAAACTGATTATAACCATCTTCCCAAAATAGACATTTGTTTCATAATTTAATGGTTCATATAACCAAATAATTTTGAAGAACCAAAGACTTCTTTATTATAATCAAAATTACAATTACAATAGATCATAATTGAGTCATAACTAATAACATAATGTGTCATAGCCAACCTAGCAGCACTTGAGACATGACCAAAGGTCTCTTTGGTCATCATTAAAACAACTACAATATGTCATAATTATACCACAATGAGACATACAAAGTCATAACCAACACCTCAATATGCCTATTTGTTATAACTTCTAGGAGGTGATTATAACTTATTTTAATTTGGAGTTTATGTCAGAATGTTTGGTATAACTTCTGTTTATAATTTATTAGACAAAAATAACTTAAATAAACAGAAAAAACTAATTATTTGAAAATTAGGAATGAGTTGTTTTTAATTTATACTTTCTGACTATTAACTTTTAACTTGAAAAAAAACTCCACTTAACAAGGCCAATAAGTCATATCTAAAAACCACAAAAATTATAATTAAAACATATGATATACATCTCTAATTAATGGGTATATAATAGAATTTTCCCTTTTTGAAGGTATAGTCATTACACTTGTTCAATGTTACAATAGTATTCATCTCTACCTGGGCTGTTGTTTGAGTCTTGTGGCGACACCATGGCGTTGGGGAATTTACTTGGGAACAAGAGTCAGAGATTCGTTCTTGATTTCCTAAATTATTTGCATCTTAATTGTCTTTTCAAGTAGCTGTTCTTGTTTTCCTTAGCTCTTTGATTTCAACGACAAAATTTCTTAAGGTAAGTAGGCTATAAAGATACTTGAACAATTTGCTGTAAAGATTGTGATTGGATTCAAAGGAAAATGATTTTGTATTGTATTAGTTCCATAACTATTATGTGCTACTTATACAAATTATGAGATAAGGAGAGACACAAAGGATAGATACAAATAATGATAAAAGAGTTACAGATGTATATCTGATATGTATCAGATATTGAAGCATATCTCAATAGCCCCCCTCAAGCGGAACAGTCCGAAGAGTGGATTTTCAGCTTGTCCCGAAAGAAACAAAAAGATTGAGAAGGTAATCCATTAGTAAAAATGTCGGCAATTTGATCTTTGGTAAAGATAAACTGAATGTGAAGTTCCTTACGAGCCACCTTTTCACGGACAAAATGAAAATCAATTTCAATATGTTTCATAGTTTTAAATCGCGGTATCGGGTAACGTAACGGTATCGGTCGCGGAGTATCGGTATCGGTAGTATCGACCGGTACGTATCGGGAATCGGGTGTCGAGGCCGTGAAATTTTAAAAATCATTAACAATCCTTCTAAAATTCAATTTTATGTATTTTTTAACTCTTTCAGACTTAATTTTTCACATTTTTATCAAAATTTTGATATGTAAGAGCACTTTTAGCCTTGATTTTGATTTCAATATTTATTTTTCTTGTCTTTTTTCCCTTGCTCAACTGAGAAAAAATATATATATATATATTAATATAAACAGAGGTATAGTTGCTGAATGTATTTTTGCCTTTAAAAAAATATATTTTAAATGATAAATTATGCAACTTGCAAGTTCTTTCTATGCTCTGTTTGCTGAATGTCTTTTTTCCCTTAAAAATGATAGATTTTTTTAAAGCCAGTGTCTTTTTGCCTTTATATATATGTATATATTATATATATATAATATAATGCCTTTTGCCACGCCTCAAGAATGTCTTTTTTCCCTTGTTTATATTAATATTTTAATAAAAATGGCTTACAACTAAACAATGGCTGAGCTTTCCGAGGGCTGAACTGAAGCAGCTACAAATGAATAAAAAATAAATAAAACTAAACAATGGCTTAAAAAGGTATAACACAGTGGCTTAAAAAAAACTTAGACAGTGGCTTTAAAAAGATCTATCCTCACTCTCTCTCCCTCTTTCTCTATCTCTAAAAAATGCAGAACGGTGGCTTACAAAACGCAATTACGAAACAGAAAAAAAAAAAAAAAAAAAAAAAAAAAAAAAAAAAATTGAAATGCGAAACACAAACAGAGCATGGAACGAAACTTGCAAGTTGCATAAGTTCTGTGGTTGCCCACTATTGTTAAAGCTCCACCCAAGAATATAGTGGTTGGTTACTAGTAAATGGTCCAGTTGAAGAAGAAAAACCAGCATATAAAGAATCCAAAAGAATTGAAGAAATATTGATATGTGTTGACAAGAGAGGTTGGTCTGGTTTTGGACTTCGAATAGGAGCCAACAACTCAAGGCGAACAACAGAACAACAACAACAAACAGAACCAGAAGCAACAAAACAGAAACAGAGCATGAAACAGAGCACAATTTCATCCGTACCGGCTGTATCGGAACTGTATCGCTCCATGTATCGGATTCAGGCCGATACGTAACGGGAATCGGACGATACGGCTGTGAATTTCACTCCCACCGGTATACCGGTCCATATCCGACTCGGCGGTCCATTTTTCCGGTACGAATCGGCCGGTACGGTACGTACCGGCCGATATTTAGAACTTTGATATGTTTAGTCCGCGCATGGAAGACCGGATTAGCAGACAAGTAGGTGGCGCCAAGATTATCACACCAGAGTATGGGTGGAGAGGATGACCGAATGCCAAGGTCAGTGAGTAAAGATTGGAACCAAGAGATTTCGGCAGAAGCATCAGCAAAGGCTTTATATTCAGATTCTGTGGAAGATCGGGCTACTGTTCGTTGCTTGCGAGAACACCATGAAACCAGATTGTCACCAAAATGGATGGCATAACCACTTGTAGACTTGCGATCATCAATAGAACCAGCCCAATCAGCATCGGAAAAGGCTTGAATATGGGTAGAAGAAGAGGGTTACAGCAAGAGTCCATAATGGGATGTATCCTTGAGGTACCGAAGGATCCGTTTGACAATCCGCCAATGGTCTTCGGTAGGGAAGTGCATAAATTGACACACCCTGTTGACGAAGAAGGAAATGTCCAGGTGAGTAAGAGTAAGATATTGCAATGAACCGACCACCATACGATAATGAGAAGGGTCGGCCATAGGAGTGCCAGTAGCCGAAGTGAGTTTGGTGGTGGTTGCAAAAAGAGTCTGAACGGGCTTGGCGAGCAGCATTCCGGATTTATTTAAGAGGTCCAGGATGTATTTGCGTTGACAGAGCAACAATCTGTGGGAGTGTTTGCACGCTTCAATGCCCAAGAAGTAATTCAAAGTGCCAAGATCGTTGATAGAGAACTCATGACTTAGTTTGGAAATCAGCTGCTGAAGATAAGAAGTGGAATTGCCGGTAATGAGGATATCATCAACATAAATAAGAATATAAATGAGAGTACCATCATGGCGATATATAAACAACGAGCTATCAGATTTGGAGGCGGTGAAGTGAAGCTGTAGTAAGAAAACCCGTCAAACAAGAGAACCATGCACGCAGGGCTTGTTTCAAGCCATATAAGGATTTGTGAAGCTTGCAGACGAAGGATGGATGAGCGGCATCAACAAACCCAGGGGGTTGATGCATATAGACATCTTCTTGAAGGGATCCATGAAGAAAGGCATTGTGCACATCGAGTTGCCGAATGGACCAATTATTGGAGACAGTAAGAGACAAAACAGTTCTAATGGCCATGGGTTTTAACCACGGGACTAAATGTTTCAAAGTAATCAAGCCCCTCCTGTTGATGAAAGCCTTTGGCAACTAAGCGCGCCTTATAGCGCTCAATTGAACCATCAACCCGATGCTTAATCCGAAATACCCATTTACAACCAACAATGTTCATACTGGGAGTGACCGGATGTAAGCTCCAAGTGCCGTTACAAATTAAGGCGTTGAGTTCCTCAGCCATAGCCTTGCGCCAGATGGGAGATTTGTTAGCGGAAGTGAAGCAGGTGGGTTCAACTTACGGGTAGCACCATCAAACCATTTTCAAATAAACAAACATGACATGTTTCGTTCCAATTTTAGGCGACTTAGTCTATACTTGTTTGCTGTGCGCATCACGTAGTAAATCTAGGCTAATAATCGGAATAAAATTATTGAATCCAGGACTAGACTAACATCATTCTCTTCCCCTTACAACATTTACATCAAAAGTGCAGAGCCTACTAAAAAAAATTTGATTAAGCAAAGATAAGTAGACAACAAAGCCCTTAATAGGGTTGAGGAACCTAACTAATGACATACAAATCCTGTGAAGGATTGATACAACTTGTTTACAATCAGAATCGTAGGTTGTCCTCTACGGAAAATGGATCTAGAACACCTAAAACCAAGATTCTTGTATAGGGTATATCAGATTCTTCATCAAAACAAAATTTCTGTACCCTAGAACTCCCCAAAAGTGCAAATAATCAGCCACAACTTCTATGCTTATAGTGACGTACAAGAAATACAAATCTCAGCAACTTGATTCTTACCACTTTCTGAAATAAATAAAAGAAAAAACATGCATTATCTGTCTTGGTTCTCGTCATCTTCTGATATGTCAAACAAGAACTTCGGCAGAGATGTTACCCGAGGTAGACTAAGCAGTAAGTCCCCAAACGAATTCTTCCTCGACATGCTTCCAGCTGCATTCTCATGCATTGATTCAGAAGCCTGAATGTGCTTTCGATCGTCAAGTCCCTGCAATGGATTTTCACAATCGACCTGCACTTTTGGGGCTGTATCAGCGTCCTGCAGAAGGCAGCAAAGAGAACTGACTATTGACATAAGTGTCTTCTCATCAGAAGCAGTTGTAAATTGTGTATCACGCAGCAGGACCTGTGCAATGTTCTAAAAAATGTCCTGACATTCTAATGCTTCCTTTTGGCATGGTGAATTTCCAGAGGCTGTTCGTTCTGAAATACAATGTCCATTGTGGTTCACAAGATCACTCATGGACATGGATTGACGGAGCCCTGGCTCTTTTATCTGTTCCCAATCCCATTGTGCTTGAAGACCATCTCCACCATGATTTCCATTTGCACGCAAATCCATCACTAAAATATTGTATGGTAGGTAAAATCACTGACTAATTGAAACTAAAAATACATTGTATGCATACTGTATTTATGAGAACAGTTGCGAAACACATGGCTTCACTTTCCACATGCTGAGCTGTATTTTTCTCCAAGTGTATCGAGGTTGCGCAGCTGCCCCCCTTGGGCGCCCTATAATGATATTTTACATATAAAAGAAATCTAAAATTTCTAGATGAAAACAATGTTCAAAACTACATTTTCTGATGAATATCAAATGTTCAAAACCAGCCCATTGCTATAGATAAATTTTCAGTTCTGTACTTTTTCGCTAATATTTACTTGTAGTTTCAATTGTAGTTCATTTACTTATATATTTTTAATGCTAGATACTCAGAGTTTTCTTCTAAAAAAAATAAAAAAATAAAAAAGTATATGGCCTGAAAAATAACATAAACACTCCCAAAATGGATATAAAAAGAGTCATGTATCAAAACATTCAAAACAAATCCCAAGTTCATATTGTACCTGAGCTAGAGGAAGGAGCTTTGGGAGACGAATGCTCCGACGCTATACCAACAGAATTCTGCTCTTCAATCTTCAAGGAGCAAGACTGTGCTGTGGATGGTGATGCCACAACTTGGAAACCAGAGCTGGGAGATCCTTTGGCAGTCTCCGATTGGTCAACTTCCTGGACTTTGGATTCGTTTGGATCTTTCGAAACAGAGCCTCGTGCATCGAAATATGGTGAATCTAAAACCATCTCTGGCTGTCGGCTAACAAAATTGAGATGCATATCGCACTGGATTAATTTCTCATAGTGTTTGTTTAACAGGCCTTGTGTGCATTGCAGAAAATGTTGCCTACAAGACCACAAAGTGTGATTTTCCATCATGTCAGATGTTCAGAGGTTAAGAACACTGGCTACAGACACACCTCTGAAACAAAATTAGAGAAAAAAAAAAGAGTGCATCGCACAATGTGTCAATAACGACAATCTAATGCATATGAAAGAAGGATATCTTTTCAACTAGCAGGTATTGAAGGTCTAAGAGATGATCACACCATAATTTGGTGGACCCTCTTGTTCCTGATCGAACCCTTGGAGTGGTGGTGAGAAACCTTTCCCGCAGGAGAACAATTGTCTAGTAGAGTTGGGTTGGTTTCATGAATTTGAATTTGAACACCAAAGGACACAATGGAAGAGTTGTGCCTATTGATGTCTCACACCCATTCAAAACAAGAAGTGTCTATTCCAAAGGGTTGCCACAAAGTGTATATTCATGTGGGTGTTGAATCTGTTGAGACCATATAAATGTAACATATTACCGTGACAGTCAAAGATCCGGGTCCATCATCAAGCAAGTTCACCTTCAAAGCTATGATATCCGACCATTGGATCTCAATTTTACTCTTGAGACCACCCTCAAGAATTTCCTAGAGAGTTTATGCTTAGCGAAGTTGCATTTTACTACCAAATCACCTTCAAATCTTGACGCATACTGCCACCAGAAATGGTTTTAGCAACTTGCATAAAAATTCAAACATTTGAAAACAGTAGACACATATTTCATTGCTGATACCTCCCACTGCTCAATCCTAAGAAGCAGAGCTGGAAAATTCGAGGCCTTTAGCTTGACAGTTGTAGCAGAAGTAGCAGTGCCCTTGACATCCTTCTTGTCTCTCAAACTAAGATTTCCACTTGGTGCAGAAGTAACAGAAGAAACATTACCTTGGTTCAGCCTCATTTGAAGCAAGCCCAGAGGGCTTGGCTCATCAAGTGGTTTGTATTGTGAAGTTGGGATAGGAAACTCATTTTCTCCACTGCTAAACTGCTCAATGATAGAGAAGGTCATGTAAGAAAACAATCTCAATTGCCACCACACAAAAGTAAAAATAAATAAATCCTTATAAATTAATAAATAGATAAACTCAAAGCTGAATATGCTAGATGGAAGGTGAAACTTTTATCGTCGAATTTATCATTTTGTTTGTTAAACTTTTAACGTTCAGTACAAAATATTTTAAGTGGTACAAATTCACTGCCAAGCTTTCTTTCCAATCTGTATGCATTTCACTGATCCACTGAAAATTAATCAATACAGCAAACTCGAGTGAAGCAAATTACAACAGCTCTTTTCTGACAATAACAGCTCTTTAGTTTTTTATTTTTTATTTCTTTTACACAAATATAACCATGTTAGACCAAATTGTAAAGAAAGATTGATTAGAAACCACAATCAAGACACAGCACAACAAAATCTCCTTGTTTTTGCCAAGCAAGATTTAGCAGCAACAAACATATAGACCTGACATGATGAAAGGTCTTTCATTCCTTTTCCGATCCCTAAAAACCAACATCAAACTCAGCATGTGGGATTGCAACAAAACAAATGTGAAGCTACTTGAGTTCAGCTGGATTAAAGCTGATTATTGATTTACTCAAAAATAAACAAGCCAAACTTAAATATCATATTACTTAGGTTTGATATAAAAAACTACAAATTCAAGAAATCAAGTCCGTGCTACCATCACCAATTCTATATGTACACAGTTATTATTATGTGCCTTCAGCCCTGAAGTTGAATACGAATCACTTGATGACAATAAAGTGGATAGTTTGTTAAAAAAATGCAGCAGAAAAGACTGCTGAAGCCTTGCATCTGAAGGATGAGTATCTGAAACATCTCCAATCTATGCTAAAGGTTAAGCAAATGCAATGCGAATCATATGAGAAACGGATTCAAGAATTGGAGCAGAGGTTGTCTGATCAGTATTTACAAGAACAGACGCTTCCGGTTGATAATAAGATGGTATCGAACTTTGCCCATTCAACTGTTAAGGCTGGGTGATAGCAACTCTGAAATCTCGCGTACCCATGGATGAGGTTTCTTGTGTCTAATTCTTTGCAGTGCGAAGCACCAAGAAGATCAAAAGTACGACAGTACACATTGAAGACCAAGAAGTGAATGAATATAGTCAAGCTACAACAGAGGAACAACTGTAGATTGTTACGCGTCTTGATCACTGTTTGCTTAATCAAGACAAAGGAAATTTTCTTGATTAGTCAAAATTAAAATGGTTAAATTATTTCAAATAGATGTGGATCCTAATAAAATTATAGATCTTAATTCATTTTAAATTATGGGTTACACCAAAAGAAAAGTGAACCTATTTTGACAATTGGATCAATCCAAATGAGTGGGGCCCATGAAAATATTTTATCAAAATTTAGTGGAATAATTTAAATTTAAATTTGAATGCAAATCATGTCCATAAAATAAGAAACAATTTGCTTGTTTCTTGGAAATTAAAGTCAATTTTGAAGTTTTCAAAATTAACCCTCCCCTCCTAAGCCCATAATAGAGGCTCTCATTTGGGGGAAAGGGACATTTTTTGGCTAATGGTCTTACAAGCTTTTAAGCAATCCCGAGACTCTGCCAAATTCTCTTCTTAAAATTCTCTCAAAAGTTCTTCAAACTTAAAACAAAGGATTATCAAGCACTGTAAACTTGTGACAATCCTTTCAAGTTACAAATACAAATTTGGTCTCTCTTTTCAAAGAGATCATTTCAAAACTCGTTCGAGATCAAGCCGTTCAAACCCGAGATCAAACCTTTCTTCTCCAAGTTTCTCCATTCGAAGACTTGAAGAAATTCATCGACTTGTCTAGTTTAACAACAAGCTTTTTTGGTTGTTGAATTACGCTCATTTCGGAGATCGAATAAGAGGATCCACTCTTTTGTAATAGAGCAAATCATAGAGGATTGTACCTATTTATCATAATCAAATAAAATTAATTATTTGTGCATTTATTCCGTATCTTAATTGCAGTTATGAAATTTGTGTATATAAATTTTGGCACGCCTAGTGTGACCCCTCTGCCTCTCATCTCTTTCTCCTGAATCAACTTCCTAAAGTTTGTTTGATCAAGTGCAATAGCCTTCAAGAAGGTTTAAATTGCTCTAAGCAACAAGACTACTAGTAGGAACACCGCCGTAACGATAAGTAGCAACAACACCTGTACAGGTTCGATTACTCGCAGCAAGACCAAGGCTAACATTTCTTTTGCAACTCATGGGGCTATGCCAATCACTAATGCAACAAAGCAGGTGCGTGACAAATCTCACAAATTCGCAGTTGTTTCCACATCTAAGGCAAAGAAAAGGAAATAGGGAACTTGAAGCTACTCGCTTCTGTCTCAAAAGATTCATTGCCATAAGGCTTCTCTCCACATTCAACTTCCTTAGCTCGTGATGCAAACTCAAGCATGGGTTCATACTCAGGGTCATCTCCTGCTAGTCCGAGAAATTTTGTCTCGCAAAGCACTCTCTTTCAACATGTTTAGTGGCTATGCAAGTCATGACTATTGGTACTACTTCGGTGGAGGAACAACTAGCAACAATGGCTCGTGCTATTGAAAAACTCACCAAGACTGTTGAAGAGAAAAATCTCCGAATCGCTTCGCTAACGAACAAGTTAGAAACACAAAATGTTGGCAAAACAAGTCAAGACAATTCTCATCTACCTGGCTTTACACTATAAGCCACACTTGTTGAAAAGATGGACCTCGTATCAAACTCCAAACAAGTCGTTGGTAATGAGACTCACCATACATCTGTTGCAAAGCCAGCAGTTGGTTCAAGTGTCCAACCAGTTTCTATTGCTTCATTGTCTGTCCAACAACTCCAAGACATGATAGCAAACACAATCAGAGCCCAATACGGTGGCATCCCTCAACGCATTCTCATGTACTCTAAGCTTTACACAAGGCTGATGGATAGTCTCAAAATGCCAATCGGTTATCAACCTCTCAAGTTTGTGCAGTTTGATGGAAGGGGTAATCCAAGGCAACACATCGCTCATTTCGTTGAAACATGCAACGGTGTTGGGACAGAAGGATATTTCCTTGTCAAGTAGTTTGTTTGATCCCTCAAAGGAAATGCCTTCGATTGGTATACTGACTTGGAAACTAAGTCAATTGATAGTTGGGAGCAATTGGAATGAGAATTCTTAAATTGATTTTATAGCACTCGCCAAACAGTGAGTATGGTGGAGTTAACTAACCCTAGGCAATGGGAAAATGAGTCTGCAAAGATCATCTCCCTGAGGTCTCCGTTGTTGAAATGTGCATGCAAGGCATGCATTGGGGACTTCTCTACATCCTTCAAGGCATTCGACCGCGTACATTTGAGGAATCGGCTACATGCGCTCATGACATGGAGATCAGCATAGGCAACCATGGTGGAAAGAACCCTCCTATCCTCGAGCAACGAAAATATATGGATGACAAGAAAGGAGATAAGTCTTTTGGCCACTTAGTTGATGTCACACCCCAAATCCGGGCATGACCGGCCGTGGCCCACAGGGCCTTAGCCCAAGGCACATGTAAGCCTAAACACGAATCCATAAACACATTGAATAACTATGCAATAGTCCAGTAATAAATAACCAAAACTCAATCCAGTGACATGCCACAACTATAAACGGCAAAATCAACCGTAATCAAAACCATCCAAACTTATGGGGTATAAACAGCCCACATATCAAAATAATCCTAAACGAACCTCAATAAAAATAAAAAGAAATATGCATAAACTGGACATGACAATCTAAAACAAAATAAATGAATGTCCTAGAGGTCCATGCAATTGAGTCCCCGCTACGCCATAAATCCACTCTAAGTCCTTCTAACACCTAGAAGTGATAAAAAAAAAAAAAACTAAGTCAGCTGATAGCTCTGTGAGTAGCAACATGGATAGTAAATACAGTTTTGAAAACAGGGATAAATTCCAAAATAAGATATATATCACAGAAACTAGATTGGCATACAGTTTGGTAAATACAATCTATTTCAAAAAGAAGGTTCCATAGTTCAACAGTTAAGATACTCATGTCTCACAAGAACACGATAAATGACATTTTTCACTTAAAACAGATTACATCATGAACACCAACAATTTTCTGGGTACCAAGAAAAACAAATAATATGCCACACAGTTCTCAAGGCTATAAGCCCCGTTGGATCCAATACCGAACTAAGAGTCATCCTCAGGGTGGCAACCTGGGCCTTTTCTCTAAGACGATCCGATTGAAGGTCACCTAGATTTTTTTAAAGGTCTTTTCCTTACAATCGTTGAGCACTAGAGTCATCACGGCCAACCCAGATCTGTTCCCTAGTGGCCAGAGTCACCACACACAGTGGAATAATTTCCTTGGACTAAATACACATACGGTCACCATAATCAATACACATCAGTTTCACAAAACATGGTAGTTCATTATTATAAACATGAGACCAAAACAAATAGCTTACAGTATGCCAAGTTCACACATGTTTCACAAATAATTTGATTCCATTGATAATATAATAATTTATCAAAACAATTTAGTCATGAAACAACAATTTAATTTTCCAACAGTTCAAGGTAGGGGAACATTTATAAAAATATGTAGCATGAAACTACTCATCTGGAAACGAAATAATATAATCCTCGAATAGAGTATGAAAGTCCAAATAGTATAATATAATCCTCGAATAGAGTATGAAAGTCCAAATAGTGCCCTGAACCAAGTATGAAAACTACACGTCACCACTAATTTAAAAATACTAAAGAATAAGAACCAAGTAACCCTAAACTAAAGCGCACTAACACGGCTCAACCCAACTCACCGTTACTCTTAAATATTACCTAAGTTCATGTTCTCCAATGTCTAAAATCACCTAAGACATGGGTTCAAATCGAAACTTAATTAAATGTGACTTTGAGATAAAATAGAATTTTTAATAGGTTTTCCCGAACTGTTCACTAACTTTGAAAATTACAAAACCCACTCTACACCATTCGAAAAATTCCAAAACCCTTTAGATATCAACTAATATATCCTAAGTTTCAAACCCAATTGGTTTTACTTGATTTGCTTATCAAAATAATTATTTACAATTAATTATGCCCAAACAAGATGTTTTCTGCAGCACTTTAAATAAATTAATAGTTCTCTTAATATACAGGAGGAATCAACGCAAGGCCAAAAATTTAAGAAACAGACTCGTAACCGATTCTGATGACGCTGATTTGATAATTTTTGGATTTATACCCAAAGAGAACAACACTCCCGAATTCACTGTTTAAACCAGTTTTTCTGGACAGATTTGAACGCATCAGTTTATATGGATTTTGACTTCCAAAAATTATGAAAAAATTCAGATATGCAACCAAATATGTAATTGATCTACTGTAAAAATTTCAGTTTAAAATTCACTCGTTTGATATGGTTTCTTGATTTCTAAAGTTTGTTGTTCTGAACAGAATTTATTTTTTTGAATTAAGAAATACTCCATCATTAAGTTACCACTTTAATTCCTATTTTCCAACACTCAACTGGTACAACCTTCAAACACGACACTCCCAATCAAACACCATACTATTGCACTGCTTCCTCACAACAACGCTCAATCAACGAAAATATGATCATAGATAATAATAAATCAAGAAAACAGGGAAGGAAGATGGTGAAAAATGCATACCTAAGACAATGAATTCACTCGAAAATCTAATGGTGTGACTGCTTGCCACTCTCTTCCCCTCCCTTTTTGACTAAACGGCTGCTGCTAACTTGTGGTGAACAAATAAGATTGTAGGGTTTGTGTTTATTTTATTTTATATTAGTGGTGGGCACACATAGGTCAAATAAATAGATAAATATACAAAATACATATATAAGTATATATGCAACTCAATGGTAAATCCTTATTTATTAAGTTTGTGGTCTAGAGTTCAAGTCACACCGTCCTTTCTATTTATTTATTTTTTAAAAAAATAATAAATCTTGCCTCTAAATTAAAAACTTTCACCATAAATTTATTTTAGGTTTAAAATTAATTAAAAGACCTTCCAAATATTTAATTTGCACATTAGGATTCACCACCAAAATATTTGAGATTGTAATATTATTATTATTGAATTATTTACTTAATTTTTATATTCGGGTTCTCACAGTTGAGGAGTCAATGGTCATCATCGTGTCTCCTGACAAGGCATCCTATAAAGATAAGAAGAAGGGTGTCAAGAAGGAAGACCATTCCCAATGAAAGAATGGCTGAGTCTTAAGGAGCTACAAGAAAAGAAATACCATTTCCCAAACTCTGTTGTGCCTGACATGTTGGAAGATCTACTTGAGAAAAAAGTCATCAAATTACCAGAATACAAGCGTCTAGAAGAGATGGGTCACGTCAATGACCCAAAGTATTGTCACTACCATCGGATTGTTCATCATCTCACTGAGAAGTGCTTTGTGTTAAAGGAGCTAATACTAGATTTAGCAAAGAAGAACAAAATCCAACTAGACCTAGAAGAAGTTGCATGGTCCAACCACACAACCGTTATTGTTGGGTCCCAAAGTTCAACAACTTCAAACTCTAAGGTAGAAATACTACAATCCTTAACTGTGGTACTAGGGGAAATCTCCAAAACCATTTAGTTTGTCTCATTTGAACCTGTGACAATACAAGTCCCAAGTTAAGATCTATATGTTCAAGAAGATCTAATCGCAAAAAGTGATGAGGATTGGATTTTTGTGGCACCAAATAAGTCAAGAAAAGATAAATCTAATACTCAGTCTCCTCAAATGAAGAAGGAGAATTCTCATTGGCAACCCAAATGGAATATGACAAAAAGAAAGGACAAGGGAGCACTTCAAATAAACAAGGTGCCTAAACAAAGTTTGCCTGCACCCATCATCCTGCTTGACTTCTTTCCAAAATGGTACTTTAATGATGACTTGTTGAGACAGTATACATGGTTTCATCTGACGAAAAGATAGAGATTGACCAAAGTCAAAATCCCATCTCTCGAGTTGCAGTCTTTGATCGTATTGAACCTCCTCTACCTTGTACGTTAGTTTTCAACAAGTTGAGCATTGGTAACACTACAAGAATTTTCACTTTTGGCAACTAAATTTTTAGTCGTCAAAAGTCAATTTTTAGTCGCCGAAGGGCTTTAGTGACTAAATTTTTTGGTCGCAAAATTAGTAGCCGAAGAGTAATCGGGAAAGCTAATTGGCGACTAAAATTATTTTAGTCGCCAAATGTATTCATTTGCCGACTAAATATTTAGTCGCCAAAAGGTTGGATATTAAATTAAATTAGACCCTTTTCGGCTACCAAACTTTTAGTCGCCTTAAGTCCCACCTTTTTAGCTACTAAAATTTTAGTCGGCAAAGAGTTCTTTTTTAGCTACTAAAAATTTAGTCACTGAAAGCCCTCATCTTTGGCTACTAAATGTTTAGTCGGCAAAGAGTTCCACTTTTGGCTACTAAATATTTGGTCGCCTAAAGTTCTACATTTTTGGCTTCTAAAATATTCTAGTCACCAAATGTTTGATTTTCTTTTGGCTACTAAAGTTTTAGTCGCCAAATGTCTTTTTTTTTTTGGCTACTAAACTTTTTGTCGCTAAATGTTTTTTTTTTCCTACAAAACTTTTAGTCGCCAAATGTCTTTTTTTTTTTTTTTTGCTACAAAACTTTCAGTCGCCAAATGTCTTTTTTTTTTTGCTACAAAACTTTTAGTCACCAAATGTCTTTTGCCAATTTCTTTTTAGCTACTAAATGTTTGTCACCAAAAACATGATATTATGTTTTACCACGAAATTATAATTTCTCCATAACCTGTCTATATACAATGCAACCTGTAATACATATAAAAACAAAATGATACATACTATCAATCATTCCACAATCTGCATCCATATACCAAAAATAAATAACATTAAATATCAAAGTCTATGCAAATCAACTATTGTCCAAACTAAAATAATAATTTCATACAAAATATATCATACAAAAATAAAATCCTCCGTATACAAAAAAATACATTTACTACCAAGCGAAATTACCATTTGGCATGGTACAAATTATCATCGTAATCTGTACCACAACAAAAGGTGATATATGTACCACGACAAAAGTAATAATGAACTACACAAAAGCTGAGGATGACAAAAGCATTATATTAGTTCTACACAAAAGTGAATTCTTCACCATACACCAATATGGATTATCCACAAGTCGACGCAACAAAGCCATCTACAAAGAAAAACAAAAAACGAAACATTAGAATTGGTTACAAAATATCAATTCAGTCAGCCATATGGAACATGTTCTAACATGGTAGAACAATCAAGAAATGTCTTCTTGGAAATAAAAGAAAGTATATATATATGTATCATGCAATATTTATTCCAACCAACTGCACAAACAATATAATATGTAATTTCTTCATCCTATATATATATAAAGGCAATCATTAGAATATGTAGATGTTATTTTAATAAATTTTTTGTTTTTTTAAATAAGTGTTGCAAGTTTTTCGACTAGGTGTAAGGTGTATTCGGGGGGTGTTATGAATTTTCGCCCCCGGAAAACCCTTTTTCGACTAAGTTTAGGGCGTATTCGGCTCTAACTCCCAACCTACGGGTCCGAATTATGTTCTGTCAGTTATCACAAGTCCTATTTGTCATGGGGGAACTGTCTGTGTGAGCCACACGGTCGTTCGGGGGCCGTTATGAATTTTCGCCCCCGGAAAGTCCTTTTTCGAGTAAGTTTAGGGCGTATTCGGCTCTAACTCCCAACCTACGGGTCCAAATTATGTTCCGTCAGTTCTCACAAGTCCTATTTGTCATGGCGAAGCTATCTATGCAAGCCACACAGTCGTTCGGGGGCTGTTTTGAATTTTCGCCCCCGAAATGCCTTTTTTCGACTAAGTTTAGGGCGTATTCGGCTCTAACTCCCAACCTACGGATCCGAATTATATTCTGTCAGTTCTCACAAGTCCTATTTGTCATGGGGGAACTGTCCATGTGAGCCACACTGTGGTTCGGTGGCTGTTTTGAATTTTCGCCCCCGGAAAGTTCTTTTTCGACTAAGTTTAGGGCGTATTCGGCTCTAACTCCCAAGGTACGGGTCCAGATTACGTTCTGTCAATTGTCACAAGTCCTATTTTTCATGGGGGAACTGTCCATATGAGCCACATGGTGGTTCGGGGGCTATTTTGAATTTTCGCCCCCGAAACGCCATTTTTCGACTAAGTTTAGGACGTATTCGGCTCTAACTCTCAACCTACGGGTCCGAATTACATTCCGCCAGTTCTCACAAGTCCTATTTGTCATGGGGAAACTGTCTGTGTGAGTTACACAGTGGTTCGAGGGCTGTTATGAATTTTCCCCCCCGAAATGCTCTTTTTCGACTCAGTTTAGGTCGTATTCAGCTCTAACTCCCAACCTACGGGTCCGAATTACGTTCCGTCAGTTCTCACAAGTCCTATTTGTCATGGTGAAGCTATCTGTGTAAGCCACATGGTCGTTCGGTGGCTGTTTTGAATTTTTGCCCCCGAAATGCTATTTTTCGACTAAGTTTAGAGCGTATTCGGCTCTAACTCCCTACTTACAGGTCCGAATTACATGCCGTCAGTTCTCAAAAGTCCTACTTATCAAGGGAAAACTGTCTGTATAAGTCACACAATGGTTCGGGGGCTGTTTTGAATTTTCGCCCCCCAAACGCCGTTTTTCAACTAAGTTTAGGGCGTATTCGGCTCTAACTCCCTACCTACGGGTCCGAATTACATGCCGTCAGTTCTCAGAAGTCCTATTTATCATGGGCAAACTGTCCGTGTGAGTCACATGATGGTTCGGGGGCTGCTTTGAATTTTCGCCCCTCGAAACACCCTTTTTCGGCCAAGTTTGGTGCGTATTCGGTTCTAACTCCCTACTTATGGGTCCGAATTACATTCTGTCAGTTCTCACAAGTCCTATTTGTCATGGGGAAACTGTCCATGTGAGTCACATAGTGGTTCGGAGGCTGTTATGAATGTTCGCCCCCAAAACACTCTTTTTCGACTAAGTTTAATGCATTTTTGGCTCTAACTCCCAAACTACGCGTGCTAATTACATTCCGTTTGTTGTCACTGGTCCTATTTGTGACGGGGAAGGTGGCCGTGACATCCGTACATTCATTCGGGGGCTAATTCACATTTTCACCCCCTTAACGCCCTTTTTCGGTTAAGTTTAATGCATTGTTGCCCTATTGAGATGAAAGCAGAAATCATTTTCTTTACTCAAAATTTTTAACTAGCAAAACGCTTTTCAATGTCAAAATTTTCACTGTGGGGAGTATGTAAACCAATCAAATATAGCAACCATTTGAGTCAAAATCAAAGCCATAAATGCACACCCACAACCATACAAACAACACCAATATATTTTCCTCATTAAGAACCTGGATAACATATCTATCCCACAATCCACACCTTAAAGCCTTACCACTACTAGCAGTTCCCACCATCATTTTGTGAGGGCCCAATTCCAATCCACTATCATAGAAAGAAACAAGAAGGCAACATAATTAATATCATATCTTCATACAAAGAAATATAATGACAATGAATACCCACCAGTCACACCACATTTGACATTTCTCCCACTTGAAATGGAGCAATTGGGAACCATTGTAACTATTCTTTATTGGGAACCATTTAAATTCATGTTCATCACTAATTGAGATGAATATTACCCACCAAAAATAAATAAATAAAGTGATATGAAATGGAGCTACACATACAGAATTATAGATGTTCTTGTGAATGATGAGTTGAAAAGGACATGTACACCAGAGAATTATTATGACAGCACATTGAGCATCTTGTGCATACACCAGACAAGCAAGAAAAATCAGGGGTTTCTAACAATTACCCAATTAAAGGCTAAGCAATATATTCAAATTGTGAGTTTACATATTATAAACCCAACATAGTATGCTACGTAATTTCTACAGCAACTCTTAATGT
Organism: Camellia granthamiana; assembly: GCA_036172215.1. Lineage (NCBI taxonomy): Eukaryota > Viridiplantae > Streptophyta > Magnoliopsida > Ericales > Theaceae > Camellia > Camellia granthamiana. The sequence continues at coordinate 33,797,884 of CM069912.1, forward strand.
TCTATTATTGTGACAGCAATAAGTGTCAACAAGATACACATAATATTAGCATGTATTTATCCCTTACTTTCCATTTTCAATGATTTCAATTTGTCAAAATGCTTGCAAGTATGTGCATAGAAAATACTAAAAAGAGAAGACCACATAAAGAACAACTCAAAGGAAATTTATATAATGGTCTCCAAAATCAGAAATTCATACTAATAAAAATCAAATATTACATTCAAATTTACCAAAAGGAACCCAATACACAGTGCAAAATATATGAAAGAAATAACTAATTAAGAGGAAACAAAATGAAGTACAAAAGAGTGGATAGGGTTTTAGGGATTTCAAGCCATGCCTCTTCAATTAGAACTCTTTCGAACAAATAAGCTACTGAAAAAGACAAAGATCTTCAAGAAGCCTTCGAAAGCAAGAGACGAGAGTGTGAAATGATAAAGAGCAAGAGGACGGATAGAGAAATCACAGATAGAAAGAAAGGGAGAGGGAGAAACCATAGACTCCAAATGTAACGCCCTCAAAATAATACATAAAACCCATCATTTAGACATGCAAGATATGAGAGAAATCAATCTCATTTCTATTCATCAGAGTAGTTCTTACAACAATATTACATGTTAACAACAGAAGCAAATGCCCTACAGGCTTACAGCTTTCCAAGTTAACACTTGGTTACAAAAAGGAGAGTACTAACTCAATTACACATTAAGCCCTCGGCTTGAATATACATGTAATACATCGAAAGAAAGTAAACAACAAAATAGTCTATCTACCTCTAGCCTCCCAAGCTATGTCCTTGGAGGTGGCATACTACCTGTACCTGAAAATGATGTCCTATATAGGGTGAGCCACAGCCCAGTAGGAATACACTAAACCAACTATGAATAATGACTAAAAGATTAGTAGTTGATAGATGGTCAACACTAATACATCCACTTATATCACATTACAGTTTCATGACATTTAAGTCCATGTTACACTTCAATTCCCACTTCCTTTTCAACTTTGCATTTGAAAACAAGGCTCAAAACTTAGCCAAATCTTTTAATAAGATTAGAACTCATCTTTAAAACACTTTCGAAATTCATGATGGATACACATTATGGTGCTGTACCAATAACACACAAACCACTTCCATACTTTACTTATGATACACATGTTGGTACTGTATCAACTTAACATAGAAACATTTCTATACTTCACAATTGATAACGATATACATTTTAGTGCTATATCAAATCAATTCAAACACTTCCATATGTCTCAAATAATACACATTGTAGTGCTGCATTAACGAAACAACACACTTCTACTTCATAGCTGATACACATTGTAGTGCTGTATCACTGTCACAAATCTGGTTTAAAGGTCCATCCCCCATCTTCCAATAAACCGTGGAATCCATCCCCCATCTTCTCCCACACAATACAATGTATACAAGTAATTATCATATACAAATTCAATCAATACATAAAGTTAATGTATTATTCCAACCACTACACTCGATAGCATACTCAGTTGATTAGTTTTAGTTTGCCTAATCATCATACATTGTCTACAACAATCATGACTATCCTCCACCGATAGCCCAAATCAGTTATTTCTAAATAGAAAATAAATGCACAGAATGGATAATATATAAACATTTCAATTAAGTGAGTGATAAATAATCTAACTACACCCTTTAATCGCATACATTCCCAATTTCAAAATTTCCAATTCAATTCCTCATTTCTCACAATTAATTATACAAATTAATTTATTAAACCAATTAGGGCAAATTCCCATAATTCTCAACACCGACCCTAAGGTCCCATTTCTACCAATAATCCAACATTTATGTCATTTCTCTATGCCCAACATGCATATAGGTTTATTATAAATAAAACCCCAACTTTTGTAAAATTACACAAAGGCTCAAACTTTCTCAAAATTACCCAACAACCCCCAACATATCAAAATGCTAAAATTTAAAGGCAAAGCTCATAAAGAGGAGTAGGGTATCCCTACCTCGAAAGATGACACCCAACGAAGAAGATGAAGGAAATGAAAATGCCCCAAATCACAAATTTCTCGGATCAAAAGATAGCCCTCGACGATCAACAACTTTTTTTGTAAAGGCCAAAGGTGAGCAAATCACTCCTACTAGATCAATACCTAGAGAGAAGGTAGAGTTCTAGAGTGAGAAGCTCAACAATGGTGTTTTTGGAAAAGTAAGAGAGAGAAGAGATGTGAAAAAGTGATTTTAAAAAGTCAAAACTCGAACTTTAAAGCCAGTCTCCCCGCTCGAGCGGCCAAACCCCCACTCGAGCGGCACTCACAGACTCCCGCTCGAGCGGCCCTCACAGACTCCCGCTCGAGCGGCCAAACCCCCACTCGAGCGGCAGATGCACACTCCCAGCATCTTGACATACCAGGTCCCCGCTCGAGCGTCCAACTCCCCGCTCGAGCGGAAAGGCAAAACCAAAAGGGGCCCGCTCGAGCGTCAAACCCCCGCTCGAGTGCCCGACCACTGCAGAGAGAAAATACTGGATGGATGTTTTCCCCACTCGAGCGCCCAAACCCCCGCTCGAGCGGACAAGCAACAAAAGGCCCCGCTCGAGCGTCAAAAGCTCCGCTCGAGCGGACAGGCCAAAATTTGGGCAACTAGTTTTGGTTTCTAAGCTCAACCAACCTATTACAAACCTGCCCAACACATCCTATAACTCAAAAACAAAGTATGAAAGGATGCAAACAAGATAATAACAACTGCTAACATTCACAGACACACGTCCGGATCACTGTACAACAAGGGGTAAAACCCGGGATCGCTATACCAAAACATATGTGTGCTTCTTCAAGTAATTCCAGTACCTACACAAGTAAAAAAGTTGAGATGAAATAGAGTAGTTTTTATCAAAGTAAAATGATTGAGTAATCTATGGAATTATCTCCATAACCGTATCATGCTTTCTTAATACGTTTACCACCCAAATGACCACCGTGTACGATGAAACAATGGCATCATTTACAATAAAAATGTTGAACATTTATTAGATGTCAAACTCTCCATTTTTCGAATAAGTTTAAGTCGTTTCCGGCTCTAACTCACAAACTACGTGTGCTAATGACATTCTGTCTGTTGTCACAAGTCGTATATGTCACGGGGAAGCTGGCCGTGACGTCCCTACGGTGGTTCCGGGGCTGTTTCAATTTTTCGCTCCCTTAATGCCCTTTTTCAGTTAAGCTTAAGGCTTTTTTTGCTCTACCTTTTAGATACATCTAGGTACTAAGGTTAGGTGCATCTAAGATGCATCTAAGAATTCATCTATCAAAGTAGTTGTTGATGATCATTTTTTATCAAAGAATTCATCTATGATTAAACTTGTACTAAAATTTTTTGGAGCTTCAAAATATAGCAAAAACCCTAATTATAAAGCAAAAACAATTTGCATAAGAATCCTATGAGAAGAAAAAAAACAAAAACAAAGATGAGGGATTACTATAGCTACATCCATGAAGAGAAGAACAAAAACAAAGCAAATGACATTTCATTATGTGAAGAACAACTTTTGGTAGTCTACATTGGAATGGAAAAACAAAAACTAAATTCTTCATAAACTAAATAAACCGAAAGATGACTTTAATGTGATCTAATTTACATCCACTTTGCTCCCCAATAATTTCTAGGACTCAAACAGATCCTAGACAGCAAATCTTAAAGAAAGTTTGTTTCATAAAATCCGAAGAATAATTTTGGTATGCACAAAAGGGGTAAGAGGTATAGATGAATAACAGTAGACATTGAACATATATGAAATTTAAAGGTCTGATTCATCCCCATGATTAGTAAATGGCTAGCTGATTCATTGAAGTATCAAGGTGGTTATAGAGTTATTAGTTTTCTTAAAAAACAGAAAATAAAACTAACATAACAAACAAGGCGTCAAGTCTTTCCATTTTAAACTACAATCTTCAAATATAATATAACATGTCAAATTAAATAAATAGCAAAACTACTTAATTCAAGAATAAGAACACAAATAAAGCATTTCTATGTTTAGAGATATCAAATCAAATTTTTTTTTAAAATCAAGAAACCATGAATCTCTGTAAGAAAGCCAATTAGAATGAACTTACAAAATTTTGAGATCAGACAATTCACCAATGTAATCTGGGATTGGACCAGTAATTAAGCAATTTCTCAGTATCCTATGTAACAAAAATAAAACAAACAAATCGGTTAGGTAACCACACCACAAATTGATGACACAAGATTGCACTCTTCCCATGAATTACATCTGAATTCAACTTACATTGTGTTCAACATTTTCAACTCCTACAGATCAAGGAATTTCATACTTGATCCATTCAAATCAGATATCGTCCTGGAAAATCAAGATGCAACAGATCAGGTTGCTTCATCTTTCTACATTCTCAAATCTATAAGCATAAACAATCCTTGAATTTTTCTTGGTTGAAACAAAGAGCTAGATAGATTAAAGTAGTTTGGAATGTAATTAAATAAGTCCTCACAATTCAGTTAAGTCTTTCAATTGGGCAATGGTCGAAGGAATAGGGCCATCCATAGATGTACCTTGCATGTCCCTGAAACAGATTCAAATTAAACACTCATTTGAGATGCTCTTAAGTTAAAAATTTATTATAAAAAAATAACAATAATAATTTGTTGGAATGAATGATATACTCACAATCTCACAATTTTTGTCCAATTCCTGATCAGATCAGGTATCTTCCCAGATAGTTCATTCCCGTCAATCCTACTGCAATCAGTGAACGAAATTTCAGAATTATTGAGGATCAAGACTAGTAAATGTCCAAAGAATTAGCCTATACAAATATACATTGGACAATATGGCAATTAAATTGTTAGACCTATCATAAAACATACCTCTTCTTCCATTCAACAATGAAAAAAAAATCAGCCTATACAAATATACACGTCCATATTAACAACAGGAAAAATTAAAAAAAAAAAATTTGAGTCTAAATCAGCATATATACCTACAAAATCAATTAGAAAAGGGAATTGAAAACACTTCTTTCAAACTAATAACACTTGAAAGAAGTGTTTTCAATTCCCTTTTCATACTAATAACACTGGTTCAAAAAAAAAAACTAATAACACTTGAATCCAAAATGACAATAATTTCCATCAAAAATCCCCCAAATCAATCCAAAATAATCAAATCCAACAATCAGAACAGCTTCTCTAATGTAGCCCTAGCTCAATTTCATTTTAAGCACACAAAAAATAATTCAATTTTGATTTTAAATCAGCATGTACCTGGTAATCAACAGTTGGATAAACGTAACCAAAAGCGTTTCCTCTAGGTTTCCAACAACCAAATCAAACAACAATCATATACCCAATTACACACATATACAGACTTCGAATTTCCATTTCCGCCATTAGGGTTTGGAAATCGAACAATCAGATACCCAATTACACACACACATATAGAAATCACTGAAGCTTTACACACACACACACACATATATATATATAACTTTGAACATAGATCATGAACCAACAAAAATCAAACATAGAGAGAAGTAAAGGGTGGGGAGATTGTCATCGATCTGGTGGGGAAAAGAGAAGATGAGGAGAGAAAAAAAATGTAGAGAGAAGTGAGCCGCCGGAAGTGAATCAATGGGAGGCGAAGCGAGGCAATGGTGAGCTACGGTGGCGATGTTCGACAGTGGAAGATTGACGGAAACTGTGGTCATCTGCGATGGCGAGATGAGGGGTGGTGGTGATTGATTCTCTGTGAGAGAGAGGGAGAGGGAGAGGAAGAGAGAGATAGAATAGAACCGTGTGAAGACTAACAGATTTGGGCAAAATTTTAGGCGCCAATATGAAATATTTCCCACTAAATTTGTATACACATTTGGCGACAAAATTTTAGTCGGGAAATATCAACAAATGACGACTAAAATTATTTTAGTAGCCAAAACATGAACTAATGCCGAAAAAAAAAAAATTTAGTCGCCTATTGTTACACCTTTGGCAACTAAATTTGTTTTAGTCACCAAATTTAGTGCCAAAAGTGTAAATTCTTTGAAAATTTTAATTACAATTGGCGACTAAACATTTTAGTCGGAAAAAGTTAGCTAAAGGCGACTAAAATAATTTTTTGTCCCTAAAAGAAGTTTTTCACGACTAAAACTTTAGTTGCCAAAGAGAAAAAAATATTTTCTTTATTTTCCATTCGGCGACTAAATATTTTAGTAGCTAAAAGTCAATATACAGCGACTAAGTTTTTTTTGTCGCCAATTCTGGCATTTTTAGCGGCTAAATTTTTTTTAGTCACCAATAATGAATATACCCCGACTAAAAAAAAGTAGTAGCTAAATATTTTACTTTTGGCGACTAAACAAAATGTAAGTTGCCAATTCCATAACTTTTGGCAACTAAATTTTTTTTAGTCGCCAATTTTGGTCGCCAAAGGTGTATTTTATTGTAGTGTAACCAAGAAGATGAAAGAACAACCTTTCCACCACGAAGGTTAGTCTTTTCTCAATTGGAGAACAAAAGTACAAAATCCAAAACATAAGAGTAGAAAACAAAGGCTAAGAAAGTCAAAACCATTTCATCCGAAAAAAATCAAGGGTTGCAAAGTCTAATTCCTTCTCGAATGAAGTGCGTGACAACAATTAAAGTTAGTCATGTGGGCCATTTCAAAGCCAAACGACGCACCATTGTGTTAACTAGACACGATGAAGACCAAGTGAAAGATAACAACGATGAAAGTGAACATGTCATCACCTAAATGCAACAAAAGTTCAAGACACTCCTTGACATGAGTTTAAACTGTCTCACAAATCAAGACACTCTTTGACATGAGTTTAAATTGTCCCACAAATCAAGATACCCCTTGACACGAGTCTAAATTGTCTCAAAAAAATAAAGACACTCCTTGACACAAGTCTAAACTATCTCTCAAACACTAACAAACTCCTTGACATGAGTCTAAACCATCTTTGGGGGAAAAAAAAATTAAACTATGTTTTGACTTGATCCTTTGTGGGTTATGTAGGCAGCTTGGGGTTGTCCTCAAAGTTCAAAAAAAAAAAAAAACTTTGACCATTATTTTTATGCTACTTCTCTTGGGGACATGTATGCTTAAGCATATTGTATGAATGCATTGTGACAAGCTATATTAATTAGAAGCTGCAAACATATAATTAAATAAATGATAGCGAGTGTGTGAATGACATGCTCATGGTGAAAAATTAATCTAACAACCTCTGGTCGAAGGATGGTGGTGGAAGTGTCTACTTCACTAGTCCAATATTCAGTTGGCTAGCTCAATAGGCGGATTCTCTCTCTCTCTCTCTCTCTCTCTCCCCCCCCCCCACATAAGTCAAACTAACCATCTATAGTCGAATAGGTGGTGGTGGAAGTGTCTACTTCACTAGCCCAATATCCAGGCGGCTAGCTCAATAGGCTTATTCCCCTACATAAGTCAAACTAACCACCTATGGTCGAATGGGTGATGGTGGAAGTGATTACTTCACTAACACAATATCCAAGCAACTAGCTCAATAGACGCATTTCCCCACATAAGTTAAACTAACCACCTATGGTCGAATGGGCGGTGGCGGAAGTGTCTATTTCACTAGCCTAATATTCAGGCAGCTAGCTCAATAGGCGCATTCCCCCATATAAGTCAGACTAAGCACCTATGGTCGAATGGGTGGTGGTGGAAGTGTCTACTTCACTAGTCCAATATCTAGGCAGCTAGCTCAATAGGCGCGTTACCCCACATAAGTCAAATTAACCACCTATGGTTGAATAGGTGGTGGTGAAAGTGTCTACTTCACCAGCCCAATATCCAGGTGAGTAGCTCAATAGGCGCATTCCCCTACATAAGTTAAACTAATCACCTATGGTCGAATGGGTGGTGGTAGAAGTGTATAATTCACTAGCCTAATATTTAGGGGGCTAGGTCAATAGGCGCATTCCCCCATATAAGTCAAACTAACCACCTATGGTCGAATAGGTGATGGTGGAAGTATCTACTTCAGTAGCCCAACATTCAGACGACTAGCTCAATAGGCGTATTTCCCAACATAAGTCAAACAAACTACCTATGATCAAATGGGTGGTGGTGGAAATGTTTACTTCACTAACCCAATATCCAGACAGCTAGCTCAATAGGCACATTCCCTCACATATGTATAACTAACCACCTATGGTCGAAGGGTGATGGTGGAAATGTCTACGTCACTAGCCCAATATCCAAGCGAGTAGCTCAATAGACGCGTTCCCCCACATAAGTCAAACTAATCACCTATGCCAATGATGGCATTAGTTTTGTAAGCATTCAATGCTGAAATAATCTATAATTAGAAGGGGTTAGTGAAATGGTACAGTTTAAAAAAAAAAAAAAAGAAGAAAAAATATGGACGTCTATCTCCCAGGATAAAATGATCAACAACAAATATATGCGGCACTACAATATATTTGTACAACGAACACACTAAGTGTTTTATACTCTTTCTCACAAAAAATTAAATGCAGCAAAATGAAGAATAAATTTGCAGAGGTGAAGTACGAAATTTATCAATGTGATCATCAAATGAGGGTTGTCCTATTTATAGATGGATTGGTGGCTGCTGGTTTTGAATTAAACAGGTGCAAATATGTTTGAATAGGTATGAAACCTGTTTGGTTTTGAATTAAACAGATTTAAATCTGTTGGGTTCAAAATTCAAATAGATAAAAACGGGAAGGGACCTGTTTGGGTGTTCAGAAAAATCAGACCAGTTTATTTCCAGAATTAATTTGAATTATGGATTTTATTTTTCAAAAAATAAAATTCAATTCAAATGTTTTTGACCTAAAAAGAAAGGTATTGGGCCGGACAAGCCCAACCCAACCTCACACCATGCACTCGCGCCCAGCCTGACCGGTCGGACGGCGGCGGTGCGCGTGAGTGGTGATTTTTGGGTCCAATGGGTCTAGTCCATTTTGCCCATAACCTCCCTCTCTAAAACACTTGGGCACCCCTTGGGGCACACCCCAAGTTCCAATCCCATGCCTTATAAACCCATTCAAAACTTTCCACCAAATCAATGTGGGACAAGCCTTATTCAAACCTTTAAGGATTTTTCACCAAAACTCCATTTCCATGGAGCATACTTTGGCTTCAATTTCCCATTCACTCGGTAATGGTTTTCAGCAATCAAATATACCACGTGAATCACAACGCGCCATAGAATGCGTTACCACTTTGACCCGCGAAAATCGACGCTCGGGTCCCACCTAAAAAGTAGACCAAAGTTAGGAAAAAATTCTGGTTTTACCCAGAATTTTCCAACCATTTCCAACAGGTATGCACTCGTATGTGTGGAAGTTGATCTAACAAAGCCATTAATTTCAAGATTTTCCATAGGTAAATATACTTACATAGTAGAATATGAACATTTACATTACTTTTATTTCTAGAGTAGGAAAGTTGGGCATCAGAAAGATTATTGTAGTAGCAAACCGGCACCAGAGTCCTTTTTTGGGTGAATACTGGCTCCAGAGTCGGCGAAGACAAACTCAGTAACCACAACTAACAGTCATGAAGCTGGGCCACATCACTTTACAAAGGCTAGTTCCTTAAGAAGACAAGCTAACCCTGTCAGAGATCAGCAAGAAGAATTGGGCCTTGGATGTTAGTGAATAGAAGAAACAATAGGCCCAACCCTAATGGAAGACAAGTTAGGTCCAATAACTACAATCACAAAAGATCTCCTAATAGGTTTGGGCCTCTATCTTAGGACGGGTGATTCGATTTACACCAAAAAAATCATTAAGTACCCTCAATTTCTCAATACATTGTATTAAATTATTTAAGATTATAATTTACTCTCAATACCCCTATATTTTTTTTTCCTAAATTACCCTTCAAGGTGCACCAGAATAATAAACAAACCAAAAACCCAAATTATATCACTTTGAAAAACTATTTCAAAAATCTTTAAACAACTTTCTCATTACGTATTCCTTTTATTTATAAACAGATAACAACGATATAATAATATCAAATATATATATATTCATAGATATGATTTATAAACTATTTAAATCATTGTTGTTTTGATAATTTTTTTGAAAATAAAATTTAAATCAATAAGCAAACAACCCCATTAATGACTAATGCATATAAAATCAATCAGGTACAAGATCGTCACATTGAATACATGAAGAACAAAGAAAAAGGCATAGAGATGTTTAGAAATGAAAAAGGTAAGAGAGAGAAAGAACAAAGAAAATAGAGGCATGAAGATGTTTAGATTGGCTTCATGAAAAATCAAGAGTCTTTCAATAAAAATATAATGGCACATATTGAGTTCTTGTTTTTTTTTTTTTTAAGTAATAACACAATAACAAACAATGATGTTGATGATAATGGTGAGTTTTGATGGGGTGGATTAGGGTTTTAGAGTGAGAAGAAAAAATAATTCAAACTTGGAGAAAAATAAAAATATATGTATAAGTGGTTTGAGTGTATTATGAGAAATATATATATATGTATGTATATATTTCAGGGTTTAATGTGTATTATCCTTATTAGTAAATTTACATTAGGGTATAATGTTTTAAAATTTTATTTGAGTGTACTGAGCTATTATTTGGGTGCAAATAGAATCACCCGAATGGGACATGGAAGGAGCAAAGGAAAAGGCTAAGCACAAAAGCCCCATTTGCCCAAGCATGGAAGATATCTATAGAAAAGATTCCACTAGTGAGTCAGGCAATCCAAATGTAGCTCCAAAGATATATTCTGAAACAAAAGAGGATGGAAGACAACTTAACAAGGATAAGAATCCAACTGTTGACGGACAAGCTAGACCTAAGCAATCTGCTACAAGCTACAAACCGAGACTGGTGCAAGCCACAAGCAATGAACCAGAATTGATGATCACAAAGGTCAGTACACCCAACCACCCCACTATCTCCATTTCATCTCACTCCAGCCCGGATTTCATGTATTCCTCCTTTCCTATCTACCTTAAAAACTCCCAAAACTTTCACTAATAATTTTGATCTCAAACAAATGCCACCCAATATAAAACTCTAGCAACTCCAGCACCAACGAGGAACTAGAGATACCAGAAGTGCAACTCTCCAAGACGAGGCACAGTTTGGTGGCATCATACTTCGTGCCAGAGAGTGAAGCCATTCACCAAGTAGGCATCGAGTGGTGAATAGAAGAGATAAGGCTGAATGTAAAACGCAGGCAGATGAGCATGGGAGGAAGGCCACTGCAGGCCACTTAGATGGCAGCCATAAGGCCATTAGAGTTATCAAAGAAGATAGTGTGTAATATCATTGGTCTGGCTAACACAGATCCATTACCCATCTTCCTAACCGATCATCCATGAATATTATGTTATGGAATTTCCAGAAAGTCGGCAACAAAAAATTTAGAAGAAACTTCAGAGAACTCATTGGAGTATATCGCCCAAATGTTGTTGCTTTTTTTGAAACAAAAGTTCCCTTCAGCTCAATGGGTCTCTTTTTCAATAATCTGGGGTTTACTACTTCTACCATTGTTGATCCTGTTGGATGTGTAGGGGGTATATGGATGATTTGGAACCCTACCCAAGTCTTAGTCAGTGCCTATATTGCTAGCTCTCAAGTAATTCAGGCCACTGTGAAAAGAGAAGACTATGAAAAGTGGGTGCTAGCTGTAGTCTATGCTAGTCCTAATTCTGGTATGCATCAAAACCTCTAGAATGATCTTGAAAATTCTACAAACTCCATGACTAACCCTTGGCTTATTGCAGGAGATTTCAATGATGTCATGGGCCAGAATGAAAGGAGAAGCTTCACACAAAATAATCAGAGTAACAGATGCAGAAGGTTTCTTGATAACATTAACCGATGTGGGCTTATGGACCTAGGTTGCATGGGACAGAAATTTGCTTGGTCTAACAATAGGCAAGGAATGGCTAATACTATGGAAAGGTTGGATCGAGTGCTTCGCAATATGAAATGGAGGACCACCTTCCCTGAAGGAGCAGTCAGAAACGTTCCTCGTACATACTTGGATCACTCCCCTCTTATGGTCTACATGGAAGGTATAACTAAACTCTCCCCTGTAAATCGTCCTTTTAATATTGAAGCAGCTTGGTTATCCTATCCTGCTTGTAAAGATATTATAAATTCTTCTTGGAATCATGAATTTTTTCTTCAAGACAACCTAAAATCTATTGCTACTAACTCTCTTGTATGGAACAAAGATGTTTTTGGAAGTATTTTTAAAAGAAAAAAGTGCCTGTTATCTCGAATTGAGGGAATCCAAAAAGCTCAAACTATTACCTTCTCTCATAAACTTTTTTTTATTGGAAAAAGATCTTATTAGTCAGTATAACAAAACTGTTTTTCAAGAAGTTCTATGGTTTCAAAAATCCAGAGCTAATTAGATCACTCATGCAGAGAGGAACACAAAATTTTCCACATTTTTGCTATTACTGGAAGGAAAAAGTTGAGGATTGACCCTTTGAAAAATGATCAAGGTGTGTGGATTGCTGACCCCATGTTGGTGAAAGACCACATCCAAAATTATTACATTTCTTTATTTAACAATGAGGTTGTTGATGTTTTAGACCACTAGTGTAAATTACCACACAAATTTTCACATGATGAGAATAGTTTATTGTTGAGAAACATTACTAGTGTTGAGATTTGGGAGGCCATCAAGAATATTTATGCATACAAGGCACCTGGGAGAGATGGGTTTCAAGCCATATTTTACCAAAAATTTTGGGATGTGATTAGGGCTAATGTCTGTGCTTTTATCAAAAATTGTTTCAAGAGAAAGATATGCCTCCAATAGTAAACCAAACCCTTATTGCCCTCATTATTCCTAAGACCAAAATCCCTGAGAATATTAAGCAGTTTCGACTTATTAGACTTTGTAATGTCTCTAATAAAATTTTGTCTAAAATCTTGGTCAACCACATACAGCCCATCCATAATGATCTTGTTAGCCCCAACCAAAGCAGCTTCATTCCTGGTAAAGCCACTCATGATAATATTATCATTACACAAGAATTGATTCGCACTCTAAGGCACAAGAAGGGTAAATATGGTGGTCTTATTATCAAAATTGACCTAGAAAAGGCTTATGACAAAATATAATAGGAATTTTTTAGAGTAACACTTGAAGAGTTTAATCTAAATGAGCATTGGATAAATCTGATAATGGCTTGTGTTTCTTCTATTAGCTTCTCTATTTTATGGAATGGAGAAACCATGAATAATTTCAATCCAGGAAGAGGTTTGAGGCAAGGAGACCCGCTTTCACCTTGTTTGTTTGTGCTATGCATGCAAAGATTGTCTAATATGATCAGAGTGTGTAACTCCTTGCAAATAATGACAATAGGTACCCTCATAATACTTAATAGATATGCAGAAGTTTATAAGTTTCAAGCATTCATTAATGAAAACGTTTCTAGAACTATCTTTCATTCGTTGATTTTCCTTGAAACATCACAAAAGCTATCACATGCATTAATACATTCATTAATCCTAGGATTTGAATCTATAGCATGTGATCCATATATTGAAACTGTAGATAAATACAAGTTCATACCTTAAAGGCTACAAGTTTCCAAGACGATGCTTGGTTACAACAAAAGTAGGTCAAGCCCAATACAAAGAAAGCCTTAGGCTTATACAAAACAATATTTACACAACAAAATAAAATGAGTATACAGCTCTACAATCCTCCCAAGCTAACCTCTTGGTGGGGGCATATTATCAGCACCTAAAAGTTAGTTTCCACGTAGGGTAAGCTAGTAGAGATAAGTTTAATGCTCAGTATGATGCTTAACAATGCCATATGGTGAATGCACATGAATGTCATTTACCAAAACAATACATTTTGTCTTTCAAATAATACAATACCATGTTTATAATTCAATTGATAAATCATTACTTCCAAAATAGAAAACATGGTAGCGGATAGATACGCTGGGAATCTCTAGGTATATGTTTTCCAGTAGGCTATACAAGCAATATCAAAGCCATTTTACTAGTACTAACCAGAAGGATTGACACCTAACCACGCAGGTTTCTGGACTTTCACTAAGGACACACAAGCCAACATAAATAACCACAACCACACCCCCTAACCTAATTAACTAAAGCATTTACCTATTTTTCTTAAAAATGATTAATATATAATGATACTAGGATTATCGATCCTAACAACGGCTTCTCAAATCAAGGGAATTTCAAAATTTGTTATATGCCCAAGCTATTGGGATAAACATACAAACACATATACACATAGGCAACATCAATAGGCATGAAGCCCTAAATATAACAATTTTACTTTCTTAAGAGTCACTTATTTTTTTTTAAATTATTTCTTTGAAGTTCCTCAGTTTCTTAATTAATTTCACTTCTAACCCTAGGACCAAAATTCATGCGCCATTGACTCCCTAAATGTGGAATTACCACTTGAAAACCCTAGCTTTTCCGGTTGTCATCATGTTCGTCGGTGTAGACACCCCATTTTTGACCGCCCTTAAAACTTGGGCACCACTGATGGTTTACTTGGTGGAGAAAGGTGTGCAGGGTAAAGATTCAGTTTCTTCGGCAAGGAGAGAGACAAATCTCAACTTCACACCCCATTTTGGACCAAAGCTATTTTGGATGGTTTTTAGACCTTAAAACCCTCTCTTTCGAAACATTTTTGAAATAAAGTTTCTACAATGTTTCGAGGCTCACATTTTGTCAAATGATGTGCTTTTCGATAAACCGAGCAAGGACAAAGTGGAAATGAATGGAAGAGAGATGAAATCTTAGAAAAAATCTTTCAAAACACCTTGTTCGGGGGTTTGGAGTTGAAGAAAAGATGAGAAGAGAGAAGAAACCTAGCTGAGGAAGAAGTTGGGTATGAATCGCTAAGAAAGAGTCGAGCAGTCCTCGCTAAATCAGGCTTATCTGTCTATGCACTTGGATTTAAGCTATGAGGCCATAACTGTTGAAAAGAAGACTTCTAGGGCTTCATTTTGCATTCAAGAATCTCTTAAAGCCAAGTTCTGATGGGGGAGATATGATTGGTTGAAGTTGGGCATCATCCCGGTTGGACCGAAATTGAGCAACCTTCACCAAAAAAAGCATAACGTTTTTCACAGTTGGAATTTTTGATGCAAGGCTGGTTTCATTGGAAAGCTTACTGCCAGGGATTCAATTTTGACATAAGAATGACCTGAAAAGGAGTTCATATAAAGGAGTTATGCCCGTTTGAAGTTGGACCTGCGGAGCAGATTTTTCCTGCCGGCCGACCAAACAATGTGCCGACCGACCAGAACAATGTGCTAGCCGACCAAATAAGTAGCAGCCCAACCATTTATAGTAGCCGGCCAACCAATTTTGCTGGCCGGCAACCTTCCTACGTGTTCTACAGACTGAATGGATGCCAGTTGTGCCAGCTGGAGGGCACAGACTGGATCCTCCATACACGTGTATGGAGGATATACACCCTTGTTTAGCTTCCTCAAGAAGCTTTGAACCCTTTGTTTGTCTATAAAAGAGGCTCTCCCTCTCCTTGCCACAGGTTTAGAACCTGGTTTGAGGCATACATACACTCTCACTCTATATCTCTACATCCAAGCTCCAAAGCTCCATTGTTCTTGGCCCATTTCCACTACACCTCTTAGCCTAACACCTCCAACACCAACCTAAGCTCCTTGGAAGGTCTTGAGAGGTCCTAAGGTCTGAGTTTTTGGTCTCAAAGCTGCTGGAGTTGCTGAGCTTCAAGGGTAACACTTCTTTCCCTCTTTTTGACATTATTTTGCTTCATCTCTTAGCCTAGTTTGAAAGCATATTTGGGCTTTGTCATAAACTGAAAAAATTCTTATTTTGAGCTTCTTAACATGTTTTTTGAGACCATTTTTCTGTTGGGGGTCATCTACCCCCTTGCATGCTTCATTTCCCTTTGTTTTGAGCTATGCATTAGGGCCTTTGTGTTGAGCTTTGTTGGACCTTTAGACCACTGAAATCCAGCGGATTTTTAGTGGTTATCATGTGTTTTTGAGCATCAAAATCAGAGAGGGGCGACCCTCTCACCCCTTGTCTTGTTTACTAGCATTGTTGGCCTTACAAAGGAGCCCCTATTTTCATGTTTTCAAGCCATGTTCCAGGCCATTTTTGATGATTTTTAGGACCTACATGAACTCTGTCCAGAGTTGTTTTTGCCATATTAGGTGTCCCTCTTGCATGTGTAGAGTAACCCTCTTCATGGCCTTTCAAAGGACCCTTTACTTGCATGCTTCCTAGCCTTATTTTAGGCCCTTTTCAGTGATTTTTAAGGCCTTCATAACCTCTTTCCAGAGATGGTTTTGTCATATTGAATGTCTATCTTGCATGTGTAGAACAACCCCTTGCATGGCCTTCCAAAGGAGCACCTCATTCTAACATGCGTTGACTGAGTTTCAGTGGCTTTTTGGTCATATTTTGGCATGCCATGTTTTTGTTTTTGGCTAGTTTGGTGACCTCTTGATTGCCTCACATGCTTGTAGTGCAAACCCCCTTTACTAGCTTACATTGTATGCTATGTTGACCCTTGATTTTAGCACTTTTTGGCCATGCCTTAAACTGATTTTGTGCATGTTGTGGACTGCCTTAGCTCTGTTTTTGGGTCTCATGGTCGAATGATGCTTGTTTTGCATGCTTGTAGTTCAATATCCATGCCTAGCTTTGAGATTTGAGGTCTATTGCATGCATGTACTGAGATGCTTTCATGTTTTGGGGCCCTTGCACATCATATTTCAGAGCTTATATGAATGCCATATTCTCATATTTTCCACTCTTTAAATGTGTTTGAGAGTTGTGCATGAATGCCTTGTTTTTGGACCATTGAATGAGCTTCATTTCCATGCATTTTGAGCCATCATTTTAGACCATTTTCCCACTGTATTGGACCTGCCTAGGGTCTGTTTAGGTTTGGTTTGGTCATATGTGCATCGCTTTGTGTACCTCTAGTGTAACCCACTTCACTAGTTTCAGTATTCGGGCCATCTAGCATGCATTGTGTGAGTCGTCTGCATGTTTCGGGACCATCTTTTATGCCATTTCAGAGCTGGAAAATATGTGTTTGTATGCCATATTTCATCCCTTGCCATGCCTTTCTAGAGTTGCACTTTGTGCCTTAGGTTCGGTCCCTTGCATTAGGCATGTTTGCATGAGTGTTCTTGCTTTAATTCCATCTACAACAAAAAAGGCCTTTGATGACAGATTGATTTTGTCTCCAAACATCAAAATTTCGTCACTAAAGTGATTTGTGACGAAAAAAATTTGTCACCACGTTCGTGGCCTATAGGTCGTCACAAAAAGTACCTGGTGACGAAAAACAATTTCGTCACCTATTTTTCATTTTTGGCGACGAAATGTTTCGTCTCCAAATGTTGAATTTTTCGTCCTCTAAAACACCAATTTCGTCACCAAAACTAAATAATATTTTATTTTAATTGTTTTTTGCGACGAAATATTTCGTCACCAAATATATTTTAGTGACGAAAGTTTTCCTCACCAATGATATGGATTAAGGTGACAAAAAAATTCGTCACTAAAATGAACAAAAAAAAAATTATTCAATGACTATTTTGTCACCAAATATTTCAATTTAGCGACGAAATATTCAACAAATGTGACGAAATTATTTGTTTCATACTATATCATTAGTGACAAAATTATTCGTCATGTTTTTTGAAAACTAATAGCGACATTTTTTATTTCATCACTAATAAAAATTAAAAAATTTGAAAATGAGAGTACTATTTTCTTCCGAATTTTTTTCTTTTCAGTAACAATTCCCTGCGCCTTTCAATAACCTGTTCAATAAAATATCTATTACAAATCAATACAAAAATCTGTTCATTTTCATAAACATCACAATCGAATTTTAGCACTATCCACAAAAATACAATATGAACTACATTCAGATTATAAACATGTCTCTTAATATCCACAAAAAACGTCTACTAATATCCATAAAAATATAATATCAACCGTATGTAGATTACCAAACACATCTCCTAATATCCAACAAAAAAACATGTCTACTAATATCAACAAAAATAAAATATCAAGGGCGGATTACCAAACATGCCCCGTAATACTAACAAAAATATTTATTTACAACACAACCAAAATACATGTAAGGTAAAATGAACAAAAACACAAAATGAGCTACCATCGGCCCTCCAAATTACCAAACACGTCCATATCAAATCTCGAATCTGCAAAAAAATGAAACACAAAAAAAAAAATGTCAGTTAGACAATTATTATCTTATCCATAACATATACAATTTAACATGCATTTTTGGACTTAGTTTTCAAACCGGGAGTCCTGTGCCAGTTCTGTAAGTTTCCACAACTCACATTGGTCAATCCCGAGGTGTTTGAGGTGTTTTCTGGGCCGTCTCGTGGCTGTTGCACGATTTTGGCCCCCGAAAGCCTATTTTCAAGCTTAAGTGTGAAAAAGTACATTTTTGAACTTAGTTTTCAAACCGGGAGTCCTGTGCTAGTTCCGTAAGTTTCCAAAATTCACATTAGTCCATCCCGAGGTGTTTGAGGTGTTTCCCGGGACGTCTCGTGGCTATTGCACGATTTTGGCCCCCGAAGGCCTATTTTCAAGCTTAAGTGTAAAAAAGTGTATTTTTAGACTTAGTTTTCAAACCGGGAGTCCCGTGCTAGTTCCGTTATTTTTCACAACTCACATTGGTCCGTCCCGAGGTGTTTGAGTTGTTCCCCGGGCTGTCTTGTGGCTGTTGTACGATTTTGGCCCCCGAAGGCCTATTTTCAAGCTTAAGTGTGAAAAAGTGCATATTTGGACTTAGTTTTCAAACCAAAAGTCCCGTGCTAGTTTCGTAAGTTTCCACAACTCACATTGGTCCGTCCCGAGGTGTTTGAGTTGTTCCCCGGGCCGTCTCATGGCTGTTGCATGATTGTGGCCCCCGAAGGCCTATTTTCAAGCTTAAG
Source organism: Camellia granthamiana (assembly GCA_036172215.1). NCBI lineage: Eukaryota > Viridiplantae > Streptophyta > Magnoliopsida > Ericales > Theaceae > Camellia > Camellia granthamiana. The sequence goes on from CM069912.1 coordinate 33,816,886, forward strand.
TGTGGAAAAGTGCATTTTCAGACTTAGTTTTCAAACCGGGAGTCTCGTACTAGTTCCGTAAGTTTCCACAACTCACATTAGTCCGTCCCGAGGTGTTTGAGGTGTTTCCCGGGCCGTCTCGTGGCTGTTGCACAATTTTGGCCCCCGAAGGCCTATTTTCAAGCTTAAGTGTGGAAAAGTGCATATTTGGACTTAATTTTCAAACCGGGAGTCCCGTGCTAGTTCCGTAAGTTTCCACAACTCACATTGGTCCGTCCCGAGGTGTTTGAGTTGTTCGCCGGGCTGTCTCGTGACTGTTGCACGATTTTAGCCCCCGAAGGCCTATTTTCAAGCTTAAGTGTGGAAAAGTGCACTTTCAGACTTAGTTTTCAAACCGGGAGTCTTCTGCTAGTTCCGTAAGTTTTCACAACTCACATTGGTCCGTCCCGAGGTGTTTGAGATATTCCTCGGGCCGTCTCGTGGCTGTTGCACGATTTTGGCCCCCGAAGGCCTATTTTTAAGCTTAAGTGTGGAAAAGTGCATTTTTGGACTTAGTAATTCTCTCAAGAAGAACTATATTTGATTAAATGTACAAATGGTATACACCATTATATACTAACATGATTCTCATCAACTATCTGTAAATACTCTGTATCCTTTATGTAAGAAAGAGAAGAGAGCAATTCTCGCAAAAAGAATTGCTCATATTTTTCACCTAATAATTAAATCCTTGATCAGACCTTAAATATACTCAAAAAATTATGCATTAGATGAATAAAATCAAGGTCCATGCACTCCAAATGTATTTTTGAGAATCATTAGCAAGCTTGAATCGTTTATCAAAAGGTAATACCTGAACTGAACCTTACGGTTTCAGCCTATCAAGTTATGGCAGGTAGAATCACAAGGATATGCAGAGTCAATTTCCTTGGTCACCCTTCTTCCAAAGTACCAATCGCCTACTGCTTCTGCAATGGTCTGTAAGAAATTGACTGGTTGTTACTCACTATGAAATCAATGATATTGATAATAGTCAATGGTGCATAAATTTTTGCAGGGACTAATCACATCACTAAAATGGCAACCTTAGATATTCTATGCTAATAGAACAAGTAATATTCAGTCATGAACTATAACACCACACCTTAGTTGCAGGAATCGCTCAACTCGGTGGCGATCCTGAGTAAGAATCGCGATTCCGCGATTCCGCGAAAGAAACGTATAAGAATCGCGTTTCTGTGGAGAGAGAAATGCGATTCAGTTCGAGATAGAATCGTAAAGGAGAGAGAGAGAGAGAGAGAGAAACCCTAACCTGATCGATCGTCTTCGTCTCTGAGGGCTTCGATCTTCGTCACTCTCTCGATCGTCTTCGTCTCTGCTTCTCTCCCTCTTCATCTCTGATCGTCGTTCTCTGCTTCGTTTCTGTTCTCTGCTTCTCTCCTCTTCGTGTCTGCTTCGTCTCTGTTCCGTCTCTGTTCCCTTCACTCTCTCTCTTCGTCGTTCTCTTCAAACTCTCTCTTCGTCTCCCCGTGTTTAATGTTTGATCATAATATTATATATAACATATAATATATATAATTTATCATATATATAATATAATATATATATTATATTATATATTATATAATATATAATTTATCATATATATATATAATATATATAATAAATATAATTTATCATATATTATATATGTAATAAAATTTATAAATTATAATTTTTATCATATATAATAAAATATTTAATTATTATTTTTTAAAATATGATATATAATAATAATTTTTGTAAATTATTATTTCTTAATTTTTTAACATATAATAAATAAAATAAATTATTCAATTATTTAAAAGAAATCTAATTAAATCATATATAATAAAAAAATTATAAAATAAATTATCTAATTTTTCTTTTTATTTATTTTAACATAATTTCTTATTTCTTATTTATTATAATTTTTTATTTATAATATATAAGCGCTCCTAATTTACGACTCCTCTAAGTGGTCACGTTCCCGCGCCCCTGCTCCCGCTCCCGCTTCGTGCAACTAAGCACCACACCATGGCATGCTTTGTCAACTTATTACATTATATCAGTCATAGATTATGATTTCTAATTAAATTTGTACACACATAGGATTGAATCATTCTATGCATGGGTTGTAGAATATTTGACATGACTATGACGCATACCAATATTTGACATGACTATGACGATAAGATTCAAGACCTCAAATTTGAGTCTCTCAAGGGACCTGGAGGTTAGATCATTTGTTAACTTCTAGTGTCAGCACATCCCTTAGGTGAGTAAGGTAATCTTCTAAAGCCACAAAGTAAAAGTTCTTCTTGTTCATGAGCCCCAATAATAAAAACTTAATAAAACACATCTTATCCAAAAGGCCCAATGAAAAAGGAAAACAAATTCATACATAAAAGCCCAATAAAAAAAAAAATTTGTTCCTCGTTGAAAGATCCCTATGGTGAAAACAGTAAACACCACTTAATTACTAAAATAGATATGCAAGGAAAATGAATGATAGAATAAAAAATTACAATGTAATAAATTAATAAATATTATTTATATATATATATAAGAGTCCTATTTGAGATTTCACCCAAGGCCCCGATAGTATTGGGCTGCCACTGCTTACTATAGGGGGAGCAGTCGTTACTAAGGTGGTTTGGATTATGATATCTTGTACATTCAAATGAGGCATTTGTTTACTAGTGTCATTTTCCATAGAGTAAACTATAATTGGATAGTAATGCTTCACAGAAATAGAATAACGAAATTTATTATCCATATCATATAAGCACCTACTATTATCTCAACTGGAACCATTACAATACTTACTTCTTCATATGGAAAGATTTACCAGTAAAGAAATAAGATCGCTATAGACGGATCTAATAGTGTGATTCAAACTTATGTCTCTTCTGCAAAGAAAAGGCCAAAAATTAATTTTTAAAAGAGGGAAAGATAGGATACAAAATTACAGATTAAAAAATAATGGCACATGATGTATATTATACATTGAGTTATATTCAACAAATCATTAAAAATAAAAAATAATGGCACATGAATCTGTGTGTATACATTGAGTCTGCAGAAGAATGTAGTGCTATTCTGCGGCTTTCCACAAGGCTTTGAAGAGGTTTTATCAGTCTGCAGCAGAATGTATACATCTTTATTTATTAAACATAATTGCAGGTACCTTTTTAAAATACGTAGGATCACATAAACCTCTTACCTTAAAATTGTCTCTGGACAGACATAGATAATGTCATACATGCCTCTCATTGATTTCTGCTCATTGACCTGTAGCAAGACAACAACTATCCATAATACAAAGAAAGCTAAACAAACTTCCTCAGGTTCCAAGGGACATAAGCTTTAAAAGTGGTAATGGCTCAAGGAAGAAGGCAACTACAAACAAGAGGGGCAAAGGGCAGGGGTAATAATGAAGGAAGAGAAAAAGAGAGCCTTCGATGTATTATTAGTCAAAACCATGATTTTTTTTTTAATGAGTAATATTTATGATAGAGATTGTTGATGCAGAAGGCATGCTTTCCTACACAAGCACAGTAGGGAAAACATAATTTTCTAATAGCATCTATGATGTGTTCACATCTGCCACTCAGTTCTTCAAAATCCATTACTTCAAGTTGCAAAATGGGACTAAAAGTGTACTGTTAAGAATTCAATCCATATCCTCTTCAGCCTTAGTCTCATTGCACGCAGACACATTAATAAATGCACCACCTCTAAGGTTTGATGGAATCAAAATGCCTTATTTTAGTACACATCTGTTCCAGCCACATTAATTTGAATTGTCAATGTAATAAAAATAAAAAATAAACAAACAAATGACCTAGAAAAGCATTCTGAAATTCTGATCAAAGAGTGATATTATGAAAATTCGTTTAACAAACCAGCCAAGTGCAGAACACTTGGAGGCTAACACCTAAAATGTATGGTATCCAGGTCAATAAATATGAGCAGATTGAAGGAACAAGTTAATAGTAAGGGCACTATTTCTTTATTTAGAAATTCCAAGTAGTTTATTAGCCTCCCACATTACTCTCCAGGTATAGGTAAATTTACAGTCCCTGAAGCACAATGTAATGGAAAGAATAGTTTTATTTTAGTAATTACCCACCTTGAGCATATTTAGAAAGAATGACCTATCTGGATTCAATCTCTTCAACTTTAAGAAAGTATAAGCAAAGCTCAGTTGATCACATGATGTAAAACGGTTAACTTCATTAAACCAAAGGCATGAAAATAAATTTGACATCAGTGTATGGGCCCTAACAATAAATGAACCTTCAGGCACATCTGCAGTGCAAAGCATATGACAAACAAAAATAAGCACTTAAGCATCAAGGGGCAATAATTGCATATAAGGAAAAAGGAAAACTCCAAAATAAAAAAAGACAACGACACGCACAACTTGGAAGAGGAGTATTTCGGTCTGAAGGGTCAAACTTGGAGAGACCATCAGACTGGTTAAAGTTGAACTGTTCATCAATGACTGTGTGGTTGTATTTATTTAGACACTTATTCTGGTGTACCTCCTCCCAAACACAATGGGGAGTATAATGATTTGAAATAGCATACTTTGATCCAGTTCGCCACAAAAAGAATTCAATGATTAGCATCGAATCAGTCTGAAGTCACATCTTGCTATCAAAGCCAAATAGAATACCTAAGAAATCACCACAGAAAAAGAAAACATGTTAAGTAGAAATCTTGGTGTTGGTTAACGAAGAAAGAAAATAAGGTCTATAACCCAGTCATCTACAAAATTTGGTGTGAGAATCACCTAGAAGAAGGGAAGAGACGATGTGATAGAAATTTTGGCACCTTTCTAGTTTTGCACATATCCTTGTAGGGTAGGTTCCTCACAAAAACTATTCTCCATAACCCAATACATACTCTCTCATCAGGAACATTCCCCTCTGTTGACAGTTTCAACAGTGTTTGCTCATCTAAAAACATGATGAAACAAACATTCTTCTTTGAATACTCACTGATCTATAGCAGAGAAGAAATATTTACCAAACAGAGTATACTATCCTAAAGATAACACAGAAAAACAAAAGCAAAACCCAAAAACATCTAGCAGTTCCAAAAAAATGAATTTTTTTGTTGTGATTATTGACAGCTAGCACAGTGGAGTAAAGAAACTAACAGTTACCTTCTGAGCTGGACACACATTCAGTGTCTAATCCTGAGATCATAATAACAAGATCATGAAACATAGTCATACTTATGAGAAATGGTATATCACGAAAGCTCAAAGCACTGTCAGCATAACAGAATTGAATGAAAATGTAAGAAATTATCCAGTTAACAATCAGAATTATCTGAATAAGAACCAGAGAAAAGAAGTACCAACATATTTCTGGCAATGTAAATGCACTCAATATAAACCATAATCACATATTTATTAGGAAGGCAAAAAGTAAACACTACAGAAGAGTGATCTCTGAAAACATAAATGCCTCAACTTTAAAAGTAAATGCCTCAAAGAAGGCGAGTAAAAAACCAGACTGTGCAAGAAATGCCATAATTCATACCAAAGTTGTGAGTCTTTGATTGACCATGAACAAAAAAAAAAAAAAAAAAATTAAAAATTTACAGAGTCATGGGAAGCAAAATTGAGAATTTGCAAGTATAGGAAAAGGTTTTCAAAAAGAAGTAATTTAGAGGACACAAAGAACATGCAAAAAAGTTAATATGCAACAATAGGTACTAATCTCACCATCAATAAAAATAATTAACAAAAAACAAAAGAAGAAGAAAGAGTATAACCTAGCCCTTCTAAACAATCCACAACTTTCTGATTCATTTTGATTGCCTCATCACAAAAGTAGAACAATAAATAAAATCATCACTTTTGCCAATTCTTTTATGGCTTTCCTAAATTCGCTCACTGCCTTTTCTATTTCTTAGTTCTTCTCTTTATAGACAAATTTTTCTTCCACAATAATTCATTTAACACGTCAGCAACTTAATTTCTTGCCTAAAGGTACCTGGTTAAAGCAGAAAACCCCAAAGAAAATCAATGAATAAGAATGGTACCATTGTATGTTGGAGAAATTATGGAATCCCAATAATTTCAATAACGAATAGATGCATACAAACAAGATTTATATTACAATTCAGGCCTCTGCACAATCATGAAAACAGTGCAGCAGTTTGAATCACATCCTTAAACTATGACAGATACCATGAAAAATAGGACTATCAACTTCCACCACATGAAATGCCTCTAGAAATTAAAAAGATTTATATTAGAATTCCGGAACATTATTCATCATTCTTAAAAAAAAAAAAAACAAAACAAAACAAAAAAAAATTGATACTTTAGATTGAAACAACAGAATTCAAGTTAATTGAAAAGGACTCGGTAGTCTTGAAATCAATCAAGTGTTGATTAATTTGGGAGGAAAGGTGACTGCTGACAATGGGTTCTTTTTTTTCCATGAATTAAAATGATGACCCATCTATTCTATTTTATTATATAAAGCATACAGTCTAATTTGCTTGTCATTGTTTTGTATATGTTAGCAGATAGATTTTCAGGTAATCCATAGGGGCAGATCAGAAGGCAAGAGAGGCAGAGTCCCCAAATTTGTATCATGTTAAACACAAATAGGAATCATAAATCAAATTTATTTTCTAAAAGCATTACAAGAACCAATCAAACAAGCTAATGAGAAATTCCAATATCAAAAAAAATATAAAAATAAAATAAAATCAAATTGTTTATCTGTTGGAAATCTAATGAATATATCCTTATTTCTAATATTAAACACATATATAAGGAAACAAAATATCTTCAGTTTTCTTATTTTCATCTTCTTGTGTCCCAAACCCTAAATTCCTCATTCTTGTAGGGAAAATGAAGGAGATTATATAAACATACATATATATATATATATGAACACATAGAATACACAGAGAAAGAGAGGCAGAGAGTGCTTACCAGGAAGAGAGAGATGAAGGCAGTGATGATGGTGCAGAGAGAGAAAAGAGAGAGATTGCAGAGAGGTCGAATCGTTCGATACAGAGGAGTGTAGAGATTGGCAAGGCTACTAACGGCGGTGGCGATCGGCAAGGCTACTAGAGGTAATGGCGATGGCGATGGCGATGGCGATGGCGATGGCGATGGCGATCGGCGTTGTGGAAGAGCAAGAGATGAGTGCGGTGCAGTGGAGGAGCAAGAGATGAGTGTGAGACAAATGTTGAATACGGTGAGATACAAGGGGTGGGTATGTTAGGGTTTAATTTGGGAATTGATTTTGTGTGTGTGTGTGTGAGAGAGAGAGGGGGAGAGAGAGACAGTAGTAAAATAAATATATATAATCACATTTATTTAAAATGTGTGGTTAAAAAAAATATTATCTTACTCATTAAATTAAGTGTGATTAAAAAATTATTTTAGTTTTTTTAATCATATTTTTAATAAAAGTGAGATATTTTTAATTCTTCTTATGTGATCTTTAATCACATGTTAATTAGAAAGTGTGATTAAAAAATATATATATCATCACACTTAATTGAAAAGTGACATAAAAAATAAATATTATCACACTTAATCAAATTAAGTGTGATTAAAATATCAATTTATTTTTTTATCACACTTTCAATAAAAGTGAGATATTTTCATTTGTCAAAGTGTGATCTTTCACCGTTTTTGTAGTAGTGTAATCAAGGAGATGAAAAGTTATTTTGGACTGAAATTTTGATATTATTCAATTTAGGCACTAAATCAAAAAAAAATTGGCGCTGTAATTTTGGGTGCATGTAAAGACATAGAAAAATATGAAAAAAAATAAAAATAAATCATAATTGGGCAGTAATGTGATAGTATTCCGACCAAAAAATAAATCTAGGTATTTTATGAAATTTTTTAGTTACCAAAGTTGCAATTTGTTGCAGTGAGAGAGAGATATAAAAGGAAAACTGATAAACACACACACACACACACACACACACACAAAAAAAAAAAAAAAAAGAGGAAAAATTAGTAGTCTATTTTTTTTCATTACAATCCAATTTGTCAAAATTTTCCCTCCAAAATTAGTGATAAAATAATTTCCTAACTAAAAGGTCTCAAAATATTAAAAATTATTAGTAACGAAAATATATTTCTCACCAAATAATCTTAAAATATTTATAAAAAAATGTAAAATTAATGGTGACGAAAATATATTCCTCACTAATAATTTTATAATAAATGACAAATTTTTTTCTCACCAAAAGTTTTAAAATTTTGGCGCCACTCGGAGGTTGGAAAAGTGAGAAGAGGGAAGAGGGAGCTCAGAAAAACGAGAAGAGGGCAGGGGAGAGAGAGTGAAGCGAAAACAGGGAGCGAGAGAGAGAGAGAAAGAGAGAGAGAGCGTTGGCTGGTGATGTGCGGGTTGACCGATGTAATAAAGATGAACGGATGGTGTGACGGAGATATATGGGTGAGGGAGTGACAGAGAGAGATATCTATGGTTCAATTTTATTTTTTACTGATTTTACGCATTTGATGACGAAATTTGGTTTTCCTCTCTAAAAATAATACATTTGGAGACGAAATTATTTCCTCTCTAAAATTCTTTACAACGGTGATGAAAAATTTCGTCTCCAAAATGGCGGCTAATCTTCCACCAAATTTTCCAAGGGTGGGAAATTGTTTTGTGACGAAAAATAAAATTTAGAGACAAATAAAACTTTCGTCACCTATTGTTTTGTTTGATTTTAAGCATTTGGTGACGAAATTTGATTTTCGTCTCTAAAAATAGTACAATTAGAGACGAAATCTTATTTTCATCACTAAAATATGCATATTTGGCGATGAAATATTTTTTCGTCACGCGTTTTCGTCACTATAAACCTTTTTTGTTCATGTTGGCCACTGATTTGGGTGCGGCCGTGGCCTATCCACTTTGGTTTAAGTCCATCTTGCATTGTGTATGCCATGTTTCAATGCGTTGTGCATGTTATGTTGTTGTCGGCATTGTGTATGCCATGTTATTCCTTGCATTGTGTATGCTAGGTTGTTAGTTGCATTGAGTATGCCATAGTTGCATTGCATTGTGTGTGCATTGCCTTACCTTTTGATTAAGCATGATAGAGGTTGGGCCCCTTTTGTGTTTTGTGCATTTCATTCCATATTGATGTGCACACCTGGCTCCTTTGGCCATCATGCATCGAAATGCGTGAGTGGTGGCCCGAGGGTCGAGAGCCATACTCCCTTGAGTTCATAGCATGATAGGGAGGGTGGCCATGCACACATTGTCTTGTAAATGCATTGCCATGCTCTGTTTGCCCTCTGCTGCTGTCAAAACAGGGTTCTGCAGGAATAAATGGTCGGCCGACTAGTTTTAATGCCGGCCGGCAAAATACATTTGGCCGAGAGCCCAACTTTTGGTCGGTGACCATTTTTCTACAGCCGGTGGCACTATATCTTGGTCGGTGACATCCTAAAACACTCAGGGAGTGATCCAAAAGGGTTCTGGAAACTTGCATAATTTTCAGAGGAGCAGGGCAGTGCAAGCAGAGGCAACATTTGTCATGGCAATGGATTTCCGGGCAAAGCCAATCCGAGCATGCGTGCATCCCTCTTCCCGAGGCCTTTTACTGCTTTCCATAGCTTAGTTAATTTGTTTAAATTAGTTAAGTGTTATGTAATATTTAATTAGCTATGGTAGTTAATTATTTATTCGGTTTGTATTATTTATTCGGACCCTCTGAGCAAGGGCAATGTTGTAATAAGTGTGTGTGCGTGTGTGCATGTCTTCCAACCCCACGTCTTTCTCCCTTTTATTTACCAGCTTTCAGTGGTTAGATTAGGGCATGTTTCAATTAGCATCCTTATGCTCCGCATGTTTGCATTCATTCATTTGTATTGCATGCACCGAGCTCGGCGCATCATACTAACTGCATTGTACTTCAATTCTAAGTTGAATACGTGTTAGCCTATTTCTAGTTGCATTTTGCATGTGTTGCATTAGTCATCTCAACATGAGCTAGGATCATGCATTTGATTACTAACTAGCTTTTGTTTTGGCTCGGAGTACTAGGTAAGCTTTTTATGCTTTAGCATCTTGCATGCGTGTGAGTGTTGCCATGATAGCATGCTTGCCATGAGGTTATGTGCTTATGTGATATAACTGCCTGAATGCCTGTGGGTGAAAGTTGGGTTACTTGAATTGGAACAATTCATGATTGCGAGTTTTAAGCCCACTTGAGAGTGGCAAATCACCATGTTTTCTAAACCCACTTGAGGGTGGCAAAATCTGCATTTTAGCCTACTTGCGAGTAGCAAACTGCTTTCAAAAACAAATATGAAATGTTTTGTTCCAATTCAGACGATCCGGTCTATACTTGTATGTTACGCGCATCACATAGTAATTTTAGGCTAATAAACCGGAATAAGAACACATATGTTTTCAAAACTCGATATCATGGTTAGTAGAGGCCAATCTTTGATCGGGCGAGCAGGGGTGTTCACGAAGTGACCTTCCCCAATCGTACACAAGTTCTCGAGCCGAGGCAACTTTGGTGATGACGGACACGTGGCCTTAGGCAACGAGTCAGGGTTTCCTAAATTCTCCCAAAATAAATATTTAGGTGGCGACTCTATATCTGGCAAAGCAGTTCATGTTTGGCACTTCTTTTTAAAAATCAGTTTTTCAAAACGATTTGCCAGATTTGGACTCTTTGGTGATTTATCAGTCTTGCATTGCACTTTGTGAGATCAGATTAAGAACTGTGACATTTGAGTCCTGAATTGTAGTGAGCCCAAATGAATGAAACGGGATTCTTCCCGGGACGTTCGGGGACGTCTACAGTCGGTAGGTAGCCTTTTCGTTCAAAACAAGAATGCAAACCAAATTGGACTCTCTAACCCTAATTTAATTCAATTCTACACTAAAATAAGTATTTCAATTCATAAATTAAACCCAAAGCCCTCACATTTTTATTAAATAACACAATGACCCCAAACAAGTACCATTATATATTATTATATACACTTGTACCCTAAAATCATTTGTTAAACATTATATTTTACAACTTTCAACAATTGTACACACAAAAAAAATATAAACAAGTCCCTCAAATCTACCTCACATGGCCGGCCATCATCTTGAAAATATGATGAATTTACTTTTGAGACAAGTTTGCATAAATTATGGAAATATCTTTGACTTGGTACAAACTTATATATATATATGTATATACGTAACTAGGTTGGTTTGATTAGGAGGAAAACTCTAACTAGATCATGTTTAGGAACCTAATTAAGGCCTCTAAACTTCCACTATTCCATTGGATTCAAACTAAATCCAAAACATCCCATTCAATTCCAACCAAAGGGCATTTTGGATCTTTCACACCAATATTTCTATAAAAGCAACCCCTCTCTTAGCATTTTGCATACAAGAACACACACACACACACACACACACACACACACACACACACACTATATTCGGCTGAGAGAAAGAGAGGGAGGAGGGTGAGCTTGGTGGAAGATAGAAGAGGAAGAGAAGTTTGCTAACAATTCCAACAAGCCTCGAGTAAGCCACAACACATCTCTCTCTTATTTTTCCTTTCAAATGCATGCTCTTAGAAGTTTTAAACATTCACTTTAGATGTTCTTTGATGGTATTCTTGTGTTAAAAATGAAGGAGTTGAGACTTGATTCTACCCTTCTTGTATTTCTCTTAATCGGTATAAAACTACCTTTTTCCATATCAATCTCTCAAAATTTCCAAAGGCACACCTTCACCTTAAATTTATGATTTTAATACATATTATTTAGCATGTTTCATCACAATATAAGTGGAAAATTTTCCCTATTTGGCCTCTTTTCTCACCAACTTACTTATTTTAAGAACTGTGCCAGAAAAATCTGTTTTACAACCAACTTTCGACAATTCTAGAAAAATGTGGAAAAATCTTCCGGACCTAAATTTTATTTCAAAATCTTCCTTAAGGAGTTATATTTCAAGGAAAATTGGTGTCATTGAAAACGACGAGCAGTTTGTGAGAAAATCTGATTTTCGTAAAGGTCGACGAATCTGGACAGAGCTGGAGTATTTCTAAAATAACTAAAAATATGGAAAAGCTATTCCATTTCTGAAAAATGTTATGAAAACTAGATAAAATTCTCTACCAACCATAGGAAGGTCAGATTTGGGAAAAATCTGAAATAGTTCTTTTAATCTTGATCTTTAAGTGGCTCTGAATCTGGAAATTCTATTTACATTGGTGTTTTGTGCTCTTGACTTTATGAATATGTTTAATTGTGTACTATCATGACTTGGTATGATATTATACATGTCACGGTTATGTATTTCTTTGTCCTTTGGTGATGCTTACACTTATGCAATTTATTTTATTCTCACTTGTACTAACTAATTATAATGTTAATCCAACAAAAAACTTAATGGGGGTGGCGAATGAGGTTTCGATCACATGAGTAATATTATGAGATTAAGTTATGTTCAAATGGAATTGGTTAGTCGGACGGGTCCCCTTTGGTAAGCTAAATCTTGCGCAAGTGGTTGTTTCGGAATCCTTGAATGGAGCGGTTGTATTCAGACCCTAGGTGGTTCGGTGCACTGAGGGATTTTGGCAAGGCCCATCATTATCGTCTCTTTTGAAGCCCTGCAGTTGGCGCTACGCAGTATATAACCATCGGTAGGCATCTGAGGTAAGGTCTGCAACAAAGTAGCAAAAGAGGGGGCATATCGAATAATCCGTGTCCAATTCTTGGAGTTCGGAGGACGAAATCTCTTTGGGGGATTTCTAGACTACTAACAACTAACCATGTAATCTATGCTATGTACTTCAACTCCATGACCCTGACCTTTGTTTTTTTTTTTATTTTAAATGTCGTTGTGTATTGAACTGGGAAAAAGGGTCAGGGTATGTGTACATTTGCTAGGTATTCAAAGCTTACGGCGTATTATGCCACGTGCTGAAGAGGAGCTTCTAGTAGGAAAAGATGAACTAGAAACCTTCGAAGACATTTGGCTATCCTAGAAAAGTTAGAAATTTCTTTGTTGTTTTGTAAAGTCCATATTCTTTGGGATGTAATATTGCTAGAACTAGCTTTTGTAATTAAGGATTTGTAATTATTCTATTATTATTATGTCATTATATTCCAACACCAATATAATTCCTTATGTTGCTTATAAGACCTTGTGTCAATGCTTTTTAAGATCTGTCAAAAGGGCAGTGCGCTATCTAAAAAAGCTGGACTTAGAAGGGATGCTAAATTGACTCATTCGGCAATTTGGGATCTTACTTGGTTATTGGCCATAGGACTTATTAGCGACTTTCCCTTGACTACAGCCCTTAGAGTAGATTTTAGGGTGTCACACAAGGCCCGAATACCCCTTGTTCGAAACAAGAGGAAGAAATCCAAACCGAATAAAAAAAGAATAATTTATGAGTATTTTTAGATAATTATTAGGACCTTCTAGTAGATTTTAGAGTAGATTTATGACTTTAGATAATAATTTATGACTATAAGGGTTGTAGTAGATTTTAGAGTAGATTTTAGGGTGTCACCCTAAAATTGGTGTAAAAGGGGTATTCGCATTTTTGTTCGAAACAAGAAATCCAAACCGAATTAGACTCTCTAAACCCAATTTAATTTAATTCTACACTAAAATAAATGTTCTAATTCATAAATTTAACCCAATGCCCTCATATTTTTTCTAAATCACATTTTGACCCCAAACTAGTACCATTACACACATATATACATATATATACTTGTACCTTTCTCAAATAAATAATTTTATACACAAATATCTTCATATATATATATACATAAAATCAACAAAAATCTCCCCAAATCTAGCACATGGCCAGCCATCACCCTCTCTAGGCTACAATCATAGGTATTTTAGAGACAAATCTCTTAAATCATGGAAAAAGTATCATTGGTACCCCCAAATCAAGGAAAGTTGTCTTGTACTTATAACTATCTTGGTTCTACTTAAACCTAACCCTAACTAGATCATGCTTTAACACATGATTAGGCTCCCTAATGATCCTTCATTCCATTACATTCCAACTAAATACATCTCAATTCCATTCCATTCCATTCCAACCAATGGGTATTTTGGACCTTTTACGCCAATTTTATTATAAAAACACCACCACCCTCCACATGTTACACATCTCATACACTCACACACCTACACATTCAGTTGAGAGAAAGAAAGAAGAGGAAAAGAGTGAACTTTGGTAGTAGAGGAGAGGAAAAGAGAAGAAATTGTGCAAACATTTCACTAGGCAATCAAGTAAGCCACAGCACAACTCTCTCTTTCATTTTCTTTTTTCAAATACATGTTATTAGAAGTTTTAAATGGTTTTTTCTGATGTGTTTTGATAGTATTCTCATGTTAAAAATGAAATAAGTTAAGCCTTGATTCTACCCTTCTTGTATTTCTCTTAATCGGTATAAGACTACCTTTTTCCATATCAAACTCTTAGAATTTCCAAAGGCACACCTTCACCTTAAATTTTTTGGTTTAATACATATTATTTAGCAAGTTTTCATCACAAGATAAGTGGAAAATTTCCCCTAGTTGACCTCTTTTCTCACCAACTTTCTTGTTGCAAGAACTGTGCCAGAAAAATCTGTTTTACAGCCAACTTTCAAAAATTCTAGAAAAATGTATAAACATCTTCTGGAACTCAGTATTATGTCAAAATCTTCCTTAAAGAGTTATCTTTCAAGTAAAATTTGTTTCATTTAAAAAGAGTGAGCGGTTTGAAAGAAAATTTGATTTTCGTAACGGTCGACGAATTTGGACAGCGCTGGAGTGTTTCTTAAATAACTAAAAATCTAGAAAAGCTATTCCATTTCTGAAACATGTTCTGAAAACTAGATTAAATTCTATACGAACCATAGGAATTCTAGGTTCGGGAATATCTGAAATAGCCCTTTTGATTTTAATCTTTAAATGGTATTGAATCTGGAAATTTAGTTTTGCATGGGTGTTTTATGCTCTTGTGTACATGAATATGCTTATTAGTTTATGATCATGTCTTGGTATGGTATTTCATGTGTTATGGTTATGTTCCTTATCTTCTTCATTTTAATGATGCTCATGCTTATGTAGATATTACTATCTTGTTGAGTTTGTTCTAACTTGACTTAAAACATTGATCTAAACGGAAAACTTAATTGGGATCGTATTGGGTTTTCGATCACTTGAATAATGAAGAGCTGATAATGTGTTATGTATGGATTGATGGGATGTGCTCCCTAATTGGAGGTTAAGTCTTGCGCAAGCGGTTGTCGCGTAAACCCTAGAATGGAATGGACGTATTCGGACTCTTGGTGATGGTTTGATTGGTGAGATAAGGTTGGGTCCGGATGGGACATTTAGGAGGATAAAACTTTTTTGGAAGGATAAGGTTGGATTCAAGAGATAAAACCTTTTTCTTTTTATTGTCCCTTTTGAGGCCCTGCGGTTGGCGCTACGCGGTATATAACCATAGGTAGGCATCCAAGGTTAGTTCTGCAACAAAGCAGCAAAAAGGGGAGTTCTGAATAGTCCGGTGTCCAATTCTTGTGGTTGGGAGAGTGAAATCTCTTTGGGGGATTTCTAGAATACTAACCACTAACATTATAACCTTTGTTATCTATTTGAATGACATGTTCCTTTCCTCTATTATTGAAATTGCTGTTATTGACTTGAATATCATGCTTCACTACTTGCTTGCTATAAATGTAATGGTGTATTGGATTGGGAAAAAGGGACGGGGTGTGTGTGCGTTTACTGGGCATTCAAAGCTCATGGCGTTTCATGCCAGGTATTGAAGACTATTAGACCGGTCGAAGGCAAAGCTGGAGCATTTGAGGACGTACGGCTACCCTAGAAGGATTAGAAACTAGTTTGTAAACGTGTTTTGAGATTGTAAGCGATAGATCCCATGTTGTATTTAAGACATGATTTTGTAATTTGTACATATATATATATGTAACATATCCTTATACTCCGTCAACTCATGTAGGCCTTGTGTTAACACCTTGTCAAGATCTGTCAAAAAGGTAGTTTTGCTATCTAAGGTGGTTGGACTTTGAAGGGAGGCGATTTTGACTCCTCCAACCTTCCTGAGATCTTGCTTGGTTATTATCCAAAGGACTCATTAGTGACGTTTCCTACTCTTGTAACCTTAGATAAACCCTGTATTTAATGGTTAATATATTATCTGATGTTCTCGACTTTTGGGGCGTCACAACAACACAGCTTAAATGTACACTATAGATTAAAAAAATTCATAGTTCCTAGCCTTTTTCAAAAATTAAAATAATGAAGAGTAATGTTATATATCTCTCATTTTTATTTATTTATTATTTTAAATGGTTGCTTCCACCATAAACATTTTTTTGGGGGGAGGGGGTGGGAACTCTAGAGATTGACTTTTATAACAAAATAAATTATGAGTTTATAATTATAGACACTTCATTTTGACTGCCCTAAGACTTAGGCGCTTCTCGACGATGAATGTTGGAATGTGTTATCTTACGAATTCCTCACCAGGAGATCCAAAATCAAACTTTAATCCCTAACATATACCTGTTTTGGCCAAACTATCCAAGTGTTAGAGATGGGTGGAAATGAGGACAATTCTTCAGGGGAAAAAAACCCTGTTCTTCCCTCAAAATAGTATGGTCGTACATGTTTTGGTTTGGCCATACAGTTTCTCCTTTGGCCGTATAAACAACTTTCAACCAGATGAAAAGCGGTTGGCCAGCTAAAACATATGCCAACCAACTGTTTTGCTCAAGAGACAGAGCATTTTTGGGAAAACTAGATTCTTGCACAAGTTTCACACAAATATCTCAAATATTTGTCTCCAAAAGTCCATATATACATGTGTCCCCCTTCATTTTCAAGGGTTGAGACATTTCTTGAAGGCTTAGAGAGCAATTCCAAGGCTTGTGCATCACACCATCTAGCTTCGTCAACTTTTCACCTCAATCTTCACGCACACACCACCCAAAACACTACCAAAGCTTGATCTTGAGACTCTTGACTAAATATTCAAGCCATACCTAAGGACCTTGAGGGGTTTGAAATCAATTTTGGTAATCAAAAGGCCTTTCATCTCTTTGAGGGTAACTTCTTGTACTTTTCTCATCCTTCTCTGCTTTCTTCCTCTCTATCTCTATAGCTTTTTGTTATTTAAACTTGTGATCCTCTTTGGGATGTGGATGGCTCAGCCACCCCCTATAAATGTTGTAATTTATTACTTTCTTGTACTTAAATATGTGTTTACCTTTAGGATGTGGATGGCTTTGCCACCCCCTATTGGATTGTAACGTAATTTCCTTACTTTCATATATTTTCCTTACCCTTTCACATCATCCAAGTGTTTTGATCCATGTGAGTATTTTTGGTTATTTCATAGGATCCCTTGGATGATCCTTTGCTATATCTTTTTCTCTCCTTTATCTTTGAAGCTATAAGATTTTCCTTCTCAAATGTGTTGAAAACTCTCTTTTCAACCAACTCTTAACATGGAAGTGGATTCTATATCCATATTCCATGACATAGAAGATGAGTCTCAACCTTTTTGATGAGTTATATGTATTTTCTTGTACTTCCTCCCTACTTTCTTAAAAGCCCTATAGAGCTTTCATTGGCTTTATGAGGCTTCACTTTAGAAATGGTGGTAATCTGCTTTCTCCAATTAATAGCATGGATTTGGGTATTAATCTGCCTTTATCCACAAAGAGATGAATGTAGGTTTTCATCTATTGAATCTCTAGCTTGTATTTATTTTTTATTTTCCATACATGTACGTATTAGCTTTGTTCATCTAATAGCTTTTGTACATATTTCATAGCATATTTTGTTGTTGAATGTTCGATGAGGCCTATCTACATCTTTCTTGAATATCTTTATGATAGGAAGGAGTAGAAAGGATGAGTATCCCTTGGAAATGTTTTGTTTGGTTCTATTTTGTCTTCGCTACACAAAATAGGGTTTTCCAAATCTGTTGTACAACCAACCAGATAAAAGGATCTGGCTAGTAATTCTTTCATTTGACTAGACCATTTGTTTGGCCGGTCAGTTGACTTTTCCAGGCAAAATAGAGCAGAACAAAGCAATTCCTGGGCATGTACAACTCCTCTTACAGATTTCCTTTCTATTTCACATGATTTGTTAGATTCATCTTCTTTTAGCTGCATCAATTCATTATTGTAAATAACTTTCAACCCCACTTCTTTCTATTCATTCATTGTTGTAAATAACTTCCAACCCCACGTCATCTATTTCTTTCATTGTAAAGGATTATTGTAATAACTTGCAATCTCCGTTTCTTTTTATCCCCTTTATTTCCATGCTTATTGTAAGCATTATGTTTTCTTGTTTTATCATATCCATATCTTGCATCCATATTTCATGCATTTGGATTTCGCTCATTTGCATCCATGGGCTTATCATTTATTGATTTTGTGCGCTATCCCATGTTTTGAGATGATTCACATGTCATGTATTTAGTAGCTTAATCTATAGTTGCATTCTTGTGTATGTATTGCATTAGTATTTTACATCTAGGGCCATGCATACTTTACTAACTTTTGTTTTATCTTCATAGTCGGATGCGAGTAAATATTAGGTGAGCATTTAGTGCTTTAGTATCCTGCCTGTGAATTATTTTTCCTACTATGTTCAACATTTTATCATGTGGCTATATGCTTAACTGATGTATCTCGATGATTGCCAGTGGATGAAGGTTGTGTCACTCAATTTGGAATAGTGTTGAGATAAAAACATCCCAAAATAAATGACACAGTCTATACATGATTACTTCACATAATAATTTTTAGCATTAGTAAATAATTAGAACATGAGCATGTATGATATATAAAACTCATATCATGGTTTAGTAAAAGCCGATCCTTTGATCGAGTGAGCGATGATGCTCAATTCATGACCTTCACCCCTTATACATAAGGTTTCGAATCGAGACATCCTTGGTTATGACAAACAATGGCCTTTGGCACAAGTCACGGGTTTTCTAGTTTTTCCAAAAGATTAGGTGGCGACTTTGAAATAATGCAGTCCATTTTTAACGAATATTTTGCAATAAAATAGATTTTCTATAAAAGTTGTAAGATCTGGACTCTTATTTACGTTTCACATTGTACTCGTGAGATTAGATGGAAAATTGGAAAAGTTTGAACTGTTGGGCGCGCTCGAGTACTCCCAAAAATATCCCACAATAATTTTGTCAATTTAAACCCTAATTTTTTAATTTAATTTCAATCTAAATTATTTTTATTGTCGTTGAGTAAAATCAAAGAAAAAGGAGTACAGTCATTAAACTCAATAAAAAAGAGTATTTTAGACATTTTATGTACACATACATTGAGTTAATAGCTAAAAATATCATTTCTTTTTGTTAGTTTTACTTAACGAAAGAAGGCAAATGGTTTAGATTGAAATTAGATCTGAATATTAGAGTTTAAATTGACAAAGTTAAAAATTCAGGATTTATTTTGTTATAATGATCAAACTTAGGATTTTTTAATTTGGTAATTTTTTCATAATTTACATAAAATAAAAAAAATTACTGTAAAGTGAAAATAGGTGGATGAGTTGGTCAGGAAAAAAAAAAGGGCAAACTAAAACCTATATCAAATCAAATTTTTTAGATGAGTAATGTTACACTTACAATCTTTTTATATCACCTTCAATCAGTGGCGTAGCCAGGAATTTGATGGAGAGGGGGCACAAATTAATGATAATATTAGTCTATTTAGTTTGAATTTTTTGGATTAAGTTTTTTGAGAATTGAGTTTTTTGGTTTTCGTATTTTTTTGTTTTTAGTGAATATTTTTAAAAGTTTAAATATTTTTTTTACTTTTTTAGATGCACTTTACTTAGATATATTTAAAAAGTAAAAAAATTGTGAAAAAATATTTTAAAAAATTAATAAATACATAAAAATACAAATAATGTACAGAATTTTCATATTTTTTTTTGTATTTTTGGCATTTAGCGAATTTTTAAAAGGTTTTTTCACAATTTTTTTCCTTTTAAGTATATTTATGTTAGATATGTCTAAAAATTTTAAAAATTGCTTAAAATATTAAAAAAATTTAGTAAAAAAAAATCGAAAAACAAAAAGTAGAATTTTCTGAAAAGTATTTTTGGAAAACTTTAACCAAGCAAATTTTTTATTTTTATTTTTATAATAAACAACAATGAGATATTACTAAACTTAAATATTAAGAGTCCATTTGGATAAATGTGAATTTTAAATTATAGGATTTGAGATTAAATTTTATATAAATATTGGGGAGTAACTATTTATAGGTAGATTGGAAAATTAAAAAACAAGATAAGTTGAGATAGAAATAATATATTTTAGTAGAGAAATTCTATAAAACACACCATAAAAAAAAGTATCTATCGTATATCGTAATTATGATCTTCGTGGTCTTTAGTTACGACACATTATAGTGTTAGATATAATTTAGTTATAACTTCTTGTGGTTGTTATTTTGGCTATTACTATATATCAAGTAATAGTTAGTTATAACTCATTTTAATATTAGTTATGACCTATTGTAATTTTTTATTTTTTTTTATAATTGAAGATGTGTTACTTGATTATAATTTATATAGTAGTCATTTTAGTTATGAATGAAAAAAAAATATATAGAGGACAAAATCTACATGTCAAATGTACATAGCAATCTAATAAATTTCATATATCTTCATTGAAGTTAATTATATTTGCATGTCAATAATTATAGATATCACAATTATATTGAAATTTTTATAAATAATAATATAACTTATCATAGTCTCTTTACTTTCAATCAAAATAACTATTATTGTTCTCATAATTTTAAAAATGTCATTGACATTTTCCTTTAAATAATATTTTTATAAATTTTTTTATTTAAAATATTTTCTTTATGTTTGAAAAAAAAAATCCAAAAACCCAGGGGGGGCACGTGACCCCCTGGCCCTTCATTGCCTCCGCCCCTGCCTTCAATGTATCACCTCATGCATTAACACGTCATTTAATATAAACTTGAGTAGTGAGACCCCTTCTATGAGTTAACACATAAAGTGGTATAAAATATAATAAATGTAATGTTATTGTTAGATATAATATATATGTATATATATATATTGAAAGATGGTAGATTGATCGTAATAATTATTTGTGTAATTTTTAGGATTTCAAATATGAAAGTAAAAAAAAAAATTAAGAAAAATTACACCTCTGTGGTATTGGGAAAAAAAAATTACAAAACGGCGGTAAATTTTATAAATATTGTCATAATTTTTCAAAATCTATCTTAAATAGTAATTTTTTCAAAAAAATTATAAGTGCACAAAATTTAGTTACAGCTTTCTCAGATAAAATGAGCAATGCTGCTATGTACCCCCAGTGGGGGTCGACCCCCAGTGACGTGGGGCTCCCCCACTGGTCAGTTTCTTGTTTTTTTTTTTTTTCTCAGCCAATCACCCACAGCCACGTGGGCTGGGGGTCACCCAGTACTGGGTGTATCCCGCATTTTTGTAAAATGAGACTCATTAAATATGTGAGTTCTATCCTTGCAATTCCATGATTGGATTATGCGCGTAAAAAAAATAATAAATAAAAGGTGAGAATTATAGTGTAGTGAGATTAAAAAAATAAATAAATAAAAATAAAAATATGTGAGATATAAGTCATTGTGGTGTTTTGGAAAGATGGTAAAAAACTGACTTTTTAACTTTTTAAACTTATTTTTTCTTTTTGTGAATAAAAAATATGAGAGGTAATGTGATCCAAAATGAGTAAAAAGTTAAAAAGTAGGTTTTTTTTTTTTTTTTTTTTCGAAAACACCCCATTATGTGATGGAGGTACTAGTCCACGTATGTGAGGAAGTTTTTTCCTTTTTGAAGTCCCTTTTAAGATCTTCTAAGGAAATAGGGGTGAGCATGGTCCGGATTGGACATGATTAGGGTAAAATCAGGATCAATTCGTTATCTACGGTTTCTGAAAAATTGGAACCAATCCAATCCGTTTAAATCGTGGAATCAATCCGAACCAATCCATTTAAACACAGATTGGATCGGTTTAAGACCACAGATTCACATAATTAAATAACAAAAATATATATATAACACTTTAATTTTATAAAAACATAAACACAGCACTATATTAGTTCCACAATAACAACATGTCTTTCTATAATAGTGACATACTGTTCTAGAATTTAAACAACCATAAGAAAACTGATTCCACCATAAGTATTTAGATCATTACAAATTAAAACTAAAAACCAACAAGCAAAAGTAATAAAAGAAGATACTATGCACGTTTAGGTTTTATATGGAATAAGAGAAGATACTATGCAGGAGGGTGTATAATAAAAATATAGACTATTTGTATACGGTCCGGATCGGTTCAAATCCGGAACTGTGAGGTTCAATCCAGAACCAATCCGTGGACTACGGATTTTTAATTCTTCAATCCGGAACCGAACCACGGATTCAAAAAATCAATCCAAACCTATCGGATTGGACTGGACTGGATCGGATTACGAATTTCACGGATTCCTTACTCAGCCCTATAAAGAAGTGAGTGACTAAAAAGATCAGGACAGAACGTACAAAAACAATTTCTCAAAGTAATCTCACCGGGCATTAAAGATGAGTAACATGGCATTACTATTGAGGCCTCGTTTAGGAATAATGAATTTTAGTAATTTTTAATTTTTATGTTAAAATATGAAATAAAAAAATTAATATATTTAGAATATTTTTTTTTCTTACTTTTTACTAAAAGATACACAAAATTAGAGAGAGAAATTTTTTTTATTTTTTTGTATAGTTTGTTAACTTTTGATTTTTTTAATAATTTTTTGACTTCTAAATTAAAATTAAGAGTTGCCAAACAAGATATAAGTGTAATCATTTTATAGGTTTTACTATGAACAATAATGATAAAGCCCCAACTCAATCACGGAATAAATTAGGAGTAATATTAAGAACATAAAACCTAATAATATTATTTTTGTTGGTCACTCATTAACACTTTTAGCTAAAATTAACATATGATTGGATGTTCTTAATACCAATCTAGTTGGGATTAAAAAGTTAGAAAAATTACTCATAAATCCTATTTGGAGAAATATTAGTCTATTTAGTCCTACATGTTTTTTTTTTTTTATAAACCAATTAGTACTTTTTATTTATAGTATGTATTATTGATTTGATTTAGTAATATTAGAGTTTACTTGTTTGCCTTTATTTGAGATTTGATTTTGATGGTTTTTTGGGATTTGGGTGTATGTGGGTAAGGTATGATTTAACATTTTCATTTTTTTAGAGATTTCGTAGAGTGATTGTGCAGATTGTTGATGTTACCTACGTAGTGTTAGCCTAAAATGATTACATAAATTTTAATTGATAAAAAATAGTGGGTTTCATATCCACAAAGCGTATTAAGCTACTAAAAGGTGTAATACTTCAATATAACATTCAAAAGTAACACTCCAATCCAATACTAAAAAAAAAATCTTAGTGCAATACCCTAATGTAACACATAAAAAAATTCATTACTATAATTTTTTCAAACGTAGTACTTCAATATAATACTCCAAAAGAATTTCTTAGCGTAACACTCTAATGTAACACATAAAACAACTCCTTAGTGTATTTTTCCTAAACATAACGCTGTAATATTGCACTCCAAAAATATTCTTTAGTAAGTTTTAGGCAAATGCATAATTTCAAACCGTGAGTGTTACGTTTGGAAAAAAATACACTAAGTTTTTTTTTTTTTTTTTTGTGTTTTTGTGTTTTTGTGTTTTATATTAGAGTATGTTACATTGAAGTATTACGTTTGAGAAAAGTACACTAAAGATTTTTTTTTTTTTTTTTTTGTGTTATATTAGAACGTTACGTTTGGGAAAAGTACACCAAAGAAATTTTTATTTTATTTTATTAGTGTTACGTTATTACGTTTGGAAAAAGTACACCAATGGACTTTTCAATGTGTTACATTGAACCGTTACGTTATTGGAATGTTACATTAGAGTGTTAGGTTTTTGTTCGTAAAGTGTGATTTGTTCTAAAATGAGAAAAAATCCAAAACTTCTATAGTATAAATTGCCTAAATGTGTAATTTTACATTTTGAAAAACCCACTTTTATCCCCAAATAATCAAATCCAAACATGTAAGTAACTATCTTTTTATGTAATTTTCACTTTAATAGAACCTTTAAATTCATAAAAAAAAAAAAAAAGACTAAATAATTCACAAAATCATATTTTGTAACTTAGTAGTGCTTTAGGATACTTTCTTTCTAGACTTTCTCTCTAGACTTTCTCAATAGATGTAATCTCTATCTATTACTTTTTGATTCCATGAATAAAATTTACTTCTTTTTGTTGATAAAAAAGAAAAAATGAACCCCGCCCATCTGTGAAATGTCTGTATTTTAATTCCAACTCAGCACGTGGGTCTCACCATTGGAAAAAGGAGCTACCCATGCGATGGAATTTCTATTGTTTTTGTGGGAAATTGTGTATAATCAAAAAATTCACCAACACCAAAATAATAGGTAATTCGTGTATTTTAAGTGGTTTATTTGTAATTTATTTTTAATTTTTAATTTTTTTAAAAGTAATTTGTTAAAATAAATTCAAAAAAATCATAATTTTTTATGGTTAAAAAAACATATATATTTTAACCTAATTTCTAAATGTTTTTTGAAAAAAAAAGAAGCCATTTTTATGAAGCTAATTTTTGTATTATTGTTGAAGTAAGAAAGGAAATTATGTATATTATTACTCCAAAACTTTGTATTTTCTAAATAATTTATATGATGGGTTGTGCATTATCATAATTTTCTTTCATCAAACTTATTAAGTTCTTGCACATAAGAAATTTATTAATCAACATGTATTTTTAGAATCAAAATTGAACTGCACATTGAAAAAATTAAATTGGTTAGAACTGAATCGATTTACAATTTTTTCAATTTTTTTTCTCAATCCTACGCATGGGTAGCACTTACTTTCCAATGGTGGGATGTGCTGACTTGGCATGAAAAAATCGAAAAGGAATTTTTGTAATTTGAAGGATTAATCAGATATATCAAATTATGAACAAGAAACAAGAGATTCAAATCCTCCATGCAAATAACTGTGTTATGTATGAGAATATATATTATCCAATGATTTTATTCTCCCAATTGAAAGAAAAATAAAGATAAAAGATAAATTACTATTTTACATTATTACATTGCATACGTATAATTTATTTAGGGATTGTTTGGTTTTTGAATTGGGCTAAAAAATCACAAAAGGACAAAAACAAAAAGGTCTAAAAATCACAAAAAGCCAAAAATCACAAAAGTAAAAAAAAAATATATCCTCCATTCCAAAGCTAAAAGGGCAAAAAAGCCAATCAAGAATACCAAACGAACAAAAAAGTCACAGGCTAAAAAAGTCAACTAAAAAAATCATTGCCAAACGAAGGCTTAATAACAAGAATTACAAAGAGCAAATACTGCCAATTTAATTCATTTCAGTTTATTCTCGGAAGAGTAATGCTAGAGACTTGTAGGACTTTTTTTTTTTTTAGGTCTCGCGGAATAACACTGTCAGTTGTTTGATTAAATTTCTCTCTATTGCGATAATATCTTCAAAATAATTGCCACCACGATAAAAGCCGCCATTAAAATGATGGTCATCAAAATTATTGTCATCGCCGGGTTGAACTATTTGGGGGAGAGAGAACCAAACCAAAGTGAGAAGGTCACCGCCTTGTCTGAGGAGTTGAAGATGGTTATCTTTCTGAGCCTTCATTGCTGCATAACATATCATAGTCAACCACATTGTACTAAGTATTTCCCATCTCTCTTCCATTTTGTTTTCCTTCAACTCTAATGCAAATTGGAGTGCCTCGCTTATGCTCCTACTAAAATATTCTACTTCCATATTTCCCAATGCTTGGCAAGCTTCGCTTACGTTAATCACATTCTTATTCTTGAGAAACCCTTGGAGATCTTCGATCAACTTGATCCTGTGACTGTGATCGTCTGGGTCGCCAAGCTCGCTCCGTCCCGTAACGCCCAACATCAAAGGGCAATTGAGGAGTAGATACATCATGTAATGCGACAGAGTTCTGCATGTTTCCTTAATACTAGCTTGCCCGTCATCTCCGTCTGCAGAGGTGGAGTTAGTACTACTGCTTTGACAAGTATTCAAGTCCCAATGGTAGCACATTTCTATTGCGATGTGCCAAACAACAATTTTAAAGTAAAAATGTATCTGAACCGAATATGTCATGTCCCCTTCTTCATCATTAGAAGAATTAGTATTATGGTGACGCATAATAGCATTTTTATCAGCCAAGTACTTTATGTGTCTCAGAATCATGCCAGGTAGTTTAGAATCAGATTGGACATTCACACAAGTCTTGTGCATGTACCAGTTGACATTGTCCAGAATACCAGCCAACCACTCAAGTCTCGTCCTACTCCAAGTCGTCAATGTCGTTAAAGGCTTGAACTGTTTTTTGAGGCAAAAACCAAGTAGATCAAATTGCCCCACCTTTTTAGACCACCTTTTCTTTTCAAGCATTCGGAATAACCAAGGAAACCTTTTTCCCAATCGGGCCACCAGTTGGAGATGTTTGTTTTTAATTAGCCAAAGAATTGTCCATTCAGAGAACAATAATAGTGCAACAGCATAAATCTCCAAAGTTAGAGCTCCCACCACTCGCACGCTTGCGATGGAGGGCCGGCCCTGGGCTAAGGCTGGTGAGGCCCGTGCCTAGGGCCCCAAAATTAGGCCAAAAAAAAAGCCCTAAATTTATTAGTCTTGCATTATATTAAAAATTAAAAATGGCCTAATTCTGTTTAATTAATTTTTGCCATTTTAAAGGGGCTTCAAAAAATCTATTTGACCCAATTGATAAAAGACCCAATTAAAAAATATTTATAAGTATTAGTTGTTAGTCCAATTAAAAAAATAAATATAAAATATATGTATATGTATTAGTTGTTAGCCTAGTTTTGTGTGGCTTATTTTTTTTCTCTTTGTGGCCCAATTATGTATTTTTTAGTATTTTTTTTAAAAATATTGTACACAATATTTATTTATTTATTTTGTAGATACATTAATTTAGATACGCTTAAAAACTATAATATTTGTGTTTTTTTTTTTTTTAAAAAGTTGCCGAATACAAAAAATTATAAAAAAAATACAAATTGCAAACTCAAACAATTATTTTTAAAAACTCTAAACCAAACATAATGATTTTATTCTTTTTATAAATATCTAAAAAGGCCCCGAAAAATTATTTCGCCTTAGGCCCCCTGAAACTCAGGGCCAACCCTAGTGATGGCAATATCAACCGTGGAGTAGTCGTGTTGTTGATTCCTAAAAGTGAGCCAGAAGTATCCTACCAACACGCACACTGTACAAGCGAAGCTAATTGAGCGAAAAATGCATCCTACCACTACAAGAATTCGCACTTTTGCCGACTAAAAATTTAGTCGGCAAAAATCCATTTTTAGTCGGCAAAAGTTATCCGCGACTATTTTTTTTGGTTGCTACTTTGGTCACCAATTGAGGGTCGCGGAAAGTAATTAGCGACTAAAAAATTTTTTAGTCGCGAAAAAGTTATATTTGCCGACTAAATTTTTGGTCGCTAAATATATAATTACTACGACTAATCCATTTAGTAGCTAAAACATTTTAGTCGCGAAAAGTAATATTTTCCCGACCAAACATGTTAGTCGCCAATTCGCACATTCAACGACCAAATAGTTTGGTCGGCAATTGTCGCCCATTTCCACGACCAACTAATTTGGTCGCCAATTGTCACATTCCGCGACCAATAAATTTGGTCGGCAATACATTCCACGACCAAAAAGATTGGTTGGCAATATTAATATTCAAGAAATTACACTTTTGCCGACTAAAAATTTGGTCGGCAAAAGTCATTCGCAACCAATTTTTTGGTCGCCACTTTGGTCACCAATTGAGGGTCGGCAAAAGTAATTGGCGACCAAAACTTTTGTTAGTCGGGAAAAAGTTAGATTTGCCGACTAAATTTTTGGTCGCTAAATATATCATTACCGCGACTAATTCATTTAGTCGCTAAAACACTTTAGTCGTGAAAAGTGATATTTTCCCGACTAAATATGTTTGTCGCCAAAAGCAAAAAATCAGCAACCAACTATTTTCATCACCAAAAGGTAAGGAATTTCCGACCAATGATTTTAGTCGCAAAAGTGTAGAATTTGGCGACCAATTATATAGTCGCCAAAACTTTTCTCAACCAAATATTTTGTCGCCAAAAGACATTAAACAATCAACGACTAATTAGTTAGTCGCCAACTCTCTTCTTTTTCTTTTTTTTTTGAACAATCAATTTTTGTTTATAAACATTCAATCCAATATTGAACAAAATTCATTCAACCCAACCTAAATATAACATTAAAATTCATCATATTTTCCTGCTCAATCCCAAACTTTACAATCATTCCATTCAAAACATTAATTGAGACAAGTTTTAAACATCCATCCATTGAAAACTAGTAAGTAATTGAACAAAATTAAAAGGAAAATCAATGAAAGAATCCAAAAAAAAATTATAAAACAGGAAGGAATATATATGGTTTTGAAGCATCAGCCTTGTGCTTGATCGTTTTTGGAAGTCACCTACAAATAAAATAAGAAAAGTTAGAATCTAGAAAACATTCAAAATGAAGTTTTCTCATAAAAAAAAAAAAAAAAATTAACCATATGGCAAAAAAAATTATATGATTACATTACAAACATTTGATGATGACTATACCACAATTAAGTATTGGCATACCTGAACAATGAGACAAAGCAGCTCAGCAAGTCTCGCCAAGGTAATCCTTCAGTAATACTTTGAGACAACAAGGATGTTTTGCAAGAAACAATAATGTCTTGTAGATGAACCATTGCAGCATATAATTGAAATATATAATTGAACACGAGTGAAAGATTACATGTTCTATTACTCTCTGTCTCAAATCTTCAGCTGCTCTGTTACCTAAAGAACCACCAAGCATGTTCTTTTCATTCTCAAATTCATCCTTGAATGTATTCCATAAAGTCATCCACTGAATAACCTCCATTGTAACACGCTATTTCAAGAGCAACCTATGACATAATAGAATGGCAAGCATCCAATAGTGTCAACAGAACAAAACTATGCTCTCTGTTTTTCTTTTTTGGTCATTTTTATTGGTTTCACAATAGCAATCACATCATTGCATAGAGTCTGCAACCAATAGAATAGCACTTAAATTCAGGCAAAGAGATGGGTATAAAAAAATCTTTGGAGATTAAAATTAAAAAAAAAACAAATAATGTGCATGAGTAGTGGAACACTTCCTTTTCAGTAGTTCTAGTATATCCCAAAAAATACATACCTCTATTGATAGGTCTAGTTCATTTTCTATGGATGATTTCCCATGTCCTCTTAGGTCCATGGCTACTACCCTTGACTTTTCCTTAAGTTTACTAGCTGTCAATGCAAATGAAAGACTGTCCAAATGAATTTTGTCATGTACCAAGGTAAACAAGTCGCAGAGCGCTTGAAATAATAATATCAGAATATGCAATCTTTATTCTTTTTCTATTTTTGGTTCTCTTTCAATCTAGAACTATAGCCCTATAAAAGTAAGACATACACAACAACAAAACAATGTGAATTAAATTTAGTTAATGTAACTTTCTTGTTCTTTAATTAGTAAGGGATTTGGGTGGGGGTGTTTGAAGACAGTGTCATTTTCTTGGGAAAAAAAAATTATATTTACAGATAATCAAAAGGCACATAGTGGAACATTGCAGTGGAGAATCTGTACGAGATCATTGACGGAACATAAATGAAGTTACAGGTTAAATTTTCTGTAATTCTGATAAATAAATAAAAGACATTAAACTCCTTTCCCTTAAAAATTATATTATTAAATTACTATTCAAAGTGAGTCCTCTTCACTACTTATTTCTCTTGTTTCAAACTGCTATATGTTACAGTTTTGTCTTTTTCTGAATACAACAACTAAGAAAGCCAGAAAGATAAGATATTGCACCACAATATAGACTATTTTGATTCTTCTTGTATATTAGTTTGTTGATAACCTCACTAAAGTTTACATAACAGTATGCATTAGTCTGGATCTCAGTATTCTCGTAATTCATGCATTAGAAATACTATGAAAGAATATAAGACAATTCTATTAAAATAAAATCAAACGTACCCCGAATAACAACCTCCATGCAGACAAAAAATAACTGGTCCATCTGATCCTGCTTTATAAATGTGAAAAGCCTAAAATGAAAAGGCATGTTAATAATTCCACCCTAAATAATAATAATAATAATAATAATAATAATAATAATAATAATAATAATATGAAAGGGAAAAATTAAAATAATGAAAGAAACTTTCGCACGTATTCAATAACTAAAAGGAGAAAAAAAAATTACTTACATCATTCGAATCCGGAATGTGAATATCATCTTCTTGGTCAAAATAGCCCAACCAATCCGAAGGTGAGTATTTTTGTGAAGAAGTCCTACAAGAACAAATGGTAAACAACAGATAGTGATCATTATTCACACTAAAGGACGATTACATGGGGGGGGGGGGGGGAATAAAAACAATAATATGTGCAATTATCAACTTGGCCAATCCTACATCAATGGAAAAATCATTATTTAAGTGGCTTTTTTGTCTTTAGTAGACTTTTTCAATTTTTTTTGGATTTTAAGAGATTTTAGAGTAAAAGTCCCTGGAATTTTAAAAATATAAATTAAAATTTTAACAGTCCACTAAAGATGACAAATGCCAATTATAAAAGCTGTTTTTTTCACTGCTTTGCCAAATTAAGCATAATTTATGGGGTTCAGAACAATGGTTGGCAATTAGATTCTCTAGTGGTTAATTGGAAAAATTCTTGAGTTCCATGGAAATTAATTTCTCAAGGTATATCTCGTTTCCCTTGATTTATTTGTTTTCCTGTGGGAAATAGGGAGAATATCCGCTTCTCGAAGGATGTATGGGGGGTGAGGTTTCTTTAGTTTGTTTACTTCCTCATTTGTATCAATTATCTCATTCGCATAATGCTTCTATTGCTTCTATTGCTTCTATTGTATATTCTTATTCAATACCATTTGTTTAGAACTTCAATTTTTCAAAAATCTTAATGATCGTGAGATCAATGAACTTGTTTCTTTGTTATCTATTATTCAGGATATTCTTTTTGAGATATGATGCCAATTATAAACGAAAGTAGAGTACTTGTGCAAATCCCATTTTGACAAGATTATTGAAGATCCAACTGTACCATTGTTTGATGCAACACATGATGGTTGGTTGTTTGACAAATCCCACAATTTAGATTCCAACCCCTTTTAAGACTACTGTTTAGTTTGTACTTGCCATACAAAAGAACTGCGAAACAGGAAGACTACAAAACAACAACGGAATTCAAAATTTGCAGTTTCAACTATTACCTCTTCACTTATAAGTATCAAGCTCAACATTGGTCTGCTAAGGCTCCACTGGTTGCCACAGTCCTCAAATAGGACAATCTCAAAGAGGGTTTTCAATATCTAGCTAAGTAACAAAATGAATAATCAACAATAACAAAAAGGAGAGAGAGAGAGAGAGAGAGAGAGAGAGAGAGAGATGGCATGTATATCAAGAATTTAGATAAATATGGCATGAATATTAACAAAGAAGAACAAAAAATATTAGAAGCAAGACACATACAATTTTTCACTCATCAGTGTACAAAATGAAGTGCTTCTAAATTTTTGTGTGATCAAATGAGATGTATCAAAGGAAATTTGGATCCAAATCACACATTTATGAAAGAAATTTGTGTGATCAGATGAGATGAATCAATGGTTTTTTGTTACATTTAAAAACCATAAAATATCGTTCCTCCATAAAGAATGCCCATCTAATGCATTCTACCAAAGGTCAAAATGATGTCTGTAATCCCTCATGATATTGTTCTGAAATTATTGTGCCAAGAAAAAGAGAAGAAAAAATAAGAACAATTTCTCATATCACAAAGGATCATCTCGCATAAACTGAGCCAAGCACATTATACAAAGGTATTGAAAATTATAAATAAAATGTCACCAATGCAAACAATATTGCATCACCTCCAATTTATTATCATTTCTCATAATTATATTTGATATGACACCATTCACTGTCGGCATTATGAGAAACCAAATCCTATGGTTCTCAATTGTCAATTTGTCATTAGAATATTTAAGCTGATAATATGCATTTCAAATGAAGAGAAATCAGTTAACTAGTTATAAAAAAAGAAGAAAAAGAAGAAGCAACTTACTTCAGGAAACACACCAGGGCAATCTGCAACATGCCGAGCAAGATTAAGAGCAGCTGGTGTAGTGGGGGACTCTCTAACCGTTATGTGATTGAAATAATAAGTAGCCAAATTATCAACTGCAGATGCACACTGACATAACAAATTCAAAGGATTATTTAACAGAAAAACATCTCAAGGGAGCTGCAGTACTCTTGTATCATACCATTACAAGAATGATTCTATATGTTAAGAAAATTAAGAATGAAGTGCCTAAGTAAACACTCTCATAACACAATGGAAGGGTAAAAGCAATGTGAGAAGGGTTTCTAGGACCTAGAGAGAAGGAATATATATATATATATAATATTTTAGTTTTGTCCAGCACGAAAAAAAAAGGACAAAATGTCAAGAGAGATAACAAACAAACCTGTGATATGATATTTGCATCCAGTCCTCTGAGGCCTGATTCAAGAGATCCTACAATATACCTAAAAGTGCTTGTATCCAGATTCAAAACAAAAGTGACATGGCTATTCAGAAGAACCTCCAGGAATGCAAAATACGCTCCTATGACCTGCAAGAATGAAAGGAAATATAATTAATCAGATAATCAATAAAAATAACTATTATTCTTCTGTATAGTAAGACAAGAACTATAAAATTATCTGTTTTGAGTTTGGTTTCCAATCTTATAAAAGATTTCTTCTTTCCGATAAATAAATTCAAAATGTGTGGTATGACTATATCAAAAACACCCTAAGGGTGCGAACATACACAAAAAAACATCAAAAGAGCTCTACAGAGAAATGTAGTTAGGCTATAAAATCAACAAGAAGAAAAGAGGATTCACAAAAAAGATCCTTTACACCGAAAGTATGCAGGAGATCCATTTTCGGCTTATAAGTCATCAATTCTATTTCAAAAGTGCACTTATTTGTCTCCCAGTCTCCCTCCACAAGATCCACATCAAACATAAGTGAGCCACCTTCCATGCCTTCTTCTTATTTGGCAGAATAGCATTGTGAAAAACCATTATTCATATTTGGCAGAATAGTTTGGGTAAAATTTATTTTTCATGTAAAATTGTAGTCCTCCTGTAATAATAATAATAATAATAATAATAATAATAATAAAATAAATAAATAAATAAAATAAAATAAATCCCTGAGCCAGCATTGTGATAAAAAAAAAATTACAGTTTCATTTCTTTAAATTATGCATTTGTTCTGAATGGATGGTTGTAGGATAAACTTATAAAAGGATTGCAAGCTTTCCCTATTCAGAAAATTATACCCCAAAATTTATAAGAATACTACATATTTGTTCAATTAGGCCTTCAACAGTCTAGAGACTATAGTTGGTCACTACTCTTAGTTTGGGATGGGATAGGGTCATGACATCTCCAATTTCAAATTTCCCAAATTTTGTAGTCTACACATCCTTTTCTAATAGCTCTCTACATCCAAACTCCATACAGATCACAACCCTCTTTTGAAATCCAGTCACTGCTATCCTCACCAAATTTGTAATGAAACACTCTTCTCCACACTTGGTTGTTCTCCAAGGAGTACCTCCATAGCCATCTTCTCCACACTTTTAGATTCCACCAATGTCGAATAGATCAGCCTTCTTGAGCGTTGGTCCCATCTCGGTTATGTCCATTCCATCTGTTCCCTTTTGTGATGCTGGTGATTGCTTGTCTATTACAGTCAAGTGTGGAAGAAGAAACAAAAAAGAAAAAAAAAAGAGAAGAATTTTACTGAATGCGACTCACCAGTAGTGACGAGGGCTGATCGTATGGCTGCTAGAGAACTGTCACGCCCCAAACCCGTCCCTAGAAGTTTGGGTATGACTACTTCAGAACGGACACTTAACGCGTTATATAACATATGGGGCCTGAACGGAAGTATTATATATATAACAAAAAACATGAAATAAAAAGAAACTACATCCATTGAGCAACTACTATCATGCCAGGATCACAAACAGTGCATCAGATGGTGAATATTTATATACATATATACAAACACCGCCCCCTGTTTGGGCGTGTAACAAAAACATTGGACACATTTTGTGGAAAATCAGCGTACAAACCAAAATATATCAAAACTCCACAACAGTGGGCAGGCTTTGTCCAAGTGCCTGGACACACAGGGGTTAACAAGAGAGAGATGGGCATCGAGGGTTAAGGCTGATCTCCAGATTTGCTACCTACAGAATCAGACAAAATACAAAATGAGACAATCTCAGTGAATAATAATACTTAAACAAGATGATGCTTAACTTCAAACATAATACATATCAATGCGTATGAAAATGCAAAGTTCACATAGTCCGATTCTGTACTAATTTCATAACGGCCTTAGGCCCAGTCTTGAAACATAATGGCTTGAAGCCCTTGAACAGAGTGGCATAAAGCCCTTATCAGAATGGCATAAAGCCCTTATCATGCATGTATGAACTCAAGAGGTGGCTCGTACGGATTCTAGAGGTGACTCGCATTGCAGCACTTAGTTCCGTACAGCACTTTGTTTCATACTAACAGATCATGCAAAATAGCCATAGGCCTCATAACTTTCACAGAACGGTCATACGCCTCATAACTTTCACAGAACGGCCATAGGCCTCATAACTTGCACACTGGCTTTAAGCCCAGCTCACATATGTATGGACTCAAGATGTGGCTCGTACGGATTCTAGAGGTGACTCGCAAAGCAGCACTTAGGTCCGTACAACACTTTGTTCCATACAAGAAATCATTCAGTCTAACAGATATCATTAGAACAGATTAGCCCCAGAGTTATACAGACACACACAGGTTCTGTCATTCATTCATTCACATGAGTCAACATAATTACTTTACGTTTAATTGAGTGCTACTGATATTTACCAACAAAAGGTAGGAGTGTTTTATAGATTAAACGAGTCCAGAGATACGTAGATACTGTGGTTTCGTAATGCATTTACATTTCACTTGTTCGTCATGAAGCAATACAACTGACTTGCAGATAACAGAGTATTAGTATTTATTATCAACAATAAACAGAAGGTAGAGCCCAATAATGCTCTTAGATTTTCCCGTGGTTTATCATAAGGTGACATAGTTGTCCTACAATAATATTAACGATGAACAAAAGGTAAATGCTCCATTACATTAATGGGGGTGGAGCCGTTCACATCATAACGGAGTCACATAGTTACGTTATTGATAGTCAATTCCTTCCTCGAATTGAGTCATTCATAGGTTAATCTGATATTTAACATAATTCCTCAACGGTTCTTAACGTACAAAATAACCTGTAGTCTTATCCAATTATTCGTTTGACAATCCACTCTAGGTAGATATCTGTGTCATATCGAAGTGTGCCAAATCTTTCAATGTTTACATAAGTTCTCACCAATTCTCAATCCACTTGCATGTTAACTTAATTGACCACGAAGAACAGAATGTTAATAATAAGGATTATTAACGGTAAATAATGTACATTTATAGTACTATTACTCACAGTGCAGAGGCAGAGCGCCTGTTTCTCCCGAAGCGTGTCCTATACGCATACATATACATGATCACTAGTTAGTTCTCTTTTCTTTATTAAACCATGTCCTGATTCGTTTTACTTCAACTGAATTTATAGATATCAAAAGGCATCAAATATAGGTTTCGACAATATTAGAGGGTCCAGCACGCAAAACGAAGCATTCCATGTTTTTTTAGCTTGGGCCGCACGTGCGGCTGTGAGCCTCGCACGTGCAGCAAACTCTCCCGCACGTGCGGCAGAATGCCCCAGCACGTGCCTTTTAAGCAGAACGCAAACTCCAATTTTCCCATTTTCCAGCACGTGCGGCCATGACTCCCGCCAGTGCGGGAATGGTCCCGCACGTGCGGCGATTGGTCCCGTACGTGCGGCCATGACTCCCGCACGTGCGGCGATTCTGCATCATTTCTGTCCGAAATTCACAACAAAACCCAATCTTTGACAAGTGTATACAAGGTTCAAAATAGATTCTTTAATTACAAAACTTAGTTCAAAAATCATGTAATTAGTAGGTTCATCATATAACAATTTAGATGAGTTAAATCTTTAATTCACAACTCATAGCCATAACTCAATTCTCTTTCATTTATAACATCACATATATATAATTAAATAGGCTACATGAGAATCAAACAACAAAAGATGGTCCTTTCATATATACACAACAACTATTTCACTTTTCACCACCCATATGACTAACACAACCCAAGTTAAACAATGAGCAATTACTAGATTCAATTCCATGTTCTAGATTACACAAATGAGAAGAAAACTCACTCCATGCCAAGAGAGGAGCTATAGGAAGTGAGTAACTTACTTGAGCTTGAATCTCTCAAATTTCCTTCAAATTCCCTAATTTTGATGATCATCTCCCCCTACTCCTCAAACCCTTCTCTAATCTAATCCTTCCTCCCAAGAGATATATTTTGAAATGGAACTCCTAAGTCAAATATGTAAGGCATAGACATGTATATATCTAAGATGGAGATAAGGACAAAATTCAATCAGTTTAAGCATTCCAAATTGAAATTCTACAGAAAATCATATTATAGTTTAAAAATCATGCAGATTCCAAATATCAAATCAATTTTGAATTATCATGCCTTTAAGGCTTTCAATTTCTGATCCCAACATTTCAATTGTGACAGATAATTTTCTTATTAAACAGATAGGAATCCATACTTCCAAGATTCACTTAATTAAACATAATTTCACATAGAATTTCACAATAGACATTCAAAAGCGCAGATTAGAGGACTGAAAAGATACCAAAATCATGTACGAGGGTCGGGTTATTACACTCTCCCCCCTTAAAATAAGTTTGGTCCCTCAAACTTGTTTTATCATGTAATAGATTAGAAGTTTCAGTCTCACACTATTGTCCAATGCTATTATAGATGTTCACATAATTCCTTAGTTCGAATAGTTCACGATTAACCCGATATTCTCTATAGTTACAAGAGTTATCCACATATAAAACAAACTTCATACCTCTATTTTAGAAAATCACATGTTGGATGAGATAAGGCTATAAGAGTCCATTATAGAACATAACGTATGTCATCTCTCATGGACAGGGTTTATAATCATAATAGTTTCCTGACGATAAGTTCCGCAACGTTAATTCTTCAATACAAAAATATAGTGGATACCGTTTCCTAAGCACATAATTCGTATATTTCCATAGTATATATTAATTTCAATCACAAAAGAAATGTTCACCAGTTTAACCCAGTATTAATAATTCATGTGCAAATCTTGTTTACTTGGTAAACCACATATTACACGTCACTTAAAGATGAGTTGTTATCTAAAGTTATATCATTCGAAAGAAATCGATTATTTACTTAAATTCAAATCACACTAGGCATATTGGAGTCGGATACCGGAGCCCATCAACATGGTTCTATCTATTTTATAAGGTCCACTTCATTTCAACAGGCACAATTAAGTCACTTACGTGTGTAACCAATAACTTCACAATTTGTTCTTATTCCCAAAGGTATTTCAAAGGCATACTATGATATTGGTTCAGTATTATATGTAATAGTTCTTAATAAGATCAGTACGACAGAAAGAAGGGTCATCATACACATCATGATTTTCTCATAGCTTCACTTCTAAGTACAGTAACACGGAAAGAATCATGTTCTGAATCGACAGTTATGATAACAGTATATTAACATCACATATATATTTTGTTTTTGTTTTTTTTCGATCAAGGAAGCCATTCAAAGATAAAGCCAGAAGTCCAATTCAAAATCATGTTATAACATAACATAAACGGAACGGATAAATAGAAATAACTTCATACATATTCTTAATTATGCTTGAATTTTAAACAGAAATCAGAGTTCATGTTTGACTACACATGGGTACATCCAATAGTGCTAATAAATCAATATGAAACATACCTGTTAGTTCCATAAAGGGACCTCTGGTACCGGGAACTTGTAACATACTTGAACCACGGTATTATTACCCCCGGGCAAGGGCCATAAGACCACGGTATTATTACCCCCGGGTAAGGGCCTTGTGCTAAGGATGCCATATATGGTCAATCATTTATCCATTCAAAACCTAACATATCAAATAATCGAATATTTCTTGTCATATCATGTCATTATACACTTAATAAAGATGACCAGTTCACATTCTAACGTGGGTTACATACAGATGTTGAACCTTTGCATTCATGTCGTAGATTCGAAACAACTTCGGGTCCATACGTAACGCAACAAAATAATCTCAATTTCATCCAGATACCTTGATTTAAAGATGAACACGGTTCCATTTATTCGTCAAGAAACAACATAGTTTGCTTGTAGATAACAGAAGGTTATTATTCATTACTGATAGAACAAAAACTCGATCCATTTATTAAATCATGGATCCCATTAAATATACCGTAATCATAGTTATCACATTCATCCCGATTCTGTAATGTCAAAATCAAATAGACAATGATATAGTAAAAGAATATTTTATCGTAAATCAATTTGTAACTACGTATTTGTAGACGTCCCCGAACGCATCCCGGGGGAAGGGGTGCGAGTCCCCCCCCCCCCGTTCTGGTTCGATATTGGGTCACTACAGTTCGAAGGACTCAAATGTCACGGTTCTAAATCTGAACCAAAGAGTCCAAATCCGGCAAATCGTTTTGAAAACAGATTTTTTGAAATAAGTGCCAAACATGGACTGCTTTGCCAGATACAGAGTCGCCACCTAAATATTTTTTAATGGGAAATTTAGAAAACCCTGACTCGGTGCCAAAGGCCACGTGTCCGTCATCACCAAAGTTGCCTCGGCTCGGGAACTTGGGTACGATTAGGGAAGGTCACATCGTGAGCACCCCCTCTCGCCCGGTCAAAGACCGGCCTCTACTAACCATGATATCTGATTTTAAAAACATTGTGTGTTCTTATTCCGGTTATTAGCCTAGTTTACTATGTGATGCTCGCAGCAAATACGTATAGACTGGGTCGTCTGAATTGGAACAAAACGTTTCATGTTTGTTTGTTTGAAAATGGTTTGATGGTGCTACCCACAGGTAGGCTAAAACGTGGATTTGCCACCCTCAGGTGGGCTTAGAAAACGAGATGATTTTGCCACTGTCTAGTGGGCTTAACAAACAATCAGTGCATTGTCCCAATTCAAATAACCCAACCTTCACCCATAGGCATTCAAGGCAGTTATATCACATAAGCAAATAGCCTCATGGCAAGCATGCTATCATGGCAACACTCACACGCATGCAAGGATGCTAAAGCATAAAGCTCACCGAGTACTCCAAGCCAAAACAAAAACCGATTAGAAATTCATGCATGATCCTAGATGCACAGAATTGCCTAATGCAACACATGCAAAATGCAACTATAGCAGGCTCGGCTATTCTAAACATGGTATATGAAATGCTACAGCTAACATGTATTCTATTTGGAATTGAAATACAAATGCAGTTTGTATGATGCGCTGAGCCCGGTGCATGCAATACAGATGAATGAATGCAAACATGCTGTCATACTGTATGCTAATTGAAATATGCCCTATATCTAACCATCATAAGCAGATAAATAAAAGGGAGAAAGACGTGGGGTTGGAAGACATACATCACACTCACCCACACTTATTACAATTATGCCCTCGCGCAGAGGGTCCGAATAAATATACAGTCCGAATAAAAGAATATTACAGTCCGAATAATAATACAAATTTCTAATTAATTAACAGATTGAACTAGGAAAGCTGTAAAGCTGGCATGCAAGCCAGGGACTGCCTTGCTTCTGATGAATGCCGCCTGTTTGGGCTGCCTTGGCACGGAAATCCACTGGGATGCCCCAATTAGCCTCTGTTTGCACCTGTTCTCGAAATGCGTGCCAAACTCCGAAAAATTGCTGATCCTTGATTTTGCTGCAACAGAGAGCAGGAAAGGGGCATAGCAATGTATTTCACAAATATATGCATGCCTCGATCCTCGTGCCACCAATCACGCATATCGATGCATGATGGTCGAGGAGCCGAATTGCACAACTCAATATAGAATGAATGCAAATGATGACACAACAAACCCTAACTCCATCATGGGTGATCCGGAGCGTCGGTGACTGGGGAATTGAGACACGTTCCGCCACTCGGAATGCGAAACATACCTCGTTTCCCATGCCCGGGCTGACTCTTATCCCGAACACGATGCAATATGCATGACATGCATGAAATGCAACTAAGATACATCCTAAAATGTAAAATGTTATGAAAATGAGATGCCTCGAAACGCGTGCCCGCAGGCACGCAAACCGAGAAATGCGGAATGACATGCGAAATGCAATGAGGGCTTACACCAACATGAGAGGGCCTCGGACACGCAAACCGAGGCAATGGCATACGCAATGCAATGGCATGGAATATGATATGCAAACATGCAAATGGAATTTCAGCACTCACAAATGATGCAAAACAGTCCCGAAAGGTGGGGAAATGACACCAAATGCACGGAATGGTCCCGAAATGCGATATTAAGCACCCGAAATGGCCTATAGCCATACTAAACATGCATAATTGGTACATGACATGCAAAACAGTAGCAAGGCAGCCCCCAAAATAGCATTTTTACAGTACAAAACATGGCCAAATAGTAAGCATAGATAGGACAACAATGACATGCAAAAATGGGGGCCAAGAGAGGGGTATTGAAACAAGTGGTACATGCGATGCTCAAACTGAAAAATTCCCTTCTACAACACTGATGAGGGACCAAAAATATGCACATTTACAGTTTATGACAACCCTCGAATCAGTATGAAAACTTGCTAAAAATGTCATGCAAGAATGAAGCCAACAAAGGCTAGAACATGAGGTATGCCATACATTCATCAAACAGCTTTGGACCCTTAACAAAACATGACAAAAAGGCCAAAATATGGATATTTTCAGTACTGATCATGGCCGAAAACAGAAGCAAAATAGGCCTAACAAAGCATGCAAAAATGGGGGTCAAAGAGGGATATAATGACAAGTATAACATGGAGACCCCCAACAAGGTTGATCCCTTCTACAATATTGTAGAGGGACACAAAATAAGCCTACTCACAGTTCATGACATGCTCCAAAACAGACTTCATGTAAGCCAAACAAATCATGCAAATTTACGGTAAATATGAGAGATTATGAAGCAAGTGCATGATAGAGTTACCAAACATGGTTGAGCCCTTCTTCAATGTTGAAGGGGGGCTCAAAATAGGCCTACTCACAATTCATATCAGGCTCAGAAACAGATCACACACGAACTAAAAATAGCATGCAAAATAATGGTATTCAAGATGGTATTGAGGCAAGTACCAAATGGAAAACTCAAACAGAGTCCTTAAACAAAGATGAAGAACAGCTCAAAAAAATGATATTTTCTGTTTTGGTCGGAGCTCAAAACCACAAGCAAAGAGGCTAAAAAAAATGAGGCAAAAATGAGATCAAAAAGAGGGGAAATGAACTTACCCTTGTAGACCAACCCTTTTGTTGCCTCTTGGACCAAAAATGTTGCCTCCTAAGCTCTGAAAACCACCTCCAGCCGCTGGAAATGGAGTGGTGATGGTGGTGTTAGGTGATGATGAAGAAATGGTGAAGAAATGGTGTAGGATTTTTAGGGTTTTGGTACTTGGAATATAGAGAGAGAGAGAGATATAATGTAGGAGCTCAAAACAGAAATTTCTAACCCTTAAAACAGATCTGGAGGGCTGTATATATAGGCAAAAAGGTGTAGAAAAATGGAGGGAAAAAAAAAGGGGGGAAAACTAGTCAAGTTTCCCGCCAAAAAGGCCAAAAGGGAAAGTGGTAGCTACGGGTTTCAAACGGCCGAGAGTCCTTCAACAAAGTTGAAGAGGGGCTCAAAATAAGACACTTTGTAGTTTACGACGAAGTCCAACACAGCCCACAAGTACGCCTAAAATACCGTGCAAAATAGGCCTAAAAAGAGGTAAAGAGGCAAGTGACAGATGGAGATGTCAAACAGTAAAAGGTCCTTAATCAAACATGAAAAGGACCTCAAAATATGACTATCTCAAGTTCGGGTCGGAGCCCAAAAATGTAGAATGAAGGTTCGGGAGCCAAAACACGCAGTTCGAGGCCCCGAAAGTGGGCTGTTGGGCACCGGGAGTGGTGTTCGACCACGAAGTTGGTCTCTCGGACCACAGTGTCCCTCAAAAGGGAGTAAGTAAGATGTATGCCAAAAACCGGGGCAAACGGAGGTGGTTAGGCGATCTCGAACCGAGTCACACAGCCTGACGGCTCCGAAAACCGGGAACCAGGCTCCGAAATGGGAAAAATGGCCTACGGCCGCGAAACGTAGCCTACGGCCACTGAAAGATGATCTACGAGACCTCTCCGTCCCCTCAGGAAGAAAAACAAAGA
The DNA here is from genome assembly GCA_036172215.1 of Camellia granthamiana. Classification (NCBI taxonomy): domain Eukaryota; kingdom Viridiplantae; phylum Streptophyta; class Magnoliopsida; order Ericales; family Theaceae; genus Camellia; species Camellia granthamiana. The sequence goes on from CM069912.1 coordinate 33,859,696, forward strand.
AAACCGAGCTTGGTTAGCAAACCGAGGCAAAGTACCGAAAAGCCCGGAAGTCCGGAGGCAAGGCTCACGGCCGAGACTCTAAAACTTCAGAACGAGCACAATATGCAATATCACCAAGCGCTCAATCGGTGACGTCTGAGTCTTAAGGTCGGTCAAAAATGGGGTGTCTACAGTATTGAATATCGTTCAAATCCGTATCAACTTGCAATAAGAGGTAAATGCCCGGTGCATAACCTCAACCACCAATTAACATAGCATATTCCCAAGTCCATTTGTTTCTACTAGAGTTCACAATGTCTTGCAGAATGGTTCACATGCGAATGATTTTGTAATTATAAATCGTGAACATACATAAGCAGGATCTCAAAGTAGTCAATAACTACCCATCTTTTTACAAGTATCATATGAGCAGACTCATAATGTAGGTGAGATTCCTCCTGTCGTTCAACCATTCTTTATAAGAAATCCTAATCACGGATTACAGATTACACATAACAAAACATAATACAGATTTCAATTTTCCATAAACAAATCCCTCGGTTCTCTATAAAAAATTGTCAATAATTTTCTCGGCTCATGAAATCATATTAATTATAATTTGTTCGAAATCATAGTTCATAGTGCTTGAATAGTTACTATGTACGTCATTCCCTTATTTCGTATACACCATCAGTAGGGAACAAGGTTATAATCAATTATTTCTTTACACAATTCCGAAGAGAGTCTCTATATGTATAACTTCTTATCACAGCCGGTCCTTCTCCACACCTTATAAACGTCATGCAAAACTTATGATTATCAAAATATCTGATTACAATAATCTCTTAACTTGCAGGTCTAAACATTGCTATGATAGGGAGGACGTGGCTATGTTACACAAAGTACACATTGCATATATTATCTTATCTAATCACTAAGGTTTAGAAATAATCCAAATTTAAGGTGTAAGCAATTCAGCAAAACAGATGCTAGGAAGCACAATCATATTGTTATCATTTTCTGTAGATATCTATCAATCCATCAATAACAATTAATAACACACATTTCGCTTGATCATGGGCGTATAAATTATCTTACCATTCAGCTCGAATTCTTACCACGCTTCCACAGTACAATGTCATTATTTTAATCCCAACGCCGTGCATTTTACTTATGTTGCACAATTTTTCGTTTCATTTATCTGGCCAGACGGGAGTAGAATCCTCTCGATCTTCCATTGTTATGCTCACCATGTTCTGCGTCACAATCAATCACAACATACGCGAAAGATATACAATAGACATGGATCATAATCATTAGCGTTAACAAAGTACATTTAACATTGCCATCAATCTTTTCATGTGCTTTCAGAATGTTATGAACGATGCCTATGTCTTGTCTAGACATCCTAAGGCTCAATGGATTCGTGTGTGAGGTGGCAACTCGTGCTCTGATACCACTTGTAACGCCCCAAACGAGCCCCTAGAAGTTTGGGTATGACTACTCCAGAAAGGACACTTAACGCGTTATAAAATATATGGGGCCTGAACGGAAGCATTATATATATATAACAAAAAACATGAAATAAAAAGAAAGTACATCCATTGAGCAACTACTATCATGCCAGGATCACAAACAGTGCATCAGATGGTGAATATTTACATACATATATACAAACACTGCCCCTTGTTTGGGCGTGTAACAAAAACATTGGGCACATTTTGTGGAAAATCAGCGTACAAACCAAAATTTATCAAAACTCCACAACAGTGGGCAGGCTTCGTCCAAGTGCCTGGACACACAGGGGTTAACAAGAGAGAGATGGGCATCGAGGGTTAAGGCTGATCTCCAGATTTGCTACATACGGAATCAGACAAAATACAAAATGAGACAATCTTAGTGAATAATAATACTTAAACAAGATGATGCTTAACTTCAAACATAATACATATCAATGCGTATGAAAATGCAAAGTTCACATAGTCCGATTTTGTACTAATTTCATAACGGCCTTAGGCCCAGTCTTGAAACATAATGGCTTAAAGCCCTTGAACAGAGTGGCATAAAGCCCTTATCAGAATGGCATAAAGCCCTTATCATGCATGTATGAACTCAAGAGGTGGCTTGTACGGATTCCAGGGGTGACTCGCATTGCAGCACTTAGTTCCGTACAACACTTTGTTTCATACTAACAGATCATGCAAAATAGCCATAGACCTCATAACTTTCACAGAACGGCCATAGGCCTCATAACTTGCACATTGGCTTTAAGCCCAGCTCACATATGTATGGACTCAAGAGGTGGCTCGTACGGATTCTAGAGGTGACAAGCAAAGCAGCACTTAGGTCCGTACAACACTTTGTTCCATACCAAAAATCATTCAGTCTAACAGATATCATTAGAACAGATTAGTCCCGGAGTTATACAGAGACACGCAGGTCCTGTCATTCATTCATTCACATGAGTCAACATAATTACTTTACGTTTAACTGAGTGCTACTGATATTTACCAACAAAAGGTAAGAGTGTTTTACAGATTAAACGAGTCCAGAAATACGTAGATACCGTAGTTTCGTAATGCATTTACATTTCACTTGTTCGTCATGAAGCAATACAACTGACTTGCAGATAACAGAGTGTTAGTATTCATTATCAACAATAAACAGAAGGTAGAGCCCAATAATGCTCTTAGATTTTCCCGTGGTTTATCATAAGGTGACATAGTTGTCCTACAATAACAGAACAATAATATTAATGATGAACAAAAGGTAAATGCTCCATTACATTAATGGGGGTGGAGCCGTTCACATCATAACGGAGTCACATAGTCATGTTATTGATAGTCAATTCCTTCCTCGAATTGAGTCATTCATAGGTTAATCTGATATTTAACATAATTCCTCAACGGTTCTTAACGTACAAAACAACCCGTAGTCTTATCCAATTATTCGTTTGACAATCCACTCTAGGTAGATATCTATGTCATATCGATGTGTGCCAAATCTTTCAATTTTTATATAAGTTCTCACCAATTCTCAATCCACTTGCATGTTAACTTAATTGACCACGAAGAATAGAATGTTAATAATAACGTTTAGTAACGGAAATAATGTACATTTATAGTACTATTACTCACAGTGCAGAGGCGGAGCACCTGTTTCTCCCGAAGCGTGTCCTACACACATACATATACATGATCACAAGTTAGTTCTCTTTTCTTTATTAAACCATGTCCTGATTCGTTTTACTTCAACTGAATATATAGATATCAAAAGGCATCAAATACAGGTTTCGACAATATTAAAGGGTCCAGCACGCAAAACGAAGCATTTCATGTTTTTCAGCTTGGGCCGCACGTGCGGCTGTGAGCCCCGCACGTGCAGGAAACTCTCCCGCACGTGCGGCAGAATGCCCCAGCACGTGCCTTTTAAGCAGAACCCAAACTCCAATTTTCTCATTTTCCGGCACGTGCGGCGATGACTCCCGCAGGTGCGGCGATTGGTCCCGCACGTGCGGCCATGACTCCCACACGTGCGGCGATTGGTCCCGCACGTGCGGCCATGACTCCCGCACGTGCGGCGATTCTGCATCATTTTTGTCCGAAATTCGCAACAAAACCCAATCTTTGACAAGTGTATACAAGGTTCAAAATAGATTCTTTAATTACAAAACTTAGTTCAAAAATCATGTAATTAGTAGGTTCATCATATAACAATTTAGATGAGTTAAATCTTTAATTCACAACTCATAGCTATAACTCAATTCTCTTTCATTAATAACATCACGTATATATAATTAAATAGGCTACATGAGAATCAAACAACAAAAGATGGTCCTTTCATATATACACAACAACTACTTCACTTTTCACCACCCAAATGACTAACACAACCCAAGTTAAACAATGGGCAATTACTAGATTCAATTCCATGTTCTAGTTACACAAATGAGAAGAAAACTCACTCCAAGCCAAGAGAGGAGCTATAGGAAGTGAGTAACTTACTTGACCTTGAATCTCTCAAATTTCCTTCAAATTCCCTAATTTTGATGATCTTCTCCCCCTACTCCTCAAACCCTTCTCTAATCTAATCCTTCCTCCCAAGAGATATATTTTGAAATGGAACTCCTAAGTCAAATATGTAAGGCATAGACATGTATATATCTAAGATGGAGATAAAGACAAAATTTAATCAGTTTAAGCATTCCAAATTGAAATTCTACAGAAAATCATATTATAGTTTAAAAATCATGTAGATTCCAAATATCAAATCAATTTCGAATTATCAAGCCTTTAAGGCTTTCAATTTCTGATCCCAACATTTCAATTGTGACAGATAATTTTCTTATTAAACAGATAGGAATCCATACTTCCAAGATTCACTTAATTAAACATAATTTCACATAGAATTTCACAATAGATATTCAAAAGCGCAGATTAGAGGACTGAAAAGATACCAAAATCATGTACAAGGGTCGGGTTATTACAAGACCAATCTGGGTGTGCAGATTTGATGAGAGCTACTATTCCAGTGGCATGAGGACAAGCCATTGAAGTTCCTGATAGGAATGCGTAGCCACTTCCATGCTTTGTACCCATTGGTGGGTATACAGCTAAAATGCTCACTCCTGGTGCAGCTACGTCCGGCTTTTTCAATTGAACCATAATTGGAATGAGTTGAAACTTGGCATGCTATATATCAACGTCAATAAAAGGACTAAAGAGAATTAATATGCTCTGTTTGCCTAATGAATGAAAAATGCCTAATGAATGAACAAATTCTCCTAACCCCATTGCATTTCACATCAAACAAATCAATTGAAAGTATCTTCCAAATATCTTCCAGTACTAAGCAAAAATCAATTGAAAGTATCTTCCAAATATAGCCCACAAAGCTTGATTATTCATAAATTGAAACCATATGGCCTGTCGGCTCTTCAATTTGATTGATTAGAAGAGGATTTAAGTGTTTTGGATCTGAGATCATTTGCATTGAGTTAGAGAGCCATGAATGAGAGTGCAAGGCTGTTCTAAAAAAATAAAAATAAAAAAATAAAAGAATGAGAAAACAGGGAAGATGGGTTTGTCTCTGGCCATAGTGGAGACGAACCGAATGGCCATAGGGTTTAAGATCTGTTCAGATTATAAAACTACATCATTGTTGTTCCAAGGATACACAGTCACATAGAGATATAGAAGAACCATTTCAACCCAGCCGATAGAGAAACCGACTGGAGTGAGAGAGTCGAAAGAATAGTCAAAAGAAGCGTACTGTCTCGCCGCCGAACCAGTCTCGCCGAACTAGTCTCGCCGCTGCTGAACCAGTCTCGCCGCTGACTGAAACCCTTCCCCTTCAACCCCAGTCTCTCTTCAAACCCTCTATCTTCTCTCTCTCAGATTAAGGTTTGCACACTATTTTGAAACAGTGTTGTGAAATTAAGGGCTCTACAAACCTGAAAGGAAATGAAAAAAAAGGGGGGGAAAAGGCAAAGGAAAAAAATGGGGGAAATTAAGTTTGGCGGGCGGTCCGGTGAGTAATTGAAAAGGGGGGGAAATTAGTTATATTTTTATTTGAATGAATTTTTTTTTATTTGATAGAAGTAGGGGTAATATTTTAATGAAAAATATTTTTCGTTAAAATAAAGTTAATTTTTTATGGTCGATGAATTTTTTTTTTTGTGGCCCATTTTTTTTTAATTATTAAAAATCAAGAGCTAATTTTTGTGGTAGAAGAGAGGGAGCGACAGTAGTGGTGAAGGTGGTGGATAAGAGGTGAGGTGGTGGTGGTGGTGGTGGTGGTGGTGGCGATGGCGAAGGAGATTAGTGGTGAAGTTGTGGTAATGGTAGAGGAGATGGAGTGGCGGTGGTGGAGGAAAGGTAATAGTAGTAGTAGTAGTAGTAGTGGTAGCAGTGGTGGTGGTGGTGGTGGTAGTGGTAGTGGTAGCGATGGTGGTAGTAATGGTAGTCGTAGAGATGGAGTGGCAACAGTGGTAATAATGGTGGTAGTGGAATGACATTTGCAGCAGTGGTGAAGGTGGTAGAGGAGATGGGTGGTGAGAGAGAGATGAGTGAGAGACAGATAGAGAAGAGAGATAGAGAAAGAGACAGAGTGATGAGAGAGAGAGAGAGAGAGAGAGAAAGAGACACAAAATGGTCGCTAATAGTGCATTTTCTTGTAGTGGAGAGCTCGGTAAATAGAGAAGAGGGGAGTGAGAGAGTGAGCAAGATGAACACAATGGGGGAGAGAGACAGACAGACACAGAGAGAGAAAGAAAGAGAGAAGAGTGATAAGTGAGAGAGAGAAAGAGATATATATATAGAGATAGAGAGACAGACAGACAGACAAACAGAAAAAGAGAGAGAAACAAGAGGGGAGAGAGATAGACAGAGAGAGAGAGAGAGAGAGAGAGAGAGAGAGAGAGCAAAAAGAGATGATCGAGAGAAAGACATATAAAAAGAGAGAGAGACAGAGAGAGAAGAAAGATAAGCGAGAGAGACAGAGATAGAGAAAAGAGAGATGAGCGAGAGAGATAGAGAGATAAAGAGAAGAGAGATGAGCAAGAGACAAATAGAGAAAGAGACAAAGACAGATAGACATTTGCAGTAGACAAAGACAAATAAAAATGATAATAAAATTATAATAATAAATAATAATGATAATAATAATAAAATTAAACATCAACTCAAATCGGGCGGTATGTGTCCCCACGAAAAAAATTGGTGAAGTTGGTGATGACGGTGGTAGTGGTGGTGGTGATGGTGAAGGAGATTAGTGGTGAAGTTGTGGTAGTGGTAGAGGAGATGGAGTGACGGTGGTCGAGGAGAGGTAATAGCAGTAGTAGTGGTGGTAGTAGTGGTGGTAGTGATAGTGGAGTGGTAACGATGGTGGTAGTAATGGTAGTTGTAGAGGTGGAGTGGCAACAATGGTAATAATAGTGGAATGACATTTGCAGTAGTAGTGAATGTGGTAGAGGAGATGGGTGGTGAGAGAGAGATGAGTGAGAGACAGATAGAAAAGAGAGATAGAGAGAGAGAGAGACAGAGACAGAGACAGAGACAAAGTGATGAGCGAGAGAGACAGACAAATTGGTCAGTAAAAGTGCATTTTCTTGTAGTGAAGAGCTCGGTAAATAGAGAAGAGGGGAGGGAGAGAGTGAGCAAGGTGAACACAATGGGGGAGAGAGATAAAGAGAAGAGAGAGAGAAGAGAGACAAAGAGAGAAGAGAGATGAGGGAGATAGAGAGAAGAGAGATGAGCGAGAGACACAGAAAGAGACAGAGAGAGAGAGTCAGACAGACAGACAGACAGACAGAGAAGAGTGTTGAGTGAGAGAGAGAAAGAGAAGAGAGACAGAGACAAAAACAGAGACACGGAGACATAGAGACTAAACTTAAATTTTTACCGACCAAACTTTAGGCCGCCAAAGATAAATAATAAATTTTGATTTTTCATTCAGCGACTAAATTATTTTAGTTACCAAAACTATCTATACAGCGACAAAAATATTTTTTAGTCGTTGAAATTGAATTTTTGCCGACCAAAAGTTTGGTCGCCAAAAATAAAAAGTGAATTTTTATTTTTCTTTCAGCGACTAAATTATTTTAGTTGTCAAAACTATCTGTACAGCAACTAAAATTTTTTTTAGTCCTTGAAATTAAATTTTTGCCGACCAAAATTTTGGTCGCCAAAGATAAAAAGTGAATTTTTATTTTTCTTTCAGCGACTAAATTATTTTAGTTGACAAAACTATATATACAGCGACTAAAATATTTTTTAGTCGCTGAAATTAAATTTTTGCCGACCAAACTTTTGGTCGCCAAAGATAAAAAATAAATTTGTATTTTTCATTTAGCGATTAAATTATTTTACTTGCCAAAACTATCTATACAGCGATCAAAATATTTTTTAGTCGCTGAAATTAAATTTTTGCCGACCAAAATTTTGGTCGCCAAAGATAAAAAATAAATTTTTATTTTTCATTCAGCGACTAAATTATTTTAGTTGCCAAAACTACATATACAGCGACCAAAATATTTTTTAGTCGCTGAAATTAAATTTTTCCCGACCAAACTTTTGGTCGCCAAAGATAAAAAATAAATTTTTATTTTTCATTCAGCGACTAAATTATTTTAGTTGCCAAAACTATATATACAGCGACCAAAATATTTTTTAGTCGTTGAAATTAAATTTTTGCCGACCAAACTTTTGGTCGCCAAAGATAAAAAATAAATTTTTATTTTTCATTCAGCGACTAAATTATTTTAGCCACCAAAACTATCTATACCGCGACTAAAATATTTTGTAGCCGCTGAAATTAAATTTTTGCCGACCAAACTTTTGGTCGCGAAAGATAAAAAATAAATTTTTATTTTTAATTCAGCGACTAAATTATTTTTGTCGCCAAAACTATCTATACCGCGACTAACATATTTTTTAGTCGCTGAAATTAAATTTTTGCCGACCAAACTTTTGGTCGCTACAGATAAAAAATAAATTTTTATTTTTCATTCAGCGACTAAATTATTTTAGTCACCAAACCTATCTATACCGCGACTAAAATATTTTTTAGTCGCTAAAATTAAATTTTTGCCGACCAAAATTTTTGTCGCCAAAGATAAAAAGTGAATTTTTATTTTTCATTGAGCGACTAAATTATTTTAGTTGTCAAAACTATCTATACATCGACTAAAATATCTTTTAGTCGCTGAAATTAAATTTTTGTCGACCAAACTTCTGTTCGCCAAAAATAAAAAGTAAATTTTTAATTTTCTTTCAGCGACTAAATTATTTTTGTTGCCAAAACTATATATACATCGACCAAAATATTTTTTAGTCGTTGAAATTAAATTTTTGCCGATCAAAATTTTGGTCGCCAAAGATAAAAAATAAATTTTTATTTTTCATTCAGCAACTAAATTATTTTAGTTGCCAAAAGTATCTATACAGCGACAAAAATATTTTTTAGTCGCTGAAATTAAATTTTTGCCGACCAAAATTTTGGTCGCCAAAGATAAAAAGTAAATTTTTATTTTTTTTTCAGCGACTAAATTATTTTAGTTGCCAAAACTATCTATGCAGCGACTAAAGTATTTTTTAGTCGCCAATTGTTGCAAATTTAGCTTCTAAATTTTTTTTAGTTGCCAATTGTGAGATTTTTAGCGACTAAATTTTTTTTAGTTGCCAAAAATTAATATACCCCGACTAAAAAAATTTAGTAGCTAAATATTGTACTTTTACCGACTAACATAATGTTTGGTCGCCAATTCCACAACTTTTGGCAACCAAAATATTTTTAGTCGGCAAAAGTGGTCGCCAAAACTGTATTTTCTTGTAGTGTACCTTGGTATAAGTTACCACTGCCTTTGTGTACCACAAATCATACATCAACCCCATTTCAGCCTCCAATGCTTTCCAAAGAATTATTTCATCACCCACACAATGGTGTATCACAAACGTTGTCTTATCAGGTTCATATTGCTCCATATATTCCTTAAAATCCTTAACTGATGTTAGGCCCAGCAGTAAAGCACTTACATATTGTTTCTCTCTAGCGTAATAATTATCTAAATGTGGATCATGAATTGATCGAATCGAGATATGGTCATAAATCGGTACAATGCATCCCGATTTATCATTACTAACTGACTTAAGAACCCATGTTCTCTCTCCATACTTGATAATTCCAGCCACGAATGCCAGAATTGACAGAAAAGAAAGCAAGGAATTTCTCCAAGAAAAAATAATGGCATAAACTGCCACAACAGTTTGAACACCTAATCCTATGAAGTGCCTCAACCACAAATTATTATCCTCCACAGAAAAAGCTGTTATAGTATCTGGGCCACCGAGGTGCAGCAAAAGCAAGGGTGCCCATATCGCCCCCAATCCGCCATTAGGCTTAGCATTGCGCTTGTTAGAGAGCTTGCTAAGGGCCAGAGTTGCCACAAAATCGGCCATCAAGTAGGCCAACCAAACAATGACATTGGTCCACACTGACATTGTGTACTTTCTACGTTTGCCAAACATGAAAAGAATAATTTGTTAAGCGAGACTAAGCAGAACCAACCCTCGAACATCCCACTCTTGCCATAGCTTTGTCAACGATTCAGGAATTTGACTCATCACGCCCTTCTTTTCTTTATCTACATATAGAAAGAAGTCATAATTTTTCAAAAAAATAAGAGGAAAAAAGATATAGAACATGGTATAAATTATTGTGTGATTGGACAATTTGTTGTTCAGAATAGACTTGAGAATTATACGATTTGGTTCGATTTTGAAATAAATCAAAACCCAACCACTACTTATGGTTCTATAAAATTAACAACCAAACCAAAGAATGAAAATGCGGTTCGGTTTGAGTTGGCTTGGTAGTCAAGGTGTGAGACTTTGGGATGTGTTCCCTCCAATGTCTCATGTTCGAAACCTCCTAGGTGCAAATAAGTTCTTGAGCCTAGTGTATATAGGGTTTTGCACTAACTTTAATTGGGACTTCCGCAAGTCGGTGGTGGTGGGATTAGTTCCCAAGTTAACAAGTAATTAATATATATATATATGAGTAAATGCTAGATATCATGAAAGAAATATTATGAAAAATTTCAAGAAGATTCTTCACATTTGTATTACACACATAATAAAATACAACACACTAATCAACGAATAAAAAATCTTCATAAAGCATTTCGTGATATTTCTATAACACTTGTGTTCCTTAAACATTTGGAAAAACGTATTTAATTTAATTTAATTTGTTTTAGGGATCTTTGAGTTGTTGTATATTCGTTTTAGAGAAGTACAATTCTATTTAGACTCGTTAGAATTGCTCGTTCACATTTGGCTTTGTTAGAAAGTTTATTAGGAACATAGAATTACTGTTCTGGTGTCGACACTCGGCTCCTGGAGGATCGACACCTTCTGTTCTCCTTTTATTTCTTGTTGGTTATGTTTTTTGGTGTTGATACCACCCCTTCTGGGTGTCGACACTGCCCTGCCTATTTGTTCTTGCTATTGCTACTGGTTTCTAATGTCGACACTAGGGCTTTCAGGTGTCAACACCCTGTTTGCTGCAAACATTGGTGTTTCATCACTACTTCTAGGGGTTGACTCCCCCTCCTCTTGGTATCGACACTTGGCAGAATTTTCAAAATTTTTCCAGCTGCATTTTGACCCGACTTTTTTGGGGATTTTTGACTTATTCTTGGGTTTACTTTAGGGCAAATACTGTACTTTGACCTAGTACTATAAATAGAACTCTCATACACTTTTTCTTTTCTTCTCTCTCTCTCTCTCTCTCTCTCTCTCTCTCTCTCTCTACACCGAAACCCACTTTCTTCCTCCAAACATGCTTTTTCGAGATCTTCAAATCTACTCATTTTGAGTCATCTTCTCAACTTGCTCCTTTGAGATAGAGTGTAGAGCTTGTCGAGGGTTTCGTTCTAATCGGGGCAAATCATCGTTTTGCTACCGTTAACTTTTGGAGTTTTCTTCATTTTTCCTCCTACCTTGAGGTATGAACTTTCTTAATGATTTGCGTGTTATTTGGCTTTGTTATATGTTATATTTGATAGCAAGAAGATTTTGGAAAGCAGTGCATAAAAGTGGAGATTGCTCTTTGGTTTGGCTTGCTGGTTAATAGTTCATACCGCTATTTTGTGACTTGGTTTTGGAAGAAAATAGGGTTTTGAGAGTAAATCCCCAAATTGTTCATAAAACCTAAGAGGTGTGACAGTTATTGAAAAGATGATTTGGTTGGGAATATTTACGAAACCTTTGGAAATGATAAGTATTGATTACTGTAACGACAGTTGTTGAGACCCAACCCTCATTTTTTTGTCGTATAGAGATAGTTGCATTAAAAAAAGGTTCTTCCATCATAATTGAGCTAAGCTTGAAAATGTTCCAAGTGTGAAAATTGAATTTTTCAAAACATAGGTTGCGTTTGGTTATTTGTTAGAATCATGATTCCAACACAAAATTTTCAAAACACTTTTCAAAATTCATAACTAAACACACAACTCAAAATTACTTAAAACTCAATTCAAAAATTAATTTCAAAACTCATACCAAATGCACAATTCAAAACTCTTTTCAAGACTCAAAACCAAACTCTTTTCAAAACTGTATTTTAAAAAAAAAAAATTTAAATTATTTTTTTATTTTATTTTTTAAAATTATTTTTAGAATCAAGATTTGAGTGTGGAATCATGTTTTGAAAAAAGAAAATTTGTTTGATTATAAGTTTTGAAAAGAGTTTTGAGTTGTCTTTTAAAAAAATTTTGGATTTATTTTTTTAAAATATTTAAAAATTTTCTCAATTTTATTTTTTAGGACAAATATTTTATATTTTAAATATTTATTTATTTTAATGTGCATTATATTTCATATATTTTTGTGCTGCATTTTTTAAATATTAAAAAATTGAAAAAAAATTATTTTCATTTTCAATATATAATTTTTATTTTATTTTATAAAAATATTTTTAAATATTTTTTTTTTGTTATGTGTTTGGTTACAATTTGAGTGTAAAGTTTCAAAAAGAATGTAGAGTTTCGAGTTATGTGTTTGGTTATAAGTTTTGAAAATAATTTTTGAATTGAATTTTGAGTTATTTGTTTGATTACAATTTGAGTGTAGATTTGTATTTTGAGTTTAAAATATTAAAATTTAAAAAACTAAAATATTTACAAAATAAAATAAAATATTTAAAATTTAAAAATATCTAAATAAAAATTATATATTTAAAATAAAAAATTCTTAAACATTTTTTTAATATTTTAAAAAATAAATCCAAAAAATTTAAAATACAACTCAAAATTCAAACACTCAAAACTCAAAATACAACTCAAAACTCTTTTCAAAACTCAAAACTCTTTTCGAAATTCAAAATTCAAAAGCTCCTTTCAAAACTCATAACCAAACAAATTTTCTTTTTTCAAAACTCAACTCACAACTCGACACTCAAATCATAATTCCGAAACTAAACCAAACACAACCTTATATTTTTTTTTAAATAATCTTTGGCGGTAATTGTTCTTTATATATTAAATAGTCTAATTTGATTTTATAAGATTTTTCTACGAAGTATCAACCCCTTTATTTCAACATCAAACTTAGAAATCTTAATCGAAATTTTTTTTTTGTACTAAAATAGGGGAACCACTTTTTTATTTAATTGGATTTTGATTTTTTTGTATTTTTCTTTGAATCCAAATGGAAGTATTTCATTATTTACATTGTAAACTTAAATAAATGAAATACTAAATTTACTTAAATAATTACATATGAAAATAAGATTGATGTGCAGGGAGTGCCTTAAGAACTGAGTCTGTGTGACAATCTATTTCCAGGGTGACCGAGGGGTTGGTTTTACTGCTCGAGCAGTGAAAAGGGGGCAACCAGTACTTTGCTCTGTAGACCGAAATGCTGAGAGCTTGAGTTCACCGCTCGAGCAGTTTGCGCAAATCAAACTTAAAAAGTTACTTTTTGCTCTTTTTTTTTTTCTCACTTTTCTTTTCCTCTTTCCTCTTCTTCTCCCTAGCTTCGAAAAATCCTTTCTCTCTCTGGAAATCTCTCTTCTTACCAAGAATCAAGTTTAGATCTTTTATAGAAATCGAAGCCCGCGTAGAGACCGTGATTTTCACCGATTGGATCATGTTTTCGTGAAGAATTCTTCTTGGGTATTGCTTCTTTGTCTCCATTCTTGAGGTAGGGGTACTTTTTACTTAGTATATTTATGATTTGAGATGTATATGTAGTAATTTCTTAATTATACTTATGTATGAGATTAATGTGTTAGCTATGGATGTTGATGCATAAAAAGGGGGTTTTGTACAAAATTTTGAAAGATTTTGAATAACTATTGATGGTAAAGGTTGTTGATGATGAATATTTGTTTTAAAAATGGAAATGAATGAAAAGCCCCAAATTTTGTTAAACCTTAGTTTTGATTTTTTTTTTTTTTTTTTTTTTTTTTTTTTTTAACGCTATGTTTGATTTGGGGATTTAGAAAGGGATTTGAAAATAAAAGGGAAAAGGTAGATAAAATGTGAATAAAAAATACTTACATTTCACCTAATTTCACACTCCTTTGCTCTTTTCCTTTCCAAATCTCTTTCTAAATCTCCTAACCAAACACAAGGTTTAAAGGAGGAGTTTTGTTCAATTGGGTCTTGATTAATGAAATTGGGTTGATATTTACTGGAATGGTGTATGAATAATGATTTTGAGATGTTATGAAATTTTATAACGTAATGAAGGAAATTGGATGTTGCTGGCTATGTTTAATCTTCATTGATATAATAAATGAGCTTTAGGTAAATTGTCATTTTTACAAATTCATGGATCATATTGCATCTTATGATTTTGGTCCTCTTGGAAGCTTAGAAATGTTGGTAGGGGGTTAATAACATATGAGTTTGGATAGTTGAGGCGGGTTTTGAAAATGAGATGTGTGTTATATTGGTACTCGTGAGGGAAATCAAAGTGCCCACTTGCGTTATTTTGAGCTTATTGCCGAACGAATGTGAGAAAAGGCTTTTGGGTATCCACGAGCTCGCCGTTTTCAGGAGTCGAAAATGTGAAGAAAAAAAAAAACATGATTTTTGGGTGCCCACGAGCCTGCCATTTTAGGAGTCTACAAATGTGGAAGGGAAAAAGTTTTTGGATGCCCATCGTCCCATCATTTTTAGAGTCAATGAATATGAAAGTATTTTCAGTATACAAATCTATATATGTATGTATGATTTTTAACTATCAAGTTATGATCCGTTTTAAGACTTCCCTTAATTATTTTTGAATTTTGCATACATAGTAGTTGAATTAGAAGTCATAAATAATTGTTTATGTGCAATAAAGAATGTATAATTATTTCAACTAGGGATGGCCATGGGATGGATTTGTCATTCCCCTACCCCGGCGGACAAACCCCACTCCCACCCCCACTACGAGTAAAATTTTTCAACCCTATCTCCGCCCCTGCAGATACCCGATACCCACGGATACCCGATCACATTTCAAATAGCTAAAAAAAATTTAGAACAATTTAAATCCTTAATAAACTAAATAACTTTTCTTCTTTCCATATATATAAGCAGTGAGACTTTTATAATTATTATTTATTTATATTTAAATAGAACCATACACTTTTAGGCCAAGTTTGGGATGACTAAATAAGTGCACTTTTTGACTTTTTGGGAAATATAGGTTGGGTTTGGGTTGGGTTTGAAGTGATGTGTTAGAGAGGTGATGTGACTTAAATAAGATGATGTGACTTAAATAGGATAGTGACTTTTTGACTTTTTGGATGAGAAGACTAAATAAGTGCACTTTTTGACTTTTTGGGAAATATAGGTTGGGTTTGGGTTGGGTTTGAAGTGATGTGTTAGAGAGGTGATGTGACTTAAATAAGATGATGTGACTTAAATAGGATAGTGACTTTTTGACTTTTTGGATTATTTTGAGGATGCCAAACTTGGCCTTAGTATTTCTTTTTTATATCTAATTATATTATATATATACATATATATTATTTATTTATATATATATATTAATTATATTGGGTCGAGTTTGGAACGGGGACGCGATACCCGCCCCCGCCCCACCCCCCATTGAGGGTGACTAAAATATAATTCACCCCCGCTCCACATAAGTGTCAAGGCGGGTAAAATCTACCCCATTCAAGCTGATATTGACGGACATCCGTGGATCAGATTAAAATGTTCATCCTTAATTTTAACAGTATTAACCAAATCTTATAAACAAAACAAGACAAAGTAAGAAGATACATTCAATGTTGAAACACAAAATATTTGTAATTTATGTCTCTAAATATGTCGGCCTCAATAAATATATTTCACAATCAACATTGCTAACACAATATAAATAAAAAATAACAAAACAACGAATCAAAATTGACTTACAGTATTTTGTATTTTGATTTGTGACTCCTGCAACAATATCCAATTTATATTGTGATTAATACATAAAACTTTAAAAGTTAATAAAAATTAAAGAAAAAATGATTTTTTTTTTCTTTTGCATTGTGGCTTCTATGAATGTGACAGTTTTTCAGTAGTAGCTTGCGATTGCCTAACAGTAAGAAGATAAATGATAATATGGTGCTACATATGTTTCGAAAATTGGACCAGTCATCCAACCGGAAAAGAGATTGGGTTATGAATCACTGATTTAAATGTCAAGTCCATCAAAATTGAGTAATGTGATAAATAAATTAATATATATATATATATTTAAAAATATATGTATAAAAATAAAAATCTAATTAGATAAATTAAACAAAATAATAAAATTTTCAAATACCACTCACAATATATGAAATTATAATTTACAATAATAATGTTAAATATCTTATTTTTATTCGTTGAAGACGTCATTTGGTGGTTTGGTTTGGTTTGGTCGTGTGTTATATGGAGACAAACCCACAAAAAGAAAAAGTCAAACGTATTCTTTGGAATCATATTTCTCAAGACAAGAATCAAGATGACAAAAATAGTGAAAGAACTGTCAAAGCAGGGAAAAAAAAAACAGTAAATAGAGCAAGACCCATATGAAAAAAGTAGACTGTAAAAGGGAGTAACTACCTGAGAGCTGGAGCTTCACCGTCGGACTGAGAAGTTGAAGTCACTAGCTGGTGGATTGATCATAAGATGGAGAAGAGAGAGCTTCAATCGTCGGAGAGAGCGTCAAAGTCGCCGGCTCCAGGGAGACCAAACGGAAAGGAATCGAGTCGAGATCGAGAGTGGAGGCGGCTGAGATTTGATCAAAACTAATTTAGCCCTAAACTGGGAACTTTTTAGTTGCAGAAAACCGGACGGGTAGAGCAAACGAGGCCGGGTTACTGGATTTTCCGGTTTAATGGGCTGTCTGAACGGTTTTCACTAAATTCAACAGACAGGCGGTCCCATTTTCATAACATGCCGTACCTTTATAAATTATATATAGAAACAAAGTGTACTATATTATTAAAGGATAAAAAGAAATCTTTCAGGCTTTTAAATTAGATTAGATGTTACTACTCCACTTCAATCTAAAAGCTTATCATTGTGGTCTTGTACACTTATGGCATGTTTGATTGGATGGATTGGAGGATAGGATTGGGATTATTAATCCGTGGGTCCAATTATCCTATGTTTGTTTTAACATTTTGGTTTAGGATTATTAATCCAATGGATAATTAATCCAACAAATTTGTAGGATTATTAGTAATGGGGTAGAGGTGGGATTATTAATCCAATGGATATTAATCCAATTGGATTGTGAATACCACACTAATTTAATAGGATTATTAATACTTCACTATTAATCTTGTGAATCAAACATGACCTTACAGGAAAAATCAAGGTCAAACACGGATCCGAGAAAAGGATGGCAATGGAGGATTTAGAGGTTTATATCGAGACAAGAAAGGATTATGGATAAGCGGATACTATGACAAATTGGAGAGGTGCATTAGTTTAGAAGCTGAATTATGAGCAGTCTACAAAAGATTCACAATAATCCTTCAAAGCCTTCGTTTGGCAACTTCGGTTGGGTTTAGGGCTATTTTAGTCACAAAAAGATAAAATATATTTTTTAGTCTAATAAGACAAAATGTCATATCTAATTTATAATCATTACATTCCTTCTCTCAAAAAAAGTTTAAAAAGTCAAAAAATTTATCCCAAACGAGACTTTTTAATCCAAAGTTAAAATAACAAAAAAGTCAAAAAGGCAACCCATTTTCCAAACGAGCTCAACAAGGCATGAACCAAGCGATCATTGAAATTGATGATGAGCAAGTGGGACAGCTTATGAACCTGTTGAGCTCAGTCCAATATGTTCGAAGGAAGGAAACATTTGTGCAGACGCTCTTGCAAAATTAGGAGCTAATGAATCTGTTGAGCTTCTTATTGTAAATGATCCACAAGAGAAAATCTGCAGTGCCTTAGCTGCGGATATTGTTTACCTATCTAGGGGAGATAAGAGACAAGGCTTAGTCCCTTTTGTTTTGTTACTTTCCGTTGTACTCAAAAAAAAAAAAAAAAAGGGGGCAAAGTACAAATTACTTTTACTTGCAATCGAGTTTAGAAAAAAAATAAATTACTTGCTTTGCACAGATTCCTTGCAATCTAGTTTTGAAAAAGTGAGAGCAATTTAGTACTTCCTTGCAATTTGGTTCCTTATATTCATAAATAGGAAACAAAATGTATCAAAGAACAAATTTCTTGCTTGCTGGTCTAGAAATCAAAAGATGGAATCCTTCACTAGGTTATGGTGTTCTTTTGGTTATTTACATGTATGGGTTTTTTAATATTTGGTTACAAGTTTTATTATTATTATTATTATTTAGATAAAAAAATTAAAAAAATTTAAAAAAAAAAAAAAAAACTTTTGATCCTCAAAAGAAAAAAGAATTAATTTTTTTAAAAATGAAATGTGCTGGACTCATCATGAATGAACAGAAGGCTTATTGAATTTGGAACCTATTATTATTAAATCTTATAGGATTCTAGAGTATATGACCTCATGCATTCTGCAATTGTTGTTTCAAATGTAAAATGGAATAATTGCCAAGACTGAAGGAAATTATTTAATCAAATGGATTCTTTCAGAACAAATTTCTTTGAAAAGAAATGAGGCAATAGCAAGTTTGGAAATTTTATAATAAGTGTACTTTTTGGGATGAGCTAAATAAGTGTATTTCTTGTCTTTTTACGAAAAGATCTGCAGAAAAGTAGAGAGGTGATGTGATGAAAAAAAGATAAAAAGATGGATTATTTTTGGGTTGCCAAACTTGGCCTAAACACTATGAAAAAGAGATGTATTATATGATCAGCTGTGATTTTGTAATTTTTTCCTTTTACTAATTGTGGTGTTTCCTATGATTTGGTTATAATTTATTTTGGTGTTAGTTATGGTTTAGTTGCGACCTATTGTTACTATTATTTTGATTTGATCGAAGAGGTCTGTGGTTATGTTTCAAGTGGTGTTTGATAATAACCTATTTAGTGTTAGTTATGACTCATCGTAGTGTTGATTATAATCTATTGTGGTTATTAATTTGATTATAACCGAAAATGTATTTGATTATGCCTTCAAGTGGTGCTTGGTTATGATAATGTTTCTTTTAGTTATGCTTGAAATGATTTAGTTATGGCAATACCTCTAATTATCATAACCTGTGTATAGTACACATATGATATATTGAAGGACCCAACTTAATCAATATTATTACAAACCTAAGAAATAATTCATTAATATAAAAACAAAAACTAGACTAAAGAGATTTTATTTTTATTTTTTTTTTGGGTACATCGGAGGCCACAAGCATAGCCCAAGAGAGTGCAAGTCTCACCAAGGACAAAACTAATTTAATCCTTGACCTCCAAATAAGATGCAAGGATTTTAGCCAATTAAAATATTCCTATTTAGTTAGAGATAAATAAATAAATAAGTGGCCGAAACTCAAAAGAGAATTAGCATTTTTTGTAGTTTTGAGTCATATGATAAAATGTTTGTAAGTTAATACAGTTAGATTATTATAGTAAATCGACATTACTTCATTAACTCAAACCTGAGAGTACCTGAGAGTTTATCTCACTAAGCATTTAGGTACTCTCTTATGACTACTTAGTCTACAATCTAAGTCAACTAATTACTTTCTTACCCATAAATGATTAAGTCAAGCCCTTGTTTTTCTCACAAATTCAAATTAGGAAAACGATATACAATTTCACTTTGCGACCCATTTTCTAGTTCTAGTGATGTGTAAATAAAATAATTGATTGATAATTAGAGAATACGTGAGAGACAAATTACACATGAGAGTGACTGGTTGGTTAATCATTAAGCATTAAAGTATACCTAATTTTTTTATTTGAATAGCATTTTTTTTGGATCAACAACAAAGATCCCTTTATTGATGGTGGAAACCTTACAAGAAGGAAAGAAACACCAACCAAAGGGAGGGAAGATGCAAGCCATCACATGGCAACACCAAACCCAAACCCTGTTGGTGAGAAACCAACAGAGGCAGCCACAATTACAAAATCAGCAAAGAACAGAATCAAACAGCCAAAATCAAAAAACAATAAAATGCAACTCACAGATTAGCCCACAGCAGCACCTCCATACCCAATCAGAGAAACAGATACCCAGCAACAGATTACCACACAACAGCAAATTCAAACTACCCAAAACAATATCTATTTTCTTTTTCTGTCTCCATCTTGTATTTTGTATGATGTCAAATTGATTATTCTATTGTTTTTTGTAAGAATAAAATCAGTACCAAAAATTGGAAATCAAGTTTGCTAAAATAATATAACAGAGGCCAAAACTGAATGCTTCCAAAGCAACCGACCAAACCTAATTCCATGAATGAATGAAACATGGGCTAGAATAAAGCTAGAGATCACTAAAATATCACCCATAAATTTATACACATTTCACATAGCAATAATAATGTCTTCATCATCGTTGATTGATTCGCATACAAATTAAAAATGGATATGCAAAAATCCATGCCACTAGGAAATTTTTTAAAAAGTTAACGTTTAAAGAGTCTTTACATTTTGTGTATAGTAGAAAGCATATTAGACTACTGCACAAAAGAAAGAAAACCCAACAAGGATTGATGAGCAAATTCCATCATCTACCATCAACCAACCTCAATAAATAACAAAATCAACAAATAAATGTCATGAATTATATGGATCAAAACAACATTGCTATTGAAATTATTGAATCCAGGACTAGAATAACATCATTCTCACCCCCATTACAACATCATTTTCATCAAAAGTGCAGAGCCTACTAAAAAAAATTTTGATTAAGCAAAGATAAGTAGACTACAAAGCCCCTAATAGGGTTGAGGAACTTAACTGATAACACACAAATCCTGCCAAGGATTGATACAACTTGTTTACAAACAGAAATGTAGGTTGTCCTCCATGGAAAATGGATCTAGAACACCAAAAACCAAGATTCTTGTATAGGAGTATATCAGGATTCTTCATCAAAACAAATTTTTTGAAGCCTAAAACTCCCCAAAAGTCCAAATAACCAGCCTTAACTTCTATGCATTTAGTGACATACAAGAAATACAAATCTCAGCAGCTTGATTCTCACCACCTTCTGAAATATTAAAATAATAGAAAAGAACATGCATTAGCTGTCTTGGTTCGCATCATCTTCTGATATGTCAAACAAGAACTTCGGAAGAGATGTTATCCGAGGTAGACTAAGCAGTAAATCCCCAAACGAATCCTTCCTTGACATACTTGCAGCTGTATTCTCATGCATTGACTCAGAAGCTTGAATGTGCTTTCGATCATCAAGTGCCTGCAATTGATTTTCACAATCGACCTGCATGTTTGGGGCTGTATCAGGGTCCTACAGCAAGCAACAAAGAGAATTGACTCTCGACACAAGTGTCTTCTCATCAGAGGTTGTTGTAAATTGTGTATCACTTAGTAGGACCTATGCAATGTTCTCAAGCATGTCCTGACACTTTAATGCTTCCTTACGGCATGGTGAATTTCCAGAGGCCATTCGTTCTGAAATACAATGTCCAATGTGATTCAAAGGATCACTCATGGACATGGATTGAAGGAGCCCTGGCACTTTTATCTGTGCCCAATCTCATTGTGCTTCAAGACCATCTCCACCATGACTTCCGTTTGCACGCAAATCCATCACTAAAAATTGTATGGTAGGTAAAATCAGTGACTAATTTAAACTGAAAGATACTTTGTGCACATGCTGTACAATATGTGACAGTACTTCAGTATATGCTGTAAAAACACTAATTACTCTTGCAATGAAGAGACTATCTTCTTCATACTAAAACCCTAAGAAAGTGCATAGTTCTGAACATCAGCTTCTAAACAACATAATTATTCCACTCCATAAAGTAATCATTACAACATTTAAGAGAACAGTTACGAAACTCATGGCTTCACTCTCCACATGCTAAATTATTTTAAGATTTGTGGTACCTCCATTTATCTGTAGATGTGTATGGAAGCTAAAATAACTAGATTAAGAAGTAGCATAAACTGCTGTCATAGCCTTACCCTGCCCACCCAAAAAAAAAACCAATAAGACAAGCCAATTCTCTCCTTCCTGATATGTCCATCGTATTGTGTCATCTTGGGGATTATTTCTCATTCAAGAACTAATCCCTAGATGACACAATATGATAGTGTCTCGTCACAGCCCACTACTTACCACTTTCTTCATTCCATAATGCAGGAACTGATGCGAGTATTTATGTATATTTCATTCACTTTTGACATATTCGAATTGAAATTAAGAACACACTCAGCTATGCAATTTAGCCATGCTATCTGCAGGCAAGGCAATAATTGGCTGCAGCATTAATTTTGACCTTGACTAAGGTTATGATACTTGTAGAAATTTAAGATTAAAAAACTAGAATCTAGATGGTATATAATTCAGGAATTTTTGTTAATCTTCCTTTTCTTTTGTTGAATTTATAGGAGAGCTCAGTTGTGATGTTGAGCAGTATTTTTCTCCAAGTGTATAGAGGTTGCGCGGCTGCAGCTCTTTGGAGCATTTTAATGATATTTTACATTTAAAAAAAAAAATGAAATTTCTAGCTGAAAGCAATGTTCAAAACTACATTTTCTGATGAATATCAAATGTTCAAAATGAGCCCATTGCTTTAAATAAATTTTTTCCGTACTTCTTCTCTAAGATTAACTTGTAGTTTTAATTGAAGTTCATTTACTTATTTATTTTTAACTCTAGATACTTGTGTATATACTGTAAAAACACGAATTATTCTTCCAATGAAGAGTATTTCTTCATACAAAAATCCTAAGAAAATGCATATTTCTGGACATCAGCTTCCAAACAACATAATTATTTCACTCCATAAAATAAGCATTACGACAATTAAGATAACAGTTACGAAACTCATGGCTTCCCTCTCCACATGCTAAATTATTTTAAGATTTGAAGCACATCCATTTATCTGTAGATGCATATGGAAGCTAAAATAACTTGATTAAGCAGTGGCATAAACCGCCGTCATTGCCTTACCCTGCCAATCTAAAAAACACACAAGACAAACCAACGCTCTCCTTCCTGATATGTCCATCATATTGTGCCAACCTGGGATTATTTCTCATTTAAGATGTAATCCTTAGATAACACAATATGATATTGTGACTCATCATAGCCCACTACTTACCACCTTCTTCATTCCATAATGCAAGAATTGATTCGAGTATTTAAGTATTTTTCGGTCACTTTTTGACACGAGGATAGAAATTAAGAACACATTCAGTCATGCAACTTAGCCATGTTATCTACGAGCTAGACGATAGTTGGCTGCAGCATTAATTTTGACATTCACTAAGGTTATGATATTTGCGGAAATTTAAAAATTAAAAATCTAGAATGTAGATGGTATATAATTCAGGAATTTTTAGTGTTCATTTTTGGCTAAAGGGCAATTTTGTTAATCTTCCTTTTCTTTTGTTGAATTTATAGGAGAGCTTAGTTGTGGTGTTGAGCTATATTTTTCTCCAAGTGTATAGAGGTTGCTCTGTTGCACCGCTTTGGCGCCCTCTAATGATATTTTCCATATAAAAAGAAATCTGAAATTTCTAGTTGAAAACAATGTTCAAAACTAGATTTTCTGATGAATATCAAATGTTCAAAACCAGCCCATTGCTCTAAATAAATTTTCAGTTCCATACTTCTTCGCTAAGATTTACTTGTAGTTTCAATTGTAGTTCATTTGCTTGTTCATTTTTAATGCTAGATAATTGAAGTTTTCTTCTAATAAAAAAAGAGAAGTACTCAGCCTGAAAAATAATAGAAGCACTCCCAAAATGGATATAAAAAGGCTCATGTATCAACACAATCAAAAACAAATCCCAAGTTCATATTGTACCTAAGCTAGGGGGAGGAGCTTCGGGAGAAGAATGCTCCGACATTATAAAAAACAAAATTCTGTTCTTCAATCTTCAAGGAGCAAGACTTTGCTATGGATGGTGATGCCACAACTTGGAATCCAGAGCTAGGTGATCTTTTGGCAGTCTTCAACTGATCAACTTCCTGGGCTTCGGATTCATTTGGATCTTTGGA
Organism: Camellia granthamiana; assembly: GCA_036172215.1. Classification (NCBI taxonomy): domain Eukaryota; kingdom Viridiplantae; phylum Streptophyta; class Magnoliopsida; order Ericales; family Theaceae; genus Camellia; species Camellia granthamiana. The sequence goes on from CM069912.1 coordinate 33,883,791, forward strand.
AATAGAGCCTTGTGCATCAAAATATGGTGAATCTAAAACCATCTCTAGCTGTCAGCTAACAAGATTGAGATGCATATCACACAGGATTAATTTCTCATAGTATTTGTTTAACAGGCCTTGTGTGCATTGCAGAAAATGTTGCTTACAAATATCACAAAATCCATCATGTCAGATGTTCAGAGGTTAAGAACCCTGGCTGCAGACACACGTCTGAAACAAAATAGAGAAAAAAAGGAGTGCATTGCACAAATGTGTCAATACGATAAACTCATGCATATGGATGGAGGATATCTTTATTGAAGACATAAGAGGTGACCACATCATAATTTGGTGATCCTCTCGTACCTGGTCAAACACTTGGAGCGGTGGTGAGAAACCTTTCCTGTAGGAGAACAATCGTCTAGTAGAGTTGGGTTGGTTTCAAATTTGAATTTGAACACCAAAGGACACAACTCCATGGAAGTATTTTGTGCTCATTGACGTCTCACACCCAATCAAACAAGAAATGTCAATGCCAAAGGGTTGCCACAAGTGTATATATATGCGGGTGTTGAATCTGTCGAGACCAACTTGCATCCCTACTGCATCTCTCTCCCTTGCCGGATAATAATTCTCTTGCGTGATTAACACCATAATGGCATTCCTCTAACTGGTGATCCTTGAATCATCAGTTATACCACATCTCAAGGTATACTGGATGTGTATTATTCAGGAAAGGGAGCACATCCAAGCAATAAACATTTTACAAAAAAAAAAAAAAAAAGAATAAATAGTAATAATAATAATAATAATAATAATAATAACATAGAAAGAAAAAAAGAGGGGGACAAAATATTTATGGATTTTGTTAATGTGTGTCTTTAGGGCACATGTTAAGATGCTTAAAAAGGTTGTACATCACCATGACAATGAGTGCATTAAAGAATGCACAATGCCTTTCAAGCTTTTTTTAACATGTGCCTAAAGGCACACATTAACAAGACCCAATATTTACTAAAAAAAGTCAAGCCTAAGGTTAAGATGAATGATGAATCATACTTTCTGTCACACTGTTTTCCAAAGCAGACAAAGCTTCATGCATCTAGCTACGAACAAGAAGTAACTGTTAATAACAATAGTACTCTTGCAACAATGATTGTCACTTAGAATAATAAGTCCAACGATATAGCTACATTATAATTTTTCTTCTCTTCACTGCATCAAAGATATAAGAAGAATGAGTCAGATAAGTACAAATAAAATGCCACTAAATTTTACCTGTGCATACTGGCTTGTCTATCAGTAAAATCTGCAGTTGCTTGCCATAAGGTATGCTTCCTAGGCTGTGTATTCGTCTCCTTGAAGAAATGGGGCAGCATAGCCAACTGCAACACACAGAGAATGCTAGTGTCCACATTAACAATTTTGTAAAAAATATATTAACTACAGTAAGTGCACATGTCCAGTATAGTTGCATGGAGACAGCAAGTAAGGGCAAACACCATATAAATGTTATACATTACCGTGACAGTCAAAGTTCCAGGTCCATCACCCGCGCAGTTTGCCTTCAAAGCTATGATATCTGACCATTGGATCTCTATTTTTGTAACGCGCCGAAAATGATGACAATAAAACAAGAGTAATAATTAATTAAACAACATATTCCGAGAGTAAAGTCCTTCCATTCATATACTTCAAGGGTATAAAAAAAGTAACACATGCATTTATACATTCACGAGTCCTAACCTTAAATCTATAGCATGTGCCACAAATAAGCAATACGAATTAAAAGTTAAACAAATAGAGTAATGTCCTATCCGCTACAACTTTCCAAGACGATACTTGGTTACAACAAAAGTGAGTTTGAAACTGTCACGCCCTAAACTCGCCCCTAGAAGTTTGGGCATGACCACTTCGGAAACGGACACTTAACCTGTTATATATATATCATATGGGGCCTGAACGGAAGCATTAAATATCAAAATTTGACAATAGAAACAAACTCCATTGAGCTCCTACTATCATGCCAGGATCACAATCTTTAAACAGACAAATAAAATCTAAAACATGCACCTGAATATCGGTTATATACATACATATATACAGGCCCAGCTCTATCATTGGGCATATACAAAAACATGAAAACTATATACATCAACCTTAGATAGACACTCAAAAAGCAAGCCAACATCTTAACAGCTCAACAAAATCAATGGCTTTGTATAGTTCCTGGACACACGAAGGTTGACAAAAGAAAGCGGGGCGTCATGGCTAAGACTGACCACCTGATTGGTGACCTACAGAAACAGACATAACAGAGAGTGAGTCGGGCTCAGTGAATAGTAATACATAAATAAAACGATGCTTAACTTGAAACATAACATATAGCAATGCATATAAAGATGCAGAGTTCACATAGTGAGTCCGATTCTATGTTAAGTACATAACGGCCTTAGGTTCAATCTTGCAACATAAACATGATGGCTATAAGCCCTTGAAACATGTTGGCACAAGGCCCTTGAAACATGTGGCATTAAAGCCCTTGAAACATGGTGGCATGAAGCCCTTGAAACATGGCATGTAGCCCTTGAAAAGTTGGCACGAAGCCCTTGAACATAGTTTGGCATTAAGCCCTTGAACATGCACGTATGAACCCAAGAGGTGTCTCACACGGATTCTAGAGGTGACTCACATTGTAGCACTTAGTTCCGTGTAGCACTTTGTTTCATTTCATAACAACTTATATTCATTAGGTCTTAAAGACTGATCAATTCATATCTTGTTATAACATAGCATAAACGGATCGGATAAATAGGAACATATTCATACATATTCTTCATTAAGCTTGAATCAGAAATAGAAATCATAGTTCATGCTTGATCATAACCCACCCGTACAAGACCGTCGGTGGTACCATCCGTACAAGACCGTTGATGGCAAAACATATCTTGTAACATACTTAATCTTGTAACATATGTATGGACTCAAGAGGTGTCTCACATGGACTCTAGCGGTGGCTCACAATGTAGCACTTTGTTCCATACCAATAGTTAGCAGGTCTTACAGACCAAACCATACATAAATGTCATACCATAAACGGAAATAAATTCATACATATGCATTATGCTTGAACATTAACAGAAATCAAAATTCATACTTACGTATACTTAGCATTTTAATAGCGCTGGCAAATCAATAAAAAGCATTATTGTTAGTTCCATAAAGAAATTCCTCAACATTGTGAACTTGTAGTATACTTGAACTTGTACATACGTAAGCTTGTAACATAGCTTGTAACATACTTAAGCTGGTATCATACTTACACTTGTAACATACTTAAGCTTGTAACGTACTTAAACTTGTAACATACTTGAATTGATAACACACGTGAACTTGTAACATGCGTATACTTGTAACATACTTGAACTTATAACATGCGTGAACTTGTAACATGCGTATACTTGTAACATACTTGAATTTATAACATGCGTGAACTTGTAACATGCGTATACTTGTAACATACTTGAACCACAGTATTATTACCCCCGGGCAAGGGCTATAAGACCACGGTATTATTACACCCGAGTAAGGGTCTTGTGCTAAGGATGTCATGAATACTTTTACATATATGGATAATTATTCCTTAAGTCATAATGTAACTTATCAGAAAATGGAGCATTTCTTGTTATATCATGTCATTATCATGCGCTTAACAAAATAGAATAATTCATGTTCTTATGTGGGTTGCATACTGATGGTAAACCTTTACATTGATATCATAGATTCTAAACGATCTTGGGTCCATTCGTAACATAATTGAATAATTTTAGATTCACACAAATATCATTCTTCAAGGATGAACATAAGCTCCATTTATTCTTTAAGAAGTACGTAATACGCTGATAAATAACAGAGGGTTAATACTTGTTATTGACAGAACAAAAGGGTTCCAAAGTCAAACCGATGTCCGCAAATCTTTCCATATTCATAGAAATTCACACTGATTTCCAATCGTCATAAATATTTGTGTAACACTTACGAAGAACAGAGTGGTTAGTGACAATAATAATCAATGATAGATAAGATATACATTTCTGTACTACTACTCACAGTGTTCAGGTGCTTGGTCCGCCCCTGTAGCTGACCATACACAATTAACGTAATTCAAACATAATTCATCATAGTACAACACCATTTAATGCAATATTAGTCAACACAACTGAGGTTATTAACATCATTTGAAATTTGACATAATTCAAAATAAACCCTTGAATCTCATTTCAACATTCCAGAACCAAGTTCATATCATCCATGTCATTAATAAATTATTTCCCCAATTTTCCCTTCACATTATAGCATGAATTACCATGTGCATAACAAGGTTCATTCGCAAATTTTAAACATAATTTTCAAACATTTCCAAATTTCAATTAAACTTGAACACATATAATTCAATACCTCAATTTCATTATTCTACTTTCAATTTGGGCCAAATCATTGGTTATCATCATTAATCAACCTAGGGTTTCAAGAAAATCAAAGGTTTCAAGAAAAAATCCAAACTTCCCAAACTATTACTTCTTGTTCCAATTTTCTCATCGATTACAAGTCTAAAGTTCATAATCCATCACCTTAACCCATCAATTGCATCCCCAACATTATAAATCCGAAACCCCCAAATCCCAAGTTGGACATAATATGCTCAAAACTATAGATTTTGTATTTATATACTCAAAATATCACAAATCCATCTATGAATGCAAATATTGAAAGGGAATAAGGACCCCTACCTCAAGAATCAAGCAAAGGAGCAAGATTGAGAAGAATCCTCCAAAATCTCAAAATTCCAATCGGTAGAACATAATAATCTTCAAGCTTCTTCACTTCTTGATGGGTAATCTTGATCAAAACTAAGGGAAATGGAAGGCATTGAAGATCAAGAACCTAGGGTTTTTCGGTCCTAAAACAGAGGAAAGAAGAGGGGAAAAGAAAATGTGAGAAATGATCTCAAAAATCCCGTTTTTTAAGCTGCTGACTCGCAAAACCCGCTCGAGCGTCTATCTTCCCGCTCGAGCTTACCTGCTTCCAGCACAGATTTTCAAAACTTTGAACAAGTATAACTCTCTCATTCGGACTCCGTTTTAGGTCGTTCTTGTGTCCAAATTGAAGCTCTGGAAATAAGCTTTCAAATGGCTCTAACCTCACATCCAAATTCAAAGTGTGGAAAAAGAAAAGGGCAAATGAATGACGGCTGATCGTAGAATAACTATCCGAATTATATTCGTTGGTCCAATCTTACTTTACCATCATATCACCACCTCAAACAATAACCCAAAATAAGGTAAGAACATTCCAAATACACTAATAAGAATGTCAAAAATGAGCCCACGTGCCTCAGAATCAAACTTAATCGGGAGACCCGCTCGAGCGCCCACTTCTACGCTCGAGCGGAAAATCTCCACTCCCAGAATTTCAGTCCGCCTGCAAAATTACTGGAAACCCCAAAAGTACGCTCGAGCGTTTACTACTCCGCTTGAGCGGAGGGAAAAATTTCAGATTGTTCGGTAAAGGTCACCAATTCCAGTTTCAAAGGCATAACCCAACAGATAGTTCTTCAATTCCAATAGAAAACACATTAACCCCCAATTAAATAAGGATAACTTTCTATACGCATTTTGGGGTCGTTACATTCTCCCCACCTTAAGAAGTTTGGTCCTCCAAACTTGATTCACCTTGTCACAAGTCTAGACAGTCAATTTCGATGGAGTTTGCTCCCAAAATCACAAGTAATTCAACTCCACTAACTAATTGGTAACCCAAGTGATAATAATACTTACTACCATCAAGACATCGTCTCATTATTCATAACCTTGTACATTTTAATTTATTACTCCACAAATCATATCTTCCACATAATATAACAGCTTAAGGGTATTCGGTAATGAATTCATTTCAAGTATTCGTTTGCATACGACTCATAAGCTATCAAACATAATTCAAACTTTTGAAGTTCACAAATAACCCCCATTATCGTACTTCCTCAAAGGTTAAGGAAACATTCACGACATAAGTATGTTTCAAAGGTATAAGCTTCTTACAACAATTAGACCCATAATAGCAATTAAGTGCTAAATCAACGATTTCGGGGCTCTTTGCTCATTATCTGAATGAGACTTATCAGTTCAAATCAAATCTCTAACAGACTCCAAACACCAACTTACCTCTCATATCAAGGAATTGCATGTTCAGAGTAGAGTATTAGTAAAATCAAATACAGATCAAACCTTAATGGTCATACTTCCCAAATTACAGTAAAGTAATAATCATTTAAAAATCCATACTAGTTTAGAAGATCTCAAAGTCAACATCAGGACATCAAGCACATAATACATTTACCGTAAAGTTATTCTAGTCTTGTTCCATATTTAGTAAAATGTTCCTATCATGGACAAAAACATTTTCCAAAAATATGTAATACATAAAGTTCTTCAAACCCTTCATAATTACATACAATACATTGTTCAGAGATATTACTCAGAAACTTATCAGACCTTTCAAAGATATCAGATAATAGAATAATTTCCAATAGTATTAAACTGATTTAAACTTTGACAGAACAATCTCCAATTCAACTTATAACAGATAAAACAGAATAGCTTGAAGCTAGCATAGAGCCTTCATCAATTATCAAATGAAGGACTCATTCATGCATTGCAAAATATTTCTTTCAGAAAACTTGTCATATCTTGAACATATCTTGAACATTCGGAATTTTGTAGCGTATCTAGTCATTTTGGAAAAATTATCCAGAAAGCTTGTCATATCATAAACATGTCGGAAGTTCATAGTCTTTTATCATTTTAGAAAGTACTTATCATATCAAACATTTCGTAACCCAAAATATGGATTTCATTAAACATTGTATAGCATAGTCATTGTTAAAATCATTTATACAACAGTATCTTTTACAAAAACATTAATCACTTAGGTCCATGGTCAACTCACACTAGGTCACACTTGTCAGAAGTACCGAATATAATTGATGGTATGACATCTCTAAATACCACGAATCACATAAGTTTCATTCCAAATAAAGGAACAAGCTTTGAATTACTTCTCATATATCTCATCCGTAATCAACAATGGTGAGTTTATGATAACAATAGGTTAGGTTCAGAACGGAAACGCATCAGAACAAAATTATGTTCTTCAGACAAATGGCAGTCCACAAAAGAAACATAATTTCCCTATATCACTAAACTTCTATAAAATTCCACCGAACATTATGTGATCAAAAATCATGATACTTGTATTTCTTAACATTCCAGGTAGCAATTTCAATGTTCTAACTCTTGATCACTGGTTCCATGCTGGTTCATCAAATATCTCAATCGTAATAATTCCATGAGTTGTCAGCTACCATAATTCTAATGTCTCTCATCATTTCATGTTTCCAGAAGTCAACATGTTTGTACTTCCCATTAGTCAAGTCAAAACGCTACAATTTCATAAACCTTAGCCTTTTGTTTCCTTATATATATCATGTAGAGAAATATTGATTACGGATTACAATTTACATATAACAAAACAGATTACAAATGGTAAGAGTGAGATTTCAGATTTCAAAGTTCAAATTTTAGCTTACAGGTTTCCATAAACAAATTACACTCACTAAGAAAGGTCATTATATGCATAACTTCTCCTTACAGCCAATCGTACTCGATACAATTTCAATTCGTACGCAAACACATTTTATCACACTACTCAAAGGCAGTACTTTCTCAAAATCATAGATCTATACATTGTCATGGTAAGGAAGACATAACTCTAGCTTAAAGTTAGAGTATCACATATAGCATTTCCTTTGTTCTTAGAAATATCCCATGCTTAGAGTTTAATCAATTCACCAATTCACTTAGAAAGATGCTAAAAAGCCTACTTATATCGTCATCATTTCTCACAGATGACTAACAACCGACAACATACATTTCATTTAACCTTTACATATAAATCGTCTTACCGACCAGTTTGAACCCTCACCACGCTTCCGCTGCGCTACTTTATCGATTTAATTCCATCTGTAGGTCTTACCATGTTCTGCATAGCAATCAATCACAATATATACAAGAAATGTATGACAGACATGAATAATAACCACTGCGGTTAGCGTCATTACATATACCATTATCGTTGCTATCAATTCCTTTCATATGCTCTAAGGATGTCATGCATGATGCCTAAGTCTTTTCTAGACATCCTAAAGCTCAATGGATCTGTGTGTGAGATAGCAACTCGTGCTCTGATATCACTTGTCATGCCCTAAACTCGCCCCTAGAAGTTTGGGCATGACCAGTTCAGAAACGAACACTTAACCTGTTATATATATATCATATGGGGCCTGAACGGAAGCATTAAATATCAAAATTTGACAATAGAAACAAACTCAATTGAGCTCTTACTATCATGCCAGGATCACAATCTTTAAACAGACAAATAAAATCTAAAACATACACCTGAATATCGGTTATATACATACATATATATAGGCCCAGCCCTATCATTGGGCATATATAAAAACATGAAAACTATATACATCAACCTTAGATAGACACTCAAAAAGCAAGCCAACATCTTAACAGCTCAACAAAATCAATGGTTTTGTATAGTGCCTGGACACACGAAGGATGACAAAAGAAAGCGGGCGTCATGGCTAGGACTGACCACCTGATTGGTGACCTACAGAAACAGACATAACAGAGAGTGAGCCGGGCTCAGTGATTAGTAATACATAAATAAAACGATGCTTAACTTGAAACATAACATATAGCAATGCATATAAAGATGCAGAGTTCACATAGTGAGTCCGATTCTGTGTTAAGTACATAACGGCCTTAGGTTCAATCTTGCAACATAAACATGATGGCTATAAGCCCTTGAAACATGGTGGCACAAGGCCCTTGAAACATGTGGCATTAAAGCCCTTGAAACATGGTGGCATGAAGCCCTTGAAACATGGCATGTAACCCTTGAAAAGTTGGCACGAAGCCCTTGAACATAGTTTGGCATTAAGCCCTTGAACATAGTTTGGCATTAAGCCCTTGAACATGCACGTATGAACCCAAGAGGTGTCTCACACGGATTCTAGAGGTGACTCACATTGTAGCACTTAGTTCCGTGTAGCACTTTGTTTCATTTCATAAAAACTTATATTCATTAGATCTTAAAGACCGATCAATTCATATCATGTTATAACATAGCATAAATGGATCGGATAAATAGGAACATATTCATACATATTCTTCATTAAGCTTGAATTAGAAACAAAAATCATAGTTCATGCTTAATCATAACCCACCCGTACAAGACCGTCAGTGGTACCATCCGTACAAGACCGTCGATGGCAAAACATATCTTGTAAGATACTTAAACTTGTAACATATGTATGGACTCAAGAGGTGTCTCACATGGACTCAAGCGGTGGTTCACAATGTAGCACTTAGTTCCAAGTAGCACTTTGTTCCATACCAATAATTAGCAGGTCTTACAGACCAAACCATACATAAATGTCATACCATAAATGGAAATAAATTCATACATATGCATTATGCTTCAATCATTAACAAAAATCAGAATTCATACTTACTTATACTTAGCATTTTAATAGCGCTGGCAAATCAATAAAAAGCATTCTTGTTAGTTCCATAAAGAAATTCCTCAACATTGTGAACTTGTAGTATACTTGAACTTGTACATACGTAAGCTTGTAACATAGCTTGTAACATACTTAAGCTGGTATCGTACTTAAACTTGTAACATACTTAAGCTTGTAACGTACTTAAACTTGTAACGTACTTGAATTTATAACACACGTGAACTTGTAACATGCGTATGCTGGTAACATACTTGAACTTATAACATGCGTGAACTTGTAACATGCGTATACTTGTAACATACTTGAATTTATAACATGCGTGAACTTGTAACATGCGTATACTTGTAACATACTTGAACCACAGTATTATTCCCCCGGGCAAGGGCCATAAGACGATGGTATTATTACCCCCGGGTAAGGGTCTTGTGCTAAGGATGTCATGAATACTTTTACATATATGGATAATCATTCCTTAAGTCATAACGTAACTTATCAGAAAATGGAGCATTTCTTGTTATATCATGTCATTATCATGCGTTTAACAAAATAGAATAATTCATATTCTTATGTGGGTTGCATACTGATGGTAAACCTTTACATTCATATCATAGATTCTAAACGATCTTGGGTCCATTCGTAACATAATCGAATAATCTTAGATTCACACAAATATCATTCTTCAAGGATGAACATAAGCTCCATTTATTCTTTAAGAAGTACGTAGTACGCTGATAAATAACAGAGGGTTAACACTTGTTATTGACAGAACAAAAGGGTTCCAAAGTCATACCGATGTCTGCAAATCTTTCCATATTCATAGAAATTCACACTGATTTCCAATCGTCATAAATATTTGTGTAACACTTACGAAGAACAGAGTGGTTAGTGACAATAATTATCAATGATAGATAAGATATACATTTCTGTACTACTACTCACAGTGTTCAGGTGCTTGGTCCGCCCCTATAGCTGACCCTACACAATTAACGTAATTCAAACATATTTCATCATAGTACAACACCATTTAATGCAATATTAGTCAACACAACTGAGGTTATTAACATCATTTGCAATTTGACATAATTCAAAATAAACCCTTGAATCTCATTTCAACATTCCAGAACCAAGTTCATATCATCCATGTCATTAATAAATTATTTCCCCAATTTTCCCTTCACATTATAGCATGAATTACCATGTTCATAACATGGTTCATTCGCAAATTTTAAACATAATTTTCAAACATTTCCAAATTTCAATTAAACTTGAACACATATAATTCAATACCTCAATTTCATTATTCTACTTTCAATTTGGGCCAAATCATTGGTTATCATCATTAATCAACCTAGGGTTTCAAGAAAATCAAGGGTTTCAAGAAAAAATCCAAACTTCCCAAACCATTACTTCTTGTTCCAATTTTCTCATCGATTACAAGTCTAAAGTTCATAATCCATCACCTTAACCCATCAATTGCATCCCCAACATTATAAATCCGAAACCCCCAAATCCCAAGTTGGACATAATATGCTCAAAACTATAGATTTTGTATTTATATACTCAAAATATCACAAATCCATCCATGAATGCAAATATTGAAAGGGAATAAGGACCCCTACCTCAAGAATCAAGCAAAGGAGCAAGATTGAGAAGAATCCTCCAAAATCTCAAAATTCCAATCGGTAGAACATAATAATCTTCAAGCTTCTTCACTTCTTGATGGGTAATCTTGATCAAAACTAAGGGAAATGGAAGGCATTGAAGATCAAGAACCTAGGGTTTTTCGGTCCTAAAACAGAGGAAAGAAGAGGGGAAAAGAAAATGTGAGAAATGATCTCAAAAATCCCGTTTTTTAAGCTGCTGACTCGCAAAACCCGCTCGAGCGTCTATCTTCCCGCTCGAGCGTACCTGCTTCCAGCACAGATTTCCAAAACTTTGAACAGGTATAACTCTCCCATTCGGACTCCGTTTTAGATCGTTCTTGTGTCCAAATTGAAGCCCTGGAAATAAGCTTTTCAACGGTTCTAACCTCACATCCAAATTCAAAGTGTGGAAAAAGAAAAGGGCAAATGAATGACGGCTGATCGTAGAATAACTATCCGAATTATATTCGTTGGTCCAATCTTACTTTACCATCATACCACCACCTCAAACAATACCCCAAAATAAGGTAAGAACATTCCAAATACACTAATAAGAATGTCAAAAATGAACCCACGTGGCTCAGAATCAAACTTAACCGGGATACCCGCTCGAGCGCCCACTTCTACGCTCGAGCGAAAAATCTCCACTCCCAGAATTTCAGTCCGCCTGCAAAATTATTGGAAACCCGAAAAGTATGCTTGAGCGTCTACTACTCTGGTCGAGCAGAGGGAAAAATTTCAGATTGTTCGGTAAAGGTCGCCAATTCCAGTTTCAAAGGCATAACCCAACAGATAGTTCTTCAATTCCAATAGAAAACACATTAACCCCTAATTAAATAAGGATAACTTTCTATACGCATTTTGGGGTCGTTACATTCTCCCCACCTTAAGAAGTTTGGTCCTCCAAATTTGATTCACCTTGTCACAAGTCTAGACAGTCAATTTCGATGGAATTTGCTCCCAAAATCACAAGTAATTCAACTCCACTAACTAATTGGTAACCCAAGTGATAATAATACTTACTACCATCAAGACATCGTCTCATTATTCATAACCTTGTACATTTTAATTTATTACTCCACAAATCGTATCTTCCATATAATATAACAGCTTAAGGGTATTCGGAAATGAATTCATTTCAAGTATTCGTTTGCATATGACTCATAAGCTATCAAACATAATTCAAACTTTTGAAGTTCACAAATAACCCCCATTATCGTACTTCCTCAAAGGTTAAGGAAACATTCACGACATAAGCGTGTTTCAAAGGTATAAGCTTCATACAACAATTAGACCCATAATAGCAATTAAGTGTTAAATCAACGATTTCGGGGCTCTTTGCTCATTATCTGAATGAGACTTATCAGTTCAAATCAAATCTCTAACAGACTCCAAACACCAACTTACCTCTCATATCAAGGAATTGCATGTTCAGAGTAGAGTATTAAGAAAATCAAATACAGATCAAACCTTAATGGTCATACTTCCCAAATTACAGTAAAGTAATAATCATTTAAAAATCCATACTGGTTTAGAAGATCTCAAAGTCAACATCAGGACATCAAGCACATAATACATTTACCGTAAAGTTATTCTAGTCTTGTTCCATATTTAGTAAAATGTTCCTATCACGGACAAAAACATTTTCCAAAAATATGTAATACATAAAGTTCTTCAAGCTTAATGAAGAATATGTATGAATATGTTCCTGAACTGTAAAGTGCATGTTTATGCTATGTTTAAAACATGCACATTACTAGTTTAAAACATTTTCCAAACTAGTAATGTGCATATTTTGGGACTGCCTTGGTTCTGTCTTTATGCTTCATAGTCAAATAATGCTTGCTTTGCATGGTTTTAGTTCAATACATGTGCCTAGTTTTGAGTTTCGGGACCTATTCCTTGCATTGTATGACATATGTCCATGATTCGGGATCATTTTGCATCATATTTCAGTGCTGGAATTTGCATGTTTGTATGCCATATTGCATCTTTTACCATGCTTTGGTAGAGTGGCATTTGATGCCTTAGGTTCGGTCCTCGGTATGCGCGCATGTGTGCATGCATTTCGGTTATCTCATTTTCATCTTATGGCCGCTGATGTGAGTGTGGCTGAGGTCCACTCATATTGGCGTAAGTCCGTCGTGCATTGTGTATGCCATTTCAATTCATAGCATTGCGTATGCTAGGTTGTATGTTAGTGCATTGTGTATGTCATCTTAGTCCATAGCATTGTGTATGCTAGGTTGCATATTAGAATTGCATTCATGCATGTCATGCATATTGCATTGTGTTTGGGATAGGAGTTAGCCCAAGCACAGGAAACGAGAGATGTTTCGTACTCCAAGTGACGAAACGTGTCTCAATTCCCAGTCGCCGACACTCCGGATTATCCATGATGGGGTCTAGACCTTGTTGTGTTTATATGTGCATTCATTTCACATCGAGTCGTGCAATTCGACTCCTCGGACATCATGCATCGAGATGCGTGATTGGTGGCACGAGGATCGAGGCATGAATACATATGTGAAAATACTTTGCCATGCCCCTTTCTTGCTCTATGTTGCAGCAAATCAAGAATCAACAACCTTCCGGAGCTTTGCACAACATTCCGGGATTAATTGCAAACAGAGGCAAACCGGGGCATCGCAAGGAATTTCCCATGCAAGGTAACCCGAGCATGCATCATTCATCATTCGGAACAGAGCTGAGGCGGTCCCTAGATTTGCGTGTAATTTATTTCATTCCTTAGTTAATTTGTTAATTAATTAGGGTTTTGTACTTATTCGGACTGTATTATTTATTTGGGACTGTACTATTTATTCGGACCCTCCGAGCGAGGGCAATGTTGTAATAAGTGTGTGTGCATGTGATGTATGTCTTCCAACCCCACGTCTTTCTCCCTTTTATTTACCAGCTTATGGTGGTTAGATTAGGGCATGTTTCAATTAGCATACAGTATGATAGCATGTTTGCATTCATTCATCTATTTTGCATGCACCGGGCTCGGCGCATCATACTAACTGCATTGTATTTCAATTCCAAGTTGAATACTTGTTAGTTGTAGCATTTCGCATGCCATCTTTAGAATAGCCGAGCCTATCTTAGTTTGCATTTTTTCATGTATTGCATTAGGCATTTTAGCATAGTTAGGATTCATGCATGATTTCTAATTAGCTTCTTTCTTTGGCTTGGAGTACTCGGTAAGTGTTATGCTTTAGCATCCTTGCATGCGTGTGAGTGACTGCCATGATAGCATGCTTACCATGAGGCTATGTGCTTATGTGATATACCTACCTGAATGCCTGTGGGTGAATGTTGGATTATCTAAATTGAAATGATGCATTGACTGTGAGTTTTAAGCCCACTAGATAGTGGCAAAACCATCTTTTCCAAGCCCACCCAAGGGTGGCAAAATCTGCATTTTAAGCCTACTTGCGAGTAGCAAACCATCTTTCAAAAACAAACATGAAATGTTTTGTTCCAATTCAGGCGATCCAGTCTATACTTGTATGTTGTGCGCATCACATAGTAAATCTAGGCTAAATAACCGGAATAAGAACGCATAATGTTTTCAAAACTCGATATCATGACTAGTAGAGGCCGATATTTGATCGGGCGAGCGGGGGTGCTCACGAAGTGACCTTCCCCAATCGTACCCAAGTTCCCGAGCCGAGGAAACTTTGGTGATGACGGACACGTGGCCTTAGGCAACGAGTCAGGGTTTTCTAAATTCCCCCAAATTAAATATTTAGGTGGCGACTCTGTATCCGGCAAAGCAGTCCATGTTTGGCACTTCTTTCAAAAAAATCTGTTTTCAAAAACGATTTGCCGGATTTGGACTCTTTGATGACTCATCGGTTTTGCATTGCACTCTGCAAGATTAGATACAGGACCGTGACAAATCGAGTCCGAATTGTAGCGTGGGGCCCACGGGTGCGTCTACAGTTTATGGCGACTCTGCAGGGGATTTAGAGAACTTGACTCGAACCCATGATATCTGGTTTTGACTACACTTATGTGTTTCTTTGCATTGCATGTGCATTGGTGCGCCTAGGACACCGTGTTTGCCATCTGCTATTCCTGAACGATTTGCCGGAGGCTTGCCTTGTCAAGGCATGACCATAAGGCTTACCGGTTACGGGCTCTGCCAGTATGGGAACACAAACCCCGGTTTTACCGGGGCACCCTTTTGACCATTCGACCTAGTACATGTTCAGAATCCATAGTGACCATTCCAAGCTAGGACAGGTTGCTCACCCGATATAGGTTGTTTGAAACCGCTGTGTGCGTAGTAAAACCCTAGTTCCTGACAAAATAGGACAGGGAAACCCTACCCCAACATAGGGGTGTTTTGGCTCTCACTTATCTGTTATGTGCTTTAGAGTGCGTCTCTACAGGAATGCATGTATCAATCTACAAGTTTGGGCATCAGGCCTGCGGGCATCAGTTCAGTGTTTGAGAATCAGTTATTTGCGGGTATCAGATTCAGTTTTCGGGGACAATGATTCGAGGATAATGATCAGTGTTGAGAACAACATTTTCAGTTTATCAACTGTGTGTTGTGATGCCCAACTGTGTGTTGTGTGTTTATTTAAGCCATTATGCTGTCCGTTTGTCTGGTTAATTATTTCCTTATTGCTTTATTTATCTTTTTGCTAGGTAGTTTTAGCACAATTGCTTCAAACCAAGCAGAGATTCCCCAAGCACTCTGGACAAGAGGTCGCCGACTCAATCGATCTGAGGATCTGGTTGACGTACAACCAGTGTTCTGTTCTCTACCCCCGGTTATCAGACAGAGGAGGAGGAGATGCAGCATATCTGAACAGAGGTTGCCAGAGTAGTGGATTACCCCATCAGAGGACAGTAGGGCTGAGGTCTCAATTGTTGCTATAAACATACCAGTCAGTCAGATGGATCAGCAGAATACGTCTGAGATGGAGGCAATGATGCGTCAGATGCAGGAAACTATGAAACTCATGCAGCAAGACGCTGTCCGCCAAGTGGAATTTTCTAAGTAGCAGGCTGCAATCATGGCGCAGCAGGCAGACCTAATCACCAGGCTGCAACAGCAAAGCGGAGCGTCTGCTTCACAACAAGTCCCTCCCCCAGCAAGAGCTCCGGCACTCGGGGAAACGACCAATGTCCAGGAAGATACGGACATTCCCACAGGGGCACCTCCGCCCCGATCCTCCCCCAGACTCTACCCCAGATCCTACCCCAGTTATCAAGAACACCGACTAATCTACCGGACTCTCCCTTCGAGTTCGAGGTCGACCCAACAGCATTGAAATTGAGCAAGCTCGAGAAGTTATTCAAGAAATCCCAAGGGGTAAAGGCTATCCCGGATATCGAGGACGGATATACCGACGTGGCTGTGACACTGCCAGATAGGTTTAAAATGCTGCAAATCGATCGCTTCGACAGATCGGGGGATCCCATGGTGCATCTCCGATTGTTCTCAGATATATTACAGCTGATGGGCCTCACTAGACCGCAGAAGCTTTCATTATTCGGCCGGACCCTGTCGGGTGTGGCCGCTATCTGGTACACGAAGTTAGAGAACGAGGTCAAACGGAGTTGGGATGAGATGGTCGAGGCCTTCGTTGCGCAATACTCTTACAACACCCAAATCGAGATTACAACCTGTGATCTTGAAACAACAAGGCAGGAGCCTAAAGAGAGCTTCTCGGAATTTGTAACCCAGTGGAGGGCGAAGGCCTCGATAATGACCCTGAGGCCTACCGATAAAGATCAAATCAGGATGATTGTGTGCAATCTCCAGCCAAAACTGATGCAAAAAATGATCGTGCTCCCATTCCTTACCTTTTCAGATCTGCACGAGATGGGGGTGCAAATTGAAGATGCAATGAAACAGGGTCTGATTGACCAAGATAGAGAGCAACCCAGAAGAACTTTCAATCGCAACAACAATGCAAGCCCGAGCGGTGCTGCGACTGCAAGAACTTCAGAGGTAAGCATGGTCACTACCATTCCCCCTCCCCTTCCAAGACCAATGGCAGCTACACCTTTCTCCGGTGCATCCGGAAGTAATACACAAACAGCCAGATTCCAACCCTGAGGCCAAAGAACCTTCACCCCATTGTACATGTCCCTGTCTAAGGCTTTGGGGATGCTAATCAGGAAAGGGCATCTAAAGCCCCTGGAGCCAAGGCCATTGCCAAATCCACTTCCCCCCACTCACAATCCAGCCAAATACTGCGCATATCACCAACAACATGGTCATGACACTGACCAATGCTTCAGATTACGTCACGAGATTCAAGATCTCGTTGACAAACAGGTGATTTTGCCTCCAGAGAGACCCAATGTCATAACCAACCCACTCTTTACACACAACCAAGCTCCACCTCCCAAAAGAATCAACCTTATCCAGACTGGGGTCGTGTCTTATGATCCTAGCATCTATATCACTCTTTCCCACCTACCTAAGCCGGAGGTGTTCCTTCCCAACTGCACTGACTTGTGCATCTTGGACATCTCCACAACCCAACCTGAGCCAATGGTGGTGACCATCGAAGATGGGACAGGGCAGATTTCAGAGGAGAGTGGAATTGTTGAATTAGGGATTGAGCAGTCTGGGAGTTCTGCTGAGGAAGCCTACAATCCGAGTGATTACATTCTATCAGCAGGCCAGATCGAGCCAAGCGTGGTATTGCTAGAGAGGGCAGAACTGTGTGTGATCCAAGGGGATAGGTTTGAGCAGGGGGCAGATGATTTGGCAGCTGTGGAAGAGGACTTTGCCAACCTCCAGTTTTTCAATGACTAAGATCCAGAGGACGCGACAGTCAACTGGTTTGATTATGAGGAATTGGCAGAGGTTACCAGGTGGCTGGATGATCAATCGGATGTTGTGGAAGAGTTCCAAACAGAACAGGGCCCGGCAGGGGTGAGAATATCAGTTGTAGCTGGAAGGGTCGGAGAGCAGAGTATACCACCGGAGAGCGCCGACACTAAGAATTTCGCTCAGAACTTGGGCATTGTGAATGCAAGGAATATTGAAGAACCAGCTGTATTGACGCAGTTGGAGCAAAAAAGATTTGAGGATTCTGAGAGAATCAGGAAAGCTAAGGCCCATGTGGGGATCGAAATTGCCGTGTGCACGGGGACGGAGAATGCTACGAGCATGTGGACGGAAAGTGCTGTGAGCACAATTATACCGGAGCTGGACAGGTGTCTGTCGACTGCCGACGGAATGTGGTGGGAAGACGATGATTTATGTCTTGCCCACACAGACGAGGATTGGGGGGACAATCAACCAGACGATACCTGGTACATCGGCGAGGTCGATCATATGACAAGAAGTGGATGGTATTTCAAGCCTCCACATTTAGATCAGCCAGAGGTATCTGGGAAAGATAAAGAGGCAGAAAAGCAAAAAGAGAAGCAAATCGAAGAAGAGGCTGTACTGAAGCAGCTGAAAAAGATACAGGTAGACATCTCCATCTAGGGACTGCTTATGGCATCACGAGTGCACAGACAGGCTGTTCTATATGCTATGGACAAGGCTAAACTCTCCATAGATACCACACCAGAGCAGCTAGTTGGACTGGTCTTTCCGGGAGGAGCTACCCCGATGTTGACTTTCTTTGATAAGGAACTGCCACCTGAGGGTGCGAGCCATAACAAGCCACTCTACGTCTCCATGGAGTGTAGGAATAAATGGACACCCGTGGTGCCTGTCGACACAGGGTCCGCCATCAACGTCTGCCCAGCAAGAACAACATATTCAATCGGTTTAAAGAAGGCAGACTTTATGCCGACAGCCCAAGTGATTCGGGCGTATGACAACATGAGCCGGGAAGTGATGGGAACAGTGAAAATTCAGACAAAGGTTGGGCCAGGACAGCATGAGATAGATTTCCATATCTTAGAAGTTCCCGCAACTTTCAATATGCTCTTGGGGCGGCCGTGGCTGCATCAGGCAAAGGCAGTTTCCTCCACTTTGCATCAAATGGTGAAATACCCCTATGGGAAGGGAGTAGCCATTGTTTTTGGGAATTCGTCGATCCATCCACCGCCGGAGGTATCCACGCCAGTTTTGGAAATTGAACACGGCATGGAGGATGTGTTCTTATCGAGTTTTACCCTGGCTGAGGCCCGGGTCGTGCAAAACATCATGGCTGTTAATGAGGGGGTGTATGCTAGCGCTCAATCAATATACCTCATGAACAAGCTTCAACACATCCCCGAGATGGGATTGGGAAAGAGCGGCCGGAAAGGCGTTGCAGCGTTGGCCAAAGTGCCATACAACCCGCATACCTTTGGCCTGGGTTATTTGCCCTCCAAAGAGGATTGGGTGAGAAAAGGTAAGGAGATGGCTGAGAGAGCCAGAGCGAAGCAGGCGGGGAAGCCTTTTGAGCTAATGCACCGACCCATTCATGGTACCCTAAACGGACGCTTCGTTCGGGAGGGGGAGGACTTTCCGTTTTGTGGCTTCCCCGAGCTGTGGTTGAACGCAGAGAAGAAGCACGTGCCAGGCTTTGAGATCTTCTTTGATCTACAGTTATCCGGGGATGACGTTGCCGAAGAGCAGACAGACCTATTGACTGAGGCTGAGCAGAACAAGAAAGTGCAGTCTGAGGACACAGAACTTGAAATGGGGGTAGCGCTGGCATGTCTACTTTCAGATCCTCTGATCGACCAGGAGTGCTTGGGGGATAACTTTTCAGTTTCCATGATCGGGAATGAAACGGCTGCGGGCCTACCAGCAAACATTTTGGATGCATCTATCGCACCCTCTCTCATTTGGCAGTATGAAGAGGGATTTTTGTCTAGCAGCACCGGGTCAAGTAGTGAGCCGGAATCTGATTCCACCGAGTCTTGTGAGTCAGAATCAGGTTCCAGCTCGACTGAGTCTGAGTCTGGTAATCCTAGGGATGATAACCCGGATACCACAGTCCTGTCCAGGTCGTATTTTTCTTTCTCTTTTGAGTCTGTTGTAACCGAGGAATCGGATGATTTGGATGTGCTTAATGAGAAAGACATGGCTGCGGTTTCTGAGTATTTTTCTATATCTTTGATTTATTGCTTGAATCAGGACTTTCAAAATTTTGATAAAAACGATGAGGAAGAAATTCCTCCGGTTTTGCAACGATTAATTGATCAAGAGTAGGAAAGATTTGTTAAACCTTTAGTTGATGAAATCACTACTGTGAATATTGGTACTGAGAAGGACCCACGGCTGGTCCAGATCGGGTCCACGTTGTCTTCGGAGGAACACGAGCGCTTAGTCGCTTTATTAAAAGATTTCAAAGATGTTTTCGCGTGGCCCTACGAAGACATGCCTGGAATCGATCCTGAGATTGTACAGCATCGGATCCCTCTTGACCCCGAGGCCCGACCCGTTAAACAAAAACTCAGGAGGATCCATCCGGACTGGGCTCTCAAGATTAAGGAAGAGGTCACCAAGCAAATCGATGCAGGCTTCCTACTGGTATCCGAATACCCAACTTGGTTGGCCAACATCGTTCCGGTACAGAAGAAGGATGGCAGGATCCGAGTATGCGTGGATTTCAGGGATTTGAACAGAGCTAGTCCGAAAGACGACTTTCCCTTGCTGCATATTGATGAGTTAGTGGACTTCACAGCGGGGCATGCTTTGCTTTCGTTCATGGATGGCTTCTCAGGCTACAATCAGATAGTGATGGCACCTGAAGATCGGGAAAAGACTGCTTTCACCACCCTGTGGGGGACATACTGCTACAGAGTGATGCCGTTTGGGTTGAAGAATGCTGGAGCTACATATCAACGGGCCGCAACCACAATATTGCATGACATGATCCATAAAGAGGTTGAGGTGTATGTGGACGACATGATTGTCAAGTCCAAAGAAAGAGAGGGCCACTACACCGCCTTGCGAAAGTTCTTGCAAAGGATCAGGGAATTCCGGTTGCGGCTGAATCCTCAGAAGTGTACGTTTGGTGTTACAGCGGGAAAAATGCTGGGGTTTCTGATTACACAAAGGGGCATCGAAGTCAACCCTTCCAAAATCAAGGCCATTTTAGAAATGCCACCACCAAGGACTGAAAAGGAGGTGCGAGGCTTTCTGGGCAAAGTGCAATTCATAAGACGGTTTATCTCAAAATTAACCTTAACTTGTGAACCACTTTTTTATCTCCTGAAGAAAGGAAAGAAATTCCAGTGGGACGGCCGATGCCAAGCTGCTTTTGAACAGATCAAGGAATATTTACAGAACCCGCCCGTGTTGTCACCGCCAGAGCCGGGGAGACCGTTGATATTGTACCTTTCAATGACTGAGACTACAATGGGCTGCATGCTCACGCAAGAATCTGAGGGCAAGGTGGAGAGAACCATCTACTACCTGAGCAAGAAGATGCTAGAGTATGAGACTCGCTACACACCGTTGGAAAAGGCTTGCTTAGCCTCGGTATGGGCTACCAGGAAGCTGCGGCACTACCTGTTAGCTCACTCCGTAATGTTGGTTTCACGACTTGATCCCATCAAATATCTTTTCGAGAAACCGACACTTACGGGTAGGCTAGCTTGTTGGTTGCTGCTGCTTTCCGAATTCGATCTGAAATATGTGACACGCAAGTCAGTCAAAGGAAGAGCAGTAGCAAAATTCTTAGCCAATCATCTAGTGGAAGGAGGTGAAGCAGTTGAGTACTTATTCCCAGATGAGGCCATTTTGCATATCGACGATGAATTTTGGACGATGTACTTTGACGGAGCGTCAAACCAATATGGGTATGGGATAGGGGTGTTGCTGATAGCACCCGACAATTCCTGTATCCTTCTGGCCTTCAAACTCCGGTTCAAAGTCTCGAACAATGAAGCAGAATATGAGGCATGCATTGCCGGTTTAGAAGCAGCCCTGGAACTAGGGGCAAGACGGTTGGACGTCATCAGGGACTCGAACCTTGTTGTGTCTCAAGCAAAAAGAGACTGGAAAGTCAAAGAAGAAAAGATGATGATGTATCACCAGACCTTGGACTTGTTAATTCCTCGGTTTGAGAAGCTAAACTTTGCTCATCTACTAAGAGAGAACAACAGGTTCGCAGATTCATTAGCAACTCTATCTTCCATGATAGACATCCCGTTTGGAGTCCGGATGCGTCCAGTCATCATTGACCAGAAATTTGCATCGGCCTACGAATCGATTGCTGCTATAGATGAGGTTCAAGACGAGAACCCCTGGTATTACGATATTTGGAATTTCTTGCAGAAGGAAGCATATCCACCAGGGGTAAATGCCAAGGATAAAAGGGCAATCAGAAGAATGGCCGTTCAGTTCATCATCTGTGGGGGTAAGCTGTAGAAGAGAGGTCATCTGGGAATGCATAAGCTGTGCGTTGAAGCTGAAGAATCAAAGCGCCTAATGGAGGCCATCCATAGAGGAGAATGTGGAGCACATATGAACGGGGTAATGTTAGCTCGGAAGATCCTCAGACAGGGTTACTATTGGTCTACCATGGAGGAGGATTGTATCGGTTTTGTTCGGCGATGCCACAAATGTCAGATCCATGCAAACCGCATGAACATCCCGCCGTCAAAGCTGTACAACATGACTTCGCCATGGCCATTTTCAGTTTGGGGAATCGATGTGATCGGGGCTGTCACTCCGAAGGGGTCAAATGGGCATGAGTTCATCCTGGTCGCGATAGATTATTTTACAAAGTGGGTTGAGGCCCAATCTTATGTGGTGTTAAAGGTGTCGCACATCGCAAAGTTTATCAGAAACAACATCATCTGTCGTTATGGGGTCCCAAACGATATTATTTCAGATAACAGTTCCCACTTCAAGAAGGAAGTGATTGACTTGTTGGAAAAATACAATGTGGCTTTTCATAAGTCGTCCACATACCGGCCGCAAACCAATGTAGCGGTTGATGCCGCCAAGAAGAACATCGAACACATACTGTAGAAGATGGTGGAAACCTACCGGGACTGGCCAGATAAGCTGCCGTTTGCTCTGTGGGGCTACCGGACTTCAATTAGAACTTCTATTGGGGCGACTCCGTATTCATTAGTTTACGGGATGGAGGCCGTTCTACCTATTGAAATTGAGGTTCCGTCTTTGCGAGTACTGGCTGAATGTCAGATAGTTGAGGCAAATTGGCAGCAGAGCAGATTTGAAGAACTCATGCTCTTCGATGAAAGAAGACTGAAAGCACTGTACCATATTCGAGGTTATCAGCGCAGAATTGCCCGGGCTTTCAACAAGAAAGTTAAGTCCAGGAATCTAAAAGAAGGAGATTTGGTGCTCAAGGACAACCGACCTCCCATTCACGACCTAAGGGGCAAGTTCAGACCCAATTGGACTGGTCCCTATATCATCAAAGCTATCTGGTCAGGTGGAGCTGTGGTTCTAATGGACCTAGATGGCCTAGAGTTTTCACAACCGATCAACATGGACGAGTTGAAGAAATATTACCCCTGAGAGGCTCGCTAGGGCAAAAACCCGAAAGGGCGACCTAGGCAAAAGTTAGAGCATAAAAAATTGGAAAATATAAAAACTGAGCTCGTAAGGTTGAAAACCCGCAAAAGGCGGCCTTGGCAAAAGTTAGAGCGTAAAAGCAGAGTGAAAATACTCGAGTGAACCCAAGCCTGAACTACGTAAGGCTTGATTCCCATCTTTGGGATACGTAGGCAACTTCATCCTGGAGTTCAGCCATAAACTTTTCCCCGATCAACTTTGTCCATTTGATCATCTCGGTCATCTTTGTCTATCAACATTCATTGTGATCTCCGGTGCAGTGTTATTCAGACTAGGGGCAACTTTCCGTTGCCATGCAGTGCCGCAGTGCTATGCAGACTAGGGGCAACTTTCTAGTTGCTAAGATCCGGGGTTGTGTATCTCAGTGACAGATCTCAGGCATGTCCAGTTCTGATCCATATCGAAAATGGTTTTGAAAAGTTTTAATAAAAGTTGACTTTGTTCAAATTAATCTTTTTACAACTTAGACCATTTTTGGACCAAAGCGGAAAATTTTCAGTACCCACAACCTTCAATTTCATTGATTTCAATACAAAGTTTTCCTGCTCTTGAATACAAATTAAAGTTGATTTTTATTACATTCATAAAGAAAACTTGAAAGTACTGATAAAGCAAATAAATCTGGGGCATAGTCAGGTGTCCCTGCGCCCCCTCCCAGAGCTTGTCGAAGCCTCTGATGCCAAGCTGGGCCCAATTTGTGCCTCTTCATTGAGCCAATCTGTGCACTCATCAGACAAAGTGCAACTGAAAGTGGGAGCGGGGGCCAGGAGTTCTCTAGTCCTCCATGCCGTGGCATACCGGGCAAGCTGTACGCCTCGGACCGGGAATGAAGCCGGGTACTCTATCCCCTCTAGCGGACAAGTCTGATCATGACCGAACTGGCGCTGGAACCGGAACGAAAAGTAGAAGGCACAGTGAGTCAGCCAATCAACTGGATCCCAGTTTGCCGGGACATGTTGTAGCTCATTGCCGGGAGGTTGAGCTAGGGGCAGCGCCAAACAATGCGATCTGCGGACAAATTGTACATCCAGTCGAACCACCATCCCTCATGAAGGGCATCGACTAGACGTTGTCAAAAAAAGTAGCCGCGAGTTGAGTAGGCTCGGCAAGAGTCTACAACCTGCAACTTATCCATCAACCACACCTGGGAAGGGATGAAAAATGAGAGAATGAAGAATAGAGAGATGTACGATGAGAGAAAAGTGAGAAAAGGATTTTGTGAGAAAAACTGAGCCTGAGGGCCGAGTGATGTGAGCAATATATATGTGAGAAAGGGTGGGAAACATTACCTGCAACAGTAGTGGACTCCCCGCAAATCTGGTCGTCTCCCGGCGATGGAAAGCATCCAAGCCCATCAGTGTCTCGGCCAATGTCATGGCGATGCAACTCTTTCCTTCCTTCAATCCTTAAGCAACTTCAATCAGACGAATGCTAGATCCACTGAAGCCCGGAGCAAGCAAAAAGTGAGATAGCATGCATAAGCAAAGGGCATGTCGCCGAAAACCTTGCCAATGATGGTCGCTGCGGTCACCGGCATCAGAAAAGCGATGAATCAAGCCGAGGATAACCAGTTCCCCGATGCAGATCAGAGACCGAGCGCCATGCATGGTGAGCCCACATATCCGTCCTAGAGCTTGGGCGTGGCCAAAGCGAAGCTGGGGCAAAATCTCTTCATGGCGTTCAGATTCCATCAAAACTTGAAAATCTTCGAAAGTTGGACATACCTCTTGCCCGCCAAAGCTAAAAACATGTGTTACCGGGTTCCAAAACCTCGCCGCGGCATAGAGGAAGGGAAGATGCAGCAGAGTACGGCTCAGTGTGAATAGTGCATTCAAGCCGAAGCCCCGGAAGTTCAACTTTTTCGAGCCATCTAAAGTAGTAATCCAAGCTGCGAGATTTTCGATGAGAAACGCCTCCATTTTGGTGCAAAACTGAGATGAAATTAATGAGCCACAGAGCTAGGGCTTTTAAAGAGGATAAGGCACTATTCGGGGGACATGTGTCGAAAAATTGGTGGTTGCTGATCTAGGTGGTCGGCCGACCACCTTTTCTGGTAGGCCGACCACCCCCTTGGTCTCCAAATGAAAAAGCTGGTCGGTCAGCTTCCAAAGGTGGTCGGCCATGTAGAGAAGTGGGGCTTTGGTCTTGTTCTAGCCTCTAGAAGAAAGTTCCTAGCATTTCCATGCATCGGGAGTGTTGAAGGTGCGAGTTTCCCTCAGTTTCGGATGCGTTCTATCACTCTGATCGTCCGAAATGCATTTTTTTTATCGAGTTGTTGCTAAGTCTTGCTTATCAAGTTGTTGTTTTTCTTATCGAGTTGTTTCGTTAGTCAAGCTGTTTAGTCCATCGAGTCGTTGCTTATCGAGTCGTTGAGTTTTGTGTATTGAGTTGTTACTCTTTTGTTTATTAACATTGTTGTGTCGTGTTTATCGAGTTGTAAACTTGCTAAGGTTTTGTTGTTTCTTTGTAAGTTAGGTTGTTTAGTTTGTTGCGTCGGTTCACTACCTGACTTGGCAAATACACAATGCACATTTCTATTCAATCTCATTTTTGTGCAAAATGATGGGATGCGATGCTGAGAACATAAAATATAACACTTTTTCAAAAGTTGTTTCATTCCATCATGCTTCCTTTGTTACAACATTTTACAAACAAGGGTACAAGTTTTTACAGAAAATAAAACTGCCTAATAATGTACAATGTGCTATAACTACTAGTAAAAAAGGCAAATAAAGCAGGGAAACAGCTGCATCAATGCTCTCAAGAGCAGGAATAAGAGGCCCTCTTCATCCTCTTATGCGAGACAGTCTCTGCACCACCAACGCCATCTGAGTCGGAGCTGTCATCCTCGGGATCCTCCTCAGCCTCACCTCCACTACCTGAACCAGGGCCGGAGCCCTCCTCTCTGTCAGCAGATGTCTCTGACTGAGGATCTGCAGCCTCCTCCTCCTCGCTGGCCTCCTCCTCTATAATGTGCGCTCTGCGTCTGCGAGACAACTCCCCTCCCCTGGCTCCTCGAGAAGACCTAGATGGTCCAGCTCCTCGAGAAGGCCTAGATGGTCCAGCTCCTTGAGAAGGCCTAGATGGCCCGGCCTGTGGCTGAGTATGTAGCGGAGCCATCTGAAAAGAAAGAGCACGATGCATCAGCCAAAGTATGTATATCAGATGCAAATACAAGAAAACTACAGGAAGTGGGTGCAGGCAGATACAGTACATGAAAGTGGTGTGTGTCGGGTGTGCTCTACACATACAGTCAATCAATGCAGTGAAATGTCCAAGTTCAGCATGTCATCAGAAGTATGATAAATGCAAGAAAACTGAAGAGTACCGGGACACCCATGATGGACAGCTGTACCTCTCTCCGCAGGACCATGCCCTCGAGTGAGGCTACCAATCCGAGCATCTCATCCACGTACTCTCTGGGTGGCTGCAGATACAAGTTCAAATCATCAATGAATAAATGAATGCCTGAGTATCTGAGTGATAAATGAAAAGCAGTGGAACATACTGGTGGTGAGTCAGGATCACAGACGTATGGGTGACCAGGCATGGGAGGCTTAATCGGAATCGGGTAGGAAGTCCCGTATCGCCATCCCATCAACTCGGTCGGGATATCTGGCCATCCGACATGATGATAGGTCGGAGGAATCGGGGGAACCAATCCACCCCCACCTCTAGATGTGCCGGCCCTGCTGGTAAAAGGGACATCTGCAGCCCGAGCTCGACTCGATGACGGCATACCCGCGGATCTCCTCGTGGGAGTACGGACACCTGTCAAGGGAGGCATCAAGTATGTGTGACGGTAAGTTGCGTACTCCCCCTGCTCCAAATGTAGCAATGCATCGGTACCCAGCATGGTGCTAGTGGCCTCCTGGGAAAGGAGCCTATCAGCAGTCCGCATATCGTCTGGAGGTGCTGAGGGGATGTCCTGAGCAGGGTAGCCCCATATCTAACGCAAGAAGCGATCCCCTAAAAACCAGGCCCTACCAGCTGGTCCCTTAAACAGGATCCGGTACCGAGAGGCGCCCCATGCTCCGGCAAACTGAAATCGGAGGTCTCTACCTAAAGGCGCCCAAGGCTGCCACGTGATCTGCGGATAACCAATGCATAAGCCGATCAGAAATCGGAAATGTGCAAGATGAATCAAAGATGAAAACATGGAGAACTAAGAGTTCTGAAATACCTCTGTCGGCCACACTGTATCGAAGTACTGCCATAGGTAGAGGAGAGATTCCCGAGGTCTCGGTCGGTACTGGCCCTCGAATACAAGTGAGTAAGAGGTCATGAGAGGCACCTCCACCTCAAGCTCTGGGCTAGCGTCGGGAAGTATGCAAAAACCCATAGCTGTGGAAAACAGAGCAATAGCCATCAGAATACAGAATGCTGGGTGCAGAATGTAGATATAAAATACTAAGAGCAGAGTGCAAAGTACAGAATGTAAAATGTGCCGTGTGTGCAATGTACAGATAATGAAAAGCGGAAATGTAAATCAAGAGGGCAGAAAGTACCTCCCAGGCTCGCCAATAGCCGCCGACTATGTTCCCCCGTTCGCGGGAGGTCGCGCTCATGTAGCAATAGAGGGTAGCCAGGCTGGCGCCACTCCAGTCATACCGACTGACCTGCGATAGGTCCACCAGAGCGCTCAGTAGATAGAGCCTGACGGTGTTCCCCCTATCGGCGAACAGAGTGGTCCCGAAGAGGAACATCAGAAACCCTCGAGTATACTGTGCCACCTCCTCAGGAGTCTCAGGCTCCATCTCCACCCTCCTGAAATGAGTGAAAAACCAAGTATATCGGACTCTGCCCGAGGATCGGTCAACTGGTGGGCGAGCTCCCAATAAGTAGATCCATGCGGCCTCTGACTCGCTCATGTCCTCATCATAAGGGATTGCCCAGCCTTCCACATCAAGGCCTGTCAATACAGCGAAGTCGAATGGGGTCATAGTCATGTCCCCGGTAGCCGAGAAATGAAAGGAGTTGGTGGTGTCCCACCATCTCTCTACTAGGGCACCCATCAATGTCCTACTGGCAGGATAGCGAGATATCCCAGTGTAGAAGGGCCCGAACCCTGCCAAGTCAACCCAATCACGGACAGCCTCCGGGAGCTCTGCATACCACTCTCTCGTCACGATGGAGCCGTATCCTCGCGTAACATGGGAAGTCACCTGCATTCAGGATGAACACATGTATTCAGTTTCAGAATGAAATGAATAAGCTGCATGCAAATGAAATGAATAAGCTACGTGCAAATGAAATGAATGAGCTGTGTGCAAATTGAATCAATTACAATGTTGTGTGCTGCGTGTTCACCTTCAAACTGGGCTGCGTGTTCAGAAATTTAAAGTTTGGGTTGCGGGTTCAAATTTCAACGAATGTGTGCTGCGTGTTCACATTCAGAAAACTGGGCTGCGTGTTCAGAAATTTAAAGTTTGGGCTGCATGTTCAACTTTCAACGAATGTGTGCTGCGTGTTCACATTCAGAAAACTGGGCTGCGTGTTCAGAAATTTAAAGTTTGGGCTGCGTGTTCAACTTTCAACAAGTGTGTGCTGCGTGTTCACCTTCAAACTAGGCCGCATGTTCAGAAATTTAAAGTTTGGGCTGCGTGTTCAACTTTCAACAAGTGTGTGCTGCGTGTTCACCTTCAAACTGGGCTGCGTGTTCAGAAATTTAAAGTTTGGGCTGCGGGTTCAAATGTCAACGAATGTGTGTGTAACAAGCCCGCGAGGGACCTCGCTACAGTTCGGACTCGATTTTGTTGCGGTTCCAAATCTCGAACCAAAGAGTCCAAATCCGGCAAATCGTTTTTGAGAAAAACAGATTTTTTGAAAGAAGTGCCAAACATGGACTGCTTTGCCAGATAACAGAGTCGCCACCTAAATATTTTAAAATGGGAAATTTAGGAAACCCTGACTCGGTGCCAAAAGGCCACATGTCCGTCATCACCAAAGTTGGCTCGGGAACTTGGGTACGATTGGGGAAGGTCACATCGTGAGCACCCCCTCTCGCCCAGTCAAAGACCGGCCTCTACTAACCATGATATCTGTTTTTGAAAACATTGTGAGTTCTTATTCCGGTTATTAGCCTAGGTTACTATGTGATGCGCACAGCATACAAGTATAGACTGAGTCGCCTGAATTGGAACTAAACATTTCATGTTTGTTTGTTTGAAAGTGGTTTGATGGTGCTACCCGCAAGTAGGCTAAGACGCGGATTTGCCACCCTCAGGTGGGCTTAAGAAAACAATGATTTTGCCACTATCTAGTGGGCTTAAAACAAACAGTTGATGAATTGTCCCAATTCAAATAACTCAACCTCCACCCACAGGCATCCAAGGCAGTTATATCATATAAGCACATAGCCTCATGGCAAGCATGCTATCATGGCAACACTTACACGCATGCAAGGATGCTAAAGCATAAAACTCACCGAGTACTCCAAGCCAAAACAGAAGACCAATTAGAAATCATGCATGATCCTAAGTATACAGAATGCCTAATGCAACACATGCAAAAATGCAAACTAATGGCAGGCTCGGCTATTCTAAATATGGCATATGGAATGCTACAACTAACACGTATTCAATTTTGGAATTGAAATACAAATGCAGTTTGTATGATGCGCCGAGCCCGGTGCATGCAAAACAGATGAATG
Organism: Camellia granthamiana; assembly: GCA_036172215.1. NCBI lineage: Eukaryota > Viridiplantae > Streptophyta > Magnoliopsida > Ericales > Theaceae > Camellia > Camellia granthamiana. The sequence continues at coordinate 33,914,198 of CM069912.1, forward strand.
ATGCAAACATGCTGTCATACTGTATGCTAATTGAAATATGCCCTATATCTAACCATCGTAAGCGGGTAAATAAAAGGGAGAAAGAAATGGGGCTTGGGAGACATACATCACACTCACACACCCTTATTACAATTATGCCCTCGCGCAGAGGGTCCGAATAAATAATACAGTCCGAATAAAAGAATAATACAGTCCGAAATATACAGACAAAGTACAAATTCCTAATTAATTAACAATTAACTAAGAAAGCAGTAAACTGGCATGCAAGCCAGGGGGCTGCCTTGCTATGATGAACGATGTATGCCGGGCTGCTTTGGCGCGGAAATCCACTGGGATGCCCCAATTAGCCTCTGTTTGCAATATTTCTCGAAATGCGCGCCGGATTCCGAAAAGTTGTTGATCCTTGATTTTGCTGTAACAGAGAGCAGGAAAAGGGCATAGCAATGTATTTCACAAATATATGCATGCCTCGATCCTCGTGCCACCAATCACGCATATCGATGCATGATGGCCGGGGAACCGAATTGCACAACTCAATATGAGATGAATGCAGATGAATGCTACAACAAAACCTAACTCCATCATGAGTTATCCAGAGTGTCGGTGACTTGGGAATTGAGACCCGTTCCGTCACTCGGAGTACGAAACGTGCCTCGTTTCCCGTGCCCGGGCTAACGCCTATCCCGAACACGATGCAATATGCATGGTATGCATGAAATGCAGCTAACATGTGATATAGCATGTACAATGCTATGAAAATGAGATGCCTCGAAATACGTGCACACGGGCACGTAAACCGAGACGATGACATGAGATGCAAATCGGATAAAACCGAAGTGCCTCGAAATGCTTGCACACGGGCACGCACACCGAGGCAATGATGTGAAATGCAAATCGGATAAAACTGAAGTGCCTCGAAGTGCGTGCACACGGGCACGCAAACCGAGGCGATGATGTGAAATGCAAATCGGATAAAACCGAAGTGCCTCGAAATGCGTGCACACGGGTACGCAAACCGAGGCGATGATATGAAATGCAAATCGGATAAAACCGAAGTGCCTCGAAGTGCGTGCACACGGGCACGCAAACCGAGGCGATGATGTGAAGGCATGGAAATGCAAATTGGGCTTACACTAACATGAGAGGACCTCAGTCGCACTCACATAAGAGGCCGGGAGATGAAAAGAGATGCCTCGAAATGCGTGTCTGCGGACACGCAAACCGAGGAATGCGCAAAATGGCACACGGAGTGCAGTGATGGGCTTACGCCAACATGAGAGAGCCTCAGCCACACTCACATAGGCTGCCAACGGATGAAAATGAGGTGCCTCGACATGCGTGCACACGGGCACGCAAACCGAGGCAATGACAAAAAGGCACAAAATGGCATGGAAATGATATGCAAGCATGCAAACTAAATTCCAGAAACTAAATGAAGAGAAAACAGCCTCAAAATGATGATAAAAATGCACCCGATGCCCGGAATGTTCCCGAAACGTGATATTTAGCCTCCGAAATGACCTACAGCTATGCTATACATGCAAAATTGACACATGACAGCAAAAAAAGTAGCAAGGAAGCCCCAAAAATAGCATCTTTCTAGTGCAAAACATAGCCAAATTGTAAGTATAGATATGGCAATAATAGCTTGCAAAAATACGGAAAAAGGGAGGAATTACAAAGCAAGTGGTATCTACAATGCTCAAACCCAAAAATGCAGTTCTACAAAATTAAACAGGAACTAAAAATATGCATATTTACAGTAGATGACATCCCCCAAATCAGTGTAGAAATATAGCAAACATAGCATGCAAAATGGAGGGAAAGCATGGATTCAAAGCAAGTGGAACATAGAGTATGAAAACAGTGTTGAGCCCTTCTTCAATGTTGAATAGGGACTCAAAATAAGCACAATCTAAGTTCATGGCATGCTCCAAATCAGATCACAAATAGGCTAAAAATAGCATGCAATCTTACGGTAAAATGAGAGAATTCCAAAGGAAGTGCATGCTAGAGAGGTCAAAAATGATGGAGCCCTTCTTCAATGTTGAAGAGGGGCTCAAAATAAGCACATTAACAGTTTATAGTATGCTCGGAATCAGATCACTCATAAGTCAAATAAAGCATGCAATTTTATGGCATAAAGAGTGACATTGAAGCAAGTGTATCATGGGGCTCTCAAATGAGGTTGAGACCTTCTACAATGTTGTAGAGGGGCTCAAAATGAGTCTCAAATCAGTAGGGGTCGGAGCCCAAAAAACAAATGTATATAAGCCAAAAATAGCATGCAAGATCATGACATACAAGGTGGATATTGAAACAAGTGATAGATAGAAGCATCAAACAAGGTTGAGCCCTTCTACAATGTTGTAGAGGGGCTCAAAATGAGCCTAAAACCAGTAGGGGTCGGAGCCCAAAACAGTAGGCAAGTAGGGTAGAAATAGGAAGCAAGAAAATGACACAAAAGATTGAATTTGAGGTTTACCTTTGAAGATCCAATTGTTGCTACCTCTTGGCTTGAATTTGTTGCTTCTTAGCCACTGGAAAACACCTTCTTGCTGCTGGAATGGAGGTGGTGATAGTGATGCTTAGGGTTGATGAAGGAATAGACTAGAGACTTGAAAGTTTTTGGAGGTTTTGGCTATGGAAATCAAGTGTTTGAGAGATGAGGCTTTGAGATGAAATTTTCTAACCCTAGCAAAGGGGCTGTCCAGCCCTTTAAATAGGCAAGAAAAGGGTGCAAAAGGGGAGGGAATGCATCCAAGCTTTCCCTCCCAAAATATCCCCCGGATGGGGAGATATTTTAGCAAAAATATCTGGACAGCTGGAAAGAGCTGGAAAGCAGAAAGCTGGCCGGCCAGGGGGTTTTCTGCAAGGTGGTCGGCCGGCCACCCCACCTGGTCGGCCAGCCACTCCTCCTGGCCGGCCGGCCACCCCAGAAAAATGAAGTAAAAAAATGCTGGCCGACCACCATGCATCAGGGTCCTCTTAAGTGTGTAGAACAAGGTTCCAAGGTCGGAATTTGGCAACTCTGAAGCAGATGTCACAACATAGAGCTTGAAGGAGAGGCTCAAAAATGAAATGCACAATTGCTGGCCGACCACCAACTTTTGGTGTCCTCCCATGTGTGTAGAACAAGGTTCCAAGGTTGAAAATGGGCAACACTGAAGCAGGAGTCACAACATAGGACTTGAAGGAGAGGCCCAAAAATGAAATCCATAATTGCTGGCCGACTATACTCTTTTGGTGTCCTCCCATATCCCCTGATCACAGATATATAGCTTTGGTTGGAAGAAAATACCCCTAGGGTGTTCAACATTGGCCCGGAAGTGAGCGAAACGGGCGCCGGAGGAGCGAAACTGGTTATCTGGGATAATTGCTGGCCTTCCACCCCCCAGTGATCTTCCTAGTGTTGAAACAGAGGTACCTGCCAAATTTGAGCAAAAACTAATGAGAAATGAATGCTCGGGGCCAAAACCGCGCAGTTCGGGATCCCGAAAACCGGCTGCAGGTGCCGGAAGTGGTGTTCAGCAGCGAAGTGGGTATCTGCGACCCCAGTGTCCCTCGGAATGATGAAACAGAGGTCCCTGCCAAAAACCGGAGAAAACTGATGCAAAATGAAAGCTAGGGACCAAAACCGCGCAGTTCGGGGTCCCGAAAACCGGCTGTAAGCACCGGAAGTGGCATACGGCCACGAAGTGGGCATCAGAAGCCCCAGGGTTCCTCGGAATGACAAATCAGAGGTACCAGCCAAGAACCGGAGAAATCGGAGATGGTTGGGTAGTCCCGAACCGAGGCACACGGCCTGACGGTCCCGAAAACCGGGAACCGGGCTCCGAAATGGGCAAAATGGCCTGCGGCCACAAAAAGTAGCTCACGGCCACCAGGAGATAGTCTACAGGACCACTCCCTCCCCTCATGAAAGAAAACAGAGAAAACCGAGTCTGGTTCGCAAACCGAGACAAGGCACAGAAGAGGGTTCGGAAGTCCGGAGGCAGGGCGCACGGCCGCGACTCTGAGACTTCTGAACGAGCACAATATGCAACATCACCGAGCGCTCAATCGGTGACGTCTGAGTCTTAAAGTCGGTCAAAAATGGGGTGTCTACAGTGTGCTACGTGTTCACATTTAGAAAACTGGGCTGCGTGTTCATAAATTTAAAGTTTGGGCTGCGTGTTCAACTTTCAACAAGTGTGTGCTGAGTGTTCACCTTCAAACTGGGCTGCGTGTTCAGAAATTTAGAGTTTGGGCTGCGTGTTCAACTTTCAACAAGTGTGTGCTGCGTGTTCACCTTCAAACTGGGCTGCGTGTTCAGAAATTTAAAGTTTGGGCTGCGTGTTCAAATGTCAACGAGTGTGTGCTGCATGTTCACATTCAGAAAACTGGGCTGCGTGTTCAGAGATTTAAAGTTTGGGCTACGTGTTCAAATGTCAACGGGTGTGTGCTACGTGTTCACATTCAGAAAACTAGGCTGTGTGTTCAGAGATTTAAAGTTTGGGCTGTGTGTTCAAATGTCAACGGGTGTGTGCTGTGTGTTCACATTTAGAAAACTGGGTTGCGTGTTCAGAAATTTAAAGTTTGGGCTGCGTGTTCAAATGTCAACAAATGTGTGCTGCGTGTTCACATTCAGAAAACTGGGCTGCGTGTTCAGAAATTTAAAGTTTGGGCTGCATGTTCAAATGTCAACGAGTGTGTGCTGCGCGTTCACATTCAGAAAACTGGGCTGCGTGTTCAGAAATTTAAAGTTTGGGCTGCGTGTTCAACTTCCAACAAGTGTGTGCTGCGTGTTCACATTCAGAAAACTGGGCTGCGTGTACAGAAAGTTAAAGTTTGGGCTGCGTGTTCAACTTTCAACAAGTGTGTGTTGAGTGTTCACATTTAGAAAACTAGGCTGCGTGTTTAGAAATTCAGAGTTCGGGCTGTGTGTTCAACTCTCAACAAGTGTGTGCTATGTGTTCACAATCAATATATGGGTTGTGTGTTCAGAAATTCAAGTGACTAGGCTGTGTGTTCAAGATGCAAACGGAATACTGTGTTATAGGCTAAGTGTTCAGAACAAGCTGTGTGCTAGAATGAGCAGATAAACATAGCAAAAGGCATGAAATGCACGAAAAATGCAGCATACATTGCAGAAAATGTAAAAGTAAAGTACATACCTCTCGTGCCTGATGGAAGAGATGAGACTCCGGCTCCCGCAATAGCAGATCCACGGGTGCTCGCTCGTCGAAGTCGGTAAAATGATAAAAGACCGCCTGAGGGAGGATGAGTGTCAAAGGATCGTACCTCTTGGGGATAAATGGCCGAATCCTCGGCGGCAGCGACATAATATCTGGATCACCTCCGGCACCTGGAGGACCTCCACCATGGGGGAAATGACCTGCCATCTAGATAAATCTGCAAAAAGGAGCAAAATGAGCCAAAATTAGAAAAAGTCAACAAAAGTTAACTCTCGGGAAATGAAAAAGTCAACAAAAGTCAACTACCGAGAAAATGTTCCAAATATTGAGACAAACTTACCCCAAGTGGTGAAAATGGAGAAAGAAGCACCGAAATCAAAATTTAATCGGTTCAAAGTGACGAAAACCGAAAGATTTCGCGAAACAACTTTGCGTGGGGCGTTGGAAAACGCATATAGAGCACAGATCTGAGAGAGAAAGTAGTCTAGGAAGGAGGAGAAGGCAATTTCGGAGCTGAAGTTATGAGCAAAAAGTGTTTGGCCATGTAGAGTTAAAGAAACAAGAGCAAAAAGACCAAACTGCCCTCTATTTTGGCAAAGTGGTCGGCCGACCACCTTTTGTGGTAGGTCGACCACCCCCTTTCCAAAATCCTGGTCGGTGGCCTCCCCCTGGACCAAACCTGGTCGGTGGTGTTCCCAAGGTGGTCTCCAAGGTCTGCAAATTTTGGTGATGATCGGAGTCCCCGGAACCCGAGAAAGTACAAGGGAAGTGCACTTTTTGTCGCGAAATCCCTCCGCGGGAACTTCAACTCCAACTTTCGATGTGTGTCTTATCGTTACTTGTCAAGAGCAAGATATATCCTTTTTGAGTACGTTGTGATCCCTCCGGGAGGTAAACCGGAGGCCGCGATTGAGTCGCCCTCGTTGAAACTTGCATTTCTTTGCTCGTTGTTTTGTGTCGAATATGCATTCGAATTTGCACTTATCCTGCATTGTTATGCACGACACTTGCATTCTCATGCACACCACTTGCATTGTTGTGCGCATTTCACCGGTACTTTCATACCTTCATGCTAAACTCGCATTGTCACGCACGTTTATTCTCGCATTACGATGCACTTTTTCGTCGACACCATGTTTGTCTGCTTTCGATATAACATTGAACATGTGTTGCTAACTATGTTGCACTTGTTGAGTTTCTCTCTTTTTTACAGGCCCAATATTGTATGAATGGTTCATGTGAAGCTGGTGCGACCAGACGAACCGCGCAGGTATTGTATCTTCTCCATGTGAGACGTGGCGAGAATTGAACAATTCTTCACATTCTTAAACTGCATGAAATGTAGTTGTTGTATTGCATTCTTGCTTAAAACTGTTGCATCTATTGTGAATATTTGCTTCATTACAGCTTGCTGCATTTGCATGATCATCGAGTTACATCCTGCTTTGTGCATATCGCTTTGCATTTTGCCCCCTGCCTGCGGGCATGCCTACGGGCACATCTTTGTTTATCTCGCCTGTTTGTCTAAGTCTTCGGCCATGTCAAAAATGGGTCGTCTCTGGGCTTTGACATTCACTCCCGTCACTTCTTGACTTTCGAGTTCTGTCAAAGAAGGGCAACTGTAGACACCCCATTTTTGACCGACTTTAAGACTTAGACGTTACCGATTGAGCGCTTGGTGATGTTGCATATTGTGCTCGTTCTGAGGTTACGGAGTTTCGGCTGCGAGCCTTGCCTCCGAACTTCGGGGCTCTTTTGTGCCTTGCCTCGGTTTGCGAACCAGGCCCTATTTTCTCTATTTTCTCTTTCCGAGGGGAGGGAGAGGTCTCGTAGACCATCTCTCAGTGGCCGTAGGCTACGTTTCGTAGTCGTAGGCCATTTTTCCCGTTTGGAGCCCGGTTTTTGGTTTTCAGAGCCGTCGGCCGTGCGCCTTGGTTTGGGACTGCTTAACTACCTCCGTTTGCTCTGGTTTTTGGCACACACCTTATTTCCTCCCTTTTGAGGGACACTGTGGCCTGAGAGACCACCTTCATGGTCAAACGCCATTTCCGATGCCTAACAACTTGTTTTCGGGGCCCCGAACTGCGTGTTTCGGCCCCCCGAACCTTCGTTTTGCATCCGTCTTGGTCCATTTTTGGTAGGGGCCCTATTTTCATTGTTAGGAAGGTTGTAGGAGGGTGGGAGACCAGCAATTTTTCTGAAAAATAAGCTTTTCTCTTCATCGCCCTTCATCGCCCGATTTCCTTACTAGAAAGCTGGTTTTTCCCACTCCCGGGCCACTTTTTCTGGTCTTCCACCGCACCATTATGATCTACTCATCTGGGAGGCCACCAATATGGGTAGGCCGACCAGTAATTGTTCTTGATCCTTTTGAACCCCTCTAAAAAGCTAGTTTTTCTCCCTCTTGGGCAACATTTTCTAGTTTTTCACCTTACAGCTGTATTCTACTCATCCGGGAGGCCACCTTTCTGGGTAGGCCGACCAGTAATTGTTCTTGACCCTTTTGATCCTTGGTCAGCTGACCAGGGTAGGTGGTCGACCGACCACCTTGAACCTTTTAAACTGGTCGGCCATTTTTGCCCTCCTGAGTGTGTTCCAGATGTGCCAACTATTTTGCACTTGACCCACTGTCCGAGGGTTTTGTCCTTGTTTTGGTCCTTTTAAGGTGGTTTTCACCCCTTTGCTTGGTTTCAAGGAGGAATAAGCTTGACCCTTTTGGTCAAGCTTCCTTTTGAAGCTTTGAGCCCCTCTTATGGCTTCTCCAAGAAGCCTCACTTCTCTCCCTCTATATAACCAACCCTCCATCTCTACTTCAAGCCTCCAAACACCCTTGTTCTTGGCCATTTTACACTACACCTTATAGCCTACCACCTCCATCATCCATTCCAGCACCTTGGAGGTCATTTGCGGAGGTTGAGAGCTCACCATCTTGGTCCAAAAGCTGCTTCATTGCTGTGCTACAAGGGTAAGTCATCTTTCCCCTCTTTGTAGCTTTATCTTGCTCTATATCTTAGCCCCCTTTTTCTTGCATTTTTGGACTTCGACCTGAACTGTAAAGTGTTTTATTTTGAGCCCCTCTTCAACTTTGTTTAAGGATACTTTGCTGTTTGAGGTCATCTGCTTCCTTGTTTGCTCAATCTCTCTTTTAGGGCTATTTTTGCATCATATTTTAGCCTTACTTGCATGAACTTTTGAGCTTCATCATAAACTGTAAAGTGTCTTATTTTGAGCTTCTCTTAAAGTTTGATTGAGGACACTTTTCTATTTGAGGTCATCTTCTTCCTTGTTTGCTCAATCTCTCTTTCAGGGCTTATTTTGCATCATTTCTTAGCCCTATTTGCAAGTATTTTTGGACTTCTGCATAAACTGAAAAAAGTTTTTTTTTGAGCTTATAAACATGTTATTTGAGACCACATTTATGTTTGGGTCATCTTCCCCTTTGCATGCTTCATCTCCTCATGTTTAGGGCTATGCATTAGAGCATTTGCATTGGCCTTGGTTTGACCTCTTATACACTGAAATCTAGTGGATTTTCAGTGGCTTGGATGCATTTTTGAGCCTCAAAATCAGAGGGGGGTGACCCTCTCTCTCCTTGTCTTGTTTGGTGGCCTTTTAGGCCTTCCAAAGAGACTCCTATTTTCAAGCTTCCAAGCTTCATTTCCAGCATTTTTCAGTGGGTTTTAGGACCCTCTTGAATCATTTTCAGAGTTGGTTTTGCCATGCTAAGTGTCCATCATGCATGTGTAGAGTAATCCCTCTTGTGGCCTTTCAAAGGAGCACCCTTTTGTTGCATGCTTAGACCTCATTTCAGTGGGTATTTGGGCGTATTTTGACATGTTTTATTCACTGTTTTTGGTTGGTTTGATTGGTTCTTACATGCTTCATATGGTTGTGGTACAACTCATGCTTACTAGCCAATTTTGCATGTTGTTTTTGCCCATCATGTTAGCACTTTTTGGCCATGCTTTAAACTAGTAATGTGCATGTTTTGGGACTGCCTTGGCTCTGTCTTTATGCTTCATAGTCAAATAATGCTTGCTTTGCATGGTTTTCGTTCAATACATGTGCCTAGTTTTGAGTTTCGGGACCTATTCCATGCATTGTATGACATATGTCCATGATTCGGGATCATTTTGCAACATACTTTAGTGCTGGAATTTGCATGTTTATATGCCATATTGCATCTTTTACCATGCTTTGGTAGAGTGGCATTTGATGCCTTAGGTTCGGTCCTCGATATGCGTGCATGTGTGCACACATTTCGGTTATCTCATTTTCATCTTATGGCCGCTGATGTGAGTGTGGCTGAGGTCCACTCATATTGGCGTAAGTCCATCGTGCATTGTGTATGCCATTTCAATTCATAGCATTGCGTATGTTAGGTTGTATGTTAGTGCATTGTGTATGTCATCTTAGTCCATAGCATTGTGTATGCTAGGTTGCATATTAGAATCGCATTCATGCATGTCATGCATATTGCTTTGTGTTTGGGATAGGAGTTAGCCCAAGCACGGGAAACGAGGGACGTTTCGTACTGCAAGTGACGAAATGCGTCTTAATTCTCAAACAATTTCTACAACAATCATAGCTATCTTCCACCGATAACCCCAAAACAGATATCTCTAAACACAGATAATTTTCAATAAAAATAAACTTTCCAAAATTTCAAGATAGGAGTGATAATGCATATCCAACTCCACCATTATCATCATCATCATTCGGATTTCACAAAACCCACGTTATTTCCATTTCGTCTTATAGAATCAAATATTCACATTTTAGGGCAAAATCCCCTTTTCTTTATAAATCATTTTCAAGGATAAAAATTCACCATTTTATCATAACTCAACTACATTTACTAACACACAATCATTTTCAAGAACCCATTTGAAAACCTTTTTTTCGATTTTTAAAACAAACTCTAACCAAAACCCTAGATTTTGTTCAAAAATTCCCAAATCCCAATATTTTTTTATAAGAGCAAATAACCAAGTTAAAAACCATATAAAAGTGTAGAGAAATCCCTACCTCAAAGCTAGAAGACAAGGGAGAGAGTGAAGAAACTTTGACAAAGCCAAAAATCAACTTTGCTCTGATCAAAAGGAAGCTCCAAGCAAGCTCTACCGTTTTTCCTAAAGGACAATGGTTTAGAGATCAATGGATGATAATGCATTTGAAGGTTTAAAGATGAGTTTCAGAGAGAGAGAGAGAGAGAGAGAGAGGGAGAGAGAGAGAGAGAGAGTACATCTAGGTTTTTGCAATGTTTAAAGAGAGAGAGATGAGAAAATGACTCAAAAAGTGACTTTCTCGGACTGATATACACGCAGACCGCTCGAGCGCAGTAATGGTGGCTTGAGCGACCAGTCGCAAAATGAAGACATCGCTCGACCGCAGGAATGGTCACTCGAGTGCACAATGCACCCCTTCCAATAATTCAAACCTGTAAAAGTTCGCTCGAGCACAAAAAGCATCGCTCAAGTGTAGATTTCAAACTCTCAGTAGTTTTGCACACTGTAAATGACCGCTCAAGCGAACAAGCAAAATTCTGGACAAAGACTCATTTGAAAAACGAACTCCCAACCTATTTTCAAATGCAACCGCAATGCTCAAACAATCCAATTCAACAAGGAATAAGGTGAACAAGGACACGAACAATCCTCAAGACAAAGAATCCCGGATCCAAAACAATAAATGGGTCAGGTCTAAACCAGAATCGCTATAACCTCCCTCTTAAGAAATTTCATCCCCGAAATTTTAAATAAAACAATAACACCGTATTAAATCAATTACAACAATAATAATAACAAGTGAAACTCATAACCATGGCCCATCCACCGGTCTCATAACAATGATAAACAAAGTTTTCATTACTGAATATACATTTCACTTTTTCCAAAACATATGCAATGTTTTACATTTAATCAACATAACAAGATTTTCATTACAAGTTTCAAACATCAACAAAAGGTTCGGATACTTCTCACAGACTTCTTCCGTACGTTCCCAAGTCGCCTCCTCAATACCATGGTGTCTCCATAACACCTTTACCAAAGGAATAGTCTTGCCTCACAATACTTGGTCTCATGTATCTAAGACTCTAACTAGTCTCTCCTCATACGAGGCATCCTCATCTTCCTCTAATTCGGTTCAATTCAACACATGTGATGGATCCGGCTCATACTTCCGGAGCATACATATATAAAACACGTCATGAACCCCAAAAAACTGGGATGGCAATGTCAAACGATAAGCTACCTCCCCAATACGCTCTAGAATCACAAAAGGCCCAATAAATCTAGGAGACAACTTCCCGCTCTTCCCAAACCTCATCAAACCTCATCTAGGTGATATTTTCAAGAAGACATGATCTCCTACCTCAAATGATAACGATCTCCTTCTACGGTCGGCATAACTCTTCTAGTGACTCTGAGTCGAAACCAACCTCTTATGGGTAAGTGCGACCTTTTTCGTTGTTTCCCGAACAAATTCAGGACCTAACATAGGTGTGTCACCCACCTCAGCCCAACACATAGGAGATCTATACGGTCGGCCATACAAGGCCTCAAATGGTGCCTTGCCAATGTTCGTCTGAAAGTTATTGTTATAAACGAACTCCACTAAAGGAAAGTGCCTGTCCCATGACCCCTTAAAGTCAAGAACACAACCTCGAAGCATATCCTCTAGGATCTGAATGGTACGCTTTGATTGCCCGTCAGTTTGATGATGATAGGCGATGCTAAATGTCAATCTAGTCCCCAAGGCATTCTATAGGCTTTGCCACAATCAAGCCGTGAAATGCAGATCCCTATTTGAAACAATAATCACAGGAACCCTATGAAGTCAAACTATGTCCCTAACATAAAGGTCGGCAAGATAATCCACTGAGTCGCTCGTGTGTATAGGTACAAAGTGCGCTAATTTAGTTAACCGATCAATTATCACCCATACGGCATCATTATTCCATTGAGTCCTCAGAAGACCAACAACAAAATCCATCGTGACATGCTTCCACTTCCACTCAGCTATAGGCAAAGGTTGTAACAAACCCGCAGGTCTCTGATCTTCGGCCTTCACTTGTTGACAAGTAAAGCACCTTGATACAAACAAGGCTACGTCTCTCTTTATCCCCCTCCACCAAAACTGGCGACTAAGGTTGTGATACATCTTTGTGCCTCCCAAATGTACCACAGGGCATGAATGGTGGAACTCTCGGAGTACCTCCTTCCTACACGATTCTGGTACGAAAAGACGGTTAAGAAATCTAACACTTGAGTCAAAATACATGTTGAAGCCTGTCTCTACCTTCCCACTAGATATCTTCTCCGGGATGGTCTCTACCCCATGATCATCCCCCTGTGCTTCTATAACTTGGCTTACAAGTGCAAGTTGTGCAGCTATAGTAAACAAAGCTGCTGACTCAACAGACTCGCCAAGATGCAAGTCAAACTTGCCAATATCACCCAACATCTCCCATCCCATATAGCAATACTAGCTACATTCCTAATGGATTTCCTACGCAAAGCATCGGCCACTACATTGGCCTTTCCAGAATGATAGTGCAACTCAAAGTTGTAATCCTCCATAAACTCCATCCACCTCCTATGCCTCAAATTCAAATTCTTCTGTGAGAACAGATACTTCAAACTCTTGTGATACCTCAAAATATTTCACCATAAAGATAATGTCTCTAGATTTTCAAGGCAAAGATCGCAACTGTGAGTTTTTAGTCGTGGATAAGATAATTTCTCTCGTTTGCTTTCCATTCTTGCATCAAGACACAACCCAAACCTTCTTAAGACGCATCACAATACACTAAATAGCCCAAACCCCTCTCCGGAATAATCAACACTAGAGCAGTGGTAAGTCTAACCTTAAGCTCTTGAAATGACTTCTCACAAATCTCACTCCACACAAATTTGATTGCATTCCTCGTTAGTTTAGTCAAGGTGAGGCTAATCTAGAGAAATTCTTCACAAAACGACAGTAATATCCAGTTAACCCCAAGAAACTCCAAATCTCAAAGACATTCTTAGGTTGTTCCCAATCTTGCACTGCCTCTATCTTGGAAGAGTCTATAGTCACCCCTTCCCCGGATACCACATGGCTAATAATTTCACATCCTTCAACTAGAACTCACACATCCTCAACTTAGCATAAAATCTGTGGGCTCTAAGCAACTCAAGCACAACCCGCAAGTGATCCTCGCATTCATCCTCAGAGGGTGAGTAAATCAAGATGTCATCAATAAAGACAACCACAAAACGGTCTAAGAACTCACGGAAGATTCAGTTCATCAAATCCATAAACAAGGCCGGTGCGTTGGTTAGCCCAAAAGGAATCACTAGGAACTCATAATGGCCATACCGCATATGGAATGTCGTCTTCTGGATATCTTCCTCCTTTACTTTTAACTGGTGATAACCTGATCTCAACTGGTCAAACAAGTCATCTATACAAGGTAGTAGGTACTTGTTCTTAATAGTTACCCAGTTCAACTTCTGACAATCTATACAAAATCGCAATGTGCCATCTTTCTTGGCAAAGAGAGCCGGTGCTCCCCAAGGTGAAGTACTAGCAATTCTTAGAGTTGAATCTTCAACTCATTCAACTCGGTGGGTGCAAATCTATCGTTGCCATGGAAATCGGTGTCGTGCTAGGTACTAAATCAATAAGAACTCAATCTCACGATGAGGTGGTAAACTAGTGAAATCCTTAGAAAAGATGTCCGGGTATTCACAAATTACACTCGGCAACTCTACTCGGACCACATCACTCTCAACACCCAAGAATGTAGCAAGAAGAAGACCAAGCTCACCCTGACCACGAGGATCATACACTGGCAACAAGCCTCTATCAACTCGGTCTCCCAAGAAATAAAAACAATCACCACTCAAGGTGCACACCGTAAATCTCTGACTGTAATAATCTATAATGGTCTGATAGGATGACAACCAATACATGCCCAAAATGACATCAAAACTTAACATATCAATCAACAGAAAAGAAAAAGGAAGTCAACGGTCGGTAACCTCTATCTCACAACGCCGACACCCCTGGTCCAAAATAACCTCACCACCAACAGGTGACTCTATCCTGAGTGGAGATGCTAGTTGAGTCACTTCTAACCCCAATGTTCATGCGAATGCAGATGAAATGAAAGAATGTGATGCACCAGTATCAATCAACACACTAGCAATAGAATTACATAACGAAAAGTTACCTTCCACTACCGAAGTTGTTGGCAAAAAAGCTAGCATGGTAACAACATACAAACGCCCTGTAGGTCTCTACTCTACCTGCTCACCTCTTAGAGCATAAGTCTAATACACTGAATGAGCCGAAGAGTCTCCCTAATTGGCCCTCGAGGCATGTGCTGAAAGTGTAGGCTGATGACTATGTGTCTACCTCGAACCAGACACAGTAGATGTGCCACCCGATTGAAGGCGAAACCTCCTTAAGTGCCCTGATTGCCCACACTGGTAACAGGTAGGCGGTTGCCCTCTCCCATGACTCTGACTCTAAGGACGAGCCATAGGCGATGTAGACTGTTGCCCTCGTCCCCTCTACAAGCAAACCAAAGACTTGTGGCCCAGCTGACCATACTTAAAGCAAGTGATCCATTCTTAATCACTTCTCTCAGAACCTGAACTCGGTACCGGCAAAGTGGATCTAGACTGTACACCCTAGGATTGCTCTGGGGTGAAACCCCTCTGTCTCTTACTATCCTGAATCTTCCCCTAAACCTTCTGAACCCTCTGCCTGGAGCCCTTCATCCGTTCCTCCTTCTACTGAACACAGTCTCAAGATGAGCCGCCGTTGCCTCCACAAGGCGTCCGTAGTCCCTAATCATGGACCCAACCACTTTGAAACGTAGCTCGGTCCTCAACCTCTTTTTGAACTCAATACAACGGCGTTCTTCCATCACCACAAGTTCCAATGTGGACCTCAATAAACTAATAAAGGCAGCCGCAAACTCGGCCACTGGTGTGTTAAGCTAATTGAGTTTTAGAAACTGGTCTCTTAACTTCTCCATAGCAGTGAAAGGTAAGAACTTGTCTTGGAAGGCGTTGACAAAGGCCTCCCAAGTCAACCCAATGCGCCTACACTCGTACTTCTACCAATGGCCAGTATCTCCCTTCAGCTGGAAGGATGCCAAGGTTACTCTTAGCCCATAGTCCTCGATGCCAAGCATCTCAAACGTCTTCACCATCTGTTCCAACCACTCATCTGCCTTTAGTGGCTTCTTCAGATCCCCCAAAAACTCATCTGGATTAGACCAGAAGAACTCCCTCTTCAGAAAAGTTGGCTATGTCTCAGCAACATGGCCTTGGACTTGATTCTCAGCTCTGAGACTGTCCATGGATTCTCACAAAGCTTTGGCCATCTTACGGGCTAAAGCACCCATGGCCTGTTGACAAACTGACTCGGCCATATTGGCTTGACCAACCCCTTCTTCCTGTGCAGAATATCATCCGGTAACGGCACCTCCTGCTGTCTAGGCTTGTCATGCCTACCACCACCATGTCCACATCCTGACATCCTAATGAAGATAACACAAGAGATTAGCTCATTTACAAATGTGCCAAAGCTAATTCACTCGCGTTCTAATGTAATGGATAACAATTAATTCACTCCACATAAGCACGTAGTCACGTAAACACATACAAATTTCCTTCATAGATAATGATTGTCTCGCGACATTGCCAGAGTTTCTAGTTAGAAATAGTAGTGATCAAGTGCTCTTCTAATAGGACTTCTAGAAACTCGTAGACCCAATCAATCTCTCTTCTAGCAGGAGAAGACGAACCAGAAACCTTTGAAGACATATTGCTATCCTAGAAAAGTTAGAAATTTCTTTGTTGTTTTGTAAAGTCCATATTCTTTGGGATGTATTATTGTTGGAACTAGCTTTTGTAATTAAGGATTTGTAATTATTCTATTATTATTATGTACTTATATTCCAACACCAATATAATTCCTTACGTTGCTTATGAGACCTTGGGTCAATGCCTTTTAAGATATGTCAAAAAGGTAGTGCGCTATCTAAGAAAGCTGGACTTAGACGGGAGGCTAAATTGACTCCTTTGGCAATCTGGGATCTTACTTGGTTATTGGCCATAGGACTTATTAGTGACTCTCCCTTGACTATAACCCTTAGAGTAGATTTTGCGGCATCACACAAGGCCCGAATACCCCTTAGGCCTAATTTTTTGGCCCATGAGCCAGCCTGGCCCAAATTTTAGTAGGAGCCCGCTAGGCTCGATATGGACCAGCCCAAGCCCAAGGCCGGCGTGGGGTGGTCCTGGCCAAATTTACGCCCCTAACTTTTAATTAGTTTTGATATAAAAAGTAACAGTAGCACTTTAGTCTAAAACACATGGGGGCTTTCTGAATATGTTTGAACCATAAGGGGTAAAAGCTCCAACCCCTAACCACAAAAGGGTAAAATGTATTTAACCCTATATTTTGTGAGCAAAATTACAATTTTTGCATCATTAAACAAAAGATATATAATCAAATAAATAAATAAATAAAGACAGAATTTTTGAAAGTTATACATTTTCTTACCACTGTTATACATTTTGTTAATAAAGTTACGATTTTGGTGTCGTTACATAGAAGTTATAGAATTTTTGAAATTAAACCTTTTTGTATTAATATTATACATTTTGTGAGAAAGGTTATGAATGTTTTAGTAACCTGCTAGATGACCTATTGAATCGATCATATTTTATGATGTGACACAATATGGTTCGCACAATGGGTGCTCGCCATGTGTCCACATTGTAGACTTTTATAATTATGTTAAACTTGTAGAATTTGTTATATTTTTTCTAAACTTGCAAAGATGTTAGTCTAATTTACCATTTTTCCTGTAGATCATAAAAGACCATAAAATTAAAACGAATGCTACAAATTCAAAAAAAAAAAATGATAAATTACCAGTATGTCCTAATAGTTGGACTTTATTCCCATTAAGTCAACTCGTCATTGAAAATTGGTCCTAACAGTCTTCGCTAAAAGTAGACAATTACTGACAGTTTTTGTAACATTATTCTAAATTTTTCGCTAAAAATTGATAATTACCAACGTTTTTCTGAATCTGTCACTAAAAATTGACAATTACAAACGTTTTTCTAAATCTGTCGCTAAAACTGACAAATAGCAACGTTTTTTTGTGATGAATTTTTGAAACTGTTGCTAAAAACTAATAATTAGTGGCTTTTTTTTAATGAAAACATTGCTAATTATCGTAGAACCTATTGTGTAATAAGTCGACCTATTGTGTAATAAGTCCACCTATTAGGACTTGCACGTAAGTCCAAAAAAAAATACTCATAAATTATCTAAAATTTGAAATCAATAGTTGAGATTTACTTAAGTTTTGCCCCTACAATACATCTTAAATGTACACCATAGACTAAAAAATTCATAGTTCCTAGCCTTTTTCAAAAATTAAAATAATGAAGAGTAATGTTATATATCTCTCATTTTTATTTATTTACTATTTTAAGTGGCTGCTTCCACCATAAATAATTTTAGGGGGCGAAAAAAACTCTAGAGATTGAATTTTATAACAAAACAAATTCTGAGTTTATAATTTTGGACACTCCATTTTGACCTCCCTAAGACTTGGGTACTTGCTTCCGAACACTCAATGATGAATGTTGGAATGTGCTATCTTATAAATTCCTCAATAGGAGATCCAGGATCAAACTTTAATCCCTAACATATACCTGCTTTGGCCAAACTATCCAAGTGTTAGAGATGGGTGGAAAGGAGGACAATTCTTCAAGGAAAAAAAAAAAAAAAAAAAACCTGTTTTTCCCTCAAAATAATATGGTCGTACATGTTTTGGTCAGGCCATACACTTTTTCCTTTGGCCGTATAAACAACTTTCAGCCGGATGAAAAGTGGTTGGCCAACTAAAACATGTGCCAACCAACTGTTTTGTTCAAGAGACAGAGCATTTTTGGGAAAACTAGATTCTTGCACAAGTTTCAGACAAATATCTCAGATATTTGTCTCCAAAAGTCCATATTTACATGTGTTCCCCTTCATTTTCAAGGGTTGAGAAATTTCTTGAAGGCTTAGAGAGAAATTCCAAGGCTTGTGCATTTCACCATCTAGCTTCGTCAACTTTTCACCTCAATCTTCACACACACACACACACCACCCAAAACACTACCAAAGCTAGATCTTGAGACTCTTGACTAAATATTCAAGTCATACCTAAGGACCTTGAGGGGGTTTGAAATCAATTTTGGTAATCAAAAGGCTTTTCTTCTTTTTGAGGGTAAGTTCTTGTATTTTTCTCATCATTCTCTCCTTTCTTCCTCTCTATCTCTATAGTTTTTTGTCATTTAAACTTGTGATCCTCTTTGGGATGTGGATGCCTCAACCACCCCCTATAAATGTTGTAATTTATTACTTTCTTGTACTTAAATATGTGTTTACCTTTAGGATGTGGATGGCTTTGCCACGCCCCATCTGTAATTTACTTAATTTTATGTATTTTCCTTACCCTTTTGCATCATCCAAGTGTTTTGATCCATATGAGTATTTGTGGTAATTTCATAGATCCCTTGGATGATCCTTTGTTATATCTTTTTCTCTCCTTTATCTTCGAAGCTTTAAGATTTTCCTCCTCAAAGGTGTTGAAAACTCTCTTTTCAACCAACTTTGAACATGGAAAAGGATTCTATATCCATATTCCATGACATATAAGATGAGTCTTCAACCTTTGATGAGTTATATGTATTTTCTTGTACTTCCTCTCTACTTCCTTAAAAGCCCTATAGAGCTTTCATTGGCTTTATGAGGCTTCACTTTAGAAATGGTGGCAATCTGCTCTCTCAAATTAATAGCATGGATTTTGGTATTAATCTGCCTTTATCCACAAAGAGATGAATGTAGGTTTTCATCTATTTCTCAGGCTTGTATTTATTTTTTAGTTTCCATACATGTACATATTAGCTTTGTTCATTTAATAGATTTTGTACATATTTCATATCATATTTTGTTGTTGAATGTTCAATTAGGCCTATCTACATTTTCCTTGAATATTTTATGATAGAAAGGAGTAGAAAGGATGAGTATCCCTTAGAAATGTTTTGTTTGGTTCTGTTTTGTCTTTGCTACACAAAACAGGGTTTTCCAAATCTGTTGTACGACCAACCAGATAAAGGATCTTGCCAGTAATTCTTTCATCTGACTAGACCATTTGTTTGGCCAGTCAGTTGACTTTTCCAGGCAAAATAGAGCAGAACAGAGCAATTCCTAGGCATGTACAACTCCTTTTATAGCTTTCCTTTCTATTTCACATGATTTGTTAGATTCAGTTTCTGTTGGCTGCATCAATTCATTATTGTAAATAATTTTCAACCCCACTTCTTTCTATTCATTCATTGTTGCAAATAACTTCCAACCCCACGTCATCTATTCCTTTCAACGTAAATGATTATTGTACTAACTTCCGATCTCCATTTCTTTTTATCCCTTTTATTTCCATGCTTACTGTGTATTTGTTAATAAGCATCATGTTTTCTTGTTTTATCATATCCATATCTTGCATTCATATTTAATGTATTTGGATTCCGCTCATTTGCATCTATGGGCTTATCATTTACTATGTGATTTTGTGCACTATCCCATGTCTTGAGATGATTCACATGTCATGTATTTAGTAGCCGAATCTATAGTTGCATTCTTGTGTATTGATTGCATTAGTATTTTACATCTAGGACCATGCATATTTTACTAACTTTTGTTTTATCTTCATTGTCGGATGCGAGTAAATATTATGTGAGCATTTATTGCTTTAGTATTCTTCCTATGAATTATTTTTCTATGTCTAGCATTTTATCATGCGGCTATATGCTTACTTGATATATCTTGATCATTGCCAGCGGATGAAGGTTGTGCCACTCAATTTGAAATAGTGTTGAGATCAAAACATCCCAAAATAAATGACACAGTCTACATATGATTACTTCACATAATAATTTTTAGCATTAGTAAATAATTAGAACATGAGCATGTATGGTAGATAAAACTCATATTATGGTTTAGTAAAGGCCAATCTTTTGATCGAGTGAGCAAGGGTATTCAATTCATGACCTTCACTCCTCATACCTAAGGTTCTGAATCGAGACATCTTTGGTTATGACGAACAGTGGCCTTTGGGACAAGTCATGGGTTTCCTAATTTTTTCAAAAGATTATATGGCGACTTTGAGGTAATGCAGTCCATTTTTAACAAATATTTCCAAGAAAATGGGTTTTCTATAAAAAGTTGTAAGATCTGGACTCTTATTTACATGTCACATTGTACTCGTGAGACTAGATGGAAAATTGGAAAAGTTTGAACTGTCGGGCGCACTTGGGTACTCCTGAAAATATCCTACAATAATTTTGTCAATTTAAACCCTAATTTTTTAATTTAATTTCAATCTAAATTATTTTTATTGTCGTTAAGTAAAATCAAAGAAAAAGTAGTACAGTCAGTAAACTCAATAAAAAAGAATATTTTAGACATTTTATGTACACATACATTGAGTTAATAGCTAAAATATCATTTCTTTTCGTTAGTTTTACTTAACGAAAGAAGGCGAATGGTTTAGATTGAAAATAGATCAAAATATTAGAGTTTAAATTGACAAAGTTAAAAATTCAGAATTTATTTTGTTATAATGGTCAAGCTTAAGATTTTTTTGTTTTTGGGTAGTTTTTTCATAATTTACAAAAAAAAAAAAAAAAATTACTGTAAAGTGAAAATAGGTGGATGAGTTGGTCAGAAAAAAGGGCAAACTAAAACCTATATCAAATCCCATTTTTTAGATGAGTAATGTTACACTTACCATCTTTTTATATCACTTCCAATATATCACCTCATGTGTTAGTACATCATTTAACATAAACATGAGTAGTGAGACCCACTGCATGAGTTAACACATGAAGTGGTATAAAATATAATAACTGTAACGTTATTGTTAGATATATATATATTGAAGGATGGGAGATTGATCGTAATAATTATTTGTTTAATTTTTAGGATTTCAAATATGAAAGTAAAAAAAAAAAGAAAAAAAAAATTAATAAAAACTACACCTCTGGTATTGAAAAAAAATTTAAAAAAGGTGGTAATTTTTTTAAATATTGTCATAATTTTTCAAAATTTATCTTGAATAGTAATTTTTTCAAAAAATTGTAAGTGCACAAAATTTAGTTACAACTTTCTCAGATAAAATGAGACTCATTAAATATGTGAGTTCCACCCGTGCGATAACATGATTGGATTATGTGCATAAAAAAAATAAAAATTAAAAAAATAAAAGATGAGAATTACAGTGTAGCGAGATAAAAAAAAATTATAAAAATATGTGAGATACAAGTCGTTATGTGATGGGGGTACTGGTCCACCTATCCAGTATGTGAGGATGTTTCTCCCGTTCCGAAGTCCCTTTTAAGATCCTCTAAAGAAATGAGTGACTAAAGGATAAGGGCAGAACGTACAAAAATTTCTCAAGGTAATCTCACCGGGCATTAAAGATGAGTAACATGGCATTACCATTAAGGCCTCGTTTAGGAATAACGAATTTTAGTAATTTTTAAATTTTTGGATTAAAATATGAAATAAAAAAATTAATATATTTGGAATAATTTTTTTTAACTTTTTACTAAAAGATACACAAAAGTAGAGAGAGAAAAATTTTTGAAATTTTTTTGGGTATAGTTTGTTAATTTTTGACTTTTTTAGTAATTTTTTGACTTCTAAATTAAAATCAAGAGTTGCCAAACAAGACATAAGTGTAATCATTTTATAGGTTTTACTATGAAAAATAATGATAAAGGCCCAACTCAATCACGTAATAAATTAGGAGTAATATTAAGAACATAGAACCTAATAATATTATTTTTGTTGATCACTCGATAACTTTTTTGACTAAAAGTAACATATGATTGTGTGTGAGTGATTTTCTGACCACACTGCCCGCTTAGTGATCAGCTGGAGAGCACCGGCAGAATAGATGGCTTCTAGCTAACCTGCAACAGAAATATAAGAATCCCGCGGTGGTTCGCCACCCGGGGGTACTCCGACGATCAAGTCAGTACTCAATATCTCTCAAAGATAAATCAATTTATTCAACTCACAAGCTTGAGCATAAAAAAACATACCTTAGACCCATGGGGGTGCCTCTTATTTATAGCCAACTCAATCCTAGTCCCAATGGGAGCCTAACTCCAATAGACTCTGGATTACTGCTAATCTGGGACTCCCAGTGGGATTAGGATAAACTCCCTAAGAGTTTATCTTTACCCAAACTGAAGTCTTCTCCCAATCTAGGACTCTTGTCCCTCATCCAGGTTGAGTTCCCTTTTCATTCTAGGACTCTTGTCCCTTATCCACTTATCTCAGATTCCGGTATCTTCGGAGATAACCTCGGCCTTGCCGAGATCACCTCGGCGTCACAACTAGGACACGTGGCACCTCGGCTGACACGTCGGCGTCACCTTGCCACGTGTTGGTACTCAGAAAATATATCCCCACAACTGCCCCCTAGGTTCTATTAACTCGGCATTCTGAGGTGATGGAACCTACACTGTTCCTTCATCTGTGCTCCATCTGTTCGAGATCTAACTCGCCGACCTCAAAGTTCCCTGGACTTTTCTGTCCACTGGTGTCAAGTATCAAGTTTCATGCTCTCCACGCTGCTTGAGATCGCTCCTCCTAACCGAGGTTCTGGTTTCATTAATTCGTAAACTCCAGGAGCTTTACAACTGCTCCATTCACACTCTCTAGTGGGTTCCTGATTTCCAATCATCTATTTGACTCCGTCGATTTTCATATCGGTGTTCATTTCACTTGGTAGGTTCATAAATTCTTTACTTGTTATTAAACTCAATCTTTCATAACTCTTCTGAATCTATTTACTTGCCATCTGTTGCCTTCTATTTGTTTTTTGTTTGAATGCATGGCACTGTTCTTGCCATATCCACTTTCTGTTGCTAGCATCGTGCCTGGGTCATTGCTTTCTTGTTCTTCACATACTTACTTAGTGCCTGTGCACTTGGCTTTATTCATGAACTTTGTTGTCCTCTTGACTCTGAATTTTCTCTTTCTAGCTTTTTTCCTCAAATCCGCCATTGTTCCAAGCTTTCAAACTCTGCAACTGTCTTCATTCCTCTCCTCCGGTGACACTTATGTCATTTTGTTATTTTCGTATCCGTCGTCAGACTTCGGCAATTCTCATTCCGACTTCCCTCTTTCTGGTAAGCCACTGTTCCTCCTCGTTTTATTTCTTGTTGCTTTCCAAGAAGCTCTGCTTCATTGTTAATCACCATTGTTGTTTTACCCGTTGTTTCCAAATCATCTTCTTGAATACACACTGTTCACATATCTGTTGATTTCTGCCACTGTTCTTGGCTTGACACACCTGTGCAATCTTTTTGTCTTGATTTCCTGATAGCTTCATCACTATTTTTGATTTACGAATTACATTATTGTTTCTGTTTTCTGTGTCTTTTTCCAGATTTTTGCTTTCAATCCTTGCTTTCAAAACTCCGAGGTGCCAATCGCCGAGAAGAGCTTTGATCAAACTCTTCAGGAGATTGATGCTGAGCTCGTGGCTGAGAAGGCTGCTGAGAAGTTCTTTCGAACTGTCTTCTGGGGGTGAGACACAACCTGCCGTTGATGCCGAGTAGTTTGCTTCCTTCTTGAAATTGATGCTGAGGTAACGGTAGAGAAGCTCCTCCAACTGACTGCCGAGGCTGAACCATCGTCGTCCGTCGAAGCAGATCAGTCTGACGTTCTTACTTTCAGTCCCTAGTTCTTTAAGGTCTTCATTTTTGTACTTGCCAACCTTCTTAGCTCTTAACAAGCTAGTTGGTCATATCGGATGATCATATCTTGGAAACGTCTTTCAGTGTTATCTCGGCTATACCAAACTTGTAAATTGCTACAAATTTCAACAAGTGGTAGACTTCATAATCTTCGGTTAACTCATCTTGTAATTTGCTCAAAAATTTCAACAAGTGTTAACATTCCTTGCTCCTTAATTATCATTCCTTCCCCATGCACCTTCTCTCTGCCCCCTAATGTGAACATAAGTTTGTACTTAGGATCACATTAGGGAAGTTGGCTTCGTGCCGTAGTCACAGACCTGATGTGTTCTTCTTTCGCCAATGTATTAAAACTTATGGTATTTAATTTACCCCCTTTAGACCCTCTTTCTCTTAGCCTTTGCAAACTATCATCGCTGTTTCTTGAAGCATTTATTCTTTTCACAATTCTGGTCACCACTTCTGGCATGCACTTAGTGGTTCTGTTCTAATCAAAACGACGTTTGACTCCGGCGAATCTTTTGCCGACATTTAACTTTGTGCACTCTTTAACTTGTAAATTCTCTCAAAATTTCAACAAGTGTTAAACATCATTTCGCCTTAACTTCGGTTAAGCATCATCTCGGTTTAACCAACTTGTAAATTCACACAGAATTTCAACAAGTGTTAAACATCATCTTGGCTTAACTTCGGTTAAGCATCATCTCGGTATAACCAACTTGTAAATTCACACAGAATTTCAACAAGTGTTAAACATCATCTCTAACTCCAACTTGTAAATTCACACAGAATTTCAACAAGTTAAAACACCATATCGGCTTAACTTCGGTTAAGCATCATCTCGGTTTAACCAACTTGTAAATTCACACAGAATTTCAACAAGTGGTAAGTAGTGATCTCGGTCAATCTTCAATTTGAAAATTGCTACAAATTTCAACAAGTGAAGATAAACAATAATCTCGGCTCCACTTCGACTTGTAAATTGCTACAAATTTCAACAAGCGAAGAGAAACAATAATCTCAGCTTAACTTCAACTTGTAAATTGCTACAAATTTCAACAAGTGAAGATAATGAATAATCTCAGCTTAACTTCAACTTGTAAATTGCTACAAATTTCAACAAGTGAAGATAAGGAACACTCTCAGCTTAACTTCAACTTGTAAATTGCTACAAATTTCAACAAGCGAAGAGAAACAATAATCTCAGCTTAACTTCAACTTGTAAATTGCTACAAATTTCAACAAGTGAAGATAAGGAATAATCTCAGCTTAACTTCAACTTGTAAATTGCTACAAATTTCAACAAAGTGAAGATAAGAAACACTCTCAGCTTAACTTCAACTTATAAATTGCTACAAATTTTAACAAGTGAAGATAAGGAACACTCTCAGCTTAACTTCAACTTAGAAATTGCAACAAATTTCAACAAGTGAAGATAAGGAATAATCTCAGTTTAATTTCGGTTAAACATCTTCTCGGCTTAACTTCGGTTATGCATCATCTTGGATTCAAGCCGGGGTTTTCAACCCGGCCAACTTTAGTCTGATCTTGTGTGTTTCCTTTTTATCCTCTGGGATCTTAGATCTGTTCCCTGTGCTCTTATCTTCTCGGACTTAAGTGCCGAGATCTTATCTTCTTAGATCTGCTCACTCGGGTTGAGCTCTTCTTTTCTCGGGCCTACTCATCCAGGCCGAGATCATGTCTTCTAGGATCCGGGATCTAGAATCCGGGATCTGCTCACTTGGGCTGAGTTCTCGTCTTCTCGGGCCTACTCATCTAGGCCGAGATGATGTCTTCTCGGATCCGGGATCTGAAATCCAGGATCTGCTCACTTAGGTTGAGCTCTTCTATACTTGAATGTCATCTCCTTGGGAGCGCTCATGCCTCCTGTCTTTGTATCCCTTCTGGAAGGGTCTTCGTTCCTCCGCAGGTATCTATCCTTCCATACTTGGAGGCCATCTTTGTTGTAGTATCCGCTTCGATCTGTTGTCTTTGATGCGTCACCTTCCTGGCCGACGTCTTTCACTCCGTGACTCTGGTCACGAGTTTCTGTGTTGCAGTCGTCCCCTTCAGCATCGAGGTCGATAGGTCTCCCACTCCCAGCAGGAGTGTTTGTCTTCAATCTGATCCTTCTGTCCGTCATTGGCCATCTATTCTTCTTTCTTTCCCACAGACGGCGCCAAATTGTGTGAGTGATTTTCTGACCACACTGCCCGCTTAGTGATCAGCTGGAGAGCACCGGCAGAATAGATGGCTTCTAGCTAACCTGCAACAGAAATATAAGAATCCCACGGTGGTTCGCCACCCGGGGGTACTCCGACGATCAAGTCAGTACTCAATATCTCTCAAAGCTAAATCAATTTATTCAGCTCACAAGCTTGAG
Organism: Camellia granthamiana; assembly: GCA_036172215.1. NCBI lineage: Eukaryota > Viridiplantae > Streptophyta > Magnoliopsida > Ericales > Theaceae > Camellia > Camellia granthamiana. Next base: position 33,940,600 of record CM069912.1, read on the forward strand.
CATAAAAAACATACCTTAGACCCATGGGGGTGCCTCTTATTTATAGCCAACTCAATCCTAGTCCTAATGGGAGCCTAACTCCAATGGACTCAGGATTACTGCTAATCTGGGACTCCCAGTGGGATTAGGATAAACTCCCTAAGAGTTTATCTTTACCCAAGCTGAAGTCTTCTCCCAATCTAGGACTCTTGTCCCTCATCCAGGTTGAGTTGCCTTTTCATTCTAGGACTCTTGTCTCTTATCCACTTATCTCGGATTCCGATATCTTCGGAGATAACCTCGGCCTTGCCGAGATCACATCGGCGTCACGACCAGGACACGTGGCACCTCAACTGACACGTCGGCGTCACCTTGCCACGTATTAGTACTCAGAAAATATATCCCCACAGATTGAATGTTCTTAATACCAATTTAGTTGGGATTAAAAAGTTATATTAGGATACTTTCTTTTCCGCCTTTCTTAATTGATGTAATCTCTATATATTACTTTTTGATTCCATCAATAAAATTTAATTTCTTTTGTTGATAAAAAAGAAAAAATGAGCCCCGCCTATCAAAAATTTATATTCACTTTTTAATTCCAATGCTGCACGTGGGTCTCACCATTGGAAAAAGGAGCTACGACCCATGCGATGGAATTTCTATTGTTTTTGTGGGAACTTGTGTATAATCAAAAAATCACCAACACCAAAATAACAGGTAATTCGTGTGTTTCAAGGGGTTCATTTGTAATTTAATTTTTTTAAAAAATAATTTGTTAAAATAGATTCAAAAAAATCATTATTTTTTATGGTTAAAAAATATATATATTTTAAAACTAATTTCTAAATTTTTTTTGAAAAAAAAAACCATTTTTATGAAGCTAATTTTTGTGTTATTGTTGAAGTAAGAAAGGAAATTATGTATATTATTACTCAAAAACTTTGTATTGTCTAAATAATTTATATGATGGGTTGTGCATTATCATAGTTTCTTTCATCGAACTTATTAATTTCTTGCACATAAAAAATTTATTAATCAACGTCTATTTTTAGAATTAAGAATGAACTGTACATTCAGAAAATTAAATTGGTTAGAACTGAATCGATTTATGATTTTTTCAAATTTTTTTTTTCTCAATCCTACGCATGGGTAGCACTTACTTTCCAATAGTGGGATGTGCTGACTTGGAATGAAAAAATCGAAAAGGAAGTTTTGTAATTTGGAGGATTAATCAGATATAACAAATTATGAACAAGAAACAAGAGATTCAAACCCTCCATACAAATAACTGTGTGTAATGTATGAGAATATTATCTAATGATTTTATTCTCCCAATTGAAAGAAAAATAAAGGTAAAAGATAAATTACAATTTTACATTATTACATTCCATACCTATAATTTATTTAATAAGAAGAATTACAAAGAGCAAAATATTGCCAATTTAATTCATTTCAGTTGATTCTTGGAGGAGTTATGCTAGAGACTTGTGGGACCTTTTTCTAGAGGTCTAGCGGAATAACACTGCCAGTTGTTTGATTAAATTTCTCTCTATTGCGATAATATCTTCAAAATAATTGCCACCACGCCAAAAGCCACCATTAAACTGATGGTCATCAAAATGATTGTCATTGCCGGGTTGAACTATTTGGGGGAGAGAGAACCAAATCAAAGTGAGAAGGTCACCGCCTTGTCTTAGGAGTTGAAGATGGTTATCTTTCTGAGCCTTCATTGCTGGATAACATATCATACTCAACCACATTGTACTAAGTATTTCCCATCTCTCTTCCATTTTATTTTCCTTCAACTCTAATGCAAATTCGCGTGCCTCCCTTAAGGTCGAATCAAAGTCTTCTACTTCTTTATTTTCCAATGCTCGGCAAGCTTCGCTTACATTATGCACATTCTTACTCTTGAGAAACTCTTGGAGACCATTAATGAACTGGATCCTGTGGTTGTTTAAGCTGTGATCGTCTGGGTCACCAAAAACACTCCGTACATGATTGCCCAACATCAAAGGGCAATTGAGGAGTAGATACATCATGTAATGTGACAGAGTTCTGCATGTTTCCTTAATACTAGCTTGCCCGTCATTTCCGTCTGCAGAGGTGGAGTTAGTAAGTACAACTGCTTTGACAAGTATTCGAGTCCCAATGGTAGCACATTGCTGTTGCGATGTGCCAAACAACAATTTTAGGGTAAAAATGTATCTGAACTGAATATGTCATGTCCCCTTCTTCATCATTCAGTTTTTTAGAACTAGTACTTTATGTGTCTCAGAATCATGCTTGGTAGTTTAGAATCAGATTGGACATTCACACGTCTTGTGAATGTACCATTTGACATTGTCCAGAATACCAGCCAACCACTCAAGTCTCCTCCTACTCCAAGTCGTCAATGTCATTAAAGGCTTGAACTGTTTTTTGAGGCAAAAACCACGTAGATCAAGTTGCCCCATCTTTTTAGACCACCTTTTATTTTCAAGCATTCAGAATAACCAAGAAAACCTTTTTCCCAATCGGGCCACCAGTTGGAGATGTTTGTTTTTAATTAGCCAAAGAATTGTCCATTTAGAGAACAATAATAGAGCAACTGCATAAATCTCCAAAGTTAGAGCTCCTACCACTATCGCGCCTGTGATGGCAATATCAACCGTGGAGTAGTAGTGTTGTTAATTCCTAAAAGTGAGCCAGAAGTATCCTACCAACACACATTGTACAAGCGAAGCTGATCGAGCGAAAAATGCATCCTACCTTGGTATAAGTTACCACTGCCTTTGCGTACCACAAATCATACATCAACCCCATTTCAGCCTCCAATGCTTTCCAAAGAAATATTTCATCACCCACACAAATGGTGTATCATAAACGTTGTCCTATCATATTTTTTGAGATGCAGAATTTTAGAGAGAGAGAGAGAGAGAGAGAGAGAGAGAGAGAGAGAGAGAGAGTTCAAGGGAGCGAGGGTGGATTCCAATTTTGAAGCACAGAGGAAGATCGAGAAACCAAGGAGCATGGCATGAAGGGCGAAGATCCGGCCTCTACACTTTGTTCGTGGATAATATACCTGAAGCAATGACTCCAAGAGGCTTGCACGAGCTGTTCTCAAAGTTTGGGGTGGCTAGGGATGTTTTCATCCCACATAAGAGGAGGAAATCGTAAAATACCATATTTGGATTTGTGCGCTTTGACTGCTATGTTGCAGCCACGGTGGCAACTCAAAAAGCTCATGGGCTGTGGGTAGATGATAGAAAATTGGCTGTAAAGATACAGAGTTTGGGAAGGCAAATGGTGAAGACCAATGGGTGAAACACAACATAAAGAGAAAGGTAGAGGGGAAATCTGCAACAGAAAAAACCACAAAGATAAATTGGAACCAGGGTATAGCCAGCAGATCCTTTGTAGAGGTTTTAAAGGGGATAAATCTAGCGGGCAACCAGCATACTATTATTAATGTGGGGGAGGTAGGAAATGGCTGGTTGTATGAAAGCATTATTCTACGGCTCAAACAACTCTATTCTGTTCAGGCACTTAAAGAAGAATTCAGAAGAAAAGGCTTGACTGACGTGCTAGTTAGGGAGGGTGGAGGAAGAGATGTTATGATAACTTTCAAATCCAAGGAGGATATGAGGATCAATAGAAGCATGATTAATGATTGGTTTCAGGAATGGTGTGTCTTCATAAAGGAATGGTCAACTGATATTCATTTTGAGCAAGAAAGGTATGTCTGGTTGAGTTGCTATGGAATACCACTAAATTTATGGAATACCAATACCTTCAAAAAGATTGGCAGCATATGGGGGGAGGTGATTTATGTTGATGGAGACACTTATGAGGCAGTATCATTTCGCTGTTGAAAGATCAAGATTGCCACAAGAACTATGGAGCCAATAAACACAATCCTAGATCTGGTTTGCAAGGGAAGAATATACCCTATCAGAGTTTATGAAGAGCAGATTGTGAAGGAGGTAAAAGCTTCTTGCAAAGGCAACATCTCTGCTGGTGATGAGGAGTATGCTAGCTCCAATGCTCATGGTGGGGTGCAGATCAATGGTCCCAGAGTATAGGAAGATGCTGATGACTTGGCTGATGTAGAGGTTGATGATGTGGCAGGAAAAATTGAGCTGGCTGAAGCGGTGCTACCAGCAGGGCAAGGTGAGGCAGATGCAGCTGGTAGATTGCTGGAGATCTCAGTAGTTGAGGAGACTGAAGAGTACATTGGGAAATCAAATGAAGCTGACACAAGCAAGGCTGCAAATAGCATGGGAAAAGCAATTGAAGATGGCACACGTGAGGCAGAGATAATGATGAAGGAAAAAGAAGACTTGCAGCAGGGGTGTAATGATGAGGTTCAAAGTGTAGGAGATCAGTCTCCTATAACAGGTTTTGTGAGAAGTTTGGGTGGGCCTTCGAGGGCCAGATTTGGTATTCATTTGGAAGTTTTATTGGGCCATAGGCAAAGGCTTACTCTGAATAATGGGCTTGTTACATTGCAACATTGTGGACCTGCTAAGTCAACTGGCATTAGGCTACCCAATGTGTGGGCTGAGCATGGATCTATGGTGTTGGGCTCTAAGCCTAATGAGTGTGATACTATTAGTAACTTTGTTGCTACTAAGATAAAGTCAAGAAAAGCCAAAGGAAAAGGTAAAGTGGGCGCTAGAAAGTCAAAGGCAGATCGTGGATTCACTTGTTTTTCTAGAAGATTAGGGCATGGGAGAGCTGGAACAAGTAAAAGCACTCATAAAAGAGCTGTAGTCAGATCTGCAGCTGCTGCTATGCTGAAGTCTGCTTCCGAAATATCTACTCATAGTAGTATCAAAGGTAACTTCCATGAGGCACAACAAACACTACTCTTGGGTAAAAGTTTGGGGATTGATTGCAAAGGTCAAGATGAGGCAGTGATTCAAAAACTTGTGCAGATGGAGGAGATGGATAAGGCTCGGCTTGGGGACGGGATTGAGGGGGTAGAATAAGCAGCTCCCTCTGGGTGGTGTTGAAGTGCATAAATCTGTTCTTATGAAGTGGTTAAGCTGGAATATCAGAGGGCTTGGTAGGCCTGAGAAGATGGGGAAAATAAGGAAGCTTTTGGCAGACAGAAAAATTGACATGGCTTTATTTCAAGAAAGAAAAAAAGCAAGCCTCTCAAGTGTGGATGTTAAAAGATTTTGGCCTAGAGATAACTTGGAGTTCATGGCTATTGATGCTGAGGGTAGGGCCGGTGGGCTGCTTTGCATCTGGGATCCTGACGTATTTCAGCTCTCAGATTATTGTAGCAATAGAAGTTACCTTCTGCTCGTAGGTATTGTTCTCAACTCCTTTGCTTGTGTTATTATTAACGTGTATGCTCCAAACGATACTGTGAGGAGAGGTGAACTATGGGAGACTCTTGTAAGCTTGAAAGCTATTTTCCATACACCTTGGTGTGTAGGTGGCGATTTTAATGAAATTAGATCTGTGGGTGATTGAGTGGGATGCTCAAGAATGGAAGGGGGTATGAAGGACTTCATTGAATTCATAGATAGATGCGAGCTGACTGAGCTACAAATGCTGGGGAGGAAATTTACTTGGTGTAACGCATTTGATGGGAATAAATGGAGCAAAATAGATAGATTTCTGCTTAGCCCCGAGTGGATTGAAAGATTCAAGCTTAATCTTTGGGGATTACCTAGACTCATATCTGATTATTGTCCTCTACTTTTATTGGAAGAGGTAAGGGACTGGGGGCCCAAACCTTTTAAATTCTCAAATACCTGGTTGTTACATCCTAGTTTTGCTTCCTATCTTGCATCAGTATGGAAAGAGACTCAAATAAAGGGCAGAGCAGGGGCAATATTGCAAAGGAAACTACATGTATTGAAGTCAGCACTAAAACAGTGAAACAAAGAGGTGTATGGAAATGTGCCAGAAAAACTGAAAGCAGTTGAGAGTGAGTTACACTCCCTAGATGTATTGGCTGAAGACAGACCGTTGCTAGAAGCAGAGCTGCAGTTAAAAAGAGAGATTAAAAGTGAAATGTGGAGGCTTAACAGAATGTTGGAATGGTCATGGCTGCAAAAGTCTAGACTAGAATGGAACCTCAAAGGGGACAGGAACACTAGATTTTTTCATGTGATGGCCAGCAGTAGACAGAATAGGAATGCTCTGAATTCTATTTTAGTTGATGAGTGAGTGGTAGAGGATCCAGAGCATGTGAAGCAGGAGGTTTGGATCCACTTTAACAGGCATTTTTCAGAAGAATGGAGGAGTAGACCTACAATAACTGGTGATTTCAAGAATGTCAGATGCAGTAATTTTTTTCAGCAATTGGAAGTAGAATTTTTGGAGGAGGAGACATGGGCAGCAGTAAAAGAGTGCGATGGGAATAAAGCACCAGGTCCAGATGGGTTTAACTTAATGTGCTACCAAAAGAACTGGAAGGTGTTTAAAGAAGAGGTGATGTCTTTTATGAAGGAGTTTCACAGTTTGGGTCATTTGTCACATGGGATGAATAGCTCTTTTATCACATTAATACCCAAGAAGGTCAACGCAGGTCAGCTAAGTGACTATAGGCCTATAAGCCTGATTGGGTCAATGTACAAGATTTTGTCTAAAGTCCTTGCAAGTAGACTTAAATTAGTTATGTCAGAAGTAATCAGTACTCAATCAGCTTTTGTGGGCGGAAGGAACATCTTGGATGGGGTTTTGATTGCGAATGAAGTTGTGGATTGGTGGAAGAAAGCCAAGAAGAGGGGGCTGCTGCTCTAGCTTGATTTTGAGAAAGCTTTTGACTCCATCAATTGGGCCTTTTTGTTTTCCATGTTATCAAACTTTGGTCTTGGTTACAAATGGATTTCATAGATGGTTGAGTGTATTTCCACTACTAGAATCTCAGTTCTTGTGAATGGGTCTCCAACTAAAGAGTTTAGCCCTCAGAAAGGCCTCAGGCAGGGTGATCCATTATCACCTTTTCTGTTCAATTTTGCAGCCGAAGGGCTCAATATTCTACTGCTCAGAGCTAGGGAAAAGGGATTGGTAAAAGGAGTACATGTTGGAGGTAATGGGGTGGTCGTTTCTCATCTACAATTCGCCGATGACTCACTTTTATTCTGTGAAGCGGATATGCAGGAGGTGCTGAACCTGAAAAGAATATTAAGGTGCTTTGAAATGGTCTCAGGGCTCAAGATTAATTACCACAAGAGTGTGGTTTGTGGGGTTGGTCTACCTGTTAGTTCGATCAAGGATTTTGCTTCTTTACTTAATTGTAAGATTCAAAGTTTACCTTTCAAATTCCTTGGTCTCCCTTTGGGTACTTCACCAAGTAGAAAGAAATCTTGGAAAGTTGTTATAGATAAGGTCAAACTCAGGCTTGCTGGTAGATTGACTATAATCAAATCATTGTTGTCTAGCTTGCCTGTATATTATTTATCACTCTTTAAGTTGCCGGAAGGAGTTGCTAAGGAAATAGATAAAATACAAGCAGCCTTCTTGTGGGGAGGCACAGACTTGAAGAGAAAAATCCACTTAGTGCAATGGAATGAGGTGACCAAGAGCATCAATCAAGGTGGGTTAGGAATTAGGCGAATCAGAGAGGTTAATGCTTGCTTATTACTGAAGTGGTGGTGGAGATTTTCCAATGAAGAGGAGGCACTATGGAAGAAGGTGGTGTGCAGTAAATATAATATTGCTATTGATGCTTGGTTTCAAAATCAATCGAATGGCACTAGATGGCCAAAGCTATGTGGTGATATTTTAGCAGTGGCAGAGAAAAGAATCAATCTTCTTCAATTTTTTGTTAACAATCTTTGAATTAAAGTAGGAGATGGGAATAGAGTGAGATTTTAGCATGATAAATGGTGTGGTGGAGTTTGTCTTAAGGAGGCTTTCCCTAGACTCTACTCCCTTTCCACTGTTAAGTATGGTTTTCTCAAGTTTTTTGTTGATAAAAAAGGTTGCTCTGAGTTGTGGGATCTCGGTTTTGGACGAACTCTATTTCTGTGGGAGGGTGAGGAGGTAGCTAGACTCACTGCTGTGTTAAGAGCAGCTCCTGCTTTATGTTTGGGTGAAAAAGATAAACCATTGTGGCTAGCATGCCAAACTGGCCAGTCTTTTGTTGCATCTCTTTACAGGCATATTGAATTGGGATTTGGTGTTAGTGTGAGGTCTAGTAGACTGGTGTGGATTAATTATCTTCCACCCAAAGTTCAATTTTTTGGGTGGTTAGTTTGGAAACATAAAATTAAAATGTCCACCTTTCTTCAAAGGATTGGAGTTCTAGGTGAGGAAGCATCCATTGTCTGCGTCTTTTGTAAATCTGAGGCTAAATCTACTGCACATGTACTTATTTATTGTCCTCTGGTTTGGAAGGTTTGGACTGGTCTATTGAAGTGGTGGGGATCGATTTGGGTGGTGCCTGGTTCGGTTGAGTGCTTGTTGTATTGGTGGAATGGTTCCTGCTTCATGAAAGCTGAAAGGAGGATTTGGAAAGCTATACCTTTAGTTGCACTTTGGTCCATTTGGAAACATCGGAATGATTGCATGTTAAAAAATGTTCAACCAGATATGGAGGAGCTGTAGGAGTTAATTTTTATCCGTCTAGCGATTTGGTTAAAGGCCTATTCGAAGCATTATCAGTTTTCTATTAATGACTTCCTGCATAACATTGGGCAGATTAGAGTTTGTTTAAGAGGCAGGGGTTGTTGAGGTATTCAGTGTTTCTAGTTAGATTTAGGTGCAGCAGCAGCCAAGTTCTTTTGTAAATGCACTAGGCTTGACTCTGTTTCCTCCTGCCTGTGCATCAACAGTGGTTTTGCTCCTTCTGGTTCTTATCAGCTCTGTTTGCTGATTGGGTTGGTCTGGTTTTTTATCATTCTGTTTGCTGCAAAATGGATTGGTCTGAAGTTTTCTGATCAGGTTTTGCTCTATTTGCTCCATTCTGTTTGTTCTGCTTCTGAACCAGGCTGATGCTGTGAAGTCTCTTCATTTTGTGCTCTCTTGTGGTTTTGCTGCTGGTTTACTCTGTGGTTTTGTTGTTACCCCTCTAGGTCTCTGTTTGGTGCTTGAGTTAGCTTGTTGTTTTCACTAAAGCCTTTACTGCTGGTCTGCTGGCGTTTGAGTTAGCCTGCCCCTCTGTTGTTTGCTTGAGTTAGCTTGCTGGTCAGCTATGCTGCTGGTCTGAAGTTAGGTTTTTGAGTTTCACTCTTTTTGTTTCCCTCAGGTTCTGGTTTCTCTTCGTTGGCCTCTCACCAACTAGGAGGTTGGAGTTTCTTAGCTCCAAACTCCTCTTTATTGATGTAATTTTCATACTTTGTATGTGTTTATCATCAATAAAGCCTTTACTTTGCCGATTAAAAAAAATAAACGTTGTCCTGTCAGGTTCATATTGCTCCACATATTCCTTAAATTCCTTAACCAATTTTAGGCCCAGCAGTAAAGCACTAACATATTGTTTCTCTCTAGCATAATAATTATCTAATTGTGGATCATGAATTGATTGAATCGAGATACGGTCATAAATTGGTACAATGTGTCCCGATTTATCATTACTTATTGACTTGAGAACCCATGTTCTCTCTGCATACTTAATAATTCCAGCCACGAACACCAGAATTGACAGAAAAGAAAGCAAGGAATTTCTCCAAGAAAAAGTAATGACATAAACTGCCACAACAGTTTGAACACCTAATCCTATGAAGTGCCTCAACCACAAATTATTATCCTCTATAGAAAAAGCTGTTATAGTATCCGGGCCACCGAGATGCAGCAAAAGCAAGGTTGCCCATATCGCCGCCAATCCGCCATTAGGCTTAGCATTGCACTTGTCAGAGAGCTTGCTAAGGGCTAGAGTTACCACAAAATCGGCCATCAAGTAGGCCAACCAAACAATGACACCGGTCCACACTGAGAATGTGTACTTTCTCCGTTTTCCAAACAAGAAAAGAATCATTTGTAAAGTGAGACTAAGCAGAACCAACCCTCGAACATCCCACTCTTGCCATAGCTTTGTCAACGATTCAGGAATTTGACTCATCAGGCCCTTCTTTTCTTTATCAACATATAGAAAGAAGTCATAATTTTCCAAAAAAATAGGAGGAAAAAAGATATACAACATGGTATAAATTATTGTATGATTGGACAATTTGTTGTTCAGAATAGAGTTGAGAATGATATGATTTGGTTCAATTTTGAAATAAATCAAAACCCAACCACTACTTACGGTTCTATAAAATTTGCAACCAAACCGAATAATGAAAATGTGGTTCTGTTCGAGTTGGCTTGGTAGTCAATGCATGAGACTTTGGCATGTGCTCCCTCTAATGTCTCATGCTCTAAACCTCCTAGGTGCGAAATAAGTTCTTGAGCCTAGTCTATATAGGGTTTTGAACTGACTTTAATTGGGATTTCTGCAAGTGGGCGGTGGTGGGATTAGTTCCCAAGTAATTAATATATATATATATGTATATGAGTAAATGCTAGATATCATGAAAGAAATATTATGAAAAATTTCAAGAAGATTCTTCACCTTTGTATTACACGCACAATAAAACAAAACACACTAATCAACGAATAGAAAATCTTCATACAGTGTTTCATGATATTTCTATAATTCTTGTGGTCTTTAAACATTTGGAAAAATGTATTTAATTTCATTTGTTTTGTTTTAGGGATCTTTGAGTTGTTGTATATTCGTTTTAGAGGAGTACAATTTGATTTAGACTCATTAGAATTGTTCATTCATGTTTGGTTTTGTTAGAAAGTTTATTAGGAACTTAGAATTATTGTTTTGGTGTCGACACTCAGCACCTGGAGGATCGACACCTGCTGTTCTCCTTTTATTTCTTGTTGGTTATGTTTTTTGGGGTTGATACCACCCCTTCTGGGTGTCGACACTGCCCTGCCTATTTGTTCTTGGCATTGCTACTTGTTTCTGATGTCAGCACTAGGGCTTTCAGGTGTCAACACCATGTTTGCTTCAAACATTGGTGTTTCACGACTACGTCTTGGGGTTGACACCTCTCTTGGTATCAACACTTGGCAGAATTTTCAAAATTTTCCCTGCTACATTTTGACCAGACTTTTTTGGGGATTTTTAACTTATTCTTGGGTTTACTTTAGGGCAAATACTCTACTTTGATCTACTACTATAAATAGAGCTCTCACACACTTTTTCTTCTCTTCTCTCTCTCTCTCTCTCTCTCTCTCTCTCTCTACACCGAAACCCACTTTCTTCCTCCAAACTTGCTTTTTCGAGATCTTCAGATCTACTCATTTCGAGCCATCTTCTCACCTTGTTCCTTTGAGATAGAGTGTAGAGCTTGTCGAGGGTTTCGTTCTAATCAGAGCAAATTATCGTTTTGCTACCGTTCACTTTTGGAGTTTTCTTCCTTCTTCCTCCTACCTCAAGGCATGAACTTTCTTAATGATTTGCTTGTTATTTAGCTTATATTTGATAGCAAGAATATTTTGAAAGCAGTGCATAAAAGTGGAGATTTCTCTTTGGTTTTGAGTGTGGAAATCCCCAAATTGGTTTTGAGTTTTGAAAAGAGAAAATTTGTTTAGTTATGAGTTTTGAAAAGAGTTTTGAGTTGTATTTTGAGTTTTGAGTTTCCTTTTAAAAAATTTTGGATTTATTTTTTTGTAAATATTTAAAAAATTTCTTAATTTTATTTTTTAGGATAAATATTTTATATTTCAAATATTTATTTATTTATTTTGATGTGCACTATATTTCATATATTTTTGTGCTGCATTTTTTTAAATATTAAAAATTTGAAAAAAATTTATTTTCATTTTCAATATATAATTTTTATTTTAAATATTTTATTTTATTTTATAAAAATATTTCTAAATATTTTATTTTTTTGTTATGTGTTTAGTTAAGATTTGAGTGTAGAGTTTTGAAAAGAATGTGTAGTTTCAAGTTATGTATTTGGTAATGAGTTTTGAAAATAATTTTTGAATTAAATTTTGACTTATGTGTTTGATTACAATTTGAGTGTAAAGTTGTATTTTGAGTTTAAAATATTAAAATTAAAAAAACTAAAATATTTACAAAATAAAATAAAATATTTAAAATATCTAAATAAAAATTATATATTTAAAATAAAAAAAATTCTTAAACATTTTTTAATATGTTTAAAAAAATAAATACAAAAAACTTAAAATACAACTCAAAATTCAAACACTCAAGACTCAAAATACAACTCAAAACTCTTTTCGAAATTCAAAATTCAAAAACTCCTTTCAAAACTTTTAAAATATTTTTAAAAACTCATAACCAAACAAATTTCTCTTTTTAAAAATAACTCACAATTCCATACTCAAATGACAACTCCACACTCAAATCATAATTCCAAAACTAAACCAAACACAATCTTATATTTTTTTTATATAATCTTTGGTGGTAATTGTTCCTTATATATTAAATAGTCCAATTTGATTTTATAAGATTTTTCTGCAGAGTATTAACCCCTTTATTTCAACATCAAACTTGGAAATTTTAATTGAAAAATTATTTTTGTACTGAAACAGGGGAACCAATTTTTTATTTAATTGGATATTGATTTTTTTTTTTGTATTTTTCTTTGAATCCAAATGGAAGTATTTCCTTATCTACATTGTAAACTTAAATAAATGAAATATTGAATTTACTTAAATAGTTACATATGAAAATAAGATTGATGTGGAAGGAGTGCCTTAGGAACTGAGTTTGTGTGACAATCTATTTCTAGGGTGATCGAGAGGTTGGTTTTACTGCTCGAGCAGTGAAAAGGGGGCAACTAGGACTTTGCTCTATAGACCGAAATGCTGATAGCTTGTGTTCACCACTCAAACGATAGAAAGACCGCTCGTGCGGTTTGCCCGAATCAAACTTAAAAAGTTGCTTTTTGCTCTTTTTTTTTCTCACTTTTCTTTTCCTCTTTCTTCTTCTTCCCCTTAGCTCTGAAAACGCTTTCTCTCTCTAAAAATCTCTCTTCTCACCAAGAATCAAGTTTAGATCTTTTATAGAAATCGAAGCCCACGTAGAGATTGTGATTTTCACCGATTGGATTGTGTTTTTCTGAAGAGTTCTTCTTGGGTATTGCTTCATTGTCTCCATTCTTGAGGTAGGGTTACTTTTTACTTAGTATGTTTATGATTTGAGATGTATAAGTAGTAATTTCTTAATTATACTTACGTATGAGTTTAATGTGTTAGATTAAATGGATGTTGATGCATAAAAGGGGGTTTTGTCCAAAATTTTGAAAGATTTTGAATAACTATTGATGGTAAAGGTTGTTGATGATAAATAATTGTTTTAAAAATGTAAATGAATGAAAAGCCCCAGATTTTGTTAAACCCTAGTTTTGATTTTTTTTTTCTTTACGCTATGTTTGGTTGGGGGATTTGGAAATAGAAAGGGAAAAGGTAGATAAAATGTGAATAAAAGATGCTTACATTTCACCAAGTTTCACACTCCTTTTCTCTTTCCCTTTCCAAATCTCTTTCTAAATCCCCCAACCAAACACAGGTTTAAAGGAGGAGTTTTGTTCAATTGGGTCTTGATTAATGAAATTGGGTTGATGTTCAGTGAAATGGTGTATGAATAATGATTTTGAGGTGTTATGAAATTTTAGGACGTAATGAAGGAAATTGGATGTTGTTGGCTATGTTTAATCTTAATTGATATAATAAATGAGCTTTAGGTAAATTGTTATTTTTACAAATTCATGCATCATATTACATCTTATGATTTTGGTCCATGATTAATGTAATCTCTTGGAAGCTTAGAAATGTTGGTTGGGGGGTTAATTACATATGAGTCTGGATAGTTGAGTCGGATTTTGAAAATGAGATGTGTGTTATATTAGTACCCGCGAGGGAAATCAAAGTGCCCAGTTGCGTTGTTTTGAGCTTATCGCCGAATGAATGTGGCAAAAGGTTTTTGGGTGTCAACGAGCCCGCCATTTCAGGAGTCGAAAATGTGAAAAAAAAAATGATTTTTGATTGTCCACGAGCCTGTCATTTTAGGAGTCAACAAATATGGAAGGAAAAAAGTTTTTGGATGCCCATCGTCCAATTATTTTTAGAGTCAATGAATATGAAAATATTTTCAGTATACAAATCTACATATGTATGTATCGTTTTTAACTATCAAGTTATGACACTTTTTAAGACTTCCCTTAATTATTTTTAAATTTTGCATACATAACAGTTGAATTACAAGTCATAAATAATTGTTTATGTGCAATAAAAAATGTATTATTATTTTAACTAGGGATGGCCATGTGACGAGTTTGCCATTCCCCCGCCCTCGCGAACAAACCCCACCTCCGCCCCCTCCCACGCCCCCGCCCCACCCCCGCTATGAGTGAAAATTTTCAATCCTATCCCTGCCCCCGCGGATACCCAATACTCACGGATACCCGGCCACATTTCAAATAGCTAAAAGAGTTTAGAACAATTTAAATCCTTAATAAACTAAATAACTCTCCTTATTTTTCATATATATAAATAGTTAGATTTTTATGATTATTATTTATTTATATTTAAATAGAACCACAGACTTTTAGTATTTCTTTTTTATATCTAATTATATTATATATACATACATACATATATTATTTATTTATATATCTATATATATTATTAATTATATTGGGTCGGGTTTGGATTGGGGACGCGATACCCACTCCCCACTACGCCAAAATTGGGCTTTAGCGGCAGTTTTTTACCGCCGTTAAAGGTTGTAAAACTGCCGTTAAATCCTTTAACGGCGGTATTAACGGCGGTTTCGTTACCGCCGTTTATGTGCGTGTCGGAAAAAGTACAACCGTCGTAAAAAGGTAAATTACCGTCGTTAAAAGTCGACCAAAAACGGCGGTAATATAGGACAAAAAACGGCGATTTTTTACCGCCGTAAATAGGTTCAAATTTTTCAAAAAATAATTCTTTCTTCTTGCACTTCCCAAGTTTTGAACCCAAGACCTCTCATCCACCCACACCAACCACTCTGCCATAGCCACTCTTCATGACATATATCCCCTAAATAAATATTTAAACATTACTTTTACTTTATTATAGATGGCTTCGCCGAAGCTTGCCGGAGTTTCGCCGGAGCATGCCGGAGTTTCGCTGGAGCTCCGCCGGCAAAGACCGCCGTCATTAACGGCGGTAATGATTGGGCATTAACGGCGGTTTTGTTACCGCCGTTAAAGGCGGGCATTAGCGGCGGTTTTGTTACCGCCGTTAATAGAGGGCTTCATTACCGTCGTTAAAGACACTTTAGTGGCAGTTTTTTTAACGGCGGTAACGAAACCGCCGTTAATAATAAATTAACAGCGATATTAACGGCGGTTTTCGTTACTGCCGTTAATAGTACCTTTAACGGCGGTTTTCGTTACCGCTGTTAAAAAAACCGCCGTTAATGTCCTGTTTTGGCGTAGTGCCCACTCCACCCCCCATTGAGGGTGACTAAAATATAATCCACCCTCGCCTCACAAAAGTGTCAAGATGGGTAAAATCTGCCCCATTCAAGCTGATATAGACGGACATCCGTGGATCAGATTAAAATATTCATCAATGTAAGAAAATTCATTCAAAGTAAAAAGATTCATTCAATGTTGAAACACAAAATATTCGTAATTTATGTCTCTAAATATGTCGACCTCAATAAATATATTTCACAATCAACATTGCTAACACAATATAAATAAAAAATAACAAAACAACAAATCAAAATTGACTTACAGTATTTTGTATTTTGATTTGTGATTCCTGTAACAATATCCAATTCATATTGTGATTAATACGTAAAACTTTAAAAGTTAATAAAAATTAAAGAAAAAATGATTTATTTATTTATTTATTTTTGCATTGTGGCTTCAATGAATGTGACAGCTTTTCAGTAGTAGCTTGTGATTGCCTAACAATAAGAAGATAAATGATAACATGGTGCTACATATGTTTTGAAAATCGAACCGGTCATCCAACCGGAAAAGAGATTGGGTTACGGATCACTGATTTAAATGTCAAGTCCATCAAAATTGGGTAATATGATAAATACATTAATATATATATATTTAAAAATATAAGTGTGTCAGTCGATTTCTGACCACACTGCCCAATTAGTATTCAGCTGGAGAGCACCGGTAAAATAGATTAAGCCCGAACGTCCTGTCACAAAAAGAAGAGATTCTGGCGTTGGTTTGTCCACCCGGGGGTACTCCGACGATCAAGTCAGTTATCTCTTAAAGATAGCAAAAGTGCTTAACTCACTATTCAGAATATAAAAGCGTACCTTAGATCCATGAGGGTGTCCCCCTTTTATAGCCAACACAAACCTAGTCCCAATAGAAGCCTAGCCTCAATGGACTCTGGATTATTTCTAATCTTAGACTCCCAGTAGGATTGGGATAAACTCTCTAAGAGTCTTATCTTTATCCAAACTGAAGTCTTCTCTCATTCTAGGACTCTTGTCCCTTATTCGCTTGTCCCGGACTCCGGTATCTTCGGAGATAACCTCGGCCTAGCCGAGATTACCTCGGTATCATGACCAGGACACGTGGCACCTCGGCTGACACTTCGGTGCCACCTCGGCCATGTGCTGTCATTCAAAAATTATGTCTCCATAACTGCCCCCTAGGTTCTATTACCTCGGCATCCTGAGGTGATGGAACCTGTATCATTTAACCATATAGCACGTCGGTTAAACTAACTCCATTATTTATTGCCGAAGTCAAGACTCGTCGGCTCAATATGACCAAGATCTGTAATCTATTTTCCCCAATACCTTGAGAGCAAATAATCAAGTCGGTTCTAATTACTTAGCCGAGATCATCCTCCTAGCCGAAGTCTTTGCTTCATTAAACCAAGAACTCCAAGAGTTTCATCACATGTGAGAGCTGTCACGCACAGTATTTCAACCATTTTCCCACGCGTCTTTCCCTCACTGGATCGTACTTGACACGCGCCTTTAAGTCGCCTTGCGTTTGCGTGCGCCGTTTGACAAATACGTTGCCCTAGGCACATTGATTACAATTTTGCCGCCATTTCGTGGTTTTGATCAAAACCACTTCTCTCTCTCTGTCTTTTCACTTTTGTATCCTTAACTTCGTGCTAACTCTCTCTCTCTACTTGCCCAAATCCGCCATTTGTTTTCAAGCTCTCAAGCTCTGCAACCACTCCGTTCACCTCCTCCGGTGAGACTTTTGTTGATCTTTTCCGATTGCTGCCATCACTTGACTCCGGCGTACTCAACACCGGCTTCACTCTTCTGGTAAGCCACTATTTCCTTTCATTTCATTTTCTTGCTTTACTTCAAACTTTTGCGCTCGTATTTTGCTACTGTTACTTCATTCATATTCTTGAACCTTCATTTGTGCGTTGAATTCAATCATGTATAAGGGCGTGTTTGCCTCATGATTTTATTTTCGCCCAATCTTTTCCTGTGTATACATACATTGCTTACATATCTGTTGATTTTTGTCACTGTTCTTGGCCTTACACACCTGCACAAACTTTATCACTATTTCTTGATTCTGAATCATTGTCCTTGTTTCTGTTTTCTGTGTCTTCTCCAGATTCTTGCCTTCAATCTTTGTTTGCCTAGACTTAGGTTTGGGATTTGCCGTAGAACTCACGAATCTTAGGAAAAATTGAAACGAATTCTTCTTAGATCCTTATAAACTCTTACCCCAGCACACATTTAGGTTTTAGCCGAGGTCCCTCAAACCCCTACAAAACACTTCCTTCTGAAGTCTAATATTTTCCCCTTAAGCCGACATCATGGGTATGTGGAGGTATAGGGTAGACACCCCAACCAAGTTAGAATATTTTAGGCAGGAGTTTTCCATCCCTGCAGACGTTTATCTCAGGTTGGCAGGAGAGGATGACTCCATTATGCCCACAATCGACTCCATGCCCTTTCCAATTATAGCTTTCATAGAGTGTGGACTTAGGCTCCCACTTGACATCCTTTTCCGAGAAATCCTCCATTACTACAAATTGAACCCACTGCAACTCGCCATCAATTCCTACCGAGTTATCAATGGCATAATAACCTTAGCCAAAAAAGAGAACGCTAGGGTAACTTTAGCCGGCATCCAATACTGCTACACCATGTGTGGCCTCAAGTTAGAAAAAGGCTACATCTACTACCTCAAACCGAGGTCCACCGAATACAAACTTGTTACCGACCTCCCAAACTCCAACAAGGGAGCCGAGGATGATTACTTCATTGTCTCAGGCAACTGGGAGTTCGCTCCAGATGAGGACCTTTACCTCTACACCCTTAGCCGAACAGTATTCATAGAGTGTAATGGCAACAACCAAGTGTTATATTTACTTTTTTTTCAAGTCTTTAATACTTTGTTCTTTCTATATGTTCTAACGTCTATTTTTCTTCCAGCTCTTCCACAGCCGCCAAAAGACTTCCGTAAGTCCTTCTTCCCTAGTAAGGACTTGAAGAAGCTGTTGGATCTGCCAGTTCAGAGGCGGAGAGCTCCTTTGTTGCTCAACTACATCCCAACTTACAAGTCGGTTCTTCCCAACATCCCGAAGAAGAAGAGCAAGTCTCCTCCTTCCGCCACAACTCCACTAGCAACTTCATCACCTAGGCCAGATTAGGGATCAACCTTCGATCTAGCTGAGCAGTTATCAACCTTGGCTCCATACCTGATCCCTCCATCTCAACGCAAACGCCGATGCCGGACCGCAATCACTGCCGAGATGGGTTACAAGAAAGCAGTTGCAGACAATCTTCTGGCCGACATCCCCGACACTGTCAACACTCAACCTTCTCCATCCCAGTCTCAAGCAAAGCCAGAGCCCAAAAGACTGAACAAGGCCCAGCCTAAGGCAACGGTGACTCAGATTGACACTGAGGACACCTTGCCAATTTCAAATTTGGCCAAGAGCGAGAAGACCTCCTCTGCCGTCGAGAGGAGGCCTGCCGAGGCTGAACCATCCCAATCAATTTGGTCGAAGAGGCTGAGGTCCGAGCCCACAACAACCTCGGGCTCTCTGAAGTCTAATGCCCCTTGGGCTCCTGCAATTACAATCGAGGACAAGCCGGTCAGAGCTGGCGACAGCGCCGACGACATTGAAGTCGGCGTTGCCCTCTCTACTGCCTTGCTCCTTCCCAATGATCTCAATCGTAACACTGTGATGAGCGAATACAAAAATTTCGCTCAAATGTTGTAATACTCTGTGCAAGTAAGCCCCTAAAACTTGGTGCTTTTCATTCTCTATTTTTCTGTTCTTAGAAAATTTTTCTAACTTTTTGTCTTGTCCATTTCTTTTAGGCGATCCAGCATGGCCACTCCTTCACAATGCAAGCCTTCAACACTAAGAAGGAGTTGGCAAATAAAACCAAGGAGGCTGCTAGCTTGCAGAAGGCCCTTAACAAGGTTGAGGGCAAACTGAAGGGCTTGACAGATCAGGCCGAGGCAGCCAAGAAGGCTCAGGACGAGGCCGAGGAAAAGGCTGATGCTACAGAGACCATTGCCAAGGTCCTTGCGGTCGAAAAGAAAGAGGTCGAGGCAAAGATAGTCGAGGCCCAAAAAGAACTTCAAGATGCCCTGGCCACAAAAGGGGCCGAGATCAAAGCGGCTGATGAGAAGGCGTATGCCAAGGGGGCAACCGATGTCAAAGAAGACTACAAGAAACAAGTCAGGCAGGCATGCAACAAGGGCTATACCCTTGGTTGGATGGTTGCTCTGAAGGCATTGGTTATCCCCGAGGACTCTCCGCTCAAGAATGCTAGCAGCCTTGTCTTGCCGTTCCCCACCACTCCAAACCAATCCGAGGACGAGGCTAAGTTCGAGGAGGAAGCTGAGGCCGAGAAAAAGAAGAAAGCTGTTGAGGCCAAGTCCCCTACTCTGAATGAGCAAGTCGTGGACTTGTCTCAGGATGACGATGAAGTCTCCAAAGATGCTACCCCCCAGAAGACAACTCTTGAGGTGCCAATCGCCGAGAGGAGTATCGATCAAACTCTACAAGAGATTAATGCTGAGCTCGAGGCTGAGAAGGCTGCCGAGAAGTCTTCCCAACTGTCTTTTGGGGCTGAGACGCAGTCCGCAGCTGTCGTCGAGTAGTCCATTTTCTTTATTTCTTGTACCTTTTACTTTTTTTCGACTTTTGAAACAATGTAATCACAATGTTAGCTTTAATTAGGCCGACGTGCCACTTTTTATAATTCGCACAAGTAATCCTTTTGTAGGCCAAAGTGCCCTTTCTTTGAATGTGAATACAACTTCTTCTTTTGAATGCTTGCATGTTTGTCCTCTTTTTACTCTTGTATGACTCTTATACTTAGAATATTTTACATGTCTTCAACGTACACCTTAACCGTGTAATCTTCCTGGTATGGAATACTTCGGTTATACCCACTAACACTTTATCTCGGCTTTATTCCTAATGTGAACTTTAGTTCAACATAATCATGGGATAACTTGGCACTTCACTCAAGGCCTCTGTCTTCTATTATTTCAACATAATCATGGGTTAACTTCAACTTGTAAATGTTTCTTAAAATTTCAACAAGTGTTAACTTCCTTTAACATAACCACGGCTTCACTTAAACCAACTTCCTTGTAAATTCTAACTCCCAAGCATCATTCTCCAGCCCTCTGCCCCCTAATGTGAACTTAAGTTCCACTTGGGTTCTCATTAAGCATATGGCTTTGACCTCATCGTCGAGGTCAGATTTGAACAAAGACAGGCCGAGGTTACCAACCTTGGTCTCTTTGTTAATCTGACTGACTTGCACTAGCTCCAATCTGTGTCTGATTCTGCCGATATGATAAGTCCATGTTAATCCAACTTAGTTCAACTCTATTATATGCAAGTATAATTCAACTCCGCCATATAATAAGTCTAAGTTATTCGTTATGTTTCGCTTAGAAACATCACCAGCTTAGTTCAACTGTATTATATGCAAGTATAATTGAACTCTGCCATATAATAAGTCTAAGTTATTCGTCATGTTTCGCTTAGAAACATTGTCAAGTATCTAGTCAATCACACTACACAAGTTTAAAAATCAAGATAAAACTTTATTATTACTTCGGTTAATAACAAAACAAAAGGAATAAAAAACAAGAAATTCTAGTGATAGAAAAACTTCAAATTGCAAGTATTCCAGGGTCTTGGCAACTCTTTGCCTTCACTGTTCTGAAGCCGATATGCCCCATTGCCTAAGACCGAGATGATTCTATAAGGTCCCTCCCAATTCGGGCCAAGTTTGCCCTCTTTGGGATCCTTCTTGTTGCCGACGACCTTTCTCAGGATGAGGTCACCAACTTGGAACTCTCGCAGGTTCACCTTTTTATTATAAGCCTTGGCAAGCTGCTGCTGGTATGCCCCCAACTGAATTGCTGCTTTCTCCCTCCTTTCTTCTAGCAGATCTAGATCTCGAGCCAGGAATGCCTCATTGGTCCCATTCTCTACTCCTTGGGTTTGGTTCCTTGGGATGCCGACTTCTAGTGGAATGACTGCTTCTGTGCCATAAGCCATGGCAAATAGGGACTCTCTAGTCGATCTTCTCGACATAGTCCGATATGTCCAAAGTACATTGGGCAGCTCTTCCACCCACTTTCCCTTTGCTTCTTCCAGCCTTTTCTTGATCCCATCCAAGATAACTTTATTGGAGGCTTCTGCTTGACCATTACTCAGAGGAAAGCTTGGAGTAGAGTAATAGTTCTTGATTTTGTACTTTGCACAGAAGCTCTTGACTAACTTACTACCAAACTGTGTACCATTGTCATATATTATTGCTCTTGGGATCCCAAACCTGGTTATGATGTTCTTCCATATGAAGTTCTTCACATCAATGTCTCGAATCTTGGCAAGGGGTTTAGCTTCTACCTACTTGGTGAGGTAATCTGTTGCTACCAATAGGTACTTCCTTTGTCCAGTTGCTTGAGGCAGTCGTCTAACAAGATCCATGCCCCATTGGGCAAATAGCCAAAGGCTGGACACTAGGTTCAGGTCTGCTGCTGGTTGATGTATCAAAGGTGCAAACCTTTGGCACTTCTCACACTTCTTGACATAGGCTTCAGTATCTTTCTGCATGTAGGGCCATTAGTACCCCTGAGTAATGGCCCTATGAGCAAGTGACCTGCCCCCAACGTGGCTTCCACATACTCCTTCATGTATCTCGTATAGAAATCTTCAACCTGTGCAGGATGCACACACCTCAGAAGGGGTCTAGTAAAAGACCTTCTGTAGATATGTCCTTCTGCTGTCAAACTGAATCTTGCCGACTTCAGTTTGACCTTGTGCGCCTCTTTACGGTCGTCTGGCAGCTTCCCATCTCTAAGGAATACTATTATTGCATCCATCCAACTTGGTCCCATCTCCACACACATTACTTCACGCTCTGTGTTCAGTGGTTCTATGCTTGGACCTGACAAGTAGTCAACCATTATTGTCCTTGCCTCTCCAGGCTTTATTGCACTAGCCAGGTTAGCCAGAGCATCAGCATGGTTGTTGTCATCTCGGCTAACTTGATGTAGTCGGCAATTCTAGAATAAGGCTACCAGTCTGCCCACTTCCTTTACATAGGCCGACATCCTTTTATCTCAGGCTGCATATTCGCCTGTTGCCTGGTTGACTATAAGCTGGGAGTCACAGAAGACTATTACCTCATCAGCTTCTATGGCTGCTGCTAGCTTTAATCCTGTGATTGGTGCTTCATACTCTGCTTCATTGTTTGAGGCCTTAAACCCCAAACGAATGGATTGTTCCAGTATCTGCCCATCTGGAGATACGAACACTACTCCTACCCTCGTTCCTTGTCGGTTTGAACTCCCATCAACAAACAGCTGGAAGGAGTCGCCGATGTAAATACTGCAGGGACTGAGTTTCTCTTCCTTCCTTTATTCTGTTGTCCCCCGCTGGGTTTTTCCTTGCTCACTTGGGTGTTGTATACTTCGGCTCAACGGAGCCCGATGTATGACTGCGTCTGGTGTGAATTTGACCACAAAGTCGGCTAAGACTTGGCCTTTGATTGCTGTCCTGGGTCTGAATTCCAAGCCATATTGGCCCAAGGCCACTGCCCATCTGGCTATTCTGCCTGTCAGATCTCCCTGCTGCACTAGGAACCTCAAAGGATGTTTAGTTAACACCACAATTCTGTGGGCTTGAAAGTAATGATTCAGCTTTTTGGAAGCCATTACTAAAGCCAGTGGTAACTTCTCCAAGGGTAGGTATTTGGTCTCTGCATCTGCCAGGGTTTTACTCATGTAGTAAACTGCCATTTGCTCTTCCTTTTCTTCTCTGACTACTACTGCACTCACTGCATGCTCTGAAACTACCTGGTATATGAACAGCTCGTCTCCAGGTACTGGATTTGAGAGAACTGGAGCTGTGGTCAAATACTTCTTCAAGTCGGCTAAGGCGGCTTCACACTCTTCGGTCCATAAGAAGTCTGTGGCTTTCTTGACTAAGTTGAAGAAAGGTTTACATTTGTCAGAGCTTCTGCTTATGAACCTATTTAGGGCTGCAGCCCTTCCAGTCAACATCTGCACTTCCTTCGCCGATGTTGGGCACTTCAATTCTAGGATGGCCTTGATCTGATCTGAGCTTGCCTCAATGCCCCTTTTGGTTACCAAATATCCTAAGAATTTACCATACCCAACTCCAAATGCACACTTTGATGCATTGAGTCGGAGTCGATATGCTCTAAGGATGTCAAAAACTACCTTTAAGTCTTCCAGATGACCCTCAGGTTCTTTGGTCTTCATGACCATGTCATCTATGTATACCTTCACAGTTTTGCCAATTAGATGTTTGAACATCTTAGTCACCAATCTCTGGTAAGTCACTCCTGCATTTTTCAACCCAAAAGGCATTACTCTGTAGCAATACAACCTTTTTGGGGTGATAAAGGCAGTCTTTTCCTCGTCTGGGGGGTACATGGCTATCTGATGGTACCCCCAGTAGGCATCTAGGAAGCTTATCCTTCCATGCCCTGAAGTGGCATCCACAAATTGGTCTATCTTGGGTAATGGAAAACTATCTTTGGGACAAGCCTTGTTCAGGTTGGTGAAGTCCACACAGACCCTCCATTTCCCATTCTTTTTCTTCACAACCACAGTGTTTGATAACCATGTTGGGTAATTTACCTCCCGTATGGCTCTGGCCTCTAGAAGTCTATCCACTTCCTCTTCTACTGCCTCAACATGCATTAACGTCGGCCTCCTTGCTCATTGGATTACAGGTTTGGCCGACTTGTACACATTCAGTTTTTGACAAGTGACCTCGGGGTCAATGCCAGGCATCACGTAAGGCGTCCAGGCAAACACCTCAATGTTTGCTCTCAAGAACGCCTCCAGTTCTTTTTCCTCTTCCTCGGCCAAGCCTGAGCCGAGAAGGAAGAAGCGTTCTTTGTCCCCTTGCTGAACAAGGACTTTCTTCAAGGCTTCCTCACTCTTCTTGGCTGGCTCTTTGCCGACGTCATCAAGGACTTCCACGTCCTCGTCCTCGATCTCTGCTATTTCTGCTTCTCGTATGTTATAGGTAAATTTCGTTGCTGCCATGGAGCAATTCTTTGCCTGCACTTGATCCCCTCTAACCTCCTCTATTCCATGCTCTGTTGGGAACAGCAGTAGCTGATGCAATGTTGAGGGAACAACCCCCATTGCATGTAGCCATGGCCTTCCTAGGATTGCATTGTAAGGGGAGGGGGTATCGATTATGGTGAACTTTGTTTTTATCTTCTTGGTGCCAGCTTGCACCTCCAAACTCGCTGCTCCCAAGGGCCACGTCGACGTTCCATTGAACCTGACCATTGGGCCATTGGACTACTCCAGATCATCTTGGTGAAGGCCAAGTCCCTTGTAACACCTGATATATATGATGTCACAAGAGCTTTCCTTGTCAACTAAGATGCGCTTCACTTGGCACCCTCCAATCTGGAGAGATATTACCAAGGCATCATTGTGTGGATGCTGTACCATCTCCAGATCTTCTTCAGTAAAGGACAACACTGGTCCCTGGCACTCGTCTGCCCTAGGTCTCTTCTACCTGACCTGATACACATGTTGCAGGTGTTTTACCTTCTGAGTCTCCTCTCAGATTTCATTCTCATTGACCTTCGAGTGAATCATATTGATCACTCGAGGTCTGTCTGCCTGCGGTTGCGGTGTTGGGGGTGGCGGTGCTGCCGGTGCCTGGGGCAGTCTTGCCTGCTCTTCCCTTGTTCTGGCTTTGTCTATTAGGTCCCTTAAATGGCCCTGTCTTACCAAGTCTTCCAGATGTGTTTTCAAGGCTCTGCACCCTTGAGTCAGATGTCTAGCTTCATTGTGGTAAACACAGTGCTTGCCAAGGCTTCTTCCCATAAATTTGCCTGGTACCCTTGCTGGTGCTCTGTAATAGGGTTGATTTTAGATTTTCTCTGAGACTTTGTAAACTGGGATCCGGAATATGGTTGTGACTACTTGTGCAGCCCTTAATCCTGTCTTTTGCTTATTGTATCCACCATCACCTCGGCCTCGCTTTGGCGAACCGCTTTTCTTCTCTTATTTCGACGCCTTTGTCCCCGGCGTGTCCTCCTCGGCCGTGGCATACTTTTCTATCCTGGCCATAAGCTCCTCCATGCTTTTTGGCAATGTCTTTGCCAGTGATTTTTGAAGCAGGCAGTCATCTTTTAGGCCGTTTTTAAATGACACAACCGCCACCTCTTGGTTGTATCTTGGTATTCGGTTGAATACCTCATAATACCTTTTGGCATAGGCCCTAAGGCTTTCGTCCTCGCTGATTTTCAAGGCCATCAAGGCATCCACCCTCAATGGCTGCAGCTTGTTTGTCACGAACCTGGCCACAAATATCTCAGCCAAGCCATCCTAGGTTTTCACAGTTCCTTTCGGCAACTTGTGAGACCAGTCTGATGCAATTTTCCCAAGGATGAGGGGAACACCTTGCAAAGCAACTTCTCGTTCCCAGTGGATAATGCCATCGAGTTTAGGTACAAACCAACGTGAAAGTTGGGGTCCGACTTACCGTCGTATATCTGGAATCTCGGTATGCTAAACCTCTTCGGGGCTTCGAATTTCCAATTCTACTCAGAACGGCGTTCTTGGCTTGACCAGTGAAGTTACCTCGGCATCTTGCTGCTTCCTCTGTAGGTAATCCCTCAGATCCTCCTTGGTCCGTCTAGGAGCTCGGCTATCTCCTGACTTCAGCCTTTTCGGTGCACTACTCCCAATTTCATTATGAGTCTTCTTGGACCTTTCTCCATTAGTTGCGTCGAAGCACAACTCTTGTCCTTGAACATACCGATGTTCTTTGGGGTCAACTTCCTTGGTACGATGCGTCCTCCTAGATTCTTCCCTTCTTTACTCTCTTCGCCCGACCTCCTTTGAAGGCCAGTGGAAGTGTTTTTCGGTCCTGGTGTGCTGGGGGACTGTAGGGACTGTTTCCTGGCCATCTTTTCAAGCATCTTTCTTGGCCGCTAGAATCAGTGTATCTTGTAACGGGAATGGCAGCTGCATAACATTGTTTTGCATCATGAAGTTGACGACCGTTTGCAGGTCCACCAATTTGTTTGCCATTCCCTTCTCCGCAGGCACCTTTCTTTCCACACCTGGAGGTCATCCTCGTTATAATACCTGCTTTGGTCTGATTTCTTTGGTGCGTCTCCCTCCTGGCCAACGTCCTTGTCTCCGTGATTCTTATCACGAGTCTCTTCGTTGCAGTTGCCTTCTTCGATGTCAAGGTCAATAGGTTTCCCACTCCCAATAGGAGTGTCGTCCCCAACATTCTCTTTCTGTCCGTTGTTGGCCATCTATTCTTCTTTCTTTCCCATAGATGGCGCCAAATTGTGTGAGTCGATTGTTGACCACACTGCCAAATTAGTATTCAGCTGGAGAGCACCGGTAGAATAGATTAAGCCCGAACGTCCTATCACAGAAAGAAGAGATTCCGGCGGTGGTTCGTCCACCCGGGGGCACTTCGACGATCAAGTCAGTTATCTCTTAAAGATAGCAAAAGTGCTGAACTCACTATTCAGAATATAAAAAGCGTACCTTAGACCCATGAGGGTGCCTCCCTTTTATAGCCAACACAAACCTGGTCCCAATAGAAGCCTAGCCTCAATGGACTTTGGATTATTGCTAATCTTGGACTCCCAGTAGGATTAGGATAAACTCTCTAAGAGTCTTATCTTTATCCAAATTGAAGTCTTCTCTCATTCTAGGACTCTTGTCCCATATCCGCTTGTCCCGGACTCCAGTATCTTTGGAGATAACCTTGGCCTAGCCGACATTACCTTGGCATCATGACCAGGACACGTGGCACCTCGACTGACACTTCGGTGCCACCTCGGCCACGTGCTATCATTCAAAAATTATGTCCTCACAATAAGTATAAAAAGAAAAATAAGAATCTAATTAGATAAATTAAACAAAATAATAAAATTTTCAAATACCACTCACAATATATAAAATTATAATTTACAATAATAATGCTAAATATCTTATTTTTATTTGTTGAAGATGTTGTTTGGTGGTTTGGTTTGGTCGTGTGTTATATGGAGACAAACCCACAAAAAGAAAAAGTCAAAAGTATTCTTTGGAATCATATTTCTCAAGACAAGAATCAAGATGACAAAAATACTGAAAGAATTGTCAAAGCAGGGGGAAAAAACAAGTAAAGCAAGACCCAAGTGAAAAAAATAGACTGTAAAAGAGAGTAACTACCTGAGAGTTGGAGCTTCACCGTCAGAGAGAGCGTCAAAGTCACCAGCTCAAGGAAGACCAAACGGAAAGGAATCGAGCCGAGATCCAGAGAGGAGGCGGCTGAGATTTGGTCAAAACTAAATGAACAGAAGGCTTATTGAATTTGGAACCTATTAAATTAATCAAATGGTCAAAACTAAACTTTTTAGTTGCAGAAAACCGGACGGGTAGAGCAAACTGTGGCCGGGTTACTGGATTTTATAAATGAACAGAAGGCTTATAGAATTTAGAACCTATTATTATTAAATTTTATAGGATTCTAGAGTATATGACCTCATGCATTCTGCAATTGCTGTTTCAAATGTAAAATGGAATAATTGCCAAGACTGAAGGAAATTATTTAATCAAATGGATTCTTTCAGTACAAATTTCTTTGAAAAGAAATGAGGCAATAGTAAGTTTGGAAATTTTACAATAAACACTATGAAAAAGAGATGTATTATATGTTCAGCTGTGATTTTGTAATTTTTTCCTATGACTAATTGTGGTGTTTCCTATGATTTGATTATAATTTATTTTGGTATTAGTTATGACTTAGTTGTCACCTATTGTAATTGTTATTTTCATTTGATCGAAGAAGTCTTTGGTTATGCGTCAAGTGGTGTTTCATTATAACTTATTTTAGTGTTAGTTATGACTCATCGTAGTGTTGATTATGACCTATTATGGTTATTAATTTGATTATAATCGAAAATGTATTTGATTATGCCTTCAAGTGGTGCTTGGTTATGATAATGTTTCATTTAGTTATGCTTGAAATGATTTAGTTATGGCAATACCTCTACTTATCATAACCTACATATAGTACACACGTGATATATTGTAGAAGGACCCAACTTAATCAACATTATTATACACCTAAGAAATAATTTATTAATATAAAAACAAAAACTAGAACAAACAGATTTTATTTTGTTTTGTTTTGTTTTTTTTTTTTTTTTTTTTGTTTTGTTTTTTTGGGTACATCGAAGGCCATAAGCATAGCCCAAGAGAGTGCAAGTCTTACCAACGAAAAAACTTTAATCCTTGACCTCCAAATAAGATGCAAGGATTTTAGCCAATTAAAGTATTCCTAATT
Source organism: Camellia granthamiana (assembly GCA_036172215.1). Taxonomy (NCBI): domain Eukaryota; kingdom Viridiplantae; phylum Streptophyta; class Magnoliopsida; order Ericales; family Theaceae; genus Camellia; species Camellia granthamiana. Next base: position 33,969,355 of record CM069912.1, read on the forward strand.
AGTTAGAGATAAATAAATAAATTAGTGGCCGAAACTCAAAAGAGAATTAGCATTTTTTGTAGTTTTGAGTCATATGATAAAATGTTTGTAAGTTAATACAGTTAGATTATTATAGTAAATCGACATTACTTCATTATTCAAACCTAAGAGCTTATTAGTGTACAATCTAAGTCAACTAATTACTTTCTTACCCATAAATGATTAAAGTCAAGCCCATTGTTAGGTCCCTACTTGTTGCCAATTCCGAGAACAAGCTTAGTTTAATTGAGTTGTAATTTTTCCTTGTTTTTTGGTCTTCCCGCTCGAGCGGCCCATGTTGCGCTCGAGCGGAGTTTGCACCTTCTCAGTAGCTTGGCTTGTCTGCAAACATACTGGGAGGTGTGTCTTTGCGCTCCAGCGTGAGTTCCAGTGCTCGAGCGTAGACCTGTTTTATCGCATGCATTTTAGTGATTCCGCTTGAGCGACAAGTCCTGCACTCGAGCGCGGTTCGCGGCCCCTGTTTTCTATATATATATATGTGTTTAAGTCCGTTTTTAGGTCTAAGGCTTCCAGATCTGTTTTGAGGGCTCTAAGGTTTTCTTTTGGGGCTATTTTGCTAGTTTTCCTGTGATGTTTGCTTGAGTATTAAACTCACATGGTTTGATAATTCACATCAAAGGGTTGTTTGAGTGATCATCTTCAAGAGTGTTCTTTTTTGATGAAATCCAAAGATTCAAGTGTGTAGTGTTTGAAGGTGTTCGAAGTTGTGCGCAGTCGTTGAGTCGACGTGGATGTTGTGGAATCAACATCAATCTAATCAATTTTGAGACGGAGGTTGCGGTGAAAGATACACAAATCATTGAAGACAAATTGACAGAGTTTGGGTAATTTGTTTGGGCATTTTGTATTCTTTCTTTCCTTCATAGTGGATTGATTCGTGGCGTTTCGCCCGTGGTTTTTTAATCACAATTGATGGTGCTCCAACAGTGATTTTTTTTCCACATAAAAATCGTTTGTGTCGATTTATTGTTTTTTGAAACAACAATCTAAATCACTTTCGTACGTGCTTGATGATTTAGATTGTTAGTTTTAATTGTTTGGGAATTGGTACAATTAAATCTTGATCTAATCATGAATTACTTAGGTTTTTCAATTGGTATCAAAGCAGGTCACTCTTTTTTTTTTTATTTATCAAAACTATAGGAGTGTGATTTTGTGTGATTGGTTATATGGATTCAATCCGCGAAGGTAACTCGACCCATAGACCTCCGTTACTTGATGGTACAAACTATTCTCATTGGAAAGCTTGTATGAGAGCGTTTTTAAAATCTATCGATGAGAAAGTTAGGCACTGTGTGATCTATGGGTGGAGCGAACCTGTTGTCACCATTGATGGTGTTGATATTCCCAAACCTCTTGATAAATAGGACGCATTCGACTATAAAAACTTGAGTTGGAATAGCATGGCTCTCAATTCCCTCTTTTTCTCCGTCACAAAAGAGTTTCGTCGTATTTGTACATGTGAGGTAGCAAAAGAGTCTTGGGACATCCTTGAAACTATTCACAAGAGTACTACTTTTGTTAATAGGTTAAAACTTCAACGTCTCACATCTTCTTTTGAAACTCTTTTTATGCGTGATGATGAGATGTTTGATGATTTTTATGCTAAACTTAGTGACATCGTGAATTCTTGTTTCACACTAGGTGAAAAAATCCTTGAAGCTAAAGTTGTTGAAAAATTTTTGAGGTCTTTACCCGAGAGATTCCAATCAAAAGTTACAACTATTGAGGAGGCTTAGAATGTTGATACCCTCAAGCTTGATCAGTTGGTTGAAAACTTGTAGACCTATGAAGCTCACTAGATTTCTAAGAAAAAACAAAAAAATAGTGTGGCTTTTACTAGTGTTCATGAGATTGTAAAGACCCTAGAGATTGAGTTTGATCTAGAGTCCAAACTGACGGCTATGTTTACTAAACAGTTCAAAAAAAATTTAAAGAAAAAGAAGCCTAATTTCAAGGACCCTATTTCAAAAGATAAGAGTAATGAAAAACCCAAAACTTTTCCACCAAAAATTGCTCCAAAAACTGAAAAGATGACTGTAAAGGGGCAATGTGTCAGGTGTTACGAATGTCAAGGGTTTAGACATATTGCTCTTGAATGTCCATCAAAAAATAATCGGAAGAAAGTCTATACAGTAACTTGGGATGATGAAAGCGAGTCAAAGCAAGAACCCGAAGAAACCGAATCCGGTGAAGATAGAGATAGTACTTACATGGCATTCTAGTCTACTATCACTCAACCTCCTCCAAAGCCAGTGGAATTTGCTCGTGGTCAGAATCTACACCGTGCTCCTATCTTTGATGGGAGTAATTACTTGTTCTGGAAGATTAGAATGAGGATGTTTTTGAGCGCTCACGACCCTGAGGGCTGGCAAGCCATTAAAGAGGATGTTGAAAGTGCTGACAATCCGAGCAATCAAAGAGTTCTGATTACCATTCGTGAAGCAATTTCTGATGAAGAATAGCAACAGATTGCTCATTGCACAAAGGCCAAAGATGCATGGGACATTTTGAGTCAATTTCATGAAAGAGAAGAGTCATCTTCACCATCACCTATCAACTTTCATGCCTTAGTTGCTTGACTGGATGAGGTCTAGGAGAAAGAGGAGCAAAAAGAAGATGATGAAACCTCGAAAGACAATGATGAGATTGATGGTGATGACCTACAACAAGCTTATGAAAGTTTTATGATGAATCTCTGAATTTGTCCAAGATCAATGACAAACTCACTCTCAAGCTCAAAGCATGTGAAAGTGAGAACATCAAGCAAAAGGGAGAGATTGGAGCAGCAAAAAGGGATGTCTGCAAGATCTCAAATGACAGGCAAGACCTTTGCGGAAAGTTTCTAGCTTGGGGAACTGAAAGGAATGAACTTTTGAGCATCTATGCCACATTTGAAGAGAAGATTGGAATCCTTGAGATGTCACAAGCCACGTTGGAAGAGTTGATTGGTCCAAAAGAGGAAGAACTCAAAGTTGCTAGATCCACAATTGATATGTGGAAAAAAGGGTCAAAGACACTTGAAGGCATCACCGGGTCTCAACAAATGAGTGGTGATAAAAGTGAGATAGGCTATACTGCTACAACACTTCAAAAGGGACAGACATCTACATCACATGACCTGAAGACTCAAGCAAAGGGAAAGCTCAAGGGTGATACTTCTCTTTATCAACCTAAAGGGGTGAGATCGACAAACTGGAGGTAAAACTTGTGTTTGTTTGTCATCATTGTGGGAGGTATGGCCACATTCGTTCTTATTTTTTTGAGTTGTTTGGTAAAGTGTCTAAAAAGGGTAGAAATTCTAATATTTCTTGGGTTAGGAGACAACCTTACATGTCTAGGGGGAACAACAAGATTCATGAGGGTGTTCACAATGCTAAGATGTCTACCAAGACTGTCAGTCCTGCTTCCACTAAGACCAAAAAGATATGGGTTAGAAAAATCGACTTAATGTGTTTCGTAGTTCACACTACACTGAAAGCACGTGACTCACACATGTGGTAACTTGATAGTGGGTGATCTTGTCACATGTCTAGTGATAGATCCTACTTCACGTCTCTTGATAAATATGAAGGAGGAATTGTTACCTTTGGAGATGGTGGCACTTCTAGAGTCATTGGTAAGGGCTCTATAAGTGTCACTGGTCTTCCTAAACTTGAAAATGTTTTGCTTGTTGACGGCCTTAAAGCTAATCTGTTGAGCATTAGTCAAATGTGTGATTCCCATCATGGAGTATTATTTTCAAAAAATAAATGTGAAATTTTGGATAAGAAAGGAAATATTATCATGCATGGGGTTCGCACATCTGATAATTGCTATGGGATTGTTACCACTAATGATCTTACTTGTCACTCGGCCGCCATAAGTAACCTTGACCTGTGGCATCAAAGATTAGGTCACATGAATTTCAAAGACCTCACTAAGATTGCTAACAAAGAGCTTATGAGAGAAGTACCCAAAATGGGTAAGAATGTGAATCATGTGTATGGTCCGTGTCAACTTGGGAAGCAAGATCGTGCTTCTCATAAAAAGGTGAACATTTTCACAACCAAATGTCCTCTTAAATTGGTTCATATGGATCTTATAGGACCCACTCACACTGAAAGCATTGGAGGTAAAAGATAAATTTTTTTAACCGTTTATGATTATACTCGTTTTTCATGGGTAAATTTTTTAAGAGAAAAATCTGATACGTTTGATGCTTTCCAGGCCTTAGTCCTTAAAATCCAAAATGAACATGGTGTTTCTATTGGGCATATCATAAGAATCCGAACTGATCATGGTCATGAGTTTAAAAATAGTTCGTTTTCGGATTTTTGTGATATGCATGGAATTAAGCATGAATTTTCTGCACCGATTACTCCACAACAAAATGGAGTTGTTGAGAGGAAGAACAGGGTTATTCAAGAGATGGCTAGGGTCATGTTCCTTAGTAAGAAAGTTCCTCCAAAGTTTCGGACTGAAGCCTTAAATACCGCTATTTATGTTATAAATCGTGTGCATTTAAGGCCCGGCACTTTGCAGACTCCATATAAATTGTGGAAGGGATTGAAACCTAATGTAAAATGCTTCAGAACTTTTGGGAGTAAATGTTACATTTTCAAAGATAGAGAGCCCTTGGGCAAATTTGACTTCCGAAACGATGAAGGTATTTTTCTAGGGTATTCAACCTCTAGTAAAGCTTTTCATGTCGATAACCTGCGTACTTTCTCTTTAATGGAATCGATCAATGTGGTTATAGATGAAATAGATTCTTCTACTTTAGCGTTAAATGAGGAAGAAAATAGTGAGTCTCCAATCTTGGATACTGAACCACAAAGTGAAGGAGAAGTAGAGGACCAAGCTCAAAAAGGTGAGCCAGCACCAACTTCTAAGGTAAGTCCGAGTCCAAAGAGTGCACAAAGAGACACCACTTCTGATGCTCTTGTCACTACAAGCCTAGAATTCAAACCATCAGCAAGGGTTAAACTGAATCATCTGGCTCAACAAGTGATTGGAAGTGTCTCAGATCAAATGAAAACCTGAAGACAAATTCCGGAAGAGGTATCTCATATCTGTTATGTTTCATTAATTGAACCTAAGAATATAAAAGAGGCCTTACTAGATGATAGTTGGGTCAATGCTATGCATGAAGAGTTAGGTCAATTTGAACGTAACAAAGTTTGGATTCTTGTTCCTAGACCTAGAGGCATGAATGTGATAGGTACCAAGTGGATCTTTAAAAATAAATCTGATGGGAATGGTACTGTGGTTAGAAATAAAGCTAGGTTGGTTGCTCAAGGCTATACTCAAGTAGAGGGTGTTGACTATGATGAGACGTTTGCCCCAGTTGCACGTCTCGAATCTATTCGTATTTTACTTGGTGTTGCATATTTTCTTGGGTTCAAATTGTTTCAAATGGATGTGAAAAGTGCCTTTTTGAATGGATACTTGAAATAAGAAGCTTAAGTTGAGCAACCAAAAGGGTTTGAGGACCCAAAATGTCCAAACCATGTCTAAAAGGTAGACAAGGCATTGTATGGGTTGAAACAAGCCCCTCGGACTTGGCATGATCGACTTACTACCTTTCTTCTTGATAATGATTTTCAAAGGGGTAGTGTGGACAAGACTTTATTTATGAAACGTACCAAGTCTCATATACTTGTTGCTCAGATTTATGTTGATGATATTGTGTTTGGATCAACTACCGATCATCTTGTGAAATATTATTCGGATTGTATGACACATGAGTTTGAGATGAGCGTGATGGGAGAGTTGTTTTATTTCTTAGGTCTTCAAATTAAACAGTCTCCTTTGGATATGTTTGTCTCTCAGACCAAGTATGCCAAAAATCTTGTGTCTAAGTTCGGTCTCGAGTCGGCCAAACATGCACGCACTCCCATGAGCACCAGTTTTCACTTTTCCAAAGATTCCTCTGGTACTGATGTTGATCCTACCCTTTATAAGAGTATGATAGGGAGTCTTTTGTACTTCACAGCTAGTCGTCCTGACATTGCATTTATTGTAGGTGTTTGTGCCCATTACCAAGCCTGTCCTAAAGAGTCTCATCTTCTTGCAGTCAAACGCATTATTAATTTGGTTCTTGACCGACATTATAGCTGAAATCACTAATTTTTCTGATGCCGACCAGCTAGGGTGTATTAAAGATCGTAAGAGCACATCTGGAGGGTGTTTTTACCTTGGAAATAATTTGGTTTCCTGGCATAGCAAAAAGCAAAATGCCATCTCTCTTTCGACCACTGAGGCTGAGTACATTGCTGCAGAGAGTTATTGTGCCAAAATGTTATGGATGAAGCAAATGCTTCATGATTATGGTATAGAGCAGAACACTTTCACCGTCTTCTGTGATAATACTAGTGCCATTAATATTTCTAAAAATCCAGTCCAACATTCTCGCACCAAACACATTGGCATTTGTCATCATTTTATTCGAGAGTTAATGGAAAAGAGCCTTGTTGTTCTTGAACATGTACCCACTGAGCATCAAAAGGCAGATATTTTTATAAAACCCCATGATCTTCTTAGGTTTGAGTTCCTTAGAAATACCTTGGGTGTTGTGCTTACCTGTTACTAGAGTGGGTGAGAGTGATCGGCTTTATGTGTGCTTGGATGTTATAATCTCATTGTCATTGATTCTGTTATCTCTGCATTTAGACTCATATGAACACCTCTCATCCTGCTTGCAAGATTTCATTCTTCTTTGTTCATAACTCATTCTGAATGCCCATGCTCATTGACTTCATGATCTCATTCTGTACACATTCTTTAGATAAGCTGTCGCAGAGGTTTTCGCACAAGTGATCAAAGTTCTCCATGGACCACTAATAGTGTCCCTTATACATTTTAAGAGGAATTGACCTATACTGGCATATCATGGGTGATGTTGAGTCACTTAACCATCTCCCATTGTTTTTCACTTCTATAGTTCCTCCCTCGGTTCATTGAAGTCCGGCATTAGGAAAAGGCTACCTCAGAGGCAACAACCAGGCCATCTTTATTGATTTCATGCTTCTCTGGCTTGGTCTCCATACTCTTGAGCGTGCATGCCATCAGTGAGTGCCCACAAGCAAGAAAAGTATAAAAAAAAAAGAAAAAAAAAAGAGGGGACTCATTGATTGAGGGGGAGCCTCCGCTTTTACTCAACAAATACCCATTGATTTCTAGTGGTTTGACTTTTCTCAGTGATGTTTAGTTACTCTTGTCGGAGGTTCAACCATCTGATCACTATGAGGATTAACCCTAGCTCTGTGGCCTCTCAAGGATTGCACATACACACATTCATTATGTGAGCTCTCATGTTTGTCTTTGGGTTGTGCATTCCCATGTAGCTTATGCTCATTGATCAATTTTTATTTGATTTGCTCATGGTATTGTGGTTCATACTGTCAAAATTGCGAGTTTATAGGCTTCATAGTTTGTGGATTATCACATCTTAGAGTTACATTCTGGCTATTGTGCTCCCCTGTAATTATTTCAGGTCCCATTTGGCAGTGTGAGCTGGTTTTAACTGCTTAGAAGGGTGTTTTTTTTTTTGCTTTTGATGTTTTTTTTTTATCCGCTCGAGTGCTTTTTCCCTTCATCTAGTACTTTTGCAGTGTGTGAGATTCTGAGGGCAGGTTTTTTACGCTCAAGCGTCCTTTTCTTCGCTAGAGCGGAGAGAAGCACATAAGTGAATCCACTCAAGCTTTAAGTCTCATGCTTGAGCGGTAAGCCCTTGTATATATTCTGCAACCCGTCCTTTCAGTCTCATTTTTTTTTCCTTTTTTTCGCGATTGTCTCTCTCTCTCTCTTCCCTAGGGTTTCGACTGCGACTCACTTGGGCTGTGTTTTGGTCATCCCTCTTCTTTTTCCTTCTCTGATTTATCTTTGGTAAGTGTCTCACCCCAGTTATTTTCTTATTTTCTTTACTTTCTCTCTTTCTCGATATGTTTTTGGGGTTTGTTTAATACTTGTGCTTTGGTTTGTTTTATGTCTTGTGTGATTTGGTTTGTGTTGGTTTTGTGTTTCATTCACTTGATTCACACACTTCAACAAAGGGTTTTAAGCATGTTGGTGATTCACACACTTCATTCTTTATTCACTTGGTTCAACTTTCTCTAAGTCGTGGTCTTGTTTCTGTTTTATTTTTTTATTTTTTTTACCTGTGTATCTTTAATACTACTGAATTGTTCTACTTTGGAGTCTACTCTATGGTTTTTTTTTTTGCTGGCTTATGATTTGTTGGGTTCTGCATTTTTGTTCTAATGTTTTGGATAGTGCTGTTATTTTTTTTTTTGCATTTTGTCTCATTCGGATTTTGTTTACTAACATTTTTTTTTTTGTCCTAACTGTTTTGGGTTTGGTTCTGGGGAAGTGTTCTGTTAGGTTAGTGTTGATTTTTGGTTTTGGGTTTACCATGTCTTCCCCTAAACGTCACAAGTCCACCGTTACTCACCTACAGTATAACTCTGACCGTTTTCCTTCCTCTGTCAAAGCCAAAAACTTTAGGGAAGCCTTCCTTTCTCGAGCTGTCGATTTGGAATGCCACACGCAACCTAATACCTTTGAGTCCATTCCCATTCGTCCAGTGTTTGATCCTTTGGTAGGAGATCTTGTCCTTTCCTTTTGTGGGTGTCAAAACTTAGATTGGGTCAGGGAATTTTACTATAACATCGAAGGTGTTGATGATATAGGCCCGTTTTTCAAATCTTGGGTTCGGTCTAAAGAGATTTTGTCGACCAAGACCTTATCCGCTCTCTCCTCAGCATTGGCCCAGTTATGCACTCTCGGTACCCATTCTTTGTTCGCCTCGATTGTGATTTCAACGAGGTGGCCACTGCACTATGTGGTACACCCCGCACCTGGATTCAAGGGGCTCTAATCAAGCAAAATGAGCTTCTACTTAAGTATCGATTTCTAAATCTCATTGTTTATTGTCACCACCCATAGCTCTGAAATAAACCAAAAGCAAGGTTATGCCCTATATTGCATTGATCACCAATTGCCCATTAACCTTGCCGCTCTTATCCTTCGGAAAATGATTACAGTTATTGAGAACAAACAATTAAGGTTGCCCTATGGTTGTCTGATCAACCGTCTTCTGTCTAGACTTTGGGTCCCGGTTTAGTGGATAATGAGTGTGCCACTCCCATTAAACCCTTTACTAAGAAAACCATGTCTTAAAGTCGTTTTGAGCAGTCCATGACTTAGTGGTTGGTTCACATGGATGGTCGTCTGGATGCTTTCGATGGTCGACTTGGTCATTTTGAGCAGTCAGCTGCACAAACCACTCTACAGCTGAATCAGATTCTTTCATTGCTTAAGTTGTAGTCGACGCATCCACCGCCGCTAGATCATTGAGTTTGTTTTTTGGCCAGTTTATTTTTGGACAATTTTTGCTTATTCTCTCTTTTATCTCTCATGTGTTTCTCTTGCCTTGTCTTATTGTCTCCCAAACAAAAAGGGGGAGTAGTTTTTGGGGTTGTTTTTGGGTATATTTGGATTGGTTCGTACATGTTGCACACAGAACACATACACACCCATATCTTTGGCTTATGGGCTATCTTGGAAATGTGATGGGTTGTTTTTTTTTTTATGACATTCATGCATTATTTCTATTTGGACCTTGTTTCGTTCCACAGTTTTGGTTTTTGGTATTTGGTCGTTTCCACAGGTGGATTGTTCAACATGTTTCTTAGTGTTTCTCAATCAATTCAGCATTTGTGGTTTTGCTATTTTTTTTTTTTTGTGTGTCTGATAGGTTGGATCTTTTGGTTGTGTTATTGAGTGTGTCTAGTGCTTGTGTTGTTAGGAAAAATTGTTAAAATAGTTTTGTTCGGGAATTGACAAAGGGGGAGATTGTTAGATCCCTACTTGTTGCCAATTCCGCAAACAAGCTTAGTTTAATTGAGTTGTAATTTTTCCTTGTTTGTTGGTCTTCCCTCTCGAGTGGCCCAAGTTTCTCTCGAGTGGAGTTTGCACCTTCTCAGTAGTTTGGCTTATCTACAAACATACTGGGAGGCGTGTTTTTGCGCTCGAGCGTGAGTTCCAGTGCTCGAACATAGACTTGTTTTATCGCACACGTTTTAGTGATTTTGCTCAAGTGGCAAGTCTTGTGCTCGAGCGGGGTTCGCGGCCCCTGTTTTCTATATATACGTGTTTAAATCCGTTTTTAGGTCTAAGGCTTCCAGATCTGTTTTGAGGGCTCTAGGGTTTTCTTTAGGGGCTATTTTGCTAGTTTTCCTGTGATGTTTGCTTGAGTATTAAACTCACATGATTTGATAATTCACATCAAAGGGTTGTTTGAGTGATCATCTTCAAGAGTGTTCTTCTTCGGTGGAATTTGGAGATCCAAGCATGGAGTGTTCGAAGTTGTTCGAAGCTGTGTGTAGTCGTTGAGTCGACGTGGATGTTGTGTAATCAACATCAATCTAATCAATTTTGAGACGAATGTTCCGGTGAAAGATATACAAATCGTTGAAGACAAATTGACAGAGTTCGGGTAATTTGTTTGGATATTTTGTATTATTTCTTTCCTTCATAGTAGATTGATTTTTGGCGTTTCGTTTGTGGTTTTTTAGTCACAATTGGTGGTGCTCCAACAGTGATTTTTTTCCACGTAAAAATCATTTGTGTCAATTTATTATTTTTTGAAACAACAATCTAAATCACTTTCGTACGTACTTGATGATTTAGATTGTTAGTTTTAATTGTTTGGGAATTGGTACAATTAAATCTGGATCTAATCACGAATCACTTAGGTCTTTCACCCATGTTTTTCACACATATTCAAATTAGGAAAACGATATACAATTTCACTTTTAGACCCATTTTCTAGTTCTCATGATGTGTAAACAAAATGATTGATTGATAATTAGAGAACACGTGAGAGACAAATTACACATGAGAGTGATTGGTTGGTTAATCATTAAGCTTCAAAGTGTATCTAATTTTTATTTTTTATTTTTTATTTGAATAGCATTAATGTTCAAATTACCCAAAACAATCTCTATTTTCTTTTCCTGTCTCCATCTTGTATTTTGTATGATGTCAAATTGATTACTCTATTGTTTTTTGTAAGAACAAAATTAGTACAAAAAATTGGAAATCAAGTTTGCTAAAATTATATAATAGAGGCCAAAACTGAATGCTTCCAAAGCAACCAAAGCAACCCACCAAACCTAATTCCATGAATGAATGAAACATGGGCTAGAATAAAGCTAGAGACCACTAAAATATCACCCATAAATTTATACACATTTCACATAGCAGTAATAATGTCTTCATCATCGCTGATTGATTCGCATACAAATTAAAAATTGATATGCAAAAATCCATGCCATTAGGAAAAAATTTAAAAAGTTAATGTTTAAAGAGTCTTAACATTTTGTGTAAAGTAGAAAGCATATTACACTACTGCACAAAAGAAAGAAAACCCAACAAGGATTGATGCACAAATTCCATCACCTACCATCAACCAACCTCAATAAATAACAAAATCAACAAATGTCATGAATTATATGGATCAGAACAACATTGCTATTGAAATTATTGAATCCAGGACTAGAATAACATCATTCTCACCCCCATTACAACATCATTTTCATCAAAAGTGCAGAGCCTACTAAAAAATTTTTGATTAATCAAAGATAAGTAGACTACAAAGACCCTAATAGGGTTGAGGAACTTAATTGATAACATACAAATCCTGCCAAGGATTGATACAACTTGTTTACAAACAGAATCGTAGGTTGTCCTCCATGGAAAATGGATCTAGAACACCAAAAACCAAGATTCTTGTATAGGAGTATATCAGGATTCTTTATCAAAACAAATTTTCTGAACCCTAAAACTCCCCAAAAGTTCAAATAACCAGCCTTAACTTCTATGCAGTTGGTGACATACAAGAAATACAAATCTCAGTAGCTTGATTCTCACCACCTTCTGAAATATTAAAATAGTAGAAAAAACATGCATTATCTATCTTGGTTCGCGTCATCTTCTGATATGTCAAACAAGAACTTCAGAAGAGATGTTATCCGAGGTAGACTAAGCAGTAAATCCCTAAACGAATCCTTCCTCGACATACTTGCAGCTGTATTGTCATGCATTGACTTAGAAGCTTGAATGTGCTTTCGATCATCAAGTCCTTGCAATTGATTTTCACAATGTTTGGGACTGTATCAGGGTCCTGCAGTAGGCAACAATGAGAATTGACTCTCGACACAAGTGTCTTCTCATCAGAGGCTATTGTAAATTGTGTATCACTCAGTAGGACCTGTGCAATGTTCTCAAGCATGTCCTAACACTCTAATGCTTCCTTATGGCATGGTGAATTTCCCAGAGGCCATTCGTTCTGAAATACAATGTCCAATGTGATTCAAAGAATCACTCATGGACATGGATTGATGGAGCCCTGGCACTTTTATCTGTGCCCAATCTCGTTGTGCTTCAAGACCATCTCCACCATGACTTCCGTTTGCACGCAAATCCGTCACTAAAAATTGTATGGTAGGTAAAATCAGTGACTAATTTAAACTGAAAGATACTTTGTGCACATGCTATACAATATGTGACAATACTTCAGTATATGCTGTAAAAACACTAATTACTCTTGCTATGAAGAGACTTTTTTCTTCATACTAAAACCCTAAGAAAGCGCATAGTTTTGAACATCAGCTTCTAAACAACATAATTATTCCACTCCATAAAGTAATCATTACAACATTTAAGAGAACAGTTATGAAACTCATGGTTTCACTCTCCACATGCTAAATTATTTTATGATTTGTGGCACCTCCATTTATTTGTAGATGAGTATGGAAGCTAAAATAACTTGATTAAGAAGTAGCATAAACTGCTGTCATAGCCTTACCCTTCCTACCCAAAAAAAAAAAAGCAATAAGACAAACCAACTCTCTCCTTCCTGATATGTCCATCGTATTGTGTCATCTTGGGGATTATTTCTCATTCAAGAACTAATCCCTAGATGACACAATATAATAGAGTCTCGTCACAACCCACTACTTACCATTTTTTTCATTCCATAATGTAGGAACTGATGCGAGTATTTATGTATATTTTAGTCACTTTTGACATATAAGAATTGAAATTAAGAACACATTCAGCCATGCAACTTAGCCATGCTATCTGCAAGCAAGGCAACTAGAATCTAGATGGTATATAATTCAGGAATTTTTGTTAATCTTCCTTTTCTTTTGTTGAATTTATAGGAGAGCTCAATTGTGATGTTGAGCTGTATTTTTCTCCAAGTGTATAGAGGTTGCGCGGCTGAAAGCAATGTTCAAAACTACATTTTCTAATGAATATCAAATGTTCAAAATGAGCCCATTGCTCTAAATAAATTTTTTCCGTACTTCTTCACTAAGATTAACTTGTTCATTTACTTATTTATTTTTAACGCTAGATACTTGGGTATATACTGTATAAACACAAATTACTCTTCCAATGAAAAGTATTTCTTCATACAAAAAGCCTAAGAAAACACATATTTCTGGACATCAGCTTCCAAATAACATAATTATTTCACTCCATAAAATAAGCATTACAACAACTAAGAGAACAATTACGAAACTCATGGCTTCCCTCTCCACATGCTAAATCATTTTACGATTTGAAGCACCTCCATTTATCTGTAGATGCATATGGAAGCTAAAATAACTTGATTAAGCAGTGGCATAAACCACCGTCATAGCCTTACCCTGCCCACCTTAAAAACACACGAGTAAGACAAACCAACGCTCTCCTTCCTGATATGTCCATCGTATTGTGCCAACCTGGGATTATTTCTCATATAAGATGTAATCCTTAGATAACACTATATGATATTGTGACTCATCATAGCCCACTACTTACCACCTTCTTTATTCCATGATGCAAGAACTGATTTGAATATTTAGGTATTTTTCGGTCACTTTTGACATGAGGATATAAATTAAGAACACATTCAGTCATGCAACTTAGCCATGTTATTTGCGAGCTAGACAATAGTTGGCTACAACATTAATTTTGACCTTGACTACGGTTATGATATTTACGAAAATTTAAAAATTAAAAATCTAGAATGTAGATGGTATATAATTCATGAATTTTTAGTGTTCATTTCTGGCTAAAGGGCAATTTTGTTAATCTTCCTTTTCTTTTGTTGAATTTATAGGAGAGTTTAGTTGTGGTGTTGAGGTGCATTTTTCTCCAAGTGTATAGAGGTTGCTCTGTTGCACCGTTTTGGCGCCTTCTAATGATATTTTCTATATAAAAAGAAATTTGAAATTTCTAGTTGAAAACAATGTTCAAAACTACATTTTCTGATGAATATCAAATGTTTAAAACTAGCCCATTGCTCTAAATAAATTTTCAGTTCCGTACTTCTTCGCTAAGATTTACTTGTAGTTTCAATTGTAGTTCATTTACTTATTCATTTTTAATGCTAGATACTTGAAGTTTTCTTATAATAAAAAAATAAAAGTACTCGGCCTGAAAAATAACAGAAGCACTCCTAAAATGGATATAAAAAGACTCATGTATCAACACATTCAAAAACAAATCCCAAGTTCATATTGTACCTGAGCTAAGGGAAAGAGCTTTGGGAGAAGAATGCTCCGACGTTATACCAACAGAATTCTGTTCTTCAATCTTCAAGAAGCAAGACTTTGCTGTGGATGGTGATGCGACAACTTGGAAGCCAAAGCTAGGTGATCTTTTGGCAATCTCCAATTGATCAACTTCCTAGGCTTCAGATTCATTTGGATCTTTGGAAACAGAGCCTTGCGCATCAAAATATGGTGAATCTAAAACCATCTCTAGCTGTCAGCTAACAAGATTGAGATGCATATCACACTGGATTAATTTCTCATAGTATTTGTTTAATAGGCCTTGTGTGCATTGCAGAAAATTTTGCATACAAATATCACAAAGTGCATCATGTCAGATGTTCAGAGGTTAAGAACCCTGGCTACAGACACACGTCTAAAACAAAATAGAGAAAAAAAAGGAGTGCATTGCACAAATGTGTCAATACGATAAACTCATACATATGGATGGCGGATATCTTTATTAAAGGCATAAGAGGTGACAACACCATAATTTGGTGATCCTATTGTACATGGTCAAACACTTGGAGCGGTGGTGAGAAACCTTTCCTGTAGGAGAGCAATCATCTAGTAGAGTTGGGTTGGTTTCAAATTTGAATTTGAACAGCAAAGAACACAACTCCATGGAAGTATTTTGTGCTCATTGACGTCTCACACCCAATCAAATAGGAAGTGTCAATGCTAAAGGGTTGCCACAAGTGTGTATATATGCGGGGCGTTGAATTTGTCCAGACCCACTTGCATTCCTACTGCATCTCTCTCCCTTGCCGGAGAATAATTCTCTTGCGTGATTAACACCCTAATGGCATTCCTTTCAATGGTGATCCTTGAATCATCAGCTATGCCACATCTCAAGGTATATTGGATGTGTATTATTCAGGAAAGGGAGCACATCCAAAAAAAAAAAAAAAAAAAAGAGGGGGACAAAATATTTATGGATTTTGTTAATGTGTGTCTTTAGGGCACATGTTAAGATGCTTAAAATTGTTGTACGTCACCATGACAATGAGTCCATTAAAGAATGCACAATGCCTTTCAAGATTTTTTTAACATGTGCCTAAAGGCACACATTAACAAGACCCCCAATATTTATTAAAGAAAGTGAAGCGTAAGGTTAAGATGAATGATGAATCATACTTTCTGCCACACTGTTTTGCAAAGCAGACAAAGCTTCATGCATCTAGCACGAACAAGAAGTAACTGTTAATAACAATAACACTCATGCAACAATGATTGTCACTTAGAATAATAAGTCTAATGACATAGCTACATTATAATTTTTCTTCTCTTCACTACATCAAAGATATAATACAAACTATCATGAAGAAGAAGAAGAATGAGTTAGATAAGTACAAATAAAATGCCACTAATGTCCATCAGTAAAATTTGTAGTTGCCCGCCATAAGGTATGCTTCTTAGGCTGTGGATTCGTCTCCTTGAAGAAATGGGGCGGCCTAGCCAGCTGCAACAAACAGAGAATGCTAGTGTCCACATTAACAATTTTGTAAAAAATATATTAACTACAGTAGGTGCACATGTCTAGTACGGTTGCATGGAGACAGCAAGTAAAAGGAAACACCATACAATGTTATAAATTTTATGCATTTCGGAAAGGGGTTTGAAAAGAAAGGCTTCACAGTTCGGACTCCCGCGGTTCTAAATCTAGTCTCACAAGTGCAATGTGAAACTGATAAACACAAAAGAGTCCAATCCGGTAAATCTTTTGGAAAATCAATTTTAAATCAAATAATGCCAAAATTGGACTATTTTGCCAGATACAAAGTCACCACCTAAATATTTTTGTTTTGGGAAAATTTAGGAAACCCTGACTCGTGCCAATGGCCACATGTCCATCATCACCAAAGCTACCTCGGCTCGGGAACTTAGGTATGAGAGGGGAAGGTCCTGAAATGGGCACCCCCGCTTGCCCGATCAAAGATCGGCCTCTACTAAACATGATATGTTATTTTATAGACATATGTGTTCTTGTTCCAGTTTATTAGCTAACTTACTATGTGATGGGCATAGCATACAAGTATAGACTCAATCACTCAATTTGGAACAAAACAACTCATGTTTGTTTTTCGAAAATGGTTTGAAAGTGCTACTCGCAAGTAGGCTAAAACGCAGATTTTCCACCCTCAAGTGGGCTTTGAAACACGATTTTGCCACTTCGCAAAGTGGGCTCAAAACTCACAATCATCGAGTTGTTCCAATTCAGGCAATCAAGCCTCCACCCACAAGCATTCATGCAGTTATAGCAATTAAGCAAATAGCGTCATGGCAAGCATGCTATCATGGCAATCACTTACAGTGTACTCCAAGCCAAAACAAAAGACTAGTTAGAAATATACATGATCCTAACTATGTCAACAATGCCTAATGTAACACATGCAAAGATACAACTAAAATAGGCTCGGCTATCTAGAATGGCATATGAATACAACACTTGATAACATGCTTTGAAACACGCATTCAAGAAAGTGTATTGAAATACAATGCAGTTTGAATGATACGCCGAGCCCGGTGCATGCAAAATAAATGAATGATGCACGCATGCAAGCATAAGTATGCTAATTGAAACATTCCCTAAAACTAACCATCAAAAGCTGGTAAATAAAAGGGAGAAAGAAATGGGGGTTGGAAGACATGTACACACACAAGCACCCTTATTACAACATTGCGCCCTCTCGACGGAGGGTCCGAATGAAAGAGAGCTAACTAGCTACGCTAATTAAGCTAACTATTACAAACCAACTAATTAACTAACTATTCTAGCTAATTAGTTACAACAAAATTGAATAACTAGCTAATCTAAGCTAATTAGTTACAAACCAAATTAATCAATTAAACACTTAACTAATTAATTACAAAATGACTAAGCTAATAAACTAATTAGCTAAACAATTCAAATGAAAGGCCCTGGGAAGCGAAGGAGATATGCATGCTCGGTTGCATCCTCCCGGAAATGCATTGCCTTGCCATAAGTCGTCTCTGTTTGCACTCGCAATGACCTCAGAACATCGAACACACTTTCAGGTTGCATCTAACCCAAAACGGGAGCATTCTGGACAATTTTGCAGCAAGTGGCCGGCTGACCACTTCAACTGGTCGGCAGGCTAATGCAAGTGGCCGGCCGGCCACTTCCCTTTTCCAGAACCTCAATTTTGCTGCAATAGAGATCAACAAAGGCACAACAATGTATTTACAAGGAAATGTGTGTGCAACTACTCTCCTTATCATTTCTCAAGCTCAAAGGAGCGTAGTACTCGGCACTCAAGCCACGAATCACACATCTCAATGCATGATGGCCAAAGAGCCAAGTTCGCACAATATTAGTGAATGCACAAACAACACATAAGAGCCTCCACCTCTATCATGCATGATCAAAAGGGTTGGTGACCAAGAAACGCAACACATTTCATCACTTTGAGTATGAAACGTGCCACATTCCTTGTGTTTGGATTAACGTCCGATCCAAACACAGTGCAATGCAAACAAGATGCTTATTTTCAATGCAAATATGACATGCGCAAGACCCTATCATGTAAACAATGCATGCATGGCATGTTTGGAAGCTAAGGCATCAAGGCTAATGAAGTGTATTACGCCTGAGGCGTGCACTACAATGCTCAAATGATCAAACCACATATGGACAGACCTAAAATGCTCCAAAATAGTGGCCAAAACACTCTAAAACTTAGGCCCAAAAGCAAGGAACGCATGCTCATTGGTTTGCTCGCAAGCAACACACCAAGCTTAATTTTCAAACGAATTGAAAGAGCGACATATGTAAGAGCATGACAAAGGTACAAGCACTGAAATCATATGCCAAATGATGACATATCATGCAAACAACACAAGTATGGCATGCCAGAGTCCTTAAGCATTAAAGCTAGCGAAGTACACAACACTAGGGCTATACAATACAATGCTCAATGGACTAAACCAACCCTAGATAGACCTCATGCATGCCAAAATAGCGGCCAAAGTGCTCTGAAATGGTAGCATGAAAGGCAAGATAATGATGCTCACACATTGGCTCATCAACAAGGCATAAGGGACCAACTCATAAACACAATTAAAGAGTGATAAACATGAGAGTATGACAAGGCTATATGCTCTGAAATTATGTGTTTAATGATTCCATTTCACATAAACGTCACAAGTAATGCATGGTAGAAGGCCCAAAGCATAAGGCTAGTAAAGGGCACTACACAAGAGGCATGCAATACAATGCACAAACAACCAAACCAGCCCAAAATAGAGCTACAACATGGCAAATTAGTGGCCAAAACATGCTCAAGCTAAGGCTCAAAAGAGTAGAAAATCATGCTCCTTTGGTAGCTCACAAATAAGGCACAAAGGCACTACTCTCAAAAGTCTCAAGGAGTGAAAGAAGTAAGAACATGACACATGTATATGCTCTGAAATAGCATGTTAAATGATGTCAAGACATGCAACCATCACAAATATAGCATGCTATGGTGCTCAAAACTCAAGACTAGCTAAGGTACTTGCACCATAGCCATATCAAGCAAGCCCCAAAGGACCAAGATGACTCAAAACAGTCCTAATGTGAAGCCCCTGAAAAATGTTTTCTCTAAGAAAAAAAAATAATAAACAAAAAACAAAAAAAAAATGTTTAAATTATTTGCTTAAAGCCCCTCAGTTACTAGAATTATTTCGAATCTTAGTATTTTTTTTATCGAAACAGGAATATCCTTAATAGTGGCCCATTCATATTCCTAGTGCCCATTTAATTCCAACTAGTGTCTTTTCATAATCTAACTAGTGTCCATTTAATTCCAACTAGTGTCTTTTCATAGTCCAACTAGTGTCCATTTAATTCCAACTAGTGTCCATTAGTGGGCTTTAATGAACAAATAAATCCTAACTTGTCCTTTCAATTCCATGTTACACCAAGTTGCCTATAAATATCACCAAGCAACACTCTCACACACCCACATTCAACTAAAGGAGAGGAAGGTGAACAAGAGAGAAATTTTGAGAGGAAGAGGAAGGAAGAAGAGAGCCATCTTGTTCAAAGCTTAGCAAGTAAGCCACAACACAACCTTCTCTTTCATTTTCCCTTTTTCAAATACATGTTCTTAGGATTCTAAATAATGTTTTTCAGATCTGTTATTTATGAGTTACTTGTGTTAAAAATGCTAGGAGTTGTGTATTGATTCAATCTCTCTTGTATTTATCTCATTTCGGTACAAAACCATCTTTTTTTTCCATATCAATCTCTCAACTTTCCAAGGGCACACTTTCAAGCAAACTTTCTGAGTTAAATATATGTCGGTTAGCATGTTTTCTTCACAAAAGAAACGAAAACTTTCCCTTGGTGGAACCCTTTTCTCATAAATCTTCTTGTTTTGGATATCTACCTTAGAATCTATTTTTACAGCCCACTTTCCAAAATTCAAGAAAAATGTGTAAAATTATTCTTGACCACTATTTTAGGTCAAAATCTTCCTTAAGGAGTTATCTTTCAACTAAAATTGGTTTCATCGAAAAAAATTAAGCGGTTTGCAAGAAAAGCATACTTTCGTAACGATCGACGGGTCTGGACAGAATCTGGACAGCGCTGGAATGTTTTCTAAATAACTTAAAATCTGGAAAAGCAAACCCATTTCCGAAAAATGTTCTAGAAATAGACCAAATTCTCTACGAACTATAGGAAGACCGAGTCCGGTGAAGGATCTAAAATAGTCCTTTCATTTTAATCTTTATGTGATATTAAATCTGGAAATTTAGTTATGTATGGATGTTTTATGCCCTTGTATTCATGAAAATGTTTAATAGCTTATGATCATATCTTGGCATGATATTGTACGGGTTATGTTATGTTATTTATCTTCTCATCTTAAGGATGCGTGCTTATGTGGATATTATTATCTAGTAAGTTGGACTAACCTTGATTGAAACATTTAACTCAACGGGAAACCTAATTGGAAGGGTATTGGGTTTTCGAGCACTTGAGTAATGAAAAGATGAGAATATGTGATATATGGTTTGTTGGGATGCGTTCCCTATTCGGAAGTTAAAGTCTTGCGCAAGTGGTTTTCAGAACCCTTGAACGGAGCGGTTGTATTCGGACCCTAGGTGGTTTGGTGTGAGGAGGGTTTTGGGCAAGGCCCTATTTCACCGTCTCTTTTGAGGCCCTGCGGTTGGCGCTACGCTGTATATAACCGATGGTAGGCATCCGAGGTTAGTTCTACAACAAAGCAGCAAAAGAGGAGGCATACCGAATAATTCGAATCCGATTCTTGTGGTTGGGAGGACGAAATCTCTTTGGGGGATTTCTAGTTTACTAACATTTAATTTGTAACCATTTATTTGTTTATTCGTGTATAATGCTTTACTACTTGATATTATATTTGTGATTGTGTATTGGACTCGGGAAAAAGGTATGGGATGTGTGTGTGTTTACTGGGCATTCAAAGCTCACGGCCTGTTATGCCAAGTGCCGAGGAGGAACATATAGCTGGAGACAATGAGCCTGAAACCTTCGAAGACCTTTGGCTATCTTAGAAAAGCTAAAAATTTCTCTCTTGGTATTTTTGTAAGACTCGTACGAAGATTTAAATTTTCTTTTTGGGATATAATGTAATGGAACAAGATTTTGAAATTAAGGATATTATGGTTGTTATGTATTGGTATTCTATATAATTAGATGTATATACCTTATTGTTGCTTATGAGACCTTGTGTCAATACTTGTTAGGATCTGTAAAAAGGGTAGTACTTACCTGGTTATTGACCATATGACTCATTGGTGACGTTTCCTACTCTTGTAACCTTAGATAAACCCTGTATTCAATGGTTAATATTTTATCTGATGTTCCCGATTTTTGGGGCGTAACACCTAAGGCAGGTTAAAACAATGCTAGAAACATGATGGAGAGTAACCAAAATAAGCTAGCATGGTAAGCCAAAGCACTAAGCATGCAAGGCCAATGAGTGGGATTACACTACAAGTACCAAAACCAAGCAAGAGGTGACTCCACCAACCAAAATCAGAGTTTTAATATGGCAAAATAAGACCAAAAATATGCTGGAATGGTAGCCCAAAAACTTGGATAAGCATGCATAGAAACTAGCTCATGGTCAAGGCATAAGGCATAACTCTCCAAAAGCATTGAAAGAGTGACACATGTGAGAGTATGACTACATTACATACACTGAACTCATGTGAGAAATGAGTCCAAAGCATGCAAACAACTCAAGTGAAGCATGCTAGAGACTTTGAAACTCAAAGCTAGTCAAGGGCTTTCACACTACAACTACACAGAGCAAGCCTCACATGGCCAAGACCACTTGAAACAGAGCTTAAGCATGTTAAAACATGGATAAAATCATGCTGGAGTGTAGTTAAAATAGGCTAGAATGATGAGCCAAAGTGTCAAGCATGTAAGGCTAAATGGCAAGATTACACTACAAGTGTAAAAAGCATGCATAAGGTGACTCAACCAAACCAAAACAGAGTTATGCCATGCTAAAATAAGACCAAAAATGAGCTGAGAACAAGCCAACACATGTTAGAAAAACATGCTCACTAATTAGGCCAACAAGGCATGGAACCAAGAAGCAAGGAGGGGAGGCCACCCCCTCCTATTTTGGACTTCAAAACATGGTTTCTACCACTGAAATTCCTCTGAGTTTCAGTGGTAGAAAGGCCAAACAAAGGGTGCCTCCAAGGCTTTAAAAGAAGGCACCAACCTCAAGCAAATAAGACACACAAGAGTGTGAAACACCCCCAACACCAAAGAGGCCTTAAACAACCTTTCTTAACACTTAAAATCAGAGCTTTTTGTAGTTAACAACTAGGCCTAAATTAGCATGCAAAGGTGGCTAAGCTCTTAACCAAAACAAAGCTTTTAAAGGGACAAGTGCCTTACCCTTGGAGCACAACAGCAAGGAGGCAACCTCAGCAACAAATCCGAACCAAATGCACTCCAAAGACCTCAAAACAAGCTCCAATGGACCTCAACTCCAAAGTGAAGGTGCTTAACTAGGTGTCTTAGTGCAAAAGTATGAAGAAAACTCACTTTTAGACTCAATATAGCACAAATATAGAGAGAGAGAGTGAGAATTCTAGAGAGAGAGGGATATTTTTGCTCTGGAATATCTGAACCATTCTCAAGGAGGAAGAGGCTCCCTTATATAGACAATGCAAGCAAAAAGCTTGCTCCATCTCTCCATACACATGTATGGAGGATGAGTTTAGTGAGCCACAGTTGGCTCAAAATATCTGAAAATATCTAAAAAGGAGAAAAAAAGGCTGCCGGCCAGTTTAGTGGCCGGCCGGCCACTTTCACTAGCCGATCGGCCACTCTTAAGTGGCCTACAAGGGAGGAAAGTGGCCGGCAAGGCACTCTCCTCTCCCCAAGGCAAGGGACAACAAGGGTTGGCACAAAAACCAAGGCCAAAACACAAAGTGTTAAGAGGCTCAAAGACAAGGCACTCAGCCGAGACCTTCGAGCGCTCAAAACAAGCACAAACATGCGCAATCATCGTGTGCGCAAACGATGACGTCTGAGTCTTAAGGTCGGTCAAAAATGGGGTATCTACAGTTGCCCCTCTTTGACAGAACTCGGAAGTCATGAAATGACGGGAGTGAATGTCAAAGCCCAGAGACGACCCATTTTTGACAAGGCCGAATACTTAGACGAACAGGCAAGATAACAAAGAGATGCGTCCGCAGGCAGGGGCAAGATGCAAATGACATGCACAATGCAGAACATAACTTATGATTATGCAAAGAGGACTGTAATAAAGCATTTATGCAAAATAAATACAACATTTTAAGCAAATGTAATGCAAAGAAATGCTACAGCAAACTCATACATAAGCAAGTAAACACGAACCAAACTACATCTCATGCAGAAAGGATGTACAAAAATTATGCAATCTTAACGAACACAGTGAGCATGTGTGACAGATACACAAAGCGAACGTGTGATAGATACACAAAGTGAGCAAAGTGTGATAGATACACAAAGCAAACGTGTGATAGATACACAAAGTGAGCAAAGTGTGATAGATACACAAAGGGTGAATGAAGTGTGATAGATACACTAAGTGAACAAAGTGTGATAGATACACTAAGTGAACATGTGTGATAGATACACAAAGTGAGCAAAGTGTGATAGATACACAAAAGGAGCAACGTGTGATAGATACACAAAGGGTGAACGAAGTGTGATAGATACACTAAGTGAACAAAGTGTGCTAGATACACTAAGTGAACATGTGTGATAGATACACAAAAGGAGCAAAGTGTGATAGATACACTAAGGGTGAACGAAGTGTGATAGATACACTAAGTGAACAAAGTATGATAGATACACTAAGTGAGCATGTGCGATAGATACAAAAAATGAACAAAGTGTGATAGATACACTAAGTGAGCATGTGCGACAGATACAAAAAATGAACAAAGTGTGATAGATACACTAAGTGAGCATGTGCGACAGATACACAAAATGAACAAAGTGTGATAGATACACTAAGTGAACAAAGTGTGATAGATACACTAAGTGAGCAAAGTGTGATAGATATACAAAGGTGAACGAAGTGTGATAGATACACAAAGGTGAACGAAGTGTGATAGATACACTAAGTGAGCAAAGTGTGATAGATACACAAAGGTGAACGAAGTGTGATAGATACACTAAGTGAGCATGTGCGATAGATACAGGAAATAAACAAAGTGTGATAGATACACAAAGTGAGCAAAGTGTGACAGATACACTAAGTGAGCATATGCGATAGATACACAAAATGAACAAAGTGTGATAGATATACTAAGTGTGCATATGCAATAGATACACAAAATGAACAAAGTGTGATAGATACACTAAGTGAACAAAGCGTGATAGATACACTAAGTGAACAAAGCGTGATAGATACACTAAGTGAACAAAGCGTGATAAAACAAAGCGTGATAGATACACTAAGTGAACAAAGTGTGATAGATACACTAAGTGAACAAAGTGTGATAGATACACTAAGTGAACATGTGCGATAGATACACAAAACATAATCAATCTTAAACGGAACTTCTCTGAATGAACCGCACATCCAATGTTTCCTGGTTGCGCCAGCTTCAAATGAACCGTACATACAATATCGTGCATGAATGAGAAAGAAAATTGATACGTACAATGCAATACAATGCATGATGTTTAAGGAATGCAATAAACAAACATAGCGGCACTTTAGAATGCACCTCATGGGGTGAGTGGCGATGAACCGCTCTACTCTGACGGGGATCTCCCCTTGTGTTCTTCGAACTCTTACCTTGCGTTCCTCGAACTCTTTCCTTCAACTCACAGTATAAAGGTTTTGATATGCTGACAAGGATTCTTCACGTAAAACACTTTAGATGCTACTTTTCTTCCTGACCATATTCACAACTTTCCCTATTCTCCAACGGGGTGATAGACTAGGTTGGTTCAGTATCCAGAATTGAGGTGCATACACGCTACCTCAACTTATGGGGCTTCCATACAGATTTCAAGTTGGGGATACACCCTTGGGTATTTAAACCAGACTTTAGTCTCAGAAATCTCGAACCTTTGCGTTCTAGGAATCAACCATTCGAACTCTAGTTTCCACCGTCGTAGTTGGTCTCCTAGGAACTCATTGCAAACATAGCCAAGATGTCTCCGGCAGGGAAATGGTGCTCAGGGATAGCGCTCCTGATTGCCATTTTGGCTTGAAGCAGGCTTGAGCTTGAGCTTGAGCTTGAGGTAGAGGCACACTCATACTTCGGAGCATTGACAAGGCCTGAGAAGGTGCATATGGAATGCAACCTCGGAAATTACTGAAGTTGAAACACACTAAGATGCTCCAAATTTTCCCTCGTTTCTTTTGCTTCACAGTCTGGAACCTATATAGCTTCAGATAGGTCCTTGTTCTACTGTTCTCACATAACCTGGGTTAAACCTTGCAGTTTTATGAAAGAACAAATTCTGTATTGCACAAATGTGGAGAATGGCACAACACTTTGAGCACGAAACGATTTTATTTTGGAATTTGAAATTGAGAAATGAGTTTTTGACCAGGTATTGAGCATACGACAGACCATAGCCAAAACGACTCAACAACGGAAAAACAAAGGCAAAACAACCTAAACACATCTATTGACACTCGAAACGACTTAAAACAAGAATCGAGACGAACAAAAACACAACACACACGACACTCAGACGCATTACAAAGCTGAGAGACCTCTCGGTTCATGAGGAGCCTGTTTCTTCGGGTATTGTTTCCCACCCTTTCTGATTTGTGATTCTCACATCACTCTGGCACTCAATCTCTTGTTTTCTGAAAAAGCCATTTTCTCACTTTTTCTCTCAGCGCACATCTCTCTATTCTTTAATCTCTCTTATTTTTTTATCCCTCCCCTGGGTGGTCGATGGATAAATAGGAAGTTGTAGGCTCTTGCCCCTAGTATTCTACTAGATTCTCCTTTTTCCGCTCACAACTAGTGAGCTCTCCCACACAGGGGTTGCACTACAACTGGGTGTGCAGAAGATCTGCAACTGACATTGGTTGACGACGCCCTTGGCTAGTTTGGATGTGATCAGACCTGCCCAGATGAGGAAGTGGAATATTCTTGTGAGACCCCTAACTTTTGTAAACCCTATTAGGTCCCTTACTTTTAAATTATTTCTTTGAAATCGCTCAACTTCTTAATTAATTGCAATTTTAACCCTAGGATCAAAATACATGCACCAACTGAAAACCCGCAAACCCTAATCGATTTCGGAAACTTGGAAATAATTTCAAATACTCTAATTGACTCCCTAAATATGAAATTACCACTTGAAAACCATAGGTTTTTTTCCGGTCTTTATTACGTTCGTCGGTTGATCGCGTTTTTGTTCGAAACAAGAAATTCAAACCGAATTAGATTCTCTAACCCTAACTTAGTTAAATTCTATTCTAAAATAAATGTTCCAATTCATAAATTAAGGCCTTAGCCCTCATATTTTACTTAAATCACAAATTGACCCCAAGTTAGTACCATTGTATATATATATATTTGTACCTCTTATTCATCAAATCTTTTTGTACACAATATCTATGGAATTTGTACACAAAATAAATAGGAAAATCTCCCCAAATCTTGAGCACATGGCTAGCCATCATACCTCCTAGGCTATAATCATTGTACTTTAGTACAAACAAATCTCTTGAAATCTTGGAGCAATGATGACCTTGGTACCTATAAAGATTTTCTATGAGTGTACTTCTAACTAAAAGGTATTTAAATTAGCCCTAAACCTAACCAGATCATAATTAAATACACAAATAAGGTTCCAATACATGAGTTTAATTTCAAGCCCTCACTTCTTTTATTAATTTCAAGATTTGCCCCAAACTAGTACATGTACTTTTTATACCATAGCACCATCAAATCAATTTGTGGATCTATCTATATACATTGGGAATATGTCCATAGTACTCAAAAATTGAATAAAATATTCCACATTTCTCTTCCCCATGGCCGGCTAACCTAGGAGAGTGTGAGGGACCAATTTTCAAGACTTGTAATTATGACATTCTAGAAGCAAAGTACCAAGTACAAGGGTTATGTTCCCAACCTAGTTCGATTCCAACTAGAGGCCAACTAAATCTTGTCTAATCACATAATTAAGTCCCCTAATCACTCCCTATGCCATTAGACTCCAAGTAAATCCAAACTTTTCAAACCAATTCCAACTAATGGGCCTTTGTGTCTTTTCACACCAAATTTGCCTATATATACAACCACCCACTTAGCATAGCATCCACAAACAACACACACACACCTACATTCGGCCTAGAGGTAGCAAGAGAAAAGTCTTGAGAGGGAGAGGAAGGAAGATGAGAGCAATCTTGTTCAACTTGGCCTAGCCTAGCAAGTAAGCCACAACACAACTCTCTCTTTTATTTTCCTTTTTCAAATACATGCTCTTAGAAGTTTTAAACATTCATTTCAAAATTTTTTTTGATAGTATTCCTGTCATACCCCTAACTCGCCCCTAAAAGTTTTGGGCATGACCTAATCAGAAACAGACACTTAACCTGCTATATAAAATATCCGGGGCCTAAATGGAAGCGTTGATATAATAGAATAACATGCAGACACATCCATTGAGCTACTACAAACATACCAGGACCCTGACTCGAAATTAAATTCTTAGTGAACATGCATCTGAAATTAAGTTACATACACATTTACAAGTCCAGCCCAGAGATTGGGCATACAACAAAATATTAGATACAAACAACTTTGGTCAACAAAACATTTGTAGGTCTGACAAAACTGCCCTAGCATGCAAAAGGCTTCTCCATGTGCCTGGTTGTACTCAGGTTGACAAAAGATAGACGCTAACGATGCTAGGACTGACCTCCAAGTTGATTTCCTACAGAATCAGACAAAATGACAGAGTGAGACAAGCTCAGTGAATAATAATACTTAAGCAGTGTAATAACCAAGTTTAACCACAATACATAATAATGCATTCACAAAAATAAAATCTAGAAGTGAGTCTGATATGGTTTTATTTGCAGAACGGCCTTTGGCCTAATGTTACAGTTATAACAGAACGGCCTATTGGCCTAGAATTATCAGAACGGCCTTTCAACCCAGAATAGCCGTACGGCCCAGAACAGCCTTTCAGTCCAGAACGGCCTTACGGCCCAGAACGGCCTTTCGGCCCAGAACAGCCTTTCAGCCCAAAACATACAAATATGTACGTATATCTTTTCAAGATTTCATTTCCATTGGGTTCCAATCAATACATATGCTAAGATCGTAACTGACGGAAAACAGAATGGTATTAACACACATTAGTGGTAATTCAATGTACAGTCGATGTATTATTACTCACAGTGTTGTGATGGCGTGTTAGTTCCTCCCGGAGTGTGCCCTGCACACGATTACAACTTGTAAATTAGTTTTCTTTCCTCTTAAATCATTGAGGAATCATTCCCTGTGTCATTACACTTCACACGAATTTATAACTATCTTAAAATCATCAAAAAAATGTTCTAACAATACCAGAGAGTCAACCACACAAAACTGAACAAACACATTTTATTTTCTGAAAATAAGTCCCCCGCTCGAGCGCCACTTTGGCCGCTCGAGCGGACTGTACAAGTCGCAAAACTGCTGGGAGGTCGATTTTCCCGCTCGAGCGGGCTTTCCGCCGCTCGAGCGGACCAAGCAAATTCTGAAATTCTAAACTTGCAATTTGAGTTCCAACCTGGTATCTACAACTTCAATCTCCCTTTTGCAAAACAACAACCTCAAATTTAAGAAAATCAAGACCCAAAACACTTGAGAACCAACTTAAATTTCCATCACAACTTCTAAACAAATCTACATGCAACATATACAAGATCAAGCCTTGAATTGAGATGAAAAACCATGAATATACACCTATAATCTTCATTTCTTAAAATCCATGGAGGTTTCCCTCTCATTTACCAACTATAAACATAATTCCATGAGGTGATGTTATCAAAACCAAAGATTGAAGTAGAATTTCATACAACACCTAAATGAATTGTCACAATAACCAATTGAAGAGAAACCCTCATAAATCAAATATGAATCATACATACACATAAATTTCAACCCTTAAGTTGCCATAACAAGAAGAACTTGAGTTTACCTTGAATTAAATCCCACAACTCTAACAATTTTGCCAAACTTTCTTGTTGAATCACTTTTCCCCCAATTCTTCCTCTCCACTCTCTCTTATTTTTCTCCCTAGAGGTCTCACGTTTTTTATCTTAGGCTCAAAACAAGACTTAGAGATATATATGCAAATATAAAAGCATATAACACGAAATCCAATCGCATTATCATTCCGAAATTGAAATTTTATAAACGTGCTTAATATTACCAGAAAATTATGCTGATCACATATATATAGTCAATTTCAGATAATTAGGCCGTTAAGGCCTCCAATTTCAGGTTCAAATAATTCAAGTGTAACAGATAATGTTCTTAATCAACAGATCGGAATTCATTTTTCTAAGTTTCGTTTAATTCCCTGTAATTTCCCGTAGAATTTCATAATATGCCTTCGAAAACACAGAAGAGAGGGCTGAAAAGATACCAGAATCATGTACGAGGGTCGGGCTATTACAATTCCCATGTTAAAAATGAAACGAGTTGAGCCTTGATTCTACCCTTCTTGTATTTCTCTTAATCGGTATAAGACTACCTTTTTCCATATCAAACTCTCAAAATTTCCAAAGGCACACCTTCACCTTAAATTTCTGAGTTTAATACATATTATTTATCATGTTTTCATCACAAGAGAAGGGAAAAATTTTCCCTAGCCGACCTCTTTTCTCATCAACTTTCTATTTTCAAGAACTATGCCAGAAAAATCTATTTTACAGCCAACTTAAAAAAATTCTAGAAAAATGCATAAAAATCTTATGGACCTCAATTTTATGTAAAACTCTTCCTTAATGAGTTATCTTTCAATTAAAATTGGTTTCATTGAAAACAAGCGCGAGGTTTGTGACAAAATCTGATTTTCGTAATGATCGACGAATCTGGACAGCGCTGGAGCATTTCTAAAATAGCTAAAAATCTAGAAAAGTTACCACATTTCCGAAACATGTTATGAAAACTAGATTGAAATCTATACGAACCATTTGAAGGCTAGGTTCAGAAAATATCTGAAATAGCCCTTTTGATTTTAATCTTTAAATGGTACTGAATCTGGAAATTTCGTTTTGCATGGATGTTTTATGCTCTTGTGTACATGAATATGCTTATTAGTTTATGATCATGTCTTGGTATGATATTTCATGTGTTATGGTTATGTTCCTTATCTTCTTCATTTTAATGATGCTCATGCTTATGTGGATATTACTATCTTGTTGAGTTTGTTCTAACTTGACTTAAAACATTGATTCAAACGGAAAACTTAATTGGGATGGTATTGGGTTTTCGATCACTTGAATAATGAAGAGATGATAATGTGTTATGTATGGATTGATGGGACGTGCTCCCTAATTAAAGATTAAGTCTTGCGCAAGTAGTTGTCACGTAAACCCTAGAATGGAACAGACGTATTCAGACTCTTTGCGATGGTTTGATTGGTGAGATAAGGTTAGGTCCGGATGGGACATTCAGGATGATAAAACTTTTTTGGGAGGATAAGGTTGGATTCAGCAGAAAAAACCTTTTTATTTTCGCTGTCCCTTTTGAGGCCCTGCGGTTGGCGCTACGCAGTATATAACTGTTGGTAGGCATCCGAGGTTAGTTCTGCAACAAAGCAGCAAAAGGGGGAGTTCCGAATAGTCCGGTGTCCAATTCTTGTGGTTGGGAGGATGAATCTCTTTGGGGGATTTCTAGAATACTAACCACTGACATTATAACCTTTGTTATCTATTTGAATGACATGTTCCTTTCCTCTATTACTGAAATTGTTGTTATTGACTTGAATATCATGCTTCACTACTTGCTTGCTATAAATGTGATGATGTATTGGATTGGGAAAAAGGGACAGGGTGTGTGTGCGTTTACTGGACATTCAAAGCTCATGGTGTTTCATGCCAGGTATTGAAGACTATTAGACCGGTCGAAGGCAAAGCTAAAGCATTTGAGGGCGTACGGCTACCCTAGGAGGATTAGAAACTAGTTTGTAAACGTGTTTTGAGATTGTAAGTGATAGATCCCATGTTGTATTTAAGACATGATTTTGTAACTTGTATATATATAACATTTGTAACCTATCCTTATACTTCGTCAACTCATGTAGGCCTTGTGTTAATACCTTGTCAAGATTTGTCAAAAAGGTAGCTTTGCTATCTAAGGTGGTTGGACTTTGAAGGGAGGCTATTTTGACTCCTCCGACCTTCCTGGGATCTTGCTTGGTTATTAGCCAAAGGACTCATTAGTGACGTTTCCTACTCTTGTAACCTTAGATAAACCTTGTATTTAATGGTTAATATATTATCTGATGTTCCCGATTTTTGGGGCATTACAATTCTGCTCCATTCCAGTCTGTGTGTAACGCCCTAAAAAATAATACATAAATCATACATTCTTAACATCCATAGTTTAAGAGAATAAAGTACTTTTCCATCCATCAGAGTAGTCTTACAAGAAATATTACATGTTGACAACAAAAGTAAGTGCCCTGTTGTAGACACCCCATTTTTGACCGTCCTCAAGACTTGGACGTCACCGTTTGAACACTCGGTGATCATCCTTGTTTGTGTTCGTCTTGAGTTCCTGGAGGTCTCGGCTACGTGCCTTGTCTCAGGATCTCTCGACTCGACTGCTTTGTGTCTGGTTTTGCACCAAACACTTGTCTTTTGCCTTTGAGGGGTAGGGAATGGCTTGTTGGCCATCCCTACACTCCACCGGCCATGGCTTAAGGCCACCGGCTGTGTTTTGTTGCCATCGGCCAAATGTTTGGCCGATCGGCACTATGGATGGTCGACCGGCCATCTATTTTGGTCAAATTACATTTTTGGCTAGCCGACCACTGTTCATCTGCTTTTGCAGATATTTTTATGCCAGCTGTGCTAGCTGGCATACACTTTGCTCCCCTCCATACACGTGTATGGAGGGATCTCCCTCTTGATTAGCTTACTTGAGAAGCTTCACAAGGGAGAGCTCTATAAGAGGGAGCCTCTTCTCCCTCCATTAGGGTGAGACATTTTTTTCTGAGCTTTGAGTTTTAGGGTTAGGGTTTGTTCATATCCTTTCTCTATATCTCTCTTGTGTGTGTTTAGTGTGTGTTTGTTCATAGTATTGCACACAAACACCTACTATTAAACCCTCCCTTGGCTACTGAGGTACTAAGGAGTGTTCTTGGAGTTCTTGGAGCTGGTTTGGAGCCAAAGAAGCTGCTGGAGCTCCATTTGTGAAGAGGGTCTACAAGGGTAACAATATCACCCCTTTTTCCCCATTCTTGTATAGCTTTTTTACCTACCTTGCACCTATTTTCAAGCTTAGCATATAACATATAAAAGTCTTGGTTTTTCTTGCTCTAAATAGTTGTTTAAGAGTATTTTGGTGTTTGGGGTGGTTTGACCCCTCTTGGGGCTTGTTTGGCCCTATTTTTGTGCTATTTTGGTGAGCTCCGGGACCACCTTGTTTGTGCCTCCTCACCACTGAAATCTTGAGGGATTTCAGTGGTGAGCATGGTGCCTTGAGGTCCCAAGAAGGAGAGGGCCACCCCCTCCCCTTGTTGTCCTTGAAAAGGGCCATTTTTGCCTCATGTGTGAGCATCCTATTTAAGTGTATGTTGGCCATACCTTAACTGATATTTATGCTTATTATGTCATAATATAGCATTGTTTTAAGTTTGTTTAGACACACTTTGCATGCCTTGCATACATGTCCTGTAATGCCATCATTTAGCCTTAACATGTCTTATGCTTTGAGCCCTTGTTCTAGCATGTTTTTGGCCAAGCTTTGTGAAGCTTTTATGTTTGTTTTGGTCAGCTTGAGGTCTGTTTTTGGTTGCTTTGGTCGACCATGGCATGCTTTGTATAGCTACCTTACATTTTGGCTTGTTAGCCTTTGAGTTTTGGACAATGGTTGTATGTTTTGCTTGTCTTGCTAGTTTGATTTGGCATCATATTCTTGCATGTTTTCAGAGCTTTCCATACATGCCATGTACCCATGTTTAGCCTCTTTTAAGTGTGCTTAGAATTTGCCCTTTAATGCCTAAGTGTTGGTCCTTGTGTGCATGTATGATTGCATGTCATTTTGCCTTCATTCTTGAGCATGTTGGCCACTGTTTTGGGCCTAGTTGAGGGCTGTCCAAGTTAGTGTAAGTCCTTCCTTTGCATGTTATGGCATGCTTGCCTTGTATGTTGTCATATACTTGGCCCTTCACATGTGTTGCATGTTTGAATCATGATTGTATTTGGCATGCAATCTTTATTGATCAAGTTGCTTAACATGTTGCATGCCTTGCATGCTTGCTTGCATAAGTTGTATGTCTAGTATGCATTGTGCATTGCATGCCCATGTTGCATACTTAGTTAACATGCCTAGGTTGCATTACATGAGCATGCATGCCTTGCCTCTTGAATTGAGTATGATAGAGGTTGGGTTTCATTTGTTTGTTTGATGTGCATTGCATTACATTTGACATCAAATGGCATACTTGGTTACTTGGGCCATCACGCATTGAAATGCGTGATTGGTGGTCCGAGAATTGAGAACCATGTCCCTTTGAGTCATAAACATGATAAGGGATGTGATGGCACACACATTTGCTTGAAATGCATTGACATGCTATGTTTTGCCCTTTGCTGCTGTCAAAAACAGATTCTGCAGGAAGCTTTGGCCGGTCGGCTACATACAGTGCTGACCGACCAACAATTGGTGGCCGATGAGCATTCCCCGTGGCCGGTGACCATTCCCCTTAGCCGGTGGTGTTCCACAGTACTCAGAGAAGCAACCCTGGGACTTGTGCAGTCTTCAAAGGAGGAGAACAGTCAAAGCAGAGGCAACTTGTGCATGGCAGTGACTTTCTGAGCGGAACCGAGCACGCATAGCATTGGACCCTCTTCCCGAGGCTGTTTACTGTTTTTCTTTGCTTAGTTAATTTGTTAATTAATTAAGTGGACTGTACTATTTAATTAGCTAGTAGGTTAATTAACTTGTATATTCTTTTGGTCCCTCCGAGCGAAGGCGAATTTGTAATAAATGTGGGTGCGTGTGTGCATGTCTTCCAACCCCCACTTCTTTCTCCCTTTTACTTACCTGCTTTGATGGTTAGTATTAGAACATGTTTAATTTAGCATACCTTATGCTATGCATGCGTGCATCATTCATCAGTATTGCATGCACCGGGCTCGGCGCATCATGCCAACTGCATAAGTATTTCAAATCAAATTTGAATACATGTTATCTGTCCCATCTCACATGCCATCCATAGATTAGCCGAGCCTATTTTAGGTTGCATTTTGTATGCGATGCATTAGCCATTTTAACATGAACTAGGATCACGCATGATTACTAACTAGTTTATTGTTTTGACTCGGAGTACGCTGTAAGTGTTTTATGTTTTAGCATCTCGCACGAGTGTGAATGTTAACATGACAGCATGCTTACCATGTGGCTAGATGCTTATGTGATATAAATTGCCTGAATGCCTGTGGGTGAAGGTTGGATTGCTTGAGTTGGAACAACTCATTGAAATCCATATTTTAGCCTACTTGCGAGTAGCAAAATTCAAACCATTTTCCAAACAAACGAATATGCGATGCTTTGTTCCAAATTAGGCGATCTAGTCTATACTTTTGTGTTGTGCACATCACATAGTAAGATTAGCTAATTAATCGGAATAAGAACACATAACGTTTTCAAAATCGGATATCATGGTTAGTAGAGGCCGATCTTCGGATCGGGCAAGGGGGGGTGCTCATAGCTAACCTTCCCCAATCGTACCCAAGTTTCCGAGCCGAGGCAACTTTGGTGATGACAGACACGTGGCCTTAGGAAAACAAGTCAGGGTTTCCTAAATTCCCCCATTATAAAACATTTAGGTGGCGACTCTGTATCTGGCAAAGTAGTCCATGTTTGGCACTTCTTTCAAAAATCAGTTTTCTCAAAACGATTTGCCGGATTTGGACTCTTTGGTTCAGATTAAGAACCGTAACACAAAAAAGGAGTCCGAGCCGTAGCATGAGGCCCACGGGTGCGTCTACAGTTTCTGGCGACTCTGCTGGGGAGATTAGAGAGCTTGACTCGAACTCGTGATATCCTGTTTTGATTACACTTATGTGTTTCTTTGCATTGCATGTGCATTGGTGCGCCTAGGACACCGTGTTTGCCATCTGCCATTCCTGAACGGTTTGCCGGAGGCTTCTCTTGTCAAGACATGACCATAAGGCTGACCGGTTATGGGCTCTGACAGCATGGGAACACAAACCCCAGTTTTACCAGGACACCCTTTTGACCATTCGACCTAGTGCATATTCGGAATCCATAGTGACCATTCCAAACTAGGACAGGTTGCTTACCCGATGTTAGGTTGTTTGAAACCGCTGTGTGCGTAGTGAAACCCTAGCTCCTGACAAAATAGGACAGGGAAACCCAACCCCAATATAGGGGTGTTTTGGCTCTCTTTTACTTGCTATGTGCTTTTAGAGTGTATCTCTACAGGAACGCATAGACCAGTTTGCAAGTTTTAGTATCAGGCCCAAGGGCATTAGTATCAGTGTTTTGGGGAATCGGTTGTATCTGCGGGTAACAGATTCAGTGTTTTGGGGCAGTGATTTTGGGGAACAGTGATCAGTAGTAGAGTCAGCTACGTCTGTGTCTGTTCCGTTTGGGCTGAAATGCTGCTCGTTTTCCCTTTCAGTTCAGAGATTTGGGTTCAGAGATTTAGTGTTCTACCTAGCTGAGGTAAGGCAGATATCTGATCCGTCAGTCACCATTCAGTTCAGTGGACTTATGACGACCCAAAGTTCAGAAGAGATTGTGGTTATGACAGTCGTGAGCCCACATTCGAATTGATAGTGTTGCCCCTAGTGTAGTGGATAGGAACTCGACTGTCCTTCAATAATAAAATTCATTCTTTCAAATTCTGGGTTTTGCCTTTCTAGGCGGTCTTCATTGGGAAACGATTCAGTTTTAACTCTTTGATCACATCCAACCTTTTGCCCCTAGTTCAAGGACTGCTTCAAATCTTAA
The DNA here is from genome assembly GCA_036172215.1 of Camellia granthamiana. Classification (NCBI taxonomy): domain Eukaryota; kingdom Viridiplantae; phylum Streptophyta; class Magnoliopsida; order Ericales; family Theaceae; genus Camellia; species Camellia granthamiana. The sequence goes on from CM069912.1 coordinate 34,005,678, forward strand.
ATCACATCCGACCTTCTTGCCCCTAGTTCAAGGGTTGTTTCCAATCTGAATCACAGGCCCCACATAGTTTTGGCTAAGGTTCACTCGGGTATTGACACTCTCTTTTTATGCTCTAACTTTCGCCAAAGCCGCCCTTTCGGGTTTTCAACCTTGCGAGCTTTTCATTTTTTATTTTTATTTTTTTTTTGTGCTCTAACTTTTGCCTGGGTCGCCCTTCCCGATTTTCGGCCCAGCGAGCCTCTCAAGAGTGATACTTTATTGCCCCTAGTTCAAGGGCTGCCTCAATTTCAGCTATGCAAGCCTCACACTTTTGCCCCTAGTTCAAGGGCTGTTTCAAATTGAAATCACATTCTCTGCCCTGAGTTCAAGGTCTGTTTCCAATCTGGATCACATCATTGCCCCTAGTTCAAGGGCTATTTCCAATTCGGCTATGCAAGCCTTACACTTTGAATGATCATTGAATACTTCGAATCAAGGTTTGAAAGCTAAGGAGCTAAGGAGGTCGGACCACGAGTCAAGAGGGATCCTATGTTGTATAACTAATTCCAGGCATGTCTTCGTAGGACCACGCAAAAACAGTTTTTGAAATCTTTTAACAAAGTGACTAATCACTCGTACTCTTACGAAGATAAGATAGAACCAATTTGGACCAAGCCAGGATCCTTCTCAGTACCCACATTAACAAACATGATTTTATTCATCAAAGGCTTAGCACACCTCTCTTCCTCTCAGTTGATCAAAATTTGCAAATCCCGAGGAAATTCTTCCTCTTCGTTTTTATTAGAGTTTTGGAAAATTTTTGAAAAACTTTGGTCAATGCGATGAATCAAGGCACAGAGAAGTAGGTAGACTCTATGGCATTTTGTGTTTATTGAAAAGAGACTATGACTCAGCAATGACAGCTGACTTTTGACAACATACTCAAAAGAAAATGACAAAGAGGACCTAGACAGGACAGAAATGTCTAGGTTAGCACTCTCGAAATCAAAGGACTTTGACTCATTAGAATGACTCGAGTCTGATCCCAACTCTACAAACTTGGTGGAATCAAACTTAGACTCAATACTCAATTTAGAACTCAGAATAAAACCATTCTCAAATTGCCAGTCAACGTGTGGGCCATCCGCAAAATAAATCCCTTCCAATCAACAGGTGGTCACTCCCAATCACAGAGATGGTCGGATACCCTACAAGTTCTATTTATTTTCAATGGTCAACTTTGTGGGATACTGGATTTTTTTTTTTTTTTGATTTTATGTTTTTGTTATTTTTTGTTTTTTGTTTTTTGTTTTTGAAGTAATGGTGCTAAATTGAACAGCCTGAACCACTCATTCGAATATGAGAACCCCTGTATAGATCCAATACATTGCACATAACACATAGCAAGAAAGAGAACAAACACCCCTATGAAGGGTAGGGTTATCCTGTCCTAGCTTTTGAAATGATCTAGGATTCACTATTCAAACAAGCGGCATCATACATCCTAGAACTGGGAGAGCATCCTGTCCTAATTTTGAAAAGTACTATAGCTCACTATATGTACAAGGTTAGTTCTACTCTAAGGGTTGAAGTCAAGGTGACGTTACCAAAGAGTCCTTTGGGTCATAACCAATAAAGATTCCAGGAAATCAGAAGAGTCAAATAGCCTCTCTTCGGAGTCTGAGAACCTTAGATAGCAGAGCTAGATAGCAAAGCTACCCTTTTGACAAATCTCAAAAGGTTACAACACAAGGCCTCTAAAGTAACGTAGAGATAGGTGTAGTATCACAAAAAGTATGCATGTTCTTCCCCCCGTATCTGGGCAACACAGGGACTTGAAGTGCACTAATGAATGCAATGCAATGAACATATAATTGAAAATAAAGGTCATATCATGGAGTTCGAGTCAAGGTTTCATAAAATCCCCAGCAGAGTTGCCAGAAACTGTAACATGCCCGGGGAGTACCCGCGCGCGTTAAACAGTTCGGACTCCCGAAATGTCTTTGATATCAAGTTTCACGGGTGCAATGTGAAACGTAGATGAGAATCCAGATTTGGCAGCTTTTAGAAAACCATTTTTATTGCGAAACCTTTTGCCAGAAATGGACTGCGTCATCAGATCTCAGAGTCGCCACCTAATATTTATTTTGGGAAAATTAGGAAACCCATGACTCGTGCCAAGGCCACTGTTCGTCGTAACCAAGGATGCTTGGCTCGGAACCTTAGGTATGAAGGGGGAAGGTCATTAATTGAGCACCCCCCGCTCACCCGATCAAAAGATCGGCCTCTACTAAACCATGATATGAATTTTATTTTCTTTCTATGTTCATGTTTTGATTATTTAATAAATCCTAAAATTTACTATGTGAAACATACAAGTATAGACTATGTCACCCATTTTGGAACAACTTGATTTCATGTAGTTTTGAAAGAGTTTTGAAAATGTACAACCCAAACAAATTGAGTTTACAAACATGAAAATCAACATCATTCCAAATTAAGCGACACAACCTCCATCCACTGGCATTCATACAGTTATATCACATAAGCAAATAGCCACATGGTAAGATGCTTAAACATAGTAAGAAAAACACACACAAACGGGATGCTAAAGCATAAAAACTTACATGTTTGACGACCCACGAACAAGCTACAAAACAAAGTTAGTAAAATATGCATGATCTTATATACAAAGTCCTAATGCAATTCACTCATGAGATGCAACTAAAGATTCGGCTTCTAAGATATGACATGTGAATCATCTCAAGAACATGAGGTAGCGCACATAATCACATAGGAATTGATTAAATCCACAAATGCAAACTTCGCCGAATCAAGATGCATGAAACATGGATGCAAAGCATGAATATGATGAAAAATAAATATGATGTTTATGTACAAATAAGGAAAGCAAGTAAAAGAATGGGATAGAAAGAAGCGGGGCGGGGAATTATTACAACGCTTTGAATAAATTATTACAAACCAGATAAGAGAGAGAGAAGGGAATATTACAACAAAATAAAAACCTCACAAACTCTCAAAATAAAATAAAATAAAATAAAATAAAAAAAATAAAGAAACTTCATGTGCGCTGGAAAAATATTCTGCTTGACGTAGGAAGACTGCTCCGTTCTGTTCGGGGAAACTTATTTTGCGGGGGCACTATTCATCCGAAGATACTATTCACTGCCGGAAGTTACTATTCATCATGATAATTACTATTCATCTTTTTTTGATCGTTATTCATCTTACCGAGCATTTTTCGTCCGCAGTCACTATTCATCGCCGGGGGTACTATTTATCGACGGGGCTACTATTCATTGTCAGGGTTACTATTCACCGCCGGAAGTTACTATTCACCACCGGAGGTTACTATTCACCGCCAATCACTATTCATCCGATGGGGTCACATGTTTTAACAAATTAGGTGGTTCGACCAACCATTTAAAGTGATAAAATTACAACAATTTATGGATAGTAAACTACAACATTTTATGTAAATTACAACAGTTTATATACAACAGTAAATCACAGCAGATAAAAATAATAAAATTAGGTGGTTCAACCGACCATTTAAAGCGATAAAATTACAACAATTTATAAATAATAAACTACAACATTTTATGTAAATTATAACAGTTTATATACAACAGTAAATTACAACAGATAAAGTAGTAAAATTAGGTGGTTCAACCGACCATTTAAAGCGATAAAACAAAAAAGGGTTATGAAAAACAACAAATTAAATACTTAAACAAATTATATCACATTTGAAATTAAATGAAAGTTTGCGAAAACTTACCTTTCGGGAAAATGATGAATTTTTTATTCACAAACTTTCTTTTGATTACCCTCAAGTCTGTGGAATGTGTTCTCAATTCTCAGTCTAAAATTTGGAATTACAACGTTAGTGGTTCCTTCTTTCTGATTCTTTTTCTCTTTTTTTTTTTAATTCTCTCGCACCACTTTTTTTTATTCGCTCTCTCTTAGTTTTCTCAGACTTTTTTGTTGTTGACTCTCCTAAAACAGAATCTCTCCCCCGCGCAAAAACTTCTCTCCCAAAAAATCCTCTCCATTCTGCGCTAATCTCTCCCTTTTTATAGAAAACAATTGGAAGAAAAAGACAAGAGAAGAAACGGTGCAATTTCAAAAGATGCACAGTGATTTTACTGTGCATTGCACAGTAAAATTACTATGCACTTTATAATATAATATATAAAAGGGATTATTAGCATAATATATGTACAAATACCCAAAAATACATATAAAAACACACAAATATGTAAAATTAAAGTACATGGGCTAATAAAATATATTTTAGTAAGCCAAATATGCAACATAATTTGACCAAAGCGGGTCTAAAGGCACTGAAAACAAAAAGACACACGATGGGAGTGTAGTGAATTTTTTTATTTTATTATTTTTTTCAAAGGAGGAATAATACCCTTATATAATATAATATTATATATATATACAAACGTATAGTGCGTGGATGAAACCATGGTACCGAATAAATTTAATAAAATATTATATAATAATATAACATAATATATATATAATACATAGAAAATGGAGAATGAGTCTAAAATAATTTGGCAAAAACAGGTGTAAGACTGGGATTAAAGTTTACATTCCATCTTTTCACTGAGAATTTTGTGAGATAACATATTCTTATTTTCATCATCGGGTAATCAAAAGAAAGCGCCCAAGTCTTAGGGCCGGTCAAAATGGGGTGTCTACAGTTGCCCCTCTTTGACAGAGCTCAAAGTCATTTCTTGACGTGAGTGAATGTCAAAGCCCGAAGACGACCCTTTTGACAAGGCCATAAGACTTGGGCAAACAAACAAGATGAAATGCAAGTGGTTGAACCCGAGGGTTGCCTACGTATCCCTTTGCAAGGAATCAAACCTGCGTAGTTCAGGGGCAACATGTAACATGACATATGCAGTTTGAAAGTTGGACTTACACGCTTCGCGAAGCCAGTTGTTTTGAAAATTCATGATTATGCAACGCAATGCAATGCCATGGAGTGATGATAAAGATATGAAGATGACAACATGAGTGGCAAGCTTCGTGCAAATGATATGAAACATAACAAGGGGGTGCATTGCATATAAATGTGCCACAAGATTACATACAAATGTGCCATAACACAATTTTAACCAAGTGGAACGACAACCTAACGCATTTCTTGTGAAAGGAGGAAGGATGGTGTAAACATCAGGCGCACCTAATGTTTTTAACAGAGCAAAACAACAACCTAACGCGTTTCACGCGAAAGGAGGAAGGATGGTGTAAACATCAGGCGCACCTGATGTTTTTAACCAAGCAAAACAACAACCTAACGCGTTTCACGTGAAAGGAGGAAGGATGGTGTAAACATCAGGCGCACCTAATGTTTTCAACCAAGCAAAACAACAACCTAACGCGTTTCACGCGAAAGGAGGAAGGATGGTGTAAACAGACAGGCTCGCCTGACTGTATTTTAACCGGGGTGGTGTAAACAGACAGGCTCACCTGACTGTATTTTAACCGGGGTGGTGTAAACAGACAGGCTCACCTGACTGTATTTTAACCGTGGTGGTGTAAACATCATGCGCACCTGATGTTTTTAACCGAGGTGGTGTAAACAGACAGGCTCACCTGATTGTATTTTAACTGGGGTGGTGTAAACAGACAGGCTCACCTGACTGTATTTTAACCGAGGTGGTGTAAACAGACAGGCTCACCTGACTGTATTTTAACCGGGGTGGTGTAAACAGACAGGCTCACCTGACTGTATTTTAACCGAGGTGGTGTAAACAGATAGGCTCACCTGACTGTATTTTAATCGGGGTGGTGTAAACAGACAGGCGCACCTGACTGTATTTTAACCGGGGTGGTGTAAACAGACAGGCGCACCTTACTGTATTTTAACCGAGGGTGGTGTAAACAGACAGGCGCACCTGACTGTATTTTAACCAGGGGTGGTGTAAACAGACAGGCACACCTGACTGTATTTTAACCAGGGGTGGTGTAAACAGACAGGCGCACCTGACTGTATTTTAACCGAGGGTGGTGTAAACAGACAAGCGCACCTGACTGTATTTTAACCGGGGTGGTGTAAACAGACAGGCTCACCTGACTGTATTTTAACCGAGGTGGTGTAAACAGACAGGCTCACCTGACTGTATTTTAACCGAGGTGGTGTAAACAGACAGGCGCACCTGACTGTATTTTAACCGGGGTGGTGTAAACAGACAGGCTCACCTGACTGTATTTTAACCGGGGTGGTGTAAACAGACAGGCGCACCTGACTGTATTTTAACCGGGGTGGTGTGAACAGACAGGCGCACCTGACTGTATTTTAACCGGGGTGGTGTGAACAGACAGGCGCACCTGACTGTATTTTAACCGGGGTGGTGTGAACATCAGGCGCACCTGATGTTTTTAGCCGAGTAAATCAACAACCTAACGCGTTTCACGCGAAAGGAGGAATAGTGAACGAACCCAAATGCGTTTCACGCAAGGGGATAAAATGTGGTATAACCTATAGAGGTACCTAACCGTATCTCATACGGAAAGGAGAAAGGTTTTAACCAGGTAAACATCAAATCCTAACACGTTTCACGTGAAAGGAACAAAGGTGGTGAACCAACAGACATACCTAACCGTATCTCATACGGAGAGGGGGAAGGTTTTAACCAGGTAAACATCAAATCCTAACACGTTTCACGCGAAAGGAACAAAGATAAATTCGAAGTCCAAATGCGTCTCACATGAGTGGAAGAATGGTAGAATGATTTCTTGTTGACAAGGGGTAATCTCTACATGCAGAAGCTCCGGATGCCGCTTTTCTTTTTTATTATATTCACAACTTTCCCTATTCTCTAACGGGGTGACAGACTAGATTGGTTCAGTATCCAGAATTGAGGTGCGTACACGCTACCTCAACCTATGGGGCTGCCATACAGATTTCAAGCCGGGGATACACCCCTGGGTATTTAAACCAGACTTTAGTCTCGGAAATTCTAAACCTTTGCGTTCTAGGCCTCGGCCATTCGAGCTCTAATTTCCACCGTCTCAATTGATCTCCTAGGAACTCATTGCAAACATAACCAATATAATACACAAATATTTACATATCAATACACACATATATGTACATATGGTATACACATATGCATATACAGACAACATAAAGACAGATATATACAGATATATACACAGACATATACAGTATGTATACAGGTATATACGACACAGACATGTACGGACCTATACACAACATATACGGATATATACACAGATGGAGAATATTCTGTTTGCAACCGTCAGCGGGAAGATGCCGCTATTGAGAAGGCATATTCCGTTTGCTGACGTCAGCGCACATACACAAAACACGCAAAAAGAAAGAAAAAATGCAAAATGCATGGACACAGGGATACGGGGTTTCGAACCCCTGACCTTAGGCCTGGTCTTCGAGTCCTCGACCACTGAACCACGCCACTCTTGTGACAAGATATGCAAACAAATATATATACATATACGAGACATATATACACAAAATCAAAACAAACCAAAAGAAACACTCGATGTAGGGTTCGAACCCCTTACCTCAGGCTCAGCCTCTCACTTTTCAACCACTGAACCCAAGCCACACCTGGACCCAAATGTTCAAACAAATATATATACATATATATGAGACATATTTATACATAAAACCAAAGAAAAGAAACATTTAATGTAGAGTTCGAACCCCTGACCTCGGGCTTAGGCTTTCCAAATCCTCAACCCACTGGGCCAAACCACTGAACCCAAGCCATACCTGTGACCCAAATATTCAAACAAATATATATAATACATAGATATACAATACATATACATATATATATATACACCTCTCCCGCCTCTCCTATTTTTGTCTCACTCTCTCTTCCTATTTTGTCTCACTCTCTCTTCCTTCATCTTCTTCGAGCGTCGTGTCTGTCGCACGATTTCAACAATCGCGGCGCCTGACCGACAGACTATCCAATCTTGCCCGATTGTCAATGATCGTCTCGAGCCTTCCTCCCTCTTTGTCTTCTTCTTTGGCTTCATCCTCTTCTTAAGTTGAGGCCTGCGATAGAGAGAGATAGAGCGAAACCTGCAAATTTTCTCTGCCACCACTCTGCAACCTCTTTCTTTTGCATTACTCTTCTCTGCCATGGCCTCTTCACAAGGTTCTCTCACTCTTTTCCCAGACCTGAACGAGTCCACGATAGAGATGACCAATTCTGACTCCCCTGAACCTCAACCACGGGCTCCTCCTCCTTCCCCTGTTTTCAACTTTCCAGCGATGTCAGTTGAACAAATCATGGCGGCACAGTCTGACATCGAAGCAAACTCGTATACGCTGAGGTCATGCGTAGAGACCGTGACAGCGGTCTCCAACTTGTCCCGTCGACTGCAGAACAGAACGTGTGAGGTGCATCGATTGAATGCACAACTTTCTTTACTTCAACATATGTACAAAGATTCTCGAGGGGAAGTTAGTGCGCTGAAGAAGCAGAACAAAGAGCTATAACGACTGACGACCTCTGTGACTCGATTCGGAGTTCCTTCGCACAACCAATTTGATGGCCGGCGAGGAGTAATCTCCTTTGGAAGCTCTGCCAAGCCCGAGGCAGAGTCTTCAAAAGCTCCGAAGGAGTAAAGACGAAGCGAGGTAGCTGATGGTAAAGTCAGGCAATGAAGTTGTGCGCAAATAAAGCTAGTTGTAATCTTCGCCACTGGCCTGCTGCCAGAGAAGAAAGAAGAAAAAGATCCATCTCTCTCTCTCTCTTTGTTTTTGTTTTTTTTTCTTTGTTTTTGTTTTTGTTGTTTTTTTTTTTTTTGTGTTTTTTTTTGTTTTTTTGTTTTTTTTGTGTTTTTTTTTTGTTTTTTTGTTTTTTTTGTTTTTGTCTCTGTAATCGGGGATGTCCTCTCCTGACTTCAATAAAATCAGTTTAGTTTTTGCACATCAATGGCGTAACTGACATATCACTTTGAATTTTGAAAACATTTTTGTTGAACTTAAGAATGATTGAGTTTTGAACTCTGAATTGGACATTGATTCTATACTGACTGGAATCAAAAACAAAAATGACTCAACGCAAGAAAAACGAAGTAAAACAATCCAAACACACTTATATACACTGATTGGTATGAATACACTGACTGGTATGAAAGGAACACACTTATATATACTGACTGTTATGAATATCTTAACTGGTATAAATACACTGACTGGTATAAATACACACTTATATACGCTGACTGGTATGAATACCCTGACTGGTATAAATACACTGATTGGTATGAATACACACTCATATACGCAGACTGGTATGAATACCCTGACTAGTATAAATACATTGACTGGTATGAATACACACTCATATACGCTTACCCTAACTGGTATAAATACACTGACTGGTATGAATACACACTCATATATACTGACGAGTTGACTCGAGTGGTGGAGAAGACAGAATCTCTAACTCGACTATGCCCCTAATTCATTGCCTTGATTTTTTTCTTTATTTTTTTGTAAAAATGTTTTGATCAACATGAGAGTTGGAGTAGCATACTTATTCCATTTTCTGTTTCAAATCATGTGAGCTAAACTGTGAGCACTGAAAATTTTCCCTTTTCAAATCCAAAGAATGGTCCAAGTTTTGCAAAAATGGAACAATTTTCGAGAAAAATTAGTCAGCTTCATTCAAATTACTCAAAACCTATTTTTGCAAATGGTCACTACTCAACTAACATGGAATCAACCATTGGGGTGCATAGTCCTAAACCAGATAATCAAAGGTGATATCCGAACCAAGCCAACCGAACCAAGCCAATCCGAACCGAATGAGGTCGAGCAAAACTGGACCGGACCGAACCGAACCGCCAAACCGAATCGAACCGAACTAAACCGAGTTAAATCGAACCAATTGAACTGAGCAGAACGAAGATACACCAATCAAACACGGATAGGACAACCAAGTCGACTATAGATACACCAATCAAACATGGATGAAATAAATGAATTGAAAAATTATTAGGGCCGAATTTCGAGATGAAGCTACCTACGTATCCCAAAGATAGGAATCAGGCCACCGTAGTTCAGGCTAAGGTTCACTCGGGTATTGACACTCTCCTTTTGTGCTCTAACTTTTGCCAAAGCCGCCCTTTCGGGTTTTCAACCTTGCGAGCTTTTCATTTTTTCATTTTTCTATTTTTTTTAAAAAAAAATAAATTTTATTTTCATTTTTTTCATCATTTTTTTTTTTTCATTTTGTTCATTTCATTTTTTTTATTTCTTTTGAGTTTCTTTTTTTTTGTTTTTCTGCTCTAACTTTTGCTTGGGTCGCCCTTCCGGGTTTTCAGCCCAACGAGCCTCTCAAGGGTTACTTTCATTTTAACTTGTCCATGTTGATTGGGTGTGAAATCTCTGGACCATCTATAAGAACAACTGCTACACTTGACCAGTAGATATGGTGATGTAGGGACTAGACTGAATTGGGTCCGAATTTGCCCCTAGTGTTGCCCCTAGTGTAGTGGATAGGAACTCGACTGTCCTTCAATAATAAAATTCATTCTTTCAAATTCTGGGTTTTGCCTTTCTAGGCGGTCTTCATTGGGAAACGATTCAGTTTTAACTCTTTGATCACATCCAACCTTTTGCCCCTAGTTCAAGGACTGCTTCAAATCTTAAATCACATCCGACCTTCTTGCCCCTAGTTCAAGGGTTGTTTCCAATCTGAATCACAGGCCCCACATAGTTTTGGCTAAGGTTCACTCGGGTATTCACACTCTCTTTTTATGCTCTAACTTTTGCCAAAGCCGCCCTTTCGGGTTTTCAACCTTGCGAGCTTTTCATTTTTTATTTTTATTTTTTTTTGTGCTCTAACTTTTGCCTGGGTCGCCCTTCCCGATTTTCGGCCCAGCGAGCCTCTCAAGAGTGATACTTTATTGCCCCTAGTTCAAGGGCTGCCTCAATTTCAGCTATGCAAGCCTCACACTTTTGCCCCTAGTTCAAGGGCTGTTTCAAATTGAAATCACATTCTCTGCCCTGAGTTCAAGGTCTGTTTCCAATCTGGATCACATCATTGCCCCTAGTTCAAGGGCTATTTCCAATTTGGCTATGCAAGCCTTACACTTTGAATGATCATTGAATACTTCGAATCAAGGTTTGAAAGCTAAGGAGCTAAGGAGGTCGGACCACGAGTCAAGAGGGATCCTATGTTGTATAACTAATTCCAGGCATGTCTTCGTAGGACCACGCAAAAACAGTTTTTGAAATCTTTTAACAAAGTGACTAATCACTCGTACTCTTACGAAGATAAGATAGAACCAATTTGGACCAAGCCAGGATCCTTCTCAGTACCCACATTAACAAACATGATTTTATTCATCAAAGGCTTAGCACACCTCTCTTCCTCTCAGTTGATCAAAATTTGCAAATCCCGAGGAAATTCTTCCTCTTCGTTTTTATTAGAGTTTTGGAAAATTTTTGAAAAACTTTGGTCAATGCGATGAATCAAGGCACAGAGAAGTAGGTAGACTCTATGGCATTTTGTGTTTATTGAAAAGAGACTATGACTCAGCAATGACAGCTGACTTTTGACAACATACTCAAAAGAAAATGACAAAGAGGACCTAGACAGGACAGAAATGTCTAGGTTAGCACTCTCGAAATCAAAGGACTTTGACTCATTGGAATGACTCGAGTCTGATCCCAACTCTACAAACTTGGTGGAATCAAACTTAGACTCAATACTCAATTTAGAACTCAGAATAAAACCATTCTCAAATTGCCAGTCAATGTGTGGGCCATCCGCAAAATAAATCCCTTCCAATCAACAGGTGGTCACTCCCAATCACAGAGATGGTCGGATACCCTACAAGTTCTATTTATTTTCAATGGTCAACTTTGTGGGATACTGGATTTTTTTTTTTTTGATTTTATGTTTTTGTTATTTTTTGTTTTTTGTTTTTTGTTTTTGAAGTAATGGTGCTAAATTGAACAGCCTGAACCACTCATTCGAATATGAGAACCCCTGTATAGATCCAATACATTGCACATAACACATAGCAAGAAAGAGAACAAACACCCCTATGAAGGGTAGGGTTATCCTGTCCTAGCTTTTGAAATGATCTAGGATTCACTATTCAAACAAGCGGCATCATACATCCTAGAACTGGGAGAGCATCCTGTCCTAATTTTGAAAAGTACTATAGCTCACTATATGTACAAGGTTAGTTCTACTCTAAGGGTTGAAGTCAAGGTGACGTTACCAAAGAGTCCTTTGGGTCATAACCAATAAAGATTCCAGGAAATCAGAAGAGTCAAATAGCCTCTCTTCGGAGTCTGAGAACCTTAGATAGCAGAGCTGGATAGCAAAGCTACCCTTTTGACAAATCTCAAAAGGTTACAACACAAGGTCTCTAAAGTAACGTAGAGATAGGTGTAGTATCACAAAAAGTATGCATGTTCTTCCCCCCGTATCTGGGCAACACAGGGACTTGAAGTGCACTAATGAATGCAATGCAATGAACATATAATTGAAAATAAAGGTCATATCATGGAGTTCGAGTCAAGGTTTCATAAAATCCCCAGCAGAGTTGCCAGAAACTGTAACATGCCCGGGGAGTACCCGCGCGCGTTAAACAGTTCGGACTCCCGAAATGTCTTTGATCTCAAGTTTCACGGGTGCAATGTGAAACGTAGATGAGAATCCAGATTTGGCAGCTTTTAGAAAACCATTTTTATTGCGAAACCTTTTGCCAGAAATGGACTGCGTCATCAGATCTCAGAGTCGCCACCTAATATTTATTTTGGGAAAATTAGGAAACCCATGACTCGTGCCAAGGCCACTGTTCGTCGTAACCAAGGATGCTTGGCTCGGAACCTTAGGTATGAAGGGGGAAGGTCATTAATTGAGCACCCCCCGCTCACCCGATCAAAAGATCGGCCTCTACTAAACCATGATATGAATTTTATTTTCTTTCTATGTTCATGTTTTGATTATTTAATAAATCCTAAAATTTACTATGTGAAACATACAAGTATAGACTATGTCACCCATTTTGGAACAACTTGATTTCATGTAGTTTTGAAAGAGTTTTGAAAATGTACAACCCAAACAAATTGAGTTTACAAACATGAAAATCAACATCATTCCAAATTAAGCGACACAACCTCCATCCACTGGCATTCATACAGTTATATCACATAAGCAAATAGCCACATGGTAAGATGCTTAAACATAGTAAGAAAAACACACACAAACGGGATGCTAAAGCATAAAAACTTACATGTTTGACGACCCACGAACAAGCTACAAAACAAAGTTAGTAAAATATGCATGATCTTATATACAAAGTCCTAATGCAATTCACTCATGAGATGCAACTAAAGATTCGGCTTCTAAGATATGACATGTGAATCATCTCAAGAACATGAGGTAGCGCACATAATCACATAGGAATTGATTAAATCCACAAATGCAAACTTCGCCGAATCAAGATGCATGAAACATGGATGCAAAGCATGAATATGATGAAAAATAAATATGATGTTTATGTACAAATAAGGAAAGCAAGTAAAAGAATGGGATAGAAAGAAGCGGGGCGGGGAATTATTACAACGCTTTGAATAAATTATTACAAACCAGATAAGAGAGAGAGAAGGGAATATTACAACAAAATAAAAACCTCACAAACTCTCAAAATAAAATAAAATAAAATAAAATAAAAAAAATAAAGAAACTTCATGTGCGCTGGAAAAATATTCTGCTTGACGTAGGAAGACTGCTCCGTTCTGTTCGGGGAAACTTATTTTGCGGGGGCACTATTCATCCGAAGATACTATTCACTGCCGGAAGTTACTATTCATCATGATAATTACTATTCATCTTTTTTTGATCGTTATTCATCTTACCGAGCATTTTTCGTCCGCAGTCACTATTCATCGCCGGGGGTACTATTTATCGACGGGGCTACTATTCATTGTCGGGGTTACTATTCACCGCCGGAAGTTACTATTCACCACCGGAGGTTACTATTCACCGCCAATCACTATTCATCCGGTGGGGTCACATGTTTTAACAAATTAGGTGGTTCGACCAACCATTTAAAGTGATAAAATTACAACAATTTATGGATAGTAAACTACAACATTTTATGTAAATTACAACAGTTTATATACAACAGTAAATCACAGCAGATAAAAATAATAAAATTAGGTGGTTCAACCGACCATTTAAAGCGATAAAATTACAACAATTTATAAATAATAAACTACAACATTTTATGTAAATTATAACAGTTTATATACAACAGTAAATTACAACAGATAAAGTAGTAAAATTAGGTGGTTCAACCGACCATTTAAAGCGATAAAACAAAAAAGGGTTATGAAAAACAACAAATTAAATACTTAAACAAATTATATCACATTTGAAATTAAATGAAAGTTTGCGAAAACTTACCTTTCGGGAAAATGATGAATTTTTTATTCACAAACTTTCTTTTGATTACCCTCAAGTCTGTGGAATGTGTTCTCAATTCTCAGTCTAAAATTTGGAATTACAACGTTAGTGGTTCCTTCTTTCTGATTCTTTTTCTCTTTTTTTTTTAATTCTCTCGCACCACTTTTTTTTATTCGCTCTCTCTTAGTTTTCTCAGACTTTTTTGTTGTTGACTCTCCTAAAACAGAATCTCTCCCCCGCGCAAAAACTTCTCTCCCAAAAAATCCTCTCCATTCTGCGCTAATCTCTCCCTTTTTATAGAAAACAATTGGAAGAAAAAGACAAGAGAAGAAACGGTGCAATTTCAAAAGATGCACAGTGATTTTACTGTGCATTGCACAGTAAAATTACTATGCACTTTATAATATAATATATAAAAGGGATTATTAGCATAATATATGTACAAATACCCAAAAATACATATAAAAACACACAAATATGTAAAATTAAAGTACATGGGCTAATAAAATATATTTTAGTAAGCCAAATATGCAACATAATTTGACCAAAGCGGGTCTAAAGGCACTGAAAACAAAAAGACACACGATGGGAGTGTAGTGAATTTTTTTATTTTATTATTTTTTTCAAAGGAGGAATAATACCCTTATATAATATAATATTATATATATATATACAAACGTATAGTGCGTGGATGAAACCATGGTACCGAATAAATTTAATAAAATATTATATAATAATATAACATAATATATATATAATACATAGAAAATGGAGAATGAGTCTAAAATAATTTGGCAAAAACAAGTGTAAGACTGGGATTAAAGTTTACATTCCATCTTTTCACTGAGAATTTTGTGAGATAACATATTCTTATTTTCATCATCGGGTAATCAAAAGAAAGCGCCCAAGTCTTAGGGCCGGTCAAAATGGGGTGTCTACATGTGTCAGTGCAGAATGCAGTGTATGAGTACAGTGTGTGAATACTGTGAGTAGTTTATTAGTGCAGAATGCAATGTATGAGTACAGTGTGTAAATGTCGTGAGCAGTTTTATCAGTGCAGAATTCAGTGTATGAGTACAGTGTATCGAATGCCGTGAGGGCAGTGTATCAAGTGCTGTGTTGTGCATCAGATCGTGTGAAATAGTTTATGTATGGTTTAAGACCGTGGTCAGAAGAACATACCGGAATACTGTAAATGGCCAGAAGGTCGAGGCTCTACTGGAGCATCCCCATCACCGAAGCAGTCAGCTCCAGGGACTGACGAGTGTACTCGGAGGAAGCCTGCAAAAGTGTTAGAAGCATCAGTATTCTGCAGAATAGCAAATGCAATGAAATGAACTAACTGTGCAGAATCCAAAATGCAGTGGTACATACCAGAGGCAAGCTGTAAAACCCGACCAGCTCATGATCAACCGGAGGGGGAGCGATGAGAATCTGGTAAGTCGCCCCACCCGCCCTCTGCATGTCATCGTCGCGGGCAGTGCTGGCCAACTAGCCCCCCGTCTCCTCTGAGCTCCACCCCTGCCACGGGCTCGAGCCACCCTCGGTGCTCTCGCTCCTGCTCCTGCTCTGGCCACTGGCGCCGCAGGCCTCTCCCTCTCAGCTCGACGACCGCTACTCAAAGGCCACATGATATACGTCCGGACGTACTCCGAGTAGTCACCTATGCCTCTAAAGCGTATTGAGTCCCAGCCGATCGTGTAATCGGCCATCTGCTCGGGAGTGAACCTCTCAATGTCCCTCATATGGTCAGGAGGGTGAACCGGGACTATCTGCTCAGGTAAACCCAAGGTCTGGCATAGGAAGTGCTCACCCAGGTACCAAGCCTGACAGACCGGGCCCTCCAGCAAATCCTAAAGCGAGCGGTCTCCTCAGCACCAGCAAACCGCTCCCGCATCGCAGCTGGCAATGGAGCCCAAGGCAACCAGGTGATCTGTAAATGAAATGCAGTTTGTTATCTATCTGTTATTGAAAATACAGTGCAAAGCAAAGCTTAAATAAACTCTAAGGTTGAACATACCTCTGTGAGGGTAATGGTGTCAAAGTAGCGGCGGAAGAAGATAAACGTCTCTCGTGGTCTCCGCACACACCTCACATCGAAGCGGCGGGAGAATGGAACGCCGAGAGGGGTCTCCACGTCAGGTACTGGGGCGAGCCTCAGAAAGTAGGCATAGACCCACAACTGCAGATTGAATACCAATATGCTTATCAGATAAAGTAGAATGCAGAATAAAGTAGAAATCACAGAGTCGTGTATTGTGCAGTGTATTGTGCAGAGTGTATAGTGTGTGCAGTGTACAGTCAGTATAGAGCAGAATATGTGTGCCGTGTGTACAGTATACAGTCAGCATGAAGCAGACCACAGTGTGTGCAGTGTACAGAGTACATAAAATGTAAAGCAGAAATGTAAAAGAGGAAGAAAGCGTACCTCCTAAGCCCGTTAGTAGCCCCTGAGCAACTGCCCGCTGCAACGGGAGGCTGAGCTCATATATCCGTAAAGAGTGGCCAAGGCAGCGCCACCCCAATCGTAGCGCAAGATCCTGGTGACGTCCACAAGAGCACTGAGCAGACATAGCGGCACGGTGTCCGGTCGGCGAAAATAGCCGTCCCCAGGAGAAACATGAGGAAGCCGCGAGCGTACCGCTCCACCTCCTCCTGAGTCATCGGAGCCTCCTCGGTCAAGGCTGTCTGAACCTTGAACTGGACCTCGAACCACGAGTATCTGACGAAGCCTGGACGAGCGAGAGGCGGCATCTCGCCCAGCAAGTAAATTTGAGCGGCCTCCCAGTCATCCATGTCAGTGTCAAAGGGGATCGGATCACCCCCTACCCCGATGCCGGTGAGCATCGAGAAGTCATAGGGAGTCATCGTCATGTCTCCCGTGGCAGAGAAGTGGAAGGAGTCGGTGGTGTCCCACCACCTCTCCACCAGAGCGAGAGTCGGTGGTGGCCTGCTCGCAGTGAGGCGCGAGAGTCCTCTGTAGAAGGCGCCGAAGCCGGCCTGGTCTACGATATGGCAAACAGCGTCTGGCAGCTCCATGTACCAGTCTCGGGCAGCAACATTTCCATACCCCCGGAAGGCATGGGAATCTCCCTGTTCAAAAGAAAACAATTGCAAAGCAATACTAAATATGCAGTTTTGAACAGCGTTCAGAATTGGTGACAGTACAGATATAACGTGTGTGCACGTTCTCAAGTTCAAACAAACATCGGGTGCCGGTGTGCTTATAGTGAACTACAACATGTGATGTGTCAGTTCGAGTGATTCAGTACAGATACACCATGTGTGCACGTGTTCAAGATTCAAACAGATATCGAGTGCTGGTGTGTTTACAGTGAACTACAGTGCATAATGTGTCAGTGTGTTTGAGTGGTTCAGGGAAAATGTAGTGTGTGTGTGCGCGTGTTCAGATTCAAACAGATATCAAGTGCAAGTGTGTTCACAGTCAACTACAACATACAGTGTATCGGTGTATCCGGGCTAAGCAGTTAAAGAACAGAATCAACTATGGCATTTAAGTGTTCTACATTGCGGAAAATGAAACGGGAAAGAATATACCTCGGAAGCGCCATATGATAGATGTGACTCCGGCTTGCGTAGGAGAAGCTCTGGAGGCACCGTCCTATCGAAACTCCTGAACTGGCGAAGTCCGTCAGGAGGCAGTATGTGAATCGCCGGCCGGTAGGTCGCCGGATCGAACATGCGGACGCTCAGTGGCAAGAGCTCGGCCTCTGGATCCATCTCGTGCTCCGGGGGGGTCCCGCCCTGTGGAAGGTCGTCCGCCATCTCGAAGAGAGTGAGAAAATGGCCAGAAAAGTGAAAACCGGGCTAGAATGCAAAAAGTCAACGAAAACTCAACCCTGGGAGGGCAGAAAATGGCTGGAAAAGCCGAAGTGTGGGAAAGGCACGGAAATCAAGAGAAACTTTGGGGAAACAAACCCCAAGAGACGGAAATCAAGAAAAATACACCGAAATGAAGTTTTGTTCGGTTCAAAGTGTCTGAAACGCGAAGGTATTTGCGAATCGAACGACGAAACGGGTGCTAAAACACGAGAAAAACGAGGATCGAAGGATGGAAAATGATCTAGAGAGAGAGGGGAAGAAATTTCGGCTAGAAGGAAGTGAACAAAATAGGGTTTGAGGCCCTATTTTAAAAGACCCGAGGCCAAAAGACCAAAATGCCCTAATTCAGGCAGATTTGGCTGGTCGGCCACACTGTTGGCCGGTCGGCCAAATCTTTGGCCGGTGGGACTTTTTGATGGCCGATGGATAGCCGATGACCTCCCCTGATGGGCGGTGAGCCTCCTACAGCCTTGTTTGGGTCAGATATGTAGTTTGGGCCTTCATTGTTCAAGAAAGTATAAGATAGTGCATTTCCGAAGCTTAACCGGTATCCGTTTTGACCTCAGACCGTGTCTTCTCTGCGCAGCACTTGAATACGGGTGTGGTGTATCCTTTTTGTATCCTTTTGTCTCTTTCAAGATTTGAAAGTTGCCCCACATGCGTTGCGTTACAACGCTCTGTCGTGAACGCGTGCTGATTATGCGTCATTTCATTCGCATTGTTGCACACACATCTCGCATTGTCATGTGCATGTCATACTTGCATCGTCATGCATTTTCATACCGGTCTGGCGAGACCTTAAACACGCTTGGTCTAGGAGACCTTAAATCCTCGGAAGGTGCAAGGCCTTTGGTGCATTGATATGCTCATGCGTTGTTACGCACGCCATGCATGCATTGACGTGCACAGATCATGTGCACCGTCATGCATTTCAAGCGACACACGTCGTCGCGTATTTGAGTTCACATGCATGCGTTGTCATGCATCTTCTCTATCATGCGTTGTCATACGCACCTATCTCGCATTGTCATGCGCATGTCATACTTGCATCATTATGCATTTTAATTCTCGGTCTAGGAGACCTTAAATCCTCGGAAGGTGCAAGACCTTTAGTGCATTGATATGCTTATGCGTTGTAGCACACATCATCCATTGCATGCACACGCGTTGTAACACGCACGACTTGCATTGTTATGCACTTAGTGGTCTGGCGAGACCTTAAACACGCACGGTCTGGCAAGACCTTAAATCCGCTTGGTCTGGTGAGACCTTAAATCCGCTCGGTTGCATTGTCATGCATCCCTCTCTTGCATTGTTACGCACACACCTTGTGCATTGTAGCACACGTTAATCATTTGCATTGTTATGTATATTTACACGCAGTATCATGCGCACAACTTGCATTGTTGTGCACTTCCCCAGCAGATGGTCTAGGAGACCTAAAATCCTCTAAAGGTGCAAGACCTTTGGTTTTGGCATGCATACACACGTCGTAACACGCACAACTTGCATTGATGTGCACTGTTCACTTGCATTGTCATGCATTTCAAAAGCCGCGCGTTGTCGTGCATTTCAAAGTTCATCTACATCGTCATGCAATTCAAAAAGCCACGCATTTCAAGTTTGCCTGCATTATCATGCATCGCAAAAGCCGCGCGTTGTCGCGCATTTCGAAATCATGCATTTCATGCATTTCGAGTGACTCGCATTGTCGCGCCTTCCAGACAACATGCATCATCGTGCATTTCAAAAATAAGAAGAAAAAAAAAACACGCATCATTTGCATTATCACATGCATTGTCATGCATTCAAAAACAAAACAAAAAAAATAGGCATATGTCATGCATTGTTCATTTATTTGCATTTTCATGCATTTTCAAAAAACAAAAAAATAAACATGCATATGTCATGCATTCATTGTGAATATTGCATATGTCATGCATCATTGTAAATAGTGCATATGTCATGCATTCGATTGTATATAGTGCATATGTCATGCATTTTACTGTAAATATTGCATTTACATTCCATTGCATATTGTATATATTGCATTGTAGATTGCGTGCATTCACTGCATCACCTCCATCTGTGGCTAGCGCCTTTCCATGTTGAGCTTGGTCTGGTATGTGCCCACACTTTTCACGTCGAAGCATAGTTCTGTATGACCTTTTCTATGTTAGACGTGGTCTGTATGTGTCCATGCCTTTCCTAGGCAAGACACTTTTCGGCCACAGGCCTTATCCACTGCATCCATTGCATTTCCCCCCCAGCAGATCGCATTGTACATAGCATTCATTGTATATAATGCATTGTACGTACATGCATTCCATTGCATATTGTATATATTGCATTGTAGCTTGCATGCATTCACTGTATCACCCCCATCTGTGACTTGCGCCTTTCCTCATTGAGCTTGGTCTGGTATGTGCCCATACTTCTCACGTCTATACAGTCATAGTTCTATATGACCTTTTCTATGTTAGACGCGGTTTGTGTGTGTCCATGCCTTTCCTAGGCAAGACACGGTTTGGTCGTAGGCCATATCCATTGTATCCTATCCATTCCATTGAATATTGTATATATTGCATCGTAGTTTGCATGCATTTGCTGCATCATCCATCTATGGCTTGCGCCTTTCCATGTTGAGCTTGGTCTGGTATGTGCCCATACTTCTTGTGTCGAAGCATAGTTCTGTATGACCTTTTCTATGTTAGACGCGGTCTGTTTGTGTCCATGCCTTTCCTAGGCAAGATTTGGTTTGGCCTGCGTGCCATATCCATTGTATATATTACATTGTAGTGTAATTAGTTGCATCCAGCATTAGGATCATTGGTCTTTTCTCAGCGGGTCGTTTCCCCACTTATGCCATTCCACCCAATTACTTGTTCTTGTGTCCGTCTACATCACTCATAGTTCTGCATGACCTTTTCTATGGTAAACGGACTTTGCATCTCCATCATCTATTTGACATTTGTGTGGTTTTGAACCGCTCATGATTTGATCGTGATTCAACTGCATTGCATTTTCATTTGCATTATTTATACATAGTTTTGTATATATTGCATATCATTTTGCATTCATTTTGCATTGTCATGCATATTGCTAACGATGTTGTACCTGTTAAAGTTGTTCTCTTTTACAGGCACGATATTGTATGTACGGTTCATTTGAAGCTGGTGCAACTAGATGAACCGTACAGGTATTGTATTCTCCGAGATAGACGTATCGAGAATTGAATAATTCTCTTACATCCTTTCTGCATTGTAATGTAGCTGGATTTGTGTTTGCTAGCTTAAAACTGTTGCATTGTATGTGCTTCGTTACAGCTTTTCTTTGCATGATCATAAGTTATGTTTGGCTTCTTACATTGTCAGTTGGATTTTGCCCCTGCCTTCGAGTGCATATCTTGTTTGTCTTGCATGTTTGTCTAAGTCTTCGGCCTTGTCAAAAATGGGTCATCTCTAGGCTTTGACACTCACTCCCGTCATTCTTATGACTTTCGAGTTCTGTCAAAGAGGGGCAACTGTAGACACCTCATTTTTGACCGTCCGCAAGACTTGGACGTCACCGTTTGAACACTCGGTGATCATCCTTGTTTGTGTTCGTCTTGAGTTCCCGGAGGTCTCGGCTGCGTGCCTTGTCTTAGGATCTCTCGACTCGACTGTTTTGTGTCTGGCTTTGCACCAAACACTTGTGTTTTGCCTTTGAGGGGCTGGGAATGGCTTGTTGGCTATCCCCACACTCCACTGGCCATGGCTTAAGGCCACCAGCTATGTTTTGTTGCCATCGGCCAAATGTTTGGCCGATCGGCACTATGGATGGTCGACCGGCCATCTATTTTGGTCAAATTGCATTTTTGGCTGGCCGACCACTGTTCATCTGCTTTTGCAGATATTTTTATGCCAGCTGTGCAAGCTGGCATACACTTTGCTCCCCTCTATACACGTGTATGGAGGGATCTCCCTCTTGATTAGCTTACTTGAGAAGCTTCACAAGGGAGAGCTCTATAAGAGGGAGCCTCTTCTCCCTCCGTTAGGGTGAGACATTTTTTTCAGAGCTTTGAGTTTTAGGGTTAGGGTTTGTTCATATCCTCTCTATATATCTCTCTCTTGTGTGTGTTTAGTGTGTGTTTGCTCATAGTATTGCACACAAACACCTACTATTACACCTTCCCTTCGCTACTGAGGTACTAAGGAGTGTTCTTGGAGTTCTTGGAGCTGGTTTGGAGCCAAAGAAGCTGTTGGAGCTCTATTTGTGAAGAGGGTCTACAAGGGTAACAATATCACCCCTTTTTCCCCATTCTTGTATAGCTTTTTTACCTACCTTGCACCTGTTTTCGAGCTTAGCATATAACATATAAAAGTCTTATTTTTGCTTGCTCTAAATAGTTGTTTAAGAGTGTTTTGGTGTTTGGGGTGGTTTGGCCCCTCTTAGGGCTTGTTTGGCCCTATTTTTGTGCTATTTTGGTGAGCTCTGGGACCACCTTGTTTGGGCCTCCTCACCACTAAAATCTTGAAGGATTTCAGTGGTAATGATAGTGCCTTGAGGTCCCAAGAAGGAGAGGGCCACCCCCTCTCCTTGTTGTCCTTGAAAAGGGCCATTTTTGCCTCATGTGTGAGCATCCTATTTAAGTGTATGTTGGCCACGCCTTAACTGATATTTATGCTTATTATGTCATAATATAACATTGTTGTAAGTTGGTTTAGACACACTTTGCATGCCTTGCATACATGTCTTGTAATGCCATCATTTAGCCTTAACATGTCTTATGCTTTGAGCCCTTGTTCTAGCATGTTTTTGGCCAAGCTTTGTGAAGCTTTTATGTTTGTTTTGGTTAGCTTGAGGTCTGTTTTTGGTTGCTTTGGTCGACCATGGCATGCTTTGTATAGCTACCTTACATTTTGGCTTGTTAGCCTTTGAGTTTTGGACCATGGTTGTATGCTTTGCTTGTCTTGCTAGTTTGATTTGGCATCATATTCTTGCATGTTTTCAGAGCTTTCCATGCATGCCATGTACCCATGTTTAGCCTCTCTTAAGTGTGCTTAGAAGTTGCTCTTTAATGCCTAAGTGTTGGTCCTTGTGTGCATGTATGATTGCATGTCATTTTGCCTTCATTCTTGAGCATGTTGGCCACTATTTTGGGCCTAGTTGAGGGCTGTCCAAGTTAGTGTAAGTCCTTCCTTTGCATGTTATGGCATGCTTGCCTTGTATGTTGTCATACACTTGGCCCTTCACATGTGTTGCATGTTTGAATCATGATTGTATTTGGCATGCAATCTTCATTGATCAAGTTGCTTAACATGTTGCATGCCTTGCATGCTTGCTTGCATAAGTTGTATGTCTAGTATGCATTGTGCATTGCATGTCCATGTTGCATACTTAGTTAACATGCCTAGGTTGCATTACATGAGCATGCATGCCTTGCCTCTTGAATTGAGTATGATAGAGGTTGGGTTTCATTTGTTTGTTTGATGTGCATTGCATTACATTTGACATCAAATGGCATTCTTGGTTACTTGGGCCATCACGCATTGAAATGCGCGATTGGTGGTCCGAGAATCGAGAACCATGTCCCTTTGAGTCATAAACATGATAAGGGATGTGATGGCACACACATTTGCTTGAAATGCATTGACATGCTATGTTTTCCCCTCTGCTGCCGTCAAAAACAGATTCTGTAGGAAGCTTTGGCCGGTCGGCTACATACAGTGCCGACCGACCAACAATTGGTGGCTGATGAGCATTCCCCATGGCCGGTGACCATTCCCCTTAGCCGGTGGTGTTCCACAGTACTCTGAGAAGCAACCCTGGGACTTGTGCAGTCTTCAGAGGAGGAGAACAGTCAAAGCAGAGGCAACTTGCGCATGGCAGTGACTTTCCGAGCGGAACCGAGCACGCATTGCATTGAACCCTCTTCCCGAGGTTGTTTACTGTTTTTCTTTGCTTAGTTAATTTGTTAATTAATTAAGTGGACTGTACTATTTAATTAGCTTGTAGGTTAATTAACTTGTATATTCTTTTGGTCCCTCCGAGCGAGGGCGAATTTGTAATAAGTGTGGGTGCGTATGTGTATGTCTTCCAGCCCCCACTTCTTTCTCCCTTTTACTTACCTGCTTTGATGGTTAGTATTAGGACATGTTTAATTTAGCATACCTTATGTTATGCATGCGGCCATCATTCATCAGCATTGCATGCACCGGGCTCGGCGCATCATGCTAACTGCATAAGTATTTCAAATCAAATTTGAATACGTGTCATCTGTCGCATCTCACATGCCATCCATAGATTAGCCGAGCCTATTCTGGGTTGCATTTTGCATGCAATGCATTAGCCATTTTAACATGAACTAGGATCACACATGATTACTAACTAGTTTATTGTTTTGGCTCGGAGTACGCTGTAAGTGTTTTATGTTTTAGCATCTCGCACGCGTGTGAATGTTAACATGACAGGATGCTTACCATGTGGCTAGATGCTTATGTGATATAAACTGCCTGAATGCCTGTGGGTAAAGGTTGGATTGCTTGAGTTGGAACAACTCATTGAAATCCGTATTTTAGCCTACTTGCGAGTAGCAAAATTCAAACCATTTTCCAAATAAACGGATATGCGATGCTTTGTTCCAAATTAGGCGATCTAGTCTATACTTTTGTATTGTGCGCATCACATAGTAAGACTAGCTAATTAATCGAAATAAGAACACATAACGTTTTCAAAATCGGATATCATGGTTAGTAGAGGCCGATCTTCGGATCGGGCGAGAGGGGGTGCTCATAGCTGACCTTCCCCAATCGTACCCAAAGTCCCGAGCCGAGGCAACTTTGGTGATGACGGGCACGTGGCCTTAGGCAAACGAGTCAGGGTTTCCTAAATTCCCCCATTAAAAAATATTTAGGTGGCGACTCTGTATCTGGCAAAGCAGTCCATGTTTGGCACTTCTTTCAAAAATCAGTTTTCTCAAAACGATTTGCTGGATTTGGACTCTTTGGTTCAAATTAAGAACCGTAACACAAAAAAGGAGTCCGACCTGTAGCATGAGGCCCACGGGCGCGTCTACACCTGTAGGCTTACAACTTTCCAAGTCAACACTTTGGTTCAACAAAAGTAGAGTACTAACTCAATACAAAATAAGCCCTTGGCTTGATGTACATGTAATACACAAAAATAAACAAAAGAGTCTTCAACTCCCACAACCATCCAAGCTAAGACCTCGGAGGTGGCATGATACCTGAACCTGAAAATGATGTCCCATATAGGTTGAGCCAATGCCTAGTAGAGATATGCTAAACATAATATGAGAAATAACTAAAACATTAGCATCTGATAAATGTTTAACTCACATAAATCAATTCATAACCCATTTCAATTACATGACTAATGTGCCCATGTTTCATTCCATTTTCCATTTCTTATCCAACTCTCAATTCATAACTATGGCTCAAAACCTGACCAAACAATTTAAATGAGATTACATCACATATTAGCAGTACTTCCATTTCAATTGAGATAATAACTCAAATTAAACACTTCACACTTCACAATAGATACACATAATTGCTGCATCAATCTCAAATAAAACACTTCCATACTTCATATATGATACACAGATTTGTTGTATCAATACTTCAAAAGATACACATATTTGTTGTATCTATGGAGTACATCCCATATCTCCTCCCAAACAATATCCGGTTTAGGAGTCCATCCCCTATCTTCCCCTAAACCGTGGAGTACATCCCGTATCTCCTCCCACATAATACAATGTATATAAACACGTATCGTATACATAATCAATCAATACATAAATTTGATGTATTATTCTGTCACGACCCAAACCCGCCCCTGTAGGTTTAGCACCGTAACCGGCCAGTAATCCGTCGATTACCATAGGCCTCTGTACAGATTAACATTTAATAAGGGGCTGCAGAAGCAATAATACAAAATAGATAAGGTCCAATGAGCTGTGATGACATACATGGGACAGAAGATTTTAAAACTTATTTGTATCCACAAACATGCCAGTCCAGATACACCAATATTTACAAGGTATTTACAGAAAGTACATCCCAAGATCTGACTTTACAGAACAGATACAAAAGACTAGCATGAATTACAAAAACAGACATGGCATTAGACTTCAAGCGGAACCTCCTCGGGAGGCGCAACAGATGGCAAACCAAAACAGAACAGAAGGTCGTCAACTCTGGCCTCGGTCATGTGCCGGCTAACCTACATATATAATAAAACTGTGAGCGAAAGCCCAGTGAATAATAACAGAGTAAAGGGGTTATATGAATAATGTCCAGCACAGAGTTAGAAATCAGAATTTATATAACAGAAACATAATCTTAACAGAAATCAAGTCTTATGCATTTCCAAATTTCAAATCAGAAATAGATTCAGATACATTCTCATATTCATATTCATATTTAGATTTTGCGTAAGATCATACGTGGTACACCCATTAGCTATCAGATTAGATTGGTCTAAAGACCACAGACAGAGTTGGTACCAACGACCATAAAGGTCCGTATATTGCGCGCAAGTAGCCATGGTATTATTACCCCCAGGCAAGGGCCAGATACAGATCGGCCACGGTATTGTTACCCCCAGGCGAGGGCCACGTGCAGATTGGCCGCAGTATTTTGTTACACCCGGGCGAGGGCCACGTGAACTAAGGGTGCCACAAATACATTTCGAAAAATTGGACATTCATTCATAATTCATAAAGTAGCATTTCAGAAAACAGATCATATCATCCCAGTCAGAAAATACTTAAAGTGAAACATAACTTTACAGAGTTGTTACTTATAGTGGGCCTTAATACAGACAGACGGAGCCAAAGGGTCAAACAGATTGCGGCACGTGACCTACATAACACATACATGCACACACTTGAAACACACATTCTAGTTGTACAAAACTTACGTCGTTGGTTCTTCGTGTGTTTCTACCCTTTAGTCCTCACTATAGAGTCTTAAACATGTCCTAGGAATGCCTAGGATGGAATGAGAATGCAAAAGAATGCCTTAGAAACATTTTCAGAAAAACAGGGTCCCGCTCGAGCGTAGGTTTCCCCGCTCGAGCGGACATGCAACAAAGGTCTCCGCTCGAGCGTCAACTCCCCCGCTCGAGCGGACTGCAAAAGTACTGGGTGTGTGAAAATCACGCTCGACGGGCGCTCGACACCCGCTCGAGCGTGAGACACAAGTTCCCGCTCGAGCGTTCAATCCCCCGCTTGAGCGGACTGAAAAACATGCAAAGATGCTGGATGCACGAATTCCCCGCTCGAGCGGGAGACAAAAATCTAGAATTTCCAGATTGAACTCCAATGCTCAAAATCAAGTTTCAACACCCCAAAACTCAACCTCTTGAGCCCATTTTCTGGAAAATACATGTAAACTCATAGTACAACATGTTTCAAAAGCCAATTTGTAGAATCAAAGCTCAAGGATGAGTCAATTAAATACAATTTAGCAATAGTTTCCAAGAACATGATATGTGAGTAACATGCAAGTGTTTATTTGAAATTCAATGCTCTAAACATGTTCAAATGCAAGATTAAACTCCAATTCATGATGAACTCATGGACTATAACTTGAATATGGCCTTGCATGCAAAGAATTCTCATGAAAACACTCTCAAATGCTATGTTATGCACATGCATGCATGAATCTCTACCCAAGTCAACATTATAAACCAAATTCTAGCTCTAGTCACCAATCTATCATGAACCCAAGTAAGAACAACTCAAAATCATAACTAAGAGGGTGTGTTGTCTACCTTTAGGTCTTCTATTCAAGCCTAGTAGCCTAAACCTTCAAGTTGTCTTCAATTCCTCTAAGTCCAAGCTAAAATTCAAGATGAAATCACACTTGTTCTCCTCCTTTCTCACTCTTACGTTTTTGGTCTCTCAAAGAAATGGCTGATCTAAGATGTTACTAAGTGTATTAAGGTACACTAGATGTTGTCTCAAATAAAGCCACTAGGTGGCATTTTGGTAATTAAGCTATGGTCATTAATATAGCATTAATTAATCTAATTTAACCATTCCAAATCAAATTTTAATTGAACCTACCATAAAATTACATAAATTCTAACTAGTCTAAAACACTAATCAATTTCAGAATCGGGCGCTGTTAAGGCTTCCAATTCGCAAACCGAAACTAAAAATGCGAACAAATATTTCTACGCCGAACAGATAGAAACACATACATAATGCAATACATATGCAGATTAATTCAGGATTTCCTCTTAATTACTATTAGGCATAATTAATCATGAATTAACATTAATCGGAGGTCGGGGTTATTACAGTCTTCCGCCCTTAAAAGAGTTTGGTCCCCAAACTCGAATTACCTTCATTCAGAATCAATGTTGGGTCTCACGAGAACAAATCTGGATATCTTTTCTTCATATCTTCCTCGGTTTCCCAAGTTGCATAAGTCCCTCCGTGGTTTTGCCAATCAACTTTTACCGACGGTATTGTTTTGTTTCTCAACCTTTTTTTCCTTCGATTCACAATCTGGATGGGTCTTTCCTCATAAGTGTAGTCATCTTTCAAAAGTACATGTGTCGGTTCGATGACATGGAGTGGATCTCTCAGATATTCCTGAAGCAACGATACATGAAAGACGTTATGCATATGTTCCATTACTTGAGGTAAGGCTATCCGATATGACACCTGATTGATCTTTTCGAGAACCTCGTAAGGTCCAACATACCTTGGCGCCAGTTTTCCTTTCACACCGAATCGAGTTTGACCCTTCATCGGGGTCACTTTGATGAACACATGGTCCCCAACTTCGTATTCCCTATCTCTCCTGCGAACATCAGCATAGCTTTTCTGCCGACTCTGCGCAGTTTTCAGACGCTGCTGTATCAATTTCACTTTCTCAGTTGTTTCTTGCACCAGTTCTAGTCCTAACAAAGGCCTATCACCTACTTCAGCCCAACATATCGGAGAATGACATTTTCTTCCATACAAGGCCTCATAAGGTGCCATTTCAATACTCGAATGGTAGCTGTTGTTGTATACAAATTCGGCCAATGGTAAATAGGTCTCCCAATTCCCCTGGAAGTCTAACACACACATTCTGAGCATATCCTCCAGAGTTTGGTTTTTTCGTTCAGTCTGGCCATCTGTCTATGGGTGATAGGCACTGCTCAGTCTCAGTTCAGTTCCCAAAGCCTGTTGCAAACTCTGCCAAAACCTCGATACAAACTTTGAGTCCCTGTCAGACACAATAGATACTGGCACTCCATGCAATCTCACAGTTTCAGTCATATAAATATTGGCTAATTTATCAGCATTATAGATAGTTTTGACAGGCAGAAAGTGGGCAGACTTAGTTAAATGGTCAAATATAACCCAGATAGAATCCATACCTCGAGAAGAACGAGGCAATCCCACAATGAAATCCATGGTAATGTGCTCCCACTTCCATTCCGGTATTGGGAGCGGTTGTAGCAAACCAGCAGGTCGTTGATGTTCAGCTTTTACCTGTTGGCACTGTAGACATCTAGCTACAAAGTCTGCAATACTCTTTTTCATTCCAGGCCACCAAAAATTCTATTTCAAATTATGATACATCTTCGTGTTCCCCGGATGCATAGCAAGTTTACTACTGTGAGCTTCGGTCATAACACGTTTCCTCAAATCATAGCAATCAGGCACACAAAGACGATTCTGAAATTTCAGCACATTATTCTCAAACACAAATCCCGGCCTTGGCTTTGAGTCAAATTCCTCTATAATCTTTTTCAGATATTCATCTTCACATTGTTTTTGTTTGATCTCATCAAGAATAGTAGGTTGAGCAGAAATAGCAGATAACCGTCCATCTTGTTCTAGATCAGTCAACAAATTCTTTCGGTTAGACAGCAAACATGACAAATTCGCACTGGATTTTCGACTCAAGGCGTCTGCTACGGTATTAGCCTTTCCTGGATGATACAAGATTTGTAGATCATAATCCTTGATTAACTCTAACCATCGCCTCTGTCTCATATTCAATTCCTTTTGGGTGAAGAAATACTTCAAACTTTTATGGTCTGTATACACCTCGCAGGTTACCCCATACAGATAGTGGCGCTAGATTTTCAATGCAAACACCACGGCTGCCAATTCAAGATCATGTGTTGGGTAATTCTTTTCATGAGGTCGCAGTTGTCTAGAGGCGTAGGCAATCACCCTTCCGTTTTGCATTAGTACACATCCCAGGCCTTTGTAAGAAGCATCATTGTACACTTGAAACCCATCAGTACCATTAGGCAAAGTTAAAATTGGTGCAGTCACTAACCTGGTTTTCAGTTCTTGGAAAGCTGCCTCTTTTTGTTCAGTCCAGTCAAATGGCAGATTTTTCTGAGTTAACTGAGTCAATGGCAAGGCAAGCTTGGAGAAGTCTTTCACAAACCTCCGGTAGTAACCTGCAAGTCCTAGAAAACTTCGGACTTCTGTCACATTTGTCGGTCTAGGCCAATCCACAACAGCTTCAATTTTCTGAGGGTCCACAGAAACACCATCCTCATTGATTACATGGCCCAAAAACGCTACACTGCCGAGCCAAAAT
The DNA here is from genome assembly GCA_036172215.1 of Camellia granthamiana. Taxonomy (NCBI): domain Eukaryota; kingdom Viridiplantae; phylum Streptophyta; class Magnoliopsida; order Ericales; family Theaceae; genus Camellia; species Camellia granthamiana. Next base: position 34,036,558 of record CM069912.1, read on the forward strand.
TCACATTTGGATAATTTAGCATACAGCCTCTTTTCTCTCAAAATCTGCAAGGTAGTTCTCAGATGGTTCTCATGTTCCTCCCTGTCTTTAGAGTAGATCAAAATGTCATCAATAAATACAACAATGAATTCATCAAGGTACTGTTTAAAAACCCTATTCATTAGATCCATAAAAGCTACAGGTGCATTTGTCACCCCAAAAGGCATTACCAGGAATTCGTAATGTCCATATCTAGTTCGGAATGCAGTTTTCTCTACATCTTCTGCCTTAACTTTTAACTGGTGATAACCGGACCTAAGGTCAATTTTAGAGAACACTTTGGCTCCTTGGAGTTGATCAAACAAATCATCTATCCGAGGTAATGGATATTTGTTCTTAATAGTCACTTTGTTTAGTTCTCAGTAGTCTATACATAGCCTCAGAGACCCATCTTTCTTTTTAACAAACAGGACTGGAGCACCCCAAGGTGAAGTGCTCGGACGGATAAATCTCTTATCTAAAAGTTCCTGCAGTTGGGCTTTTAGTTCTTTCAGTTCAGATGTTGACATCCTATATGGAGTCTTGGAAATGGGTTGTGTTCCAGGTGTTACATCAATGGTGAATTCTACTTCCCTATCAATCAAGTCCCCAGGTAAGTCATTTGGAAACACGTCGGAAAATTCATAAGCAACCGGGATGGTTTCTACACTAGCCCCGTCAGATGGTGCAGTCAAAACACAACACAAGTAACCTTTACATCCGTTTTGAAGCAATTTTACGGCCTTCAAAGCTGAAATCAGGTATGGAGGAGAAACTACCCCATTCCCAGTAAAAATAAATTCAGCCATACCCGGCGATCTAAACACAATAGTTTTGTTTGCACAGTCAATGGTAGCACAGTATTTAGTCAACCAATCCATCCCCAAAATACAATCAAAATGATGAATGTCCAAGGGTAATAAGTCCACATACAACATCATATCACCAATCATAATATCACATGCCGAATAAACATGAGTACACATCATAGAATCCCCAGACAGTGTGGATACGGATAACACATATGTCATTTGTTCTAGTGGCCTAGTCAATTTTCGAGAGAAAGAATGCGATACATAGGAATGTGTAGATCCAGAATCTATTAGTACACATGCATTTTGAGAACATACAGAGAGTGTACCTGACACCACAGTATAGGTGTTGGATACGTCACCAGGCACTAAGGCGAACACTCTCCCTTGTCTTAATGTTTCATTGCTTGCATTCCCTCTAACATCGGTCCTTGCATTTGATCTTGCTGCAGAAACAGACCCGGTGGAACTTGTCATAGGACGGTGTACCTCATTGGATCTCATCGGGCAATCCCTCACCATGTGGCCAGTCTTGCCACAGCAAAAACACGCACCTGATGTTCGATGACAGGCACCCCTGTGTTTTTTTCGACAGTCGGGGCAGTTTGGAGTAGACTCACTACTTTGGCTAGAGCTACTATAGGATCCTGTATTTTGCCTTTTTGGAACTGACCGGCCTTTCTTGAAACTGAGTCTGGTCCTCTTTCCTCTCCATTCTGTTGTCGGTGCTGTAGTTTGTTTCTTAGCTGCTATTGTGGCTTCTGCCATCAAAGCCCTGTCAAGTACCTCCACATAAGTAGATAGTTTTAAAACACCCACTCGGTCAAATATTTCCAGGTCTAGTCCTCCCTCAAACTTCCGTGCTTTCTTGTAGTCAGTATCCACCATATGTGGAGCAAAACGTGCCAACTCGATGAACTTGGCTTCATATTCTGCTACAGCCATTCTTCCCTGCTTAAATTCTTGGAATTTCGACACTTTCCGATCCCTGAAGCATTGGGGAAAGTACTTGTCGTAGAAGATAGCATTAAACTGTGCCCATGTCATATTCCCATTGCCATTTCGGATCAGTAACCACCACCTGCGAGCTTCATCTTTCAGAGTGTAGGTGGCTAGGAGGACTTTCTGAGTTTCAGTATAAGGAAATACTTCATACAACTTTTCCATTTCAAGCAGCCACGTCTCTGCTTTCAAGGGTTCAATTCCACCATAGAACGTTGGCGGTTTCATTTTCATGAATTTCTGTGTCAGATTGATGATATCATTATTATCTGCCTCAACTTGTGCTGGTGGAGGCGGAGGGGGTAAAGGTTGTTGTCTTTGTTGTTGTGTCAAGGTTTCAATCAAAGCTGCTAACATTTGTTCTATTCGGCCCATGCGAGCCTCTGAAGATTCACTTTCATCACTTCCCCTTGCATTCTCCATCTTACTATACAGACATCAAAGGATAATAAACACAGGCATAATCTTATTCGTTTCCTTCAACTCAAGTGATTCAAATGTATATTCAATTTTCATATTCAGTTGCATTACCACACACTCACACATGCAGATGGAATGCCCCTAATGGTTACTAGGACACCCTAAGCTCATACAGACCTGTGTGTGCAGCATAACTCGTGCTCTGATACCACTCTGTCACGACCCAAACCCGCCCTTGTAGGTTTAGCACCGTAACCGGCCAGTAATCCGTGGATTACCAAAGGCCTCTGTACAGATTAACATTTAATAAGGGGCTGCGGAAGCAATAATAACAAATAGATAAGGTCCAATGAGCTGTGATGCCGTACATGGGACGAAAGATTTTAAAACTTATTTATATCCACAAACATGCCAGTCCAGATACACCAATATTTACAAGGTATTTACAGAAAGTACATCCCAAGATCTGACTTTACAGAACAGATACAAAAGACTAGCATGAATTACAAAAATAGCCATGGCATTAGACTTCAAGCGGAACCTCCTCGGGAGGCGCGACAGATGGCCGACCAAAACAGAACAGAAGGCCATCAACTCTGGCCTGGGTCATGTGCTGGCTCACCTACATATATAATAAAACTGTGTGCGAAAGCCTAGTGAATAATAACAGAGTAAAGGGGTTGTATGAATAATGTCCACCACAGAGTTAGAAATCAGAATTTATATAACAGAAACATAATCTTAACAGAAATCAAGTCTTATGCATTTCCAGATTTCAAATCAGAAATAGATTCAGATACATTCTCATATTCATATTCAGATTTTGCATAAGATCATACGTGGTACACCCATTAGCTATCAGATCAGATTGGTCTAAAGACCACAGACAGAGTTGGTACCAACGACCATGAAGGTCCGTATATTGCGCGCAAGTAGCCATGGTATTATTACCCCCAGGCAAGGGCCAAATATAGATAGGCCACGGTATTGTTACCCCCGGGTGAGGGCCACGTGAACTAAGGGTGCCACAAATACATTTCGGAAAATTGGACATTCATTCATAATTCATAAAGTAGCATTTCAGAAAACAGATCATATCATCTCAGTAAGAAAATACTTAAAGTGAAACATAACTTTACAGAGTTATTGCTCACAGTGGGCCTTGATACAGACAGACGGAGCCAAAGGGTCAAATAGATTGCGGCACGTGACCTACATAACACATACAGGCACACACTTGAAACACACGTTCTAGTTGTACAAAACTTACGTCGTTGGTTCTTAGTGTGTTTCTACCCTTTAGTCCTCACTATAGAGTCTCAAACATGTCCTAGGAATGCCTAGGATGGAATGAGAATGCAAAAGAATGCCTTAGAAACATTTTCAGAAAAAGAGGGTCCCGCTCGAGCGTAGGTTTCCCCACTCGAGCAGACATGCAACAAAGGTCTCCGCTCGAGCGTCAACTCCCCCGCTCGAGCGGACTGCAAAAGTACTGGGTGTGTGAAAATCACGCTCGACGGGTGCTCGACACCCGCTCGAGCGTGAGACACAAGTTCCCGCTCGAGCATTCAATCCCCCGCTCGAGCGGACTGAAAAACATGCAAAGATGCTAGATGCACGAATTCCCCGCTCGAGCGCTACTCGAGCGGGAGACAAAAATCTGGAATTTCCAGATTGAACTCCAATGCTCAAAATCAAGTTTCAACCCCCAAAACTCAACCTCTTGAGCCCATTTTCTGGAAAATACATGTAAACTCATTGTACAACATGTTTCAAAAGCCAATTTGTAGAATCAAAGCTCAAGGATGAGTCAATTAAATACAATTTAGCAATAGTTTCCAAGAACATGATATGTGAGTAACATGCAAGTGTTTATTTGAAATTCAATGCTCTAAACATGTTCAAATGCAAGATTAAACTCCAATTCATGATGAACTCATGGACTATAACTTGAATATGGCCTTGCATGCAAAGAATTCTCATGAAAACACTCTCAAATGCTATGTTATGCACATGCATGCATGAATCTCTACCCAAGTCAACATTATAAACCAAATTCTAGCTCTAGTCACCAATCTATCATGAACCCAAGTAAGAACAACTCAAAATCATAACTAAGAGGGTGTGTTGTCTACCTTTAGGTCTTCTATTCAAGCCTAGTAGCCTAAACCTTCAAGTTGTCTTCAATTCCTCTAAGTCCAAGCTAAAATTCAAGATGAAATCACACTTGTTCTCCTCCTTTCTCACTCTTACGTTTTTGGTCTCTCAAAGAAATGGCTGATCTAAGATGTTACTAAGTGTATTAAGGTACACTAGATGTTGTCTCAAATAAAGCCACTAGGTGGCATTTTGGTAATTAAGCTATGGTCATTAATATAGCATTAATTAATCTAATTTAACCATTCCAAATCAAATTTTAATTGAACCTACCATAAAATTACATAAATTCTAACTAGTCTAAAACACTAATCAATCGGGCGCCGTTAAGGCTTCCAATTCGCAAGCCGAAACTAAAAATGCGAACAAATATTTCTACGTCGAACAGATAGAAACACATAAATAATGCAATACATATGCAGATTAATTCCGGATTTCCTCTTAATGACTATTAGGCATAATTAATCATGAATTAACATTAATCGGAGGTCGGGGTTATTACATATTCCAACCGTCATATTCGATGACATATTCAATTGATCAGTTTTAGTTCGCCTAATCATCATGCATTGTCTACAACAAGCAAGACTATCCTCCACCGATAGCCCAAAACAGTTATTTCTAAATAGATAATAAATGCCTCAACAGATATATAATCAACATTTTTAAAAGTGAGCGATTAATAAATCCAACTCCACCATTCTATCTCATGTTATGCCAATTTGATCATTTCCGACTCAATTTCATTATTTCATAACTTTCCCAAATTAATTATGCCAATTAATTTATACAACATTTTAGGGCTTTCTCCCCCTTTTCTCAATATTGACCCAATGGTCCAAATATTCTCAACCAACATCAATACCATCATTTTGAAACCCAAATTACATATTTATGAGTCAAAATAACAAAACCCCTCTTTGTTCATCTTGAAACCCTAACACCCAAAATTACCCAACTTCAACATTACATCAAAATAACCAATAGTTTATGTCAAAGACCATAAAAATGAGTAGTTAACCCTACCTCAAATTCGGAGCTCAAAGGAAGAAGACGAAGAAATTCGAAGTGCTCCAAACCCCAATATTTTCGGATCAAAATGTAGCCATCAACAAACTCCACACTTTTTACAAAGGCCCAAGGATAGAAGACCACTCCTACTAGATCAATCCCTAGTGAGAAGTTGGAGTTTTTAGAGTGAGGTGCTCTCCAATGGAGTTTTGAAAAAGTAAGAGAGAGAAAGGAAATCAAAAAGTGATCCAAAAGGTGAAACTCGGACTGATATAAAAGTCTCCCTGCTCGAGCGTGGAACACCCTGCTCGAGCGTCAGACACAGACTCGCGCTCGAGCGTGAAAAGCGCCGCTCAAGCATCGATTGCACACTTCCAGAACTTTTGCAGACCAGGGTCCCCGCTCGAGCGTCAAACTCCCCGCTCGAGCGGAGGAACAAAAACAAGGGGGCACGCTCGAGCGTTAAAACTCCCGCTCGAGCGTCCGAAGACCTGCAGAGCGAAATACTGGGAGATGGATATTCACGCTCGAGCGTCAAAACTCCCGCTCGAGTGGAGAAGCAACAACAAAGGGCCCGCTCAAGCGTCAAAACGCCCGCTCGAGCGTGAAGGCCAAAATCTAGGCATCAACTTTTGGTTTCTAAACACAACCAACCTATTCCAAACCTGCCCAACACATCCTAAAACTCAAATATAAGGAATTAAAGGATGACAACAAGATTTATACAACAACCAACTCTACGGAACGTATGTCCGGATACACTAATAAAGAAAGGGAAACCGGGATCGCTATAACCTCCCCCCTTAAGGAATTTCGTCCCCGAAATTAAGTACAAGTTTTCAAAACCAGTTTTCCCAATTCTCAACAGTGTTACAACTCAGTATTCAACAACTTGACCCATTACCGGTCATCCCATCTCTATTCAAGAGGCAATTTACAATATACAACTCAATATGCATCATTATCATGCTTTCCTTGAAATTCAATAAATTTCAATACATTTCCCACAATTATATAACATATTCAATGCCAATCGAAATATTTGCATTTTTAAAACAGTATTAACATATGCAATGTTAAAATAAACTTCCATTTCAAGGCAAGTTCCACAATATTTCCATAAACCAAAACATATACAATGTTTTACAACTTGAGACATATTCAATGCTCTTAAAGTTTGTCAATATTACAAATTTCCTAATACATGATTACACATCAACAAATATGTCCGGATATTTTTCGCGGACCTGCAACTCATGTTCCCAAGTGGCTTCCTCCACTCCGTGATGTTTCCATAAAACCTTTATCAAAGGAATGGTCTTGCCTCGCAAGACTTGATCCCACCTATCCAAGACCCAAACCGATCTCTCCTCATATGAGGCATCCTCATCTACCTCTAAGTCGGTCCAATCCAATACATGCGATGGATCCGGCTCATACTTCCGAAGCATACTAACATGAAACACGTCATGCACCCCAGACAACTGCGGCGGCAAAGCTAAACGGTATGCAACCTCCCCAATCCTCTCAAGGATCTCAAAGGGACCAATAAATCGAGGGGATAACTTCCCACTCTTCCCAAACCTCATCAAACCCTGCCTAGGTGATATTTTCAGAAAAACATGATCACCCGTCTCAAATGCCAAAGGCGTCCTCCTAGGGTCGGCATAACTCTTTTGGCGACTCTGGGCTGTAACAAGCCTCCTACCGATAAGCTCAACTTTCTCCGTCGTTTCCCTCACCAACTCCGGGCCCCACAAAGGTGCATTACCCATCTCGGCCCAACAAACTGGAGACCTACACGGTCGACCATACAAGGCCTCAAACGGTGCCATACCAATACTCGACTGAAAACTGTTGTTGTGGGCAAACTCCACCAAGGGCAGGTGCCTCTCCCACGACCCACTAAAGTCAAGAACACAACCTCGAAGCATATCCTCAAGGATCTGAATAGCACGCTTGGACTGCCCGTCAGTCCGAGGATGATAAGCCGTGCTAAAGGTCAATCTAGTGCCCAAGGCACTCTGCAAACTCTGCCATAACCTAGTAGTAAAACGAGGATCTCTATCTGAGACGATCATCATTGGGACCCCGTGCAACCTCACTATGTCCCGAATATACAAATCGGCAAGATGATCTACCGAATCTCTCGCACGCATAGGGATAAAGTGCGCTGACTTAGTCAACCGGTCTACAACCACCCAAATAGCATCACTACTCCGCTGAGTCCTCAAAAGACCTACAACGAAGTCCATAGTGACATGCTCCCACTTCTACTCGGCAATAGGCAAGGGTTGCAACAAACCCGCTGGCCTCTGATGTCCGGCCTTCACTTGCTGACAAGTAAGGCACTTAGACACGAAAACTGCCACATCCTTCTTCATACCCCGCCACCAAAACTGGTGACCCAAATCTCGATATATCTTAGTGCCTCCCAGATGCACCGCAAGGCGTGAATGGTGAAACTCTCGGAGTACTTCCTCTCGGCAAGACTCCGGCGCAAACAAACGGTCTCGGTATCTCACACTCAGGTCGGGATACACAGTCAAACCCTTCTCAACCTTCCCACTGGAGATTTTCTCTCAGATGGATTCTACCTCAAGGTCACCTCCCGGTGCCTCTAACACTTGAGTCACAAGTGTAGGCTGCGCAACAACAGAAAACAAGGCCGCAGCCTCAATAGATTCGCCCAGAAGCAAATCAAACTCACCAAGTGCACCCAACATTTCCCACTCCCGGATGGCTATACAAGCTACATCACTAATGGATTTCCTACTAAGGGCATCAACCACAACATTGGCCTTTCCCAGGTGATAGTGCAACTCGAAATCATAATCCTCAATGAATTCCATCCACCTTCTCTGCCTCAAATTTAAGTCTCTCTATGTAAACAGATACTTCTAACTCTTATGATCCAAGAACACCTCGAATCTCTCCCCATAAAGGTAGTGTCTCCAAATCTTTAAGGCAAAAATCACGGCTGCTAACTCAAGGTCATGTGTAGGGTAATTTCTCTCATGTATTTTCAACTGACGCAAGCCATAGGCTGCCATTTTCCCCTCTTGCATCAACTCACAACCCAATCCCTCTCGTGAGGCATCACAGTAAACCGCATAACCCAACCCTCTCTCCGGAATAATCAAAATCGGAGTGGTGGTCAATCTAACTTTCAACTCTTGGAACGACTTTTCACAAGTCTCACTCCATACAAATTTAACCCCTTTCCGCGTCAATCTAGTCAACAATGAAGCTAGCTTGGAGAAATCCTTCACAAACCGGCGGTAATACCCAGCTAATCCCAGAAAACTATAGATCTCAAAAACGCTCTTAGGCTGTGCCCAATCTTGCACTGCCTCAATCTTGGATGTATCAACAGATGCCCCTTCCCCGGAGACCACATGGCCTAAGAATTTGACCTCTCCTAGCCAAAACTCACACTTTTCAAACTTGGTATACAGCCTATGGGCTCTAAGCAACTCAAGCACCACTCTCAAGTGTTCCTCGTGCTCCTCCTCAGAAGGTGAATAAATCAGAATGTCGTCCACGAAAACGACCACAAAACGATCTAAGAATTCCCGGAATATCCGGTTCATCAAGTCCATAAAGACTGCCGGTGCATTGGTGAGCTCAAAAGGCATCACCAGAAACTCATAGTGGCCATACCGCGTGCAGAATGCCGTCTTCAGAATATCCTCCTCCCTGACCCTCAACTGGTGGTAACCTGATCTCAAGTCTATCTTAGAGAAACAACGGGACCCCTTCAACTAGTCAAACAAATCATCTATACGAGGCATAGGGTACTTATTCTTAACCGTAGCCCGATTGAACTTTCGGTAGTCGATGCAAAGTCTCAAGGCACCATCTTTTTTTTTAGCAAAGAGGGCCGGTGCTCCCCACGATGAAACACTAGGACGAATAAAGCCCTTATCCAGCAACTCTTGGAGCTGAATCTTCAACTCACTCAACTCGGATGGGGCAAAACAGTAAGGTGCCATAGAAATTGGCGCCGTGCCGGGCACTAAATCGATAGAGAACTCAATCTCTCGGTGATGTGGCAAACTAACGAGATCCTCGGGAAAAACGTCCGAGTACTCACAAACCACTCTCGGCAACACAATCTGCGTCTCATCACACTCACTACTCATAAAGCTAGCGAGAAGACTACTAAGCTCACTCCGCCCTCACGGATCATACACCGGTGGTAACACTCTACCAACCCGATCCCCCAAGAAATGGAAACAATCCCCGCTCAAGGTACATACTGTGACCCTCTGGCGGTAACAATCGATAGCAGCCCGGTATGACGATAGCCAGTCCATACCCAAAATAACATCAAAACCCGACATAGCCATTACTACCAAAGAAAATGGAAGCCGGCAGTCGGCGACCTCTATATCGCACCCTCTACACCCTTGTTTCAAAATCAACTCACCCCCAACAGGTGATACTACACAAATAGGAGATGCTAACTGTGCCAACTCCAACCCCAAAATAGATGCAAATGTAGCAGATATAAAGGAATGAGATGCACCCGTATCAATCAACACATTAGCAACAGAGTTGCAAAACAAAAAGGTACCTCTCACAACAGATGGAGCCGGTACTAGATCATGTGCGGTAACAGCATACACACGCCCTGTAGCCCCCTGATCTACTTGCTCACCTCTAGGAGCAAAAGACTACTGCACAGACTGGGACGACGAAGCTCCCTGATTGGCCCTCGAGGCCTGAACTGACTGTGCTGGCTGAAAACTCTGTGTCTGCCTCGAACTAGACGCACCCGATGTGGCACTCAACTGCGGGCAAAACCTCTTCAGGTGCCCCACCTGACCACACTGATAACAAGACAGTGGCTGACCTCTGCCCTGACTCTGGCTCTGGGGTCGAGCCGAAGATAAAGCAGCTCTCTGACCTCCTCCCCTCTGCGGGCAAGCTGGAGACTTGTGCCTAGCTGACCACACTTGTAACAAGTCACGTCTCCCTGACTGCCTCTCCCAGAACCTGCACTCGGCACTGGAAAGGTAGATCTAGCAAAACCACCCTGGGACTACTGAGAGTTAGCACATCTCTGCCTCCTGCCGTCTCCCTAACCATCCTGACTCCTCTTGGAGCCTCTCTGCCTCTCCTCCTCCTCCTGCATCATAATCTCCATATAGGCTACAGTATCCACAAGGCACCCATAGTTTCAGGTCATAGACCCTCTAACTCACATCTTGAGCCCATGCCTCAACTTCCGCTCAAACTCAATACAATGGCGTTCCTCCGACATCACAAGCTCAGGTGCAAACCTTGACAAACTAGTAAAAGCGGCCTCAAACTCGGCCACTGACAAACTCAGCTGCTTAAGCTGACAAAACTGGTCTCTCAGCTTCTCCCTGACAGTTGGAGATAAGAACTTCTCCTGGAAAGCATCTACAAAGGCTTCCCATGTGCCACCAATACGGCCCCTCATGAACTTCCACCACTGACCCGCATCCCCTCTAACTGGAAAGATGCCAAGGTCACCTTTAAATCCCCATCTTCGATGCCAAGCATCTCAAACATCTTTGTCATCTGTTCCAACCACTCGTCAGCTTTAAGTGGCTCTTTCGGATCATCGACAAACTCATCCGGATTAGACCGGAAGAACTCCCTCTTCAGAAACGAAGGCCCAGCATCAACAACCTGGGCCTGAACTGGATTCTCAGCTCTGAGAATGCCCATAAATTCCCTCAAAGCTCCTGCTATCTCGCGAGCTAAGGCGCCCATAGCCTGCTGACCTGCTGGCTCGACCACATTGGCCTGACCAACACCCTCATGCTGCGCCGGAACCTCCTCCGGCATAGGCATCTCGTACCTACCACGCCTACCACGCCTACCACCTCGTCCTCGTCCTGACATCCTAATAAAGGTAACGAAGACATTAGCACATTCACAAATGTGCCGAAGCTATAACACTCGTGTCCTAATACATTGGACAACAGTAATTCACTCCACGTAAGCACATAATCACATAAGCACTTACGAATTTCATTTCCAGATGATGATAGCCCCGAGGCATTACTAGAGTTTCGGTTGGAAATAGCATTGATCAAGTGCTTTTCCAACAAGACTCCCAGAAACCCAAGGATCCAATCAACATCCTAGAAACTAAATCCCATACCCAAGTAGTCACGTAAACATGTTATCACATAAGCATATAACACTACATCTAAGTCTCTAACAAGCAAGACAAACCCATTGTGATACTAATCACTTCCCACGTACCCAAAGTATTCAAACCCGGTACGCTCTGATACCAAGTTGTAATGCCCTCAAAAATAATACATAAATCATACATTCTTAACATCCATAGTTTAAGAGAATAAAGTACTTTTCCATTCATCAGAGTAGTCTTACAAGAAATATTACATGTTGACAACAAAAGTAAGTGCCATGTAGGCTTACAACTTTCCAAGTCAACACTTGGGTTCAACAAAAGTAGAGTACTAACTCAATACAAAATAAGCCATTGGCTTGATGTACATGTAATACACAAAAATAAACAAAAGAGTCTTCAACTCCCACAACCATCCAAGCTAAGATCTCAGAGGTGGCATGATACCTGAACCTGAAAATGATGTCCCATATAGGGTGAGCCAATGCCCAGTAGAGATATGCTAAACATAATATGAGCAATAACTAAAACATTAGCATCTGATAAATGTTTAACTCACATAAATCAATTCATAACCCATTTCAATTACATGACTAATGTGTCCATGTTTCATTCCATTTTCCATTTCTTATCCCACTCTCAATTCATAACTATGGCTCAGAACCTGGCCAAACAATTTAAAGGAGATTACATCACATGTTAGCAGTACTTCTATTTCAATTGAGATAATAACTCAAATTAAACGCTTCACACTTCACAATAGATACACATAATTGCTATATCAATCTCAAATAAAACACTTCCATACTTCATATATGACACACAGATTTGCTGTATCAATACTTCAAAAGATACACATATTTGTTGTATCTATGGAGTACATCCCCTATCTCCTCCCAAACAATATTCGGTTTAGGAGTCCATCCCCTATCTTCCCCTAAACCGTGGAGTACATCCCCTATCTCCTCCCACACAATACAATGTATATAAACACATATCATATACATAATCAATCAATACATAAATTTGATGTATTATTCCAACCGTCATATTCGATGACATATTTAATTGATCAGTTTTAGTTCGCCTAATCATCATGCATTGTCAACAGCAATCAAGACTATCCTCCACCGATAGCCCAAAGCAATTATTTCTAAATAGATAATAAATGCCTCAACAGATATATAATCAACATTTTCAAAAGTGAGCGATTAATAAATCCAACTCCACCATTCTATCTCATGTTATGCCAATTTGATCATTTCCGACTCAATTTCATTATTTCATAACTTTCCCAAATTAATTATGCCAATTAATTTATACAACATTTTAGGGCTTTCTCCCCCTTTTCTCAATATTGACCCAATGGTCCAAATACTCTCAACCAACATCATTACCATCATTTTGAAACCCAAATTACATATTTATGAGTCAAAATAACAAAACCCCTCTTTGTTCATCTTGAAACCCTAACACCCAAAATTACCCAACTTCAACATTACATCAAAATAACCAATAGTTTAGGTCAAAGACCATAAAAATGAGTAGTTATCCCTACCTCAAATTCGAAGCTCAAAGGAAGAAGATGAAGAAATTCGAAGTGCTCCAAACCCCAATATTTTCGGATCAAAATGCAACACTCAACAAACTCCACACTTTTTACAAAGGCCCAAGGGTAGAAGACCACTCCTACGAGATCAATCCCTAGAGAGAAGTTGGAGTTTTTAGAGTGAGGTGCTCTCCAATGGAGTTTTGAAAAAGTAAGAGAGAGAAAGGAAATCAAAAAGTGATCCAAAAGGTGAAACTCGAACTGATATAAAAGTCTCCCCGCTCAAGCGTCAGACACAGACTCACGCTCGAGCGTGAAAAGCGCCGCTCGAGCGTCGATTGCACACTTCTAGAACTTTTGCAGAGCAGGGTCCCCGCTCGACCATCAAACTCCCCGCTCGAGCGGAGGAACAAAAACAAGGGGGCACGCTCGAGCGTCAAAACTCCCGCTCCAGCGTCCGAAGACCTGCTGATCGAAATACTAGGAGATGGATATTCATGCTCGAGCATCAAAACTCCCGCTCGAGCGGAAAAGCAACAACAAAGGGCCCGCTCGAGCGTCAAAACGCCCGCTCGAGCGTGAAGGCTAAAATCTGGGCATCAACTTTTGGTTTCTAAACACAACCAACCTGTTCCAAACCTGCCCAACACATTCTAAAACTCAAATATAAGGAATTAAAGGATGACAACAAGATTTATACAATAACCAACTCTATGGAACCTATATCCAGATACACTAATAAAGAAAGGGAAACCGGGATCACGTGCTTCGCACTTGGCTTAATACCACGCTGTTTGGAGGATGAGAGAGCTTTCTGCCCCTTTTGCTGTTAGCTTCAATTGTGCCCTTCTTGGCGAATATGGTGCCCTTTCTGGCAAGCATGTTGACAACGGGGAAAAAACAGAAAGACTGACTCAACTGTGCCCCTAGTTCATCATTTTGACCATTTTTTTTTGGCTTCTACTAAAACAATTTTGACCAAAATGAGAGTTAGATTAGCATGCTTGTTCGATTTTCTGATTTGAAATCATGCAAGTTAGGTTATGAGCACTGGAAATTTTCTTTTTTTTGGGTCCAAGAAATGGTCCAGTTTTGGAAAATGGAATAATTTTTGAGAGAATTAGTTAACTTCATTAAAAATTCTCAAAAACTATTTTTACAAATGGCCACTGCTCAACCAACACAGAATCTACTCTTGAGATGCACAGCCTCAGATCCAAAACAATGGAAAATTGCCTCTTGCCTAAATGGCATCGCACAGCAACGGAAAGTTGCCCCTTGTTTGAATGGAAACTCACAGCAACGGAAAGTTGCCCCTTGTTTGAATAGCGCCGTAGCATACTGTAACCAGTCCTCATAGTGACAATCACCACCGAACTCTTAGATATAGAAATGACAAAGACGACCCGTTTAATCTCATGGACAGGATAGTTGAATTTGATGTGTTTATGGCTGGACTTCAGAATGAAGTTGCCTACGTATCCCAAAGATGGGAATCAAGCCTGACGTAGTTCTAGGTTAAGGTATACGCGGGTATTAACCTCTCCTTTTACGCTCTAACTTTTGCCGAGGCCGCCCTTCTGGGTTTTTGACCTTGTGATCTATGTTCTTCTTTTCTTTTCAATTCTTTTCAATTCTTATTTTCTTTGTTCATTTCTTTTCAGAATTTTTCATTTCTTTTTCCTTATTTCTTTTTGTTCTTTTTGCTTTTCTTTTCATTTTTCTTCTTTTTCTTGCTCTAACTTTTGCCTAGGTCGCCCTTCTAGGTTTTCGGCCCAACGAGCCTCTCAAGGGTAAAAGTGTAGATTTGTCCATGTTGATCGGTTTGAGATCTCGAAGCCATCTGAATCTAGGAGAATGGCTGTTGTTTGCTGATGATGTAGAAGTCCATCCAATAGAGGCTAAAGTTGCCCCTAGTGTTGTGGATAGGAACTTGGTTGTCCTTCAGCAATACTTTTCTTCTTCCAGCTGCTGGAATTTGGCTTCCTTGCCAGTCTTCAATGGTTTGCAGAATGACCCATCTTTGAATCTTTGAGCACATTTGACATTTTTGCCCCCTAGTTCAAGGGCTACTTTTGATCTAGTTTTACAAGCTTCCTTTGATAACATCTAATCTTCTTGATCTGACTTTTCTTGCCCCTAGTTCGAGGGTTGCTTCACATCTGGCCTGGCGGGCCTCCTTTGATGTCATATGACCTTATTGCCCCT
Organism: Camellia granthamiana; assembly: GCA_036172215.1. Taxonomy (NCBI): domain Eukaryota; kingdom Viridiplantae; phylum Streptophyta; class Magnoliopsida; order Ericales; family Theaceae; genus Camellia; species Camellia granthamiana. The sequence continues at coordinate 34,051,871 of CM069912.1, forward strand.
AGTTCATGGGCTGCTTCAAATCTGGCCATACAAGCCTCACATTGTGGTTGACCATTGAACATTCTGAATCCAAGTTCAAGGTTTGAAAGCAAAAGGGGTTGAGTCTCGAGGCTGAGAGCAATCCTAAGCTGCACAATCTCAAAATCAATTCCACACAGGTCTTCGCAGGACTACGCAAAACTTTTTTTGAAATCTTTTAAGAAAGCAACTAGTCGCTCGCTCTAAAGACAATGTAGAACTAATCTGGATCAAGCCAAGATCCTTCTCAATACTCACATTAACAAGCATAATTTCATTCACTAAGGGCTTAGCATGCCTCTCTTCCTCTCAATTGATCAAATTTTTGCAAATCCCGAGGAATTCCTTCCTCTTTGTTTTCATTACAGCGTTCGAAAGGTTTTGAAAAACTTAGGTCAATGCAATGACTTCAAGGCACAAAAAAGTAGGTGAAAAGAACTGCCGTTTCATTCAAACCTTCTGGTACAACTGGCTCCATGGCAGAAACAGACTCAAAAGAGTGTAAAAGACAAACACAAAACAAGCAAGTGATGCCCGAGGTAACACGCTCGAAAGCACCTGACTCTAACCAAACAAGACTGACTTGATACAACAAGACAGACTCAACTGACTCAGTACAAAAAGACTGACTCAAAATAACACAACAGAACTGACCTAATACCGAAGTAAGAAAGTAAAATAAACAGCATTCGTAAAGTGCTCAAAACAGTGTGAGCCATCCCCATATCTGGAGTAAACTGAGCGCCATCCGCTGATGGTTCATCTCCCGATCACATTACATTATCCCCCACAAGTTCACTGATCAAGTGCCGATAGACTTTGTAGGACCTGGTGCGGTGATGACCCTATTATCAATCAAATCTTGTACTTCGTAGTGAAGACGAAAGCAACTGTCAGTGTCATGACCAATTTGTTGATGGAAGGCACAGTATTTAGTCTGGTCATGGGAGGGATGAAGAGGATCGGGTAGAGGCCGTTGTTCTAACGGTTTCAGATGTCCTTTCCTGAGTAGGAATCCCAAAGCTTTGGACAAAGGCATATAAAGTGGGGTGAAAACTCTCTTGTCTCGGGGTAGATAGTTAGAGTTTGGGGGTTTGAAGTGGACGTACCAGCAAAGGGAGTGGTCGTCTTTGGAGTGGTGGTGGTGACCATGCCCACATCAGAAGTCCTTGCAGCTGCATCACCACTAGTGGTCGCATTCGAACTGCGTGTATAACCCTTTCTTGGGTGACTCCCTTTCGTAGTCAATCAGACCTTGTTTCATTGCGTCTTCAATCTGTACCTCAATCTCGTGTAGGTCCGCAAAGGTGGAAAGGGGTAAGACGATCATTTTTTGCATCAACTTAGGCTGCAGGTTCCGCACGACCATCCTTATCTCGTCTTTGTCGGAAGGCCTTGTAGTCACCATTGAGGCCTTGGCTCTCCATCTCGTCACAAACTCTGAAAAACCCTCCTTTGGCTCTTGGCGGGTGACTTCAAGATCACGAGTTGTGACCTCGATCTGTGCGTTATAGGAGTATTGAGCAATGAAGGCCTCATCCATCTCTTCCCAATTCTGTTTCACAGAGTTCTCCAATTTCGCATACCAGATTGCAGCTATCCCAGACATGGTTCGGCCAAATAGTGACAGCTTCTGGGCTATGGTCAAACCCATTGGCATTAGGATATCAGAAAACAGGTGGAGGTGCACCATTGGGTCTCCAGAGCCATCGAAGCGGTCGATATGTGGCATCTTGAACCGGTCCGGCAATGTCACCGCTAAGTCGATATAACCATCCTCTACGTCTGGAATGGAATTAACACCTTGAGCTCTTTCGAATAGTTTTTCTAGCTTGCTCACTTTCAGTGCTGTTGGATCCAGCTCAAACTCAAACGGTGTGTCCATTGGATTAGCCGGTGCTTTAGATAGCTGAGGTAGGATTGGGGGTGGAACTGGCCCTATTGGGACATCCGTATTTTCCTGGACGTTTGCAGTCTCCCCAGGTGTCAAAACCCTGGGTGGGGGTGGGGGCGGATGCGAAGCAGATGCTCCGGCTTGTTGTGGTGGATGCTGCGGTTGAAGCCTGGCAATCAACTCTGCCTGTTGAGCTACCACTTCTACCTGACGTGCAGTAACCTCTGCCTGGCGGGCAGCATTCCGCTACATAGCCTGCATGGTTTCTTGGAGCTAGCGCATCATGTCCTCCATATCGGCCATAAGGTGCTGATCTAACTGAACAGATGTATGTTCCCTCTCTGCGATAGAAGCAGATATCTCAGCCCAACTGTGCACAAGGGGTGTAGATAGTGACCGCTAAATTGGAGACTGTTGAACTGGTGATCTATGCCTAACTGGCCCTTTTTGCCTTACCACTGGCGAAGGAAACACTGGTTGCCCCTGAACTGAGTCTCTAACTTGACATAGTCTATCAACACAAGTCTAATGAACCTGGGGGATATCGGAGCCTTCTGAAGCTATGGTTCCAGGACTACCTAGCAAAAGAGAAAACAGAAGGCTCAGCATGATTTCACCAAAACAGATATGAGCATAACTGAATGACTGTGCTCTCTACTGAATTCTGCCTAAAATTCTGCCCTGTAAATTGATACCCTCAGGCCGATACTTAGACTTGCAACTGATACATACAACCTGTAAAGACACACTCTGACAGCACATACCAAGCAAGTAAGAGCCAAAACACCCCTATGGTGGGGTAGGGTTTCCCTGTCCTATTTTGTCAGGAGCTATGGTTTCACTTCGCACGCAGCGGTTTCAAACAACCTACAATCGGGTAAGCAACTTGTCCTAGTTTGGAATGGTCTCTATGGCTTCTGATATGCAACTAGGTCGAATGGTAAAAAAGGGTGCCTTGGAAAAACCGAGGTTTGTGTTCCCATCGTGACAGAGCCCGTAACCGGTCAACCTTGTGGCACGCTTCTCAAAGCAAGCCTTCGGCAAACTGTTCAGGAATAGCAGATGGTAAACACTGTGACTTAGGCGCACCTATGCAAATGCAATGCAAAGAAACACATAAGTGTAAACAAAACAACATATCATGATGTTCGAGTCAAGTTCTCTAAATTCCCAGCAGAGTCGCCAGAAACTATAGACCGCCCGAACTCCCTCCGCGCGTGAGGGCGCGAATTAGGTTCTAGCTACTACAGTTCGGACTCCTGTCACGGTTCTGAATCTATTCTCACAAAGTGTAATGTAAGACTGATAAATCACCAAAGAGTACAAATTCGGCAATTGGTTTTGAAAAATTAATTTTGAATCAAAAGCGCCAAACATGGACTACTTTGCCAGATTTCAGAGTCGCCACCTAAATATTTTGCTTGGGAAATTTAGGAAATCCTGACTCGTGCCTAAGGCCACGTGTCCGTCATCACCAAAGTTGCCTCGGCTCGGGAACTTGGGTACGAGAGGGGAAGGTCCTGAAATGAGCACCCACGCTCGCCCGATCAAAGGATTAGCCTCTACTAACATGATATGTTGTTTTTGAAAACACATGTGTTCTTATTCCGATTTATTAATCCAACTTACTACGTGATGCGCACAACATACAAGTATAGACTAAATCACACGATTTGGAACAAAACATCTCTTGTTTGTTTTTGAAAATGGTTTGAAAGTGATACTCGCAAGTAGGCTAAAGCGCGGATTTGCCACTCTCAAGTGGGCTTAAAACAACATGATTTTGCCACTCTCAAGTGGGCTTAAAACGCACATTTTGATGAATTGTTCCAATTCAAGCAATGAAGCCGTTATCCACAGGCATTTATACAGTTATAGCAATTAAGCAAATAGCCTCATGGCAAGCATGCTAACATGACAACATACACATCTCATGCAGTATGCTAAAGCGTAAACACTCACAGTGTACTCCGAGCCAAAACAGAAAACTAGTTAGAAATCATGCATGATCCTAGTTTATGTTAAAATGCCTAATGCAACACATGCAAAATGCAGATAAAATAGGCTTGGCTATTCTAAGATGGCATATGAATGCAACACTCGATAACACGCTTTGAAACACGTATTCAAGTAAGTGTATTGAAATACAATGCAGTTTGAATGATGTGCCGAGTCCGGTGCATGCAATATGAATGAATGATGCACGCATGCAAAGCACAAGTATGCTAATTGAAACATGCCTAAAAGCTAACCATCAAAAGCTGGTAAATAAAAGGGAGAAAGACGTGGGGTTGGAAGTCATTCACACACGAACGCACCCTTATTACAACATTTGCCCTCTCGATGGAGGGTCCGAAATAATAAGCTAACTAGCTAGGCTAAACTAAGCTACTTATTACAAACCAACTAATTAACTAACTATTCTAGCTAATTAATTACAAACCGAATTGAAAACTAGCTATGCTAAGCTAATTAAGAAATTAAAATAATGAATTGAATTAGCTAAATACATCAACTAATTAATTACAAAACCGACAAATGAACCAACTATGTAAAGCAGTTAAATGGCCTCGAGGGCGAGGGAGAGATGTATGCTCAGTTCGCTTCACCCGGAAATGCACTGCGCTGCCATGAGTTGTCTCTGTTTGCACTCGCGATGACCTCGGAGCATCGAACACATTTTCAGGTTGCCTCTGCCCCAAAACAGGAGCATTCTGGACAAATTTGCTGCAGTGGCCGGCCGGCCACTTTAACTGGTCGGCAGGCTACCTCAACTGGCCGGCCGGCCACTTCAAGTGGTCGGCAGGCTAGTGCAAGTGGCCAGCCGGCCACTTTCCTTTCCAGAATCTCAACTTTGCTGCAACAGAGATCAACAAAGGCACAACAACAAAGGCACAACAACGCATTTGCAAGGAAATGTGTGTGCAACTACTTTCCTTATCATTTCTCAAGCTCAAAGGAGTGTAGTACTCAGCTCTCAAGCCATCAATCACGCATCTCAATGCATGATGGCCAAAGAGCCAAGTTCGCACAATATTAGTGAATGCACAAACAACACATAAGAGCCTCCGCCTCTATCATGCATGATCAAGAGGGTTGGCAACCAAGAAACGCAACGCGTTTCATCACTTGAGTATGAAACGTGCCACAATCCTTGTGTTTGGATTAACATCCGACCCAAACACAATGCAATGCAAACAAAATGTTTATCTTTCAATGCTAAAGTGGCATGCACAAGGTTTTATCATGTAAGCAATGCATGCATGGCATGTTTAGAAGCTAAGGCATCAAAGCTAGTGAAGTGTGTTACACATGAGGCATGCACTATAATGCTCAAATGGTCAAACCACATATGGACAGACCTAAAATGCTCCAAAACAGTGGCCAACACACACCAAAATCTAGGCACAAAAAGCAAGGGACACATGCTCATCCTTTTGCTCGCAAGCAAGGCACAAACTCTAATTTTCAAACACATTGAAAGGATGACATATGTAAGAGCATGACAGAGGTACAAGCATTGAAATCATATGCCAAATGATGACATATCATGCAAACAACACGAGTATGGCATGCTAGAGTCCTTAAGCATTAAAGCTAGCGAAGTACATAACACTAGGGCTATACAATACAATGCCTAATGGACTAAACCAACCCTAGATAGACCTCATGCATGCCAAAATAGCGGCCAAAGTGCTCTGAAATGGTAGCATGAAAGGCAAGATAATGATGCTCATGCATTGGCTCATCAACAAGGCATAAGGGCCCAACTCATAAACACAATTAAAGAGTGATAAACATGAGAGTATGACAAGGCTATATGCTCTGAAATTATGTGTTTAATGATGCCATATCACATAAACGTCACAAGTAAGGCATGGTAGAAAGCCCAAAGCATAAGGCTAGTAAAGGGCACTACACAAGAGGTATGCAATACAATGCACAAACAACCAAACCAGCCCAAAACAGAGCTACACATGGCAAATTAGTGTCCAAAACATGCTCAAGCTAAGGCTCAAAAGAGTAGAAAATCATGCTCCTTTGGTAGCTCACAAATAAGGCACAAAGGCACAACTCTCAAAAGTCTCAAGGAGTGAAAGAAATAAGAACATGACACATGTAAATGCTCTGAAATAGCATGTTAAATGATGCCAAGACATGCAACCATCACAAATATAGCATGCTATGGTGCTCAAAACTCAAGACTAGCTAAGGCACTTGCACCATAGCCATATCAAGCAAGCCCCAAAGGACCAAGATGACTCAAAACAGTCCTAAGGCAGGTCAAAATAATGCTAAAAACATGATGGAGTGTAGCCAAAACAAAGCTAGCATGGTAAGCCAAAACACTAAGCATGCAAGGCCAATGAGTGGGATTACACTACAAGTACCAAAACCAAGAAAGAGGTGACTCCACCAACCAAAATCAGAGTTTTAATATGGCAAAATAAAATTTCCATGAACCATGCCTGAAATAACTTAAATTCATAATCAAGAGGGTGAATTCCCTACCTTAGGTCTTGAATTCCAAGTTTGCTAGCTCAATTTTGCAAATTCTCTTTGATTCCTCTAATCCTCCAAGCTAATCTCTAGATGAATCAATTTTCTCTTATCTCCCTCTCTCTCACGATTGTGATCTAGAGGGAATGGATGAGATGATGCAACAAATATAAGAATTAAGACCCCAAACAATGTTTTTGAGAAAGGCCCACTCAATGGCAATAAAGTAAATAACTAGGTTCAATTAATTAAACCTTAACAATTCTAATCTAATCATTCCAAATTAAATTTTAATTAAACCTACCATAAAATTACATAAATCCTAATTAGCATATAACGCTAACCAATTTCTGAATCGGTCGCTGATAAGGCTTTCAATTCACAATTCGAAATCAGAACATGAACAGATTATTCAATGACAAACAGATAGAAATGCACTTAAAGCAACATACTCATACAATCAATTCAGGATTTCGTCATAATCAATTACTTATCATGCTTAATCATAGATTAGCACTAATCAGAGGTAAGGGTTGTCACACTAATAGTACACAACCAAAGTAAAGTGCTAACCAGAGAAAATTTTGGACTAGAGTTATTCTGGACCAGAGACTGAAACCTAGAAAATAGGTCTTCTATTGATTTGAAAAGTCACTGCAAATAAATTGCTCAAATTCATACATTTCACACTACTAATGGTCGACATACATACGCAGCTCAAACAGCAAGAGCTATTAGAGAGGGAGAGAGAGATTCTAGAGAGAGAGTTTGAGATTCCAGAGAGAGAGAGAAACAATGGCGGCAACAGTGACTAGTGTGTGGGCGAAACCAGGCGCCTGGGCACTCAATTTTGAAGAGCACGAATCGGAGCTTCAAAACGAAGACAAGAACCACCGTGCCAACGGCGGCAACACGGCGGACTTCCTTTCTCTTGCAGCGGCAAAGACAAAGAAGAAAAAGCCCCAAAAAATCCCTTTCTCCGAGTTCAACAACCCTACCCCTGCCAAACGCCTCACCAACGTAGATCTGATGTTGCTTCCTACCGGTTCATGCGAGCGAATCACCAAGGAGCTTGACTGGTCTAGGCTCAGTGGTGATGGTTTTGAGAGGAGAGAGAGAGAGAGAGAGAGAGAGAGAGAGAGAGAGAGAGAGATGAGGGTTTTTTGGATCTGAGTTTGGGTCTGAGTCTAGGGCTGATGATTATGAGAGTTGGGTATCGAAGAAAAGCTTTGTTTCTTCGAAGGAGAGTCAAATTTCTCTGATATGACATATGGGTATGGGTTTAGGGACCTTAGACATCAAAAAAATAATATTGTGAATCTTTTCTATTACTAAAAATGGGAGAGAGACCTTAGACTAATTTTCTCATTTTTTTAATATATGTTTTAGTCATTTTTTTAATATATTTTAGTTAATGCACCTAATTTAAATGTACTTAAAAATAAAATATTTATAAAAAAAAGTTAAATAAATACGAAACAATACAAAAATATACTGAATTTTTGTATTTAGTGAATTTTAAAAAAAATATATCTAAATTAAGTAAATCTTAAAAAAATTAATTAAATTATTTAAAAATTTGCTAATCTATATATGTATATATGAATTGAAAACTCCAAATTTTTTGAAATATTTGAAACCAAACAAGTGATTGTTTGTAAGAGCATCCGCATCAGTCTCAACAAATTTTAAGTCAAATTATAATCTAAAATTCACTTTTATTATTTTAGCTAGTCACCTTTTTAGTACTCACTATATCAAACTCTCTATTCTAACTCAATCTTATTAAAATATTATTTCTTAATGTATTGTTATTCTTTATTTTTTTATTAAATTGATGAGATGTCACCCAAATAATTTTTAAAAAATGCAAAAAAAAAAATAAAAATAAAATAAAATTGCCGTTGACCAGTCGATCGGTTAGGCTAATTTTGGACATTTTTTCTTCTTCTACTACAAGGACTCACGGGACATCCGATAGGATATCTGGGAGAACATCTGGGTGGACAATCAGTTTAAAGATTTTGGACCAATTTTGTCCAGAAAATATAATAAAAAATCATGTAACTAATGAATAGCGGCTCAGCAAAGTTGTTGAGGTACTGTAGCAAATTTGACAAAAAGTTAATTTATAAAAAATTTGTTGAGACTGGTGAAAAACAAATTTGATGCTAATGTTCTCTACAATAGCTTCAAAGCTATTGTAAAGAGTCTGATGCGGATGCTCTAACCGTCCAATTTTGACTCAAATGGTGCTCAAAAACAAAATTTACTAAACCGTCATTAATAATACTGAGAATCTTATTTACGCCTCATTTGGGAGAATGGTTAGATTAAAATAGCCTATTAAAAAATAACATAGACTAAAATAGTTCATAAATCATTTTGTTTTTTCTTTCACAATCATCAAATCAACTATATATAAAATAAATAAATAAAAACAACTAATTTTGCAAACACAACTTTTTTAGCCAGACGAGTTGTTTAGGATGATCTAAATAAGTATATTTTTTAATTTTTTTAAGAAAAAATATACAGAAAAGTAGAGAGGTGATGTGATCCAAAAAAGTGTACTTATCTAAATAAGTGCACTTATTTAGTTTATGCCAAATAATACCTAAAAGAATAATGATATATATACAAATTAATGTACTAACTAGTATACTAACAGATGATATGACATAATTTTAGAAGTTTTGGGTATTTATAATTTATATAATATGTGGAGCCAGTAACAGTAATATACCACTAGTTGGTATATTAGTGTGTATATTAATTGGTATATATAGTACCACCGTACTTAAAATAGTAAAAAAAAAAAATCAATTAAAACAGGCAACTTTCGAAACAAGGCTTGATGTTGTTTGGTGCAGCAATGCTGAGAATTATTGGACTATATTATCAAACACATCAATATTTATTAATGCTTGTAATTAATGATGTGTTTTATATTTTAAAAAAATAATGAATTAATATTTTGATTTTGAAAAAATTACACTTTTTAATCAGAAATAACGTATATTTTACTTAATCTCATTTACAAGTGTGTGTTTTAATTAGGGGTGTTTGCAGTTTGAATGCGGTTGGGAAATCTATAATTCGTCATCCATCCGCTGAATTGGAGGATTGAAAAAAATCAATCCGCATCAGTTCGCCGGATTGACGGATGCAGATTAAGCAGATTGATAGATGGATGCGAATCAGTTTGATAGTTTAAACTTTTATAAATTTTGAACATAATACAACTTATCAACATTTTTTTTGGATAACAATCAAACTCAACATAACTAAAAAATTATCAAGTAAATTGTCAAATATCAATAATAAATGCATATAAAAAAATCATGCATTATCAAATTTATTTCATTACTTTTTTTATATTAAAAAACTATTTAATTTGATTTAAAAAAAAATTAAGCCTTATATTTTTCACAAAAAAATATCAAATGTTAACACTTGCCATTTGATAAAAGAATTCCAAATTGAAAACACAATAGAATATTTAAACTTTTTTCAATCAAAAACACAAATAGAATATCTAAACAAATTAAAAACACAAAATCTTACAAATTATTAAGGATGTTTGCGGTTTGGCAGTTGGGCAGTCAAAGAAACCTCAAATTTGTCATCTATCCAAAACTAACCGAATTGAAAAAAATCAATTCACAACCATTTACTTATCATCACATATCTTTTCAAAATGTGATAGATCAATTCAATTCAATCCAATCAATTTAAACGAATCAAAATCTCCCCTGCCCACCCTTAATTTTAATCAATAACATCATGTAAAATAATGTTACCGCTGCATATTCAATGGTCTATCATAAAGATATAATAGTTGGTGTCGTGAGGCCACAGTTCCACAAAAAAAAAAAAGTTCATGAAGATAATGCTTCACCAACATGACATCACAAAAAGACATTTTAGGCCCATTTTGGTTAAAAATGAAGTTGAAGACACCCTTTTTTTTCCCAATCTTCTTTTTTTTTTTTTTTTTTTTTTTGTCTCTAGTAATGTTTTTTAAAAATTATATCAATTTTTTTTACTTTTTCGATCCGTCTGGTCAAGACGAATTTTAAAAATATTTTTTTTTTTTCAAAAATTTTAGAAAAAAATCATTAAAGACAAAAATAAACCAAAAATGTTTGCTTATTTTGGCTTTCTTTTTTTGTGTTTTCTATTTTTTTTGGATTTTTGAAAAAAAATATAATTTTTCGGTTCGTCTTGTAAAGCTTTTTAAAATTTTAACAAAAGTTCATTAAAAACGAAAATAAGCCAAAAATAAACTTCCTAGAACACCCCTTAAACTAGGCTGGCTTTTAGATTTTTCTATCAAATAATGCTGCGCATTATTATTATTATTATTGTTATTATTATTATTATTATCAGCAAAGAAAAATTTCATTAATCAACATAAAATTAAAGATATAGGAAGATGAAATGCACTGAGAGAGATTTGAAAAGTACAAAATACCCCTACTACTGCTACTCGCAACCATACAACCAACCACTTGGCCTCACGATTTTTATTTTTATTTTTTTAAAACAAAAAAACGTTAAGAAGGACTTAACAGAAAATAAAATACGTGATTCCCACAAAATCAACCCACCAAAACACCCAAACTACTAAAATTACATATTCTAACACCCAAGGTGGTAACCCAATAATTTAAACACCTATTGCACTCCCAATGATGCTGCACTCCACGTCTTTGCTGCCCACGCCTATGCTGCACACACCCACGGCTATGGTGCTGCATTCCTAGAGCCAACCACCCACCTGCTATTTTTGAAACTAAAACTTTTCACCTATGCTGCTCCAACTTCCAAACCCACCTCTGCCACTTTATCTGCAAGCTCACCCACTCCTGACAACACTCTACCGAGACAGATCATTGGCCGGAAAAACACCATAGCCAACAGCTCCATGGCTGGATAAAACTCCACACCCAGCTCCACTTCCATGGTTGGGATCGAGCACTCATTGCCGAACAAGACCCACTGCCATCTCCACTTCCATGGTTGGACACAGCTTTCCCGATCCAAACATCGAACACACCCACTGCAAAAGCCCCGGTTTTGACAACCCAAAACAACGAACAACCGCCGAGACACCACCAAACATCTGGATGAAGTTCATCCCTCAAACTCCCACTCGAAAAGGAGCGCTCGAATGAAATCTTAGAAAAAGTGAAGGTTAAAAACTGATTGTTTTATTTTTATTTCTTTTTGAAAAATATACAGACAAAATAAAATAAAAAGATAATATAACTCAAATAAAATTAATAAAAAAATTAATAAATTCACTTTTAATCCAATTATTAAAGTAGACCCATATGAAAATTCTTCATAATATTATCTCCCTCGGAAAATGACTTGGACCCCCAGTGGGGGTACTGGGGGTCACTCCTTATTGGCCAAAAAAAGTTGTTTTTTTTTTTTTATCAGTTTCAGCCATTGGCAGAGTGCCAAGTGGCGCTGGGGGTCACTGGGGGTGCCCCCAGCTGGGGGTCCAAATCACAGCCCTATCTCCCTCATACTTTACATTATTATTTTTCCATCACATCAAATGTAAGACATTTTGTCCTGATATCGGTATTGGGCACGTGCGTTTTGCAGATAATTTTCCATGAGGGAGATAGCCCATCATTCAGAGAAATTCTTGTTCCACCGCCACCATCTTCTTCTTTCTATTATTTTACCCGTAACGTTACGCATCATAAATATATATATATCAAAAAAATAATTATAAAAGATTTTGTATCTTTAAATTATAAATATAAAAAAGTATCATACACTAATTAAAGAATAATTTTTTTATAAAATATGCCATAATATTTTTGTTATAATGTCTAGTATTATTCTTTTTTTAAATAGTAAAAATTACTTAAAAAAATAAAGAAAAATTGCCATTCAATGCTAATTTTTAAAAGTTATTACAAATTTATAAAATAATTTATGAGTTTAATTAGCATTAATATTTTTCACTTATTAATAATTATTATTTTTAGATACCACTGTTCTATTATTTATATGAAAAACAAATCTTATTATTTAGGATTAGTTATTCAAGTAAGTAAAAATAAAAATAAATAGTAAAAGAATTACTATTTGTTGAGCTAAAATAAGAGACACATGACATAAGGCGTAGCAAGTAATGTAACGCCCCTATTTTCATGCCTAAATGGTAATCATAGCTCTTTAAAGTAAACTGATAATAAATCCTCATACTTGCATTACATGATATAAATAGTCTTCATGTGATAATACAGTTAATCCAACAACGATTAATTAAACAACAAATACCCCCAAGGGTTTACAAATATTCAAGGCTTGAGCCTGGTTACACAAAACGGTTATTCAAACCCACACATACAAAGCCCTTGGCTTACAATCAGAGTCATAGCAAATGAGCACATTATGCTCTCTGCACACACTTCCACGCCTTCAATTAGGCGGAAACACCACATCTTTTCCTGCACAAAAATCCCATAGGGTGAGCATAAAGCCCAGTAGGAAAATTCTCAATAAAGTATATACATTTTATACAAGTCTCGTGAGATGGAATACTTATGCCATGCCATGCATTTTTGAATGTAAAACACACCTTCATCTTTTGAAAACCAACATGCTCAATGATATCATGCCATTTCAACTGCTCAACATTTATCAAATTTTATTTGAGGGGCGGTAAACATAACTCTGGTAATCCCTAGGTCAGTATCTGCAAGTAGACTATACAAGTACTATCAATTTGTCATTTTTACCAGTATCAACTGGAGGGCTTGACACCCATAATCTGTCATTTTTACCAGTATTGACTGGAAGGCTCGACACTTATTCTCTACACTACCTTTCAAGACTTACCACTGTATTTACCCCAAAACCATTTCTTGAAAACTTGTTTCTCAACATTCCTTTCTTAATGCAAGTTTTGAAATCAACTTTCAAAGTTCAATATAATCAAATGAATTGATATGCCAATGCAACAATAATTAATACATTACAGTAATTCTTCCATTTCCAATTCTTCCACACAATACTACCATTGTGATCAAAATTCTCATTTCTCACTTCAATGCAATTTCACAAGATGAATAAATACTTTTATTTCAATTCATCCAAGGGATAACAAAATTCTTGCATTTCAAATACTTCCAACAACTTAGTCATTCAAGACTATATCAACACTTTTAAACAATAATTTCCAAAACTTCAACAATTATCTTATTCCATGGAAAACCATCATTTATATGTAATAACTAAACAATTTTCAAACATCATTTATTTTGGCACACAAAATAAATATAACAACATATTCTAAAGATTCTCAACATCTTTCTTAAAAATTCCCAATTTCTAGGTTTTCTCAGCAAAAACCATTCATCTTCAAATATTTGAGAAGATCTCACAAAAAACATCTTTCTTTCATCAACATAATTCAAAACCCTCAATTTCTATTTTTAGAAGAAAAGAAAGTAAACTCACTTTCAAAATCACTCATCTTCTTAAATCAACAATCAATTTTCAAAACTAATCAAAGGATGATTTCGAAAATCATCTAAATCTTGCAAAAACATATATATAACTCAAAGAAAATCCCTACCTCAAACTTAGAAGAGAAGATGAGCAAAGCAAGGTTGAAAATCCAAAGATGCCGAAACCAACTTTTATTTGGATCAAAACGAAGCTCTTGACAAGCTCTATACTTAATCTCAAAGGAGCAAGGCAAGGAGATGCTTCCAAGAGAGTAGATCTAAAGATCTTTGAGCAAATAGTGATTTTGGAGAGGGAGAGAGTATGTGACGATTTGAAGAGGGAGAAAGAGAAGAAAAGTAAAGAAAAGGTTAAGTGAGGGACCTATTTATAGTGCTAGGTCAGAATGAAATAAAGTTCCAAAGTCAATCCTAAAAGATCAAGTCAAAATCCCCAAAAAGTAGGCCCAAAATTGGACTAAAATCTGAGAAAAATGTCTGCAGGGGTCGACCCTTTTAGCACAGGGGTCGACTCTATGAAGGAAATTATGTTTAACAGCATGTAAGAGGGTCGACCCTCTCCCAGACTGGTATCTACCCTATTTTCCAGCAACCAACACACAGACATAAGAGGGTCGACCCTCTTTCAGTCTGGTGTCTACCCTATTTTCCAGCAACCAACACACAGACATAAGAGGGTTGACCCTCTCTCAATCTGGTGTCTACCCTATTTTCCAGCAACACTCCCAGAACTTCACCAAAAAGTAAGGGTCGACCCTTAGGAAGGTTGGTGTCAACCCTAGAATAGAATTTCTAAGTCTCCAAGGAACTTTTGACAAGAATAAGTGTGAACAACCAAACCCAACAAGTTTAAATCAGATTATACTCCTCCAAAATCAACCCATAACAACACCAAAGATTTCCAAAATAAAAATAAAGGATTCAAATACACTTTCCAAAAGTTTTGAAGGACACAAGTGCTACAAGTAAAGAGTTGGGCACTAAGTCCATCCTTCACTTTACATAATAATATTGATAAATTACAGTGACCTCTTTTTTAGTAAGGTTAAAGAGATTGAAACTAATACAAATTGTATGAAAATACAAAGATAAATCAAGATAAAATATATATTTTAGGGTAAAAGAGGTAACAGTATTACTTTTTATTCATATGACTAAAAAAATTTTGATGAAAAAATAGTCAAGCTTTATATGAATTAAAATCTTAAGTGAGCCCAGTGTAATTATGCCAAAAAGTTACTCTATTTTATTCAAACCTTAGGAGAACTTAATATAATTTACCTTATTAAATTCTATTATGTGTAATAATAAAATTTAAATGAAATAAGAAGAAGGATTTTAATTAGATATTTTCAACACGAATAATCTCTTTAAGACCTATCTATATCCATATATATTTTACATCTATTTTTCTATCTATCTATACTATTATATATGTAAGCACTGTATTTGGTATCCAAGTGTTTGGTAGCTTCTTCTTCTGTCACGTGACAAATTTTTATATCTTAAAATAAAAAAATATTATTCAAAGGTGTGAGTAAGGTTTGAACCAATACTCTTACCACTTAGACAACATATAGATTATGATACTAATTTCATTATTATTTATTTTTACTTATCTAAATTGCACACATATCATGAGTGCCACCTGCTAGTTGTTATATAAAGGAAATACCTTAGTTGGTGTCCTGAAACTAGGGGTGTAAATTTGGCCCGACCTGGCCGAGTTCGAGCTCGGGCTGGCCCATGTGGGAAAAATGTCAACCTAGGCCTAGGCCCAAGCCCACTCAAAATCGGGCCGCGGGCCTGGGCTTGGGTCATGCCTAACTATTTTTTAAATTTTTTCCACCAAAATTTTATTTTTTTCTATCAAAATTGCTTGAAAATGATATTGAGCCTCAAGTGGGCCTTGGAGCAAGCCTTGAGCGAGCCGGTCGGTCGGGCTTCGGATCGAGCCAACCAGGCCTTGCTTTGGGCCGGGCCCCAAAACACACAGCCCCGACCGGTCGGGTCGCTCTGAGTCGCAGGAAAGTTTCAGGTGGCTTGTGAGCCATTGGGCTAATTTTGCACCCCAACCGGCCGGGTCGCTTCGAGTCGCAGGAAAGTTGCGGGTGGATTGTGAACCATTGGGCTAATTTTGCACCCCTATCTAAAGCCATCCCCTCTTTAATGCCAAGTGTCTATTTTTCCATTCAATAAATATAAATATATACAAAAGCGGTGCATGAGACTCGATTTGTAAACCAAAAGTATAATGAAAAAATTTCTTACCACTCGAATATAACATAATATATAATAAATATTTTATTTTATTTTAACTTATTTAAATTGTACACACATCGTGTGTGTCAACCGCTAGTACTATTATTAAGTGGAGGTTGGATTTGGTGTTCAAGCCTTCACGTCATGCCATATGGCAGCTTTATCTAGCCTAAAATAAAAAAAATATTATTCAAACTAGTAGGTGACCCCGTGCAATGTACAAAAATATATTTTTAAAATGAAAAATTAATTTTGAGTCTTAATATTTTGTGTAAAAAATTTTAACAATTGAAAGCTAATGACTAATGAAAATTGTTGTCACTATGTGTGATCTTATATAAAATAAGCTCATAAAAATCATTTCTGCCAAAGTTTTTTAAAAAAAAATATGTATTCTCAACTTGAAATCAAATCCTCATTTGTGCTAATCAAATTTACAAAAAAATATGAATTTCACTTGTATCAAAATATTTTTTTTTCTAAAAAAATATAAAAATAACGAAAAATTCTATAATATACAAATTATAACTTGGTTATAACTCATGGTGTATTATTTTAGTTATTAATCAGAAAGGTCTTTACTAATTTCTTATATTTTTTGTTATGTCTAAAGTGGTGCATGAAGTCTTTATTTATACTTCAAGTGGTTGTAGCGATCCTAATTTTTCGCAAGTCATTATTTATTATTATTACTTTATTTAATTTTTGGCTTTATTAATTGCGTAGATGCACAAGAATTTAATGTGATGTTTAATTAATTTAATGTGATAGTTAATTATATATAATTAATTTGAATATTTATATATATATATGGTGTATTTATGTTGTATTGGTATAATATAATATGTCAATTAGGTTTAGAGGCTCACTAAGATTTTAAAAAAAAAAGAAAAAAAAAGTGCACAGCAGCCACAGAGAGAGATCGAAAGAAAAGAGAAAAAGAAAAAGAAAAGAAAAGAAAAGAGGGCCCTGAGAAACAAAGAGACTCATCACAGAAAACCGTGAGAGAGGAGAGACGGCGGGGGAGAGATATAGCAATCCCGGTTTTCCCTCCGTTGTTTATTGTATTCCGGATTCGGTTTCGTGGATGTTTGTTGTTGTATATGTTGCATTTCCTTCCTTTAACTCTTTGAATTTGAGTTTAAAAATGTCTTGGGCGTGTTTTGAGCAGGTGGGTTGAGTTTTGGTCTCTAATCTTGTTGCCCAAATTTTTGGTGATCTGCTCAAGCGGGCCTTGTTACGCTTGAGCGGAGTTTGCATCCTTTCAGCATTTTGTGCGTCTGCAAAAATACTACAGAGGTGTTTTTCACGCTCAAGCGGAGTTCCTCATGCTTGAGCGGGTTTGCGCTCGAGTGGTTATGTTGCGCTCGAGTGGGTGTCTGGAGTCTGTAAAAGTATTGGAGGAGTGTATTCTATGCTCCAGCGGGTATCTTTGCGCTCGAGCGGGTAGTGCTTTGCAGTTGTGCCTTGGCGCTCGAGCGGGTATTTTTGCGCTCGAGCCGGTGAAATTTTTGTGTCTTACGCTCGAGCGTCCTATTTTTCGCTCGAGCGGACTATACGTATATCAGATCGCAGCTGTGTCATTTTAAATCACTTTTTCAACTCTCTCTCTCTTTCTAACTTTTCAAAACCCTCATTTGAGAGTTTCTCTCTCTAAAATACAACTTCTCTCTAAGAAATCATCTAGTTTGAGTGAACTTGTACCATAGTTCCTTTGTTAATATTGTGGAGTTTGGTGTGGGCTACATTTCAATCCGAAAATCTTTGGATTTGGAGCATTTCGAGTTTCATCATCTTCTCCATTTGGTCTCTCCATTTGAGGTAGGGATATCCTACTCCTTCTTATGGGTTTTGACATAAATTTTGGTCATTTTGATTAGATGGTTTTGTTTGGTGATTTTGGGAAAATTAGGGTTTGTTTTAGAGTTTTTAAAAAGGGGGTTTTCAAATGTTAAACTCCATGTGTACGAGAGGTCTTGAAAAATGGTGTTATTGTTGTTTAATTGATGAAATTGAACCTTAGGGTTGATATTTGAAAAAGGGGGAAAATGTCCTAATTATTATGATAAATTAATTTGTATAATTAATTTGGGAAAATATGAAATTGAGTTGGAAACCATGAAATTGGAAAATTATGAGATTGAATGGTGTAGTTGGATTAATTAATCACTCACCCATGAAAATGTTGAGATGTTACCTGTTTGATAAATTTATTATCTGTTTAGAGATAACTGCTTTGGGCTATCGGTGGAGGATAGTTTGATTGTTGTAGACATTGTATGTTGATTAGGAAAAACTGAAACTAATCACGTGGAATATGTCATTGAATATGACGATTGGAATAATACATTGAATATGTGTATTGATTGATCATTATATATGATATATGTTAAATACACTGTATATGTATGTTGTTTGGAAGGAGATAGGGGATGTACTCCACGGTTTGAGAGGAGATAGGGGATGTACTCCATGGTTTGAGAGGAGATAGGGGATGGACTCTCAAACCCGTTTGGGAGGAGATATGGGATGGACTCCATTGATAACTAAGATCGGCCGGAGTGTCTAGGGTGAAAGTCCCGAAATCTTAATTGCGTTTGCATGACGTAGATAATTGAAGTATGGAAGTATTTTAATATGAGTTGTAGTCTTATTTCTGTTGTGGATAAAGGAAGTGTTTTAATATGAGATGTAGTCTCATTTAGTTGTTCGGCTAGGTTCTGAGCCAGGTTTATGAATTGAATTGAATTGGATAAGTAAAGGAAAGTGGAATGAAACATGGGCATAATTGTCATGGAATTGGAATATGTTGCGAGTTGGTTTTACAAGTGTTAACCATCTATCAAATGCTAATGTTTTAGTTATTTCTCATACTTGGTTTAGTATATCTCTACTGGGCATTGGCTCACCCTATATGGGACATCATTTTCAGGTTCTGGTGATATGTCACCTCCAAGGACGTAGCTTGGGAGGCTCGAGGTTGATAAATCTTTTTGTTGTTCTCTTTTGATATTACATGTAAATTCAGGCCAAGGGCTTAATGTGTATTTGAGTTAGCACTCTCTTTTTGTAACCAAGTGTTGGCTTGAAAAGTTGTAAGCCCGTAAGGCATTTACTTTTGTTGTCAACATGTAATACTTTTGTATTTAATACTCTGATGAATGGAAATATACTTTATTCTCTTATGTCTATGGATATCTTGAATGTATGATTTATAGGTTTATTTTGAGGGTGTGACAAGATAGGTATTGAAGAAAGGGTTAGGGTTTTATTTTGGTGTTTTTATTAATTCTTCAAGTAACTCATTGATCTTCGAAAAATAATTGTGAGTGCAAAATCCACTTCTCTTTATTTACATTTAATTTGTTGTTTTTATTTGTTTATTCCTATTTATTTGATGTTTGTTTGATATTGTATTTACATGAAGATGATGGATTGATTTTAATTATTTTGATTAGTTGTGTGTGCAAGGTTTAGGATTTTTATATATATTTACGATATGGATATAATCACACTCATGGATATATGAAATTATAATAAATTGGGAAATCATAGATAAATTCTGAATACTCCACCATGACTCCATGAAGTGTTGTTTATTTGAATGTTGGTGAGAAAAAGTATATAAAAAAAAGTGAGGATTATGAGATTTATTTGAATACCTTAGGCTCGGCATTGTTGTGTTTGTTCTCATGAGTAGATGAGAGATTGTGTATATATCTATTGCCTCGTTCTCAAGAGTAGACGAGTGTTTTGATTTACATGCGCATATATATACTAACCATCTGGGAAGTGTTGGTCAAACTCGGGACGATATCCCTGTGCAAGTTTGGCTTTGGAGCGGTGTTAAGTATACGGGAGATACATGGGACATATGTGTAGGCTAGAAGTGAAGGGCCGAAGTGGTGGAGTTAAGGTGCAAAGAATTAAATATGAACTTATTGGTATAGTTTGAATTGCTTTGATTTGTACATCTCGAAAAATAGTAAACGACCTTGATAAATTATGAAATTTGGGCAGAGGCATCTATACGTAATTCTAAACAACTTTTGTATTTTAACTTTTTACTAAAAATATCGATTAAAACTTATAATCGGATGATCTTAATTGTAATAGTTTTTATTCATTTTAGCAATGCAGATTGTAAATGTTGTTTTAACCCACGAAACGAGCTCATTTTTATTGGTTTTGTGTAAATTGAAGTAAAACATTATTTTGAACACTTTTTGTGTTTTGAACTTTTCCCAAAAAAATCATCTCATGTCAGTTTTTTTTTTTTTTTCGTTTTCAGCTTTAGATTTTTCGGTTGAATTACGTCTAGGTTCTTCTATCAAGTTTTTTTCTCAACCTATTTAGTTTCTACTAAATTCGTTCACTTTACCTTTTATAAAATTTGATTATGTACAACTTTTGTTCTTTGAGTTTTGATCAATTCAAATTATTGAAGCATGAAACGGTGCGTGTTTATACTTATTCAGCAATTTACTTATGATTAAATTATACTAACTTTTTTTTTGCAGAATGGTGGGTCTTACTAACTTTTTATGCAGGGCTGACCTACCATAGTTTTATTTTTATTTTGTTTATATTTTTTGTATACTCAATTTATATTTAGTTGTGTACAAGTAAGAAACTAAATGCCACCGTATCTCGGGAAACTACCCCTTTGTCTCGATGAGGGTGGAACTACTTGTCTTGTCTCATAACAAGAATTAAATGTATTTTTTTTTTGGTGTCTGGTGGACACGTGTGTGTCAAATCTTGTACTCATACCAGTATACTTGTATATTGACCCGTTTTGTCTCTTGGTATCTCAGGTGCCTTCTATTTGAGCATAGTTGAGCTTCCTTGCAGGATTAGTTGGGCTTACGATGGCAACGAGAAATAATTATAGCTGTTGAACATGTCTTTCAGACTTCTTTCGTTTTCTAGAGTTTAGGGTTAATATTAGTTTTTTTTTTATGACTTTAGTATTTTGACAATTTGGCATTGTGGGTTATTTTTCAATGTTACATTATCTAAGTTGTTTTGACTAGTTGTTGCTACTTTAATGTTGGAAGTATTGGATAGTTATGAATTTATGATAGATAGTTTGGTTGGCATTTGTTAATTTTTTTTATCCCTTTTTTTTTTTAGCATTGAAATTTACTTAAACCTTATGGAGACGAGAATATTTAGATTTTGTTTCACCCTTAGGATTTGGATGATGGAATATTGATTGAAGTCTAGTCCTAATTTAATATTTAATTGTCCAAATTTTGGGGCATGTGCGAAAATCGGATTTAATTATTCTAATAATAATAATAATAATAAAAATGAAAATAAATAAATTAATTAAATTAATTTTATTTAGAGAGTATCTGAAATATATTAGTGTATAGATTAGTTTTAAATTATCCCAATTCAATCACTAATAAAGATATTTTAAAAAAATAATAATTTTGTGGGTGTTCAATACTTTGTTGTTTATAAATTATTTTAATAAGGATCCAACATGATAATTATTTCCACTAAATAGCTTAGTTAAAAATCTTAGTGTATCAAATTTAAGAGACCCACACAAATATACCCAAAAAAAAAAAAAATGGGCAGATTTCAAGTGACAGCATTGCCACTTGGTTGCATGCATGGTGGTATAAAATATAACCTTTGGAAATTGAAGATTTGATTACATAGAATGAAGAGAAATAGAGAGAGAGAGAGAGAGAGAGAGAGAGAGAGAGAGAGAGAGAGGGGTGCTCAGCAATGCATTGTATATATATACATGCATGCTTGCATTTGGTGAAGGAGGGAAGAAAAGGACATCTGCGAAAAAAAAATAAAAAAAATCTGCCAAGTTGAGTAGGAGGATAAGTGGAAGAGGAGATTAAGAAGGATATATATTTTCTACCATTTCATCGTTCCATTTCAATCCTACAATTAAGTAAGAAAACCCTCTCAACCCTCTCATTTTTTTTTAATTGTGGAAATTTTCAGATTATATTCATATGATAAAATGACTAAACTTGTAGATGAAATTTTATTTATAGTTGTATGTAAATTTATGATGGTATATCAAATATTTGAAGATATTGATAGTCTTAAAATCATGATAATATTGTGGAATTTGGACTTGCATGTGTAGTTTATGTCATTAAAAAGATTATTGAAGATTATATTTGGCCCTTTAAATCTGCCAGAAAACTTGTACGAATTTTTAGATAATTTTATACTCAAAATTTTAGATGATTTCTCTACAAAGATTTTAGAATGATGTCTACTTTGTCCAAAAAATTTTGCAACAATTATTGAGTTTTGTACGAATTTATACAGAATTTTAACCAAATCTGGAGCTATAGACAGATTTTATTATGTGTTTAAAAAATCATTAAAAATTTTATATTAAACAAAATCTAGTAATTTCTAAACAAAAAATGAAATTTGAGAAGTCTAGTTTCATAATAAATTTTTAGATTATGGAATTGACGTATAAATTTAAGTATGTAATTAATTTAAGAAAATGTTATAAATCTGTGTCATAAACTTTCTTGGAATTTTTAAGAATTATTTATAATTTATTTTTGGAAAATGCTTTTTGAAAAATGGCGATAACATGTTTTACTGAGTATTCTGTAGATTTATATGAATTTTAGAGTTGTATAAGTAATTTATTTATAATTTTATTTGTGAGATATACATTCTGAAAATTTTGGTAGATTAAAGAGGAATAAAAAATTATCTCTTCAATTGTTTATTTGGACTAAAAATTTAATATTGTGCTAGTCTAATCTTATAGATTAAAAATCCATTCATGTGTGTAATTATGATTTATTTCTTTTTTTGGCATCTAAATTATTATTTCATACAATGGTTTAAATAAATTGTTTATTTAAATTTTTAACAATTATTTATTATTGTGTGACATGTGTAATATTTTATGTTGGGAATTTTAATGAGTTAGTATAACATTATTTATAATTAAAAATTGGAGTTATTTGTCATTAATATCAAAACTAACTGAAATGATTAACGGCATATACAAAGTTAACAATTGATGGTTAATACCAGTTGTTCAGGGTGAGTCCTGGTTTTAAAGAGTGTACGAAATTAGGGGTTGACAGTTAATAACGATTTTTCAGGGTGAGCCCTGGTTTTGAGAATTTTCACGTAAATTGTGTTGCGAAACCCAAAGATGGCACGAGACTTATTTGAACTCTTTTCGGTATTCAATTTTGGAATAAGGGTGGATGTGCATGTGGCACACAAGGAGGTTACGTACCCCTGGCAGACCGTTTCTTAGGGGCAGACCACGAATGCCACTACTTGGGTATATAACTCCGGACGTGGGCATCCTTGGTAGCTACGGTTGGTAACACTTGAATATTTGACCAAGGGAGGATTTCAAATTAACCGTTGCCATGCTTAGTGGTTGGTAAGTTAAATCTCTTCGGTGAGATTTCGAGTGTTACCTAATTTATTAAAATTATTGAAATTATTTTAATGGTTGCAATTTATGTTTACAATTATATTGTTATCTCATGTTTATAATCTCATTATTTTTCTCTTAAAAAAAATGGTAGGTTGGTTATGTTTTCTTACTATGTTGCAAAACTCATGGCATATATTTTTGTTGCCCTGGCATTTTATGCTAGGTTTTGGCGAGGAAATAATTGAAGCTGAAATGGAGTTGACGCTAACGTAGAGCCTAGGGTAACTCGAAACCCTGATTAGAGCCGAATAAATTTTATTATTTTATATAATAGCTATTAAGGACTATATAATTCCATTGGAGGTTGTATTTGGATAATTTTAAGTTTTTATTTATTGTTATTTGAACGTTTGGTTATGAACGAGAGTGAGAATGCCCAATTAAGATGTCAACTTTTTGATTTATTAAGTCATTTTGTTTATTTAATTTTCCTTGATGTTTCAAAAATTTGGGGCGTCACAATTTGGTATCAAAGACCTAGGTTAGAATACCTAGGGACGGTGGGAAGAGGTTTAACCTCAATTGAGGAGTAGTGTCATGTGTTAGAAGGAATAGAATTATGTGACTCATAGTTTAGGCGAGCTTTATGCTAATCATAGTAACTATCCTTGTTTGATCCTAACTAGCTTGACACCAAATTTGTCGAATGTAAAATCATCAATTCTGTATCTTGATTGAACCTTTCCTATTCGGAAAAGTATTGCGTTAAGATGATCAATTGGCAAATTTTGAGCCTTGATTATTGTATCTTGTATGTTGTTCTCTTGAAAACTAGTTGTACTCTTTTAATCCTTCCAGGGTGAAAAATCTTAGGTATTTGGTTTGAAATGTGTATGGCCAAACACAATTTCAATTCAAATATCTAGTTTGGTCACCAGCTCCATAATCTTAACCCTATTAAAAGTTCAAAACCATCGTGTCATCCTACTGTACCGTCTGTTCAAATTCCATTTGAATTCTTATGCTAATTATACAATTGTCGTAGCCACGTCATACTCTTTCTTCTCTACTATAACTGTGTGAATCTTGGGATTAGAACTTGAACGATTAGAAACACCGATGAGTGTAGCTTCACCACTAGGAGGTCAAACTCGAGTAGATCTCGTATGCAAATCATGTGATCTAGAAGTTTCCAGTTTGCGTTTAACTTGCGACCTACGAGTCATGGAAATGTCAAACTTTGACATTGTCCTAGGAATGGACTGGTTATCAGCCCATAAAACCACCATTAATTACTATCGAAAGACGATGACTGCTTACTCTCATGACGGAACAAGATTCCAATTTAAGGGGGATAGACGAGATTCCCTATCACTAACACTTGGAAAGTCAAAATGGCCCAATCACCTAGCTGGGTTGGCTAGCTAGCTTAGTTCTGGAAGACAAGGATCGTATGGAACTAGGGCTACCTCGCGTGGTGTGCGAGTATACTAGTGTATTCCAAGTCTGAATGAGACCATGAACAACATTTAAGAATAGTACTTCAAACTTTGAGAGAGAACCAACTGTATGCTAAGGCTAGTAAATGTGAGTTCTGGATGGAGGAAGTAAAGTTTTTGGGTCACGTGGTATCTAAAAAGGGAATATCAGTAGACCCAACTAAAGTAGAAGCAGTGACAGAGTAGAAGCAACCTAAGAACACATTTGAGATTCGTAGTTTCTTAGGATTGGCCGGTTACTATCGAAGATTCATTCAAGACTTCTCAAAATTGGCCAAACCAATGACACATTTAACTCAAAAGGGGGTAAAGTTTGAATGGAACGAGTCTTGTGAAAATTCATTCCAAGAACTCAAGAAAAGAGTGACGAGTGCCCCTATTCTCATAGTACCAGAACGTGATGTTGGGTACAATGTGTATTGTGATGCTTCCAAAGAATGTCTGGGGTGCGTATTGATGCAAAAATGGCAAGGTGGTGGCATATGGATCAAGGCAACTAAAGAGCCATGAGAAAAATTATCCCACCCATGACTTGGAGTTAGCAGCTATAGTTCACGCACTCAAAATTTGGAGACACTACCTGTATGGTAAAAAGTTTGAGATATTCACTGATCACAAAAGCTTGAAGTATCTGTTCACCTAAAGGGATCTGAACATGCGTCAGAGACGTTGGATGGAGTATCTCAAGGATTACCAATTTATCCTTTCCTATCATTCCGGCAAGGCTAACGTGGTGGGAGATGCGCTAAGTCGCAAGAATAGAGGGATTGTAACTAGTTCAGCACTTAGAGAGTAGAATATGGTTGGAACGCTCAATGACTTTGGGGTACAAATGGGGGTTCAAGACGAAAAGGCTTACCTTGGTGCTCAGGCTACTACGCCTAAAATTTTGAGCGAGATATTGGAATCACAAAAGTACAATCAGGAGGTAGCATTCATCAAGGCACAAATAGAATCTAGTGAAACCATGCCTGGTTGGGAAATTCACAATAATGGGAGTTTGAAATATCAAGATCGAATGTTCGTGCCAAGCGACAACTCACTAAGGGAAAAGGTACTCAAGGAATTCCACCATTCAGCATTCGCAGTACATCCGGGAGGTACTAAGATGTACAAAGACTTAAAACGCCAATATTGGTGGGGCGGAATGAAAAAGGATGTAGCGAAGTTTGTGTCTTAGTGCCTGACATGTCAACAAGTAAAGGCTGAACATCAAAGACCGATAGGAACACTTCAACCCTTACCAATTCCAGAGTGGAAATGGGAACACATAACCATGGATTTCGTGACGGGTTTTGGCTCGGTCACCACAGGGACATGACGACATGTAGGTAGTAGTAGATCAACTAACTAAGACAGCCTGATTCTTACCTGTCGGGTCATCAGATACGTTGGATTCGCTCAGTAGATTGTTCATCAAAGAAGTGATCAGGTTACATGGAGTACCAGTTAGCATCGTGTCTGATCGTGATCCTCGATTCACTTCTCAATTTTGGCAGAGCGTGCAGAAGGCAATGGGAACGAACCTATGCTTTAACACGACATTTTACCCACAAACCGATGGGCAGTCTAAGAGGATGATACAAACCTTGGAGGATATACTTCGAGCTTGCGTTATGGATTTTAAGGGAAGTTGGGAGAAACACCTACCTCTCATTGAGTTCACTTACAACAATAGTTTCCAGGCCAGTATTGGAATGGCGCCGTATGAAGCACTTTATGGACGGCCTTGTCGGTCACCAGTATGTTGGATTGAAGTAGGAGAAGCACCTCTTTTAGGAACAGAGTTGGTTCAAGAAACTACCGAGAAAGTGAAATTAATTAGACAAAGACTTGAGACCGCTCAGAGTAGGCAGAGAAGCTATGCAGATCAAAGGAGAAGACATTTAGCATTTAAAGTTGGATATCATGTGTTTATGAAAATACAACCTCGTCGAGGAGTTGTTTGTTTCGGAAAGAAGGGAAAGTTGCCACCTCGTATCATTGGGCCTTTCGGAATTTTAGACAAAATAGGAGAAATGACGTATCGTTGGGCTCTACCACCATAACTGGCTAGAGTACATAATGTTTTCCACGTCTCTATGCTATGAAAATGCGAACCACACTCTTCTCACATCATCAATTGGGAGGAAATTAATCTTGATGAAGATGTGACATTTGAAGAAAAGCCTGTCAAAATTTTGGATCGTCGCGAGAAGAAATTACGAGATAAAACTATACCGTTGGTTCGAGTTCTCTGGAGACATCGTGGGACGGAAGAGTCAACGTGGGAACGAGAAGATATGATACGTGCCAATTACCCTTAGCTTTTCGAGTCTAAATGTACGAATTAATTTCGAGGACAAAATTTTTTTTAGGGGGTAGATTGTGAAAACCTGCATTTAATTTTTCTAATAATAATAAAAATAAATAAATTAATTAAATTAATTTTATTTAGAGTTTATCTAAAATATATTAGTGTATAGGTTAGTTTTAAATTAACCCAATTCAATCACTAACAAAGATATTATAAAAAAATTATAATTTTGTGGTTGTTCAATATTTGTTGTTTATAAATTATTTTAATAAGGATCCAACATGATAATTATTCTTACTAAATAGCTTAGTTAAAAATCTTAGTGTATCAAATTTAAGAAACCCACACAAATACACAAATATACCAACAAAAAAAAAAATGGGCAGATTTCAAGTGGCAGCATTGCCACCTGGTTGCATGCATGGTGGTATAGAATATATTCTTTGGAAATTGAAGATTTGATTACGTAGAATGAGGAGAAAGAGAGAGAGAGAGAGAGAGAGAGAGAGAGAGAGAGAGAGAGGGGTGCTCAGCAATGCATATTATATATATATACATGCATGCTTGCATTTCGTGAAGGAGGGAAGAAAAGGACATCTGCGGAAAAAAAGAAAAAAAGAAATCTGCCAATTTGAGTAGGAGGATAAGAGGAAGAGGAGATTAAAAAGGATATATATTTTCTACAATTTCATCGCTCCATTTCAATCCTACAATTAAGTAAGAAAACCCTCTCAACCCTCTCATTTTTTTTAATTGTTGAAATTTTCAGATTATATTCATATGATAAAATGACTAAACTTGTAAATGAAATTTTATTTATAGTTGTATGTAAATTTATGATGGTATATCAAATATTTGAAGATATTGGTAGTTTTAAAATCATGATAATATTGTGGAATTTGGACTTGCATGTGTAGTTTATGCCATTAAAAATATTATTGAAGATTATATTTGGCCCTTTAAATCTGCCAAAAAAATTGTAAGAATTTTTAGATAATTTTATGCTCAAAATTTTGAGATGATTTCTTCTACAAAGTTGTTTAGAATGATGTCTACTTCATCCATGAATTTTTGCAACAATTATTGAGTTTTGTACGAATTTATACAGATTTTTAACCAAATCTGGAGCTATAGATAGATTTTATTATGTGTTTGAAAAATCATTACAAATTTTATATTAAACGAAATCTGGTAATTTCTAAACGAAAAATGAAATTTGAGAAATTTAGTTTCATAATAAAGTTTTAGATTATGGAATTGATGTATAAATTTAAGTATGGAATTATTTTAAGAAAATGTTATAAATCTGTGTCAGAAACTTTCTTAGAATTTTTCAGAATTTTTTATAATTTATTTTTTGGAAATTGATATTTGAAAAATGACCATAACATGGTTATTGAGTATTTTGTAGATTTATATGAATTTTAGAGTTGTATAAGTAATTTATTTATAATTTTATTTGTAAGATATACATTCTGAAAATTTTGGCAGATTAAGGAGGAATAAAAAATTATCTCTTCAATTGTTTATTTGGACTAAAAATTTAATATTGTTCTAGTCTAATCTTGTAGATTAAAAATCCTTTCATGTGTGTAATTATGATTTATTTCTTTTTTTGGTATCTAAATTATTATTTCATACCATGGTTCAAATAAATTGTTTATTTAAATTTTTAACAATTATTTATTATTGTGTGACATGTGTAATATTTTATGTTGGGAATTTTAATGAGTTAGTATAACATTATTTGTAATTAAAAATTGGAGTTATTTGTCATTAATATCAAAACTAACTAAAATGATTAACGGCATATACAAAGTTAACAATTGACGGTTAATACCAGTTGTTCAGGGTGAGTCTTGGTTTAAAAAGTGTACGAAATTAAGGGTTGACGGTTAATACCGATTGTTCAGGGTGAGCCCTGGTTTTGAGAATTCTCACATAAATTGTGTCGCGAAATCCTAAGATGGCACGAGACTTATTTGAACTCTTTTCGGTATTCGGTTTTGGAATAAGGGTGGATGTGCATGTGGCACACAAGGAGGTTACGTACCCCTGGCAGACCGTTTCCTTGAGGCAGACCACGGATGCCACTACTTGGGTATACAACTTCGGACGTGGGCATCTTTGGTAGTTACGATTGGTAACACTTGAATATTTGACCAAGGGAGAGTTTCAAATTAACCGTTGCCATACTTAGTGGTTGGTAAGTTAAATCTCTTCGGTGAGATTTCAAGTGTTACCTAATTTATTAAAATTATTGAAATTATTTTAATGGTTGTAATTTATGTTTACAATTATATTGTTATCTCATGTTTATAATCTCATTATTTTTCTCTTAAAAAGAATGGCAGGTTTGTTATGTTTTCTTACTGTGTTGCAAAACTCATAACATATATTTTTGTTGCCCTGGCGTTTTATGCCTGGTTTTGGCGAGGAAATAATTGAAGCTGAAATGGATTTGACGCTAACGTAGAGCCTTGGCTAACTTGAAACCCTGATTAGAGCCGAATAAATTTTATTATTTTACATAATAGTTATTAAAGACTTTATAATTCCATTGGATGTTGTATTTGGATAATTTTAAGTTTTTATTTATTGTTGTTTGAACCTTTCGTTATGAACGAGAGTGGGAATGCCCAATTAAGATGTCAACTTTTTGATTTATTAAGTCATTTTGTTTATTTAGTTTCCCTTGATGTTCCAAAATTTTGGGGCATCACAGCATGACAGTTTGGTATCAGAGCTCTAGATTACCCTAGACTTGTGAGAGTTTAGGTGATCCTCGAATTGTGAAAACATGGGTTAGCTGGTTTAGTTTGGTGGTTGAATTTATTCAAAGTATTTATGAACGAATTTTTGTGTGTTTAACTTAAAGGTGATGGCTGAAAGGTGTCTTTAATCATTTTCAAGAACCTATTAGAGTACTTTTTGATACTGGTATCTCTCATTGTTTCATATCTAGATAGTTTGTAGAAAGAGAATACCTTGTAACTACCTCATTGTCTAGACCTATTCGTGTTGAGACCCCTTTGGGAGGGACAATTACTCTTTATGAGACGTGTAAAGATTTTGAGATTGATTTTGCCGACAGAGTCTTGTATGCGAAATTAATTGTGTTAGGGTTTGAGGGGTTTGTAATTATTTTGGGTATGGATTGGCTGCGAAAACACTTTGTGACTATAGATTGTGTTGAAAGGACTGCAAATATAGATATTCCCAGTATGTCACGGCTTATCCACACTTATAGTGATGGAGGAGAGTCGGTGATGACAAGTTTTCTGTGCTCGGTAGAAATCCCTAAGCAGGATATTAGTGACGTAGATATGGTACGTGACTTTGAGGATGTATTTCAGGAGATACCTGGACCTCCACCCCAATGGGTAGTAGAATTTTGCATTGACTTAATGCCAGGAATTGCACCAATTTCTAAGGCAACATACAGAATGGCTCCTAAAGGACTTGTGGAGATGAAGAAGCAGCTGAAAAATATGCTTCAGAAAGGGTTCATACGTTCAAGTAACTCACCATAGGGAGCACCCGCGATCTTTGTCTCCAAGAAAGATGGCACTCTCCGCACGTGCATAGATTACAGAGAGCTTAACAAGGTGACTATCAAGAACAAGTATCCGCTACCTAGAATTGATGACTTGTTTGATCAGTTAAAGAGGGCAACTGTGTTCTCTCAGTTTGATCTCAGAACGGGTTACCATTAGATGGGTGTGTCAGAGGAAAATATACCGCTTACTGCTTTTCAAACTCGGTATTGGTTGTATGAGTTTCCTGTAATGCCTTTTGGTTTGACAAATGCTCCTGCCTATTTCATGGACTTGATGAACAGCATTTTTCAACCGTATCTGGATAATTTTGTGATTATCTTCATAGATGATATCCTGGTGTATTCTAAGAATGAGAAAGAGCATAGAGAACACTTAAAGTCATGTTGCAGACTTTGAGGGAGCAGCAGTTACACGCTAAGTTCAGTAATTGTCACTTTTGGAAGAAAGAAGTTCAGTTTTTGGGACATGTTGTATCCAATCAGCGGATAGCGGTAGATCCTAAGAAAGTTATTGCGGTCAAAGAATGGAAGCAACCCACAAACCTTTCAGAGGTAAAGAGTTTTTTAGGACTAGCCGATTATTACAGGAGATTTATAGAGAAGTTTTCCATTATTGCAGTACCCATGACCAAGTTAACCCACAAGAATGTGAAGTTCTTATGTAGAAATGATTGTGAGAGAGCTTTCCAAGAGTTGTAGCAGCGGTTGACTACAGCTTCGGTGTTAACTATACCAGTACAAGGAGAAAAGTTAGCAGTGTTTATTGATGCAACTGGAACTAGTTTGGGATGTGTGTTGATACAGCATTAGAAGGTTTTATCTTATGCCTCACGATAGTTAAAACCTCATGAGAGACAATACCCTACTCATGACTTAGAGCTGGCAGTAGTTGTTTTTGCATTGAAAGTGTGGCGACACTACTTGTTTGGGGAGCGCTTTGAGTTATACACAGATCACAAGAGCCTCAAATATCTTTTTTCTCAAAAAGAGTTGAACATGAGGCAACATAGATGGGTTGAATTCGTCAGTAGTTATGACTTCGAGATCCTTTACCACCCGGGGAAAGAAAATGTGGTTGCAGATGCACTTAGTCGACAACATAGGATTATAGCTTCTTTGATGATTCAGGAATGGAAGTCCTTGGAGTTAATTTCGATGCATGATGTTCAACCAATAGAGAGTGTCGAGAGGGCATACATTGGTTAGTTTGACCGTGTGACCGACGTTACTGGATAAAGTTTGTCAAATGCAATATTTAGATGGGTTCCTTGTCAACAAGCTCGATGACCTTGTAGTGGATTTGATCGATGATTGTCCTAATGATTGGTATGTGGACTCAGATGGGGGATTGCGATTCAGGGGCAGATTGTGTATACCTAACATTGTTGAATTGAGGAAAGAGATTATGGATGATGCCCATAGGTCCCGATATACCATTTACCCTAGTGGGACTAAGATGTATCACGACCTGAAGATGACATTTTGGTAGGAAGGTATGAAAAAGGACGTAGGAGAGTATGTTTCTCGATGTTATATGTGCCAACAGGTTAAGGCAGAACATCAACGACCGTTTGGACTTTTGTAGCCTCTCGAGATCCCTACTTGGAAATGGGAGTTTATCTTTATGGACTTTGTAGATGGGCAATCTAAGCGAGGCAATGAATCTATTTGGGTGATAGTGGATCGACTTACCATGTCTGCTCATTTTATTCCTATTAGTGTTCACCGAATTACGGATAAACTAGTTCGGTTGTATATTTAGGAGGTAGTGCAACTTCACAGTGTGCTAGTTTCTATAGTTTCATATCGTGATCTGTTATTTGTGGCAGAGTTTAGGAGAGTTTTCAGCATGTTTTGGGTGCTAGGTTAGACCTAAGCACGACTTATCATCCTCAGACGGATGGGCAAACTGAGCGGGTAAATCAAATCTTGGAGGATATGTTGAGAGCTTATGTCCTCGATCTTGGTGGTAGTTGGGAAGAACACTTGCCATTGGTGGAGTTTACTTATAATAATAACTATCACTCAAGTATCGGGATGACACCTTTTGAGGCTTTGTGTGGGAGGCCATGTCAATCACCTGCTTGTTGGATGGAGGTAAGAGATGCGTCGTTGTTAGAGTCAGAGTTGGTGAGAGAGACCACATAAAAGGTGAACATTATTTGGGAACGTATTAAGATTGCACATAGTCGTCAGAAGAGTTACGCTGGTAGAAGACGTAAGGAAGTTGAGTTGAATGTTGGAGATTTTATGTTTTTGAAGGTTTTGCCGATGAAGGGCATCATGCGGTTTGAAAAGAAGGGAAAGTTGGCACTTAGATTTTTGGGACCATACGAGATCATTGAGAGGATTGGTAATGTGGCTTACAAATTAGCCCTACCACTTGCTTTAGCTATAATTCACAACGTGTTCCATGTATCTTTATTGCCGATGTGTGTGCAAGACCCTTCCCAAGTAGTATCACCAGAGGTGTTGGAGATCAGTGACGATTTAACGTATGTGGTGCGACCGGTTACTATTCTAGACCGGGATGTAAAGCAATTGCAGCGCAAGAAAGTGAACTTGGTGAAAGTGCAATGGAGCGAGGATGAGAATGATATCACTTGGGAATTAGAAAAGAAAGTTCAACGTATGCACCCGGAACTTTTTGTTTAGTACTCTCTCCTATTGAATCTCGAGGATGAGATTCTTTTGAGGTGTATATATTGTAGCGACCCTAATTTTTCGTAAGTCATTATTTATTATTATTACTTTATTTTATTTTTGACTTTATTAATTGCGTGGATGCATGAGAATTTAATGTGATATTTAATTATATATAATTAATTTGAATATTTATATATATAAAAGGTGTTATATATAAATATTTAATCTTATGTTTATATTTACATATGGTGTATTTATGTTGTATTGGTATAATATAATATGTCAATTAGGTTTAGAGGCTCACTAAGATTTAAAAAAAAAAAAAAACAGTGCGCAACAGCTACAGAGAGAGATTGAAAGAAAATAAAAAAAGAAAAGAAAATAGGGCCCTGAGAAACAAAGAGATTCATCACAGAAAATCGAGAGAGAGAGAGAGAGAGAGTCGGCAGGAGAGAGAGGTATTGAAAAAAGGGTTAGGATTTTATTTTGGAGGTTTTATTAATTCTTCAAGTAACTCGTTAATTTTTTAAAAATAATTGTGAATGCAAAACCCACTTCCCTTGATTTATGTTTAATTCGTTGATTTTATTTATTTATTCCTATTTATTTGATCTTGGTTTGATATTGTATTTACATGAAGATGATGGATTGAAATTAATTATTTTGATTAGTTGTGTATGCAAGGTTTAGGGTTTTTATATATATTTATGATATGGATGTAATCACACTCATGTATATATGAAATTATAATTAATTGGGAAACCATAGATAAATTCCAAATACTCCACCATGACTCCATGAAGTGTTGTTTATTTGAGTGTTGGTGAGAAAAAGTGTCTAAAAAAAGTGAGAATTATGAGATTTATTTGAATGTCTTAGGCTCGGCGTTGTTGTGTTTGTTCTCATGAGTAGATCAGAGATTGTGTATATATCTATTGTTGCCTCGTTCTCAGGAGTAGACAAGTGCATTGATTTACGCGTGTACGTATATGCTAACCATCTGGGGAGTGTGGGTCAAACTCGGGGCGATATCCCTATACAAGTTTGGCTTCGGAGCGTGTTAGGTATACGAGAGGCACATGGGACATATGTGTAGGTTGGAAGTGAAGGGCTGAAATGGTGGAGTCAAGGTACAAAGAATTGAATATGAACTTATTGGTATAGTTTAAATTGCTTTGATTTGTACATCTCGAAAAATAGTAAATGACCTTGATAAATTATAAAATTTGAGCAAATGCATGTATACGTAATTTTAGACAACTTTCGTATTTTAAATTTTCACTAAAAATATAGCGATCCCAGTGTTCCCTCCATTCATTATTATGTCCCGGGCTTAGGTTCTGTGGTGTGGGATGTCGTATATATCTTGTTTCCGTCCTTTAATACATTGTATTTGAGTTATAGGATATGTTGGGCAGGTTTATTATAGGTTGGGTGTGATTGGGAGCAATTGGTTGCTGCACAGAATTTTTGTTCTTCGCTCGAGCGAGGCTTTTGTCGCTCGAGCGAGCTCTTTGTTTTAGATCCTTCGCTCGAGCCAGGGTTTCTTCGCTCGAGCAAGAGTTGGGTGTTGTGTCTGGTGGCTCGAGCCAGGGTTCCTTCACTCGAGCGTGCGTCTGCATCTAAGTTTGGACCTGAGAGTTGTGTTTCTTGGCTCGTGCGAGCTTTCCTTCACTCGAGCGAGCATTTTGTTGCTCGAACGTGCTTCTGGGTTGCAAACCTGAAGCCTCGAATTGTTGGCTCGAGCGAGGGTCCTTTGTGTCTGGTTGCTCGAGCGACCACTTCTTCGCTCGAGCGAGCCTCTGTTATATCAGCACACAGCAGCAGCTTCTTCTTCACTTTTTGAATACATTTTTCTTCTCAAAATCCTAGATATGTTCTCTCTCTCTCTCTCTCTATATACACCTTCTCTCTAGGGATTGATCTACTTCTGGGGAGTTTCTAGCCTAGTCTCTTTGTAAGAAAGATAGAGGGTCGCGATGGCTTCCTTTTAATCTGAAGATTTGTGGATTTGGAACACATTGATTTTTCTTCATCTTCTCCATTTGGTCTCTCCATTTCGAGGTAGGGATATCCTACTCCTTCTAATGGGTTTTGACATAAATATTGTGTATTTTGGATAGATGGTGTTGTTGGGTAATTTTGAGAAAAGTTAGGGTTTGGTTTTGGAATTTATAAAAGAGGGGTTTCATGTTTGAGTCAAGTATGTGTTAAAGACTAGAAATTTTGGGGGTTGTTTATGAATTATGAATAAAATATAAGCTTTGGGGGCAATCTTGTGAATAAGGAACAAATGCCCTAATTATGTTGGATAATTAATTTGAATAATTAATTTAGGAAAAATGTGAAATTTAGTTGAGGATAATGAAATTGGGAATTTGTGGGAGCAAATGGTGTAGTTGGATAATTTAATCTCTCACCTATGAAAATGGGATATTTTATCTGTTGATAAATTTATTATCTGTTTAGAGATAACTGCTTTGGGCTATCGGTGGGGGATAGTCTTGATTGTTGTAGACACTGTATGTGGATTAGGGAAAACTGAAACGAATTGAACGTGTTATGTCACTGAATATGATGGGTGAAATAATACAGCAAATATGTGTATTGATTGAACATTGTATGTGATGAAGTGTTTAAATACATTATATATATATGTATTCTTTGTTTGGGAGGAGATAGGGGATGTACTCCACACACATATGTGTTCATATACTTTAATACATTGTTTATGTATTGTTGTTTGGGAGGAGATGGGGGATGTACTCCATATGTGTTCATATACTTTAACACATTATTTATGTATTGTTGTTTGGGAGGAGATGGGGGATATATTCCATATGTGTTCATATACTTTAACACATTGTTTATGTATTGTTGTTTGGGAGGAGTTGGGAAATGTACTCCATATGTGATTATATGCTTAAATACATTATATACGTACCCTTGTTTGGGGGAAGATGAGGGATGGATTCCATGGATAATTAAACTGGAGGTAATGTCCTGGGTGAAAGTCCCGAAACTTTATGAATTGAAGTGCATGAATAAAGTTATCAATTTGGGGTACTAATTATATGAGTGTAGTCTCATTTTGAATCGTGGATAGCGGAAGTATTAATGAGTCGAGCTATAGTCTCACCTAAATTGTTTGGTTAGATAATGAACCATGTTGAGGAATTGAATTGGATAAATAAGGGAAGTGGAGGGTAGCATGGATGTAATTGTTGTCGGGCGATGAGAAGGGTGTGAATTGGTCTACACGTGTCAGTCATTTGTCAAATGATAATGTTTTAGTTATTTCTTATATTGGGTTTAGTATATTCCTACTGGGCTTTGGCTCACCCTACTTGGGACACCATTTTCAGGTACAGGAGACGTGCCAAGTTCAAGACCTTTGCTTAGGAAGTTGTCGGAGTTGAAGACGCTACTTTGCTATTTGTTTTATTGATAACATGTAAATGCAAGCTGAGGGCTTTACCTGTAAATGAGTTAAACTTCTGTTTTTGTGTAACCAAGTAACAAGTTGGGAAGATGTAAACCCATAGGGCATTTTATTATAGTTGTAAACATTTGTTATTTATATGAAATTCTCTTTTATAACATTAACTCTGATGTATGTTTGGAAAAGTAATCTATCTATCGTGAATATAGAACTGTTGGATGTTGGGTTTATGTAATATTTTGAGGGCGTTACAACTTGGTATCAGAGTGTACCGGGTTTGAATACTTTGGGTATGCGGGAAGTGATTAGTATCACAATGGGTTTGTCTCACTTGTTAGAGACCTAAATGTAATGTTGTGTACTTATGTGATAACATGTTTATGTGACTATATGGGCATGGAATGTAGTTTCTAGGATGTTGATTGGATCCTTGGGTTTCTGGGAGTCTTGTTGGAAAAGCACTTGATCAATGCTGTTTCTAACTAGAACTCTAGCAACGCCGCGGGATTGTCATTATCCGAAAATGAAATTCATAAGTGCTTATGTGATTATGTGCTTACGTGGAATGAATTACAGTTGTCCATCATGTTAGAACGTGAGTGTAATAGCTTCGATACATTTGAAAATGTGCTAATACCTTGTTTACTTTTACTAGGATGCCTAGACGAGGAAGTTTTGATTTCCCTCCTTCACACGGAAGAGTTGCGGAAATAGTTTGTGGAGCTACACCAAGGTACTACACCTCTGG
Source organism: Camellia granthamiana (assembly GCA_036172215.1). Classification (NCBI taxonomy): domain Eukaryota; kingdom Viridiplantae; phylum Streptophyta; class Magnoliopsida; order Ericales; family Theaceae; genus Camellia; species Camellia granthamiana. Next base: position 34,089,642 of record CM069912.1, read on the forward strand.
TACAGTTTGAGGCATGGTTTGCTAACCTGTCGAGATTTGCCCCAGAATTAGTGGAGACAGAGGAATTGCGTTGTTCAGAGTTTGAGAGTAGGCTGTGTGACGATATCCGAGAAAGGATTGCTGGGTCTTGGCATGGGAGTTATAGTGTGCTTGTTAAGGCAGCAGCTCATATAGAGGCAGCAGTACTAGCTATGGGACAAAATAGGGAAGAGGCCATGGTTATGAGTGTTGGTCAGGTTAAGGAGGAGGCCATCTTGGTAACTCCTACAGTTTATAGGTACTCTAGGCCCAGTAAGAGGTGGAGGCGAGCGCATGCTCAGTCCCAGGCTAAAACCTTTTCTTCGTCAGGGGTTTCAGACTCTTCGGTTGGGAGGTCCAGAGAGGTTCAGGTTTCAGGCCAGTCTCAGAGTAGGGGGTCTGCTGGTTGTTTCAAATGTGGTCAGTTGGGCCACAAGTCTTCGGTTTGCCCACAGAGGAAGAGGGCAGGGTTAGCAGTTCGATCAGTAGTTGCACCACCAGAATCATCTAGCCGATCAGGTTTTGGATTGATCGAATGCTCATTGGGGAAGCAGTCGTTGGGGTCCCCATCAGTTCAGACTTTGAACCAGTCTCGTACTTGGGAACCGCTTACTTGCTGGGTGTGTAATCATCCAGGTCATATCAAACGTTTCTGCACCCAGCCAGGGGCTTCTTTGGGAGGTTTGTAACCTAGTCAGGTTCAGATTTATTTGACTGGGCAGGGGCAATACCATTATGAGAAACATTTAGGCCAGACTTCGAGGGCCTCGGGAGAGTCGAGTTCCCAAGCCCCAATTGGGGAAATGTCCAATTGTTCCAGGTGTGGCCAGTTGGGGCATATCAGTAGTTCTTGTCCGTGGCTTGTAAGCTCGTACGATATCTTGGGTTTGAGGATGACCAACTTTAATGGTCCAGCAAGGGGCGGTAACGGTGGTAATACCAATGGGATGGTTTTGTTTTGACTAATCCGTTTTGTAATCAATGAATTATCGCTTTGTAATCATTAGGTTCTGTTGTGTAACCAATGTGTTTTGGAAATGTTGAAACATCAAAACTGCTTGTTTATATATATATATATGCCTTTGTTTGTTAATTTCCATGGATTGGACGGATTGGAGAATGTTGTAGCTCTAAAGTTTTATTAATGTAATAAGTTGTTGTGAAACCATAAAATTTTTGTAATAATGCATTTGTATGCATGTGATTTGGTTTGGGAAAATGAGGACTGGTGAGCCATGTTTTCAAATTTGAAAGAATTATTGAGGGATGCGTATCTTAGTCAGGGCGAGAATAGTTGTACTTACCGGATGTGCGGAATTTCAAGAGTGTTATCTATTTGATCTTGTGTGCGTGGTAAAGATTTTGGTCTTTTGTCGTGAGAACTCCTCGAGAGGATGTGAAGTGTGCGATTAATACTAGGTGAGTATATATATTTAACATGATGTTTTACAAAGGCATAGCGCATAATTTCGTTAGGAATGGACTTATACCTTCATGGTAGGTAACGTTGCCAAATTTGCATATGTACTTATTGGTTGTTTTAATTGAGGGAGTGTTAGTCCCTATATAAGATTGTGGTTGTTGGCATCAGGGAGTGGTGTGTTGTGAGCAGCTGGTGTTATATCTTGGGCAGTAGTATAATGGGTGTCTCCTAAGTTTCCGGACACCTTTATTATGGTCGAATGTGATAGGTTTGTACCTTAATACCGGTTAGGTCAGGAGAGGCTGTCGGTAGTATATATAACCCGTAGGTAGGGCGTGACCCGTGAGTAAGGTCACAGTGGTATGGTGTTTGCGGATGAAGGTTTGGGATAATAGCAAGGATGGTGAGGACTCTTACTCTTCTGGAGAGTTAGGATGGTGAGTCTTTGAAAGCCTTGTCGGCGACATGCGATTGTGTCGGGGTTTGGTTCAAGGTGGTTGTTCAGTAGTAACAATGGCTAGTGGTTTGGTATAGAGGCTTAGTGTCTTGATTGTACTCTAGGGACGAGTGACAAGTAGGATGTGGAATAAAGAGTGGACCCTATAGGTCATTGAAGGATGAAGGTACTAGGTTTGTTTGTGTTCGGTACGAACAGTTACGTAGTAGTGATAAGTGTCTTGGCATGGTAAACCCTTGTTAGCTATTTTGGTACGAGGGAATGGGTATGCAAATTTTGTTATTTTGAGCCCAGTCGAGGGGGCAAGTGAAATCTCTGAATGAGGGATTCAGTATGGGTGTAAGATAACTTACATTAAGTGAGGAGGTTTTGCTTAGTACGGTGCGTAATAGTATTTGGTTCGTATGTTGTTACAAGATGATGTGTAGAAGGGGACCGATCTTAGGGAAATCCTAGGAGAATACCTTGGTAAGGCGATAGTGTGGTTACTGATAGGATCGAAAGGTGGGATGTGTGGTATAACTGGGACACCTTGGTGTAAGTGTCTATCATCCTGTTTGGATAGCGGAAACACAAGTGAGGTAGTAAAATCGTGTAAAGTGAGTGAGGCACTCTGTTAGAGTCATTTTGACTTGTTCGGTCCTTGTTTGTGTGGTGCAAGGCACGGAGGTGTGCAATGTTATACTTTGTGTTGTTGCGTTGTTGGAAATTTCAAATGTCTAGGGGTCCCTATCATGAAAATTCTGTTTTTGGGTATTGCGTCATCACCGTGAGTATGGCGAGTTTTGTGGGATGGTTATGTTGTGATTTATTGGAGGGACATTGAGTACTCTTCATAAATTAAAATGATTTTGAATCGAAATGTGAATTTGCGATCCTTATTTTCGGGAAAATAATTTGAGAAAAATCTTTGAGTTCAGCTGTGGCCAGTTGTAAATGACGTGTTTAAGTGGTGGCGGTATAAGAAGTTAGATTTAACATAGCCTGAGTTGCTGGTTACATATTATGTGTCTTTAGCAAGAACTCGAAGTTTTCGGGCATTAGTGTGCCATAATGTTGTTATTTACCCGTGCTTCATCTTGCGTTCTCATTTTGTGAAAGTTAACCGAAAGCCTTGTATACAAATGACTTTATGTTTCCTATGTTGGGGTATTAAGCACTCAATACTAGTTTGGGTATTGTTGTCGGTCATCGATACGTCGTGGGTGTCTCAGGACGCTGTAGTGGTGGAATGTGTCATATTTAAAATATATATATATTTATATCCGAACCCATTTGTGGATATTTGAGCCTATATTGAGAATTTTGTTTTGTGATAAACTCTAAGCACATTGTATATGTTTCGGATTATGGAAGTATTGAAAATTGTTGCTTATGTTTCAAAGAAAAGAGTTTAATCTAACACTGTATATGTTGAAGTGTTGTAGAAATGAAAGTATGTTTTTAACATTGCATATGTTATAGAATTGTGGAGCATGTGTATTGAAAATTTGTTGAAATTCAAAAGGATGCATGTTGATAACACCTATTGAGCTATATTTGTGAAGTTGTTCTCTTAAAAAGAGATGAAATGATCGGTAGTGGATCTTGTTGATAAAGGTTGTATTGTAATCATGTTGAGAATTGAAAAAGAATATCACAATTTTGAAACTTATATACCTAATTTCGAGGACGAAATTCTTTAAGGGGGGGAGGTTATAGCGATCCCGGTTTTCCCTCCATTCATTATTGTGTCCCGGGCTTAGGTTCCGTGGTGTGGGATGTCGTATATATCTTATTTCCGTCCTTCAATACATTGTATTTGAGTTATAGGATATGTTGGGCAGGTTTATTATAGGTTGGGTGTGATTGGGAGCAATTGGTTGCTGTCCAGAATTTTTGTTCTTCGCTCGAACGAGGCGTTTGTCACTCGAGCGAGCTCTTTGTTTTAGATCCTTCGCTCGAGCCAGGGTTTCTTCGCTCGAGCGAGAGTTGGGTGTTGTGTCTGGTGGCTCGAGCCAGGGTTCCTTCCCTCAAGTGTGCGTCTGCGTCTGAGTTTGGACCTGAGAGTTGTGTTTCTTGGCTCGAGCGAGCTATATGTTTTGGGTTTCTTCGCTCGAGCGAGCATTCTGTCGCTCAAGCATGCTTCTGGGTTGCAAACCTGAAGCCTCGAATTGTTGGCTCGAGCGAGGCTTTCTACGCTCGAGCGAGGGTCCTGTGTGTCTGGTCGTTCGAGCGACCACTTCTTCGCTTGAGCAAGCCTCTGTTATATCAACACACCGCAGTAGCTTATTCTTCAATTTTTGAATACATTTTTCTTCTCAAAACCCTAGATCTGTTCTCTCTATCTCTCTCTATACACCTTCTCTCTAGGGATTGATCTACTTCTATGGAGTTTTTAGCCTAGTCTCTTTGTAAGAAAGATAGAGGGTCGCGAGAGCTTCCTTTTAATCCGAAGATTTGTGGATTTGGAGCACATTGGTTTTTCTTCATCTTCTCCATTTGGTCTCTCCATTTCGAGGTAGGGATATCCTACTCCTTCTCATGGGTTTTGACATAAATATTGTGTATTTTGGATAGATGGTGTTGTTGGGTAATTTTGAAAAAAGTTAGGGTTTGGTTTTGCAATTTATAAAAGAGGGGTTTCATGTTTGAGTCATGTATGTGTTAAAGACTTGAAATTTGGGGGTTGTTTATGAACTATGAATGAAATATGAGCTTTGGGGGCAATCTTGTGAACAAGGGAAAAATGCCCTAATTATGTTGGATAATTAATTTGGGAAAAATGTGAAATTTAGTTGAGGATAATGAAATTGGGAATTTGTGGGAGCAAATGGTGTAGTTGGATAATTTAATCTCTCACCTATGAAAATGGGATATTTTATCTGTTGATAAATTTATTATCTGTTTAGAGATAACTGCTTTGGGTTATCGGTGGAGGATAGTCTTGATTGTTGTAGACACTGTATGTGGATTAGGGAAAACTGAAACTAATCGAACGTGTTATGTCCTTGAATATGATGGGTGAAATAATACAACAAATATGTGTATTGATTGAACATTGTATGTGATGAAGTGTTTAACTACATTATCTATATGTATTCTTTGTTTGGGAGGAGATAGGGGATGTACTCCAGTGTGTGAGAGGAGATAGGGGATGTACTCCACACACATATGTGTTCATATACTCTAACACATTGTTTACGTATTGTTTTTTGGGAGGAGATGGGGGATGTACTCCATATGTGTTCATATACTTTAACACATTATTTATGTATTGTTGTTTGGGAGGAGATGGGGGATGTACTCCATATGTGTTCATATATTTTAACACATTGTTTATGTATTGTTGTTTGGGAGGAGTTGGGGAATGTACTCCATATGTGATTATATGCTTAAATACATTATATATGTACCAAGATGAGGGATGGATTCCATAGATAATTAAACTGGCGGTAATGTCCGAGGTGAAAGTCCCGAAACCTTATGACTTGAAGTGCATGAATAAAGTTATCAATTTGGGGTACTAATTATATGAGTGTAGTCTCATTTTGAATCGTGGATAGCAGAAGTATTAATGAGTCGAGCTATAGTCTCACCTAAATTGTTTGGTTAGATAATGAACCATGTTGAGGAATTGAATTGGATAAATAAGGGAAGTGGAGGGTAGCATGGATGTAATTGTTGTCGGGCGATGAGAAGGGTGTGAATTGGTCTACACATGTCAGTCATTTGTCGAATGATAATGTTTAGTTATTTCTCATATTGGGTTTAGTATATTCCTGCTGGGCTTTGGCTCACCCTACTTGGGACACCATTTTTATAACGATCTCGATTTTCCCTTCATTGTTTAATCGTATTCTGGGCTCGGTTCCGTGGAGTTGGTTGTTGTATATGTCTTGTGTCATCCTTTAATTCCTTATATTTGAGTTTTAGGATGTATTGGACAAGGTTGTTACAGGTTGGTTGAGCTTTAGTCTCATTCTTTGTTGCCCAGATTTTTGGTGGTCCGCTAGAGCGGGTCCCTTTACGCTCGAGCGGAGTTTGCACACTTTCAGCATCTTGTGCCTCTGCAAAACTTCTGCAGATGTGTTTTTCACATTCGAGCAGATTTCTTTGCGCTCGAGCGGATGTCCATGTCTGTAAAAGTACTGGAGGAATGTAATCTACGCTCGAGCGGCTTTCCCTTTTCGCTCGAGCGGGTCCAGTTTTTGTGCTTGACGCTCAAGCGTCATTTCCTCCGCTCGAGCGGGTCATACGTATATCAGTTGGCAGCTGGGTGATTTTGAATCACTTTTCACATTTCCTTTCTCTCTCTTACTTTTCTAAACACTCTTTTGAGAGCTCCTCTCTCTAGAATATACCTTCTCCGTAGGGTTTGATCTAGCTTGAGTGATCTACTCCCTTAGTGTCTTTGCAAAGAGTGTAAAGCTTGGCTTGGGCTTCCTATCAATCCGAAAATCTTGGGTTTTGAAGCATTTCGAGATTTCTTCATCATCTCCATTGAGTTTCATCTCTTGAGGTAGGGATTCCTACTCATCTTTATGAGCTATAACATAAATGTTGAGCCTTTTTGTATAAATGATTTGTTTTGGAAAAGTTAGGGTTTGAGATGTATTATAGTGAAAAAAGGGGTTTTGTCCTTTTGACTCAAATATGCATGTTTTGGGTCTTAAAAAGTGATTATTGATGTTGTTGATAATATTTGGACCTTTAGGTCAACATTGAGAAAAATGGAGAAAATGTCATTTTGGGTATATTTGGGTCATTAGAGTAATTAATGACATTTATTATGGATATATGAAATTGAGTGGGAAACAGTGAAATTAGTTCATTATGAAATGGAATGGTGGAGTTGGATTCATTTATTACTCACCTTTAAAAAAATATTGATGATTTATTTGTTGATGCATTTATTATCTATTTAGAAATAATTACTTTGGGCCATCGGTGGAGGATAGTCTTGATTGTTGTACACAATGCATGATGATTAGGTGAACTAAAACTAATCAATTGAATGGGCCATCGAATATGGCGGTTGGAATAATACATTAAATTTATGTATTAATTGATCATGTATATGATATGTGTTTATATACATTGTGTTGTGTGGGGGGAGATAGGGGATGTACTCCACGATTTAGGGGAAGATAGGGGATGGACTCCGAAACCGGGTTTTGTTTGGGAGGAGATAGGGGATGGACTCCATTGATACAGCAAATATGTGTATCTATTGAAGTGTTGATACAGCAATTATGTGTATCTATTGTGATGTATGAAGCGTTTAATTTGAGTTATCTCAATTGGAATGGAAGTACTGTGGGTATGAGATGTAGTCTCATTTAAATTGTTTGGCCAGGTTCTGAGCCACAAGTATGAATTGAGAATTGGATAAGAAATGGAAAAATGGAATGAAACATGGACACATATGTCATGTAAATGAAATGGGTTATGAATTGAGTTATGTGAGTTAAACATTTATCAAAAGCTGATGTTTTAGTTATTGTTCATATTATGTTTAGCATATCTTTACTGGGCGTTGGCTCACCCTATATAGGACATCATTTTCAGGTTTAGATATTATGCCGCCTCCGAGATCTTAGCTTGAATGGCTTTGGGAGTTGAAGACTCTTTTTGTTGTTTTGTTGTATTACATGTACATCAAGCCAAGGGCTTAGTCTGTGTAGAGTTAGTACTCTTTTTTTTTCTTTTTTTTTGTAACCAAGTGTTGACTTGGAAAGTTGTAAGCCCGTGGGGCATTTACTTTTGTTGTCAACATGTAATACATTTGTAAGGAATACTCTGATGAAATGAAATTATGCTTTATTCTCTTATGTCTAAACATGTCAGGATTGTATGATTTATGGGTTTATTTTGAGGGCGTTACAACTTGGTATCAGAGCGTACCGGGTTTGAATACTTTGGGTATGTGGGAAGTGATTAGTATCACAATGGGTTTGGCTTGTTAGAGACCTAGATATAATGTTATGTGCTTATGTGATAACATGTTTACGTGACTACTTGGGTATGGGATTTAGTTTCTAGGATGTTGATTGGATCCTTGGTTTCTGTGAGTCTTATTAGAAAAGCACTTGATCAATGTTGTTTCTAACCGGAACTCGAGCAACGCCTCGGGACTATCATTATCTGGAAACAAAATTTGTAAGTGCTTATGTGATTATGTGCTTACGTGGAATGAATTACTGTTGTCCATGCATTAGGACGCGAGTGAAATAGCTTCGGCACATTTGTGAATGTCCTAATGTTCTTCGTTACCTTTATTAGGATGTCAGGACGAGGACGAGGTGGTAGGCAAGGTAGGCTTAGGAGGCAGGAGATGCCTTTACCGGATGATATTCCGGTGCAGCAGGAGGGGGTTGGTCAGGCCAATGTGGCCGAGCCAGCAGGTCAGTAGGCTATGGGCGCCTTAGCCTGCGAGATAGTGGGGGCTTTGAGGGAGTCCATGGGCATTCTCAGAGCTGATAATCCAGTTTAGGCCCAGGTTGTTGATGCAGGGCCTTCCTTTCTTAAGTGGGAGTTTTTCCGGTCTAATCCGGATGAGTTTTTGGGGGATCCGAAGGAGCCACTTAAGGATGACGAGTGGTTAGAGCAGATGACAAAGACGTTTGAGATGCTGGGCATCGAAGACGGGGCTTTGAAGGTAACATTGGCATTTTTCCAGCTGAAGGGGATGCGGGTTAGTGATGGAAGTTCATGAGGGGCCGTATTGGTAGCACATGAGAGGCCTTTGTAGATGCTTTCCAGGAGAAGTTCTTATCTCCAGCTGTCAGGGAGAAGCTGAGAGACCAGTTTTGCTAGCTCAAGCAGCTAAGTTTGTCAGTGGCCGAGTTTGAGACCGCTTTTACTAGTTTGTCCAGGTTTGCACCTGAGCTTGTGGCGTCCAAGGAACGCCGTTGTATCGAGTTTGAGAAGAAGTTGAGGCGTGGGCTCAAGATGAGAGTTGGGGGTTCTATGACCCGAGAGTATGGGCGTCTGGTGGATGCTGCAGCCCATATGGAGATCATGATGCAGAAGGAGGAGGAGGGGTAGAGAGGCTCCAAGAGGAGTCAGGATGGTCAGGGGGATGGTAGGAGGCAGAGGGGTTCTAACCCTCAGCAATCCCAGGGTGCATTTGCTAGATCTACCTTTCCAGTGCCGAGTGCAGGTTCTGGGAGAGGCAATCAGGGAGACGTGACTTGTTACAAGTGTGGCCAGCTGGGTCACAAGTCTCCAGCTTGCCCACAGAGGGGAGGAGGTCAGAGAGCTGATTCATCCTCGGCTTGACCTCAGAGCAAGAGTCAGGGCAGGGGTCAGCCACTGTCTTGTTATCAGTGTGGTCAAGCAGGGCACCTGAAGAGGTTTTGCCCGCAGTTAAGTGCCACATCGGGTGCGTCTGGTTCTAGGTAGACGCAGAATTTTCACCCAGCACAGTCAATTCAGGCCTCGAGGGCCAATCAGGGAGCTTCATCGTCCCAGTCTGTGCAGCAGTCTTTTGCTCCTAGGAGTGAGCAGGTAGATCAGGGGCCTGCAGGGCGCGTGTATGCTGTTACCGCGTAGGATCTAGTATCGGCTCCATCTGTTGTGAGAGGTACCTTTTTGTTTTGCAACTCGGTTGCCAATGTGTTGATTGATGCAGGTGCATCTCATTCTTTTATATCTGCTGCATTTGCATCTGTTTTGGGGTTGAAGTTGGCGCAATTAGCATCTCCTATTTGTGTTGTATCATCTGTTAGGGGTGAATTGATTTTGAAACAAGGGTGCAGAGGGTGCAATATAGAGGTCACCGACCGCCGGCTCCCATTCTCTTTTGTAGTAATGGCTATGTCGGGTTTTGATGTTATTTTGGGTATGGACTGGTTATCGTCATACCGGGCTATTATCGATTGTTACCGCCAGAGGGTCACAGTATGTACCTTGAGCGGGGATTGTTTCCATTTCTTGGGGGATCGGGTTGGTAGTGTGTTGCCACCGGTGTATGATCCGCGAGGGCGGAGTGAGCTTAGTGGCTTCTCATTAGCCTTTTGAGTAGTGAGTGTGATGAGACCCAGACTGTATTGCCGAGAGTGGTTTGTGAGTACTCGGACGTCTTTCCCGAGGATCTCGTTAGTTTGTCACCTCATCGAGAGATTGAGTTCTCTATTGATCTAGTGCCCGGCACGGCGCCGATTTCTATGGCACCTTACCGTTTTGCCCCAGCCGAGTTGAGTGAGTTGAAGATTCAACTCCAAGAGTTGCTAGATAAGGGTTTTGTTCGCCCCAGTGTTTCGCCGTGGGGAGCACCAGCCCTCTTTGCTAAATAGAAAGATGGTGCCTTGAGACTTTGTATCGATTACTGGAAATTGAATCGGGTTACAGTTAAAAATAAATACCCTATGCCCCGTATAGATGATCTGTTTGACCAGTTGAAGGGTTCCCATTGTTTCTCTAAGATAGACTTGAGATCGGGTTACCACCAGTTGAGGGTCAGGGAGGAGGATATTCCGAAGACGGTATTCCGTACGCGGTATGGCCATTATGAGTTTCTGGTGATGCCTTTTGGGCTCACCAATGCACTGGCAGTGTTTATGGACTTGATGAACCGAATCTTCCGGAAATTCTTAGATCGTTTTGTGGTCGTTTTCGTGGACGACATTCTGATTTATTCACCTTCTGAGGAGGAGCATGAAGAACACTTGAGAGTGGTGCTTGAGTTGCTTAGAGCCCATAGGCTGTATGCCAAGTTTGGGAAGTGTGAGTTCTGGCTAGGAGAAGTCAAGTTCTTAGGCCATGTAGTCTCCGGGGAAGGGGTGTCTGTGGATACATCCAAGATTGAGGCAGTGCAGGATTAGGCACAGCCTAAGAGCATTTTTGAAATCCGCAGTTTTCTGGGATTAGCTGGGTATTACCGCCGGTTTGTGAAAGATTTCTCCAGGCTAGCTTCACCATTGACTAGGTTGACGTAGAAAGGGGTCAGATTTGTATGGAGTGAGACTTGTGAAAAGTCGTTCCAAGAGTTGAAAGTTAGATTGACCACCGCTCCGGTCTTGATTATTCCGGAGAGAGGTTTGGGTTATGCGGTTTATTGTGATGCCTCACAAGAGGGTTTGGGTTGTGTGTTGATGCAAGAGGGAAAAGTGGTAGCCTATGGCTCGCGGCAGTTGAAAATACATGAGAGGAATTACCCTACACATGACCTAGAGTTAGCAGCTGTGATTTTTGCCTTGAAGATTTGGAGGCATTATCTGTATGGTGAGAAATTCGAGGTATTCTAGGATCATAAGAGTCTGAAGTATCTGTTTACGCAGAAAGACTTGAATTTGAGGCAGAGAAGATGGATAAAGTTCATTGAGGATTATGACTTTGAGTTGCACTATCACCCGGGAAAGGCCAATGTTGTGGCCGATGCCCTTAGTAGGAAATCCATTAGTGATGTAGCTTGTATAGCCATCCGGGAGTGGGAGATGTTGGGTGCACTTGGCGAGTTTGATTTGCTTCTGGGCGAATTCGTTGAGGCTGCGGCCTTGTTTTCTATTGTTGCGCAGCCTACACTTGTTACTCGAGTGTTAGAGGCACAGAGAGGTGACCTTGAGGTAGAATTCCTCCGGGAGAAGATCTCTAGTGGGAAGGTTGAGAAGGGTCTGGTTGTGTATCCCGACCAGAGTGTGAGATACCGAGACCGTTTGTTTGTGCCGGAGTCTTGCCAAGAGGAAGTACTCCGAGAGTTTCATCATTCACGCCTTGCGGTGCATCCGGGAGGCACTAAGATGTATCGTGATTTGGGTTGCCAGTTTTGGTGGTGGGGAATGAAGAGAGATGTGGCAGTTTTTGTATCAAAGTGCCTTACTTGTCAGCAAGTGAAGGCCGAGCATCAGAGGCCAGCGGGTTTGTTGCAACCCTTGCCTATTGCCTACTGGAAGTGGGAGCATGTCACTATGGACTTCGTTGTAGGTCTTCCGAGGACTCAGCGGGGTAGTGAAACTATTTGGGTGGTTGTAGACCGGTTGACTAAGTCGGCGCACTTCATTCCTATGCGCGTGAGAGATTCGGTAGATCATCTTGCCGACTTGTATATTCGGGACATAGTGAGGTTGCACGGGGTCCCAGTGTCGATCGTCTCTGATAGAGATCCACGTTTTATTGCTAGGTTATGGCAGAGTTTGCAGAGTGCCTTGGGCACTAGGTTGACCTTTAGCACGGCTTATCACTGTCAGACTGACGGGTAGTCCGAGCGTACTATTCAGATCCTTGAGGATATGCTTCGAGGTTGTGTTCTTGACTTTAGTGGGTCGTAGGAGAGGCACTTGCCCTTGCTGTAGTTTTCCTACAACAACAGCTTTTAGTCGAGTATCGGTATGGCACCATTTGAGGCCTTGTATGGCCGACTGTGTAGGTCTCCAGTGTGTTGGGCCGAGGTGGGTGATGCACCTTTGTTGGGTCCGGATTTGGTGAGAGAAACGACAGAGAAAATTGAGCTTATCCGTAGGAGGCTTGTTACAGCCCAAAGTCGCCAAAAGAGTTATGCTGACCGTAGGAGGAGGTCTTTGGCATTTGAGACGGCTGATCATGTCTTTCTAAAAATATCACCTAGGCGGGGTTTGATGAGGTTTGGGAAGAGTGGGAAGTTATCCCCTCGATTTATCGGTCCCTTTAAGATCCTTGAGAGGATTGGTGAGGTTGCGTATCATTTAGCTTTACCGCCGCAGTTATCCGGGGTGCATGATGTGTTTCATGTTAGTATGCTTCGGAAGTACGAGCCAGATCCATCGCATGTATTGGATTGGACCGACTTAGAGGTTGATGAGGATGTCTCGTATGAGGAGAGACCGGTTCAGGTCTTGGATAGGCGGGATCAACTCTTGCGAGGCAAGACAATTCCTTTGGTGAAAGTTTTGTGGAAACATCACGGAGTGGAAGAAGCCGCTTGGGAACGTGAGTTGGAAGTCTGTGAGAAGTATCCGTACTTGTTTGTTAATGTTTAATCATGCATTGGGAATTTTGTAATATTGTTGAACTTTAAGAGCATTGAATATGTTTTAAGTTGTAAAACATTATATATGTTTTGATTTATAGAAGTATTTTGGAACTTGCCTTGAAATGGAAGTTTATTTTAACATTATATATGTTAATGATATTTTAGAATTGCAAATGTATTGTTGGCATTGAATATGTTTTGAGATACATGTTGATAATGCATGTTGGAGATTATGTCGTAAATTGCCTCTTGAATAGAGATGGGATGACCGGTAATGGGTCAGGTTATGAGTTATTGAATTGTAATAATGTTGAGAATTGAGAAAATCATTTTTTTGAAAAACTTGTACTTAATTTCGGGGACAAAATTCTTTAAGGGGGGAGGTTATAGCAATCCCGATTTTCCCTTCATCGTTTAATCTTATTCCGGGCTCAGTTCCGTGGAGTTGGTTGTTGTATATGTCTTGTGTCATCCTTTAATTCCTTATATTTGAGTTTTAGGATGTATTGGGCAAGGTTGTTACAGGTTGGTTGAGCTTTAGTCTCATTCTTTGTTGCCCAGATTTTTGGTGGTCCGCTGGATCGAGTCCTTTTATGCTCGAGCGGAGTTTGCACACTTTCAGCATCTTGTGCCTTTGCAAAACTTCTGCAGATGTGCTTTTCACGCTCGAGCTGATTTCCTTACGCTCGAGTGGGTCGCGCTCGAGCGGGTGTCCATGTCTGTAAAAGTACTGGAGGAGTGTAATCTACGCTTGAGCGGCTTTCCCTTTGCGCTCGAGCGGGTGTATTTTGCAGTTGTGTCTTGGCGCTCAAGCGGGTATTCTTGTGCTCGAGCGGGTCCAGTTTTTGTGCTTGACACTCGAGCATCCTTTCCTCTGCTCGAGCGGGTCATACGTATATCAGTTGGCAGCTGGTGATTTTGAATCATTTTTCACATTTCCTTTCTCTCTCTTACTTTTCTAAACACTCTTTTGAGAGCTCCTCTCTCTAGAATATACCTTCTCTGTAGGGTTTGATCTAGCTTGAGTGATCTACTCCCTTAGTGTCTTTGCAAAGAGTGTAGAGCTTGGCTTGGGCTTCCCATCAATCCGAAAATCTTGGGTTTTGAAGCATTTCGAGATTTCTTCATCATCTCCATTGAGTTTCATCTCTTGAGGTAGGGATTCCTACTCATCTTTATGAGCTTTAACATAAATGTTGAGCCTTTTTGTATAAATGGTTTGATTTAGAAAAGTTAGGGTTTGAGATGTATTATAGTGAAAAGAGGGGTTTTGTCCTTTTGACTCAAATATGCATGTTTTGGGTCTTAAAAAGTGATTATTGATGTTGTTGATAATATTTGAACCTTTAGGTCAATATTGAGAAAAAAGGAAAAAAATGCCATTGTGGGTATATTTGGGTCATTAGAGTAATTAATAACATTTATTATGGATATATGAAATTGAGTGGGAAACAGTGAAATTAGTTCCTTATGAAATGGAATGGTGGAGTTGGATTCATTTATTACTCACCTTTAAAAAAATATTGATGATTTATCTGTAACATGCATTTATTATCTGTTTAGAAATAATTGCTTTGGGCTATCGGTGGAGGATAGTCTTGATTGTTGTAGACAATGCATGATGATTAGGCGAACTAAAACTAATCAATTGAATGGGCCATCGAATATGGCGGTTGGAATAATACATTAAATTTATGTATTGATTGATCATGTATATGATATGTGTTTATATACATTGTGTTGTGTGGGAGGAGATAGGGGATGTACTCCACGGTTTAGGGGAAGATAGAGGATGGACTCCTCAATCGGGTTTTGTTTGGGAGGAGATAGGGGATGGACTCCATTGATACAACAAATATGTGTATCTATTGAAGTGTTGATACAGCAATTATGTGTATCTATTATGATGTATGAAGCGTTTAAGTTCAGTTGTTATCTCAATTGGAATGGAAGTACTGTGGGTATAACATGTAGTGTCATTTAAATTGTTTGGCCAGGTTCTGAGCCATAGTTATGAACTGAGAATTGGATAAGAAATGGAAAAATGGAATGAAACATGGACACATATGTCATGTAAATGAAATGGGTTATGAATTGAGTTATGTGAGTTAAACATTTATCAAAAGCTGATGTTTTAGTTATTGCTCATATTATGTTTAGCATATCTTTACTGGGCGTTGGCTCACCCTATATGGGACATCATTTTCAGGTTCAGGTATTATGCCGCCTCCGAGATCTTAGCATGGATGGTTTTGGGAGTTGAAGACTCTTTTTGTTGTTTTGTTGTATTACATGTACATCAAGCCAAGGGCTTATTCTGTGTAGAGTTAGTACTCTTTTTTTTTTTTGTAACCAAGTGTTGACTTGGAAAGTTGTAAGCCCGTGGGGCATTTACTTTTGTTGTCAACATGTAATACATTTGTAAGGAATACTCTGATGAAATGAAATTATGCTTTATTCTCTTATGTCTAAACATGTCAGGATTGTATGATTTATGGGTTTATTTTGAGGGCATTACAATTTTCAGGTACAGGAGACATGCCAAGTTCAAGACCTTTGCTTAGGAAGTTGTCAGAGTTGAAGACTCTACTTTGCTATTTGTTTTATTGATAACATGTAAATGCAAGCCGAGGGCTTCACCTGTAAAAGAGTTAAAATTCTTCTTTTGTGTAACCAAGTAACAAGTTGGGAAGATGTAAGTCCGTAGGGCATTTTATTATAGTTGTAAACATTTGTTACTTATATGAAATTCTCTTTTGTAACATTAACTCTGATGTATGTTTCGAAAAGTAATCTATCTATCATGAATATAGAACTGTTGGATGTTGGGTTTATGTAATATTTTGAGGGCGTTACAAAAAAGATCGATTATAACTTATAATCGGATGATTTTGGTTATAATAGTTTTTATTCATTTTAGCAATGCAGATTGTAGATGCTGTTTTAACCCACAAAACGAGCTCATTTTTACTATTTTGAGTAAACTAAAGTAAAATATTATTCTGAACACTTTTGTTGTCACGCCCCACTTTTTATTACTCGAAATCATTACCAAATTCATTAGTTTACTTCAATATTAGAGATAACATGCGGAAAAACTCTTTGGTTAAACAAATGGAAATAAATAACGATTCTCTCATTCGTATGCAAATTATATACAACATGAGCACACTAAATAAATTGCCCTTGGGCTTACATCATTAAAAAGTCAAGAAGAAGGGAATAACCCTTTTACATAAATGGCATTCCGCCAACACAAAAGAGGCCCCGTGGCCAACAAATAAGAAGATCCAAAACCCTGTAGCACATCCTGGCTATCACCTGAAAAAGATTCAACAACGTGGGATGAACATATAGTCCAGTAGGGATCTCAACATGATCCTCAACAATAACAACTTACAGATAGCTATGATCATGAATGCCCAATCTCATACTAGAATAGTAATGTGATAGTTTATACAAAATATACATAAGTATGAACTTTTCTCGAAAACAGTCATTTCATTCAATGCTATAAGCGGTTCACCTTTCTTTCCTTTTCATTACCCATTTTTCCAAACTTTCATGACTATAACAGTTTTAGAAAAAAAAAACAATTTCACCAAGCCCATTATTCTTCTCCCATTTTCCGTACTTACAACAAAATGACCTTTTTTGAAAACATGTTCACAAATACCCCATTTTCCTTCACACTTTCCAAAATCTCAAAATGGCATTTTGGTTTGTTCCCAACACATTCATATCAATACATGCATGCCTTAAATAAAAGGGAAATAACAAATCATCAACATGTATATAATCCACAAATGAGGCAGCTCGGCCTTTCAAAACTGTAACCATCGCAACCCATAACATACTCAGATACACTGACGATAACAATTAAAACTCTGCTCTACCGGCTATATGCACAGTAAGCTAAGGATATGCCAAAGCGATAAGCAAGATAATAACTCATTTTAAACATTTCATACCTCATAATAGATACACATTTTAGTACTGTATCAATCTCAAACAAAAACACTTCCATACTTCACAAATGATACACATTTTGGTGCTGTATCAACAACATATAGAAACACTTCTATAAATCAATAAGCACACATAATAGTGATGCTAATGGAGTCCATCCCCTATCTCCTCCCAAACAAAAGTCCGGTTTAGAGGTCCATCCCCTATCTTCCCCTAAACCATGGAGTACATCCCATATCTCCTCCCACACAACACAATGTATATAAACAATTTCATATACATAATCAATCAATACAACAGAGCATAAATAACAAGTGTAATACATACACATAAACTATTCAATAATGTTTAATTAACACAAGTGTAATGCATACATCACAATTCAACACAACAATGTCATCCTCCACCGATGACCAAGGACAAAACCTCTAGATGCATGTATTCAGTACACCTAATAAAAGAGACTCAACTCTCAAGCAAACCTTAAACCCAACAACGACACTAGTACGATAGGTAAGGATAAAACCCCCAAATGTGTGTATTCGACACTCATGATACAATAGTTCAATTCTCAAATTTGTTTTCCGAGACTCACATAGAGTTAACATTTCATTTACCATTTTCAAGATCAACTTTCATATTTTTTTCAAGTCAACATGTTCCATCACTTATTCCAAAAACACTTTTCCCTTTTTACAAAACCAATTACATTCTCTTCATTTTACAAAATCAATTCCATGGATAATAAGCCATAACCCAACTTGATTCAATACGTTCATTTCAAAATAACCCCAATACCATAATTAATCCCTTAACTGTTAACACCTTTTACACAACTCATATTAACAATAGAAATTTACCAACATCGTTCAACCATAAACCCTTTTTATTTTACCAAATCAAAATATAATTTAGGGCTTTCTCTTCTTTCAACAATAACATGCTAATTTTACTCTCTAATTAGTCCAAACCACAGTCAATGATAACAAAACCATTCTCAAACAACCAACCCCAGGTTCCCCTCATGATTTTCAAACAAATCCAACACGGATATGGTTTTCATGCAATACAAAATTACCACATGTCTATCTATAGACGGAGTATTGAAAAGGAACAAAGAAATCCCTACCTCAAATGGTGAGACTCAAAGAAGATGATGAAAATACTCGGATGTGTTCCAACCCACAATTTTTCGGATCAAAATGAAGATCAAGGGGAGCTCCACACTCAATACAAAGGAACTAGGGTAGAAGATCACTAGAACTAGATGTATTTATAGAGAGAAGATGTAGTCTAGAGAGAGAAACTCTCAAGTTATTCATTCAATGAACTTCATTAAATTGATTAATGTATCTCATACATTCATGATACATAATGCATCCTCTATATTAATGAATTCATTAGATAGATTAATGTTTCTTACATATTCATAATAGATACATAATGCATCTCTAAGATTCATTCATAATAAATCCATCACATTCAATGTATTAGCATTAGTCTTCTATACATTGTATATATACAAAGAGTAAAGGATGGAAACGGGAATAAGACAACAACACATCTACGGAACTGAGTTCGGAATACAATTTAAAAAAAATGAAGGGAAAACCGGGATCGCTATATTTGTGTTTTGAACTTTTCCGAAAAAAATCATCTTAGGTCAGTTTCTTTTCGTTTTCAACTTCAGATTTTTCGGTTGAATTCCGTCTAGGTTCTTCTATCAAGTTTTTCTCTCAACCTGTTTAGTTTCTACTAAATTCGTTTGCTTTGCCTTTTATAAAATTTGATTCTGTACAACTTTGTTCTTTGAGTTTTGGTCAATTTGAATTATTTAAGTATGAAACGGTGCGTGTTTATACTTATTTAGTAATTTACTTATGATTAAATTGTACTAACTCTATTTTTCCAAAATGGTGGGTCTTACTAACTTTTTATGCAAGGTTGACCCACCATAGTTTTATTTTTTTTTTGTTTTTTTTTTTTGTATACTTAATTTATATTTAGTTGTGTACGGGTAAGAAACTAAATGTCACCGTATCTCGAGAAACTACCCATTCGTCTCGGTGCAGGTGGAACTACTTGTCTTGTCCTGTAACAAGAATTAAATGTATTTTTGTTTGTGTCTAGTGGACACGTGGGTGTCAAATCTTGTACTCATACCAGTATACTTGTATACTGACCCGTTTTGTCTCTTGGTATCTCGAGTGCATTCTATTTGAGCGCAGTTGAGCTTCTTTGCAAGATTATTTGGGGCTACAGTGGTAACGAGAAATAACTATAGTTGTTGGACTTGTCTTTCGGACTTCTTTTGTTTTATGAAGTTTCGGGTTGATATTAGTTTTTTTTTTTTTTTTTTTTTTATGACTTTAGTATTTTGACAATTTGACATTGTGTGTTATTTTTCAACTTTACATTATTTAAGTTGTTTTGACTACTTGTTGTTACTTTAATGTTGGAAGAATTGGATAGTTATAAATTTATGATAGATAATTTGGTTGGCATTTGTTAATTTTTTTTTTTGTTATCCCTTGTATTTTTTTTTTTTTTTTTTGAGCATTGAAATTTACTTAAACTTTATGGAGACGAGAACGTTTAGATTTTGTTTCACCTTTATGACTTGGATAATAGAATATTGATTGGGGTTTAGTCCTAATTTAATATTTAATTGTCCAAATTTTGAGGCGTAACAGTGGTGTTTGATTTTGATTTATTATAATATTTCTATATGACAATATGTAAGTATTTTATTATACGAAAAAATACTTAAAGTGAGTCGACTCAAAAGTAGGATTTATACTTATGTCAGTGAAATCGTAAAAATTATGCATATTGAAGTATGAAAAATTATAAATTCAAATCATAAACAGTGTTCTCAGAGGGAATCAGGTACAAAATCTTTATAACTTTAATAATTTCAGTTCTCAAGGGGTTTTGATTAATTATGTGACATATCATAATAACCGCAAATTTTTTATTCCAGGCAAATTATTTTTGCATATCTTTTCTGGCAGAGCTCATGAAAGTGCATTATCAGTAATACTATAAATTCAAAATTTTAATTTTAATATTATTCAAGAAACATCAATAGGTGTCTTAAATATATACAATCATTTTTGATGAATCACTATTATTTAATAATACTTCACACTATTTATCATTTGACATTTGTTTATTTATCTTCTAAAAACTTAACAAAAAAAAGTATTAACTTCTATTATTTTAATCAATCAATATCAAATTGGACGCTACATGTGTATGTTAGGACTGGCATAGGGTTATTCGACCCGCAAAAATCGCTCAATCCGAACCGCCCGCTCCTATTTGTGCTATTTCGCAAAATTGTTAGGGTCGGAAGCAGTTTATGATTTTCCTGTTTTGCGGGTTGCAGGTAGGTCGCGGTTTTGACCCGCATCCACACTCACCTGCCTGCATCTGTATATAATTTTTTTATTTTTATTTTAATCTGGACTATCAGATTTTCTTATAAGTTTTGTAAGTATGTAACTCTAATATTCTATTCTCTCACTCACTTTAATCTGATTATCAAACCTATAGGCTCTAACATTATAACATTATAATAATATCACACACCACCTTGTTTGAAATACTTATTATTCAATTGATTTTTTTAATATTTTTTTGTAAATTTAGTTATGTGATTTTTTTTCTATGTTAGTTTTTATTTAATTTTCATTTTTTTTAATTTAGTTTTAATGGAGGATAGTATTGAATCGTAAAACGTTGGCGACGACTTGTCCTTACTGCCGAGATGGGCCACCCAAAACCCGTTGCAAAAGACCTCTTAGCCAGCCTTCCTTCTGATGTTGAAGCTCAACCAACACAAACCCAGCTTCCACCAAAGCCAAAACGAGTAAAAAAGGCTCAGCCAAAGGCGAAGGTAACTCAAGTTGAGTCTAAGGATACTTTGCCGATCTCTAAGTTGTCTGAGAGTGACAAATCTCAACCCTCTACTGGGAAGAGGCGCTCTGAAACCCAACCATTAGAATTCCCGAAATCAAAAAAGCCGAGGTCATCCTCTGCGACCACCTCGGGGTCTAAAAAGAATGATGCCGCAATCAAAAATATTTAAAAAATGGAAGAAAAAAAAAAGCCAAAAAATAATTTTTTAAAGGAAAAAGGTAAATCCGCAAACCGCCGGCTACCGCTTGCACATCCATGAATCCAATCCGCAGAAACCGCAACCCGCATTGCGGGGCAGTTATGGGTTCAATTTTCCTCAAACCGCAGACATGCATGCGGGTCCAAACCGCAAACCAAACCATCAAAAACCAATCCGCGAGCACCCCAAGTATATGTAAATTACTTTTAGAAATGTGATGTCCGACAGAAAATTACAATAGAATTAACTTTAATTAATATAATGATATTTTATACTATGATATGTGTTACAAAAAAATAATATTAATTTTAATTTAAAATAAAATTTTAATTTAAATTATTTATTTTAATAATTTTAACCTTATCATTCTATAAAGTGTTAGTTGAATACTTATATATAATAATTATGATATAATGATTGTATATGATCTATATTAAATTGTAAGATAATAAAACAAACACTTATTTTGATATTAACAATAATAGTTAAATTAAAAAAAGAGTTAATAGTATAAAACTAAAAGTGATTCTAATTATTTGAGGGCGAATTGTACTAATAGTTTCTATAATTTAGGGCTTGTACCACTTTGATCCTTAACTTTTTAATTGTAACACATTTGACCATGAATTTTGAATTTTGTCCCAAATAAGGACAATTGAAGATACCATTGATTAATTTTAAGAGAAAAATAGTCAATTTGATAAAATATAAACTAATTTGATAAATGTTAAAAAAATATTTTTGAATTTAAAAAAATTATTTATACTCACCAAAGATAAAATTATGTAAAATTGATAAATCTTTTACACATCTATTTATTTTTTTTACCAAATTAATTTTTATTATGTATTTGGATGATGGTCATGTAATGGGTGCTTATTTTTATTTTCATTAAATTAGTTTCTATTTTTTCAAAAGTTAAATATGGCAACAACTTTTATATCATTATTAAATCAAAAAATCCAAAACTAAACATGATCATCATTAAAACACATAAAAAAATTAATTTGGTAAAAAAAAAAATAAATGTGTAAAAGATTTATCAATTTTACATAATTTTATCTTCGGTGAGTAGAAATAATTTTTTAAATTTAAAAATATTTTTTTTGACATTTATTTTTATCAAATTCGTTTATATTTTATCAAATTAACAATTTTGTCCTTGAAATTGAGTAATGGTATCTTGAATTGTCCTTATTTGGAACCATATTCAAAATTCAGGGTCAAATGTGTTACAATTGAAAAGTCAAGGATCAAAGTGATACAAGCCCCAAACTATAGGGACCGTTAGTGTAATTTGCCCATTATTTAATTTTATTTTTATTTCTAGATTTATTAGGAAAATAAAAATATGTATAAATAAATTACACAAAATTTATTTAGAAAGATTAAATATAAATATGTTGTGATTGGATTAAAAAGAAAATACATAAATTAAATATATAGAGTACTGATTTTTTTCTCTAATATTCTTTTTGAATTATTCATACATATTGTATATAGGTATATAAAATTTAAATTAAATATAAATATTTTGTAATAAATAATTTGAATAAGATAGACAAAAAATATATAATATGAAAGAAAATTAATTTGATCCATGCAATATACATAATTAAGTAAATTTATTTAGAAAGATTAAATATAAATATGTTGTGATTGGATTAAAAAGAAAATACATAAATTAAATATATAGAGCATTGATTTTTTTTCTTTAATATTCTTTTTGAATTATTCATACATATTGTATATAGGTATATAAAATTTAAATTAAATATAAATATTTTGTAATAAATAATTTGAATAAGATAGACAAAAAATATAAAATATGAAAGAAAATTAATTTGATCCATGCAATATACATAATTAAGTATATTCTGTCTTATTTATTTATTTGTATATTGAGATAAATTTTTTTTTTCAAATATCATAATAATTAAATTAAAATATCAATCATATAAAAGAAATTTGACAACGACAAAACTAAATACACGATAAAAAATAAGTATTTCTCAAATACATTCCATATAAAATTAATTATTATAATTGAAATTGAGTTTGTTTAAAACTTTATATGTAAATGAAAAATGGATGATGATGTGAACTTTTTTTTAAAAAAGTAAATCTTTAGAATGTGCCACCTAAATAAGGGAAGGTATATCTAAAAATTATAAAAAAAAAATTACTTAAAATATTAAAGAAACTCAGTAAAAACAAAAAAACACAGAAAATAAAAAACTTCGATTTTCTGAAAAATAAATCCTGAGTGTGAAGGTTTTTACTCTGGTGAGTTGTGATTATATAAAATAATATAAGTGAAAAAATTAGAAATCCTCTAAATATTGATTTGTGAATATATATTAATTTTAAGCAGTAAATAACAATCCCAATCAAACAATCAAGACAAATCAATACAACGATTTTAACGTGAAAAAATCACAATTGGAGTGCCTCCAATTGTGATTAAAAAAAAAACCACGGACAAAAGCCGCAAAACAATCTACTAAGAAGACAAAAGGAATTACAAAAGTGTACTCTCAATTACCTAGTGAATCTACGCCCGAATTGAACCGACCCCTATATGCCTCTTCCACCACGGTCTTCACCTCGGAATTGTCTTGCCCAGCGTTGAATCCGCAATGCCGATGTCGAATCCACAACAATGAGCCACTCCAAAATCCATCAAAACTTTTGGTCCAAATTCTCTAGAATCCATCGAAGAACAACTCTATCTTTTCTATTGAATGAAACAAACAATCATTTGATATATACTTCTCAAACCACGAGTTAAACTCAAACAAACATAAAAAAAAACTAGCAAAGAAGTTCGAGATAAAAACCCTGATACCCAAGAAGAAAATCTAGAAGTCATAACCCTAAAATCTGACTAAACCGCATATTTATAGAAAATAGATCCGCGATCTTCGCTCGAGCGCAAGAATAGCCGCTCGAGCGGACTGACGTTCGAGCGCAAGAAGTTCCACTCGAGCGCAAAAACACAATTTCTAGTATTTTTGCAGACGGTTCAAACTTCTTGAACCAAAGATTTTCTGCTCGAGCGCACAAATGGCCGCTCGAGCGGACAAGCAATTTCGACTACATTTTTGCCTTTTACTTCTGGGGCGATGCCCCTCGACCCCGCCTAGGTGTTGCCCCTATAGCGATCCTGGTTTTCCCTTGCTGTATTTGTTGTATTCCGGACTTTGGTTCCGTAGAGTTGGTGGTTGTATATCATGTTGTTATCCTTTAATTCTGCATGTTTGAGTTTTAGGATGTGTTGGGCAGGGTTGTTACAGGTTGGTTGAGCTTTAGTCCCATTCCTTGTTGCCCAGATTTTTGGTGGTACGCTCGAGCGGGTCGCTTTGCGCTCGAGCGGAGTTTCATTTTTGGTTGTCCGCTCAAGCGAGTCTTCTTGCGCTCGAGCGGGGTTTACACACTCCCAGTATTTCGTGTCTCTGCAAAACTTCTGCAGGTGTGTTTTTCACGCTCGAGCGGGTTTCCTTACGCTCGAGCGGGTCGCGCTCGAGCGGGTATCTTGGCGCTCGAGCGGATAGTGCTTTGTCTGTAAAAGTTCTGGAAAGGGTTAATCTACGCTCGAGTGGACTGGCTTTCGCGCTCAAGCGGATGTGTTTTATCTTTGTGTCTTGGCGCTCGAGCGGATCCAGTTTTTTGTGCTTGACGCTCGAGCATCCTGTTCTACGCTCGAGCGGGAGTGTCGTATATCAGTTGACAGCTAGGCTATTTTGAATCACTTTTTACATCCTCACTCTCTCTCTTACTTTCTAAAAATATCTTTTGAGAGCTCCTCTCTCTAGAAAATACCTTCTCTCTAGGGATTGATCTAGTTAGAGTGTTCTCCTATCCTTCGGCCTTTGTAAAAAGTGTGTTGATTGTTGAGGGCTACGTTTTGATCCGAAAATCTTGAAGTTTGGAGCATTTTCGATTTCTTCACCTTCTCCTTTGGGTTTCATCTCTTGAGGTAGGGATATCCTACTCCATCTTATGAACTTTGTCTTTAAATTTTGGCATTTTGATATGTTGGGGGTTATTGGGTAATTTTGAGAAAGTTTGGGGTCTTTGTGTAATTTTCAAAAGAGGGGTTTTCAAGTTTAAAACCCATATGTATGTAATACATTGGAAAATGGAGTTATATGTTGGTCAATTGATGAAAGTGGAACCTTAGGGTTGGTATTATGGTTATGGAAAAAAGCCCTAATTGTTATGATAAATTAATTTGTATAATTAATTTTGGGAAGTGAGGAATTGAATAGGAAATATTCAAATTGGCAAGGTATGGGATTAAAGGGTGTAGTTGGATTAATTTATCGCTCACCTAGGCAAAATGTTGATATTTTATCCATTTGGCGCATTTATTTTCTGTTTAGAAATAACTGCTTTGGGCTATCGGCGGAGGATAGTCTTGATTGTTGTAGACAATGCATGATAATTAGGCAAACTAAAACTAATCAATTGAAGGTGTCATCGAATATGACTGTGGAATAATACATTAACTTTATGTATTGATTGATTATGTATATGATCTGTGTTTATATACATTGTGTTGTGTGGGAGGAGATAGGGGATGTACTCCACGGTTTAGGGGAAGATGGGGGATGGACCTCTAAACCGGAAGTTGTTGTGACATTGATACAGCACTACAATGTGCATCATTTGTGAAGTATGGAAGTGTTTTGTTACATTGATACAGCACTACAATGTGTATCATTTGTGAAGTATGGAAGTGTTTTGTTATATTGATACAGCACTAAAATGTATATCATTTGTGAAGGATGGAAGTGGTTTTATGTGTTATTGATACAGCACCAAAATGTGTATCCAGCATGAATTTCAAAAGTATTTTAGTGATGAGTTATTATCTCATTAAATTGTTTGGCCAGGTTCTGAGCCTTGTGTTCGGACTTAAAGTCGAATACGAAACGGAAAATGAAATGTAACATGGACATGATTGTCATGAAACTGTAATATGACATGAGTTGGAATATAAGTGTGGACCATCTATCAAATGCTATTATTTTAGTCATTGTTTATAGTTGGTTTAGTATATTTCTATTGGGTTGTGGCTCACCCTATATGGGACATCATTTTCAGGTACAAGTATTATGCCACCTCCAAGGACGTAGCTTGGGAGGCTTGAGGCTGTTGGAATCTTTTGTTGTTTTGTTGTATTACATATATATCAAGCCAAGGGCTTTCTTTGTATAGAGTTAGCACTCTCTTTTTGTGGCCAAGTGTTGACTTGGAAAGTTGTAAGCCCATAGGGCATTTACTTTTGTTGTCAACATGTAATACATTTTGTAATGATTACTCTGATGGAATATATTTATGCTTTACTCTCTTATGTCTAAGCATGCTATTGTTGGATGATTTATGGGTTTAATTTGAGGGCGTTACAACTCAGACCCGCCAAGAAGCGCTGCCCCCTAGACCCCCACGAGCTGACCGGGCAGCTCGATCCCCGACATAGTCAGCGAAGTGGCAAACATGAAAGAATAAATTTCTGAAACATCTCTGCAAGGCACATTTCGGGTTGGATTCGTATCTAAAAACTCATAGCTTCACTAAAATAAAAGTTGAACAAAATTACAACTGAAAGGGGTTTTGTCAAATAAAATTGCCAAGAATAAAAATCTAACAATAAGAAAGGAAGTATATTTCATAAATAGAATCACTATAAAATTTAAATAACAAATTCATAATATAGAATTGGTATTGGGTATAGTATAATGCATAGAAAAATAAGAAAAAAAAATAAAAAAAGGTAATTTAGCATAAAAAAATCCTAATACTTTTGAAAGAATTACGAAGAAAAACGTGAAACGCAAAACGCAAAATTTGTATTGAATTTGTGAATTATTTCAATTTACGATGAAAAATATATAAAAAAGAAATATTTGTCAAATAGAGTCTATATAAAATAGGTAAAGTTAGTATAATTTAAATTATGTTTGGATTTATGTAGAACTCTATAGTAATTAAGAAAATACATACTAACGTGGATCTCTTAAAAAAAAAAAAAAAACTCTTATAATGTGCCCCTAAGTATAAAAAAAATATTACTTTTAATAATAATATATATATGAAGCATGAGCAAGGTTTGAATTCAAAACTTCGGGTTTCATTAAAAGCACTTTTATTATTTAGGCAACATACATATTATAATATTAAATTATTTATTATTTATTTTTATTATTACTTATCTAAATTACGCAAACATCTACTAGTTGATAATATAATGTAAGCCGTATTGATAATATAGTATCATATAAGATGTTTTTTTTTTTTTTTTTTCATCGGCAAAACAAAATCTTTATTGATGAAACATACAAAGAGCAATATTACATCAATAAAGAGGAGCTTGGGGCTAAGAAAAGCACCAAGTGCCAGTTGGTGAGGAACCAACAAAAAGAGCAAGAAAAACAAGCAGAAAGATAGACTAGTCTCAAATAAGGAACTAAGAACCCAAACTGGTGTATAACCTGGAAGGAGCCAAAACAGTTACTAAGACTCATTAGCACATACTATTCCCCACAATACAGGTACTAAGATCATCATACACCAACAGTAGCAGAATGCACCCAGATCAGCATAAACCATAGAATGCACCCAGATCATCATACACCAAGATCATCATACACCACTACCTAGGCACCCTAGTAGAACAGCAAACACCAACAGAGCAGCATACACCAATACACCAATAGTAGAACAACAGCACAACTTCATACACCAATACAGCAGCCACAATACAGCAACCACAATACCAAAATCAAAACAGCAGCCAATACCAGAGCAATACAGCAGCCACATGAACAGCTCAGAAACCAAATCAACTTCAGCCACACCAACCAGAATCAAACACCAAAGCAGAACAAAACATAACAAATCTATAGCCCAAACAGCCAAGACACTATCAATGCAACAGCCAAAACATTACCAATGAGGATATAGCCCAGACAGCCAAAACACTATCAACTCCCTCCTACTAACTGCATTATGAGGTCTAGCCCAACCTAGCCTCCACACAGCTCCTGGATGAAAGCAGAGCAAACCTTCACTCCAGCAATCATAATTATAGCACTACACCCAGCAAACCAACACAAACCAGACTGCAGAACAACCCAGACTGCAGACCAACTTCACTCAGCAGACCAACACCAACCAGACTGCAACCCTGTAATCACACAAAACCTGCAGACCTGGACCTCAATCATACCTTGATGCTGTCAAGATTATGCACAATGTCCTCCACAGAATACTGCAAACCTCCATTGCTATGCTTACACCACAAGGCTATTCTCACTTTCACCAACTCAGCCAAATCAGCCCCCACAACACTCTTTTGATGAAAAAGACAATCATTCCTAGCTTTCCAAATTGACCACAAAACAGCTACGGGAACAACCTTCCACAATGGTTGGATCACCTTTTTGAATTGATAACCAGCCCACCAAAGCAGCAAATCCTCAACTGAACCTGGAACCACCCAAACCAGACCCCACAATTGCACCATGTCTGACCATAATTTCCATACCACAGGACACGACAAAAGCAAATGATTCAATGACTCCTCCTCTGTTTTGCATAGCAGGCACACTGTGCTAGCTTCGGAATTCAATACACCAATCCTTTTCAAAAACACGGAAGTTTTAAGTCTTCCTTTCCAAGCTAACCAGCTGCAGAATTTCACCTTGGGTGGGGCAGAGTTCTTCCACACCATATCAGTAGCACGTACGACTGGACCTTTTGATAACATCCACCACTTCCAAGACACACCCACAGAGTAGGATCCTGAAGGATTTGCCATCCATAAACAAGAATCCTCTGCTTGATCTGAAAGAACAAGTGTGCCCCTTAGAACCCCTTGCAACCTAACGACCTCCTCCTCCTCCCAAGCAAACAGAGATCTACTAAACATAAATTTCCACTCAAGTGCTGACCCTCTACTATGATTCATCTGCAAAATTGTACAACCCTTCTCCTCAGACAGCGTGTACAGCCTGGGAAATTCCACATTCAAACATAGATTATTTAACCACTTATCTTCCCAAAAAAGAAGTCTATGCCCATTTCCTACAAGAAGTTTGAAATTAGATAAATAGTACTCAATCAACTCTGGACTAGATGCACCAAGATGTACAACATCAGACCAAATTCTTGACACTGAACAAGACTCTGGAATGGAAGGTACCCAGCCACCATCACCCAGACCATATTTGCACCTCAACATTTGTTTCCATATAGCTCTGTCCTCCACTCCAAACCTCCACCACCATTTTAACAATAGGCAAGCATTGATTTCTCTTAGATTTCTAAGCCCCAGACCCCCTTGTGACTTATCCATTGTTAATTCCGCCCATTTCACCAAGTGGATTTTCCTCTTGTGGTCAGATTTGCCCCATAAGAAAGCTGCCTGAATCTTCTCAATCTGTTTAGCTACTCCCATAGGGATTTTGAAAATTGATAGAAAATATATAGGCAGACAAGAGAGGACTGACCTAATTAAAGTTAAACGACCAGCGAAAGACAAGACTTTCCTCTTCCAAGTAGCTAACTTCTTTTTCACTTTCTCAATCACAGGTTGCCAGGTACTTTTTCTACTGGGGTTAGCCCCGAGAGGTAAACCCAAATAACTAAAAGGGAGCTTATGACTACGGCAGTTGAAAATGGAGGTAAACTAAATAACCTCACCATCAGTTAAAGCCACCCCACACAACAAACTTTTGTGGAAATTGATCTTTAAGCTGGATAGCACCTCAAAGCAACGCAAAATTCTCTTAATGTGCACCAATTTACTTCTTTCCGCTTCACAGAATATGATTGAATCATCTGCAAACTGCAGATGAGAAAATTTCAATTCACTAGGCCCCACAGAAGCTCCTTTAACCAGCCCCAACTCCTTTGCTCTTTCAATCAAAATGTTCAAACCTTCCGCAACAATGTTGAACAAAAGAGGAGACAATGGATCACCCTGCCTAAGCCCTCGCTGAGGAGTAAATTTTGTTGTTGGAGATCCATTGACCAGGACAGATACTCTGGATGATGAAAGGCATGATTTAATCCAACCCATCCATTTTTCCCCGAAGCCAAAATTCTTCATCATAGAAAGTAGAAACTCCCAATTAACTGAATCGTACGCCTTTTCGAAATCTAACTTTAAAATGATGCCTATCATTTTTGCAGCTTTCCACTAATGTACTACTTCATTCGCGATCAATACACCATCAAGAATAGATCTGCCACCCAAAAAAGCTGGTTGAACTTCACTAATGATTCTTGGCAACACACTTTTCAGCCTTTTTGATAGCACTTTAGCAAGAATTTTGTAAACTGAGTTAACAAGACTAATGGGCCTATAATCACTTAGCTCACAAGGATCCACCCGTTTAGGTATGAGGGTGATAAAAGAGCTGTTAAGGCCTGAGACAATCTTTCCATTAGAGTGAAACTCTTCCATGAAATGTAGTACTTCACCCTTCATTATTTCCCAACATTTCTGAATACAGGCCAAACTGAAACCATCCAGACCTGGGGCCTTGTTACCATCACAATCTTTAACTGCAGCCCAAATTTCCTGCTCAGAAAATTTTGCTTCTAAGGTTTCCACCTGCCCGGGAGAAGAGAAGGATGCAAAAGGGCCAAGAAGTTTGGGCCTAGAACTCCAAGACTCAGAGAATAATTTCATGAAATGCCTATGAACAACGAGCTTCATTGAGTTAGGTTCTACCACCCTAACCCCATCTACCACAACTGAATCAAGGAAGTTTCTGCTTTGCCTAGAGCTAGCCATCATATGGAAAAACCTTGTATTCTTGTCCCCGCACTTGGCCCACAACATTCTAGATTTTTGATGCCACACAATCTCCTTCCTTCTCTGCAAATTCCAAACTAGCCCTCTGACTTCTCTCCTGGACTTTGCTTCTGTTTCTGACAATGCTCTTTCTTCAGCCACCAAATCCAAAGCGTGTAAATCCTCTTCCGCCTTCTTAAGATCTGTTTCCACATGACCAAACACCTCTACATTCCATCTTCTAAGACTGACTTTGAGAGAGACAAGCTTCCTAAACAGTCTAAACCCCGCCCAACCCGATTGAGCTTGTACCTCCCATGAGCTCTTCACTGCTGATATGAAATTAGGATGAAGTAACCAAGCGTTAATAAATTTGAAAGGTTTTGGGCCCCAATTCCTCTCATCCTCCTTTATTATGACAGGACAGTGATCAGAAATTGATCTAGGCAGTCCCCACTGCTTGAAGGAGAACTGCTCCAGCCACCTACTCTCCAGAAGGAACCTATCTATCCGACTCCATCTCTCCCCATCTTGTGCATTACACCACGTGTATCTTCTTCCCTTCATAGGTAAGTCAACAAGATTCAACTGATCAATCAGCTCATTAAAATCATTCATACCTCTATCCCTTCTGGAACACCCCTTCGTTTCACTGAGAAATCTAATCTCATTAAAATCTCCACCTATACACCATGGAGTCGGGTAGGAAAATTTCAGATTCTTTAAAGATTCCCACAATTGTCTTCTTTTGCCAACATCGTTGGGAGCATAGACATTCACCACAGAGCATTCAAAGGACTGACCACTGATACTTGACAAGATGATAAAATTTCTGGAGCCACAACAATCAACAACATTGAATCTTTCAGGGTACCAGATGCATAGTAGACCTCCTGCCATGCCATCAGCATCTACTCCCATATAATCCATTTTATCGAAAGGCCAAATAGATTTAATGAGAGTTACCTCCATAGTTCTTCTCTTGGTTTCTTGAAACAACACCACATCCACCCCTCTTTCTTTTAAAATGTTCCTAATTTTACTCCTTTTCTCTGGCCTACTTAGGCCATGCACGTTCCAAGACATTAGCTTCATAAGACATACTTCAAAACACCTAAACTCCTCCATTGGGTAATCAGGCTTCATCTACCCGAACCCCAGCTGTAATCCTCTCCAAATCTCTGGTTTCCAACTGTACAATTTGTTTTACCACAGTGTCCTCCTTTTCCACCAAAATCAATGCCTAACTTTTTCCCAAGTTGTATTGTTGCTTTAGCCTCCTTCATCATCTTTCCCTTTCTTCTGCTTGATTCAGTGGAAGCCGAGTGTGAGCTAGAAGTTGCAGCAGCAGTTGCTTTGAAAATGGCACCCCTATTGAAGCTTTGAGGTAGAATTCTACCTTTCTGAAGTGCCTTACCACCCCTTTTTGCTGTGCCACTCTTCCTAACAGCGACATTGCCTTTACAGATGGGAGCAATTTCCCCCCTAACCTGAGTTGAACTGCCCTCATCAATCTGCAAACATGCTTGGGCTCTCTCGGCTAGGAGCTGTGAAGAGGCCACACAGTCACTTAAATTAGATAAGGAAAGCCCAACTGGCCTAATAGAGCAGGCTGCACCTTGGGCTCTGGGAATCACAACTTCCAAATGTAACTTGGGCCTAATAAGTTCAGGCCCACTTAAGCTTTTCAAGAACCCACCCGTGTGGTTGCTGCCAACTAAATCTTTGGGCTGCATATCCACCTCTTTTGACCCTTCTCCTACACTCTTCAAAACATCATCATGACTACTACCCCCATTTTTTGAATTTTCCAAGCCAGCACCTGACATACCTGCCATGGGTTGAAACACCCTCCTGACCGTTCCTTCCATAACGTGTGTAGTCCCCTCAACTGTGTCTTGCACTACACTTACCATATCATTATAAGCTACCACATCAGACCTACTACCACCTTCCATGCCTACCACCACCCCTCCATCTTTGACGCCGGAATTCATGGCACTCCGACTGCCAGAACTTGAGAGTAAACCCTCAGAAATCTGATGCCTGCACTCCCCAGGACTTAGACTTGCCGTTAACAGAGACTCTTCAATCACCCTTACTGGGAATTGCTGGCCGTTGCAAATTAGATGGATCACTTGATTAATAAACTCACAACTACGAGTAATAATCCTCACTTTTCCGCGTGCCAAAGACTTCAGAGAGCTCGCATCTTCATCATGTTGAACAACTTCTCCCCAGATGTTACCCACTGCCTTGAAAGTGCCTACATTCCAAAGATTAAAAGGAATGCCATGGCAAACCAGCCACACACACCTTTCATGTTGAATAACTTTACCCTTCTCCCATTCTTCCATTGAATCACACCACTCATATATCCAGTCCTCTAATCTACCCTTCCAATCCTTTAGATGTCCCACTGACTTAAAGGATAGAAGCGCTATACGCCCACCACCATCTTTTATGTTTACCTCCTTTAAACCTCGTTTACTGCATTCTTCTTTGAAGGCATTAAAAGAGAAGAAGGATTTGAGCTTGATTACTAGACTTTCAAAAAGCCAACCATTTCCCACTTCCTGTACATTAATGGTTGTCACGGTATTCAACTTTGGTACACCTTGAACTACATCAGCAAAAGATCTCTGACCATACCCTGTTATAACTTTACTGTGCTTCCATTGCTCCGTCTGTGCACTCTTACCTTTGCTAGCCTCTTCCTTCTTAGAATACTGAGCAGTGCTTCCGAACTCTGCCAATCTCACTTTCAAACTCTTATCATCGCACCATACTCCATTCGCTTTCTGGACTGCTACCCTTGCTGCTATAGAGCAATCATATCGAACAAAGCCGAATCTTGATCCAGTAGCTTTCCTCCTTTTGTTTGGGATGAATACATCCTTTACCACACCATAGCTACTAAACAGATTAAAGAGACTTCGTGGCACCATAGATGCCGGCAGATTGTTGACAAAAACCGTGATGAAACCTACACCCCTGTGGTGAATCTGCTGATATCTTGGCCTTCTTTTCCGGGTCACTGGTGTCCACCCTCCTCTCTCCATTCAGAAAACTTTTAGGACCAACCTTATAATACAATATACTCACACAGCAATTTGATTAACCCTTTACACTAGCATACCTTAATTTTAACTGTCATCATATAAGATGTATATGATATAGTAAATAAATATACTTATTAAAAAAACACTAGTTACGAGATAAGTAAAGATGATAAATCACTTTGATTTGCTATATGAAACACGAGATTAATCTTATTTATTTGGTTTTACACCATATCAATATTACGTGTATATATCATTATATTGCTCCATAACTTGTGAATAACTTTTTCAAATAGTAAGTGTGAAATCTTGTGATTACTATGGAATAAAGTGACATGACATTCGAACAAGATATAATAATTTTTCCTTTCATGACCTTCAAGGAGCTTTTTGAAGGTATATATGGAAAATATGCCTTGTTTACAAAAGTATATAAAAAATAAATGTGACAATATATTGTTTTAACCTTATCCATAGCCCACATATAGCATGTCCCATTTTTATTCATATTTCTTTCCATCCTGTCACTGGTATTTTCATATAAAAAGTCTATGTACTCTGATGAAAATGGTTCAAAATTTTAGATTTATGGAGTATATTTAAAATTGTTATTATTATTATTATTATTATTATTTTGATCAGCAAAAGAAACTTTATTGATGAAGGAAGCAAGATACATGCGAAAACTTACATCAACAAAGAAGGGAAGTGCACAGAGCATCAAAACTAGCCTTACCAATCCCAACTAGGTTGGCACCGATAAGGAAGCGCAATCCTTTGCTAGCACTTACCCCGAGATTGGTGAGGAACCAATCAAAAGAACCAAAAAGAGAGGAAGGGAAAAACATCACAAGAAAGGAAAACCCCTCACAGAACAAGACAATGGGCCCTGTTTAGACCAAGGCACCACCCAAAACCAATACAGATACAACTGGTACCCCACGAAGCTACTGATTTGTGGCTTTGCATAACATCATGTCAATGCACTCCAGCAATCTGCAGCATACAAACCAAATATATCTTAGCAATCTGCATTCCAATCTGCATACATACTGATCTGCTACAAACCAATCTGCTATACTCCAACAATCAAATATATCTTAGCTAAAAATGACAGCTTCCACAATGAAATATACACTCCAACAAAGCAACAAGCTCCAACAATTTGAACAACCTCCCAGACCATCAAACAACCAGACCAGCTGAGCATTATACCAGACCAGGACCATTATACCAGATTACTCCCTTGCAGATTAGGACCATGACAGAATACTCAGTCCAATAGCAGAATACTCACCAGATTACTCCCTAGCATATTAGGACCATGACAGATCATAGCACACCATCCCAAAATAACAACCCACTGCTAGGCCAACACCCAAACCAAAGTAGAAAAATCAGAATAGGCTTCACAAACCAGCAGAAACAAATCAAAATACACCACCCAAACAGATCAGAATCTGTTTTTGCCAACAGCACCACAAAATAAGGAAAATTTGGAAAGAGCCAAAACAGTTACTAAGGCTCATTAGCACATACTATTCCCCACAATACAGGTACTAAGATCATCAACACCAACAGTAGCAGAATGCACCCAGATCATCATACACCAAAGCATAGCAACATGCACCCACTACCTAGGCACCCTAGTAGAACAGCAAACACCAACAGAGCAGCATACACCAATACACCAATAGTAGAACAGCAACACAGTTACATACACAAATACAGCAGCCACAATACACCAACAGAAACCAGATCAACTTCAGCCGCACAAACCAGAAACAAAACACCAATGCAGAACAAAACAGAACAAATCTATAGCCCAAACAGCCAAGACACTATCAATGCAGCAGCCAAAACAGTACCAATGAGGGTATAGCCCAGACAGCCAAAACACTATCAACTCCCTCCTACTAACTGCACTATGAGGTCTAGCCCAACCTAGCCTCCACACAGCTCCTGGATGAGAGCAGAGCAAACCTTCACTCCAGCAATCATAATTACAGCACTACACCCAGCAAACCAACACAAAACAGACTGTAGAACAACCCAGACTGCAGACCAACTTCACTCAGCAGACCAGCACCAACCATACTGCAACCCTGTAATCACACAAAAGCTGCAGACCTGGACCTGAATCATACTTTGATGCTGTCACGATTATACACAATGTCCTCCACAGAACACTGCAAACCTCCATTGCTATGCTTACACCACAAGGCTATTCTCACTTTCACCAGCTCAGCCAAATCAGCCCCCACAACACTCTTTTGATGAAAAAGACAATCATTCCTCGCTTTCCAAATTGACCACAAAACAGCTACGGGAACAACCTTCCACAATGGTTGGATCACCTTTTTGAATTGATAACCAGCCCACCAAAGCAGCAAATCCTCAACTGAACCTGGAACCACCCAAACCAGACCCCACCATTGCACCATGTCTGACCATAATTTCCATACCACAGGACACATCAAAAGCAAATGATTCAATGACTCCTCCTCTGTTTTGCATAGCAGGCACACTGTGTTAGCTTCAGAATTCAAAACACCAATCCTTTTTAAAAACACGGAAGTTTTAAGTCTTCCTTTCCAAGCTAACCAGCTGCAGAATTTCACCTTGGGTGGGGCAGAGTTCTTCCACACCATATCAGTAGCACGTACGACTGGACCTTTTGATAGCATCCACCACTTCCAAGACACACAAGATTTATGTTATTATCGAGTTTATGTTTTATCAATTTATCCCATAACTCACTCAATCACTAAATTATCTATGCAGATTCTAACTTACTAGATGTTCAAAAACAAAGGAAGAAATATCATATCATTATCTAAATCTTTAAATTTTGTTGTATGAGTTATTTAGCTAAGCACAAGATTTTTTATTCTCAAATTTTTCGCTCCTTTACATTCTTATATCATGTACAAATTTGAATCACAATGATGAATTTAGTTGGGAAAGTACACTAATGTTGTGTTTAGTTGGGGAGATTTGGGAAAGAATTTGAAAAGAGAAAGAGAAAAAGGTGCGTGAAACTAGGTGAAATATAGGTATATTTTATTCACATTTTACTTGTCTTTCCCTTTTCTCTTTCCAAATTCCTCCTCAAATCCTCTAAATTCCTTCACAAAATTTTCAACCAAACACTCTGTAAGATAAAAAGACAAACAAAATTAAAAAAAGAGAATCTTTGATCATCTAATTGGTTCAAATGCTTGATTCTTAGCATAGTTTTAGGACTTATTGTATTAGTGAAACTAAGCAGCTCAAGTGCTTAGCCTTTTTTTTTAAAAAAATTATTTTCGCTCTCAGAATGTGACATCGTTTTTGCCCCATCACGTGTCATTCATAAGCTTTAATCAATCAAAATTTCATTATCAATCACTTAAAAACAATTTGGTTTCAGTCTCTTGACTGATTCTCTAATCATGTTTGGTTTGGCAGGTAACATTTTTAACTTAAAAGTTAAAAAGTTATTAAAAAAATCAAAATTCTTATAACTATACTAAAAAGTCAAAAAAAAAAAAAAAATTCTCTTTATTTTTTGCACATCTTTTCGTAAAAAATCAAAATATTATTCCAAACATACTAGTTTTTTTTACCTCATATTTTAACTAAAAAATCAAAAATTTATTAAAATAATTTGTTTCCAAACGAGGCCTCAATTTTCACTTTAATTAGACATTATCAGTAACAATTCTAAAACTTCCTAATCCAGAAGTCATCTTCAATCAGCTTACAACTTGTATGCAAGAGTTGTCTTGAAAGAAAATGACTTTCTCTGTGTTGTGAAAGTGAAAGTGAAAGTTTACTTTTAGACAAGTTGGTAAGAGATTAACTCATGATGGTGGTAAAATTTGTGTGGCTTGATTGGAGATTGGTCATTTGTTAGGATAAGAAAGTGCCCAAAGCCTCTCTAATGATCAAGTGATTATAAACAAAAGAATAACAATAAAATTTAAGAAGAGTTGTTTGTTCTTTTTTGTTGATGGATGGAATTAATTAGGGGTAGTAATCTCTTGATTCTAGTGATCACACTTGATTAAGGTGGGAGAGATCTTAGGTTTGATTTTAAGAAGATATCAATTTACAAGTCAATTTGGTGTTCAGGCCGACAATTTTTGTATTTGATTGATCACTTGCTTATTTTGGTCGAGCCAATCAACTCCAAATTAGGGGTGGTAATCTCTTGATTCTAGTGATCACACTATTTTCCTAGCTTTGATTAAGGTAAGATAAATCTTAGGCGTAATTTTAAGAAGATATCACTTTACGATTAAATTTCATCCTAAGACCGACAATTTTTGTATTTAGCTGATTACTTGCTTATTTTGGTTGGCCAACCTACTCCGTACTAGTTTGAGCTCGTCAAAATGCATTCAATGAAAATAAATGTCCTATTTCTATTAAATCATATCTATTTACTGTATTTAAAGTACATCATGTTTTTCACCATTTTTTAACAAAATGGTGATGGAAAGAAAGAACATATATGGTGAATGATTTGACACATTTTTCTTGGCCAATTTTAACTTTGAACAAACACCACTTTGCTTTTAACCAAATTAGAAAAACTAGACATATGCTTTATTATTGTGTGCCATCCCACCACCATCCATCCATTCATTGGTGACTAGGAATAGTAGTTATCTTTTGTTCAATGGTTGAATGCACTAACCTTAATTAGTTTGGACCAGTTTGATTATATGCACACATTTATCCAAGATATCAAGAATTTAAACACAAAAAAAATATTATAAAAATAATATATGATTCACATTTGAGGTTATATTCAGAATGGATTTGAATCACGCTCTATTTTTTTGATTACTCTTTTGTATCTAAATTCTTAATTTTTATGATTATTGCATATGCATAAAATGACACCAAACATGAAATTTCAAAGTTTGAGGTTCTCTTTCTTTCTCTTCTACTTTTCCAAAGTATGAAGATAAGTGGAAGCCATCTTCTACCACATCTGTATTTAGAAATGTCACCACATTTTATATTAGAAATGCTATACCCTACTTGTATATTAGAAATGCCAACCCCACGTGAGTCTAATTACCCCAATCACATGGAAAAGTAAGACTCATATCTATCCAAATAATAATGGACTCAAGAAGCGGCTAATCATTTAATATAATTTTTTTAATATAATAGTATTAGTTAAGAATATTTTTAAATTATATAAATTTTGTTTGGAAAATTGAATACCCACATTTCTAAGTTTTTTTTTTTTATTTTTTAATTTTTTTTAATTTTTTAAATCTAAGAAGTATTAATGATATTTGGCTTTGAATGAAAAATAAGACTGGTCTCATTTATCCATAGCCAATGCAGCATCCACATGCCATGAAGATGAAATCGCAAAAGGCCTAGCTTCCCTCCAATTCAGATATGGACAAGAGGGTGTGGCCTGAGGCCTCGTTTTGATTATTTGATGGGTTGATTTTGTAGGATTCTCCGTATATCATCTATATAAAAAAAATTAAATTAAGTTATTATATTTGTCATTAAAAAATAAATAATTTATTTTTAAAAATATATTTTTTGTTCCTTTTTTTTTAAACAAATGCGATAAATTAAATATATTACGATTAGTGACGGAGCCAAGAAATTAAATTAGAAGGGGCACTTCTTGATTACAACTTTAAATTTTTTTTCCACAACCAATAATAAAAAGATAATAATCAGTGTGTTTAGTTTGAGTTTTTTGGTTTAGTGTTTTTTATTTTTAGTGAATATTTTTAAAATTTTAGACATTTTTTTTTTACTTTTTTAGATGCACCTTACTTACATGTATCTAAAAAGTAAAAAATTTGTGAAAAAATATTTTAAAAAATTAATAAATACATAAAAATATAAAAAATATACTGAATTCTCATTTTTTTTTGTATTTTTGGTAGTTAATAAATTTTTGAAGGGTTTTTTACACAATTTTTTTACTTTTTAGGTATATTTATGTTAGGTATGTCTAAAAAGTAAAAAAAAATGCTTAAAATATTAATAAAATTCAGTAAAAATAAAAAACACGAAAAATAAGAAAGTAGAATTTTCTGAAAAGTATTTTTGAAAAATGGAACCAAGCAAAGTGAATAAATTTTAAATTAATATCAAGTACAAAAACTTAAATAAATTATTACAAAAGTATTTCACATAAAATTTTACAATTAACTTCGAGTAAAATTGAAAAGAAAGTATTGTGTGTAACTAGCGTATTATGAACAATGTAAAAACAGTCATATATTTAAGTCTTAAAATAAATTATATAATGGTAAGATAAATCAAATTTTTACAAAATTTGAGTAAAAATTTCATATAATTATAATAGTGATATCACGTCATTATTGACATATGATATCATGAATAAATAGTAAAGCAACATATGGAGGGTGAACTTCATATACAAATATAACTAATACTCTTAGTAATTTTTATATACATATAGTGAGATTAATTATATTTGTATATCAATAATGATGGATATTACCTTTATATTAAGATTTTTTTTATAAAAATTTTATACATAAAATATAATTTGTTGTAGTCACTTCATTTTCAATAAAACAATCACTATTGTTTTTATAAATTTAAAAATGCCCTTGACATTTTATTCTAAATATTATTTTTTTTTTAAAAATTTATTTATATACCTATGTAAAAAAAATAAAAATAAAAATAAAAAATTCAGAGGAAGCGCGCGACCCCCTAAGTCCGATGTGGCTCCGCCACTGATTACGTTTACTAGGTTGACCCTTTTATTTGAATAATTTACACAAAAAAACTTTACAAAATGAATCAATTAAAATTATCAAAACAAAACTGGCCTTGCGAATCCACACAACATCCACCAGTTGAGATAAAGCACCACAAGTTCTTGCCGGCTTCTCTCACAAATGTATTGTATGAAAAACACTAAAAACTAATTTGTTGAAATAAATAATAAAAAAATTCTTGAACATTTAATGTTTTCTTTTTTCCTTCTTACAAAAATAGTTTTTGAAAATTCAAAATTTTAATTGTTTATTTATTTATTTATTTTTGTGCAACATAGTTGTCGAAAATTAAAAAATATATTTCTGGTGATCATCTTCATGGATTGTGATTCTCACCATTTCAAAGTTGTAATGGAGGATTTCCATTGCATCCGTTTTCACTAAGGCAGAAAACGAGTTGAGTTGATCCGAATAGTAAATTGTTTAAACTCGTCATAAAAACTTACCAAGTTTTAAAGTGTGTTCAGTTTTGACTAGTTTATATAACTAGATAATCTCAAACAAACTTTTAACAAATTGAACATGAGTTAAATTCAAGTAATTTAGTTTTTTATACTGCAGATATACTTTATGAAGTACTAAATTGTTCAAACTTGACTTGAAAATTTAACGAGTTCTAAAAATATAATAAATCAATCTCAAACGCACTTTTAAGCAGTCAAACACAAGCCGAATTCGCGTAGTTTGATTCGTTTTACCACCCTAATTTTCTCCAAATTAATTTTTAATATTTAAAAAATAATAATTAAATTCTAAAAACAACTTCCAGTGGGCCCAACAATGTGTGATCTCATAGTGCAATCATGTAGACATTGTAGTCCAAAGACTATAATATTCACCAATGCCTTGCATTGGCAATTCATTCAAACACTTGCAATGAATTGAAAGTGGTGTTTGCTTCATCTCTGTCTGGTGATGTGTATAAAAATTATTTACTATTACTATTATAATATGTCGGCCACATGTGCACAAGTGTTACAAGTAACTCTGTGCACTAGTGGTGTGGTGTGCACTTTTTTGGCTTTTGTTATTATTTTCTTTGTCAATTAAATTTGAAGTGAAAGTGGCCAAAATTGTGGAACACATGTTGTTTATCTTTGAGTTCGATTTGTTTGTAACATCGTCAACAAGTTTTAAGATCAGAATGTGAGATTTTTTTATCAATGACTAAAGAGTCATATGGGACCTATATGTTCCATTCTCACCTCAAATTTTTACACTTCTAAAATGAATGATTATGGGAAATTTTGAGCTCCTGGTTTTAGACCTAGCTCTATTGAAGTAGCATTTCTTAACCCTCTTTTACATTAGAAGTGCTATGTATTATTGATTTATCATTATTTTGTGTCACTATCCGTTTGAATATTTGTAATTGGTTCTCTTTTTTGAGGAAAATTATTAAGAAATTAATGTAAGCAAATGATATCTTGCCAAGGACTCCAAAGATACAAAATGATGAGGAAAAAAAAAAGATATCAGATATAGAAGCCCTCATTGTACATTCCTAAAGGCTATGTTTGGATCATTGATTTGTATAAAGATTTGAAAAAGAAAATGAAAAAAATGTGTGAAATGTTGAATATGGAAATTAGAGTATATAGAATTTTTTAATTTATTTTTGGTATTATATAATCTGTGATTGTGTCAAACACTGATTTAGTATTTTTTCCTTATTCATATTGTTTCTTAAATTGTATCATGAATCTATTATATATACATAATCACTACCTTATTCATGGAAAAGCTAAATAATTCTTTTCATTCTTTTTGTATCAGAGTTAGGTTAAGTACCTAGTAATTTTGCTTCACCGCCAGTCAGCAGTCTTGTCTTGGTCGCCTGCCGAACCTCAATCCATTCCACTGCCATATTTTTTTTTAGTATCACTTCGTGGTGATCTCTTCCTCTATCTACTAGTTTATTCCTATCTCAAATATCTCTATCATATTTTTTTTACTCGCAATTTATTTATTTATTTTTGTGTATTTTTATTTCACTGTCTTTCCCTATATTTCAACCTCAAATAGGGTTTCTATCTTTGGACCTATTTGAGTTTGGGGAGTATTACACCTATATCATGGTGAACATGGTGATATACCATGTGAACCACCTAAGCTGCTCCCTCTGGTACACAACCCAAGTTGCCTCTTTGGCGCACCACCTAAGTCGTCCCCCAGCGCACTTTTCTAATAAGCCTCCCTTTGGCGCACTTAATCATCTGTTACTATCATCGTTCAGCACCACATCATAAGTTATGTATGTGCCACGTTTGCTGATTCAACAACCAGTTCGCTATATCAGTCTGGCATGACTCTTTTAAACTATCTCGACATTGATTTCAGTTAGTCTTTACAACGGTTCGACATGACCCTTTAAGCTATTCTGACATTGATTCCGGTCAGTTCCTATGACGATCTAGCATGACCTTAAATTGTTCCGACATTAGTTCCGACCAGTTTTACAACGGTCTAACACAACGATAAACTATCTCCTAACATTAGCTCCGGCGTCT
The DNA here is from genome assembly GCA_036172215.1 of Camellia granthamiana. Classification (NCBI taxonomy): domain Eukaryota; kingdom Viridiplantae; phylum Streptophyta; class Magnoliopsida; order Ericales; family Theaceae; genus Camellia; species Camellia granthamiana. Next base: position 34,132,727 of record CM069912.1, read on the forward strand.
GATGTCGACCAAGGTCTTGTTGGCTGCCGACCAAGGTGTTTCTTAGCCATAGATGCTTCGGCATCTCATTTAGGGTAGTTTAGTCCTTCCCCCCCCCCCCCCCAACTTTATAGGGTGTGGTGTTGATGTATTAAGCACTTTTTTGACTTTTTATATTTAGGGACTACCAGATTTGTTCAGTAGCATTTATTTGGACTAGCCGTTGAATTTTTTTTTTTTTTTTTGATTTCTTCTAGTCATCTATTGGCAAGCTGCAATTGTTGAATATCTTCACACCAGTTTGAGGGTGAGTGTTAAATATAAAAATTAGAGTACATAGAATTTTTTTATTTTTAGCATTATACATATAATCTGTGATTGTGTCAATCACTGATTTAGTATTGTTTCCTTATTTATATTGTTTCCTAAATTATATCATGAATCTATTATATATACATGATCTCTATCTCATTCATTCATGAAAAAATCAAATAATTCTTTTCATTCTTTTTGAAATGTAAATATATTGCATTCACATTTCACTCACATCTTTTATTTCTTTATCCAAATTCCTATCCAAATTTATAATCTAAACACAACTTAAAGAATTTGAATTTAAGCTTTGGCAACTTTTAAAGAGTCCATTCAATAAATATTAAAACTTCTTTCATTTATTTTTTTATCCGATTTGAAACGATACATTCACACGTGTTCTTACAAAATAAACAAATTGTAGCATCTTTCACTTTATTTTCTTCTTATCTTCTTTCTTCACAAATATGTGATCCAAACATAGTGTGAAGTGCCCCAAGTTGATCCATTCATTTATCACAATTACCGTGCAAATTGCAACATATTCAATGAAGGAAAATAAAAAATTTGGAAAAAAATGGCCTTGTGTTTTGAAGTTTTCTGCCAGACAAGTCTACAAGGAAACTGGAGCTCTGATCCTTTAAAATTAAAAAGAATGCTATATATCACTGATTTATCGTCACTTTTTATTTTTTATTTTTTATATCACCTTCTGGATATATACTTATGATTGTTTCGAAGATAATTATTAAAGAATTAATAAAAATAAGGATAAATTTCACTTTAATATTCGTAATTTAAATCATGTGCAGTTTATCTCTTAATGTTTAGAAATGACCCTTTTATCGTTTATAGACTAAAGTGTACAATTAGGCCGGTTAACGATTTAATGAAAAATAACAAAATACTTCTGTATTTTCGTCATTTGTTTGGAAGATAAAGTGTACTTTAACCCCATATACTTTATTCCATGTACGATTTAACTACTGTGTTTTATTTCATGTGTAATTTACTTCCTTAAAATTTGAAAATGAGTATATAACTCTCGTAAGTCTGTCACGTATTTAATAATTATTGTTAAATTAGATAAAATATTTAACAGTACACTTCAATTCACAAATCACATGTGAGTTATATGGTCATTTTCAAATATTAAAATAATAAATCGTACATAATCTAAACTACAGAAAAGAGTAAAGTGAAATGTCCTAAATATAAATGTGTTACTAAGCACTGCAGTGAACAAATGATAATAATCTGATTTTCAGATTATTAACAACTTCCTCTCTCACAAAAAAAACAAATTATAATCTGCTTATAATCAATTTTTTTACCAAAAAGTTGATTATAACCATCTTCTCAAAATAGGCCATATAAGGTGGAGAGAAGGTGGCCAATTTGAGTTGAAGATTAGGTGGCAACCATTGTTTCAAGCATTTAAGTTTTGAAGATAATGGTTGCACGTTCACTTTTTTTCCAGGGCGTGGCATGGCTTTGCCAATTTGGAGGATTAGGAGAGCGAGAGATGTTGATGTTCTGTTTGTCTCCTTCCGTGTGGTGTGTTTGTGTAGGATGGAGATCGGTGGTTGAAACTCCAACTCAGCCTAACAAGACAACATGACCATAATTTTCCAAAGGATATGTTTTCAGAAACCGGACCTTATTTGGAAATATATTATTTTAATAATTTTTTAATTAAAATATAAAATAAAAAAATAATATATTTAAAATATTTTTTTAATTTTTTACAAAAAATATATAAAAAAATAAAATTTTTTTGATATAAATTATTAATTTTTTTAATGATTTTTTAATTATTAAATTAAAAAATTAAATTGTCAAATAAGACCACTGTATATCCACAATGTAAGACCGGAATGACAAATAACAGTAATAATAATAAAATATAAGAGAGAGAAATATGACGAGGATAGCATTTATCAGGGTCTCCAACCAACCATGACTTGAAGTTACTACATGACAGTGATTCGAGACTATGATGTCATCTTTAATTTCAATTACTAGATTGTTCACCTTTGACAAAATTGGAATCAAATTTCATAATTGAAATCCCACTTTATTCAAAATAATTAGTTTTAAACGAATGGAGCCAAGAATGATGTGGCGGTCCAGCATCATAAAATATTTATTACTCTTGACCACAAGCACACATGCTTCGTTTCTAATGTAGATTGATTTTTTAATTATTTTAATATAGAGTTAAAATATTAAAAATAAAATTGAGTTAACTCTTTTAGTTTTTTATTTTTTTTTAATTTTTATAAGAAAAAATAAAATAATTATAATTTAAATGTAATATTTTATTTTATTAATTTTTTAACTTATTTTTATCCTTTTATAACTAATTTAGCCAAAAAATCCACTTGCCAAGGGCATAATAATTTTTCATAAGTCTTGTGGAGGCACTTTTGTCTCCCTAATAATATTAGGGGCTTGGGACCAATCATACATTTATAGAGTTAGGGTTGGTTTGAGATGTTTTAAATAAGTATATTTTTTGACTTTTATGAAATATGGGTTGGGTATAGGTTGCGTTTGAAGTGATGTGACAGAGAGGTGACTTATATAGGATAGTGACTTTTGACTTTTTAAATTTTTTAATTCATGCCAAACAAGACCTTAATCACAGGGTGATTGGCCTAGTCAGTAACAACTAGAGTCTGAAGATTTGTTCCTTCTCAAGTTTGAATTTTTTAACTAACAAATGCATACTTTAGAGTCACGGACAATGAATCGTAAACCAGAAAATAAAAATTTAATCTGATGCGTGTAAACAAGTTCAAAATATCCTACATAAAAAAAAAATACTTTCATGGAGTCTAAATCATTTTCTGTACCAAATTGTACTAGGGCTTGAGACCAATCCCTAATCGGACTGGAAAATGAGTGGGAGCACTAATTAGTGCTCCCACTAATTAGGTGGCAGTGGGTCCCACCAGTAATGATGTGATGTTTTGGTCTTAGAGTTGTATTTTTTTTTTTTTACTTTTTTAATGCATTAGTGCTATTAGTGGTGGTGTTTTTAGTGGGATGAATCATTGTTGTAACCGGACTAGGTGTACCATCTAGATGATTAGACAATTAATTTAACTAGCCAAACAATTTTGGAACACTTTTAAAAGATTGGTAAAAAGTCATTTTTTTTTTATTTTTTAACTTTTTTTAATTAAAAAGTCAATTTTTTTTTTATTTAAAATAACTCAGCTTTTTATCAAAAAAGTCACAAAAAAAAGTTAAAAAATCAAAAAATTAATTTTTTACCAACTTTTCAAAACATCACTTTATTTTCGAAACTGCCAGCTTTACATTTGATTAAAGTTGACTACTTATTTAAAACATCTCCAATGAAATAATTAAATTTATGTATTAAAGTGTGTTAATTGACACAAAATAATATAATAATAATAAAATAAAAGAGAGGTGACAAACATGAGACCCATTAAATGTTGTAATTAAGGTCTCGTTTGGGAACAGACTAATTTAGTAACTTTTTGGCTATTTAGCTAAAAAGGTAGCTAAAAAAAACTTGTATGTTTGGGATGACTTTTTGGCTAATTACGAAAAGCTGTGCAAAAAGTAGAGAGAAGCCGTAATCTTTGACTTTTTGATATGAATTGTTGACTTTTTGATTAATTTAGTAACTTTTTGATTAATTAACTAAAAAGGTAACTCCCCAAACGGGACCTAAATCGTGCAGCAAAGTATGTATCATGAAAGTACAAAAGTGAGCCTCAAATGTGGGTTTGCGCTCTCTCTCTATCTTCTCGCTAATTGGTTTGCCACAATTAGCTAACACTAATGCTATGTTTGGATTGAGTAATTTGAAAAAAAAAAAAGAAAAAAGAAATGAAAAATATGTATTTTTCTTATTTATTTAAATAACTTAAGTCGAGAGAAATGAAAAGAAATAAAGAGAAATTGCGAGACTCATTTCTCTTATAACTCTCATTATCAATCTTTCTAAAAGTGGAGAGATTAGGAGAGAAAAGAAACTAATATTTTTATAATACCAATTTTGTCACTGTAAAAATAAAAGAAATAAAATAATTAAAAATATAAAAAAATTATTTTGATAATATAACATAAAATAATTTCTTTTCTTTTCTTTTTTCTTATAAAATCTAACCAAACAAGAAGAAGAGAAATCATAATCATTTCTTTTCTTTTATTTTTTACTTATCTAAATAAAAATGAAAGAAATTACAATCATTTTTTTTCTTTTCTCTTCTCTTACAACTTAAGTAATTTTTTTTTTATCCTCTCATACGTTCCCAAACATAGTGTAATATTTGACACAAATAATAACAATTGAATTGGAGCATCCCTAGTGGAAGAGTCTGTCCGTGTTAGCATAAGATGTTATTAAGAGGAGAGATTTTTTTTTGCAGCTCTACAGTTAGCAAAAGACTTGACAGTTAAGTATTTTGTGTAAACAAGTACACCATACACCACATACACATTGGTATACCGGTTACTCTAACAACATATGGAACACACATGAGCCCACATAGTAACTGATACACGACTCGGTAGGTGTACCTGTTACAAAAAATCATTTTTTTTCCCCTGGTGAGAATGCTGGCCCAAGGTGGTCCATGACACACCTCCAAACTCCTGGGCTGGGGTTGGAATCTTTGCCTCGGCTGGAAGCTGTAAAAGAAACAACAATGATAGAGAACGCTAATTTTGGAGCTCTAAAAAGATCACTAATGACATGACACTCAATAAAAAAAGAAAAAAAAATACAACACCAAGGCCAAAACATCAAATCATTCATGGTGGGGCTAACTGCCACATCATTAGTGGTAGTACTAATTAGTGCTCTCACTCATTTTCCGTAAAAGAAAGAACATGAAGTGCTGCTCACCATATTGTCAGCTATCATCTCTCTGCTTGTGCCTCAACTTATTGTCAACTAGAAATTGAGAAATTAACACAAGTCACACATTACAAAAACAAAAAACAAAAGAACACATGAAATTTTACAATCTAGCACAAATTTGTAGCCTACATAACCCTTGAAGCATGACCACATTGTATATAAGCATACAACTACTTGGTGTTTAAAGCCAAACCAAAATGTAAACTAATCATTCCCTAGTATACCGTGCCAAAAAAAAAATCCCGACAAGTCTTTTGCATCTATCATTTATTTATAGAAGTCCACTGCAAGACCTTCATATTTCTCCAAGAAGAATATGCTACAACACTAGAGAGTCCAATAATGTCACATTGTCAACCAGAAATACAGGCAGAAGGTTGAAGCAGTTAGAGGACAGAATCACAGATGTAATCATGGCTTTAAGGCATGTGAATTCTACACATTTAACATTTTGAAGAGGTAGATTATATGTACTTACCCCCTCCATGGTCCTCGGAAGCCAGCAATCAATAGCACCCCCACCTAATCAATAAAGTCCCACAAATAATCACGAAAGAAGGTTCAAGTTCAATATACATGGGGGAACGATTATAGTACTTTCTTGTATGTGTCTATGAAAATCAACCATGCATAGCTCTTACTCCCCTAATTTTAGAGAACCATCCTTCATCAGCTTCACGCTTAGACGGTTGAATTTCCCCCGTGAGTAATGTTGAGAAGCCTTTCTCCAATTTGCCCCAGTTTTCATAAGCCAAATCAAACCAAGCCAAGCCTAGAGTCAGCTACATGAATCCTTCTTCTCCACGAGACCCTATCAAAAGCCATTTCACTAGTCAAATTAAGTATATCCATATCTCTATTTACAGCGCTAGCTAACATTAATCTAGGCCTACCCCGTCCCCTAACACTTCCATCTACCATTACAGCATCGCATCTCTTCACTACTGCCTTTGTCGGTCTCCATTCAATATGACCAAACCATCTCAATCGATTATCTTCTATCGGTGCTACTCCTACCCATTCCCGAATACACTCATTCTTAATTCTGTCTTATCTAGTCTTGCCACATATCCACCTTAGCATTCTCATCTCAGCCGCACTCATCTTATCTACATGTTATTTCTTGGTTGCCCAACACTCCATCCCATACAACATCGCTGGTTTAATAGCCGTTCTATAAAACTTACCTTTTAGTCTAGTGGGTATTCATTTATCGCACAATACCCCAGGCACACTTCTCCACTTACACCATCCCGCCTTAATTCTATAGGCCATATTCGCATCAATCTCTTCCGTTGTTGTGATAATCGTCCTAAATAATGAAAATGTTCACTCTTAAGTAGTTCTTGGTTCTCAATCTTCACTTCTCCTCTGCTTTCATTGTTACTGTTACTAAATTTACACTCAATGTACTCTGTCTTAATTTTGTTTATCCAAAATCCTCTAGATTCAAGAGCTTTTCTCAAAATCTCCAACTATGTGTTAACTTTTTCTCTAGTCTCATCCACTAACACGATATCGTTTGCAAAAAGCATACACCATGGTATATCATCCTGAATATTTCTCGTCAATTCATCCATAACTAAAGTAAAAAGATAAGAACTTAAGGTAGATCATTGGTGTAACCTTACAGTGAAAAGATATTCATTTGTCTCTCCAGTAGGTGATCTAATAGTGGTCACCACCCCTACATATATGTCCCTCATCACATCAATGTAACTTTTTGTCACCCCTTTATTTTCTAACGCCCACCATATTATATCCCAGGACACTCCATCATATGCTTTCTCAAGGTCGATAAACACCATATGAATGTCTCTTTTCTTTTCTCTATACTTTTCTATTACTATCCTCAAAAGATAGATCGCTTCCATTGTTGACCTGCCAGGCATAAACCCAAATTGATTTTTCTGACACCTCTGTTATATCTCGCAATCTGCGTTCCATCACTCTCCCCCACACTTTCATTATATGACACATTAGCTTGATTCCTCTACAGTTGTTGCAATTCTTGACATCTCATTTATTTTTATAGATTGGCACTAAAATACTTTTCTTCCACTCATCTGATATGTTTTTAGTCAACAAAATTTTGCTAAATAATCTAGTCAACCAAGCAACCCCTTTTTACCCAAACACTTCCAAACTTCAGTAGGGATATCATCGGGTCCTAAAGTCATATTTGATTTTATCTTCTTAAATGCAATCTCCACTTCAAAGTTTCGAATTCTGCGATAGAACCTATAGTCTTGATTTATCGTATTACTGTCTATTTGCCCATCCTGTATACACACAAAAGTAAAGTAAGATCCAAAACTGTTGGTTGAAAATGGTTTAATGGAAAATGTTAGGCCTTTTCACCTTGTCTATGTCAACCTCATGGAAGATGTCATTTGCTACATTTGTACAATCATCCACTCCATCTTCCATCAAGGCATCTCGAAGCTCATCTAGCTTGATAAAAAACCATTACCATCCTTATCAAAGTAGGAGAAAGCCTTTCGGAGATGCTCATCATTAGCCATTCTTTGTAGATACAGGGAAACAACAACAAACTCTCCACAGTACAAGGTTCCTTTCCCATTAGTATCTACCTGTTAGTCAACATCCTTGTTTGTTCAAGATATTTTCAAATCTAAAAAAGAGAACATTTCATGATAATTCAAATCTAAAAGAGAGAAAATTTCATGATAACTCCAGCACTTGTTAGAATTAAATGGTAACTAGTTTTAACTATTTTGATGTCTTCCAAATGTTTAACTGGAAGTCTACAACACGATCCATAAAGTCAGAGAAAACATGAGTTCAAGATATGATTGGGAACAAAAATGAAAAAGATGAACTTCTAATAGAACTTCAAATCAAATAACAAAAGGTAAAGACTCGTGATTCATATGAAATTCATATAATTCGATTATAGTTTCAACGAAAACAATACAAATCTTTATGTTGAATTGAAAATTGAATGCGGTTCACTACGATTCAGTTCAATTGCATAATGCATAAAAAGACATCTTTTTCGCCTCTATCAAAAGATTGAACATACTGGTAGACATGATTTTATATACATAAATACAATTTAGTTATATTGATATTTATTTCATTTTAAACACCTCATTTTCATATATATATATATATATTTATATTATATTAAATAAAGAGAATCTTATGATTCGATTCACAATTCAATTTGTGATTTGGCAACAATGGATTAACTAGCTATTGGACATACTTGATTTTTGTAATTGCACAATTGATGAAAGTTGAAAAGAGAAATGATATTCAGGCACAAAGTGCATTAAGACTTACAGCTTCAATAAGCATTTGTAGTTCAGACTCTGCCAGCTGTGAACCAAGCTTTTGAAGACCAACTTTTAGTTCTTCAATAGAAACAATACCGTCATTATCAGTGTCTATCTTTCTGAATATTTCCTTGATGTCTTCAACTTCTTCAATGGACAAGAAATCAGTAATAACCTACATATGGAAGTTACATTACGATGTTTATTGAAACAAGGGTCACAAAAAATAATATAAAGGTGTTAATAATGAACTAACCCTCAGGGCCTTTCTCTTGAACCTATTCATCATCGAGAACTGCTTCGATCTTTTTTTTTTTTTTTTTTTGATTAGCAAAGAAAAATTTCATTTAACAGCATGAAATTAAAAGTACAGGAAGATGACATGCATCGAGAGAGATTCATAAGTATAAAAATACCCGTACTACTGCTACTCGTATCCATACAACCAACCCCTAAGCCTCTCGATTTTTTAAACAAAGAGTTAAGAAGAGCTTAACTAAAAAATTAAAATACAAGAAACCCCACATAATCAACCCACCAACATAACCAAACCAAACAAAAGGAACTAAACCAACACCCAAAAGAAACTAAAAAAACTAAACTAACACCCACAGAAAACTAAAAAAAACTAAACCAACAAACAACTAATCAAACGCCTGCTACCACCCTAATCTGTTAAAGCTGCAGCCCTCGCCACCCTATGCTGCTGCCCACAACTCCCAAAGACTCCACAGCCACAATGCAGCTCCCCACTGCAGATCATCACCCAAGCTGCTCTAACTACCAACGCTCACCAGCTAACCTCCTGCACCTGACCCACACCTGCTGCATGCCTGCTACACGCCAAGACCCACGCCTGCTTCTGCCAAAACCCACAGCTGCTGCACGCCAAGACCCATGCCTGCTTCTGCCGAGGATGTTCACTGGCCGAAAAACGCCATAGCCACCATCTCCAAAGGCTGGAAAGACTCAAAACCCAGCAGAAAACAGAAAGACAGCCCAACCACACCAAAAAGAACACTGGCCCGTCATCTCCGAGAACCTCCCTAGACCGAAATCTATGGCCGGAACATACCTCCAACCATTGGATTTCCATCCACCTCGGCCATTATATCTGCAAGCACTCCCACGCCACTAAGGCTGCAAGCTCCCTTGTGTCGCACTCCTCCCTACAAACACTCCAACCATTATAATCAAACACACCCGCTACAAAAATCTTGGCAGATGATGATCCAAACACCAATCAATCGCTGAGACACCTCCAAATAATTGGACAAAGTTCACCCCTCAAACTCCACGCGAAGAGGAGCACCCGAAAGAACCCAAACAGATCTGGAAACGACATTGACACCCAAATACCCCCCAAACAAAGCATGAAAACTACTCCAAAAATCTGAACCAAAGTAAATCCCTCAAGCCCCTACTCGCGAAAAGCGCACGAATGAAGATCCTCACCAAATTTGGACGTCCTCCAGCCGGTCCAACACCAACCTCCTCCTCTAAAGAGACCCATGACGGGCACCGAAACACCAAAAAAATACAGCTACATCGGCCCACAAAAGCAACCCAAGGTGGGAAAAAAATGGGGGAATCAAGTTTATTAAAGGGAAATTAACCAACAAACACGAGAAAGGACTGGGCCAGCCAACCGCCATAGCCGAAGGCGGCGGCCGGCCGGCCCAAATAGAGGCCCGGGGAGGAGGTTTTTAGAGAGAGAAAGAGAGGTTTTGAAAGAGAGTTTTGAAGCTGTTGGGTGTTAGCAGCAGTCCCCTAGAACTGCTTCGATCTTGACTTGACAACATTACCAAGCGGAACATTTGGAGCTTTTTTGGCATTTTGAAGCCAAGCATCCTTTGTGAGAAAAAGGAACCTAAATTAAGGCAAGACACTACTATATCCAAACATGCAACTTCAATTGTTTAACATGTACTTAACACTCATACATAGGCTTCAATTCTGTGGGTACGAGTCCATCGACAATATTCATTATCTACTAAAGCAGCTATGCTGCATTAATGTTTTAAATACCTAAACGCATGACAATATATCCATATATATAATCTATAGATACATTCACAAGTGTATCAAACACCAAGACCCTTTCTCTTAATGTCATGTTTCTGGCATTCTCTTTGGTTTTCAGCTAGAACTTAAAAGACATTGTAAGTCATAAATTTACTAAACAACAAAATATAAAGTTCTCTTCTATGTTTATTGCTTAAATTTCCATTTCCATATCGTACCATACGCAAAGCAATATTAAAGCCATGTATTACTTCCCAATGCATAAGTATGCTCAACATGAGATACCTGTCACATATTAATATTCATTTAAATATTAATAAATATCATTTTATCATTTATTCCATCACTTTAAATCCACAACAAAGAAATTAATATCAACAATAAAATAGACTAATAAAGAAAACACCACCCACATTGAAATTTCCCGAAAAAATCTTGCATTCGACAACAAAAATATTTATTGATATGCCTATATTCTCAAATTAACCCAAAACTAGGGCACACACACATATGAACATAATAAAAGCAATATTTGTGTGTTGATGTGATGGTACAAAGTTTCAAGATCTGTCTTTGAGTGGTGACAATGAAAGGGTAAATGGAGGAGCTCTGATTGATGATTAGTGATTAGTGATAGGTCTTAACCAATTATGGTGTTGGACTAAATTTAACAAAATTCTTATGGTTGTGTTCGTCTGCAAGGGGTCCTGATCTGTTATGAAGTAGCATAGGCATGACACTCCAACATGGCGATTTAAAAAAAATAAATAAAAAAAGAAAAAAAGAATAAAGAAAAGAGCAGCGCATAATATGCATAGGACATGTTAAATTTTATATTTTATAAATTTATTAGATGTCAAACATATAATAAAAATAATAACTTAACAACATAACGCTACTTAGAATTAAAAGCCATATATTCCTTAACCTAAACATCAAGATGTCATTCACATAATAATTGCATTCTAAATAATGCAAGGCAATTGTAAAACATTGAAATACACATGATATATTCATCTTATAAATATTTCGAAGCATATTGGAAGTGCACGAGTTGCATTATGAAGAATGCATTATGAAGAATGCATAATATTGTTACTACGAACAGATACATCATACGAGTGTTTAGAAGATTCAAGTGTCCATAAAGTGTATGTAAAGCATCCAATATTATGACACATTGAATAAGTGTTGGACACGTTTTCAGGAGTGTCCGTAGAGTGTGTGTCCACAAGCTTGCATAAAAGTGTTTGTCTCAGATTATGAGTCTTCACATGTTGCTGATAGTGGTAGATTAAATTTGATGAAATTCTTTATAGGTATAATCCAAGGTCCAATATAATACAATTCTAAAATCAAAAAAAAAAAAAAAAAAAAGAGGAAAAATGTTGTTAATTTTCATGAAAATCAAATCAAACAGTAACCCTCTAACGGTAGCAATCTATAACAGCCCGGTATGACGATAACCATTTCATACCCAAAATGACATCAAACCTAGTCATATCCATCAACACAAAAGAAAAGGGAAGTCGACGATCGGCGACCTCTATATCACAACCTCGACACCCCCGTTTCAGAATCATCTCACCCCCAACAGGTGATGCAACACATAAATGAGATGTTAACTGTGCCAACTCTAACCCCAAAACAGATGCAAATGCAGTAGATATAAAAGAGTGGGATGCACCTGTATCAATTAACACATTAGCAACCGAGTTGCAAAACAGAAAGGTACCTCTCACTACTGATGGAGCCGGTACAAGATCTGGCGCTGTAACAGCATACACGCGCCCCGTAGGCCTCTGATCTACCTGCTCACCTCTCGAAGCATAAGACTGCTGCACAGACTAAGCCGAAGAGGCTTCCTGATTGGCCCTCGAGGCCTGAACTGACTACGCTAGTGGGTGACTCAGTGTCTGCTTCGAACCAGACGCACCAGGTGTGCCACCCGACTGTGGGCAAAAACTTTTCAGGTGCCCCGCCTGCCCACACTGATAACAAGTGAGCGGCTGGCCTTTGCCCTGACTCTGGCCCTAAGAACGGACCGAAGAAGATGCTGCACACTGCCCTCCTTCTTTCTGTGGGCAAGCTGGAGACTTGTGGCCCAACTGACCACATTTGTAACAGGTGATGTCTCCCTGACCGCCTCTCCCAGAACCCGAACTCGGTACTGGAAAGGTAGACCTCGAATGCGCTTCCTGGGACTGCTGAGGGTTAGAACCCCTCTGCCTCTTGCTGTCCCTGTGACCATCCTGACTCCTCCTGGAGCCCCTCATCTTCTCCTCCTCAGCATGCATAATAGTCTCAAGATGGGCTGCAGCCTTCACAAAGCGCCTATACTCCCTAATCATGGATTCGGCCACTCAAAACATGAGTCTGGTCCTCAATTTCTTCCCGAACTCCAAGCACCTACACTCCTCAGTCGCTACCAACTCTGGGGCAAACCTTGACAAACTGGTGAATGTAGCCTCAAACTCGACCACTAGCGTATTCAGCTGCTTGAGCTGACAGAACTGGTTTCTCAACTTCTCCCTGACAGTGGGAGGCAAAAACTTGTCCTGGAAGGCGTCAACAAAAGCCTTCCAAGTTCCATCAATACATTCCCGCACAAACTTCCACCAGTGATCCACGTCTCCCTTCAGTTGGAAGGACGCCAAGGTCACCTTCAAACCTCTGTCTTCGATGCCAAGCATCTCAAACATCTTCGTCATCTGCTCCAACCACTCGCCAGCCTTCAGTGGCTCCTTAGAATCTCCCCAAAACTCGTCTGGATTTGACTGGAAGAACTCCCTTTTCAGAAAAGAGGGCCCTGCTTCAGCTACTTGGGCCTGGACTTGATTCTCAGCCCTGAGAATGTCCATAGATCCCCTTAATGCTCCGGTCATTTCGCGGGCTAAGGCACCCATGGCCTGTTGACCAACTGGTTCAGCCATATTGGCCTGACCAACTCCCTTCTCCTGCACTGGAATCTCATCTAGTATAAGCATCTTTGCCTTATAGGCCTACCACGCCTACCACCATGACCTTGTCTTGACATCCTAATAAAGGTGACAGAAGAAAATTAGCACATTTCCAAATGTGCCGAAGTTATCTCACTCGCGTCCTAATACGATGGACAACATTAGTTCACTCCACATAAGCACATAATCATATAAACACATACGAATTTAATTTCCGGATAATGACCATCCCGTGGCATTGCTAGAGTTCCAGTTAGAAATGGCAATGATCAAGTGCCTTTCCAACAGGACTCCCAGAAACCCATTGACCCGATCTATATCCTAGAAACTAAATCCCATACTCATATAATCACATAAGCATGTTATCACATAAGCTCTTAATATCATATATAAGTCTCTAACAAGCGAGACAAATCCATTGTGGTACTAACCACTCCCTACGTACCCAAAATATTCAAACCCGGTACGTTTTGATACCAAGTTATAACACCCTCAAAATAAGACATAATCATCCATTCATAAAATCCAAAAAAAATAAAAATAAAAAAATAATAGAAATGTTACCTGCTACATTCATCAGAGTATTCTTTACAAAGATAACAAACAAACATATGCCCTATGGGCTTACAGCTTTCCAAGTCATCACTTGGTTACAACAAGAGAGTCCTAACTCTATACATAGAAAGCCCTAGGCTTGAATGTACATTTAACATCAAAACAAATAGCAAAAGGGAGTCTTCAACTCCAAAACCTTCCAAGCTATAAGATCTTGGAGGCGGCATATTTCCTGCATTTGAAAAATGTTGTCCCAAGTAGGGTGAGTCAATGCCCAGTAGAGATATGCTAATCAGTATATGAGAAATAACTAAAACATTAGCATCCGATAAATGTTTAACACATGAGGCCCAATTTACATCCTTTCCATAATCAATCAACATTAACATGGTTCATTATCATCTAGACAATTCAAAGTGAGACTATAACTCACATTATCAAAACTTCAATCATAAACATCATTCAAACACTTCCAATTGCTTGCCATTTTACGGAATCACATCCGAGGGAACCGGCACCCAAATATAAATAGGATTTTGGGACTTCCACCCTGGACACTCCGACCAACTTAATTATCCATGGAGTACATCCCCTATCTCCTCCCAAAGAGTGGAGTACATCCCCTATCTCCTCCCAAACAAAAATACATATCCAATGTACTTAAACACTGTCATATACAATGAGTAATTCAATCACATATACAATGGATATATCCAACCATCATTTTCAATGACACATTCCAATTGATTAGTTTCAATTTACCTAAGCATCATACAGTTTCTACAACAATCATGGCTATCTTCCACCGATAGCCCAAAATAGTTATTTCTAAACAGATAAATAAATCTAACAACAGATAATTTATCAACTTTTCCATAGGTGAGTGACTTATTAATCCAACTACACCATTTAATCACATGTTCCTTAAATTCCATAATCTCCAAGCCAATTTCATTAATTTCACAACGAATTCACTATTTATACAAAATAGTTGTTTAATTCCAAACTAGGGTATTTTTCCCCAAATTCCAAAAAAAAAAAAAAAAAAAAAAAAAATTGACTCATTGTCCAAATCTCACCATTTCAACAATTAAACACCATTAACCCCATTTTTAAGATCCCTCTTACACATAAAGAGTTTAAACTAGAAAACCCCTCTTTCTCAAATCAACACCCAAACCCCAACTTTAGCCAAAACAACCACTTATACAAAATGACCAATATTTATGTTAATGCTCATAGAAATGAGTAGATTATCTCTACCTCAAGAAGAGAAGATGAGCTAAGCAAGAGATGAACTCTAAAGATGACGAAACCAACTTCTACTCGGATGAAAATGGAGATCTTGAGGAGCTCAATCTTTTTTATCAAAGGAAGGAGGGTGAGGAGATCACTAGATCTAGGTCAAAACGTAGAGAAAGTATTTTAGAGAGAGAGGCTCTCAACTTAGGGTTTTGGAAAGTTTTAAAGAGAGAAAGGGCAGAAAAAGTGATTTAAAATGTCACTTTCATGATCTGATATATGCACAGTCGGCTCAAGCAGAGAGTTTGACGCTCGAGCGTCATGCACAAAAATTCAACCCACTCGAGCGCAATAAAGGCCGCTTGAGCTCCAAGACACAACAGCAAGGCACTACTCGCTCGAGCGCAATGAGACCCGCTTGAGCGTAGAATACACTCGTCCAGTATTTTACAGATTTCAAACAGACGCTCGAGCGCCATAGGGACCGCTCGAGCTCAGACCCGCTCGAGCGTAAGAAACTCCGCTAGAGCATGAAAAACACTTCCGTAATATTTTTTTGTAGACGCACAAAGTACTGAAGGATGCAAACCCCGCTCAAGCACAAAAGGACCCGCTCGAGCAGAAAATCAAAATTCTGGGCAACAAGGTTCTAGACCAAATAGAAACCAACTTGTTCTAAACACGCCCTAGGCATTCCAAAACTCAAATTCAAAGAGTAAAGGATGGAAATAAGGTATGGACCATGACATACAACCACAGAACCCGAGTCCGGAATACGATAAACGACGGGAAAAAAACTGGGATCGCTATATGACACGTATCCATTCTTGGCCGGCAAGGATCACTCTTGGATGGCAGGTGGCCGGCAAAGGCCATTCATTGCTGGCACATGGCCAAAAAAGCCCATCTATGGCTAGCAACCTCCACCTCTGGTTGGCAAAAAAAAAATTACTTTTTGGGCCCAACTTCAACCGGACATATCTCCTTCAAATGGACTAATTTTTAGGTCATTCTTCAGCCTAAATTGAAGCCCTGGAAGTCTTATTTCCAATGGTGGCAGCCTTACATAAAAAGTCCAAGTGTGTAAAAAGGTATGCTCATTTTAGTGAAGACTGCTCAGTTTCGATTTAACCGAATTCATGCCTAACTTCTCCTTAGCTAGTTTTCTTCCCTCCTCTCCTCTTTTCTTCAACTCCAAACCCCTAAATAAGGTGTTTTGAAATATTTTTCAAAGAGTTCACTTGTCTTCCATTCATTTCCACTTTGTCCTAGCTCGGTTTACCGAAAAGCGCAACATTTAATGAAATGCGAGCCTCAAAACATCGTAGAAGAATTTTTGAAAATATTTTCAAATAGAGGGTTTTAAGGTCTAAAAATCATTTTGGTCAAAATAGCTTTGGCTTAAAAATGGGGTGTAAGATTTGGATTTGAAGTTCCTCTTGCTGAAGAAATCAAACCTTTGCACTGCACAACTTTCATTACCAAGTAAACGATCAGTGGCACCCAAGTCTTAAGGGTGGTCAAAAATGGGGTGTCTACACCTACATATTTCAGCTCCTTAAAATCGTGAGCAGAATCAATGATTGAATCTAGAAAGCATATATAATTTGTCGCCCATAAGTAATTAGCTAAGGTATTAGGGCAGTGTTCATAGGCAGCCAAGTTGAGAAGCAAAGAAATGGTTGTGTTGTCAATGTTTATTTTAGGAAGTATCAGTATCCCACCAGTCCGCGTAGACTTGAATGCTATGTACGATAAGCAATCATGATAGGAAGGCCTGAATCGGATCCCCACCATCTTAAGGTCCATGGTTGAACGACGTGGGTACTGCTGATGATGAATATTGCCAACTTGTCTATTTCTATAAATTTGTACAAGTTCATCATAATGTCGTGACCAGCGAACCTCTATAAATAATCGTTCCACATACTTTTCCATAAATGATGGTTTTTTGCCCCATATTTTTTCAATAAACCTGCTAATCAAATCTTTGCCTCTCCATCCATAAAATCTGAAGTTCATGTTCATTAGTGCTAGAAGGACTTGAAAAGGAAGTTGATTCTCAAGTAAGAGCAAGTCCCGGTGTACCAAAGCTATTTCGAGACTCTTCATCTCCAATTGACCTTCTTTATCATTCACAATGCACCAAACAAATTAGAGGATAAAACAACCATTGAGGACCATCATCTCAGTGAAGGCTATGTCTTCAATGCCTTCCGTTGTACCCTCAGCATAGTAGCTTTCTGCCTCACCTTATACCTCTGCAACCTTGTTATATAATTCAGTTATGTCTGGTGGAACACAACTTTTGACAAACTCCCTTGTGAATTGAATTTTGAATTTCTCCAATGATTTGAGGTTTGTCTTATTGTAGTGGTAGGGACCGATAGAAACCAGTTGCGGATCGTAGTATTTCTCGGTCTTCATCTGCCGAAGCATTTGGGGGACTCTCTGTACCTTATGCTCTGGCTTTTTGTTGTTAGAGGACTCACCGCTCTCGTTAGACTCACCTCCTTCGTTCTTTATGGAATTTTGGAACTCATCGCGGATGGGGGGTGGTGGAGGTGGCTTCAGATGCCTTTCAATTACAACACTCACCTCGTTGGTAATGGCCACATGTTGGTCGTGGCTGCTGCTCCCTTCCCCTTGGACTATACTCCTTGGAGATGGATCTTTTTCAATAAGAGTTACCTTCTTCTCACAATCTTCCATCGTTAGCACTTAGTAGGCAGGCAGGTTGGAAGAAAGGAATATGATAAACAACAATCTAGCTACCAAAGTGCTATTAATAATCTTATTACATCTGCTTTTCTTCTTTTCCATTAGAATAGATTCACACCTTACATTTGTTATCCGTTTAAACGATAAGTTTAGGAGCTTCCCAATTTACCCAAAAATTTAGCAATTGTATTGATATCCTAATTAATTGAAATATAATTATTTTTTTAAAAGCCTCCATTTTAAAGTAAGTTGACATGTGAATGATTGATAAATATTTGAGTAAATTGGATAGCCTCCCTAATATTATTGTTACATAGTGTTGGGTGGTTCCCTCCAAATGAGGGTTCCACAAAGACTCTTTGCGGTCAAAATTAATTAGATAAGGGAAAATGTTTGGTTCCAAATGTGTTGGATTATTGTGTTCCATGGGGTTGGGACACAAATGGAGGGATAAGGGAAATATGGGATTAGGCGGTGAAATGACCATTTTGATCATCTACTATTTAATTATGTATTATATTTAGTAAAATTTAATAAAATTTAAATGTCTCAATTTAAAAGAAAAATAATTTATATTGATGGTTATTTATTTAATTTTTTAAAATATTTTTTTATAGATATTTTATTGATGTTTTATTTTAAATTTTAATATGTTTTATTTAATTTCATTATTTGATTATTATTATTTTTAAAAATAAATTTATTTAAAATTTTAATAAAAAAAATAACATATATTTTTATTGATATTTTATTTATTTAATTTAAAAAAATAAATTTATTTAATTGTGTAAAAAATAAAACAAAATAAATTTTTATTTAATCTAGCTAAAAATAATTAAAATATTAAAGATATGTTTAATATTGCTAATACTTAGTAAATAATAGAAAAGGGTAAAATAGTTATTTGAGCATTTATCCTTCTCCATAATATCCCAAACAAATATAGGATTCATATCCTATTCAACCAAATAGTTATTTCTTGACATCTAATCACATGACCAAACAAACATGGGATACAAATCCAATCCAACTAAATAGTCCGGAGAAAATGTATCTTAAGACTAACAATCCGATGAATTCCAATCCCGCTTTATTCAGTCCGTCCAAACATGTTGATAAGTAATAAGAGAATGCTACAAAGACAGTAGTGTTCCCAAAAGTTTCAACCTTTTGGTGGGTGGGCTGTGAGGTAAGTCTTATAGCGATCCCGACTTTCCCTCCATTGATTATTATATTTCGGACTCGGCTCCGTGGATGTCTGTTATTGTATATATTGCATTTCCGTCCTTTAATTCTTTATATTTGGGTTTTAGGATGTGTTGGGCAGGTTTGTAACAGGTTCGGTGTGTTTTGAAACAAAGTGTTGCTGCCCAGTTTCTGGTGTCTTCGCTCGAGCGAGGCTTTTGTCGCTCGAGCGAGCTTTGAGTTTGTGCCTCTTGGCTCGAGCGAGAACTCTTGCGCTCGAGCGTGCGTCTGCATCTAGTTTGGACCTGAAGGTTGTGTTTCTTGGCTCGAGTGAGCTATATGTTTTGGGTTTCTTCGCTCGAGCGAGCTTTTCTTTGCTCGAGCGTGCTTCTGGGTTGCAGACCTGAAGCTTCATGTTGTTCACTCGAGCAAGGCTTTGTGCACTCGAGCGAGGTTTCTTTGTGTTTGGTCGCTCGAGCGACCACTCATTCGCTCGAGCGAGGTTCGAATATATCCATTCGCAGCAGCAACTTCTTCCTCACCTTTTGATTTCCCTTATCTTCTCAAACCCTAGATCGGTTGTCTATCTCTCTACATACTGTAGACACCCCATTTTTGACCGACCTTAAGACTCAGACGTCACCGAATGAGCGCTAGGTGATGTTGCATGTTGTGCTCGTCCAGAAGTTTCAGAGTCTCAGCTGCGAGCCTTGCCTCCGAACTTCCGGGCTTTTCTGTACTTTGCCTCGATTTGCGAATCAGGCTCGATTTTCTCTGTTTTCTCTTCCTGAGGGGAGGGAGAGGTCTCCTAGATCATCTCTCAGTGGCCGTAGGCTACGTTTCGTGGTCGCAGGCCATTTTTCCCATTTCGGAGCCCGGTTCTCGGTTTTCAGAGCCGTCAGGCCGTGTGCCTCGATTCGGGACCGGCTAACTACCTCTGTTTGCTCTGGTTTTTGGCATGCATCTTATTTATTCCCTTTTGAGGGACACTGTGGTCTGAAAGACCCATTTCGTGGTCGAACACCACTTTCGATGCCTAACAGTCAGTTTTCGAGGCCTCGGACTGCGCGTTTCGGCCCCCGAATCTTCATTTTGCATCGATTTTCATTCATTTTTGGCAGGGACCTCTTTTTCATCACCAGGAAGGTCATAGAAGGGTGGGAGGCCAGCAATTGTTTCAGCAACCAGTTATATTCCTTCATCGCCCTCCGACGCCCGTTTTTCTCACTTCAAAGCCAATGTTGACCACCCTAAGGCCACTTTCTTCAACTCCAAACCACATATTTGTGTTGTACACACCTGGGAGGACACAAATATCACATGGCCGGCCAGTAATTTCATCTGACCCTTTTGAACCCCTTTGAAAAATGGCTTGTTCTCTCTCCTGTTTCACTTCCTCCAGTTTTGGACCACAGGGTTGTGTTGAGGGCACCTGGGAGGACATCAATTTGTGGTGGCCGGCCACTAATTCAACTTGGCCTTTTTGACCCCTGGCCGGCCGGCCATGGGGGTGGGCCGGCCGGCCACCTGCAGCTTCAAAACCTGGCCGGCCTTGATCCTTACAGGGAGTACATTACAGCTGTGCACTTTTTTTTCCCCCAAAATCTGTATCCGGGGGGGGGAACTTTTTTGGGGGAAACTTGGCTTGTTTCCCCCCCTTTTTTCCCTCCTTTTCTCCCCCTCTTTGGTCCATATAACCAGCCTCCAGCACTAGTGAAAAGGGTTGGAAAAAATTCCCTTTGAGCCTTGTATGCATATCTCCTCTCTCTCTTTCCATTCAAGCTTCAAAACACCAAGTCCTACACCCTTTTCTTCATCACCACCTAGCACCACACTACCACTTCCATTCCAGCAGCTTGGAGGTCTTCTCAGAGGCTAGGAGGCAGCTTTTCTTGGTCCAAGAGGCAGCAAAGGATTGGTCTTCAAGGGTGAGTTGATTTCTCCCTCTTTCTAGCTCATTTTTGCAAGTTTTCTTAGCCCCTTTTTCTTGCTGTTTTGAGCTCCGACCAAAACTGAAATTGGCATTTTTTTGAGCTCTATTTCATCTTTCATTAAGGGTCTTGCCCTGTTTCGGACCCCCATTTTGCACTTGCTTCATTACCCCTTTGTATGCCATAATCTTGCATAATATTTTTGGCCTATGTGTAATCTGTTTTGGAGCATGATGTAAACTGTAGATAGGCTTATTTTGAGCCCTTATTCAACATTTAAGAAGGGCTCATCACTGTTTGGGACCTCCATGTGCCACTTGTCATTATACCCCTCTTTGGCCCCCTTTTTTGCATGATTTATTAGCCTATTGAGCTTCTATTTTTGGACCTTGGTATGAACTGAAAATGGCTCTATTTTGACCCTCTCTTCATGTTTCATTAAGGGTCTATGGTTGTTTGGGACATCCTTTTTATACTTCATGTTATAGCTCTCTTGGTGCCCTTATTTTGCATAGCATTTTGAGCATACTTGTATCTGTTTTTGGGGTTTGTCATAAACTGTAAAAAATCATATTTTTGGTCCCTCTTCAATATTGTAGAAGGCCTCATCACTGTTTGGGGCCAGTATTTGTGAGTTGCTTCATTACCCCTCTCTTGGCCCCCATTTTTGCATGCTAATTTAGTCCCATTTGTACCCACTGTTTGGCCATGCTTTGAACTGTAAAAATGCTTTTTTTGGGGCTTCCTTGCTTCTTTCTTTACACTTCATGTACAAATAATGTATGCATTGCATAGCTATAGGCCATTTCATGCGCCAAAATTCATGTTTCGGGACTTATTCCATGCATCGGGTGCATTTTGCTATGTTTCGAGGCTGTTTTGCATCTCATTTTTCCACTGAAATTTGCATTATAGTATGCAATATTCCATGTCTTGCCATGTCTTGTTAGAGTGGCATTTTGGTGCCTTAGGGTCGGTCCTCGGTTTGCGTGCACGTGTGCACGCATTTCGAGTTGTCTCATTTTCATCTAATGGCCTCTTATGTGAGTGTGGCTGAGGTCCACTCGTGTTGGTGTAAGTCCATATTGCATTGTGTATGCCATTTCATTTCATAGCATTGTGTATGCTAGGATGTATGTTAGCGCATTGTGTATGCCATGTTACCTCATGCATCGTGTATGCCATTCCATAACATTTTGCATGTTAGGTTGTATCTTAGTTGCATTTCATGCATATCATGCATATTGCATCGTGTTCGGGATAGGAGTTAGCCTGGGCACGGGAAACGAGGTACGTTTCGTACTCCGAGTGACGGAACGTGTCTCAATTCCCCAGTCACCGACACTCCGGATCATCCATGATGGAGTTAGGTTTTTTTGTGTTTTCATGTGCATTCATTTCATATTAAGTTGTGCAAATCGACTCCTCTGCCATCATGCATCGATATGCGTGATTGGTGGCAGGAGGATCGAGGCATGCATACATTTGTGAAAATACATTGCTATGCCCCTTTCCTGCTCTCTGTTGCAGCAAAATGAAGAATCAGTAACTTTTCGGAGTTTGGCACGCATTTCAAGAACAGGTGCAAACAGAGGCTAATTGGGGCATCGTCATGGATTTCCGCACAAAGGCAACCCGGGCATGCATCATTCATCATCGGAAGAAGAGTCAAGGCAGTCCCTGGCTTGCATGCCAGTTTATTATTTTCTCTTAGTTAATTTGTTAATTAATTAGGAATTTGTACATTATTTGGACTGTATTATTTGGACTGTAATATTCTTTTATTCGGGATTGTATATTTATTCGGACCCTCTGCGCGAGGGCAATGTTGTAATAAGTGTGCGTGAGTGTGATGTATGTCTTCCAACCCCACGTCTTTCTTCCCTTTTATTTACCTGCTTATGATGGTTAGATTAGGGCATATTTCAATTAGCATACAGTATGATAGCATGTTTGCATTCATTCATCTGTCTTGCATGCACCGAGCTCGGCGCATCATACAAACTGCATTGTATTTCAATTCCAAATTGAATACTTGTTAGTTGTAGCATTCCATATGCTATGTTTAGAATAGCCGAGCCTGCTATAGTTGCATTCTGCATGTGTTGCATTAGGCATTTCTGTATATTTAGGATTCATGCATGGATTTCTAATCGGTTTCTGTTTTGGCTTGGAGTACTCGGTGAGTTTTTATGCTTTAGCATCCTTGCATGCGTGTGAGTGTTGCCATGTTAGCATGCTTACCATGAGGCTATATGCTTATGTGATATAACTGCCTGAATGCCTGTGGGTGGAGGTTGGGTTATTTGAATTGGGACAAATCACTGATTGTTTGTTTTAAGCCCACTAGATAGTGGCAAAATCATGTTTTCTAAGCCCACCCGAGGGTGGCAAATCCACATCTTAGCCTACTTGCAGGTAGCACCATCAAACCATTTTCAAATAAACAAACATGAAATGTTTTGTTCCAATTCAGGCGATCCAGTCTATACTTGTATGCTGCGCGCATCACATAGTAAATCTAGGCTAATAACCGGAATAAGAACACACAATGTTTTCAAAACTCGATATCATGGTTAGTAGAGGCCGGTCTTTGACCGGGCGAGCGGGGGGTGCTCACGAAGTGACCTTCCCCAATCGTACCTAAGTTCCCGAGCCGAGGCAACTTTGGTGATGATGGACACGTGCCTTTGGCACCGAGTCAGGGTTTCCTAAATTTCCCCAAAAATAAAATATTTAGGGTGGCGACTCTGTATCTGGCAAAGCAGTCCATGTTTGGCACTTCTTTCAAAAATATGTTTTTCTCAAAACGATTTGCCAGATTTGGACTCTTTTGGTTCAGACTAAGAACCGTGACATTTGAGTCCTTTGAACTGTAGTAGACCCACAAGCGAACGGAATGGGGGGGACTTAACCCTCCCGGGGCATTCGGGGACGTCTACAGTTTCTGGCGACTCTGCTGGGGATTTTAGAGAGCTTGACTCGAACTCGTGATATCCTGTTTTGATTTCATTTATGTGTCTCTTTGCATTGCATTTGCATTGGTGCGCCTAGGACACCGTGTTTGCGATCTGCCATTCCCGAACGATTTGCCGGAGGCTTGTCTTGTCAAGGCATGACCATAAGGCTGATCGGCTATGGGCTCTGACAGTATGGGAGCACAAACCCCAGTTTTACCGGGGCACCCTTTTTGACCATTCGACCTAGTGCATATCGAAATCCGTAGTGACCATTCCAAACTAGGACATGTTGCTTACCCGATATAGGTTGTTTGAAACCGCTGCGTGCGTAGTGAAACCCTAGTTCCTGACACAATAGGACAGGGAAACCCTACCCCAACATAGGGGTGTTTTGGCTCTCACTTATCTGTTATGTGCTTGTTAGAGTGCGTCTCTACAGGGAATGCATGTATCAGTTTATGAGTTTGGGCATCAGGCCTGCGGGCATCAGTTTATGAGTTTGGGCATCACGCCTACGGGCATCAGTCAGTGATTGAGAATCAGTTATCCGCGGGTATCAGGATTCAGTTTTCGGGGACAGTGATTCGGGGATATTGATCAGTGTTTGAGGACAGTGTATTCAGCTTATCAACTGTGTGTTGTTATGCCCGACTGTGTGTTGTGTATTTATTTTAAGCTGTTATGCTGCCCGTTTATCCGGTTATTTATTTCCTTTTCGCTTTATTTATCTTTTGCTAGGACAGGGTTTTTAGCACAATTGCTTCCGAACCAGTAGATATTCCCCAAGCACTTTGGACAAGAGGCCGTCGGCTCAATCGATCTGAGGATCTGGTTGACGGACATCCGGTGTTCCATTCTCTACCCCCAGTTGTTAAGAGGAGGTCAAGAAAGCGCAGTGTGTCTGAGCAGAGGTCATCAGGGCAGTGGTCTACCCCAGCAGTGAACAGTCAGGTTGAAGTTTCGGTTTCTGCCATAGAAATACACATACCGGTCAGCCAGCAAGACCAACAGAACATGGCCGGAATGGAAGAAATGATACGCCAAATGCAGGAGAGTATGAGACAGATGCAGGAAGATGCCATCCGCCAAGCGGAATTTTCTAAACAGCAGGCCACAGTCATGGCCCAACAGGCCGAGTTAATCACTAGACTGCAACAGCAGAATGCAGCGTCAGCCTCACATTCAGTTCCGCCTCCACCAGGGGTCCCACTACCCGAGCAGACGCCAGCTGCCCAAAATACCCTCCCAAGTCCCCAAAACACCCTGCCGAACATTCAGGAGGACACGGGCCTTCCAACGGGGATAGCTCCGCCCCCACTTCTGCCTCAATTGTCCAAGACCCATACACCCAACCACCCGGACTCTCCCTTCGAGTTCGAGATAGACCATATAGCTCTGAAACTGAGTAAACTTGAGAAGCTTTTCAAGAAATCCCAAGGGGTGAAGGCTATTCCGGATATCGAGGACGGATATACCGATGTGGCCGTGACATTGCCAGACAGATTCAAAATGCCCCAGATCGATCGCTTCGATGGATCCAGGGACCCCATGGTCCACCTCTGGCTATTTTTCGATATACTGCGGCCAATGGGCCTAACCGGACCACAGAAACTCTCGCTATTCGGCCGAACCCTGTCGGGTGTGGCCGCAATCTGGTATGTGAAGCTGGAGGAAGATGTCAAGAGAAGTTGGGATGAAATGGCTGAGGCCTTTGTTGCACAATACTCGTACAATACCCAGATCGAGATTACAACTCGTGATCTCGAAACAACAAGGCAAGAGGCCAAGGAAACTTTCTCGGATTTTGTAACTCGATGGAGGGCGAAGGCATCGATGATGACTTTGAGGCCTACTGACAAAGACCAGATCAAGATGATTGTGCGCAATCTCCAACCAAAACTCATGCAGAAAATGATTGTACTTCCCTTCCCCACCTTCTCAGATCTACACGAGATGGGAGTACAAATCGATGATGCAATGAAGCAAGGCCTGATTGACCAGGACCGGGAGCAACCCCGGAGGACATTTAACCACAACAACAATGTAGGCCCGAGTGGCGTTGCAAATGCAAGAGCATCAGAGGTCAGTATGGTCACCACCATTCCCCCTCCCCAGCCAAGGCCCATGGCAGCCACACCCTTCTCCGGTGCATCCGGAAGTAATACCCAAACCACAAAATACCAGCCCAGAGGCCAAAGAACCTTCACCCCACTATACATGCCTTTCTCCAAGGCTCTCAGGGTTCTAATCAGAAAGGGGCATCTAAACCCCTGGAGCCGAGGCCACTCCCAAACCCACTTCCTCCCTCTCACAACCCAGCCAAGTACTGTACCTATCACCAGCAGCATGGTCATGATACAGACCAATGTTACAGACTGCGTCACGAGATTCAGGACCTTATTGACAAAAATGTGATTCTGCCTCCAGATAGACCTAACGTCACAACCAACCCACTCCCTACACACAACCAAGCTCCACCTCCCAAAAGAGTCAATCTTATCCAGACTGTGGTCGTGTCTTACGATCCTAGTATCTATATCACTCCTTCCCACCTACCTAAGCCAGAGGTGATCCTTCCTGATTGCACTAACTCTTTGTGCATGTTGGACACCTCCACAGTCCAACCTAAGCCAATGGTGGTGACCACCGAAGATGGGACAAGGCAGGTTCCAGAGGAGAGTGGAATTGTTGAGTTTGGAATTGAGTAGTCTGGGCATCTTGCTGGAGAAGCCTACGATCCAAGTGAGTACATCCTGTCAGTGGGCCAGTCTGAGCCAAGTATGGGATTGCCAGAGAGGGTAGAACTGTGTGTGATTCAGGGAGACAGATTTGAACAGGGAACGGATGATCTGACGGCTGTGGAGGAGGACTTTGCCAACCTACAGTTTTTCAATGACCAAGAACCAGGGGACGCAGCAATCAACTGGTTTGAATATGAGGAGTCGGCAGAGGCTACCGGATGGCTGGATGATCAACCGAATATTGTGGAGTTTCACTCAGAACAAAGCCCGGCAGGGGCGGGAGTACCGATTGTGGCCGGAAGCGCCGAGAGTTAGAATCCATTGCCGGAGAGCGCCGATACAAAGAATTTCGCTCGGGACTTAAGCATTGTAGATGCAGAGAAAGTGGAACAACAAACTGCAGTGGCGCAGTCAGAACAAGAGAAGTTTTGGGATTCCGAGAGAATCAGAAAGGCAAAAGCCAATGAAGGGGCCGGGATTGCTGTGGGCACAAGAACAGAAAATGCTGTGAGCGTATGGGCTGAGAGTACTGAGAGTACAAACATGCCGGAACCAGACAGGTGTCTTTTGGATACTAACGGAATGTGGTGGGAAGACGACGATTTATGTCTTGCCCACACAGACGAAGACTGGGTAGACAACCAACCAGATAGCACCTGGTACCTCGATGAGATTGATCACATGACAAGAAGCGGGTGGTACTTCAAGCCCCCGCACCTAGACCAACCTGAGGCATCTGGGAAGGACAAGGAAGCTGAGAAACAGAGGGAGAAACAGATTGAAGAAGAAGCTGTGCTCAAGCAATTAAAGAAGATACAAGCAGACATCTCCATCTGGGGACTGCTTATGGCATCGCGGGTGCATAGACAGGCTGTCCTATCTGCTGTGGGCAAGGCCAAACTCTCTGTAGATACTATGCCAGAGCAACTGGTTGGGCTGGTTTTTCCGGGAGGAGGTTCCCCAGCATTAACCTTTTCAGACAAAGAACTGCCGCCTGAGGGCATAAACCACAACAAACCCCTTTACATCTCCGTGGAGTGTAGGGACAAATGGATACCGGTGGTACTTGTTGATACCGGATCCGCTATCAATGTCTGTCCAGCCAGAACGGCGTATGCAATCGGGTTGAAGCCTGTGGACTTCGTACCAACTACTCAGGTGATCAGAGCCTACGATAACACCAGCAGAGAGGTGATGGGGACTGTCAAAATCCAGACTAAGGTTGGGCCCGGACAGCACGAGATAGATTTCCATGTCTTGGAGGTTCCCGCAACTTTTAACCTGCTTTTGGGGCGACCGTGGTTGCACCAGGTGAAGGCCGTCTCGTCCACTTTGCATCAAATGGTGAAATACCCCTATGTTAAGGGAGTAGCCATTGTATTTGGGAATTCATCGATCCATCCCCCTCCGGAGGTATCTACACCAGTCCTAGAAATCGAGCACGGCATGGAGGATGTGTTCATATCAGGGTTTACCCTGGCCGAGGCCCGGGTTATGCAAAACATTATGGCTGTGAATGAAGGTGTGTACGTCAGTGCTCAATCCGTCTACCTCATGAACAAGCTACAACACATCCCCGGGATGGGATTAGGAAGGAGCGGCAGGAAAGGCGTCGCAGCATTGGCCGAGGTGCCACACAACCCTCACACCTTTGGACTGGGTTATCCGCCCACCAAAGAAGATTGGGTGAGGAAGGGAAAGGAAATGGCCGGAAGAGCCAGAGCAAAGCAGGCTGGGAAGCCTTTTGAATTGATGCATAGGCCCATACAGGGTACCCTGAACAGACGCTTCGTCCGGGAGGGAGAGGACTTTCCGTTTTGCGGCTTCCCAGAGCCGTGGCTGAACGCGGAGAGGAAGCGCGTGCCAGGTTTCGAGATCTTCTTCGACCTGCAACTACCCGGGGATGATGTTGCCACAGAGCAGACAGACCCATCAGCTGATGTTGAGTAGTGTAAGGTAGTGGATCCTGAGGGCGCGGAATTTGAAATGGGGGTAGCACTGGCATGTCTACTCTTAGATCCTTTGATCGACCAAAAGTGCTTGGGGGATAACTTCGCGGTTTCCATGATTGGGGATGAAACGGCTGTGGGCCTACCAGCAACTATTTTGGACGCATCTATCGCACCCTCTCTCACTTGGTAATACGAGGAGGGATTTTTGTCCAGTAGCACCGGGTCAGGTAGTGAGGCGGAATCTGATTCCACCGAGTCTTGTGAGTCGGAATCAGGTTCCAGCTCGACTCAGTCTGAGTCTGGTACTCCTGGGGATGTTAACCCGGATGCCACAGTCCTGTCTAGGTCGTCTTTTTCCTTTTCATTTGGGTCTGTTGTAAATGAATCGGACGATTTGGATGTGCCTAATGAGAATCAAGCAACTGTGGTTTCTGAGTACTTTTCTGTGCCCTTAATTTATTGCATTAATTCAAACTTTCAAAATTTTGAAAACGACGAGGACGAAGTTCCTCCGGTTTTGCAACGATTAATTGAGCAGAAGCAGGAAAGATTTGTTAAACCCCTAGTGGATGAAATCACTACCGTGAACATTAGTACTGAGGAGGACCCACGGCTGGTCCAGATCGGGTCCACGTTATCTTCGGAGGAACGCGAGCGCTTAGTCGCTTTATTAAAAGATTTCAAAGATGTTTTCGCGTGGTCCTACGAAGACATGCCTGGAATCGATCCTGAGATTGTACAGCATCGGATCCCCCTTGACCCCGAGGCCCGACCTGTCAAGCAGAAACTTAAGAGGATCCGCCCGGACTGGGCTCTCAAGATTAAGGAAGAGGTCACCAAGCAAATCGACGCAGGCTTCCTGCTGGTATCCGAATACCCGACTTGGTTGGCCAATATTGTTCCAGTACCGAAGAAGGATGGCAAGATCCGAGTATGCGTAGAGTTCAGGGATTTGAACAGAGCTAGTCCGAAGGACGACTTTCCCTTACCGTATATTGATGAGTTGGTGGATTTCACAGCAGGGCACGCATTGCTTTCATTTATGGATGGCTTCTCAGGCTACAACCAGATAGTAATGGCACCAGAAGACAGGGAAAAAACTGCATTCACCACCCCGTGGGGGACATACTACTATAGAGTCATGCCGTTTGGGTTGAAGAATGCTGGAGCTACTTATCAACGGGCCGCGACCACAATATTACATGATATGATCCATAAGGAGGTTGAGGTGTACGTGGACGACATGATTGTTAAGTCCAAAGATAGAGAGGGCCACTACACCGCCTTGCAAAAGTTTTTCCAGAGGATCAGGGAATTCCGGTTGCGGCTAAACCCTCAGAAGTGTACATTCGGTGTTACAGCGGGAAAAATGCTGGGGTTTCTGATTACACAAAGGGGCATCGAGGTCGACCCTTCCAAAATCAAGGCCATCCTAGAAATGCCCCCACCAAGGACTGAAAAGGAGGTGCGAGGCTTTCTGGGTAAAGTGCAATTCATAAGACGGTTTATCTCCAAATTAACCTTGACTTGTGAACCACTTTTTGGTCTCCTGAAGAAAGGCAAGAAATTTCAATAGGACAGCCGATGTCAAGCAGCGTTTGAACAGATCAAAGAATATCTACAGAACCCGCCCGTGTTGTCACCGCCAGAACCGGGGAAACCGTTGATATTGTACCTCTCAGTGACTGAGACCACAATGGGCTGTATGCTTGCGCAGGAATCTGAAGACAGGGTGGAGAAAGCCATCTACTATCTGAGCAAGAAGATGCTAGAGTATGAAACTCGCTATACACTGCTGGAGAAGGCTTGCTTAGCTTTGGTATGGGCTACCAGGAAGCTGCGGCACTACCTGTTAGCTCACTCCGTAATGTTGGTTTCACGTCTCGATCCCATCAAATATCTTTTCGAGAAACCAGCACTTACGGGTAGGCTAGCTCGTTGGTTGCTGTTGCTCTTCGAATTTGATCTAAAATATGTAACGCGCAAGTCAGTCAAAGGGAGAGCAGTAGCAGAGTTCCTTGCCGACCATCTGGTTGAGGGGGATGAAGCAGTCGAATACTTGTTCCCAGATGAGGCAATTCTGCATATCGACGACGAAGCTTGGACGATGTACTTTGACGGAGCATCAAATCAGTACGGATATGGGATAGGAGTGTTGCTGATAGCACCCGACAATTCCCGTATCCCTCTAGCCTTCAAACTCCGGTTCAAAGTCTCGAACAACGAAGCAGAATATGAGGCATGCATTGCTGGCCTAGAAGCGGCCCTAGAACTAGGGGCAAGACGGTTGGACGTCATTAGGGACTCGAACCTTGTTGTGTCTCAAGCAAAAGGAGATTGGAAAGTAAAAGAGGAAAAGATGATGATGTATCACCAGACCTTGGATTCGCTAATTCCTCGGTTTGAGAAGCTAAGTTTTACTCATCTACTAAGAGAGAACAACAGGTTCGCAGATTCTTTAGCAACTCTATCTTCCATGATAGACATCCCGTGTGGAGTCCGGATGCGTCCAGTCATCATTGACCAGAAATTTGCACCAGCCTATGAGTCGATTGCCGCTATAGATGAGGTTCAGGACGAAAACCCCTGGTATTACGACATTTGGAATTTCTTGGAGAAGGAAACATGTCCGCCAGGGGTAAATGCCAAGGATAAGAGGGCAATCAGAAGATTGGCCGTTCAGTTCATCATCTGTGGGGGTAAGCTGTACAGAAGAGGTCATCTGGGAATGCATAAACTGTGTGTTGATGCAGAAGAGTCAAAGCGTCTAATGGAAGCCATCCATGGAGGAGAATGTGGGGCACATATGAATGGGGTAATGCTGGCACGGAACACCATGGAGGAGGATTGTATCAGCTTCGTTCGGCGATGCCACAAATGTCAGATCCATGCAAATCGCATGAACATCCCGCTGACGAAGCTGTACAATATGACTTCACCATGGCCATTTTCAGTCTGGGGAATTGATGTGATCGGGGCTGTCACGCCAAAGGGGTCGAATGGGCATGAGTTCATCTTGGTTGCGATAGATTACTTTACAAAGTGGGTCGAGGCTCAATCTTATGCGGTGTTGAAGGCTTCACACGTTGCAAAGTTTATCAGAAACAACATCATCTGTCGCTACGGGGTCCCAAATGAGATAATTTCAGATAACGGTTCCCATTTCAAGAAGGAAGTGATAGACTTGTTGGAAAAATACAACGTGGCTTTTCATAAGTCATCTACCTACCGGCCGCAGACCAATGGAGCGGTTGAGGCTGCCAACAAGAATATCAAGCACATATTGCAGAAGATGGTGGAAACCTATCGGGACTGGCCAGATAAGCTGCCGTTTGCTCTGTGGGGTTACCGAACTTCAATCAGAACTTCTGCTGGGGCGACTCCGTATTCACTGGTTTATAGGATGGAGGCCGTTCTACCTATTGAGATTGAGGTTCCGTCATTGCGAGTATTGGCCGAGTGTCAAATAGCCGAGGCAGATTGGCAGTAGAGCAGATTTGAGGAACTCATGCTTTTTGATGAAAGAAGACTGAAAGCACTGTACCACGTCCAAGGTTATCAACGCAGAATCGCCCGGGCTTTCAACAAGAAGGTTAAGTCCAGGAATTTAAAGGAAGGAGATTTGGTACTCAAAGACAACCGAGCTCCCATCCACGACCCAAGGGGCAAGTTCAGACCCAATTGGACTGGTCCCTACATCATCAAGTCAATCTGGTCAGGTGGAGCTGTGGTTCTGATGGATCTAGATGGCTTGGAGTATTCCCAACTGATCAACATGGACAAGTTGAAGAAATATCACCCTTGAGAGGCTCGCTAGGCCGAAAACCTGAAAGGGCGACCTAGGCAAAACTCAGAGCACAAAAAATTTGAAAACATAAAAACTGAGCTCGCAAGGTTGAAAATCCGCAAAGGGTGGCCTTGGCAAAAGTTAGAGCGCAAAAGGAGAGTGAAAATACCCGAGCGAACCTAAGCCTGAACTACGTAAGGCTTGATTCCCATCTTTGGGATACGTAGGCAGCTTCATTCTGAAGTTCAGCCACAAACTTTTTCCCCGATCAACTTTGTCCATATTGATCATCTCAGTCATCTTTATCCATCAGCATTCATCGTGATCTCCGGTGCAGTGCTATTCAGACTAGGGGCAACTTTCCGTTGCCAGGAAGTGCCATGGTACCATTCAAACTAGGGGCAACTTTCCAGTTGCTAGGATCCGGGGTTGTGCATCTCAGTGACAGATCTCAGGCGTGTCCAGTCCTGATCCATATCGAAAATAGTTTTGAAAAGTTTTAATAAAAGTTGACTTTGTTCAAATTAATCTTTTTACAACTAAGACCATCTTTGGACCAAAGGGGGAAATTCCCAGTACCACAACCTTCAATTTCATTGATTTCAAAACAGAGTTCTCCTGCTCTTGCATACAATTGAAGTTGCTTTTTATTACATTCATGATGAAAACTTAAAAGTACTAATAAAGCAATAAATTTGGGGCATAGTCAAGTCAGGTGTCCCTGCGCCCCCTCCCAGAGCTAGTCGAAGCCTCTGATGCCAAGCTAGGCCCAGTCTGTGCCTCCTCATTGAGCCAATCCCAGCACTCATCAGACAAAGTACAACTGAAAGTGGGAGTGGGGGCCAGGAGCTCTCTAATTCTCCATGCTGCGGCCTGCCGAGCCAGCTATGCACCTCGAACCGGGAATGTAGCCGGATACTCTATCCCCTCTGGCGGGCAAGTCTGATCATGGCCGAACTGAAAGTAGAACACACAGTGGGTCAGACCAATCAATCGAATCCCGATCTGCTGGGACATATTGTAGCTCATTGCCGGGAGGTTGAGCCAAGGACAGCGCCAAGCAATGCGATCTGCCGACAAATTGCACATCCAGTCAAACCACCATTCCTCATCAAGAGCATCGACTAGACGTTGTCGAAAGAAGTAGCCGCGGGCTGAGTAGGCCGGACAAGAGTCCACAACCTGCAATTTATCCATCAACCATACCTGGGGAGGGATGAAAAATGAGAGAATAAAGAATAGAGAGACGTGCGATGAGAGAAAAGTAAGACAAGGGTTTTGTGAGAAAAGCTGAGCTTGAGAGTCGAGCGATGTGAGCAAATACATATGTGAGCTTGGGTGGGAAACATTACCTGCAGCAGTAGTGGACTCCCTACAAATCTGGTCATCTCCCGACGATAGAAAGCATCCAAGCCCATCAGCGTCTCGGCCAACGTCATGGCGATACAACTCTTCCCTTCTTTCAAGCCTTGAGCAACTTCAATCAGGCGAACGCTGGATCCTCCAAAGCCTGAGGCAAACAGAAAATGAGATAGCATGCACAAACAGAGGGCATGTCGCCAGAAGCCTTGCCAATAATGGTCGCCGCGGTCACCAGCATCGGAGAACCGGTAAATCAGACTCGGGATATCCAACATTCTGTTACAAATCAGGGACCGAGCATCATGCGCGGTGAGTCCGCACATCCGCCCTAGGGATTGAGCATAGCCAAAGTTAAGTTGAGGCAAGATTTCCTCGCCACGCTCGGATTCCATCAAAACTTGAAAATCTTCAAAAGTCGGACATACCTCTTGCCCACCGAAGCTAAAGACATGCGTCACCGGGTTCCAAAACCTCGTTGCGGCGTGGAGGAAAGGAAGATGCAGTGGAGTGCGGCTCAGTGGGAATAGTGCATTCAAGCCGAAACCCCAGAAGTTCAACTTTTCCGAGCCATCTACAGAGGAGATCCAAGATGTGAGATTTTCTATGAGAAATGCCTCCATTTTTTTTGTGCAAAGCAGTGATGAAATGAATGAGTCCCGAAGTTGGAGCTTTTATAGAGGATAAGACACTATTCGGGGGGACACGTTTCGAAAATTTGACGGCTGCTGAAATAAGTAGCCGGCCGGCCACATTTTCTAGCTGGCCGGCCACATTTTTCCCTTCAGTTACAAAAAACTGGCCGGCCGGCTCCAAAAAGTGGCCGGCCATGCTCCAATGTGTTCCTTTGGTCCTGTTTTGCCCTCCGAAGGAAAGTTCCAGGCATTTCCAAGCACCGGGTGTGCCGAAGGCCTCCATTTCCCTCTGTTCCGGATGCGTTCCGTTGCCGAGATCGTCCGAAGTACGCTTTGTTTTGTTTATCGAGTTGTAGTTTTTGCTTATCGAGTTGTCGTTTTGCTTATCGAGTTGTAAGTTTTTGTCGAGCTGTCGTGTTTTGAGTTGTTACTTTTTGTTTAAGCAATTTTGTTGAGTCCCGTTTATCAAGTCGTCAACATTGTTGTATTTTGCCTATCGAGTTGTAAACTTGCTAAGATTCTGTTATGTCTTAGTGAGTCAAGTTGTTTGATTTGTTGCGTCGGTTCATTACCTGACTCGGTAAATACACAGTGCACATTTCCATTCAATCTCATTTTTGTGCAAAATGATGCGATACGATGCTGAGAGCATAAAAATACAACAGTTTTTCAAAAAGGCTGTTTCACCCCGTCATATTTCCTTTTACAAACAAAGGTACAAGTTCTACAGAAAATAAAACTGCCTAATAAAGTGCAATGTGCTACAAACTACTAGTAAAAAGAAAAATAAAGTAGGAAACAGCAACATCAATGCTCTCAAGAGTGGGGATAAGAGGCCCTCCTCAGCCTCTTCTGCGAGACAACCTCTGCACCACCATCACCATCCGGGTCGGAGCTGTCATCCTCGGGATCCCCCTCAGGCTCGCCTCCACTCCCGGAACCAAGATTGGAGTCTCCCTCCTCAGCAGATGTCTCCGACTGACGGTCTGCAACCTCCTCCTCCTTATCCTCATCGGGCTCTGCCTCTATAATATGTGCCCTGAGTCTGCGAGAGGACCCTCCTCGAGCTCCTCGAAAAGGCCTGGATGGCCCAGCTCCCCGAAAAGGCCTGGATGGCCCAGCTCCTCGAAAGGGCCCAGATGCCCAGTGCCTCGAAAAGGTCCAGACGATCCACCTCCCTGAGAAGGCCCGGGTGGCCCGGCCCGCGGCGGAGCATATGCGGGAGGCATCTGAAAGTAAAAAGTTCAATACATCAGTTCAAATATGAAAATCAGATGCAAGTACAGTATGCGAGTGGGGTGTGTGTCAGATGTGCTCTACACAAACAGCCTATCAATGCAGTAGAATGTTCAAGACCAGTGTGTCATCAGAAATATGATAAATGCAAGAAAGCTGAACAGTACCTGCACACCCATAATGGCCAGTTGGGCCTCCCTCCGTAGGATCATGCCCTCAAATGCGGCCATCACTCCAAGCATCTCATCCACGTACTCAACAGGAGGCTGCAGATGCAAATGCAAAACTATCAGTAAAGGAATGAATGTCCAAGTATCCGACTGATAAATCAAAACTATAAAACATACCGGTGGTGAATCAGGGTCTCTGACATATCTGTGATCAGGCAGGGGAGGCTCCAGCGAGACCTGGTAAGGAGTCCCAAATCGCCAACTCGTTAACTCGGTCGGCATGTCTGGCCACCCAGGATGATGGAGAGTCGGAGGAATCGGGGGAATCGATCCATCCCCACCTCTGGACGTACCAGCCCTGCTGGAGGAAGGGATATCTATAGCACGAGCCTGACTCGAAGATGGCACACTAGTAGGCCTCATCGCCGGAGTGCGGACTCCCGTCAATGGGGGCATCAAATATATGTGACGATAAGTGGCATAATCCCCCTCCTCAAGATGTAGCAAAGCATCAGTGCCCAGCATAGCACTAACAACATCCTGGGAAGAGAGCCTATCAGCAGTCCGCATACTGACTGGGGGCGCTGAGGGGGGATCCTGAGAAGTATAACCCCATACCTGACGCAAGAAGCGTTCTCCCAGAAACCATGCTCTATCAACTGGTCCTTCGAATAGGATCCTGTATTGGGAAGTACCCGATCCTCCGGCATATTGGAATCGGAGACCGTCACCCAAGGGCGCCCAGGGCTGCCATGTAATCTGCGGATAACCAGTGCATAAACCAATCAGAAATCGGGAAGGTACAAGACAGATCAAAGATGAAAACAGAAAGGACTGCGAGTTCTGAAATACCTCCGTCGGCCGCACAGTGTCAAAATACTGTCGTAGATAAAAGAGAGTCTCTCGGGGTCTCGGCCGGTGCTGGCCCTCGAATACCAGTGAGTATGGGGTCATGAGGGACCCCGCCACCACCAACTCTGGGGCTAATGTCGGGAAATATACATAGAGCCATAACTGTGGAAAGCAGTGCAGAATGTAAATACAAAGTGCTGAGGGCAAAATACAGAGTGTAAAGTGCGCTGTGTGTGCAATGTACAAGTAATGAGGAGCAGAAATGTAAATCAAGAGGGCGGAAAGTACCTCCCAGGCTCTCCAATAACCGCCGAGTAAGTCTCCCTGCCCGCGGGAGGTCGCGCTCATGTAGCAGTAAAGGGTAGCCAAGCCGGCGCCACCCCAGTCATATCGTCTGACCTGTGATAGGTCCACCAGAGCGCTCAATAGATACAGCCCAACCGTGTTTCCTCTATCGGCGAACAGAGTAGTCCCGAAGAGGAACATCAGAAAACCACGGGCATACTGCTCTGCCTCCTCAGGAGTCCTGGGCTCCATCTCCCCCCTCCGAAAATGGGAAGAGAACCAGGTGTATCGGACTCTCCCCGAAGCTCTATCAACAGGCGGGCGGGCCCCCAGCAAATGTATCCAAGCGGCCTCCCATTTGCCCATGTCCTCGTCGTAAGGGATGGGCCAACCTCCTATGTCCAAGCCAGTCAATACAGCAAAATCAAGCGGGGTCATAGTCAAATCCCCAGTGGCGGAAAAATGAAAGGAGTTGGTGGTGTCCCACCATCTCTCCATCAAAGCTGCCATCAGTGTCCTCCTGGCAGGACAACGCGATAGCCCAGCGCAGAAAGGCCCGAACCCTGCCAAATCAACTAAATCCCGGACAGCCTCCGGAAGCTCGGCGTACCAATGTCTAGCTGCGGTGGAGCCGTATCCCCGCACAGTGCGAGAACCAACCTGCATTCAGAATGAATACACGTTTCAGCATAAAATGAATGAGCTGTGTGCAAATAAAATGAATGAGCTGTGTGCAAATAAAACGAATAAGCTGTGTGCAAATAAACAAGCTGCGTGCAAAGTAAAGTGAATGAGTCGTGCGTTCAGATTTCAAAGTGTAAGCTGCATGTTAGACATCAGTGTTTGGGCTGCGTGTTCAAATTTCAATCAGTGTGTGCTGCGTGTTCACCTTCAATTCGGGCTGTGTCTTCAGAAAATCAAAGTTTGGGCTGCGTGTTCAAATTTCAATCAGTGTGTGCTGCGTGTTCACCTTCAAGTTGGGCTGTGTGTTCAGAAAATCAGAGTTTGGGCTGTGTGTTCAAATTTCAATCAGTGTGTGCTGCGTGTTCACCTTCAATTTGGGCTGTGTGTTCAGAAAATCAGAGTTTGGGCTGCGTGTTCAAATTTCAATCGGTGTGTGCTGCGTGTTCACCTTCAATTCGGGCTGTGTGTTCAGAAAATCAGAGTTTGGGCTGCGTGTTCAAATTTCAATCAGTGTGTGTTGCGTGTTCACCTTCAATTCGGGCTGTGTGTTCAGAAAATCAGAGTTTGGGCTGCGTGTTCAAATTTCAATCAGTGTGTGCTGCGTGTTCACCTTCAATTTGGGCTGTGTGTTCAGAAAATCAGAGTTTGGGCTGCGTGTTCAAATTTCAATCAGTGTGTGCTGCGTGTTCACTTTCAATTCGGGCTGTGTGTTCAGAAAATCAGAGTTTGGGCTGCGTGTTCAAATTTCAATCTGTGTGTGCTGCGTGTTCACCTTCAATTCGGACTGTGTGTTCAGAAAATCAGAGTTTGGACTGTGTGTTCAAATTTCAATCAGTGTATGCTGCGTGTTCACCCTCAATTCGGACTGTGTGTTCAGAAAATCAGAGTTTGGGCTGCGTGTTCAAATTTCAATCAGTGTGTGTTGTGTGTTCACCTTCATCTGGACTGTGTGTTCAGAAAATCAAATGGTTGGGCTGCGTGTTCAACTCTCGATCAGTGTGTGCCGTGTGTTCACCTCAACAATGAACGGTGTGTTCAACATCAAAGAATGGGCTGTGTGTTCATCTCAGAATTCAAGTATTGGGCCGTGTGTTCAATTCTCTACCGGTGTGTGCCGTGCGTCCACAATCAATTTATGGACCGAGTGTTCAGAAATTCAAGTGATTAAACTGTGTGTTCAGGATGCAAACAGGATGCTGTGTCATGAACTAAACATTCTAAATAAGCTACTTACTCAAAATGAGCAGACATGGCAAAAACACGAAGTGTATGAAAAAACACAGAATATGTTGCAGAAAAGGTAAAAAACGAAGTAAATACCTCTCGTGCCTCGTGGGAGAGGTGATACTCTGGCTCCTGCAGAAGCAGATCTCCGGGTGCTCGCTCATTAAAGTCAGTGAAGTGACGGAAAACAGCTCGTGGAAGTATGTGTGCTGATGGGGCGTACCTCTCGGAAATGAAGGGTCGAACGCTCGGAGGCAGAGCCATGATGTCAAAGTCATCCCTGGCACCCGGAGGACCTCCGCCGTGAGGAAAATTACCGGCCATTTCAGAAAATCTGCAAAAGGAGCAAATATGAGCAAAAATGAGCCAAAATTGGAAAAAGTCAACAAAAGTCAACCCTCGGGAAATGAAAAAGTCAACAAAAGTCAACTCCCGAGAAAATCTTCCAAATATTGAGACAAACTCACCTCAAGTGGCGAAAATGAGAAAAGAAGCCCCGAAATCAAAATTTAATCGGTTCAAAGTGCTTAAAACTGAATGTTTTCGCGAAAACAACTTGCGTGGGGCGTTGGAAAACACGTATAGAGCTTGGATCTGAAGAGGAAAATGGTTTGGGGAGCTAGAGATGAAGATTTCGGAGCTGAGGTTAGGAGCTCAAAGTGATTGAATGAGTGGATTTAAAGAAAAGAAGGTGAAAAGACCAAATTGCCCGCGGATTTGGGCAAGTGGCCGGCCGGCCACCTTTTTCAGGCTGGCCGGCCATCTCCTTTTGGAAAACTGGCCGGTGGCCTCTCCTGGGAAATAAAAGTGGCCGGTGGTGATCCCTAGGTGGGTCCCAAGCTCTCTGCAAATTTTGGGGAAGATTGGAGTTCCCAAGACCTGAAAAAGTACAAAAAGAGTGCACTTTCTGTCGTGAAATTGCTCAGCCGGAACTTCAGCTTTAAGTTCTGACATGTGACTCATCATTACTCATCAAAATCAAGGTGTATCCTTCATAAACATGTTGTAACTTCTCCGGGAGGTGAGCCGGAGGCCGCGATCGAGTCGTCCTCGCCGAAACGCGCATTTCTTTGCTCGTTGTTTCGCAACAAACATGCACCCTGGTTTATGCTTGTTCTGCATTGTCATGCCCATAACTTGCATTCTTATGAACATACTTGCATTGTTATGCACGTTTTCTTGATATTACCATGCCTCTGTGCTTAAGCTTGCGTTGTCACGTGCGCTCCTTTCTCGCATTGCGATGCACTCACCGGCACCGCGTGTGTCAAACTTTCGAGATCACATTGAATGTATGTTGCTAAACATGTTGTGCTTGTTGAGTTTCCCTCTTTTGCAGGCACGATATTGTATGTACGGTTCATTTGAAGCTGGTGCGACCAGACGAATCGCGCAGGTATCGTATCTTCTCCGTGTGAGACGCGACGAGAATTGAATAATTCTCCGCATTCCTAACTGCAAGAATTGTAGTTGTTGCTTTGCATTCTTGCTTAAAATTGTTGCATCTATTTGCGAATACTTGCTTCATTACAGCTTGCTGCATTTGCATGATCTTTGAGTTACATCTGGCTCTGTGCATATCGCTTTGCATTTTGCCCCCTGCCTACGGGCGCGCCTGCGGGCATATCTCTGTTTATTTTGTATGATTGTCTAAGTCTTCGGCCTTGTCAAAAATGGGTTGTCTCTGGGCTTTGACATTCACTCCCGTCACTTGTGACTTTCGAGTTCTGTCAAAGAGGGGCAACTGTAGACACCCCATTTTTGACCGACCTTAAGACTCAGACGTCACCGAATGAGCGCTAGGTGATGTTGCATGTTGTGCTCGTCCAGAAGTTTCAGAGTCTCGGCTGCGAGCCTTGCCTCCGAACTTCCGGGCTTTTCTGTACTTTGCCTCGGTTTGCAGGGTTGTGTTGAGGGCACCTGGGAGGACATCAATTTGTGGTGGCCGGCCACTAATTCAACTTGGCCTTTTTGACCCATGGCCGGTCGGCCATGGGGGGTGGCCGGCCGGCCACCTGCAGCTTCAAAACCTGGCCGGCCTTGATCCTTACAGGGAGTACATTACAGCTGTGCACTTTTTTTCCCCCCAAAATCTGTATCTGGGGGGGGGGGGAACTTTTTGGGGGGAAACTTGGCTTGTTTCCCCCCCTTTTTTCCCTCCTTTTCTCCCCCTCTTTGGTCCATATAACTAGCCTCCAGCACTGGTGAAAAGGGTTGGAA
This sequence comes from Camellia granthamiana, assembly GCA_036172215.1. NCBI lineage: Eukaryota > Viridiplantae > Streptophyta > Magnoliopsida > Ericales > Theaceae > Camellia > Camellia granthamiana. Next base: position 34,173,947 of record CM069912.1, read on the forward strand.
AAAATTCCCTTTGAGCCTTGTATGCATATCTCATCTCTCTCTTTCCATTCAACCTTCAAAACACCAAGTCCTACACCCTTTTCTTCATCACCACCTAGCACCACACTACCACTTCCGTTCCAGCAGCTTGGAGGTCTTCTCAGAGGCTAGGAGGCAGCTTTTCTTGGTCCAAGAGGCAGCAAAGGATTGGTCTTCAAGGGTGAGTTGATTTCTCCCTCTTTCTAGCTCATTTTTGCAAGTTTTCTTAGCCCCTTTTGCTTGCTGTTTTGAGCTCCGACCAAAACTGAAATTGGCATTTTTTTGAGCTCTATTTCATCTTTAATTAAGGGTCTTGCCCTGTTTGGGACCCCCATTTTGCACTTGCTTCATTACCCCTTTGTATGCCATAATCTTGCATAATATTTTTGGCCTATGTGTAATCTGTTTTGGAGCATGATGTAAACTGTAGATAGGCTTATTTTGAGCCCTTCTTCAACATTGAAGAAGGGCTCATCACTGTTTGGGACCTCCATGTGCCACTTGTCATTATACCCCTCTTTGGCCCCCTTTTTTGCATGATTTATTAGCCTATTGAGCTTCTGTTTTTGGACCTTGGTATGAACTGAAAATGGCTCTATTTTGACCCTCTCTTCATGTTTCATTAAGGGTCTATGGTTGTTTGGGACATCCTTTTTATACTTCATGTTATAGCTCTCTTGGTGCCCTTATTTTGCATAGCATTTTGAGCATACTTGTATCTGTTTTTGGGGTTTGTCATAAACTGTAAAACATCATATTTTTGGTCCCTCTTCAATATTGTAGAAGGCCTCATCACTGTTTGGGGCCAGTATTTGTGAGTTGCTTCATTACCCCTCTCTTGGCCCCCATTTTTGCATGCTAATTTAGTCCCATTTGTACCCACTGTTTGGCCATGCTTTGAACTGTAAAAATGATTTTTTTGGGGCTGCCTTGCTTCTGTCTTTACACTTCATGTACAAATAATGTATGCATTGCATAGCTATAGGCCATTTTATGCGCCAAAATTCATGTTTCGGGACTTATTCCATGCATCGGGTGCATTTTGCTATGTTTCGGGGCTGTTTTGCATCTCATTTTGCCACTGAAATTTGCATTATAGTATGCAATATTCCATGTCTTGCCATGTCTTGTTAGAGTGGCATTTTGGTGCCTTAGGGTCGGTCCTCGGTTTGCGTGCACGTGTGCACGCATTTCGAGTTGTCTCATTTTCATCTAATGGCCTCTTATGTTAGTGTGGCTGAGGTCCACTCGTGTTGGTGTAAGTCCATATTGCATTGTGTATGCCATTTCATTTCATAGCATTGTGTATGCTAGGATGTATGTTAGCGCATTGTGTATGCCATGTTACCTCGTGCATCGTGTATGCCATTCCATAACATTTTGCATGTTAGGTTGTATCTTAGTTGCATTTCATGCATATCATGCATATTGCATCGTGTTTGGGATAGGAGTTAGCCCGGGCACGGGAAACGAGGTACGTTTCGTACTCCGAGTGACGGAACGTGTCTCAATTCCCCAGTCACCGATACTCCAGATCATCCATGATGGATTTAGGTTTTGTTGTGTTTTCATGTGCATTCATTTCATATTAAGTTGTGCAAATCGACTCCTCTGCCATCATGCATCGATATGCGTGATTGGTGGCACGAGGATCGAGGCATGCATACATTTGTGAAAATACATTGCTATGCCCCTTTCCTGCTCTCTGTTGCAGCAAAATGAAGAATCAGCAACTTTTCGGAGTTTGGCACGCATTTCAAGAACAGGTGCAAACAGAGGCTAATTGGGGCATCGTCATGGATTTCCGCGCAAAGGCAACCCGGGCATGCATCATTCATCATCGGAAGAAGAGTCAAGGCAGTCCCTGGCTTACATGCCAGTTTATTATTTTCTCTTAGTTAATTTGTTAATTAATTAGGAATTTGTACATTATTTGGACTGTATTATTTGGACTGTAATATTCTTTTATTCGGGATTGTATATTTATTCGGACCCTCTGCGCGAGGGCAATGTTGTAATAAGTGTGCGTGAGTGTGATGTATTTTCTTCCAACCCCACGTCTTTCTTCCCTTTTATTTACCTGCTTATGATGGTTAGATTAGGGCATATTTCAATTAGCATACAGTATGATAGCATGTTTGCATTCATTCATCTGTCTTGCATGCACTGGGCTCGGCGCATCATACAAACTGCATTGTATTTCAATTCCAAATTGAATACTTGTTAGTTGTAGCATTCCATATGCCATGTTTAGAATAGCCGAGCCTGCTATAGTTGCATTCTGCATGTGTTGCATTAGGCATTTTTGTATATTTAGGATTCATGCATGGATTTCTAATCCGTTTCTGTTTTGGCTTGGAGTACTCGGTGAGTTTTTATACTTTAGCATCCTTGCATGCGTGTGAGTGTTGCCATGTTAGCATGCTCACCATGAGGCTATATGCTTATGTGATATAACTGCCTGAATGCCTGTGGGTGGAGGTTGGGTTATTTGAATTGGGACAAATCACTGATTGTTTGTTTAAAGCCCACTAGATAGTGGCAAAATCATGTTTTCTAAGCCCACCCGAGGGTGGCAAATCCACGTCTTAGCCTACTTGCGGGTAGCACCATGAAACCATTTTCAAATAAACAAACATGAAATGTTTTGTTCCAATGCAGGCGATCCAATCTATACTTGTATGCTGCGCGCATCACATAGTAAATCTAGGCTAATAACCGGAATAAGAACACACAATGTTTTCAAAACTCGATATCATGGTTAGTAGAGGCCGGTCTTTGACTGGGCGAGCGGGGGTGCTCACGATGTGACCTTCCCCAATCGTACCTAAGTTCCCGAGCCAAGGCAACTTTGGTGATGATGGACACGTGGCCTTTGGCACCGAGTCAAGGTTTCCTAAATTTCCCCAAAAATAAAATATTTAGGTGGCGACTCTGTATCTGGCAAAGCAGTCCATGTTTGGCACTTCTTTCAAAAATCTGTTTTTCTCAAAACTATTTGCCAGATTTGGACTCTTTGGTTTAGACTAAGAACCGTGACATTTGAGTCCTTTGAACTGTAGTAGACCCACAAGCGAACGGAACGGGGGGACTTAACCCTCCCGGGGCGTTCGGGGACGTCTACACATACATCTTTTCTCTAAAAATAATTCTAGTTCTAGTGGTCTTCTACCCTAGTCCCTTTGTAAAAAGTGTGGAGCTTGGTGTGGGCTTCGTTTCAATCCGAAAAAGTTGGTGTTTGGAGCATCTTGGGTTTTCACCTGCATCTCCTTTGAGTCTCTTCTCTTGAGGTAGGGATAACCTACTCCTCTCTATGAATTTTGACATAAATGTTGGGTATTTTGGATAGATGGTGTTGTTTGGGAATTTTGGGAAAGTTAGGGTTTGTTTTAAAGTTATAAAAAGGGGGCTTTCAATTGTTAAACTCCATGTGCATGTGAGACCTTAGGAAAATGGAATTATTGTTATTAAATTGATAAAATTGAGCCTTGGGGTTGATATTTGAAAAAGCGGGAGAATGCCCTGATTATGTTGAATAATTAAGTTGAATAATTAATTTGGGGAAATATGAATTTGAGTTGGAAATCATGAAATTGGGAAATTATGGGATTGAATGGTGTAGTTGGATAAATAAATCACTCACCTATGAAAATGTTGACGTTTTATCTGTTTGATAAATTTATTATCTGTTTAGAGATAACTGCTTTGGGCTATCGGTGGAAGATAGTCTTGATTGTTGTAGACACTTTATGTTGATTAGGGAAAATTGAAACTAATCAAATGTGTTAGGTCATTGAATATGACGGTTGAATTGTCACATTGAATATGTGCCTAGATTAATCATTGTATATGATAAAGCGTTTAAATACATTGCATATGTATCTTGTATGGGATGAGATAGGGGATGTACTCCATGGTTTGGGAGGAGATATGGGATGTACTCTCAAACCTGTTTGGGAGAAGATAGGGGATGGACTCCATTGATAACTAAGTTGGCCGGAGTGTCCGAGATGAAAGTCCCGAAACCTTAATTACGTTTGCATAACGTAGATAATGGAAGTGTTTTGATTTGAGTTGTAGTCTCATTTGAATTGTTGATATTGGAAGTGTTTTAGTATGAGTTACAGTCTCATTGAAGTTGTTTGGCTAGATAATGAACCATGTTTATGAATTTGAATTGAATATGTAAAGCAAAATGGATTGAAACACGGGTGTATTTGTCATGGAACTGGATGGTGTTGTAAGTTGGTTTATAAGTGTTAACCATTTATCGAATGCTAATGTTTTAGTTATTTCTCATACTTGGCTTAGTATATCTCTACTGGGCTCTGCCTCACCCTATATGGGACATCATTTTCAGGTACAGGTGATATGCCACCTCCAAGGACGTAGCTTGGGAGGCTTAGAGGCTGAAAGATTTTTTTTTGTTGTTATCTTTTTGTATTACATGTAAATCAAGCCGATGGCTTATTTTGTATAAAGAGTTAGAACTCTTCTTTTGTTGCAACCAAGTGTTGACTTGGAAAGTTATTAGCCTATAGGGCATTTACTTTTGTTGTCAACATGTAATATCTTTTGTAAGAATACTCTGATGTTTGGAATGTGATATCTCTTTCTTGTATCATGAGTGTATGATTATGGGTTTATTTTTGAGGGTGTTACAACTTGGTATCAGAGCGTACCAGGTTTGAATACTTTGGGTACGCGGGAAGTGGTTAGTACGACAATGGGTTTGTCTCGATTGTTAGAGACTTATGGATGATGTTGAGTGTTTATTTAATAATATATTTATGTGACTAAATGGGTATGGGATTAAATTTCTAGGATGTTGATTGGACCCTTGGGTTTCTAGGAGTCCTATTGAAAAAGCACTTGATCAATGCTGTTTCTAACTGGAACTCTAGCAACACCACGGGACTGTCATTATCCGGAAATGAAATTCGTAAGTGCTTATGTGATTATGTGCTTACGTGGAATGAATTACTGTTGTCCAATGTATTAAGACACGTGTGAAATAGCTTCGGCACATTTGTGAATGTGCTAATGTTCTTGTTACATTTATTAGGATGTCAGGACGATGATGTGGTAGTAGACGAGGTAGGCCTAGGAGGCAGGAGATGCCTATACCAGATGAGATTCCGGCGCAACAGGAGGGTGTTGGTCAGGCCAATGTGGCCAAGCCAGTAGGTCAGCAGGCCATAGGCACCTTAGCCCGCGAGATGGTAGGACATTGAGGGAATCCATGGACATTCTCAGAGTTGAGAATCAAGTCCAGGTCCATGTTGCCGAGGTAGGGCCTTCTTTTCTGAAGAGGGAGTTTTTTCGGTCTAATCCGGATGAGTTTATGGGTGACCTTGGCGTCTTTCCAGTTGAAGGGAGACGGGGGTCAGTGGTGGAAGTTCGTGCGGGGTCATATCGGAGGGACTTGAGAGGCTTTCGTTGATGCCTTTCAAGAGAAGTTTTTGTCTCCCATTGTCAGGGAGAAGTTGAAGGATCAGTTCTGTCGGCTCAAGCAGCTGAACACACCTGTGGCGGAGTTTGAGGCCACATTTACTAGCCTATCTAGGTTTGCACCTGAGCTAGTGGCGTTTGAGGAACGTCGTTGTCTTGAGTTTGAAAAGAAGTTAAGGATTGGGCTCAAGCTTAGGGTTACTGGGTCTATGACTCGGGAGTATAGGCGCCTTGTGGATGCTGTAGCCCATCTTGAGATTATTATGCATGAGGAGGAGGAGAGGATGAGGGGCTCCAAGAGGAGTCAGGATGGCCAGGGGGATGGTAGAAAGCAGAGGGGTTCTAACCCTCAGCAGTCCTAGGGTGTGTTTGTGAGATCTACCTTTCTAGTACCGAGTACGGGTTCTGGGAGAGGCAGTCAGAGAGACTTTACTTGTTACAAATGTGGTCAGCTAGGCCACAAGTCTCCAGGTTGCCAGTAGAAGGGAGGAGGGTAGAGAGCAGCTTCATCTTCGGCTCGTCCTCAGAGCCCGAGTCAGGGTAGAGGTCAGCTGCTCTCTTGTTACCAGTGTGGTCAGGCAGGACACCTGAAGAGGTTTTGCCCGCAGTTGAGTGGCACATCTGGTGCATCTGGTTCGAGGCAGACTCAGAGCCATCAGCCAGCTCAGTCAGTTCAGGCCTCGAGGGCTAATCAGGGAGCCTCTTCATCTCAGTCGGTGCTACAGTCTTATGCTCCGAGAGGTGAGCAGGTAGATCAGAGACCTTCAGGGTGCGTGTATGCTGTTACCGCGCAGGATCTTGTACCGACTCCATCTGTTGTGAGAGGTACCTTTTTGTTTTGCAACTCGGTTGCCAACGTGTTGATTGATATGGGTGCATCCCATTCCTTTATATTTGCTACATTTGCATCTGTTTTGGGGTTGGAGTTGGCGTAGTTAGCATCTCTTATTTGTGTTGTATCACCTGTTAGGGGTGAATTGATTTTGAAGCAAGGATGTAAAGGTTGTGATATTGAGGTCGTCGACCGCCGACTTCCATTTTCTTTTGTAGTTATGGCTATGTTGGATTTTGATGTGATTTTGGGTATGGACTGGTTATCGTCATACCGAGCTGTTATTGATTGCTACTGCCAGAGGGTTACTGTATATACCTTGAGCGGGGATTGTTTTCATTTCTTGGGAGATCGGGTTGGTAGAGTTTTGCCGCCGGTATATGATCCGCGAGGGCGGAGTGAGCTTAGTTGCCTTCTCGCTAGCTGTATGAGTAGTGAGTGTGATGAGACCCAGACTGAGTTACCGAGAGTGGTTGATGAGTATTTAGATGTTTTTCTTGAGGACCTTGTTAGTTTACCACCTCATTGAGAGATTGAGTTCTCTATTGATTTAGTGCCTGGCACGGCCCCGATTTCCATGGCACCATATCGTTTTGCCCCAGCCGAGTTGAGTGAGTTGAAGATTCAACCCCAGGAGTTGCTAGATAAGGGCTTCATCTGCCCTAGTACTTCACCGTGGGGAGCACCGGCCCTCTTTTCTAAAAAGAAAGATGGGGCTTTGAGACTTTGTATTGATTACCGAAAATTGAATCGGGCTACGGTTAAGAACAAGTACCTTATGCCTCGTATAGATGATCTGTTTGACCAGTTGAAAGGATCTCGTTGTTTCTCTAAGATAGACTTGAGATCGGGTTACCATCAGTTGAGTGTCAGGGAGGAGGATATTCCGAATGTGGCATTCCATACGCGGTATGGCCACTATGAGTTTCTGGTGATGCCTTTTGGGCTCACCAATGCACCGGCAGTGTTTATAGACTTGATGAACTGGATATTCTGGGAGTTCTTAGATCACTTTGTGGTCGTCTTTGTGGACGACATTCTGATTTATTCACCTTCTGAGGAGGAGCACGAGGAACACTTGAGAGTGGTGCTTGAGTTGCTTAGAGCCCATAAGTTGTATGCCAAATTTGGGAAGTGTGAGTTCTGGCTAAGAGAGGTTAAGTTCTTAGGCCATGTAGTCTTCGGAGAAGGGGTGACTGTAGATACATCCAAGATAGAGACAGTGCAAGATTGGGCACATCCTAAGAGTGTTTTTGAGATCCGCAGTTTTCTGGGATTGGCCGGGTATTACCGTCGGTTTGTGAAAAATTTCTCCAGGCTAGCTTCGCCATTGACTAGATTGATGCGGAAAGGGGTCAAGTTTGTGTGGAGTGAGACTTGTGAAAAGTCGTTCCAAGACCTTAAAGTTAGACTTACCACCGCTCCAGTTTTGATTATTCCGGAGAGAGGTTTGGGTTATGCGGTTTATTGTGATGCTTCACAAGAGGGTTTGGGTTGTGTGTTGATGCAAGAGGGGAAAGTGGTAGCCTATGGCTCGCGGCAGTTGAAAACACATGAAAAGAACTATCCTACACATGACCTAGAGTTAGCAGCTGTGATTTTTGCCTTGAAGATTTGGATGCACTACCTTTATGGTGAGAGGTTCGAGGTGTTCTCGGATCATAAGAGTCTGAAATATCTGTTTACACAGAAAGACTTAAACTTGAGGCAAAGGAGGTGGATGGAGTTCTTTGAGGATTATGACTTTGAGTTGCATTACCATCCTAGAAAGGCCAATGTTGTGGCCGATGCCCTTAGTAGGAAGTCCATTAGTGATGTAGCTTCTATAGCCATCCGGGAGTGGGAAATAGTGGGTGCTCTTGGCAAGTTTGATTTGCTTCTGGGCGAATCTGTTGAGTCTGCGACCTTATTTTCTGTAGTTGCGCAGCCTACACTTGTGAATCGAGTGTTAGAGGCACAGAGAAGTGACCTTGAGGTAGAATCCCTCCGGGAGAAGATCTCTAGTGGGAAGGTTGAGAAGGGTTAGACTGTGTATCCTGACCTGAGTGTGAGGTACCGAGACCGTTTGTTTGTGCCGGAGTCTTGCCGAGAGGAAGTACTCTGAGGGTTTCACCATTCACACCTTGCGGTGCATCCGGGAGGCACTAAGATGTATCGTGATTTGGGTCACCAGTTTTGGTGGCGGGGTATGAAGAAAGATGTGGCAGTTTTTGTGTCTAAGTGCCTTACTTGTCAGCAAGTGAAGGCCGAGCATCAGAGGCTAGCGGGTTTGTTAAAACCCTTGCCTATTGCTGAGTGAAAATGATAGCATGTCACGATGGACTTCATTGTAGGTCTTCCGAGGACTCAACGGGGTAGTGATGCTATTTGGGTGGTCGTAGACCGGTTGACTAAGTCGGCGCACTTTATTCCTATGCGCGTGAGAGATTCGGTAGATCGTCTTGCCGACTTGTATATTCGGGACATAGTGAGGTTGCACGGGGTCCCAGTGTCGATCGTCTCAGATAGAGATCCACATTTTACTGCTAGGTTGTGGCAGAGTTTGCAGAGTGCCTTGGGCACTAGATTGACCTTTAGCACAACTTATTATCCTCAGACTGACGGGGAGTCTGAGCATACTATTCAGATCCTTGAGGATATGCTTCGAGGCTGTATCCTTGACTTTAGTAGGTCGTGGGAGAGGCACTTGTCCTTAATGGAGTTTGCCTACAACAACAGTTTTCAATCGAGCATTGGTATGGCACCGTTTGAGGCCTTGTATGGCTGACCGTGTAGGTCTCCAGTGTGTTGGGCCGAGGTGGGTGATGCACCTTTGTTGGGCCCGGAGTTGGTTCGGGAGACGACGGAGAAAGTTGAGCTTATCCGTAGGAGGCTAGTTACAGCCTAGAGTCGCCAAAAGAGTTATGCCGACAATCGGAGGAGGCCTTTGGCATTCGAGGTGGGTGATCATGTCTTTCTAAAAATATCACCTAGGCGGGGTTTGATAAGGTTTGGGAAGAGTGGGAAGTTGTCCCCTCGATTTATAGGCCCTTTTGAGATTCCTGAGCGGGTTGGAGAGGTTGCCTACCGTTTAGCTTTACCGCCGCAGTTGTCCGGAGTACATGACATGTTTCATGTTAGTATGCTTCGGAAATACGAGCTGGATCTGTCACATGTATTGGATTGGACCGACTTAGAGGTAGATGAGGATGCCTCGTATGAAGAGAGACCAATGCGGGTCTTGGAAGACGATACCCTTGGTAAAAGTTTTGTGGAAACATCACGGGTGGAGGAAGCCACTTGGGAACGTGAGTTGGAGATCCGTGAGAAATATCCGGACTTGTTTGTTAATGTTTAACCGTGTATTGGAAACTTTGTTTTGTTGATAAACTCTAAGAACATTGTATATGTTTTGGTTTATGAAAGTATGGTAATGGTTGAGTATGCCTTGAAAATGGAAATTTAATTTAACATTGTATAGGTTGAATGTGTTGTAGAAATGCAAATGTATCATTAACATTGAATATGTTATGGAATGGTGGAATACGGTATTGGGGTTTGTTGAATTCCAAAGAAAAGCATGTTGATAATGCATATTGAATTATATTGTAATTTGCCTCTTGAAAAGAGATGGGACGATCGGTAATGGGTCAGGATGCTGAATATTGAATTGTAATATTGTTGAGAATTGAAAATTCACAATTTTGAAACTTATAACTAATTTCGGGGATGAAATTCTCTAAGGGGGGGAGGTTATAGCGATCCCAGTTTTCCCTCCATTGGTTATTGTATTCCGGACTCGGCTCCGTAGATGTCTGTTATTGTATATGTTGCATTTCCGTCATTTAATTCTTTATATTTGAGTCTTAGGATGTGTTGGGCAGGTTTGTAACAGGTTGGGTGTGTTTTGAAACAAAGTGTTGCTGCCCAGTTTCTGGTGTCTTCGCTCGAGCGAGGCTTTTGTTGCTTGAGCGAGCTTTGAGTTTGTGCCTCTTGGCTCGAGCGAATTTGTGCTCGAGCGTGCGTCTGCATCTAGTTTGGACCTGAAGGTTGTGTTTCTTGGCTCGAGCGAGCTTTCCTTCGCTTGAGCAAGTGAGCTATATGTTTTGGGTTTCTTCGCTCAAGCGTGCTTTTGTGTTGCAGACCTGAAGCTTCGTGTTGTTCGCTCGAGCGAGGTTTCTTTGTGTCTGGTCGCTCGAGCGACCACTTCTTCGCTTGAGCGAGGTTCGAATATATCAGTTTGCAGCAGCAGTAGCTTCTTCCTTACTTTTTGATTTCCCTTTTCTTCTCAAACCCTAGATCGGCTGTCTATCTCTCTACATACATCTTCTCTCTAAAAATACTTCTAGTTCTAGTGGTCTTCTACCCTAGTCCCTTTGTAAAAAGTGTGGAGCTTGGTGTGGGCTTCGTTTCAATTCGAAAAAGTTGGTGTTTGGAGCATCTTGTGTTTTCACCTTCATCTCCTTTGAGTCTCCTCTCTTGAGGTAGGGATAGCCTACTCCTCTCTATGAGTTTTGACATAAATGTTGGGTATTTTTGGATAAATGGTGTTGTTTGGGAATTTTCGGAAAGTTAGGGTTTGTTTTATAGTTATAAAAAGTGGGTTTTCAATTGTTAAACTCCATGTGCATGTGAGACCTTGGGAAAATGGAATTATTGTTGTTAAATTGATAAAATTGAGCCTTGGGGTTGATATTTGAAAAGGGGGGAGAATGCCCTAATTATGTTGAATAATTAATTTGAATAATTAATTTAGGGAAATATGAATTTGAGTTGGAAATCATGAAATTGGGAAATTATGGGATTGAATGGTGTAGTTGGATAAATAAATCACTCACCTATGAAAATGTTGAGGTTTTATCTGTTTGATAAATTTATTATCTGTTTAGAGATAACTGCTTTGGGCTATCGGTGGAGAATAGTCTTGATTGTTGTAGACACTGTATGTTGATTAGGGAAAACTGAAACTAATCAAATGTGTTAGGTCATTGAATATGACAGTTGAATTATTACATTGAATATGTGCCTGGATTAATCATTGTATATGATAAAGCGTTTAAATACATTGCATATGTATCTCGTATGGGAGGGGATAGGGGATGTACTCAATGGTTTTGGAGGAGATGGGGATGTACTCTCAAACCTGTTTGGGAGAAGATAGGGGATGGACTCCATTGATAACTAAGTTGGCCAGAGTGTCCAGGGTGAAAGTCCTGAAACCTTAATTATGTTTGCATAACGTAGATAATGGAAGTGTTTTTATTTGAGTTGTAGTCTCATTTGAATTGTTGATATTGGAAGTGTTTTAGTATGAGTTGCAGTCTCATTGAAGTTGTTTGGCTAGATAATGAGCCATGTTTATGAATTTGAATTGAATAAGTAAAGGAAAATGGAATGAAACACGGGTGTATTTGTCATGAAACTGGATAGTGTTGTAAGTTGGTTTATAAGTGTTAACCATTTATTGAATGCTAATGTTTTAGTTATTTCTCATACTTGGCTTAGTATATCTCTACTGGGCTCTGCCTCACCTTATATGGGACATCATTTTCAGGTACAGGTGATATGCCACCTCCAAGGACGTAGCTTGGGAGGCTTAGAGGCTGAAAGATCTTTTTTTGTTGTTATATTTTTGTATTACATGTAAATCAAGCCGAGGGCTTATTTTGTATAAAGAGTTAGAACTCTTCTTTTGTTGCAACCAAGTGTTGACTTGGAAAGTTGTAAGCCTATAGGGCATTTACTTTTGTTGTCAACATGTAATATCTCTTGTAAGAATACTCTGATGTTTGGAATATGATATCTCTTTCTTGTATCATGAATGTATGATTATGGGCTTATTTTTGAGGGCGTTACAAGTCTGAATTGTAGCAAGGATAGTCTGAAAAACACTCAAAGTAATAGCCAAAATTGCAGTAGCGACAACAATGAAAGTCCAAAGGCTCCTAAAATATGTATGTTGCCACTCTACCATCCAAATCTTCATGCTGTTTCTATAATGCTTTTCAATTCTTGTTTTCACTTCAACATAAGCATGAGGGCTTGGAACCAACTCAGTAGCTATCTCATTGAAAACATCAGCCACATGTTGGTCACTACCAAGAAAGTTGAGCAATATACCTTTGTATCTGAACGCTTTCACATCTTCAACATGATCAATAAGAGAATCCATGAAACATATGTAAGAGGTCACCCCAAAGTCGGTTACGCTATCTGGGCAGGCCTCATAGGCAGCCAAGTTCAAGAGAATAGATTTCTTTGTGTCGTCAATGATCATTAGAGGGAGTTTTAGAAGCACCGAAGTTCATGTTGGGTTGAAATCTATGTCTGTCAATTGGTATGTCTTGCTTGGCTTGAATTGTATCCAAACTAACTTGAAGTCCTTGGCAGATCGATGAGAGTACCAACCACCGGTTATGTAACACCCAATGGTAAAAGCTGTTGGGTCGATATATTGCCCGCAAACGAATTCAAGAAGATTTGTTGGAAAATTTGAATTAAAATTTACTCCAATGGTTGTATCTCTTGAGATGGAAGGGTGTGTCCTTTTGAAGGATCACAATCTTTTTGAAGAGTCATGGAGAAATCTATAAATTCCATCCCCCTCACTTCAATTTGGATAGAGAATTCGTTATTTTTTCTTCATCTTTGCATTTATTCTTCATATTTCCTGATTCTAATCTTTCTATAAAGAGAGTACATGCACAACGACGTTCGCTAGGCTTGCAATAGGAGTGCTGCTAGTGCAAGACGTTGATCGTTGTATCTTGGGAGATAGACGTCCATTGAATCCTGAACACCGGTGGGAGGATGAATTTGTCTTAAGGAAAGAGTGTCACGCACTCAACTCGATCAAGTTTTATCTATTTATGCACTGTAAGTTTTGTTACGTTATTATGTCGATTTATTTTAGTTTTGGTTTTAGCCAAAAACCGTTTACATATTTTTTAAATTATATTTTTTATATAAATTTGGTACTGATATTTCCTACAGTCTTAAGACAGAATCGTACTATCTTTATATAGGGATTTCAAATTTTTGGTTAAATATGTATTCGTTTGTTTCTTGGTTTTATACAACAAAATTTCTACAATCTACATTTTAAATTTTTAGTTAGATTGATTTTGTTCCATTGATACTTCCTTTCGTTGTTTGTCTTTTGGAACTTTCTATACCATTAATATACATGATACACCAATTGTTTGTGAATCAATATATATTAAACAATATATTTTTGATTTGGAGCGATACATTTCGGATTTGGAACGGTGTATTGAGTTATCCAATCCTAGAGACTCGACTCTCATTTTTTCCAATTAGGACTCAAATTCTATACTTTCATTTGATGATTTCACTTACAATTTCATTCTCGGAGCCTGTGCTTGATCAGACATGGGTTTCTGTCAAATCTGATGATCCAAACCACTGCTATACATTTCTATGCGAGTAATAAGGATGTTTTCTAGCCACACCAAGTGTTTTATGAAATGTTTGTGAGAAATAACTTTACTTGAAATGCAATGGTAAACGACTATTGTTCATAGAAATTGAGAGTTTGTGAACATGCCGACAATGGATTGTTGTTGTTTAAGGACATGTTAGTTGATATCAGTAGATTGAAACCAACTGATACGAATATGATTTGTGTGTAAGTTGCAAATCCATGTTAGAATGGTAATTTATTAGAATTAATTAATTAACTTGTTGCAATTATGAATAAATGCAACGTTTTCCTAATGAGTCATGTGTACCTTCAAGTATTGAAATATCAAAACAATCATGAACACTAGAGAAATTTAAACATGATATTTTAAATAGTGGTGTTGTTTCATTTAATTGGAAATTGATTGAGGAATCTTTTGTAATGATTATTATTTTGTTAATAATCAAGTTGAAAGTTATTTTTAAAATAACTTTGACATTAGTTGTCATTATTTATTATAAAACTTGTGAAATAGAGTTGTTTTTATATGTTTTAGTGAGTATTCAATTATGTCCGGGTTACATGGATATTTGTTGCACTAAGCATTAACCATAAAAGAAAGAGTAAATATGTTACTCATGTGGGAGTTTATCTCTTGAATTTGAAGAGAAAATTTAATTTTTCTTTTGTTACAAATATTCTTGAATAAATAATGTATGAATTTATCAAAAATGAGTTATTATTGTGACAGTGACACTTGTCTGGAATTTTTGTTTAAATTTATTTTCTGATTTTTAGTTCTGGAATTGTTTTTAGAAATTGTTTTTAACAATTTTGATTGGTTTTCAGTGTTGGAAATTTTAATTTATTTATATCCATGCCTACATTTATTATAGAGTTGATAATTAATGTTTACAATTCTTTGTGATATGATGTCTTTAATTGATATATTTGATATATCGATTTGGTATGTAGTGTATTATATATGGATGTCAAATTTTTTTATTTATCAAAGTGTAGGTAAAAATGTGAACTTATGTCTTTTGACATAATAGGAATTCTAACTATTATTTGGAATAATGACTGAAATTGGTGTGGTTATTGATAACTCCGTAATGAAATATTACAAGAGTTAAAAAAATATTTCATGGATGAAAGACGCTTTGGTAATTGTCAACGTAATCACCAATACTAGATAAAACAAGTAAGATGTAAATGTAATTATACAGTGATATTTATATTCCATGATTGAGATTGGAATTAAAGGTTGTAGTAAACAAAAAGAAATAATGGATGGCTAAAGAAATGTTAGTTGACAAAGTGTTGTGGCCACAACCGGTATTAACCATTTTTCCTTTGTACTGCAAATAAAGTTATGAAGTCTAATTGTATTTTAGACAAATTAGTTGTCACGCCCTAAACTTGCCCCTAAAAGTTTGGGCACGGCCAATTCGGAAACGGACACAAAATTCAGTTTGCATAATGTATGGGGCTTGAACGGAAGCATTTAACAACATAAACAGTATCCACTGAGCTATTATTAGATGCCAGAATCACAAACTTTGCATTAGATAAACTACCATACAATGAATATACATGTGAGAGACAATTATGCGCATACATATATATATACAGACCTGGCCCTAAGGTTGGGCGTGTAACAAAAGCATTGGTAAGAGAAGGTTATACACACTTTATGACATTAAATAGAAAACTTAGAGCACAAAGCTAAAAGCTTAGCAAGAACTCCACAAAAATAAATAAGCTTCATCTAAGTGCTTAGACGCATTGAAGTTGACAAAAGCGGAACGGACATGATGGGTTAAGACTGACCTCCAGATTGATTACCTATAGAGACAAACATAACACGGCGTGAGCGAAGCTCAGTGAATAATTATACTTAAATGATTCAATGAACAAATCTGAATTATAACGTATACAGGTATAGAAATCATATTCGGTAAATATTTTCAGAACGGCCTTCGGCCCGACAGATTTTACAGATTGGCCTTAGGCCCAGATATCAACAGAACAGACTAGTCTCAGAGTTACACAGATGTACACAGATGCTTCAATTCGTTCACACAAGTTAACACAATTGACTTACGATTAACAGAGTGCCAACAATAATTATTAGCGATAAGTAAAGCGTACACTACAGTATTATTACTCACAGTGCTGTGGTGGAACGATAGTTCTTTCCGGTATGCGCCCTACATACACACGCAGTTCATGAATTAGTCATTTTCTTTCTTTAAACAGTATCTGATTCGTATCGCTTCGAATGAATTTACAACATTGTAAAGGCATCAAATATAGATTTTAATAACACCAGAGGGTCAAACACGTAAAACGAAGCAGACAGGATTTTTCAGCATAGGCCACACGTGCGGTTGTGAGCCCCGCACGTGTGGCAGTGGTTCCTGCACGTGCGGCTGTGAGGCCCCGTGCGTGCTTTTATTCCAGTAGCCTTAGTCCCAAATCCCTTGTTTTCCGCACGTGCGACTGTGAGCCCCGTACGTGCGGTCGGAACCCTGTTTTGTGCAATTCGATTTCAAGCAACTCATCAAGTTGGAAGATTCAACATAAATCACAAAATAAGGAAATTTAATACAATATGGTGATATGATGATACCTTAACTTGAATCATAGGCTCAATTAGGTTTTTGATTCCTTGAACTCATAAACTCAACTCAATTTCTTTATATTTCTAACTATTCACACACACACACACACACACACACACACACACACACACATATATAACCCTCTATCTACATAGGTGAATTTGAACATGAAAATAGGAAAAGAAGATGTAATTTTCCACCACATCACTCAAGTTAAGTCAAACAACTTAGTGATCAGAATATCTAGTCAATCAACCAATTATCATACACAAAATTTCCATCACAAACCTTAATTCTCAACAATGAAAGATAATTCTCACTCTAATCCAAGAGAGAGGTTGTTTAAGGTGAATCTTACATACCTTAGTTCAAATTTCTAAAATTTTCCTATCTTTTCCCTTGTTAAAGTTCTCCTCTTCCTCTCAAACCCTCTTCTTTCTAACTCTCGCTCTTAGGAGATATTTTTGAGTTAAGGTTTTTCCAATCAAATGTATAAAGATAGATATATATAAATGTTGAATAAAACAAAATTTAATTAGTTTAGTCATTCCGAATCGGATTTTCACAAAAATGCTTATTATGACTTAAAAATTATGCTGATCTCAAATATAAAGTCAATTTCTGATGATTAAGCTTCTAAGGCTTCCAATTTCTGATCCAAACATTATAATTGTAACAGATATTTCTCTTATTAGACAGATATGAATCTATAATCATAAGATTAACTTAATTAAACTTAATTTCACATGAAATTTTACAATAAGCATATAAATGCACAGAATAGGGGACTGAAAGCATACCAGAAAACATGTATGAGGGTCGGGTTATTACACTCTCCCCCCTTAAATATGTTTGTTCCCTCAAACTTGTTTTACCTTAGGATAGGAACAGATGCAGATATTGGTGTTGCATTTCCTCTTCTTTTTCCCAAGTGGCTTCGGTCCCATAATGTTCTTGCCATTCGATTTTTACCATTGGTATCTCCCGGTTCTGTAGTTGTCTCACTTGCCGATCCAGAATTCGAATTGGCTTTTCTTCATAAGTTAACTTATTATCCAGAACGATTTGGTGGTAATCAATGACATGAGACGGATCCGAAAGATATCCCCGGAGCATAGATACATGGAATACATTATGTACTTGACTCATACTAGGTGGAAGGGCAACTCGGTAAGCCACCGAGCCCACTTTCTCTAAAACCTGAAACGGACCGACATATCGGGGTGTTAACTTACCCTTTTTTCCGAATCTGGGATGCCCTTTTATTGGAGTAACCTTAACAAAAACGTGTTTACCTATTTCAAATTCTAAATCTCTTCGTCGGTTGTCCGCATAACTCTTTTGCCTACTTTGGGCTATTTTCAATCTTTCTCGAATAGTCCTAATCTTTTCAGTTGTTAGTTGGACAAGTTCATGCCCTAACAATGCCCTATATCCAACTTCAGCCCAACACACGGGGGAACGACATGGTCTTCCATACAGAGCCTCGTAGGGTGCCATCCCAATACTCGAATGATAACCATTATTATATGCAAACTCTACCAGTGGTAGGTGAGTTTTCCAACTTTCCTGAAAATCCAAAACACACATTCGGAGCATATCCTCTAATGTCTGTATCGCTCTCTCGGATTGTCAGTCTGTCTGAGGGTGGAAAGCTGTGCTAAACTTTAATTCTGTACCCATTGCTCCCTGCAGACTCTGCTAGAATCCAGATACAAACTTCGGATCTCTATCTGACAGTATTGAAATTGGAACACTGTGGAGTCTCACAATTTCATTCACATAGATTACAACAAGTTTATCCGCATTGTATTGAGTTTTTATAGGTAGGAAATGGGCAGACTTAGTTAACCGGTCTACAATGACCCATACAGAATTCATACCCCGAGGAGTCGGTGGTAACCCTACAACAAAATCCATGGTTAGATGTTCCCACTTCCATTCCGGGATTGGAAGGGGTTGCAGTAACCCTGCTGGTCTCTGATGCTCGACCTTTACTTGCTGACATTGCAAACATTTGGAGACGAAATCCGCGATTTCCTTTTTCATACTTGGCCACCAAAAATTTTGTTTTAAATCCCGATACATCTTAGTACTCCTAGGATGCAGTGAAAATCTCGAGGCATGTGCTTCTTCCATCAATTTTTGCATGACTTCTGACAGATTGGGAACACATAATCTGCCTTGAAATTTGAGTACTGAATTCACCAAATTGAATCCCGGTCTCGGTTTTGTCTCTAACTCATCGCATATCTTCTTCAAAGTTTTATCTTTCATCTGGCGTAGTTTGATTTCTTCAATTAATGTCGGTTAGGCCACCACTGCTACTACTATGGCCTCCCGTCCATGGATCACAAGCTCTACATTCATTTTATTCAATTAAACCAATAACTCTCTTTGTTCCGTAAGCAAATTCGCCAAATTTTCCATACTTTTCCGACTAAGTGTGTCTGCAACCATATTGGCTTTACCAGGATGGTAATGGATCTGTAAATCATAATCTTTAATAAGCTCTAACCGCCGCTGTTGTCGCATATTCAACTCTTTCTGAGTAAAAAGATACTTAAGGCTCTTATTGTCGGTGTAGACTTCGCAGGTAGTGCCATACAAATAATGTTTGAAAGCAAAAACGACTGCAGCTAGCTCAAGGTCATGTATGGGATAATTCTTTTCATGGGGTTTAAGCTGAAGTGAAGCATAAGCGATAACCCTTCCATTTTGCATAAACACACAACCTAATCCCTTGTGGGAAGCATCATTGTAGATCACAAATCCTTCAGTACCAGATGGTAAGGCAAGAATTGGAGCTGTAGTTAGCTTCATTTTTAATTCGCGGAAGGCAGATTCCCGCTATTCTGACCATTCAAATACAACTCCTTTTTGAGTTAGTTGAGTAAGTGGTACAACGATTTTGGAGAAATCTTGAACAAACCTCCTATAGTACCCAGCTAATCCCAAGAAACTACGCACTTCAGTTACATTGGTAGGAGTCGGCCAATTTATAATTGCTTCAATCTTGTGTGGATCCACAGATACACCTTCCTTTGTTATCACATGGCCCAAGAACACTACTTCATGCAGCCAGAATTAACACTTCTTTAGCTTTTCATACAATTTCTTTTCTCGGAGTGTTTGAAGAATTAAACGAAGATGATACTGATGAGCTTCTACATTCTTCGAGTAAATGAGGATGTCATCGATAAATACTACTACAAACTCATCCAGATAGGGCTTGAAGAAACGATTCATCAAATCCATAAACGCTGCTGGTGCATTAGTAACTTCAAAGGGCATAACCAAAAATTCATAATGACCGTATCGGGTTTGAAAAGCTGTCATCTCAACACCATCAGCTTTGACCTTCAGTTGGTGATATCTGAACCGTAAATCAATTTTCGAAAAGACTTGTGCCTTCTGTAGCTCGTCAAACAAATCATCGATCCGAGGCAACAGGTACTTATTCTTGATCGTTACCTTATTAAGTTCCTTGTAATCTATACATAATCAGAGTGTTCCATCTTTCTTTTTCACAAACAGAATTGGTGCACTCCAAGGAGAGACACTCAGGCGAATGAACCCCCTATCAAGTAAATCTTGCAACTGAACCTTCAACTCTTTCATTTCAACTAGTGACATTCTATACGGAGTTTTAGAAATGGATTGAGTTCCCGGCACCACTTCAATCATAAATTCAATTTCACGGTCTACTAACTCCCCCAGTAATTCTTCCGGAAAAACATCCAAAAATTCACCGACAACTGGAATCATGTCAGTACTCCCATTCATCACTTGCCCCTCCAAAACACTACATAAATACCCCTGACACCATTTCTGAATTAATTTACAGGCCTTTACTACATAAATCAAATAAGGTGGAGAAGTCACTCCACGTCCCTAAAAGGTAAATTCTGATTGTCCTGGAAGGTGGAAACTAATTTGCTTAGTCAGACAGTTAATTGTTGTATGATAGTCACTCAGCCAGTCCATTCCCAGAATAACATCAAAGTGAGTCAGGTCAAGAGGCAATAAGTTGGCATATACCCGGATATCCCCAAGTAGGAGTTCACAAGCAAAATATACAGAAGTACATACCATAGAGTCTCCCAAAGGTGAAGACGCACATAACATATAAGATAATACTTCCTCAGATCTATCCAAATTTCGAGCAAATAGTTTTGACATAAAGGAATGGGTAGAGCCAGAATGAAAGAATACATAAGCAGAATGACCGTGAACAATAAATGTACCTGACACCACTGTTGCAGCATTTTGCACATCCCCCGGAACCAATGCAAACACTCTCCCTTCTCTCGCGGTGTCTTTATTGTTAGCAGGCTTTGCAGCTGACTTGGTGTTGGGAGCTGGTGTAGACCCTGCTGGACTTGAAGTAGCCCTATTTCCATTTTGTTGATTTCTCTGAGGACAGTCCTTTACCAGATGACCCGTTTTACCACACCTAAAACATGCTCCAGTCAATCAATAGCAAGTCCCACGGTGCTTCTTTCCACATTCTGAACAAACAGGAGTTGAATCTTGAGTAGGGATGGAAGTACCAGAGGTCCCTGAATTTTGTTTCTTGTTTGGTGAAGTGGCTGGCCCTTTTGATAATTGAATGTTCTGCCTTTTTCCTTTCCATTTGGAAATCCGACTCTGAGAAGCAATATTTCCCTCTGCTATAACAGCCCTCTCCAACACGTCAACGTAAGTGGGTAACTTCAACATGTTGACTCGATCAAGGATAGCATTTCGTAATCCCTCCTCAAATTTTTTTGCTTTCTTATAATCCGTGTCTGCCATATGAGGTGCAAACCGGGCTAGTTCTGCGAATTGAGCTTCATACTCCGCAACAGTTTTGTTGCCTTGTCTGAGGGTTTCAAATTCTGTCACCTTTTTGTCTCGCATACTTTGAGGGAAGTACTTATCATAAAATAGTTCCAAGAATCTGTCCCATGTTAACCCTTGGTGTACTGTATCCACCACCTCCGTGCTTCATCTTTAAGAGTGAAGGCAGCAAGTTGCACTTTTTGGGCTTCGGTACAAGGAAACACTTCGAACAGCTTTTCTATCCCCAACACCCATGCTTCCGCTTTCATTGGTTCTATTCCTCCTTTGACTGATGGCGGCTTCATCTTTTTAAATTCCTTTGTAAGTGTAATGGTTCGGTCCTCAGCATGAAAATCTTGTACCACAGGCAGAGGTACCGGTGGCGGTGGCGGTGGCGGTGGCGGTGGCGGTTGTGGCTGTTGCTGTTGTTGTTGTAAAGTCTCCGCCATTCCATGATCATTCATTCCATTCTGTCCAACCATGCAGAAGTAGTATCTTCCGGGTCTTCCGTTCTTGTTCTCACCATATTCTACATGACAATCAATTACAATATACACGAGGAATATGCAATAGACATGGACCATAATCATTATCGTTAGCAGATTACATTTAATGTTGCCATCAATCTCTCCAGATGCATTCAGAATATTATGCATGATGCCTAAGTCTTTTCTAAACATCCTAAGGCTCAATGGATTCATGTGTGAGATAGCAACTTGTGCTCTGATACCACTTGTCACGCCCCAAACTTGCCCCTAAAAGTTTGGGAATGACCAATTCGAAAACGGACACAAAAATCAGTTTGCATAATGTATGGATCCTGAACGGAAGCATTTCACAATATAAACAATATCCATTGAGCTATTACTATATGCCAGGATCACAAACTTTGCATTAGATAAACTACCATACAATGAATATACATGTGAGAGATAATTATGCGCATGCATCTATATAGGCGTATAACAAAAGCATTGGTAAGAAAAGGTTATATACACTTTATGACATTAAACAGAAAACTTAGAGCACAAAGCTAAAAGCTTAGCAAGAACTCCACAAAAATAAATGAGCTTCGTCTAAGTGCTTAGATGCATTGAAGTTGACAAAAGCGGAACAGACATGATGGGTTAAGACTGACCTCCAGATTGATTACCTACAGAGACAGACATAACACGGGGTAAGCGAAGCTCAGTGAATAATAATACTTAAATAATTCAATGAACAAATCTGAATTATAACGTATACAGGTATAGAAATCATATTCAGTAAATATTTTCAGAACGGCCTTCGACCATACAGATTTTACAGATTGGCCTTAAGCCCAACAGATTTTATAGATTGGCCTTAGGCCCAGCTATCAACAGAACAGACTAGTCTCAGAGTTATACAGATGTACACAGATGCTTCCATTTGTTCACACAAGTTAACATAGTTGTCTTACGATTAACAGAGTGCCAACAATAATTATTAGCGATAAGTAAAGTGTACACTACAGTATTATTACTCACAGTGCTGTGGTGGAACGACAGTTCCTTCCGGTATGCGCCCTACATACACACGCAGTTCAGGAATTAGTCATTTTCTTTCTTTAAACAGTATCTGATTCGTATTGCTTCGAATGAATTTACAACATTGTACAGGCATCAAATACAGATTTAAATAACACTAGAGGGTTAAACACGTAAAACGGAGCAAACAGGATTTTTCAGCATGGGCCGCACGTGCGGCAGTGGTTTTCGCACATGCGGCTGTGAGGCCCACATGTGCTTTTATTCCAGTAGCCTCAGTCCCAAATCCCCGGTTTTCCGCACGTGTGGTTGTGAGCCCCGCACATGCGGTCGGAACCCTGTTTTGTGCAATTCTATTTCAAGCAACTCATCAACTTAGCAGATTCAACATAAAGCACAAAATAAGGAAATTTAATACAATATGGTGATATGATGTTGCCTTGAATCATAGGCTCGATTAGGTTTTTGATTCCTTAAACTCATAAACTCAACTCAATTTCTATACATTTCTAACTATTCACACACACATACACACACACACACATATATATATATACCTATATAACCCTCTATCTACATAGGTGAATTCAAACATGAAAATAGGGAAAGAAGATGTAATTTTCCACCACATCACTCAAGTTAAGTCAAATAACTTAGTGATCAGAATATCTAGTAAATTAACCAATTGTCATACACAAAATTTCCATCACAAACCTTAATTCTCAACAATGAAAGATAATTCTCACTCTAATCCAAGAGAGAGGTTGTTTAAGGTGAATCTTACATACCTTAGTTCAAATTTCTACAATTTTCTTATCTTTTCCCTTGTTGAAGTTCTCCTCTTCCTCTCAAACCCTCTTCTTTCTAACTCTCTATCTCAGGAGATATTTTTGAGTTAAGGTTTTTCCAGTCAAATGTATAAAGATATATATATATATATATATATAAATGTTGAATAAAACAAAATTTAATTAGTTTAGTCATTCCGAATCACATTTTCACAAAAATGCTTATTATGACTTAAAAATTATGTTGATCTCAAATATAAAGTCAATTTCAGATGATTAAGCTTCTAAGGCTTCCAATTTCTGATCCAAACATTATAATTGTAATAGATATTTCTCTTATTAGACAGATATGAATCTATAATTATAAGATTCACTTAATTAAACTTAATTTCACATGAAATTTTACAATAAGCTTATAAATGCACAGAATAAGGGACTGAAAGCATACCAGAAAACATGTACGAGGGTCGGGTTATTACATTAGTTGTGATTATATTCACAAAGCAATTTACATCTTGTTATTCAGTTCACGTATGCCATAGTCAACAAGTGATGGATGTTATATTCTGATTTACATCAGAATTGTGGGGGTGTATTAATAGAAAATTATTTTTCTTAAAATACTTAAAATGTGGAGGTGCTTGGAAGAAAGTAACGGTTCCGATAATAGGTCCATAAAGAATCTCAATTCTTTCTATAGGACAAAGTTGGAGTAGAAGCAAAAATGGCTTCATTAACTCCTAAGGAACAACTCTATGCTGATTATTTATATTTGAAAATGGGAGTGACATAGAGTAATAGTAAGTCTCGATTTAATCAAAGACTTAATACCAGGACATTTGCTTTCAGTTGTAAATATTGTCTAAGGATAATATAATAGATCCACTAACTACTCAATGATATATAACTGAGAAGGTCAAACGGAAAAATAGCGGCCGCTAAGCAAAAAGTTTGACTAGAAAGCAAATGAGGGAAAGTTTATTGAGGGGAATGTGATTAAAGCCTATTACATCAAAGTCATCATAATGGTAACCCTACTTAGATGACTGGAGATCCCAAAACCAAGTTCAAAAGGACAACTAAGTTATGTATGGCTCGCCATAAATCACTAAAGGAGTCTAACTCTTATCCATTTCTATGATGAGAGTGATATCTGCAACATGTGTTGTATGTAGGGAACTTAGGGTAAGCTATGCTTTTAATGACCACTTATATCTTGAAAACCCTAGACGGGTATCTTTCAAGATGAGTATTTAAGAGACTCAAGATAAGGACAAAGCTACGAGAATTGATAAGGAAAAATTCTCTAAAGCACTCATGAAATACCAGGAGGTGCCCAAGGCCAAAACGAGCACAACCGTAAGAACTAAACTTTGTCTGGAGATATTCTGTGTAAATTCTATTGTCTTGGCTTACACAAACGGCTGAACAGTTCAAGGCATCATGTCCACTGATTATCTAGTAAGTCCGATAGGCTTTCACTAGGGAAGGTTCAACGCCAAAAGCTACCTATCCCGATACAGGGTATTCCCTTAATGTACTCTCTCTTTGTCTGCATGTTGTTGCATGTCCTTTTCGTAAATTTCATTCATGTGGGGGATTGTTGGAAAATTTGAATTAAAATTTACTCCAATGGTTGTGTTTCTAGAGATGGAAGGGTGTGCCCTTTTGAAGGGTCACAACCTTTCTGAAGAGTCATGGAGGAATCTATAAATTCCATCCCCCTCACTTCAATTTGGATAGAGAATTCATTATTTCTTTTTCATCTTTGCATTTATCCTTAATATTTCCGAAGTCTAATTTTTCTATAAAGAGAATGCATGCACAGCGACATTCGCTAGGCTTGCAATGGTAGTGCTGCTAGTGCAAGACGTTGATCATTGTATCTTGGGAGATAGACATCCATTGAATCCTGAGCACCGGTGGGAGGATGAATCTGTCTTAAGGAAATATTGTTACACACTCGACTCGATCAGGTTTTATATATTTATGTACTGTAAGTTTTGTTACGTTATTATGTCGATTTATTTCAGTTTTGGTTTTGGCCAAAAACCATTTACATATTTTTTAAATTATATTTTCTATATAAATTTGGTACTGATATTTCCTACAGATGAATGGGGGGTTCGTTGTTAGAATTCTTTTGTTGCGTATCATGATGTACTAACCCCCAAGCATTGTAGTCAAAGAAGATTTTGATTTGTTTTATTAGTCCAACTCTGACCAGAGACTCGCCTCTTACGCACTTAATGAAAACAGTGATCATGTTTTCCCCATCATGATTTTCAAATCTCAAGCGCATTAGCACTTGGAGGACTACGAAAGGAAGTTGATTCTCCAACAAGAACAAGTCTCACCGCACCAAAGGAGTATGGTGGATAATCTTCAAAATTGTGACTTTCATTTACGATGCTGTAAATGTCCTGAAGGATGAAACAGCCATTGAGGAACATCATCTGAGCAAATTCCTCATCGTTGAACCGCTCGGTTAAGCCTTCAGCATAGCATTGCTGTATAATTCATTGACCGTTGCTTTGCTGCCTTTTACATATTCTCGTGCCTGTGAAATTTTGAGCCTTTGAATAGGTTCAAGCTCTGGTTTGCCATGATGGAAAGGACCGATTGAAACCATCTGAGGATTGTAGCATTTCTTGTTGGATTCAACCTCACGAAGCATCGGTTGAACCTTCTGCATTTTGGGCTTTTGTGATTTGATGCTTAGAGATCGAGGCTCATTGCGAGCATCCATTATGGAATTTAGCCACTTATTACTGCTGAGTGAACAAATATCTCTCTCGTCACCCTGTTTAAACTCCATACTTACAGATTCATCAAGCTACCAGCAGTAAGAGCTTGCCTCTGAGTCTGAGATGCCATTGTTGGTATAAGCTAAGCAACTGTGAATATCTATATCTATATATAGTACATACGAGGATTATTAGCTTTGTGGATTAAGTGGTAGATTGTTGGTTGAAGACAAGTATATTCGTTCCTGGTTTATCAAACTAGGTATTGGATGCATTTTTCTAGTTTTGAAGCAAGAACACTCCAGTTCACATGTGCTCTAGATAATTAAAGTACATCTAAAACTATAATATTATAAAGCATTCTGCATGTTTCCCAACAGTGTTGTACAAGTTCATAACCAGCTGAATTTGATACTTATGATTGATTTTTAGTTTGCAAATAATCATTAAAACAATAGTGATTATAATTAATACATTAAACATGTACCAAGATCATATAAAACAATGAAAACACAAACAATTAGTAATATCTAGCAATCATCTTTAAAGTGTGCGTGTTGACATAAACCAAGACTAGGAAAGTTATAAGGGTGTTGTTTAAGTGTGCAACTCCCGTAAGGTTGCACACCATATGCAACCCAAGTTTTAGCTGTTAGATTACAATAATTGATCAAGACCATTGAATTGTTTAATTGTAAAAAAATTTGAAACTGGGGCAACCGGTTAATCCTCCTATTTGCATGATTTCATCCCACTTTCCTCACTCTCTCTCCATTTTTGTCTTCATCTCTGTAAGGTTGAGTGTATAGCCCTTGATCTCCATTAACAACGACAAGCCCATGCTAGGTTCCATTGACGAAGCTCTGTAGGGAATAGTGTAACCCTTGATTTCCAGCAACAATGGAACTACAAGGCTCTGTTGGGTTCCATTGCTGAAGTGAAGGCGTTCTTTCCAACTAGATATCAAGTATGGAGCTGTCTCTTTCTCTCTCTGGCCTCTGCACTTCAGCGATTTTCCCTCAACTAAACCCTCATCCTAACATCAACCCCTCTACGCTTCATTCAAACCAAAACCCCTCCATCGATAACTAACCTCTCTCTTTCTCAATCGAGTGTTTGTGTTTGCACAAACAATCCAAGCGTGTTAAAATTTCATGTTTGTGTTTGTGTGAACATTTTTCAGTCATCAAGTAATTGTTTGTACTAATTTCATATACAGTATGGCCCCAGCCGAAGTTAAAAGTGAATGCGTTGATTATGACATTCCAAATAAAGCAGATGACATTCGTTTGATCAATGAAAGTCGCCCGGAACCTTGTCATGGTTGCGAAGCTGGTTCGAGCAATGAAGAAACAACCAACAACAACGTTGAAGATGGCTGAGCCGATGTTAAAGAAGAAATGGTTGACAATGCTCATCGCGATGATATGGTTGGTGAGGTTGAGCGTGCTGTTCTGGAACAAAAATTTGATTACATCAAAGATGGAGAAGCTTTATACAACGCATATGCTAAAGCCAAGGGATTTAGTATACGAAAATCCAGATTTAAAACAAATAAATAGGGAAAGGTTGTTAGTAAGCTATGGTTGTGTTCAAGGGAAGGTTAGAGATTACCAAAATACTTGGACCGTGTTGATGAGAAGAGAAGAGCTCCCAAGGCACTAACAAGAGTAGGTTGCAAAGCACAATTTCGCATATAGTACGATCCAGAGGCTGGTGAAGGGGGAAAGTATGTTGTGACTCACTTCATCTCAGACCACAACCATGAATTGGCAGAACAACACTGTGTGATGTATCTGAGGTCACATCGGGGTTTAAACATCACTGACAAAGCTCGAGTAATGGCTATGCGCAACGTCGGTGTGAAGACTAGCCAAATCGTGGACTATATGGTAAATCAATCTGGGTCTTATAAGTATGTTGGTTTCATTCATACGGATCTGCACAACCACATTCAAGCCGAATGTAGAGCAGAAGTTAAGGATGGTGATGCACAAGGTGTGTTGGTTTACCTATGTGAAAAACTTGATGTTGACCCACTTTTTTTTACAAGTATGATGTGTATAAGGATAACGAGTTACAGAATCTGTTCTGGGTAGATTCAAAATCGCGGGCTGACTATGCAAAGTTTGGTGATGTGTTGATATTTGACTCAACTTACCGTACCAATGCGTACAAGAAACCTTTTGTGATATTGGCTGGTGTGACTAACCACTTCACGACCACGATATTTGCATGTGTTTTGCTAGCTAATGAGACAATTGATACATACACATGGGTTTTGGAAACATTTATGGAGGCGATGGACAATAAAGCACCTGTGTCTGTATTGACAGATGGGGATAAGAAGTGAGAAGCAATTAGAAGAGTATTTCCAGATGTAAGACATCGATGATGTAATTGGCATCTTAGGAAAATTGTTGTGTCAAATGTTCACAAAAGTGACTTTGCACATGCTTTCAAGCAATGCATGGGGATGTAAACGGATGAGGCAAAGTTTGAGGATGGTTGGATGAGAATGGCCAAAAAGTTTGGACTTCAAAACAACAGCTAGGTGTGAGAGACATATGAGAAGCATCATATGTGGGCTGAGGCATATATATGTGGCCATTTCTTTGCTAGGATGAAGAGCACTCAGCGCTCGGAGAGTATGAATGCTTATTTCAATCCCTTCCTCCAACATAAATTGAAGCTATATGAATTTGTTAGGCACTATGATCGGGCTCTTGCAAGGATAAGGTATAACGAGGCTGGAGATGATGCCAAAACAAATAACACTTTTCCGGTATTGATTACTCCATTGCGAGATATAGAGAGACATGGAGCTGAGCTATTCACTCGGAATATATTTAGAATATTTCGTGATGAAATCTTAGAAGAGGGGAAGTTAAATGTGAAGGATGTGTTCCCTTTGTCGAATGGTCAGAAATGCTACTATATTCATAAGTACAAGGTGAAGGATAGATCGTGGATAGCAACACACAATCGAGTGGATGCCGCAATGATATGTTCGTGCGTGAAGTTTGAGTCGTTCGGGCTACCTTGCTGTTACATGATATGTGTTATGAAAGATGAAAATTTAACGCAAATTCCCCTGACTTGTGTGCTGCATAGATGGACAAGGGTTGCAAGTAAGTGTAGACACCCCATTTTTGACCGCCCTTGAGACTTAGGCGCTACTGATTGCTTACTTGGTGATGAAAGTTGTGTAGTGCAAAGGTTCAATTTCTTTGGCTAGGAGAGCGTCAAATCCCAACCTTACACCCCATTTTTGGACCAAAAATATTTTGACCAAAATGATTTTAGACCTTAAAACCCTCTCTTTCAAAATAGTTTTTGAAAAAGTTCCTACAGTGTTCTGAGGCTCGTATTTCGTTAAATGTTGCGTTTTTCGGTAAACCGAGCAAGGACAAAGTGGAAATGAATGGAAGAGAGGTGAAATCTTTGAAAAATCTTTCAAAACACCTTATTTAGGGATTTGGGGTGGAAAAAAAGAGGAGCGGAGGCAAGAAAACTAGTTGAGAAGAAGTTAGGCATGAATCCTGGTAGGATTAAAACTGAGCAGTCTTCACTAAAAGAGCCATATCTTCTTGGACACTTGGAATTTTGTTGTGAGGCTGCCACCATTGGAAAGAAGACTTCCAGGGATTCAATTTAGGCTCAAGAATGACCTACAAAGGAGTCTAGATGAAGGAGATATGCCCATTTGAAGTTGGGTCCAAAAAGTAAATTTTTCTGGCCATGTGCCGGCCATGAATGGCCTTTGCCGGCCATGTGCCATCCAAGAGTGTGCCTTGCCGGCCAGAAATGTACCCGTGCCAGCCATCAATGATCCCCTACTGGCCATTGGTGCAGAAAGTTAGATTTCTGCAGATATTTGTCTTCCAGCTGTTCCAGCCAGCTGTTCCAGCTGTCCATTTTGGGATATTTTTGACCTGAGCTCTTGTTTTTCTATATATAGAGGGTCTTGTCTATGGTTTTACAGGTTAGAACATTTTAGGAGTGAAATATTTTGGGAGTCTCTCTCTCTTTACAATCCTGTCTCTTTAGATTTCTCTCTCTCTTCAGCTTTTGTGCTTAAAAGCTTGCACACTTCAAACTTTTGTCTATCAACCCTTGGCCAAAGTTGTTCATCTTTGGGCTGTGGTTGCTTGAAGCTCTCTTGGAGCTCCTTAAGTGGGTTTTGGCTTGAATTGTGGCCTAGAATCACTCTTCCCTTCAAGAGGTATAACCTTTACCCTTTAAGCTTGTTTTAATTGCTTGTTTTGCCATCATTTTAAATTGTTTCAAGGCTGGTTTTGAACTGAAAAAACCTCTGTTTTTATTCTTTAAAAATGGTGGTTTAAGGCTATTTTGAGTTAAGGGGTGGTCCACCCTTTTGCTCTTTGTTTGTTAAGCTTTTGTGCCATTTTTTCATCACTTTCAAAACAACTTTTTTGGGCCTTTTAACCACTAAATGTTAGAGGTTTTTCAATGGTAAAACTTTGTTTTGAAGTCCAAAATTGAAGGGGTTAGTCTTCCCTCCTCGTGTCTTGTTTACTAGTCTAGCATGCTTCATGTTTTAGCCTATTATTCTAGCTTGTGTTAGCTTAATTTCAGAATGTTTTAAGTTATATTTTGGACTGTTTTAGGTCTGTTTTGGGCTGGTTGTTGCTTTTGAGCCTTGTATTGCATAGTTGTAGTGTTAATTCCTTCACTAGCTTAGTGTTTTAAGGCTTTAACCATCATTTGTGTGGCTTGATTGCATGTTTTAATGTTTTTCATTCCCCATTTCAACATATGAATATCTGTAACCTCCCTCATTTCTTCACTCTTTCATTTGTTTTGAGGTTGGTTTAATCTTAGGGTTGTATTTAAGCTTGAGATTGAGCTTGTGCTTAATGGTTTTAATCCTCTTTGAGGGTTTGTACTAACCAAAGGCATGACCTCTCTCTTGCCTTAAACCATCCCTTGGTTGACACTTCTTCCATTAGAGGACACTCACTTTTGGACTTAATCAAGTAAAGAATGGATTGGTAAGCTAAAATGAGTAAATAAAACATGCAAGTAAAAGAGGCAAGTTAAGCATTTTGTGTTGCATTGCATGTGTTCAATTGGACGTTATATTGAACACAAGGAAGATTGGTCCATTTCATACTAAAAGTGATGAAATGAGCCAATCTCCTTTGTCTCCATTGCCTTTTATCACACATGATGAGGTGATGGTCTTGAGTATTGTTTTTGCATACAATGAAATTGTACTCCTTGGTTCCTTGGCCATCATGCATTGAAAATGCTTGATTGGTGGTTTTGGATCCAAGTGTGCCACTCCTTTGATGTTTTGAGATGATAATGAGGGGCACAGTACAAACAAACCCTTGGAAAGACCTTCCTTTTGCTCTGTTTGTGCTCTGTTGCAGTGTGGTGACTCGGAGCATTAGTGGTCGGCAGTGACTCATCAATGGCTGGCAAGGCTTCATACTTGGCCGACAGTGCACCACTTTTGGCCGGCAGGGGGCCGACAGCAACCATCAATGGCCGGCAGGCCACTGATGCAATCCTTAGGGAATATTTGGTAAGGTGGAGCAGAAAGATTCTGAAGTTTGTTTGACCCTGCAAACAGAGCCTGTCAAAAGCAAAACAGAGGATTTTTCAGGGAGAAAACCGAGTGCATGCATCTTCCACTTCCCGAGGCGGAGTAGTGGTAGCATAGTTTAATGTCTTACATGCTTAGTTAGTGTACATTTGTGTTGTAATTTAATTAATTAGTCTGCTAGTTAATTAAAGTGTTGTAATATTTAGTAGTTAGTTTGCTAGTTATTTATTTGATTTGTAATAATTAGTCTGATTAGCTTAATTAGATTAGTTTGATTAGCTTAGCTTAGATTAGCTTAGCTTTTATTCATTTGGACCCTCCTTCGCGAGGGCATAATGTTGTAATAAGTGTGAGTGTGTGCGTGTATCTCTTCCAACCTCACATCTTTCTCCCTTTTACTTAACCGCTTTTGATGGTTAGTTTAGGAACATGTTTCAATTAGCATATCGCATGCTTGCATCCATTCATTTGTCTTGCATGCACCGAGGCTCGGCGCATCATTCAAACTGCATTGTTGTTTCAATACATTTCTTTGAATACGTGTTTAATTGCATGTTATCAAATCGAATCCATATGTCATATTAGTAGCCGAGCCTATTAATTGCATATTGCATGTGTTGCATTTAGACATCTCGCATAGTTAGGATCATGCATCTTTCTAACTAGTTTTTGTTTTGGCTAGGAGTACTCGGTAAGTCTTTATGCTTTAGCATACTTGCACAAGTGTGGTTGCCATATTGCCATGTTTCGCATGCTTGCCATGAGGCTATGTATTTAAATGCTAAACTGCATGAATGCCTGTGGTTGAAGGCTTGTTGCTTGAATTGGAACAAATTCGATGAATGTATGTTTTAAGCCCACTTTGTTGTGGCAAATCATGTTTTAAGCCACCATGTTTGGTTGCAAAACCGCATCTTTAAGCCCACTTGAGGGTGGCAAATTCAAACCATTTTCGAAAACAAACATGAGTTGAAATGTTCCAATTCTTGCGATTTAGTCTATACTTGCTTGTGCGCATCACATAGTAAAGTTAGTTTAATAATCAGAACAAGAGCAAATAATGTTTATAAAAAGTATATCATGATTAGTAGAGGCCGATCTTTGATCGGGCGAGTGGGGGTGCTCATTTCCGGACCTTCCCCTCTTGTACCCAAGTCCCCGAGCCGAGGCAACTTTGGTGATGACGGACACGTGGCCTTTTGGCACGAGTCATGGGTTTCCTAAATTTCTCCAAAATAAAACATTTAGGTGGTGACTCTGTAATCTGGAAAAGCAGTCCAATTTTGGCATTATTTGATTTTAAATCGATTTTCCAAAAAATATTTGCCAGAATTTGGACTCTTTGGTGATTATCAATTTCACATTGCACTTGTGAGATTAGATTCAGAACTGTGACAGGAAACTGTAGGACTTTCTTTTCAAACCTTCCGAAAGGGGGCGTAAAAAAAGTCGAGCTACAGTAAGGATGGGCATCAATGGCGTCAACCCTCAATTGATAGTAATACAACACAGACGGCTCGCTATGGGATATTGAGTTCTTCTTACAATGAAATGTGTTTCTATGCCTGGCAATCAAAGGAAGGTTTCAAAGGGGCTAGGGATACATGTCTTCCGATGATGAGCCGGATGAAGGAGTTATATGAGAGGAATCATAACGATGAGGATGGAGACAAAGGGAAACATTCAATCCCATGACAATTTGGAGTGGAAGATCCTGATTTTGTGAAGACAAAAAGGAACCCAGGGACGGGCCTCATCCAACTGTAGAAGACTAAGAAAATATGGGAATTGCAAATGCATTGTCCACACGAAGCGAACGTGTCCTAAGGTTCGGTTTTGCCGAACAGTGGGTAGTAACTTTGCTGCAGATACAACCCACATCATTGACCGTGAGTATAATGCAGACTCATCGCCCATTCGCTGCAAAACTGGGTTGGTGGATCCAAGTACACTGCACATTAAGCAACGATGTCTATTTTTCGAAGTTTCTCTTGATTCAAAACAACCTATGGGCCAATACGGTAGTGTCGAAGCACAAGTGTGCAAAAATGATTCGACCACAATTGATGAGGTGAATCAGGTACTTGTATGATTTACTTATTCCCTTAATTTATTAGGTACACAATACTAGCTTCTGAAAACACATCATTGGCAAGAACAGGGTAGCTATGTAAGTAGTTTTGATTTTGCACGGATTGTTGTACGTAACGTGTAAATAATTGCTTATGTACAATGCCAGGAAATGGCACAATGTTGCTTATGTACAAGGCCAGGAAGAGTAATTTCCTATATTATTTAGACTAATTTTGTCTTTTTTGTTTACAGTGACTTGTCATTTTCAGAACTAAATGAAGGTGAGATATATGTGGGTGTCTGTTGTCTGTGTATTGTTTTCGGATGGAAATTGGCTTGTCTGTATTCCAAGATTCCTATTGGGGATTGCTTGTTTCTATTCCATATTTGGTTATATCTAATTAAAGGGTTGCTTGCTTGTTTCTGTTCCACATTTGTTTGGCTTCACATTGATTTGTCATGGCTTGTTTCAGTAAATTAGTATTATATTTCGTCTTCTGATTAAAATATGAATTTTTTTTGGATGAATATTAAAATATGAATTTTGTCCATGTGGTTTTGCAAAATTACATCCCAGCACATGCATTTTCTATATAATCCAAGTGTTAGTTAATTTTTGGGTATTAGTTGGACAAATCAGCCCAACGAACTCGTTTACTTTACCTCTATGCTGATTGTTATATGAATTACGAATTACGAACATGAGTTGTGAAATAATTGCATGTTAACTATGAAAGCGATAGGGAAATTGTTAGTAAAATTATGGTGGGCCTATATCGACAACAGCCAAGTAGTAATTCAAAGATGACAATTTAAAGCAGAACAATCAAGCAATTGTGGTATTGGTTCGAATGCCTGGAAAGGATGAAGACTTGTTTGGATGAACTGATGGTAACAAAGTAAACAAGTGAAATGAACTTTCTGATATGAGGTGATGGTAACAAATTAGAGAAGATAAACCTTTGGTGGTTTGAGGTTGCAATCACCAAAGTTCACCCAGTTACAAAGTACAAATTACAAGGGAAAAAACTACTCGCAAGTTACAATTTGAACTACTCTTAAATGTAGAAAATAAGTTGTTGTGTTGTTGATGTCCTCTCTCCCTACAAACCTTTTGGCATTTATAGCTCTTCTTTTCCACGACCCCATGATCTACTGAATCTGCAACTGCTGTTGTGCAACTTCTGTAACTGCACTGTCATTTCCAAGTCTTCAAACTACATAAAACCTTTACTTGTACCTTCTGAACTGCATATGCTTGAAGTTGCCACATGTTCCCAAGTCCTTTTAGCCTTCCCTTGACAGATACAGACTCCCACTTCATTCATGTTTCCTTTTGGAGACTGGCCGCTAAGTCCATGATCACTGCCAATAACTGCTCCACCATCTAGGTCAGGTGGCATGCAAGATTCTTAGTTGATGACCCTTGTTTTCTAATACTAAATATCCACTATGGACTTGCCATGTGTCCTTAATTGAGTGAAGCACCTGTTGACAGGATCTGGCAAAAGTAGGTGCAAATAGAAATTTAAAAAAAAAAAAACCAATCATAATTTAGCTTCAAATATGAGTCAACTTGAAAAAAAAAAGCTGTTTTCATTTTTATAATTATAAACCCGAAATGTATATTTTGTTTTCAATATAAATAAGTTGCGTACTGTGGTTACGTAAAATGTAGGACAACAATCCCGTTTAAGTCATTACAATAATAAAAAATGGTATTTCAAATATTAACAAGTTTACCCACATTCAATTTATTGATTAAATTAATGTTTTTGAAAATGGTCCAGGTTAACGAAAATTTACTATGATTTGGATTGAAAGGAAATCCAAATATCAAGATTTCAATTACAACATGGTAAGTACTCAGCTGTAATGTTTGTAGCAGACTAAAACTGTAGGCTTTTGTTGTCGCTCCAGCGGTGAGTTGCCCCCTCTAGTTATGGGTATGGGTTTTCCTTAAATATAACCTTAATGTTGGGGTTAAAAAAAATAGTTTTTTCAACATCTATCTTTTGTTGAGCAGTGTCTGTCCTTCAGCTGAACATGGTTAGGCATTTCTTCAGTTATGGAATTTGGTGTGTAATTGTTTGGACGTACTTGTGTTCATGAACCTGTTCACTGGTGGACCAGTGAAAGAATGACACATAATGGAGTGACAATGAAATATTACCAAAGCAATCTAAGGGATAGATGGCATGAACTGCGTGGCTATGTATGAAAAATTGTGCAACCAACTCTGAACCACTTACTGGCCAAGTGTTGTGGTTCAGTGGCCTACTTGGAAAGGATTGTGATTGTGTGAAGTGGCAATTTTCTGCCAAACTTTATCTCATAACGATGAGGGACATGCGACAGCATGGTGGAAAGGAAGATCGACAGGGAAGATCCAATATTTGGCAGAGTTTGAAGATTCAAATTCAGGGGCAGTTACAATGAGTGGCTAAGTGTTATGGTTCAGTGGCCCACTTGGAAAGGATCATGCTTGTGTTAAGTGGACAATGTTCTATCGATTTTTGTCTCATAATCATGAGGGACATGCAGCAGCATGGTAGAAAGGAAGGTCAGCAGGGAAGATTCAATATTTGGTAGAGGTTGAAGATTCAAATTCAAGGGCTAGTGAACGTGGCAGTTATGGTGTAGAAGTGTGAGATCATGCAATAATGGGCCACCAAAAAGAGTATATAGATATCAAAACCCATGATGTGGACCAGTGAAAGAATGACACATAATGGAGTGAAAATGAAATATTACCAAAGCAATCTAAGGGATAGATGGCATGAACCGCGTGGTTATGTATGAAAAATTGTGCAACCAACTCTGAACCACTTACTGGCCAAGTGTTGTGGTTCAGTGGCCTACTTGGAAAGGATTGTGATTGTGTGAAGTGGACAATTTTCTGTCAAACTTTATCTCATAATGATGAGGGACATGCGACAGCATGGTGGAAAGGAAGATCGACAGGGAAGATCCAATATTTGGCAGAGTTTGAAGAATCAAAGTCAGGGGCAGTTACAATGAGTGGCTAAGTGTTATGGTTCAGTGGCCCACTTGGAAAGGATCATGCTTGTGTTAAGTAGACAATGTTCTCTCGATTTTTGTCTCATAATCATGAGGGACATGTGGCAGCATGGTAGAAAGGAAGGTCGGCAGGGAAGATTCAATATTTGGTAGAGGTTGAAGATTCAAATTCAAGGGCCAGTGACCGTGGCAGTTATGGTGTAGAAGTGTGAGATCATGCAATAATGGGCCACAAAAAGAGTATACAGATATCAAAACCCATGATGTTGACCGAATATAGGACAACATCATCAACAACACAAGTTAAGAAGTTTATAATTCTTGCATAATTTAGTAGTAGCTTTATTAATAAATGAACAGGTTCTTCAGAAAAACTGTATCGTTCAAACCCACGATGTTCTTCTGTTTTGTATGGAAAATCTATAACTTGTACATTCCTTCAATGTTTCATGGCATCAAACCATGTACAAACAAGATCCTTTTGTTGTTCTTTGAAGCCGAACTTTTTGATGGAAGCAAAAGGTGCTCAGTTCTCTTCTTATGTATCAGACCATTGAGCTTACCATCATCGTGAGCAGAGTATTCTGAGTACCATCATTGGTGTGGCACAAGATTATATGGGCATCATTAAGTTCAACCTGCTTTAAGCATATGCTAACTTTCGCACTCGTCATTATTTGACAATATAAATATTGGACTCAATCAAATGCAAAGAAACATATTCAAGTGTCTTGTTTTGTTTTGAAATCGGTTCCTAGTTGTACATTTATCATTGTTTCTTAAAAGGGAGGCAAATATCTTGCGAGTTGTTGGTATATATGCACTCGGCTTTCTCCTACCACACGGTTCACGTGAGCCACAGATGATGCTATACATTTTCATTACTTGAATGAAGATTAGTTGATTATGAACTACCCTAGGGTTTGCCTAATGCATATTTCCAGTTTGTGCATTTTTAACTTATGATTTCTCCTTATTTGAAATGTTTGTTTTACATGATTTACATGTTCCTCAAATGTTTCACATATATGTATATACAGTACAGGCATCCCAAACAATATCCTACATGGAGGGTTCAGATGCCATGATAGGGGGGTTTAAGAAAACCTACATATATAACGCAACATTTATTATTTAAGTGAGCTATTGCCTTATCGTCACAATCTAAACAGATAATGACTGTACGGCCATGGGTAAACTTGTTGAAGTGATTTGTTAATGTTGCAAGAATTAGTGTTAGTGTGTCCTCTGTACTTGGGTTGTCCATGCAGTGGCTTGTACACCCAGTTCACCCATGGCAGGTGTAGACACCCCATTTTTGACCGTCCTCAAGACTTGGTTGTGATTGTAGGTACACCCAACAACTGGTCCGATTGCTCGCCCAGCATTCGATTGTCGCGGCGGAACGTCACCAGTTCGAGTTTCCGGACCTTGTATCCTTTCTGCCTCATTTTTGGACCCTGACTAGGTCCTGTTAGAGTGGCCCTCATAGTGCATTGCCGGCCATGGCATGGCACTGCCGGCCATGGCTTTGCCCCTGCCGGCCACTGATGGAGCCCTGCCGGCCATCAGTGTGGCACTGCCGGCCATTACTGATGGCCGGCACCCCCCTATCTCAGCTAGTTTTCAGGCAGATCTTTTGAGCCAGCTGGATTTTCTTTTGCTCCCCTCCATACACGTGTATGGAGGGATGGAAGCCAAGAAAAGCTTGTTCAAGAAGCTTTGGCTTTGCTTTGTTCTATATAAGGAAGGGTCCTCTTCCTTAGACAAGGGTTCTGGACTTTTAGAAGAGAAAAGCTTCCTCTCTCTCTATATTGTGTGTGTTTAGTGCTTTGAAGTTGCATTTCCTTGCACTTTTACACTACAACCCATAGCCTACCACCTCCATCACTCATTCCAGCACCTTGGAGGCCATTTGAAGAGGTTGGAAGCTCAGAATTTTGGACCAAAAGCTACTGGTTTGCTGCTCTTCAAAGGTAAGTGCCTATTTCCCTCAAACTTGCATTTTCTTGCTTCATCTATAAGCCATACTTGTAAGTATTTTTGGCCTTCAAGCTAAACTGAAAAAGATCATATTTTGAGCCCCTCTTCAACTTTGTTGAAGGGCTCTTTCCTGTTTGAAGTCATTTTCTACCCCTTGTCTCCTATCTCTCTTTGTAGGCCTATTTTTGCATGATATTTTAGCCCTACTTGTGATCACTTTTGACACTTGATATAAACTGTAAAGTGCCTTGTTTTGAGCCTCTCTTCAACTTTGTTGGAGGGCTCTTTTTTGTTTGAGGCCATCTACTATCCTTTGTGCTTTATCTCTTTTTTAGGGCTATTTTTGCATGATAGATTAGCCTTACTTGTGGTCATTTTTGAGGTTTTCTACAAACTGAAAAAAGTCTTGTTTTGACATCCTCTTCAAGTTTGTTTGAGGTCCCATTTCTGTTTGGAGTCATCTCCTTCTTTGCATGCCTTATTTCTCCATGCTTTGAGCTATACATGTGAGCATTGGCATTGGCCTTGTTTTGGCCTCTTAGCCATTGAAATCCAGTGGATTTTCAGTGGCTTAGGTGTGTTCTTGAAGGCCAAAATCAGAGGGGGGTGACCCTCTCTCTCTCCTTGTCTTGTTTGGTGGCCCTTTTGGCCTTCCAAAGAGACCCTATCTTGCATGCTTCTAGGCCTTATTCCAGGCCCTTTTTAGTGGGTTTTAGGACCCCTATAAGCCATTTCCAGAGTTGGTTTGGCCTTGTTGAGTGCCCATCTTGTATGTGCCTAACAACCCCTTGTATGGCCCTCTAAAGGAGCCCCTCATTTTGGTATGCATTGGCTGCATTTTCATGGTTATTTGGGCATGTTTTCACATATTTTATTCACTGATTTTGGCTGGTTTAGTGAGATTTTGTATGCTTCATATACATGCCATACAACTCATGCTTTCTAGCCAACCTTGCATGCTATGTTAGTCCATCATGCTAGTATCTTTTGGCCATGCTTTGAACTAGAAATGTTCATGTTTTGGGGCTTCCTTGCCTCTGTATTTGTGCTTCATAGTCAAATAATGCATGCTTTGTATAGCTGTAGTGTAATTGACCTTGCAAGCTTTGTGTTTCGGTGATTCATGCATGCTATCTTTGAGATATTTGGATGATTTGGCATCATTTAATGCTTCATTTCAAAGCATGTACCATTGTCACATTCCCACTTCATTCATGCTTCAAGTGTCTTTGAATGTCGTGCATTATTGCCTAGTTTAAGGCTTAGCTTGTATGCTTGCATGTCTAGGTGTTTGAGCCTTCATTCCAACATGTTTAAGTCCTTGTTTAGGCTTCATTAAGCTATGCCCATGCTTAGTTCATGTGTTCATGCCATGTATTGCATGCCTCCTTTGTATTGCTCTTTGCTAGCTTCCATGACTTAGGGTCTTCGCATGCTTTACTTGTGCTATTTAAATGATTTGGCATCATTTATCATCTTATTTCAGTGCATATAGTGTTGTTACACTCGCACATTTGTCACTTCTTAGGCACCTTTGAGAGCTGCCCTTTTAGGCCCCCTTGATGAACCTTTCGCATTTTGCATGCTTAAGTGTGTTTTGTGGTTTAATTCATTACTATTGGCTACTAATTTGGACCTAGTTGAGAGTTGTCCATCTCTAGTGTAAGCCCACTTTACCATGTTGTCGCATGCTTGTTACATGTAGTATGTTGTTGCATACTTGCTTAGCTTTACATGCCTTGCATGTTCATATGTCCATGTTGCATTTTGTCATAGGTTGTCGCCTCACATTATTCTTATATACTTGTTGCATATTTGGTTTAGTTGCATGTTTGCATACTTAGGTCATGTTGCATGTTTGCCATGTTTATGTGTTGCATTGCTTGGATTTAGTGTTAATCCAAGCACGAGGAACGAGGGGCGTTTCATACTTCGAGTGATGGAACGTGTCTCAATTCTCGGTCGCCGAAGCTCTTGATGATTCATGATAGAGTTCTAGGCTTTATTTGTTGTATTTGTGTATTCATTTTCATATTGATTTGCATAAGTTGGATCTTTGGCCATCATGCATCAGGATGCATGATTGATGGTCATGGATCCGACTTGGCCTCTCCCTCGATGTTTTGAGGTGATTTGGAGTGCCATGGTGCGTACATGTCCTAGGGAAACCCTCATTTTCCTCTATTTTGTGCTTTGTTGCAGTTTGGTGTCACAGCACACCAGTGGCCGGCAGCCTGCCATTGATGGCCGGCAGAGCATCATCCTTGGGCGGCAGTGGGCCATCTCTAGCCGGCAGCTCTCCATCCTTGGCCGGCAGGCCACTGGTAGCTTCCCCAGCAGTGTTTTGGTAAGTATCAGTACCCAGAACTGGAGGACACCCTGCAAACAGAGCCTCCAAAGAGCAAATGGAAGGCATTCCAAAGCGAGGAATCAAAGCGAGCATGTGCATCCCTCGTGTCCCGGGGTTTCTAATTATGTAATAACTTAGATTAATTTGCTCCAGTAGCTAGCTAGATGCATGCTTAGTTGAAATTAGTCAATTTGTTAATTGGCTCATTTGTTTTGTAATTATTTAATTAGCTTAGATAGTTGATTAAATTAGTTTGTGATGTAATAAGTAATTAGCTTAGATTAGCTAGTTGTTTATTTTGCTTTGGACTGTACCTATTTTGGACATTCAGACTCTTTCATTCGGACCCTCCCTGCGAGGGCATAATGTTGTAATAAGGGTGCATGCGTGTGTGCATGTCTTCTAATCCCCTTTCTTTCTCCCTTTTACTTACCTGCTTATGTTGGTTAGTTTTAGGGACACGTTTTGTTTAGCATACCGTATGATTGCATGAGTGCATCATTCATTTGTCTTGCATGCACCGAAGGCTCAGTTCATCATTCAAACTGCATTGTAATTTTCAATACACTTTATTGAATACGTGTTTCAAGGCATGTTTTGAATTAAGTGCCATGCCATGTCATTAGTAGCGGAGCCTACTTAGTTGCATTTTGTATGTGATGCATTAGCCATTTAACATGGACTTGGATCATGCATGATTGCTAACAAGTTTTCTGTTTTGGCATGGAGTACGATGTAAGTATTTTGCGCTAACATAACAGTATGCTTACCATGTGGCTAGATGCTTATGTGATAAACTGCCTGAATGCTTGTGGGTGAAGGTTGGATTACTTGAATTAAGATAATTCATTGAAATCCGTATTTTAGCCTACTTGCGAGTAGTAAACTGCAAACCATTTTCTAAAACAAACGGACATGTAATGCTTTGTTCCAAATTAGGCGATCTAGTCTATACTTGTTTTGCTGTGCGCATCACATAGTAATTCTAGCTAATTAATCGGAATAAGAACACATAACATTTTCAAAATCGGATATCATGGCTAGTAGAGACCGATCTTCGGATCAGGCGAGAGGGGGTGCTCATAGCTGACCTTCCCCAATCGTACCCAAGTTCCCGAGCCGAGGCAACTTTGGTGATGACGG
Organism: Camellia granthamiana; assembly: GCA_036172215.1. NCBI lineage: Eukaryota > Viridiplantae > Streptophyta > Magnoliopsida > Ericales > Theaceae > Camellia > Camellia granthamiana. The sequence goes on from CM069912.1 coordinate 34,216,289, forward strand.
ACACGTGGCCTTTGGCACCGAGTCAGGGTTTCCTAAATTCCCCCATTAAAAAATATTTAGGTGGCGACTCTATATCTGGCAAAGCAGTCCATGTTTGGCACTTCTTTCAAAAATCTGTTTTCTCAAAACGATTTGCCGGATTTGGACTCTTTGGTTCAGATTGAGAACCGTGACAAATCGAGTCCGAACTATAGCATGAGGCCCAAGGGCGCGTCTACAGCAGGACTTTTAGGTCCTGTCGTCTGTTGCATGTTCTTCATTGGAATTAGTGTCCAAGTCATATTTCTCAGGTATTTCAATCAGTTTGAATCAGTTGCCTGGTAACTTTGGTTTAATTGTTTACTTGAAATTGTTGTTCATTTTGTGTCCATTCATAATAAGCATGATTTATAGTTAGCCTTGAGTATGAAATGTTATTTCTTGTAATACCAAACTCCTTTACGCACTTTAATTTTGGAATTGATTAGGAATTGGTGTTATGTTATTGTTTGCATTATAAAATTTGTACTTGTTTGTTCCCATCAAAACATGGATCAACCACAGCATGACATGTGCCAAAGTCAATGTCAGAGTCCATGAGTTACACATATGAAGAGGGTTTACTTTAACTACATGTAAGTTCCCAGATGTTGCAGCAGTTACAAGGCTATGGCATGGACTAATTAGGTGGATTGTAAAAAGGGTCATTAGTAGAATACAGAGTTTGACTTGTCGATGTAAAGCCCAGAATGGGGAGGGACAGTTGGAAACATAAAAGTAAGGTGGTTCGACAGGAGAAGTTCAATATTTTGTTGACCATATCAATTCCTGTCAGCATGTGGACCCCTGTTGGTGCGTTATTGGCACTACTATTTGTTTGTTCTGTGGGTTATTTTTTTGGTTGGTTTTCGAGAAAATTCTGGCATTCAAAAACAAAGCTAGAAAGAAAGACATCGCTCAGTCACATCGGATTTGTACAAATTTAAGTGTAATTGCTTCGATTTATTCATGATATAGGGTTACATCAGTCCATCCTAACACGTACCCATAATTCCACTGATTGATAGTGTTGCCACATCAAACTTATGCACAATTTGGTAAGTACTTACAGGCCACGATAAAAGTGTACAAACATTAGTATTGTCCTTTATTTGTTCCAATCCCAAACATCCGAATTATGTGTACAATCAATATGCGTAGAAAACTAGTATTATTACAGCTGCCACCTCCAAATTGTCGCCACAAGCTGATTCACTCATCTTCACATACTACTTGTACTACAAACAAATTATTGATCTATCTTTACATCATTGTTCCTAAACATCGGAAGGACTCATATTTACACCCCTATGCAACACACATACTACCAAAAAGTGAACTATGGTTGGCCATCCAAATTACTATCGTACTGGCAGCCCATTCCCCATCACTGCCCTATTTTTTGTAATTGCAATCAATCATGCACGAAAGATACTCACTGATCTTTGAATTATTCACATCCATAAGGAAGTCACGCAACAACTTACGATGCATTGAAGGATGAAACTTTGTACAGAAAGCAAATAACAAAAATCAGGTATAGGTACACTTGTAGGAAATAAAAGGATTTCTTTCACAGTTGGAAATGAAGCGGTATAATGTACCTTGTGTGGACCACTGGGTATATCAGGCCGCTGCATGTACTTGATCACGAACATCCCACAGTCAAAAGTGCTACAAATGAAATGTAACATTAAATTTCTCATAAATATAAGTAGGTTCGTTAAATGAGTCATTCAGGAGTCAAATAAATTTGATGTAAGGATTGTGGATTACTCGTCCAGTTGTTGTAATGACTTTTGTTTAACATGCGGACGTCAAAGCTACGCACGTCTTGACCATATTCATTTCCAAACTGTAGTTGCAGTAAGGCATGCATTGTTTGAACCTGTTGTAGAAGGAGACAGTTGGTTTATGTAAAAGATCTTATAGTTTGGAAGTAGTTTTGTCAAATTCAGTAGAACATACCAACATTTTTGCCACATTAAGCTTGTTGCTGTCCAGTGTGGCAGATGCCAATGAGTCAAATAGGTACGCCATACGATCTACCATATCTATTTCTACACACAACCAATGTAGTCCTCTATAATTGAAAGGCATGTAAATCTACGCATAAACACAAGTGAAGACATTGTTTAGAGGACATGCGAACATCTACTAACTTTTCATATTTACAATGAATGTAATGGGATCGACATTCATAATACCTTCTCACATGTATCAAGCACACCAGTATATCTGTCATGTCCAAAATATGAGCTGGCGATATTTTCATGGTTCAAAGGTTGTGTATTTTTATTTAGTATCAAAGTCTGCATGTTCAGTGTGTAAAGGTCATTCAGCCAAACATTTCTAAAAATGCGTCATTTGCAATACACAACCAACCTAAAACACTTACTTACCGATAGATATACTGTAAAGAACCAGGCAGTATGGCTTTCGTCTTTGTGTAAATCCCATTGTCTATTAGTCAATTGAATCGTGACCAAGTTTATTGGCTGGAACATTGTAAGAGATGAGGCAAGTTGATAAATAAGGTTTGCAATTTGTTTAAATCTAATATGGAAGAACAATGTCCCTACAGGGAAATGTCCATCATGCACATATATTGGAAAGAACATTGTTAGATGCCAATACTTATAGTGTTGGATAGCCACTCCCCTAGTTTAAGTGTGCGCATGTCACGTCGGGTACCACATTCGCATGCCATTCCATGAAGATTCATAGACACGACAATGTCCCTATAGGGAAGAAGTATTAGTACAAAATTGAAGTTATTTGAGAAATACTATGTGCAGACACCCCATTTTTGACCGTCCTCAAGACTTGGTTGTGCTTGTAGGTACATCCAGCAACAAGTTTGGTTGTTTGCCGAGCATTCGAACTTCACAGTGGGATGTCACAGGTTTGAGCTTTCCAAACCCTATTTCATTTCTGCCCCATCTTTGGACCATGCTCTAGTCCCCCCATATTGCTTGTTTTAATGCACTGCCGGCCATGATCAAGGGCTGCCGGCCATGGGTTAAGCCCTGCTGACCATTGATGAGGCCTGCCGGCCATCAATGGTGCACTGCCAGCCATCACTGATAGCCGGCCGGCCACCATGTTTCAACAGATATTATTTTAGATCTTTTGGCCAGCTGTGGCTCACTCAGCCATCCTCCATACACGTGTATGGAGGGATGGAGGTAGGTTAAAGCTTCTCAAGCAAGCTTGTGCTTGCATTGCTCTATATAAGGAGAGCTCCCTCCCCCTATCTGAGGGTTGGCAGAATTTTAGACAAAAAATATCTCTCTCTCTTTGGAATTCTCACTCTCTCTCTCTCTATATATATATTGTTCTCAATAGTGTCCCAAAGTGTGTTTTCTCTTCACTTTTGCACTACAACACCTAGTAAAGCACCATCACTTTGTTGCTGAGGTACTTGAGGGCCTTGTTCGGACTCAAAAGGCTTGTTTTGGCTCAAAGGAAGGTCTGCTTTGCTGCTATTCTTCAAGGGTGAGTGTATTCCCCTTTTAAGCTTATCTTTGTATGCCATCTTAGTCACCTTTGCATACTATTTTAGGCTTGGATTTCAACTATAAAAATCTTTATTTTTAAGTGTTTAAAATGATTGTTTAGGCCTTGTGGGAGTTGGGGGTGTTTCACCCCCTTAAATGCCTTATTTGTTAAGCTTTGGAGCCATTCCTTGAAGCTTTTGTAGTGGCCTTTGTATGGCCTTTCTACCACTAAAACTCAGAGGAATTTTAGTGGTGGAAAGGTGTTTGTGAGGTCCAAAAGAAGAGGGGGTGGTCCCCTCTCCTCTTGTCTTGCTTCCTTGCCTTGTTGGCTTCATACTTGAGCATGCTTTTCTACTTCTTTTAAGCTGAGTCCAAGCATTTTCTTGTGACTTTTTGGACCTTCCATAACTCTGTTTTTGGTTGATTTGGTCATTGGTTGCTTGTTTGTGGTACTTGTAGTGCAATCATGCTTTTTGGCCTCACATGCTTCATGCTTTAGTTCATCATTCTAGGATGTGTTAGCTTTGCTCCAGCACATTTTTACCACTGATTTAACATGCTTAAGGTCTATTTTAAGTGGCCTCAGTCATATATGCTTAGCTTTGTATAGCTATAGTGTAGTTAGGCTTCACTAGCTTTGTGTTGGAGGTCCCTAGCATGCTTTGAATGTGATGATTGCATGCTTTAACCTCATTTCTTACAAGATTTTAGTGCGTATAGTGTAGTCACACTCTCACATGTTCCACTCTTTCAATACTTTTGAGAGATGTGCCTTATGCCTTGTTTGTAAGCCAATACGTATGCATGTTTGTCTAAGCTTTTGGGCCATCATTTCAGCATATTTTGGCCTTTGATTTGGCATGATTGAGCTCTGTCTAGAGTTGATTTGGTTGTTTAGGCCATGTATTGCATGCTTATTGTATAGTGCTCTTTACTAGCCTTATGCTTTAGGGCCTCTTGCATGCTATACTTTTGATGTTTTCATGATATGACATCATTTAATACATAATTTCAGAGCATATAGCCTTGTTATACTCTCATGTTTATCACTCTTTAATTGTGGTTAAGAGTTGAGCATTATGCCTTGTTTGTGGCCTAACATGTATGCATGTTTGTCTAGTCCTTTGAGCTTCAATGCCAACATGCTTAGGCCTTTGTTTTGGCATGCATGAGGTCTGTTTGGCGGTCTGTTTGGTGCTGGTTTAATCCATTGAGCATTGTATTGCATGCCTCTTGCCTATTGCACTTCACTAGTTTTGATGCCTTAGCCTTTAAACATGCCATGCATGCATTGCTTGCATGATAGAGTCTCATGCATGTCATCTTAACATGTCAAGATTAGCATGACTATTTGCATAACATGTTGTTTGTGTGCATTGCATCGTGTTCAACCGGGCGTTACGTTGAACACAAGGCGGATTAGCCCACTTCATACTCAAAGTGATGAAAGTGAGCCAATCCCCTTTGTCTCCATTGCCTTTGATCACTCATGATAAGGTCGTGGTCTTAGTGTCTTGTTTGTTGTGCATTCATTGAAATGTGTGCAAGTTGGATCTTTGGGCCATCATGCATTGCATGCTTGATTGATGGTCTTGGATCCAATGATGCCTCTCCATTGATGTTTTGAAGTGATATGGAGTGGCATAGTACGTACAAACCCTTGGGAGACTCTCCCTTTCCTCTGTTTTTGTGCTCTGTTGCAGAATGGTGTCACAGCACACTAGTGGCCGGCAGTGCCACAATGGTGGCCGGCACCCTTCCTTTGTTGGCCGGCAGCCACCTTTCATGGCCAGCAGGCCACTGGTGCAGTCTCTAGCAATGATTTGGTAAGTTTCAGCAGTAAGTTCTCAAGGAAACCTTGCAGACAGAGCCTCAAAAGAGCAACTAGAGAGCTTTTCGAGGCGGCAACTGAGCATGCATCCTCTTCTCCTTCAAGCAGAGCTAGAGCAGCTTCGTTTTTATGCTTACTTGTTAGTTAGCATTGAATTTGTAATTAATTAATTAATTTGTTAATTAGTTAAGTGATGTAATAATTAGTAAGTAGATTGCTAGTTATTCGATTTGTTGTGTAATAATTAGTCTAATTAGCTTAAATTAGATTAGTTAAGTAGCTTAGCTTAGAATAGCTTAGCTTTCATTTGGACCCTCCGTCGAGAGGGCAAATGTTGTAATAAGTGTGTGTGTGTGTGTGCATGTCTTCCAAACCCACGTCTTTCTCTCTTTTATTTACCAGCTTTTGATGGTTAGTTTTAGGGCATATTTCAATTAGCATACTTTATGCTTGCATGGGTGCATCATTCATTTGTCTTGTATGCACCGGGCTCGGCGCATCATTCAAACTACATTGTATTTCAATACACTTTCTTGAATACGTGTTTAACAACATGTTATCAAGTGTTGCATTCATATGCCATCTTAGATAGCCGAGCCTATTTTAGTTGCATTTTTGTATGCGTTGCATTAGGCATCTTGTATAGTTAGGATCATGCATGATTTCTAATTAGCTTCTTTTTTGGCTCGAAGTACACTGTAAGTGTTTATGCTTTAGCATCCTTGCATGTGTGTAAGTGACTGCCATGATAGCATGCTTGCCATGAGGCTAATTGCTTAGTTGATTAATTGCATGAATGCCTATGTGTGAAGGCTTCATTGCTTGAATTGGAACAATTCATCAAAATGTGCGTTTTAAGCCCACTTTGCGGAGTGGCAAAATCATGTTGTTTTCTAAGCCCACTTGAGGGTGGCAAATCTGCGTCTTAGCCTACTCACAAACCATTTTCGAAAAACAAACATGAGATGTTTTGTTCCAATTCTTGCGATTGAGTCTATACTTGTATGCTGTGCGCATCACATAGCAAGTTAGCCAATAAACTGGAATAAGAACGCATGTGTTTTCAAAAAAAACATATCATATTAGTGGAGGCCGATCTTTGATCGGGCGAGCAGGGGTGCTCATTTCAGGACCTTCCCCTCTCGTACCAAAGTTCCCGAGCCGAGGAAACTTTGGTGATGACGGACATGTGGCCTTTGGCACGAGTCAGGGTTTCCTAAATTTCCCAAAACAAAATATTTAGGTGGCGACTCTGAAATCTAGCAAAGCAGTCCATGTTTGGCGTTTTTTTATTCAAAATTGATTTTTCAAAACCAATTGCCGGATTTGGACTCTTTGGTGATTTATCAGTCTTACATTACACTTTGTGAGATTAGATTCAGAACCGTGACAGGAGTCTGAACTGTAGTAGCTAGAACCCAATTTGCACCCTTTCCGAAAGGGGTGCGCGCGGAGTGAGTTCGGGCGGTCTACACTATGGAACAGATTAATTGCAAGCACTAAACTGAACTATACCTTTCATTTTTTCTATCGTCAAGTATATAGTCAACAAGTTTACCTTTGTCCGCCTATAAAACCTCTGTGCTCTCTAGTACCATCAACTCCTCTTATTAATATAAACAATGACCTAACTTAACATAGTTTAGAAAATAAATTTATAAAATACATAACACATTGTTACGCATCTAAAATTAGTGAAGCGATGTCTAACCTTTGATCCGAACCGCTTGTCTAACATGTGCAGTTTCGACAGGACTTTGTCCGAAATCTGTAAGACAATTGTACAACATTTTTTAGTGCAAACTTACACTAAAATGACAACTATTAAAATGCAACACAAAGAATGGTTCAATTATGAACAATAATGTTGTTGGCATCAATTGGTAATGAAACATACGAAAGGTGAAGTGATGTGGCGACTTGGAAATTTTTTTGCAGTAAGTCGAGTAGTTATTTTGCTATCGTTGCACAAATGCGTATCCCCTACGTCTGTGGCTTCAAATCCTCTTCCTCTTCCTTTTCCTCTACTTCTTCCTTTTTCCTTTCCTTAGCCTGTTGCCATTCCACACGCTCCCAATGTTTGGGCAATCTTACTAGGAGAAATATGCACTTTCTCTGCTTCTCCTCATATTGGAGGCAAGGTTTGCACATCATCAAATGAAGATACACTCTCTTTCGCTACTTTCGTAATGGCTAGAAACTCAACTGAAACAAATTTGGTCTCTTTGCTTTCGTATGTTTCCTGCAAGACAAGGCCACGTTTGTTGTGCGTGTCCCCAACTTTTTGGACGGTACGCAAATGTCCATCATGCAAATCAATTATCTCATTTGACAACATTCCATTCCCATTATTTTTCTCGTCATCCATCGCCTGTAAATCTTTAAGATTACCCTCTATTGGGTTAACGTAATCATTTGGGAAGACCACGCCATCGTCATGCAAGTCGACTCCCACGCTAGAGTCAACACCCTTTTCGTCTACGCGAGCCAAATGTGGTGTTTTCGGTAAACCTTCCAGCACTTGTTGCATCATTTGCTTGATTTCACCAATATGATGTTCATTAAACGGTTGTTTTCCAGACAATATAGCTGCAACCAGTTGGTTCAGCATTTCCTTTAGTTCACCAATGTTGGAGGACAAGTTAATCTTACAATTTTTTTCAGTCGACTCTACCTAATCAGACAAACATATACACTAACTTAGTATGATATTTCATCTTCAAGTAACCCCCTTGAACTGTGTCAAACATGTGTACTGATTGCTTTTTCTTACCTTGGCATTGTCAACAACTTCCTTTCCTCGAAAATTGAGCAACATCTCCCTTATTTTCGCATTGATGTGAAGCACTTGCTTCATCATTTCCTTTAGTTCACCAATGTTGGACTCAACGCTGGTCATCCGAACAACATCAAACTTTGGTTTCTATTTGTTATAGACATGGTGAGCATCGATTGCGTCATCATTATCGTTGTTTTCCTCCTATGTGGTATGAAACTCCACCAAACATAGTGTAGACATCTCATTTTTAACCGCCCTTAAGACTTGGGTGCCTCAGGTTGATCACTCGATAATGAAAATTATGTTGTACAAATGTTCAATTTCTTCAGCAAGAAGAGCTGCTAAATCCCAACCTTACACCCCATTTTGGACCAAAACTATTTTGACCAAAACTATTTTAGACCTCAAAACCCTCTTTTTGAAAATATTTTCGCCAAAAGCTTCTACGATGTTCCGAGGTTCGCATTTTGTTGAATATTGCACTTTTCGATAAATTGAGCAAGGACAAAGTGGAAATAAATGGAAGAAAGGTGAACTCTTTGGAAAATCTTAAAAAAAAATTATTTAGAGGTTTGAAGTTGAAGAAAATTGGAGGAGAGGGAAGAAAACTAGTTGGGGAAGAAGTTGGGTATCAAACCGTTAAGAGAGAACTGAGTAGCTTTCACTAAATCAGGTCTATATCTTTGTACACTTAGAATTTAGATGTGAAGCTGCCACCATTAGAAAGTGGACTTCTAGAGATTTAATTTAGACTCAAGAATCTGCTAAATTCGGTCCAGATAAAGGAGATATAGCTGTTTGAAGTTAGACATCAATCCGGTTAAGATAGAAATGAGCAACCTTTACTAAAATAGGCATATCTCTTTTCACACTTAGAATTTAGATGTGAGGATGCCACCATTGGAAAGTGGACTTCTGGGGCTTCAATTTAGACTTAAGAATGAGTGAAACTCGAGTTTAGATGAAGAAGATATGCCTATTTGAAGTCGGACATGGAAATAGATTTTCTATGGCCGGCTGGCCACTATTGGTGGTCGGTAATTCACACTTTTGGCTTGCCAGTGTAGCTCGACTTTTCCGCGCCCCCTCTCGAGAGACGAAATAAGCTCTACAGTATTGGACTCTCACGGTTTTGAATCTGATGTCACAAATGCAATGTGAAATAGATAAATACCAAAGAGTCCCAATCTGGAAAATCTTTTGGGAAATCAATTTTGAATCAAATTGCCAAAAATAGACTGCTTTGCCAGATACAAAGTCGCCACCTAAATATTTTTTTGGAGAAATTTAGAAACCCATGACTCATGCCAAAGGCCACGTGTCCGTCATCACCAAGATTGTTTGGGCTCAGGAACTTAGGTACGAGAGGGGAAGGCCATGAATTGAACACCACCTCTTGCCCAATCAAAGATCGGCATCTACTAATCATGATATGAATTTTATCTACATTATATGCTCTTGTTCCTATTTATGAGGCTAGCATTACTATGTGATATGCACACACACAAGTATAGACTAAATTGTAAGAATTGGAACACTTGATTCATGTTTGTTTTGAAAATCGTTTCGAAATATATACCACTTGAAAAAGTGATCGCATATAAACATTATCCAAATTATTCCAATTCAAGTGACTAGCCTTCATCCACAGGCATTTCAAGCAATTTACATGGCAACATCAACATGAAATATACTAAAGCGAGTAGAGGCTCACCTAGTACTCTAAGGCAAAAGAGAAATGAGTTAGAAAAATACATGATCCTAAGTTATGCAATATGACTAATGCAACACATGCGATATGCAACTAATAGGCTCGGCTACTAATATGGAAAATGAAGCAATTTAAATAACATGCGGTTTAAGCACCTTTTTCAAGGAGGTATTTAAACGACAATGCAAGTTAGAATGATGAACTGAGCCTCGGTATATGCAATACAAGTGGATGCAAACATAAAGTATGGTAAACAAAACATGATGCCCCTAAACTAACCATCATAAGCTAGCAAATAAAACGGAGAAAGACGTGGGGTTGGAAGACATACACATTATTATAACATTGCACTCTCACGAAGGAGAGTCCGAATAAACTAACTAGCTAACTAATTAAAGCTAAGCTAATTAATAAACTATTACAAACCCAAGTGAATAAATTCGCTAATCTAATTGACTAATTATTACAACAACAAATGAACTAATTAATTAACTAATCTAGCTAATCAAAATAATTACATCACTTTACAAAATTAATTAGCTACAACTAATTAATTACAACAAATAGCTAAACTAAGTATTTAAACTAAACATGTTCGATACGCAAGGAATGCTCATGCACGTGCTCGGTTTCCCCCTGAAAAGGCCACTGTTTTGCTTCCAGAAGGTCTCTGTTGTACAGTAGAACACTTACACTTTTGTCCACCTCCAGAATAGCTCTGCTCTTCTCAAAAAACACACTGTTAGATTTTGCATTGGTGGGGGCCCACCGGCCATGGAAAGTGGTCTGCTGGCCATTGCTGCAGGGTTCATCTTGCTGCAACAGAGAACAAATAGAGCATGCACAGGGTATTCTCAAGGGTTGTCTGCACAACTCACCCCTCCTTATCATCAAGCAGCTCAAACGAGGGACAAAACTTGGTCCACAAGCCACCAACTCAAGCAATTTCATTACATGATGGCTTATGAACCAAAATGTGCAAGTTCAATAAATGCAACAAAACACGACTCAAACCTCCCCCCTTTGATGAATTGATCAAGGGAAGTAGTGACCTTGGAAACTTAAACCATTTCATCACTAATGAGTATGAAATGCCTCAAGCTTCCATGTGTTCAATTAATGTCCAATTGAACACAAAACAAATTATTATCTTCAACATTTTAGCCTCAATTTTATTACTTCATTTTAGATTACCATCCATTCTTTAGTAAATTGAGCCCAAAGGTGAATTTAAGTCCTCTAACGGATAGAGGGCTCAAACCAAGAGTTGCTTTAGGTATGAAAGAGACATCATACCATTGGTAATGAACCCCGAAAGGGATTAAACCATTAAGCATGACATCTCAATCTCATGCTTCAACAAATAAGTAGTTTGAAACCACTTTCAAAGCAAAACAAAAGCCAAGAAATGAGGGAGGTTGCAGAGGTGATGAATGATCACAAGTATGGAAAGCCATAAATAAATGCAATCAACTCAAACAAGATGGTGTCTAAGGCCTAACACACCAAACTTATAAGGATAATTACACTACAAGCATGCAAAACAAAGCCCAAAGGCAACAAACACTTATAAACAGTTCTAAAATAGTCTAAAAACAGACTTAAAACATGTTGAAATTAAGACAAAAATAGCTAGATTAATAAGCTAAAATATGGAGCATGTTAGACTAGAAAGCAAAACACAAGGAGGGGAGGCTAACCCCTCCAATTTTGGACATCAAAACATGATTTTAGCCATGAAATAACTCTGAAAATTAGTGTTTAAAAGCTCAAAAAAGGATAGTGCAAAGGTGGGAAACACAAGGGTAAAGGCCTTGAGGACAAGGTGTAAAGAAGGGTGAACCCCCCTCAACCTTTGTTGGCCTTAAAACCCAAGTTTCAGCCCAAAAATACAGAGTTTTTACAGCCCAAAAATAGTTGAAAAACAACAAGAAAATAGTAGATAAAGAAAGTAAAGGGATAAAGCTTTATACCTCTTGAAGAGGAAATCAATTCCAAGCAACAAACCAAGGCAAACACACTCCCAAGAGCGCTCTCAAAGATGAGAAGGTTTGGTTTAGAGTGTATAGGAAAAGGTGAAGGTTATGTAAGCAAGGGTGTAGAAATTTGCAAGAGAAAGACAGAGAATTGTAGAGAGAGAGGAAAAATTTTGCTCCAAAATTTTTCTAACCTTAAAACATGAGAGGGAGGCCCTCTATATATAGGAAACTTGAATTTCCCTTTTAAACATCCAACCATACACGTGGGAGCAGATGCAAGCATCTGTGCATAAAGTTGGCACAGCTGGCAGAAAATATCCGCAAAAGACATTGGTGGCCGGCAGGCCATCACTGGTGGCTGACAACCAAGAGTGATGGCCGGCAGCCCAAATGTCATGACCCGAACCCGCCCATATGGGTTAAGGACATAACCAGCTAGTAATCCTTAGATTACCTACGGCCTCAAACCAAAACAGACGTAACTCAACAGAGTAAAGGGGCCAAACGGAAGCAATAATTAAAAACTTTGTCCATAGAGTCGTGCTTATATGCACTTCAAAACAAACCATACTCATATATGTTAATAACCCACGTCAAAAGTACAGTACCATAAAATCCTTGACAAACAGGATCATCTAAACTGAGTCAACCCATATCAAAACTATATACAAATATACACAAGGTCCTTGCCAACAAGACAAAATATAATACATGACAAAATGGCAAGGTTGGGTCTCATGCGTGAGACACAAGGCTGACTCTCCAAAGCTCATGTTGTTTCTAGCAGACTTAACTGGAGCTGGGTTTGGACTTCTCTTGGCTCACCTACAAACACATGAATGAGCGTGAGCGATAGCCCAGTGAATAATATCAAATACAGAAATTACATAACGGTGTAGAACAACATATTCCAAACGGCCTTGGGCCCAACTCATATTTCTATTTAACAGATATATAACTATACGAAATTCAAATCAAATGACTTATTGTTTCAACATTCTGGCCTTTGGCCCATTCAGATTTCCATTCATGTCAAAACGGCCTTCGGCCCGTTCATTTATGTCAAAGTGGCCTTCGACCCACTCATTCATGTCAAAACAGCCTTCGGCCCACTCATTCATGTCAAAACGACCTTCGGTCCATTCATATATGTCAAAACGACCTCCGGTCCGTTCATTTCTATCAAAACGACTTTCAGTCCATTCAGTTCTATCAAAACGACCTTTGGTCCATTTATGTTTATCAAAACGACCTTTGGTCCATTCATTTATTCATGTCAGACTTTTGTCCACAATCCCAATTAGCAACTCATAAAGCTTATAAGGGAATAACAAATGGACATTCACAAGTATTCAAATATCGATGGTACTCACAGTGATCGGCTTGTGGATTTGCCTTGGAGCATGACCCTACACATTTCATGAACACAAAAGGGTCACTAACAGTTTAATCCATTCTTTAATTCACATATTCCTCTTTAGGCTTTATTCTTATCTCATTAACTCATTTACAATGTTTAACATATGCCTAAGAGTGCTTACAAGTGAAAGAGAACGAAAAACAGAACACATAATGCATTTTCAAAATTTCAGAAAACAAGGTCCCCGCTCGAGCGTGGACTTCCCCACTCGAGCGGACCCTTAAGCCTGCAAAAGTGCTGGTTACCTCAAATCCCCGCTCGAGCGTGAACTCTGCCGCTCGAGCGGACAGCCTGTCTACATAGCTCCCCGCTCGAGCTTCAACTCCCCCGCTCGAGCGGGAGCCATGTCTGCCAAAAATGCTGGGAGCTCAAATTCTCTGCTCGAGCGGCACTTGCCTCGCTCGAGTGGACATCAAAATTCTGGAAATTCTAGGTTGTGTTCTTGAGCTCCAACTCAATTTTCCAGCTACAATACTTGCATGCAATGGCTCAAATCTCAAATATAATCATACTAACATGGTATAGACCTCAAATTACAACTCCATAAGGCTCAATTTCACAAATAGTCACTTGCATGCCCCAATCTCCCATCAAACTCATTAACAATATACAAATTCATGCATTCAAGCTCCCATTCATATAATATGTACATGCATGTGGTGAATTAGCCACATTCTCAGCTTAGACAACACAAATGGTGATCAAAACATGAGTTCCCTTTAACATTTCATATGGATTATACACATTTGTGCTCAAACATGAAATTCCAAAGTGATTTCTTAAATGCATGCACATTTTAAGCTTCAATTCAACAAATCCGACACAAATTCAATTCAATCTTACCCTTGATCACCAAATTAGCTTGAATACACAAAATTACAAACTATAATCCAAGAATTACTCACCTAGAAGCTTTGATCTTCTAAGCTCTAGTCAATTCTTGAGCTAGATCTTCAAATTCCAAAGATTGAGCCAACAATTACATAATTCTCTCCTTCCCTCTCTCTACAGCCGGCTCTCTCTATGTTTTGAGTCCCAAATTCAGCCAAATGAAATTAAGAAGAGAGAATAGGAAGTGTAGAGACTTACCACAAAACCCACTAAGGCCAAATAATATTAATAAAGTAATTGGGCTCTAATTCATCAATTAAATCGACTTAATTTGACCCGAATCGATTTTTCAATTAAATTTCACCGTAGGTTCTAAAAATTATGCCAATCACAATGGCGTAATCAATTTCGAATTCTGTGGCCGATAAGGCCTCCGATTTAATTTCCAAATTAGATTATTCAAACAGATATTCCTAAGGTGAACAGATAGAATTTCAAAATCACATATTATCGCACAATGGCACACAAAATCATGTTAAACACATAATCATATTCAAATTAAGGACCAATTTAGCACATTACGGAACAAGGGTATCACTGTCTTCCCCCCTTTAGGAAGTTTGGTCCTCCAAACTTAGTTTATCTTCGTCGAGAAACAGATGTGGATTGCGTAGTCGTATCTCCTCCTCTTTTTCCCATGTAGCATCCATCCCATAGTGTTCTTTCCATTCCACTTTCACCATTGGGATGGACTTGCTTCTCAACTGTTTCACTTGCCTATCAACAATCCATTACGGCCATTCGGCGTATTCCATATTCTCATCCAAAGCTACCCGGTGATAATCAATCACATGAAACGGGTCTCGGAGGTAACCCCTCAACATCGATACATGAAACACATTGTGGATTTGTTCAAATCCCGGTGGCAAAGCAACTCCATAAGCAATTGGACCAAGCCTCTCTAAAATCTGAAACGGCCTGATGTAACGGGGTGACAACTTGCCCTTTTTCCCAAATCTGACTTGGCCTTTCATCGGAGAAACACGGATGAACACGTGATCACCAACCTCATACTCAAGAGGTCTTCTCCGAACGTCTGCATAATTCTTCTGTCGGTCCTGAGCTGTTTTGGGCCTTTGACGAATAGTCTTGATATTTTCAGAAGTGTCTCGCACAATTTTTGGCCCAAGCAAAGCTCTATCCCTGACCTCTGTCCAACAAATAGGTGATCTACACCTCCTACCATACAAAGCCTCATATGGTGCCATACCGATACTGGAGTGGAAGATGTTATTATAAGCAAATTCTGCAAGCGGCAAATAATTTTCCCAGCTCCCCTGAAAATCCAAAGCACACATCCGAAGCATATCTTCTGAAGTTTGTATCGTTCGTTCTGACTGCCCATCTATCTGTGGGTGGAATGCAGTACTGAACCTTAGTTCTGTTCCCATAGCTTCTTGCAAACTCTTCCACAATCTAGATACAAATTTCGGATCTCTGTCCGACACAATAGATACCGGAACTCCGTGTAAACGGACAATTTCATCAACATAAATAGTAACCAATCTATAAGCAGTAAATGTAGTTTTGACAGGTAGAAAATGTGCAGATTTAGTCAGTCTATCAACTACAACCCAAACAGAATCCATACCTCGAGAAGTCCGAGGTAGGCCAACAACGAAATCCATAGTCACATGTTCCCACTTCCATTCAGGAATGGGGAGAGGTTGCAGTAGACCGCCTGGTTTTTGATGTTCAGCCTTAACTTGCTGACACTGAAGGCACTTGGACACATATTCTGCAATCTCTTTCTTCATTTTAGGCCACCAATAGGTTTGTTTCAAATCCCGATACATTTTATTGTCACCCGGATACATAGCAAACACGGATCTGTGGGCTTCATCTAAGACCCTCTTCTTTAGTTCTAGAATATCAGGGACACACATTCTATTCTGGAATTTCAACATTTCATTTTCAATGCTGAACTCTGCCTTCGGACTTGTCTCAAATTCATCAATTACTTTCTTGAGGAATTCATCCTCCTTCTATTTCTGTTTGATTTCATCAATGATCGCCGGCTCGGCTGTAATAGCGGCTATCAATCTGCCCTGTTCACATACTACCATTTCAATTTCATTCTTCTCAAAGTCTTGCAAAATCTCCCTTTGTTCAGTAAGCAAACAAGCCATACCCCCTATTGATTTTCTGCTCAAGGCATCAGCCACTGTATTAGCTTTCCCGGGATGATACTAAATCTCTAGATCGTAGTCTTTGATCAGTTCCAGCCATCTTCTCTGATGCATATTCAACTCTTTCTGCGTGAAGAAGTATTTCAAGCTCTTATGATCCGTGTAGACTTCACACTTTGCCCCATACAAATAGTGCCACCAGATTTTCAAAGCAAAAACAACTGCAGCCAATTCTAGGTCATGTGTTGGATAATTCTTCTCGTGAGGCCTCAATTGTTGGGAGGCATAGGCAATAACCTTTTCGTTCTGCATTAACACACAACCCAAACCCTTATAAGACGCATCACTGAAAATTACAAAATTTTTCGTACCTGACGGTAGTGTCCAAATTGGTGCAGTAGTCAATCTCGTCTTCAATCCATGAAAGGCTGATTCTCTTTCATTGTTCCACTCAAATGGTTTCCCTTTATGTGTCAATTGGGTAAGAGGCACAGCTAATTTCGAAAAGTCCTTCACAAACCTCCTGTAGTACCCAGCCAAGCCCATGAAACTGCGAACTTCTGTCACATTAGTCGGTGTAGGCCAATTCACAATTGCCTCTATTTTCTGTGGGTCCATTGAAATCCCTTCCTTGTTAATCACATGCCCTAAGAAAACAACCTCATCCAACCAAAACTCACATTTCTTTAGTTTAGCAAATAATTTCCTTTCCCGGAGTATTTGTAAAACAGTCCTCAAATGATGTTCATGTTCAAGTCTATCTTTAGAGTATATCAAAATATCATCGATGAAGACTACAACAAACTCATCAAGGTAGATTTTAAAAATTCTATTCATTAAGTCCATAAATGCTGCCGGAGCATTAGTCACTCCAAATGGCATAACAAGAAACTCAAAATGACCATACCTCGTTCTGAATGTGGTCTTGTCAACATCCTCTGCCTTAACTTTCAGCTGATGATACCCGGATCTCAAATCAATCTTAGAAAACACCTATGATCCCTGTAGGTGGTCAAATAAATCATCAATATGGGGTAGGGGGTATTTGTTCTTTATCGTTACCTTGTTCAATTCCCGGTAATCGATGCACAGGCGCAAAGCACCATCCTTTTTCTTCTTCACAAATCACACTGGTGCACCCCAAGGCAAAGTGCTAGGTCAGATAAACCCTTTATCAAGAAGGTCTTGCAACTGTTCCTTTAACTCTTTCATTTCAGTGATAGCCATTCTGTAGGGATTTTTAGAAATAGGTTGGGTGCCTGGCACAGTCTCAATAGTAAACTCTATCTCCCTATCTACCAATTCCCCTGGTAATTCACTCAGGAACACATCCAGAAATTCTCTAACAATAGGAATATTATTCAATTCAACATTCTCAGATTGTTTAGACAACACATAGGACAAATAACCCTGGTGCCCTTTCCTGATCAGTTTACATGCTTTCATTGCAGATATCAAATAAGGTGGAGGCACTACCCCATTACCCACAAACATAATTTCTTTTTGTTCTTGTGGTTTAAATACAACCCTTTTTGTCACACAATCTATGGTGGCACAATATTTGGTCAACCAATCCATGCCCAAAATTACATCGAAATGTCTAAAGTTTAAGGGCAACAAATTTGCATATAGGGTAGCATCCTCAATATACATGTCACAAAACCGATATATATAATCACATAACACAGATTCCCTCGATGGAGCAGACACGAATAGAAAATATGGCAATAACTCTAGGGGTCTATTCACTCTAGATGCAAATGTATATGTCACAAATGAGTGCGTTGATCTAGAATCAATTAATACAAAGGCATCCTGATTGCATATTGAAATAGTACCTGAGACAACGGCATTGGCATTCCGTGTATCGCCTGGAACAAGCGCAAAAACTCTTCCCTGTCTCACTGTATCCCCAGTAGTAGCAGATCTCAAAGTATTTTCCGGCTTTGGGATCGATGCAATGGAGCTAGCTGCTAGTCTCCCACTGTTCTGATTACACCCTCGGGCTATATGCCCTTGTTTCCCACACTTGAAACAGGCTCCCGATGCACGGTAACAGACTCCACGGTGCCTTTTGCTACAAATGTTGCACACGGGAGCTGTGTCTTGGGAAGAACTCGAAGTATTTGAGGAGCCCGTGTTTTGCTTTTTTAGAAATTTCTTCTTCGAGAAGAAGCCTTACCTTTTATTGCCTTTCCATTCTGTTACTGACTTAGCTTGTCTAGCTATGTTAGTCTCTGATATGATGGCCCTGTCAAGCACCCCAATGTAGGTCTCTAACTTTAGGACATTCACTCTCTCTAGGATGTCACTTCGGAGCCCACCCTCAAAATGTCTTGCCTTCTTATAATCAGTGTCAATTATGTGTGGTGCAAACCTGACCAACTCGGTGAATTTGGCCTCATGCTCAGCTACAGTCATGCTGTCTTGATTGAGTTCCATGAACTTTGCCACTTTCCTATCCCGGACACACTGTGAAAAGTACTTGTCATAGAATATTTCCAGAAACTTTACCAGTCAACATCCTTATGATTTTCTCACATCAACATCCACCATCTTCTTGCTTCGTCTTCTAGCATAAAAGTGGCTAGAAGCACTTTCTGAGTCTCTGAACAGGGGAACACTTCAAATAGTTTCTCATTGCCGAGGACCCACGCTTCGGCTTTCAATGGATCTAATCCCCCGTGGAACTGTGGTGGTTTCATTTTCTTGAATTCCTTGGTGAGAGCTATTATTCGATCATCGTTTTGATTATCTGGCACGGGTGGTGCCGGAGGTGGAGGTGGCGGGTGTGGTTGCTGCCACTGTTGTTGCCACTCCTGTTGCTGTCTCAAAGCCTCTGCCATTTCCTGAATCAGTCTTTCCATTCTGTCCAGTCTGGCAGTAGAAGATTCCTCTATCTCATCACCTCTGGTTCACACCATCTGATTAAACTTGCATTATAATTCATACAAAAGGTACTCAAGTATGCACATACTAAGGAGCACATATATTCAGATAATTTGCAATGCAAGTAGTTCACAACCTACAACATATAATCGTTCATATCAAAACATTTAAGCATATAATCAATGCTTCCAGATTCGTATTTATCACATGAATGCATCCTAGATCTTATCAAGATGCTTATTGCTCTTTTTGGACAAGTGTGTGAGTTATTAACTCATGCTCTGATACCACTCTGTCATGACCCGAACCCGCCTCTATGGGTTAAGGACATAACCGGCCAGTAATCCTTAGATTACCTACGGCCTCAAACCAAAGCAGACGTAACTCAACAGAGTAAAGGGGCCAAACGGAAGCAATAATTAAAAACTTTGTCCATAAAGCCATGCTTATATGCACTTCAAAACAAACCATACTCATATACGTTAATAACCCATGTCAAAAGTACAGTACCATAAAATCCTTGACAGACAGGATCATCTAACTGAGTCAACCCGTATCAAAACTATATACAAATATACACAAGGTCCTTGCCAACAAGACAAAATATAATACATGACAAAATGGCAAGGTTGGGTCTCATGCGTGAGACACAAGGCTGACTCTCCAAAGCTCATGTTGTTCCTAGCAGACTTCACTGGGGCTGGGTTTGGACTTCTCTTGGCTCACCTACAAACACATGAATGAGCGTGAGTGATAGCCCAGTGAATAATATCAAATAAAAAAAATTACATAACGGTGTAGAACAACATATTCCAAACGGCCTTGGGCCCAACTCATATTTCTATTTAACAGATATATAACTATACGAAATTCAAATCAAATGACTTGTTGTTTCAACATTCTGGCCTTTGGCCCATTCAGATTTCCATTCATGTCAAAACGGCATTCGGCCCATTCATTTATGTCAAAACGGCCTTTGGCCCATTCATTGATGTCAAAACGGCCTTCGGCCTGTTCATTCTTGTCAAAACGGCCTTCGGCCCATTCATTTATGTCAAAACGGCCTTCGGCTCGTTCATTTATGTCAAAGTGGCCTTCGACCCACTCATTCATGTCAAAACGGCCTTCGACCCACTCATTCATGTCAAAACGACCTTCGGTCCATTCATATATGTCAAAACGATCTCCGGTCTGTTCATTTCTATCGAAACGACCTTCGGTCCATTCAGTTCTATCAAAACGACCTTTGGTCCATTTATGTTTATCAAAATGACCTTTGGTCCATTTATGTTTATCAAAACAACCTTTGGTCCATTCATTTATTCATGTCAGACTTTTGTCCACAATCCCAATTAGCAACTCATAAAGCTTATAAGGGAATAACAAATGGACATTCACAAGCATTCAAATATCAATATTACTCACAGTGATCGGCTTGTGGATTTGCCCTGGAGCTTGACCCTACACATTTCATGAACACAAAAGGGTCACTAACAGTTTAATCCATTCTTTAATTCACATATTCCTCTTATGGCTTTATTCTTATCTCATTAACTCATTTACAATGTTTAACATATGCCTAAGAGTGCTTACAAGTGAAAGAGAACGAAAAACAGAACACATAATGCATTTCCAAAATTTCAGAAAACAAGGTCCCCGCTCGAGCGTGGACTTCCCCGCTCGAGCGGACCCTTAAGCCTGCAAAAGTGCTTGTTACCTCAAATCTCCGCTCGAGCGTGAACTCTGCCGCTCGAGCGGACAGCCTATCTACATAGCTCCCCGCTCGAGCTTCAACTCCCCCGCTTGAGCGGGAGCCATGTCTGCCAAAAATGCTGGGAGCTCGAATTCTCTGCTCGAGCGGCACTTCCCCCGCTCGAGCAGACGTCAAAATTTTGGAAATTCTAGGTTGTGTTCTTGAGCTCCAACTCAATTTTCCAGCTACAATACTTGCATGCAATGGCTCAAATCTCAAATATAATCATACTAACATGGTATAGACCTCAAATTACAACTCAATGAGGCTCAATTTCACAAATAAGTCACATGCATGCCCCAATCTCCCATCAAACTCATTAACAATATACAAATTCATGCATTCAAGCTCCCATTCACATAATATGTACATGCATGTGGTGAATTAGCCACATTCTCAACTTAGACAACACAAATGGTGGTCAAAACATGAGTTCCCTTTAACATTTCATATGGATTATACACATTTGTGCTCAAACATGAAATTCCAAAGTAATTTCTTACATGCATGCACATTTTAAGCATCAATTCAACAAATCTAACACAAATTCATTTCAATCTTACCCTTGATCACAAAATTAGCTTGAATACACAAAATTACAAACTATAATCCAAGAATTACTCACCTAGAAGCTTTGATCTTCTAAGCTCTAGTCAATTCTTGAGCTAGATCTTCAAATTCCAAAGATTGAGCCAACAATTACACAATTCTCTCATTCCCTCTCTCCACAGCCGGCTCTCTCTATGTTTTAAGTCCCAAATTTAGCCAAATGAAATGAAGAAGAGAGAATAGGAAGTGTAGAGACTTACAACAAAACCCACTAAGGCCAAATAATATTAATAAAGTAATTGGGCTCTAACTCATCAATTAAATCAACTTAATCGTACCTGAATAAATTTTTCAATTAAATTTCACCGTAGGTTCTAAAAATTATGCCAATCACAATGGCGTAATCAATTTCGGGTTCTGTGGCCGATAAGGCCTCCAATTTAACTTCCAAAGCAGATTATTCACACAGATATTTCTACGGTGAACAGATAGAATTTCAAAATCACATATTATCACACAATGGCACACAAAATCATGTTAAACACACAATCATATACAAATTAAGGACCAATTTAGCACATTACGGAATAGGGGTATCACACCAGATCAGTGGCCGACAAGCCACCAGGGGTTGCAAGCTTGAAAAATCTAAAGTTTTGGTCCAAAAACAAGGCAACGGGGGGACGAGGTTTGAATGGCTCAAAGTTGTGGCATTTCGCTAAGGACTTCGAGCACTTGACAAGCATATGCACTCATCATCGGGTGTGCAAGCGATGATGTGCAAGTCGTAAGGGCCGTAAAAAATGAGGGGGTCTATAGTTGCCCCTTTTTGATAGAACTTGGAGTCATGAAATGATGTGAGTGAATGTCAAAGCTCGAAGAGAACCCATTTTGACAAAGCTGTAAGACCTGGACAAACAATCAAGACAAAAATAAATGGTTGCCCCTGCAGCTGCCTACGTATCCCTTTGCAAGGAATTAAACCATCATAGTTCTGGGGAAAAATGCAAAATGATATGCATAATGACTTTGAAAGTTGGACTCACACACTTCACGAAGCCGGCTATTTTGAAAACTCATGATCATGCGAGATGATGCAATACGCAATAACAAATGCAACAAGATAACAACATATGAATGAGTAGCTTCAAGCTTAAAACTAACACAGGTTCCCTGCAAAAAGATACAAAACACACTCTGACCACGCCAAAACACGAGACGAGGACAGAAGACATCGCTTAGGGTCGCATTTCACTTATCCTGAGAAACTAAGAAACAAAAATCGCTTGGGGTCGCATTTCAGGCGTCCCGAGAACCAGAGGAATGAAAACCGCTCGGGTAGTGTTTTACACATCTCGAGAAATAAGAAAAACTGCTCCGGCTCACGCTTTGCGTGTCTCGAGAAACAAGAGAGCCCGCTCGAGCTTGCACTTCATGCGTCCCGAGAAACAAGAAAAACCACTCAGGCTTGTACTTCATACGTCCCGAGATAAAACACGCCCAGAGCCGCGCAACACGCATCCTGAGATACTCTAATCACGCTAAAATTGTGAGAAGTGGAGAAAAACCGCTTGGGCTCACACTTCATGCATCCCAAGATAAAACGCGCCCAGAGCTGAGCGTCACGCGTCTTGAGATACTAGAAAACTGCTCGGGCTCGTGCTTCACGCGTCCCAAGATAAAAGCCACTCAAGATTGCGTTTCACGCATTCTGAGAAACTAGAAAAAATGCTTCAGCTCGCGCTTTACGCATCCCAAGATAAAACATGGCCTGGGCCACATTTCATGCGTCCTAAGAGACCATAGAAACTGCTTTGGGTCGTTCTTCACGCATCTCGAGATAAAATAGAGAGTTATGCGATAGATGTACAAAAGTGAACAAGTGTGATAGATGCACAAAGTGAACAAGTGTGATAGATAAACAAAGTGAACAAGTGCGATAGATGCACAAAGTGAACAAGTGCGATAAGTGCGATAGATGCACAAAGTGAACAAGTGCGATAGATTCATAATTGAAAGCATGTTCTATGCAAGAAACAAAAGCATATTCTGTGAAAAATTGAAAGCATATTCTGTGCATGAATCATAAATGATGCAAGACATGCATGCAGCATACGTATATGTGACATACACATTCTATGCAACGGAAAAGCATAAATATGTAATTCAACAAGATGACGAAAACCAATATGAACAAGTGCGATAGATGCACAAAATGAATAAGTGTGATAGATGCACAAAGTGAACAAGTACGATAGATGCACAATTGAAAGCATGTTCTATGCAAGAAACAAAAGCATATTCTGTGCAAAATTGAAAGCATAGTCTGTGCACGAATCATAAATGATGCAGGACATGCATGCAACATACGTATATGTGACATATGCATTCTATGCAACGGAAAAACATAAATATGTAATTCAACAAGATGATGAAAACCAATATTCAGTGACGACCTCCGAGTTACCTCTCAGAGACGTTGCAACATGTTCACAAAGGATACACCTCGTTTATGTTAGCAAGTGAGGAACATCGTGCACCAAAAAATAGTTTCGAGCTCCCTTAGAAACAATCTGGACCCAAGAGTAAACTTTTCGTACACCTCTTGGCAAACAAAGACACAAAACAGCATCAGAACACAGAGGAGGGCCACCAGCCACTCGTCGGCCACAAGGAGAGTGTAGACGTGCCCGAACGTCCCAGGCTCCATGTGCGAAATGGCGCGAAATACCGTTTTGTTCATTGGACTACTACTACAGTTCGGACTCAACGTCACGGTTCTGAATCTAATCTCACAAAGTGCAATGCAAGACCGATAAATCACCAAAGAGTCCAAATCCGGCAAATCATTTTGGAAAACTGATTTTTGTAAAGAAGTGCCAAACATGGACTGCTTTGCCAGATACAGAGTCGCCACCTAAATGTTTTGTTTTTGGGAAATTTAGGAAACCTTGACTCGTGCCTAAGGCCACGTGTCCGTCATCACCAAAGTTGCCTCGGCTCGGGAACTTGGGTACGAGAGGGGAAGGTCATGCAATGAGCACCCCCGCTCGCCCGATCAAAGATCGACCTTTACTAACATGATATCTTGTTTTTGAAAACACATGCGTTCTTGTTCCAGTTTATTAGCCTAGAATTACTATGTGATGCGCACAACGTACAAGCATAGACTAGATCGCCTAAGTTGGAACAAAGCATTGCATATTTGTTTGTTTGAAAACGGTTTGAAATTTATTACTCGCAAGTAGGCTAAATCGAGGATTTGATGAATTGTTCCAATTCAAGTAATCCAACCTTCACCCACAGGCATTCAGGCAGTTAATCACTTAAGCAATTAGCCTCATGGCAAGCATGCTATCATGGCAACACTCACATGCAATATGTTAAAGCGTAAAAGCTTACCTAGTACTTCGAGCCAAAACAATAGCTAGCTAGTAATCAATGCATGATCCTAGCTATGTTAAGATGGCTAATGCAATACATGTAAAATACAACTAGAAATAGGCTCGGCTATTCTAAGATGGCATATGAGATGCAACAATTGATACATGTATTCAACTTGGTATTGAAATACAATGTAGTTAGTATGATGCGCCAAGCCCAGTGCATGCAAGACAGATGAATGATGCACGCATGCAAAGCATAAGTATGCTAATTGAAATATGCCCTAGAACTAACCATCAAAAGCAGGTAAGTAAAAGAGAGAAAGACGTGGGATTGGAAGACATTCACACACTCACGCACACTTATTACAAAATTCGCCCTCGCGACGGAGGGCCCGAATAAAAGCTACACTAAGCTATACAACTAAGCAACTAATCTAATTAGACTAATTATTACACAACCAAAATGAATAACTAGCTACAACTAATTATTACAAAACTTAATTAATTAACAAATTAACTAATTAAATTACAAATTCATGCTAACTAATAAGAAAAGCAATAAACAAAGCTGCTCCAGCTTTCCCTTGAACAAAGAAGGACGCATGCTCTCGATTCCCGTCCCGAAAAGCTCTCCAAATGCTCTTTAGAGGCTCTGTCTGTAGGGTGTCCTTGAGAACTAACTGTTCTTTAGAGGCTCTGTCTGTAGGGTGTCCTTGAGAACTAACTGTTGGATCTTACCAAAATAGTGTTGAGGAGTGCACCAGTGGCCTACCGGCCATGAGGAGCTGCTGCCGACCCCTCTGCCGGCCAAGAGTGCACGCTGTCGGCCAAGAATGAAGAGCTACCGGCCATCTGCAAGGCACTGCCGGCCACTGGTGTGCTGTGACACTAAACTGCAGCATAGCACAAAACAGAGGAAATGGAGGGTCTCCCAAGGATATGTACACACTATGCCACCCCATATCACCTCGAAACATCAAGGGAGAGGCATAATCGGATCCAAGACTATTAATCACGCATCTCGATGCATGATGGCCAAAGATCCAACATGTGCAAATTTCAATAAATGCATGACAAATAGGACACCAAAACCATCTTCTTATCATGAGGAATCAAAGGGAATGGAGACTAAGGGAGATTGGCTCATTTCATCACTTCAAGTATGAAATAAACCAATCTTCCTCGTGTTCAATACGACAACCGATTGAACACAATGCAAAACATGCAAACAACATGACATGCAAACAACATGCTAATCTTGGCATGAAATGAACTATTCTAACATGCAAGCAATCATGCACAACATATTAAGGGGCCAAGAATACCAATGCTAGTAAGGAGGATAACACTACAAGCATGCATCACAATGCTCAAATATCCAAACCAGCTTAAAATAGAGTTACACCATGCCCAAAACAGTGGCAAAACATGCTAAGATAGAAGCTCAAAGACCTAGGCATGCAAGCATACAAGCTAAGCCATAAACAAGGCGACAATGCACAATACTCAAAGGCATTTAAAACATGAAAGAAGTAGGAATATAGTCATGCTATAAGCTCTGAAATGGAGTATTAAATGATGCCAAATCATCTAAATAGCTCAAGGATAGCATGCATGAGCAATCAAAACACAAAGCTAGCAAGGCCGATTGCACTACAGCTATACAAAGCATGAAGCATATGGAAAATGAAACCCAAAACAGTCCTAAAACATGTTAAAGTGATACTAAAACATGTATAGAAGGAAGCCAAAACAAGCTAACATGAAGGGCATAAGGCACAATGCATACAAGGCAAATATGGTGGATTACACTACACCTATTAGGACCAAGCATGGGATGACTTAAGCAACAAAAATAAGAGTTATATCATGGCATAATAACCCCAAAAACACATTGAAATGATAGCTCGCAAGTTTAGGCATGAAGGCATACGCAATGATCCATGTTAAGGCATAAAGGGGCAAGCCCTCCAACACATTGAATGAGTGAAAGATGTGAGTGCACGACCATGAAACATGGACTGAAATCACATTACAAATGATTCCAAATCATTGAAATATGCCAAGCAATGCATGCTAGTGGACTTGACACGCAAAGCTAACAAGCTAGATTGAACCATGGCTATACAAATCAAGTCATGCATGGCCAAAATAACCAAAAATCAGAGCTAAAGCATGTTAAAACATGGACAAAATCTTCTTGAAGTTAAGCCAAAAGCATGCTAGAATGACATGTTAAAGCATGGCACACATTAGGCTATTTCATGGAATTGCACTACAAGTGCATGGAGCATGCAAGGGGCCATCAAACCCACCCAAAACAGAGTCATGGCATGCTAAAACAACACCAAAAACCTACTAAAATGGAAATGAAACAGGCTAGAATGACATGCTATTTCATGAAGCATACAAGACTAGTTTGTGTAATTTACACTGCAAGTGTATTATGCATGCATGGAGTGACAAAGCCAAGTAAAAACAGAGGTATGCCACAACAAAATAAACCCAAATACAAGATAATACATGGCCAACATAAGCTTAACAAGCATGCTCACATATGAGGCATTCAAAGCAAGTATTGAAGCCATAAGGAGAGGGGATGACCCTCTCCTTTTTGGGACCTCAAAACACCCTTCTCACCACTGAAATTCCTCTAAGTTTCAATGGTGAGAAGGCCAAAACAAGGTGGTCCCAAAGGCTCACAAAAACAAGGCAAAACAAGGCCAAACAAGGCCTACGAGGGGGTAAACAACCCCCAACAAAAAAGTGACCTTAAACAAAGGTCTTAAGGATGCAAAAATAGAACTTTTTTCAGTTAAGAGCTAAGCTCAAAACAGTATGCAAGTTGGATTAAAAGCTTAAGCAAGAATGGGGGATTTAAAGGTTAAAGACTCACCCTTGATGACCTTCTTTACCACTACAACTCCAGCACACTCCTTGAGCTCAAACCAACCCAAGAACACCAAAAACAACATGAAGGAGCCTCAGCAACACAAGCAAGGTGTTTGAGTGTGTGTTTGTGTACAAAAGTGAGACAAAACTACACTTTTAAGGCACAAAATAAGAACAAAAGAAAGATATAGATACAAGGCAATATCTATAACTCAAACCTCCAAAATCTCCACCAACCCCTACAATGAAGGAGGAGCCTCTCCTTATATAGATGAGAGGCAATGCAAAGCTTGTTAAACAAGCTTGAAAAGGGCTTCATCCCTCCATACACGTGTATGGAGGAGGTATGAGTGAAAACCAGCTGGCTCAAAAGATCTGGCATGAAAACTGCTGAGACAAGGTGTTCTGCCAGCCATCATCAATGGCCGGCAGTGCCTCATTGATGGCCGGCAGGCTTCATCAATGGCGGACAGAGACAAATGCATGGCCGGTAGTGGTAGAGAGTGGCTGGCAGTGCACAATGAGGAGCAGGCTGAAAGGACCAACACATGGTCCAAGAATGGGGCAGAGAGGATACAGGGCTTGGAAAGCTCAAACCTGTGACATTCCGCCGCGACAGTCGAGTACTCGACGAGCAATCAAATTTGTGGCTGGATGTACCTGCAAGCACAACCAAGTCTTGAGGGCGGTCAAAAATGGGGTGTCTACAGAGAGACTGCCGGCCACCTACCGGCCATCAAAAAGCCTTGTCGGCCACCAATGTGGCTTACGAACCACCTGCCGGCCACCGATGGCAGTTCGGGGCATTTCAGGCCTTTTGCTTACCGATCTTTAAGTATAAGCCTCAAGGATTTATTTCCTCACAACCCTAGGTCCAAAATTACTCTCCTTCTCTCTCTAGTTGCTTCTTCTCTCTAGATTTGCACTTTTTACGCATTTTCCAACGCTCCACGCAAACTTTTTCCATAAAACCCTCTTAGTTATTTTCACTTTGAATCGATCAGATTTTGATTTCGATGCTTTTTGTTGGATTTCCACCACTTAGGCTTGTTCCCCTCGAGTTTCTCTTGGGTTTCGTGAACTTTCCCGGGTTTTGACTTTTTCTCCCATTTTCTGTCTCCTAGGGTTGACTTTTTCCAAGTTTACCCTCTTTTCTCCATTTTCTTCACTTTTCGCCTACTTTTCACCCATTTTCCACCCACTTTCCAAATGGCAGATGAGATTCCACATGACGAAGCCCCTCCAGAGGTTCTATCTATATTTCCACATGTTGCCGAGGTAGAGGAGCTAGTAGTTGCTGAGGCTGGCAAGGCAGCTTAGGGTATTGAGGATGACCTCGAGGTAGAGTTTGAGCTTGAATTTAAGCTAGAGCTGCTGCCATTATGAATGCGGCCTTTTGATCTGGAGAGATATTATCCCCGTACGCACATATTGCCACCTAAAGGCATTACGCGGTTCAGCGACTTTGCTCACGGTGTACCAGAGGACCTCCTGTTGAGAGAGCCCGCCTCTCACCTTTCATCTCGTGCCACAGAGGTATGAACTTTGTTTTCATGCATTCTTGCTTGTCTTTTCACTACATTTCTTGCATTGCCTTTCATCTGACTGTACTTTTTTTTATCACTTCCTAAGCTAATTCATCTATTCTTTGCCACAGGGAGAGTCTCGTGCCTATAGGGGTGTAGACACCCCATTTTTTACCGTCCTCAAGACTTGGACGTCATCACTTGTGCATTTAATGGTTATGGTTGCATGTGTTCATTTTGAGTGCCCGAAATTCTCGACGGAACGCCCTATCTTTGAGCCTTTGGGCCCTGTCCTTAATGTGCCTTGTTTTGGATCAAAACTTGGTGCCTGGAACTTATGGTGACTTGTCGGCCACCACCAGAGGCTGTCGGCCATGGCCCTTGGTTGTCGGCGATTGGTGTGGTTGGTCAGCCACCAATCTCTTTTTCCAGATATTTGTTGATATTTGTTGACAGCTGTGCCAACTATTAGCACATTAAGCTGCATCTCCCTACAAGTGTATAGTAGAATGTTTCTAAGCTCAAGGGATGTTTATCTATAAATAGGGGGGTTCCTCTCCCATTTTTGAGGGTTAGAAAATTTAGAGCAAAAATCTCTCTCTCTCTCTTGATTTCTCTATCTCTCTCTCTTACAATTTTGTGCCTAATTGCATGTTTTCTCTACACTTTTGCACACACATCCTAAATCAAATCCTCTTACCTTTGAGCTGAGGTACTTGGGGTCTTCTTGGAGCTCTTGAAGTTGGTTTTAGCTTGGTTTTGAGCCTAGAATTTCCCTTTGCTTCAAGGGGTAGCTCCCTTGCCTTGTTTACTTTTTTTTGCAAGCTTGTTTTACCATCTTTTCTTACTATTTTGGGGCTGGTTTTGAACTGAGAAAAACTCTCTTTATTTGTTTATTTATTTTTATGGCCTAAAGTGCTGGATTGAGCCCATTTTTTAGTTAGGGAGTGGTTCACCCTTCTTGCTTATTAGTTTGTAAAGCTTTTGTGCCTTTATTCATCACTTTCAAATCAGATTTTTTGGCCCTTTTAACCACTGAATTTCAGAGGTTTTTCAGTGGCAAAAAATTTATTTTGAAGTCCAAAATTGGTGGGGTTAGCCTCCCCTCCTTGTGTCTTGTTTGCATGCTTAGTTAGCTTGGTGGGGTTAGCATGTTTTTCTAGCTTAACTTAGCTTAAGTTCAACATGTTTTAGCCTATAAAATAACCTATTTTAGCTCTGTTTTGGGCTGGTTAGTTCGTTTGAGTCTTGTTTTACATAGTTGTAGTGTAACCCCTTTCACTAGCTTAGTGTTTTAAGGCTTTAACCATCATTAGTTAGAGTTGATTGCATGTTTTAGTGCTTTTTCTACTTCATTTCAACACTTATAATCTCTGCAATCTCCCTCATTTCTTCACCTTTTGGTTTTGCTTTGAAAGTGGTTTCAAACCACTTGTTTGCCTAAGTGTGAAATGAAGGTGATACACCTAATGGTTTAATCCCTTAAGGGGTTCATTACCAATAGTGTGATGCCTCTTTCATGCCCAAAGCAACTTGGCTTTTGAGCCGTCCTTCCATTAGAGGACACTCACCAATGGACTTAATGGATTAATGAATGATTTGGTAATTAAAATGAGTAAACAAAATTGCCAAGTAAAAGAGGGAAGATAAGCATTCTTTGTGTTGCATTGCATGTGTTCAAATTGGACGTTAATTTGAACAGAAGGAAAAGGGAACATTTCATACTCAATAGTGATGAAATGTGTCACTTTCCTTGGTTTCCATTGCCCTTGATCATGCATGATAGGGTGATGGTCATTTTGAGTCTTGTTTTGCATTTATTAACTTGCACAATTAGTTTCACAAGCCATCGTGCAATGAAATTTCTTGATTGATGGTTTATGAACCAAAATTTGTTCCTCCTTTGATTTCCCCATGAAAAGGTGAGGCAAAGTGTGCAAAACAACCATTGAGAAATACACTGTTTTGTTTTGTTTTGCTCTTTGTTACAACAAGGAAGTTCAAACCAAGAGTGACCGAAAGCCACCACTAGTGGTCGACCGGCCACAAATGGTAGCCGACCGGCCACCATTGGTAGCCGTCCAGCCCCCCTGTCGGCCACCAATGAAATTTTCACAGTGTATTGGTAAGGTGGAGCAGAGGTGTTCTGGAAGTGGACAGCTTTGTTGGTGTTCATATGTGCAAACAGAGGCTTTCAACAGCAAGGCAGTGGCTTTTTGAGTGGAAAATCAAGCATGCATGCATCCCCCGCTTCCTTGGATTAGTTAATTAGTTTAATTAGCAATAGATCAAATATGTGTTGTAATTAATTAGTTGTAGCTAATTAAAAGTTGTAAATAATTAGTTAGTTTAACTAGTTATTTGATTTCGGTTTGTAATAATTAGTTAACTAGAATAGTTAATTAGTTTCGAGTTTTGTAATAATTAACTTAGCTTAATTAGCGTAGCTAGTTGGTTAGCTTATTCATTTGGACTCTCATTCATGAGAGAAAAATGCAATAAGTGTGCGTGTGTGCGTGTATGTCTTCCAACCCCACGTCTTTCTCCCTTTTATTTAATCGCTTTTGATGGTTAGATTAGGGACATGTTTTAATTAGCATATCGCATGCCTGTATCCATTCATCTTGTCTTGCATGCACCTAGTCTCGGCACATCATTCAAACTGCATTGTCATTTCAATATTTCTTTGAATACGTGTTTAATCACATGTTGTTCAAATCGATCATACACGATATTAGTAGCCGAGCCAATTGATTGCATATTGCATGTGTTGCATTAGGCATCTTGTATAGTTAGGATCATGCATCTTTCTAACTAGTTTCTGTTTTAGCTTGGAGTACTAGGTGTGTTTTTATGCTTTAACATACTTGCATGAATGTTAATGTTGTCATGATTAGCATGCTTTCTATGAGGCTATGTGCTAAATGTGAATGTTTCCATGATTAGCATGCTTGCCATGAGGCTATGTGCTTACTTACTAAAACTGCATGAATGCCTATGAATGAAGGTTTGTTGTTTGAATTGGAACGATTCAACGAATGTGCATTTTTAGCCCACTATGTTTGGTGGCAAATCATGTTTTAAGCCCACTATGTTTGGTGGCAAATCCGCAATCTTTAAGCCCACTTGAGGTAGTAAATTCAAACCATTTTCGCAAACAAACATGAATTGAGTTGTTCCAATTCTAGCAAAATAGTCTATACTTGCTTGTTCGCGTCACATAGTAAAGCTAGTTTAATAACCTGAATAAAAACACATAATGTTTATAAAAATTCATATCATGGATGGTTAGTAGAGGCCGATCTTTGATCGGGCAAGCGGGGGTGCTTAATTCATGACCTTCCCCTCTCGTACCCGAGTTCCTAACTCGAGGTAACTTTGGTGATGACGAACACGTCGCCTTCGGCATGAGTCTGGGTTTCTTAAATTTCTCCAAAACAAAAAATATTTAGGTGGCAACTCTGTATCTGGCAAAACAGTCCAATTTTAGCACTTTTTGATTCAAAATCAATTTTCCAAAATGATTTGCCATATTTGGACTCTTTGGCGTTTATCAATTTCACATTGCACTTGTGAGATTAGATTCAGAACCACATGAGTCCGAACTGTGAGGCCTTTCTTTCAAACCTTCCGAAAAGGGGGGCGCGAAAAAGGCGAGCCACAGTTTCTGGCTACTAAGTTGGGGACTTAGAGAACTTGACTCGAACTCATGATATGACTTTTTATCTACACTTATGTGTTTTTTTGCATTTGCATCGGTGCACCTAAGTCACAGTGTTTGCCATCTGCTATTCCTGAATGGATTGCCGGAGGCTCGCTTGGAAAGCTTGCGAAACAGGTAACCGGTTGCGAGCTCTGCCACGATGGGAACACAACCCTTGGATCTGGACTACCGCTGTACATTTTGATCCTCCTTTCACTTCTCAGTGTTAGGTGTGAGAGGTATATTTGGTAGTCTTGCTGAGGTACCCTTTTTTGACCATTTGACCTAGTTGCATATCGGAAACCATAGAGTCTGTTCCAAACTAGGACAAGTTGCTCACCTGAATTTAGGATTGTATGAAACAATTTGCTTGAGTAGTGAACCCTAGTTCCTGATGAAACTAGGACAGGGTAACCCTACCCCATCATAAGGGTGTTTTTTCCCTCGCTTGACTGTTATATGCTTTTAGAGTGAAACTCTATAGGAATGTATGTATCAGTCGCAAGTCTGGGTATCAGTTTTTGGGAGGCGGAATTCAGTTTTGAGCATGGTTCTACAGCTTTGATTACATCAGTGTACTGATTAGAATCTGAGCAGAGGTGCCGTGCGATTTCTGATTTTTGTTTTCTTTTTGCTTTATTGTTGTTTTTTTTTTTTTTTTTTTTGGAAGGTAGTTTTTCATCATTGCTTAAGACAATTTTGTTACCCTCCAAGCACTCTAGACCTGAGAAAGAAGGATTTGTAGATCCGGGGATCTTGTCAGGGGATAGCCAATGTCTGTTTCACTCCCACTAGTTACCAGACGGAGGAGGATTAGGCAGAACTCACCGATTCAGCAGTCACCTTTTACTTCACCTGCGCCCAGTCAGGCCCAGTCGTCTACTTCTACTCCAGAAAGAGAGTATTCATCAGTTTTGATAGCTCAACATCCCCCAGTCAGCATGGAAGATATACTTTGTCAGCTCCAGTAGACTATTGAGACTATGCAACTAGATGCTGCCTGCCAAGCTAAGACCACAGCCTGCCTAGCCGAGGTTGTTGCCCGCTAATCAGAAGTGATAGAAAGTCTTCAGCAACAGCAGCCACAACCGGCAGTAGCCTCTACATCCCATGCACTCCCAACGGGAATTTTGACACCCGGGGTCACAGTCAATGTCCAAGAGAATATGGGCATTTCGGCAGATCCGATCCTACCTCAGACCTCCAAGGCACCAATTTACCAAATGGAGGCACCGTTTGAATTCGAGGTTGGCCCCACTGCGTTGAAGGTCAACAAGCTAGAAAAGCTTTTCAAACGGGTGGATGGCGTGAATTCAATCCTCGATATTGAGGATGGATACACAGATTCCATAGTAACTCTGCCAGACAGATTTAAGATGCCGCACATAGACTGGTTTCACGGCTCCGGGGATCCCATGGTCCATCTTCAGCTATTCTCTAATATCCTACGACCAATGGGTCTCACTAGATTGCAGAAGTTGTCGCTTTTTGGCTGGACCCTGTCGGGTATAGTGGCCATTTTGTATGCCAAGCTTGAAGACTCTATGAAGAGAAATTGAGAGGAAATGGCCAAGGCCTTCATAGCGCAATACTCCTACAATACTCAGATCGAGGTCACTACTCGTGATCTCGAAGTAACACGCCAGGAGCCGAAGGAGGGCTTCTTGGATTTTGTGACCCGATGGAGGGCCAAGGCCTATATGATGACTATCAGGCTTTTTGAAAAGGACCATATCAGAATGTTGGTCCGTAACTTGCAAGGAAGATTATTACAGAAGATGATAGCCTTACCTTTGTTTACATTTGCTGAGCTCCATGAAATAGGGGTTTAAATTGAGGATGCGATGAAACAAGGGTTGATAGACCATGGGAAGGAATAGCCCAAGTGGCCCTTTACATGCAGCTCCAACGCAACTATGGGTGGTAGCACTCCTGCAAGGCCTTCGGATGTGAGCATGGTCACCACCACACCAAAAACTGCCACCTTTTTTGTCGATACATCCAATACAACCTCATAAGCCTTTAGCCATCAAGCCCGAAACCAAAGGGTCTTCACCCTACTCTACATGACTTTGTCCAAAGCTTTAGGGGTCCTAATCAAAAAGGGGCATCTTAAGCCATTAGAACAACGCCCACTACCCGATCCTCTCCCTCCGAAACGCAACCCGGCCAAATACTGTTCTTTTCACCAGTAGCATGGTCATGACACTGATCAATGCTTTAGAATATGCCATGAGATTCAAGATCTCACTGACAACAAAGTGATACCGCCTCTCCAAAAACCAAACGTCACTATAAATCCTCTCCCACCACATAATCAAGTCCCCCCACCTTGGCATATAAACCTCATCCATACACTGGCCGTCCTTATGACCCCAGTTTATACATCACCCCTTCCCACCTACCCAAGCTGGCGTTGTTCATCCCTGAGAGCACAGACTTGTGCATGATGAGCGCGTCTTCACTCCAACCCGAACCCGTGCTGGTGACAGTGGAAGATGAAGGGTGGTCAGCCTTGGTGGAGAATATCAGTCCGTTGCCCGAGAGCTTTAAGGACTTATCTGAAGGGACATACGACCCAAGCTGCTTTGTTGTGTCAATCAATGAAGCTAAGCCGGAAGTGATGTTGCTGACTGGGATGGGGGTCAGTGTAGTTTGAGAACATGGACCAAGTCAGAGATTAAATGATCTAGCCGACTAGGAGGAGGATATAGATAATTTGCAGTTCTTTGATGAGCAAGATCAATGGGATGTGCATATTGATTAGTTTGATCTGAACGGGTCAACAGACAATTCTAGGTGGCTAAGTGATGAACCCGATAGAGATGAGGGAATTGAATCAAAGCTGGAAGAATAAAAAGTGGGAACCGTTGCAATGGTCGGAATGACCAATGGAAAGTGTGAACTGCAGGAAAACAACAGTGAAGAATGATTGGCTCAGGAACTGGGCATCGTTAGTACCGTACATACAGAGCAAGAAGCCGTGCTGAAGCGGTTTGAACAAGAAAAGAGTGAAATCAATCAGAAAGTTGGGAAAGCCCAACACCCTGCAGGGGAGATTTGTGATGAGAAGGTAATCCGAGCAGAGTTGGACGAGTGCTTGTCGGCTGCTGAAGGGGTCTGGTGGGATGACGACGACCTACACTTGGCCCATACCGATGAGGATGGGGCGAAGGCCTTCCTGACAACACTTGGTATGTGGAAGAAGTCAACCACATGACAAGAAGTGGCCGATACTTTAAACCACTGCATCTGGACCAACCCGAGGCATCCGGGAAGGATAAAGAAATTGAGAAACAGAAGGAAAAACAGTTAGAGGAAGAAGCTGTGTTGAAACAGTTGAAGAAGATTCCAGCTGACATATCTATCTGGGTCTGCTTATGGCTTCGCGGGTGCACAGACAGGTTATACTGTCGGTGATGGATAAAGCTATGTTGTCCATCGACACTACCCCATAACAATTGGTGGGATTAGTCTTTCCGGGAGGTGCTGCGCCAACTTTGACCTTTTGAGACAAGGAATTGCCGCCAGAAGGCTCTACACACAACAAGCCTCTATGCATATCCATAGAGTGCCGAGAAAAGTGGATACCAGTGGTATTGGTCGACACCGGGTGAGCAATCAATGTATGTCCTTTTCGTATAACTTATGCGATTGGTCTGAAACTTGTTGATTTTGTCCCTGCAGCCCAGGTGATCCAGGCGTATGACAATACAAGCAGAGAGGTGATGGGGACAGTGCAGATTAGAGTACAAGTTGGCTGTAGACACCGCATTTTTGACCATCCACAAGACTTGGTTGAGCTTGCAGGGACATCTAGCCACAAATTCGATTGCTCGTCCAGTACTCGACTTTCGCGCCAGATCGTTATAGGTTTGAGCTTTCTAAACCCTGCATCCTTTCTGCCCCATTTTTGGACCATGTGTTTGTCCTTTCAGCATGATTCTCATAGTGCACTGCCGGCCAGGCATTTGTCCCTGCCTGCTACTGATGATGCCTGTCGGCCATCAGTGAGCCACTGCTGGCCACAACTGATGGCCGGCAGAACACTTTGTCTCAGCAGATTTCACTCCAGATCTTTTGAGCCAGCTGGTGTTCACTCATCTCTCCTCCATAGACGTGTATGAAGGGATGAGGCTCTTTTCAAGCTTGTTTAACAAGCTTTGCTTTGCATTCTTGTAAATAAGGAGAGGCCCCTCCTCTCTTACAGAGGTTCAACATATTTTGAGAAGATATATCTCTCTATATTTCTCATTCTCTTTCTATATTGCTGTTGGTTTGTGCCTTAAAGTCCATTTTCCTCTCACTTTTGCACTACAACACATAGTGATACACCACCATCTTTGAGCTGAGGTTCTTAGGAGTGTTACTCGTGCTCTGAAAGTTGGTTCTTGGCCTCAGAGGTTACTGGTTTCAAAGTTGAGCTTCAAGGGTGAGTGTATTCCCTATTTAAGCCTTTTTTTTGTATACCATTTTGGCCATCCTTGCATATTGTTTTAGGCTTTGTTTTCAACTGAAAAAAGTTATGTATTTAAGTGTTTTTGATGGTTGTTTAAGGCCTCTTTGGTGTTGAGGGTGTTCTACCCTCTTGTTTGCCTTGTTTGGCCTTGTTTTGTACCATGTCTTGAGGCCTTTGAGTTAGTCTTTGTTTGGCCTTTGTACCACTGAAATCTAGTGGATTTTCAGTGGTAGACATGTGATTTTGAGGTCTCAAATTAGAGGGGGGTGACCCCCTCTCTTCTTGTTTTGTTTGATTGTATTATTGGCCTATCAAATGAGCATGCACCTCTATACTTTTGAGGCTTAGTTTAGGCACTTTTTTTGTGAATTTTAGGACCTGCCTTAACTCTTTCCATGGATGGTTTGGTCACCTTGTGCATGCTTCTTGTATGTGTAGTGTAATCCCATTTGTAGCTCATCAAAGTAGCATGTCATTCTAGCTTGATTTGAGTCCATTTCGGCAAGTATTTGGTGTTATTTTGCCATGTTGTACCTCTATCTAAAGTTGGTTTGTTGACTTCTTGCATGCTTCACATACTTGTAGAGTAATCTTACATGCTTGCATAACATGCATCTTATGTGTGGACCACTATTCTTGCATGTTTTGGCTCCACTCAAAGGAGCATTCCCTCATGTTTTATCATGCTAGAGCTCGGTTTGGTATTGTTTTAGTCATGCATGCACTGTTTTGTATAGCCATGGTTCAATCTAGCTTGTTAGTTTTGTGCATCAAGTCCACTAGCATGCATTACTTGGACCATTTTCATGATTTGGCATCATTTGAAATGTTATTTCAGTGCATGTTTCATGCCCATTCACTTTCCTTTGTCATCCTTTCAATGCTTTGAGGAGTTGGTAGTTTAGGCCTTAAGATTGGGTCACTGTGCATGCCTCTATGCTTAGGTCTTTGGGATGCCGTCTAAGCAGGTTTTTGGGCTTATTTTATCATGCCATAACTCTGATTTTTATTGGTTAAGTCTTGCCATGTTTGGTTGTAATAGGTGTAGTGCAATCCCCCTTGTTGGCCTTACTTGCACCATGCTTTATGCCTTTCATGTTGACTTGTTTTGGCCTTGGTCCATGCATGCTTTAGATTCATTTTGGCATGATCTAGGACTGTTTTGGTTGTCCTTGGCCCTTTGGGGTTTGATTCATGTGGCCTTGTTACAAGCTCATTGGCTAGTCTTAAGCTTTGAACATCCAAGCATGCTATGCTTGCATTGTTTAGTTAATTTGGCATCAATTCACATGAGATTTCAGAGCTTACCTCATTGCCACATTATCATGATTGTCACACCTTGTTCATGTTTGAGAGTTGTGTCCTTATGCCTTAATTCTTGGGCCATTGCATGTGCATGCATTTTTCTCACTTTTCCTGTCATCAATTCATCATTTTGGCCACTGATTTGGGCACGATTGAGGTCTGTCCATTTTGGTTTAAGTCCATCTTTGCATATTGTTGCATGCTTGTCTTGCATGTTGTTGCGTGCTTGTTCCATTTTGTCATTGTCGCATGCTTGTCGCATTGCATGAGGTTAGCATGTTGTTTGCATGTCATGTTGTTTGCATGTTTTGCATTGTGTTCAATCGATTGTCGTATTGAACACGAGGAAGATTGGCTCATTTCATACTTGAAGTAATGAAATGAGCCAATCTCCCTTAGTCTCCATTCCCTTTGATTCCTCATGATAAGGAGATGGTCTTGGTGTCGTATTTGTCATGCATTTATTGAAAATTGCACGAGTTGGATCTTTGGCCATCATGCATCGAGATGCGTGATTGATGGTCTCGGATCTGATTATGCCTCTCCCTTGATGTTTTGAGGTGATATGGAGTGGCATAGTGCGTACATACCCTTGGGAGACCCTCCCTTTTCTCTATTTTGTGCTATGCTGCAGCTTGGTGTCACAGCACACCAGTGGCCGAAAGCCTCTTATTGTTGGCCGGCAGACCTTCATTCTTGGCCGGCAGTGCCTACTCTTGGCCGGCAGGGGGGTCAGCAGAAGCTCTTCATGGCCGGTAGGCCACTTGTGCACTCCTCAACAATGTTTTGGTGAGATCCAACAGCTAGTTCTCAAGGACACCCTGCAAACAGAGCCTCTTGAGAGCAACCAGAGCGCTTTTCGGGGTGGAAACCGAGCATGCATCCTCTTCTCCTTCAACCAAAGCTGGAACAGCTTAGTTTAAAGCTTTATTTGTTAATTAGCTTGAATTTGTAACTTGATTAATTTGTTTAATTAGTTACGAGTTTTGTAATAATTAATTAGCTGGGATAGTTAGTTAATTAGTTGGTTTGTATTATTCATTCGGACCGTCTGTCGAGAGGGCGAATTTTGTAATAAGTGTGCGTGCATGTGTGAATGTCTTCTAACCCCACGTCTTTCTCCCTTTTACTTACCTGCTTTTGATGGTTAGTTCTAGGTCATGTTTTGATTAGCATCCTTATGCTTCGCATGTTTGCATTCATTCATCTGCCTTGCATGCACCGGGCTCGGCGCATCATACTAACTGCATTGTATTTCAATTCCTATTTGAATACATGTATCAATTGTTGCATTTCACATGCCATTTTAGAATAGCCAAGCCTATCTTAGTCGCATTTTTGCATGTGTTGCATTAGGCATCTCAGCATATTTAGGATTCACGCATGATTTCTAATTTTCTTCTTTCTTTGGCTCGGAGCACACTGTGAGTGTTTATGCACTAGCATCTTGCATGAGTATGAGTGTTACCATGATAGCATGCTTGCTATGAGGCTAACTGCCTAAGTGTTTAACTGCCTAAATGCATGTGGGTGAAGATTGGATTGCTTGAATTGAAACAATTCATCAAAATGCGAGTTTTAAGCCCATTTGAGGGTGGCAAAATCCACGTCTTAGCCTACTTGCGAGTAGCACCTTCAAACCAATTTCAAACAAACAAACAAACATGAGATATTTTGTTCCAACTTAGGCAGTCTAGTTTATACTTGTATGCAGTGCGCATCACATAGTAATTCTATGTTAATACACCGGAATAAGAACGCATGTATTTTCAAAAACAATATATCATGTTAGTAAAGGCCGATCCTTTGATTGGGCGAGCGGGGGTGCTCATTGCATGACCTTCCCCTCTTGTACCCAAGTTTCTGAGCTGAGGCAACTTTGGTGATGACGGACACGTGGCCTTAGGCACAAGTCAAGGTTTACTAAATTTCTCAAAACAAAACATTTAGGTGGCAACTCTGTATCTGGAAAAGCAGTCCATGTTTGGCACTTCTTTATAAAAATCAGTTTTCCAAAACGATTTGTCGGATTTGGTCTCTTTGGTGATTCATTGGTCTTGCATTGCACTTTGCGAGATTAGATTCAGAACCATGACATTGAGTCCGAACTGTAGTAGTCCAATGAACATAACAGATTTTGCGCTCATTTCGCGGGTGGAGTCGGGACGTTCGGGCACGTCTACGTTGGCCCAGCTCAACAGGACATCAAGTTCCATGTCTTGGACGTTCCAGCCACTTTCAACTTACTACTTGGGCAACCTTGGTTATACCAAGTGAAAGCTGTCTCTTCCACCCTCCACCAGATGCCGAAGTACCCTCATGGGAAAAAGGTAGCTATAGTCTTTGGGAATTCATCTATACATTCTTCGCCAGAGGTCACAACACCTGTACTAGAGATCGTGCATGGCGAAGAGGATGTCTTTCTTTTGGGGTTTACCTTGGCTGAGGCCTGGGTAGTGCAGAACATCTTAGCTGTTGATGAGGGCTTGTATGTTAGTGCCCAATCTGTGTACTTCATAAACAAACTACAACATATGCCTAGAATGGGCTTAGGGAGAAGTGGCCGGAAGGGCATTACTGTGTTGGCCAATGTGCCACATAACCCACGTGCCTTTAGTCTAGGCTATACGCCCACCAAAGAGGACTGGGTGAGAAAAGGGAAAGAAATGGCTGAAAGAGCTAGAGCTAAGCAGACCGGGAAGCGCTACGAGCTTGTGCACTGACCAATTTGGGGAACCCTAAATGGCTATTTTGTTTGGGAGGGTGAAGACCTTCCATTCTGTGGTTTCCCTGAACCCTGGTTCAGCTTTGAAAAGCAACGGGTTCCCAGCTTTGAGATTTTCTTTGACTTGCAGCTGAAAGAGAGTGAAACGGAGGAACAAGCTGAACAAACTATTGAAGTTGCAAAGAGCGAAGAAAGTGAGTCCAACAACAATGAGCTTGAGATAGGGGCAACATTGGCATGTCTCCTTTCGGATCCTCAGATTGACTTAGAGAGCTTGAGGGATGACCTAACTGTTTCCATGATCGGAGACCAACTGGGTGCGAACCCTTCTAGGGGTATCTTGGATGCATCTGACGCACCATCCCTCACTTGGCAGTGGGAGGAGGACTACCTGTCTAGCAATTTTGAGTCAGGTAGTGAACTAGAATATGATTCCACAGAGTCTGTGGAGTCAGAATCAGATTCTGGTTCTTCTGAGTCTGGGTCTGGTATTCTTGGGGTCGATAACCTGGATGCCAAGGTTTTGTCCAGGTCATCTTTTTCCTTTTCCTTTGAGTCGGTTGTAACTGAGGAACTGGATGAGCTGGATCTTTTGAATGATAATGCTGCTACAGATTCTGAGTACTTCTCTGTGCCTCTTATTGCATTGATCAAGATTTTCAAAATTTTGATGAAAACGATGAGGAAAGAATTCCTCTAGTTTTGGAACATTTGATTAATCGAGAGGAGGAGAGGTTTGTAATACCCCTTGTTGATGAAATCATTCCAATTATTGTGGGTACTGAGAAGGATCCGCGTCTAGTCCAGATCGGGTCCACGTTGTCTTTGAAGGAGCATGAGCGCTTAGTGACTTTATTAAAAGATTTCAAAGATGTTTTTGCGTGGTCCAATAAAGACATACCTGGAATTGATCCTGAGATTGTACAGCATTGGATCCCTCTTGACCCCGAGGCCCAACCCATCAAACAGAAGTTGCGGAGAATATGCTCGGATTGGGCTTTGAAGATGAAGGAGAAGGTCACCTAGCAGATAGACACAAGGTTTTTGCTAGTATCTGAGTATTTAACTTGGTTGGCCAACATTGTTCCAGTGCCAAAGAAAGATGAAAGAATTCGGGTGTGTGTGGACTTTAGAGATTTGAATAGAGATAGTTCGAAGGACGACTTTCCTCTACCGCATATTGATGAATTGGTGGATTTCACCGCAGGCCATGCGTTGCTCTCCTTCATGGATGGATTTTTCAGGTATAACCAGATTCTGATGGCACCCAAGGATAGAGAGAAAACTGCCTTCACTACGCCATGGGGAACCTACTGCTATAGGGTGATGCCATTTGGGCCAAAGAATGCTGGGGCTACCTGTCACCAGGTTGCATCCACGATTCTGCATGACATGATCCATAAAGAGGTCAAGGTGTACGTAGATGACATGATTGTCAAGTCCAAGGAAAGAGAGGGCCACTACACCGCCTTGAAGAAATTCTTTCAACGAATCAGAGAATACCGGTTGAGGTTGAATCCACAGAAGTGTACCTTCGGTGTAACAGCAGGGAAAATGTTGGGTTTCTTGATCACATAGAGGGGCATCAAGGTAGATCCTTCCAAAATCAAGGCCATCCTAGAAATGCCACCACCAAGGATTGAAAAGGAGGTGTAAGGCTTTATGGGTAAAGTGCAATTCATAAGATGGTTTATTTCAAAATTAACCTTGACTTGTGAACCACTGTTTGGTGTCCTGAAGAAAGTAAAGAAATTCCGATGGTATGACCGATGTCAATTCGCTTTCGAGCAGATCAAGCAGAACCTTCAGAACCCGCCTGTGTTGTCGCCGCCAGAGCCGAGAAAGCCCCTGATTTTGTATCTGTCAGTAATGGACACAATGATGGGATGCATGCTGGCACAGGAATCTGAGGATAGGGTGGAGAGAGCCATTTATTACCTGAGCAAGAAAATACTGGATTATGAGACTCGCTACACTCCGCTGGAGAAAGCTTGTGTAGCCTTGGTATGGGCTACCAGGAAGTTAAGGCACTACCTGTTAGCTCACTCCGTAATTCTGGTTTCGAGATTAGATCCCATCAAATATCTCTTCGAGAAATCAGCATTTACGAGTAGGCTAGCCCGTTGGTTGTTCCTTCTCTCCGAATTTGATTTGAAGTATGTTACAAGCAAGTCTGTCAAAATGAGAGTGGTAGCTAAGTTCCTAGCAGATCACCCAGTGGAAGGGGATGAAGCAATAGAATACCTGTTCCCAAATAAAGCTATTCTACAAGTTGAGGAAGAGATTTGGACAATGTACTTTGACGGAGTATCTAACCAATACGGTTATGGAATACAGGTGTTGCTAATAGCACCCGACAATTCCCATATACCCTTAGCCTTCAAACTTCGGCTCAAAGTATCCAACAATGAAGCAAAATATGAGGCATGTATCACTAGTTTGGAAGCTGCCCTGGAACTAGGGGCAAAAAGGTTGGACGTCATTGGGGACTCGAACCTAGTTGTGTCTCAAGCAAAAGGAGATTAGAAGGTCAAAAAAGAAAAGATGAAGATCTACTACCAAACCCTGGACATTCTGATTCCTAGGTTTGAGAAGCTGACCTTTACGCATCTACTAAGAGAGAACAATAGGTTCGCTGACGCCTTATCAACCCTATCTTC
Source organism: Camellia granthamiana (assembly GCA_036172215.1). Classification (NCBI taxonomy): domain Eukaryota; kingdom Viridiplantae; phylum Streptophyta; class Magnoliopsida; order Ericales; family Theaceae; genus Camellia; species Camellia granthamiana. The sequence goes on from CM069912.1 coordinate 34,260,394, forward strand.
TATGATAGACATCCCTTTTAGAGTCCGGATTCGTCCGATCATTATTGATCAGAGATATATGTCGGCCTACGAGTCTATCGCCGCAATAGATAAAGTACAAGATCAAAACCCTTGGTTTTATGATATCTGAAACTTCTTGGAAAAGGAGGTTTATCCCCCAGGGGCGAATGCCAAAGATAAGAGGGCAATACGACAGATGGCTATTCAATTTATCATCTACAGAGAAAAACTGTATAAGAGATGTCATCTGGGAATGCACAAGTTGTGTGTCGACGCAGAGGAGTCAAAGCGTTTAATGGAGGCCATCCATGGGAGAGAGTGCGGAGTACATATGAATGGAGTAATGCTAGCCGAAAGATTCTCAGGCAAAGTTACTACTGGTCTACCATGAAGGAGGATTGTATCGGTTTTGTTTGGCGATGCCACAAATGCCAAATTCAGGCCAATCGCATGAACATCCCGCCATCGAAGCTATACAACATGACTTCACCATGACCTTTCTCAATCTGGGGAATCGACGTCATTAGCGCAATCACACCGAAAGGGTCAAATGGGCATGAGTACATTTTGGTGGCAATTGATTATTTCACAAAATGGGTGAAAGCTCAGTCTTATGCAGTGTTGAAGGCAGCACATGTGGCTAAGTTCATCCGCAACAACATCATTTGCCGTTACGGAGTCCTAAACAAGATCATTTCAGATAATGGCACCCATTTCAAGAAAGAAGTGATCGACTTGTTAGAGAAATACAACGTGGCTTTTCATAAGTCATCCACATACCGGCCACGAACCAACGGAGTTGTTGAAGCTGCCAGCAAGAACATCAAGCACATTTTGCAGAAAATGGTTGAGACCTACAGGGATTGGCCAGACAAGTTGCCATTTGCACTCTGGGGTATAGGACTTCAATTTGGACGTCTACTGGGGTAACTATACTCTCTTGTTTAATGGATGGAAGTTGTTATGCCGATCAAAATAGAAGTTTCATCGTTGCGAGTTATGGCTGAAAGTCAAATAGTAGAGGCGGATTGGCAACAGAGCAGGTTCGAAGAACTGATGCTATTCGATGAGAGAAGGCTGAAAGCATTGTACCATGTTCAGGGTTATTAACATAGGATTGCCAGGGCTTTTAACAAGAAGGTTAAGTCTCGGAATCTTAAAGAAGGGGATTTGGTGCTAAAAGACAATCGAGCTCCCATCCATGACCCTAGGGGCAAGTTCGGACCCAATTGGACTGGCCCTTACATTATCAAAACTATTAGGTCAGGTGGAGCTGTTATTCTTATGGACCTGGATGGCCTAGAATTTTCCTAACCAATCAACATGGACAAGTTGAAGAAATATTATCCCTGAGAGGCTCGCTAGGCCGGAAACCCGGAAGGGCGACCTAGGCAAAAGTTAGAGCACAAAAATTAGAAACAAATAAAAACTGAGCTCGCAAGGTTGAAAACTCAGAAGGGCGGCGTTGGCAAAGTTGGAGTGCAAAAGGAGAGCGTTAATACTAGAGTGAGCCCGAACCAAACTACATAAGGTCTAATTCCCATCTATGGGATACGTAGGCAACTTCATCCTGAAGTTGGGCCGTAAACACCTCCAACGCAACTGTCCTATCCATGTGTTGATCAGGTTATCCTTGTTTTTTTTTATTTTATTTAATAGTTCGGTTATGATCTTTATTCTGAGAACTGGTCTAGTGCTGAGTAGTGCCATTTAGAAGGAGTAATTCTCCATTTTTGGATTCGGGATTGTACATCTCATGGATAGATTATGTGCATGTCAAGTTGTGATCCTTATCGAAAATGGTTTTGAAAAGTTTTGATAAAAGTTGATTTTTGTTCAAATTAATCCTTTACAAACTTAGACCATTTTTGGACCAAAAGGAAAGTTCTCAGTGCTCACAACTTCAATTTCATTGATTTCAATACAAAGTTCTCCAACTCTCGATACAAATCAAAGTTGCTTTTATTACATGCATAAAACTTGAAAAGTAAGATCAAAGCAGTAAATTTGGGACATAGCTGAGTTAGGTGTTCCTGCGTCCCCCGCTTATACTTGCGGAAGGTTCTGATGCTAAAGTAGGCCCAGATTGCGCCTCATCTTCAAGCCAAGTCAAGCACTCGCCAAAAAGTGTGCAGTTGAAACTAGCGGCAGGAGCCAGAAGCACTCTTGTCCTCCAAGTAGTGGGGTACCTAGCCAAATGTGGGCCTTGGATAAGGAATGATGCTGGGTATTCTACCCCTACTCTGGGCAAGTCTGATCATGTCCAAACTGACGCTTGAACCGGAATGAAAATAGAATATATAGTGAGTCAAGCCAATTAGTTGAATGATAGATTGCCGAGCCATGCTATAGCTCATCTTGGTTAGATCAAGCTAGGGGCAACGCCAAGCAATGTCAACATCAAACCTGTTGCATATCCAGTGGCACCACCATCCTTCATTCGGAAAATCAACTAGCTGTTGGCGGAAAAAGTATGCTCAGGCTGAGTATGCAGGGCAAGAGTCCACTACCTTTAGCTTGTCCATAAGCCATATCTACGGTGGGATGAAGGAAAAGAGAGATTAAAGAATAGAGAGATATGCGCTGAGAGAAAAAGTGAGAAAAGGACTTTGAGAGAAAAACAGAGCATAAGTACCGAGAGATGTGAGAAAAACATATTAGAAACGGTGGGAAACATTACCTGAAGAAGTAGTGGACTTCTTGCGAATTTGGTTGTTTCTCACCGATGAAAGGCGTCTAAGCCCATCAAAGTCTTAGCCAACGCCAAACCAATGCAACTCTTGCCCTCTTTCAAACCTTGTGCTACTTCAACTAGCCGGATGCAAGACCTGCCGAAACTATGGGCAAGAAGAAACTGTGCTAGCATACATAAACAAAGGGCGTGTTGCCGAAAACCCTGCCAAAGAAGATCGCCTTGGTCACCGGCGTCAGAAAATCGATGAATCAAACTAGGGATGTCTAGCTCTCCATTGTGAACCAAGGATCGGGCCTTGTGTAGAGTAAGCCCACACATCCATCCCAAAGCTTGGATGCGACCAAAACGGGGCTGAGGTAAGATTTCCTCATCGCACTGGGACTTCATTAGCACTTGAAATTCTTTCATTGTCCGGCATATCTCTTGTCCACTAAAGCTAAAGATGTGCGTAATCGGGTTCCATCATCTAGCCGCGACGTGAAGAAACGAAAAATAAAGCAGAGAATGACTCTGCGAGAATAGTGCATTTATGTCGAAATCCCGAAAATTCAGCTTTTCAGAGCCATCTAAAGTTGCAATCTAATTCGAGAGTTTTTCGGCAAAGAATGGCTCCATGTGTGACGAATTTGCAGCTAAAATGAAGAAACTACGAGGTCCAAACCTTTTGTAGAAGACAAGGCAGTGAATGGAAGCCATGTGTCAACATTCTGGAGGTTCCTCGCATTGATGGCCGAGATACCACTTTGGTGGCCGACATACCACTTTGGTGGCTGACCGGCCACCACTGATGGCCGACTGCCTCTATTCATGGCCGACATCCTCCCACTCTAGCCTGCTGTCCTTCTTGTGCTAGAAAGTGCTTGTAGCATGAGCCTTATTCGGTTCTTTGTGTGTTTTGGAGTCTTTTTTTGAGTCCTTTTAGCGTTAGAATGTTTGTTGAGGTTTGTTTGTTTTGTTTTGTTTATTGAGTTGTATTTGTCTTGTTTTGCTCATCGAGTTGTATTCAAGTTGTTTTGTTGTTTATCGAGTTGTCTTGTCTGGTTTATCGAAATTGTTGCTATTTTGATTATCGAGTTGTATGTTCTGTTTAGAATTTCAGTTGTTGGTCGGTTCGTTACCTGATTAAGACTATTGTGGCAATGCAAGTGTTCACGTTTCATTATCAAATTCAATCTAATTTTCATGGGATGTGATGCTCATGATGCAAAATACAACACTTTCTCAAATGAAAACTGGTTTTCATTCGGATCATAGTTGTTTTTACAAAAGTGTAGTACAAGTTTTTTTTCTTTTTTTTTTTTAAAAATGCAAATAAAACTCATCTGAAGCTGTACAATGTGCTAACACTACTAACAAAAAGAAACTAAGCAAAAATACAAAAATCAGCACTGGTCACCTCAGGATCGAGAAGCCCTCTTCGTCCTCTTCCTTGGACGAGAAAATTCTGTGGTACTGTCTCCATCAGCGCCACTATCTGAATTAGGATCAGAGTCTAAGCCGGAGCCATCTCCACTCTCCACCTCAGAGCCCTCCTTAGCATCAGCACTCCTACTCTCAGAACCCGAGCCAGCGTCATCGTCTCCACTCTCGGATGACTTAGCATGCTGACTCATTGCCTCCTCGGTCTCGCTAGTCTCAGCCTCATCATCGCTCAGAATGGGCTCTGAAAGGCCACTCCCATCTCGGGTGCCCCTGGCTTTGCTTCGGTTGCATGCCGGAACCTGTCTCTCTCTCCTTCCTGTTGCTGAAGGAGGCATCGCTGGTGCAGGTGCTGCAGCTGCCCCCGGTCCTATCGGCATGGGTGGGACCTGAAAAGATAGTTGTCATATGTCATCCATAGTATGTGTATCAAATGCAAGTATGGTGTGCAGAATGAGTATATGCAGAAGTCACGTACAATGTATGAATGCAGTTTGGAAGTGCAGTGTTTCAGATGCAGTTGTAACACGTCCGCGGGGGACCTCGCTACAGTTCAGACTCCCTTTTCTGTTGTTGCAGTTCTAAATCTGAACCAAAGAGTCCAACTCTGGCAAATCGTTTTGAGAAAACAGATTTTGAAAAGAAGTGCCAAACATGGACTGCTTTGCCAGATACAGAGTCGCCACCTAAATATTTTTTTAATGGGAGAATTTAGGAAACCCTGACTCGGTGCCAAAGGCCACGTGTCCGTCATCACCAAAGTTGCCTCAGCTCGGGAGCTTGGGTACGATCGGGGAAGGTCAGCAATGAGCACCCCCTCTCGCCCGATCCGAAGATCAGCCTCTACTAACCGTGATATCCATTTTTGAAAACTTTATGTGTTCTTATTCCGATTAATTAGCTAGCATTTACTACGTGACGCGCACAGCAAAACAAGTATAGACTAGATCGCCTAATTTGGAACAAAACATTGCATATCCGTTTGTTTGGAAAACGCTTTGGAATTTGCTACTCGCAAGTAGGCTAAAACACGGATTTCAATGAGCTATTCCAACTCAAACAATCCAACCTCCACCCACAGGCATTCAAGCAGTTTATCTCATATAAGCACTTAGCCACATGGTAAGGATACTGTCATGGTAGCATTCACACACATGCGGTATGCTAAAGCATGAAAATACTTACATCGTACTCCGTGCCAAAACAATAAACTAGTTAGCAAACATGCATGGTCCTAGTTCATGTTAAGTGACTAATGCATCGCATGCAAGGATGTAATCTAGACAGACTCGACTAATCCTAAAGTGGCATGTGAAATGCAGTCAATTAATGCATGTATTCAAGTTAGATTTGAAATACCAGTGCAGTTAGCATGATGTACCGAGCCTAGTGCATGTGAGACAAATGTATGGATGCACACATGCAGTCATACTGTATGCTAAAGTAAACATGACCTAGTACTAACCATCATAAGAAGGTAAGTAAAAGGGAGAAAGAAGTGGGGATTGGAAGACATACACACACTCACCCACACTTATTACAAATTAATTAACTGCGCAAGCTAATTAAATATTACTGATTACCTAATTAGTTAACAACTAACTAACCTAGGAAAAACAGTAAATCGCCTCGGGAAGAGAGCCCCATGCAATGCATGCTCGGGTCCTGCTCGGAAGCGCACTGCCATACATAGACTGCCTCTGTTTTCCCTGCTCTGCCCCTCTGAAGACTGCCAAAGTCTCAGAAATGCTTCCCTGGACACTGGGGGTCACCACCGGCTGAGTAGGATGGCCACCGGCCGCAGGATGTGATCATCGGCTGAGAATGAATCCATCGGCCACCAATTGTTTGCCGGTCGGCACTCTGTGTAGTCGATCGGCAGAAAGTTCCTGCAAAAACCTGTTTGACAGCAGCAGAGGACAGAATCTTGTATGGCAATGCAATTCAAGCCATGTATGCACCAACCAAGCTCCTTATCATGTGTATGACTCAAAGGGACATGGTCCTTGGTTCTCGGACCACCAATCGAGCATTTCCATGCATGATGGCCCAAAGAACCAAGTTGTGCATTTCTTGATATCAAATGCAATGCAAACAAACAATCAAAGGGCCCAATTCCTATCACTAGATCAAGGAACAAGGCATGCATGCAAGATGGAGTGCAACCTAGGCATGTAAACTAGCATGCAATGTGATCATGAGGGCAAGCATGCAAGCATAAGCATGGAATGCAAGCATGCAAACATGTGATATGGACAATGCACAAACATGCAACAACATGTTAAGTGGCTAAAGGAGAGAGTACATGCCAAATGTATTACAACCTAAGCATGCAACAACATATCATGCAACAACATATCATGCAACTCAAGCAATGCAACAAAATGCAATTTCACATGGCATGCAACACAAGGTGCAATGGAGCAAATATGTGATGACATGCAAGGCATGCATGCAACACAAGCTAAGGGAGGGACTTACACATGAGTTAGGAAGCTCTAAATAGACCTAAAACAGTGGCCAAAGTACCCAAAAATGGAGGCTAAACACACATACACACATGCACATGTTAAGGCCTAACACTTAGGCATAAACAAGCAACCTTTAAGTGCACTTAAAAGAGGCATAGCATGGACAAATGGCATGCAAGGTAAGCTCTGAAAATCATGCTAGAACATGGTGCCAAACCAAGCAAACAAATTAAGCTATGCATGCAACATTGTCCAAAACTCAAAGCAAGCTAAAAGGGGTATTGAACTACCCTTAGCAAGACAAACATGGCATGCCATGAACAACTAAAAATAGATTTTTAGCATGTTAAAGCGAAGCCAAAAGACTACTTAGATGGCATCTAAGTGGCTCAAGTATAAAAGCATGTACAATGGCCAAAGCATGGAGCATACAAGACAAGCTTTCAAAGCTTCAAAGAGGCATCCAAGGCAAGCATACAAGCATGTCAAAGGGACTGAAATAACATGTTGGGTGGTTCTAAACCACTAAAATAATGCAAGCAAAGCATGCTACACATTCACATACTTGAAGCATACAAGCTAGAATACAAAGGAGCTATACTAAGCATGCCAAGATCGACCCAAACAACTATGGACAGACCTTAAACATGGCAAAATAAGCACAAAAGCTTCACAAAGCTAAGCCTAGAACAAGCTAGAACAAAGGCTTACAACCTAAGGCATGTTAAGGCAACAAAGAGGCATTACATGGCATATATGCAAGGCATGCATGGTGTACCAAAACCAACACATAACAATGTTATATCATGGCAATATAAGCACAAAATACAGCCATGGCATGATCAACAAACATCCAAACATAAGGCTCCCTCAAGAGGCCAAAATGGGTCCTTTTCAAGGACAACAAGGAGAGGGGGTGGCCCTCTCCTTCTTGGGACTTCAAGGCACCATCCTTACCACTAAAATCCCTCAAGATTTCAGTGCTGAGGAGGCCCAAACACCAAAGTCTCGGAGCTCACTCAAAATGGCACAAAATGAGGCCTCTCAAGGCTTAAGAGGGGTCAAACACCTCCAAACCACAAAACACTCTAAACAAACTATTTAGAGGGCCTAAAAAAAGAACTTTTTTATGTTATATACTAAACACAAAAACAGGTCTAAGATAGTCAAAAGTACAATGTAAAAAAAGGGTAAAAAGGACTAGTTTCTTACCATTGAAGACTACCTTCACAAATGAGGATCTTGTTGCCTCCTTAAGCTCAAATCCAGCCAAGAACACCAAGAACAAGCCTCAGGTCCCTCAACAATCAAGAGAAGGTGTAAGACTATGTGTTTGTGTGCAATAGTATGGACAAAAGCACCTAGAACACAAAAGGAAGAAAAAGAGAGATAGAATAGCTACAATTATCTAACTCTAGAACCAGAGCTCTCCTCTGTGTTTCCCTCACCAAAGTCTCTAACCTTTCTAACCCTAAAGCAAGGGAGAGGAGGGCTCCTCTTATAGAGGAGCCAATCTTGTAAAGCTCACAAGGTAAGCTAACAAGAGGGCCATCCCTCCATACACGTGTATGGAGGGGAACAAAAATGCAATCCAACTGGATTAAAATATCTACAAAAGCAGATGAACAGTAGTCGGCCAGCCAAAAGTGTCATTTTGACAAAATTAACTGCCGACCAGCAACAAAGAGTGCCGACCGGCAATATACATTGCCGATGGCAACAAAACACCAGCCGGTGGCCTCTAGCCACAGCTGGTGATGTGTGGGGATGCCTCACAAGGCATTCCCTGCCCCTCCAAGGCAAAATACAAGTGTATGGTGCAAAACCAGACACAAAACGGTCGAGTTCAGAGATCCTGAGGCAAGGCGCGAAGCTGAGACCTCCGGGAACTCCAAACGAACACAAACATGGATGATCACCGGGTGTTCAAATGGTGACGTCCAAGTCTTGAGGACGGTCAAAAATGGGGTGTCTACAGCAGTGTATTAGTGAAGTATGGGGAAGTTTTCAGTTGAAATGACAGCTTCAGTGTGTCAGTGGAAATTTGATGACTGGAATGTAAGAAAACTAAAGAAATGACCTGACTGTCGTGGAAGCCGAGCAGTGCCTTCTTCCTCAGTATCATGCCCTCGAATGAGGCTAATAGCTCCAGCAGATCCTCGGTGTATTCTGGGGTGCCTGCAAATGCATTGGGAATGATCAATGTCCAGAAGGAACAAATATAAGAAAGAGATGGGAAAACTGAAAATGTGGTACATATCGGGGGTGCATCATGAGCTCTGACGTATCAATGCCCCACTGCGTCAGGCTCAATCGAAATCTAATATGCCTCTTCAGTATACTACCAATAGTTGAGAGTAGTAGCTAGCTCTGGCCAACCGGTCCTCTGCCCTACTTGAGAAGCCCCTCTCCCTCGAGCCCTGGCTACCCTCGTCGCTCTAGGCCCCACCCTCGCAGCAGGGGCTCTAGCCCCCTCACCTCAATGAACACCGGTTAGAGGTGGCATAAGGTGTGTCTGAATGAAGACCGTATAATCGCCCTCGACTCGAAAGTATTCTGCTTCCAAGCCCACCATGAACTGGATAAACCCGTCAACAGATAGGCTATCTGCTGACCTCATGGACTCTGGCGACGTCATCAGTATGAACGGAGCAGGCAGACCCAGAGACTGATGCACGACTCTCTCACCTAGGTACCAGGCTCGGCAAACCGGACCCTCAAGTAGAATACGATAGCGCGAAATGCCCAAGGCCACAGTGTACCGGCCTCAAACCTTATTGGTATCATAGTCCATGGCTACCATGTGATCTGCAAATAGAAGATGAATAGATTATTAGCCGTCGTTAGTTACCAATATGTGAATCAGAATAGATGTAGAGAAAAAAATGATGACCGTGTCTTAGGTTACCTCATGGGCAACTACGGTGTCAAAGTAATGTCTAAAGAAAATGAAAGGCTCACGAGTCCTATAGCGAAGCTGGCCATTGTACACCCGCGAATAGGGGACCGTCAATAGAACCTCCACTGTAGGCTCTGGGGCAAAAGTCGTGAAGTATGCATACACCCATAGTTGTGGAGAAAGCGCTGTGATATGTAATCAATACAATTTGAACAGATATAGAAAATGCAAAGCTGAAAGCATACAGTGCATGAACAGATATAAAAAATGCAAACCAGAAAGTACATGAGTTGAACAGATGTAAAGCAAGAAATGCTGAATAGAAAATGCAAAGTGTAAAGAGGGAACTGAGAAGTGTACCTCACAGGCTCGCCAGTAGCCTCCAATCAAGTATCCACTCCCGCGGGAGGTCGAGCTCATATAGCCGTATAGAGTGGTGAGGCCGACCCCGCCCCAATCATAGAAACTCACTGGGGGAAGGACCACCAGTGCGTTCAGCAAGTATAACCCTATGGTGTTTGCCCTGTTCGCAAACAGGGTGGTACTGAGGAGGAACATTAGAAAACCCCGAGTGTACTGCTCTATCTCTTATACTGTCTTTGGCTCAGTTCCCCGGAACTGCTCCTCGAACCAACTGTATCTGACCATAGCTATTCGGAATAAAGGTGGGCGCGCCCCCAGTAGCTCAATCCAGGCAGCCTTCCACTCCCCCATATCAGGATTGAGAGGAATCGGATCACCCCCTACGCCTAGGCTTGTGATCATGGCGAAGTCGTAAGGAGTCATCGTCATCTGCCCGGCAGTGGAGAGATTGAGAGAGTTGGTGGTGTCCTACCATCTCCCCACTAGCACTTCGAAAAGTGGGCTGCTCGCTATGACTCGTGCCAATCCATAGCAGAATAGGCCGAAGCCAGCCTCGTCAACAATGTTGCGCACTCTTGCAGGAAGCTCATCATACCAATCTGTAGCCATCGTGGCCCCATAGCCCTTGTATGCACGAGAGTCACCTTATGGCAGAGGACAGGTGAACCATTGTAAATACAAGCAGATGAAAAGGTAGTGTAAAACCAATGTAGTGGCAGTGATAAAAGTACAGTCAGATGAGAGACAGCGCAAGAAATGCAAGTAAAGAACATCAGATGTGCAAATGAATAGAGTTTGTACCTCAATGGCAATCGCTGAAAGATGGAAATCTAGCTCCCTCAGTAGGAGATCCGCTGGCGCGTCAGTAACAAAATCAGTGAAGTGCCTAATGCCTCCAGCAGGCAGAATATGCGTCCGAGGATGATACCTTGCTGGATCCAATGGCCTCACTGCCAGTGGTAATGGCTCCGGCTCTGGTTCCTCCTCAAAATCAAACTCCGCCTCGAACTCTGCCTCTGGAGGAGCTCCATCATGTTATATGACGTCTGCCTTCTGGAATATGGGTGAAGAGTCAATGAACAGTGAAGAAAATGGAGAAAATAGGGTAAACTTTGAAAAAGTCAAACCCTAGGAAAGAGAAAAGGGAAGAAAAAGTAAAAGCTTGGGAAAAGGCATCAAACTCGAGAGAAACTCGAGGGGAACAAGCCTCAAGTGGTGAAACTCCAAGAAAAATGCCGAAATCAAATTTCAATCAGTTCAAAACAGAGTAAACTAAGAGGGTTTAGCGAAGAAAATGTGTGGGGTGTTAGAAAATGCATATAAAGCTCGGATCTAGATAGAAGGAAGGTCTAGAGAGAGAGAGAGAAAGGGTGGAATTTCGAACATGGAGGTGAGTGGAAATGAGGTCCCATGACCTATACTTAAAGACCTAAGGCGAAAAGACCGTTTTGGCCCCGATCTGCCGTCGGTGGCCAACAATTCTTAGGGGTGGCCAACAGGTGGCCGACATCCCTCCCTAGTGGTCGTCCAGTGCCCAATGCTTCTATTTGGTGTTTTGATGCTGTGATTGTCCCTGTTTCCCGAGAGGTGCAAGGGAAGGTCACTATTGAGCTCAAATTCTCTCTGCGGAAGCCCAAAATTGTGTTTTTGGTGATCGTTGTTCGTCACTTGTTGAACGAGGTGTATCCTTTTTGCATGTCGCAACTCTTCCGAGAGGTAAATCAGAAGGTTACTATTGAACTTGTTTCGTTAGAATACACTTTCATTCTTACATAGACTATGCATTCCTGCATTACGTATGTAGAACGTGCATTTCACATATGCTGTTGCACAGCATACGTATTTCAATCGCGCATGGAGCATGCATTTTGTACTTTGCATAGAAGATGCTGTCAATATTTTGCATAGAACATGCATTTGGTGTTTAGCATAGAACATGATGTTGATCGCGCATGGAACATGCATTTTGTACTTAGCATAGAACATGCATTCAATACTTTGCGTAGAACGTGCCTTCATGTAGCATTGTGCCTCCATTGTTTACTTTGCATAGAACATGCACCCTGAATATGTTGTACTTGTTGAGTTTTTCTTACACAGGCACGATATTGTATGTATGGTTTATTCAGCAGAGCCAACGTAGTCAAATGATATTGTATGTATGGCCCGTTCAGAGGGGTTCTAGGTGAAGTCATTCGTGTCCTTCGGATCACATCCTTTTACTCACTCTCCTCACGCATGAGGCGCGTTAGGATTACTCCTTTTGGTTAAAAGCATTTGGGTGCGTCTCGATGTTTATACCATTCGTTTTGGTTAAAAGCATTCGGGTGCGTCTCGGTATTTACACCACTCCTTTTAGTCAAAAGCATTCGGGTGCGTCCCGATTTTTACACCACTCCTTTTGGCTAAAAGCATTCGGGTGTGTCCCGGTGTTTACACCACTCCTTTTGGTTAAAAGCATTCGGGTGCGTCCCGGTGTTTACACCACTCCTTTTGGTTAAAAGCATTTGGGTGCATCCCGGTGTTTACACCACTCCCTTTGGTTAAGAGCATTCGGGTGCGTCTTGTTGTTTACACCACTCCTTTTGGTTAAAAAAACATTCGGGTGCGTCCTGGTGTTTACACCATCTCTTTCCCTCCTCTCGTGTGCAACACATTTGGATCTCGGTTGAGACCTCGGGTGCGCCAGACGGTCGCTCTTCGCCTTTCATGCAAGTCGCATAGTAAAGTTTGCATAATTTTCTTACATCCTTTCTGCATGAAATGTTGTTTGGTTCGTAATTCCCACGTGTGACATGTTTACTTACTTTTGTGTTTGATGTTGTTATACCTTGTTTCGGTTTGTTTGAATGTGGCATTTTCATTGCATAGCGTTTGCTTTTAAATGTTTCATTACAACGTCATTGCATGATCATAAGTTATGTTCCTGCATCATGCATATCACTTGCATCTTGCCCTAGAACTACGCAGGTTTGATTCCTTGCAAAGGGATATGTAGGCAGCCTACAGGCGCAACCGTGTTTGTCTTGCTTATTTGTTTGTCCAAGTCTTCCGCCTTGTCAAAATGGATCGTCTCTGGGCTTTGACATTCACTCCTGTCATTTCATGACTTCCGAGTTCTGTCAAGGAGTGACAATTGTAGACACTTCATTTTTGGCCGTCTTCAAGACTTGGACGTCATCATTTGTGCATTTGGTGATTATGGTTGCATGTGTTTGTTTTGAGTGCCCGAAGTCCTCAGCGGAATGCCCTGTCTTTGAGCCTTTGGACCTTGTCCTTTCTGTGCCTTCTTTTGGATCAAAACTTGGTGCCTGGAACTTGTGGTCACTTGTCAGCCACCACCAGAGGCTGTAGGCCATGGCCCTTGGTTGTCAGCCACCAGTGGTGGTCGGCGGCCACCAGTCTTTCTTTCCAAATATTTGTTTATATTTGTTGACAGCTGTGCCAACTGTTAGCACATTGAGCTGCATCTCCCTACACGTGTATGGTAGGATGTTTCTAAGCTCAAGGCATGTTTTTCTATAAATAGGGGGGGTTCCTCCCCCATTCTTGAGGGTTAGAAAATTTAGAGCAAAAATCTCTCTCTCTCTCTCTATAGATTTCTCTCCCTCTCTTACAATTTTGTGCCTAATTGCTTGTTTTCTATACACTTTTGCACACACATCCTAAATCAATTCCTCTTACCTTTGAGCTAAGGTTACTTGGGGTCTTCTTGGAGCTCTTGAAGTTGGTTTTAGCTTGGTTTTGTGCCTAGAATTGCCCTTTGCTTCAAGAGGTAGTTTCCTTGCCTTGTTTACTTTGTTTTGTAAGCTTGCTTTACCATCTTTTCTTACTGTTTTGGAGCTGGTTTTGAACTGAGAAAAACTCTGTTTTTATTTTTTATTTTTTTATTTTATGGCCTAAAGTGTTGGATTAAGCCCATTTTTTAGTTAGGCAGTGGTTTACCCTTATTGCTTATTAGTCTGTAAAGCTTTTGTGCCTTTATTCATCACTTTCAAATCAACTTTTTTAGACCTTATAACCACTGAATTTCAAAGGTTTTCAGTGGCAAAAAACTTATTTTGAAGTCCAAAATTGGAGGGGTTAACCTCCCCTCCTTGTGTCTTGTTTGCATGCCTAGTTAGCTTCACATGTTAGCATGTTTTTCTAGCTTAACTTAGCTCAAGTTCAGCATGTTTTAGCCTATGAAATAAACTATTTTAGCACTGTTTTGGGCTGGTTAGTTCGTTTGAGTCTCGTTTTGCATAGTTGTAGTGTAACCCCTTTCACTAGCTTAGTGTTTTAAGGCTTTAACCATCATTGGTTTGGGTTGATTGCATATTTTAGTGCTTTTTCTACTTCATTTCAGCACTAATAATCTCTGCAATCTCCCTCATTTCTTCATCTTTTGGTTTTGCTTTGAAAGTGGTTTCAAACCACTTGTTTGCCTAAGTGTGAAATAGAGGTGATACACCTAATGGTTTAATCCCTTAGGGGGTTCTTTACCAACCGTGTGATGCCTTTTTCATACCCAAAGCAACTTGGGGTTTGAGCCCTCCTTCCATTAGAGGACACTCACCAATGGACTTAATGGATTAATGAATGATTTGGTAATTAAAATGAGTAAACAAAATTGGCAAGTAAAAGAGGCAAGACATGCATTCTTTGTGTTGCATTGCATGTGTTCAAATCGGACATTAATTTGAAAACAAGGAAAATGGAACATTTCATACTCAATAGTGATGAAATGTGCCACTTTTCTTGGTCTCCGTTGCCCTTGATCATGCATGATAGGGTGATGTTTTGAGTCTTGTTTTGCATTTATTAACTTGTACAATTGGTTTCACAAGCCATTATGCAATGAAATTGCTTGATTGATGGTTTATGAACCAAATTTTGTCCCTCCTTTGATTTCCCCATGAAAAGCAGAGGCAAAGTGTGCAAACAACCCTTGAGAAATACATTGTTTTGCTCTTTGTTGCAGCAAGGAAGTTCAAACCAGGAGTGACCAACAGCCACCACCAGTGGCTGACCGGCCACAAATGGTAGCCGACCAGCCACCATTGGTAGCCGATCGGCCACCATTGGTAGCCGTCCAGCCCCCTGTCGGCCACCAATGAAATTTACACAGTGTATTGGTAAGGTGGAGCAGTGGTGTTCTGGAAGTGGACAGCTTTGTTGGTGTTCATATGTGCAAACAGAGGCTTTCAATAGCAAGGCAGTGGCTTTTTGGATTGAAAATCAAGCATGCATGCATCCCTCACTTCCCTGGATTAGCTAATTAGTTTAATTAGCAATAGATCAAATATGTGTTGTAATTAATTAGTTGTAGCTAATTAAAAGTTGTAAATAATTAGTTAGTTTAACTAGTTATTTGATTTCGGTTTGTAATAATTAGTTAACTAGAATAGTTAATTAGTTTCGAGTTTTGTAATAATTAACTTAGCTTAATTAGCGTAGCTAGTTGGTTAGCTTATTCATTCGGACTCTCCTTCGTGAGAGAAAAATGTAATAAGTGTGCATGTGTGCGTGTATGTCTTCCAACTCCACGTCTTTCTCCCTTTTATTTAATCGCTTTTGATGGTTAAATTAGGGACATGTTTTAATTAGCATATTGCATGCTTGTATCAATTCATCTTGTCTTGCATGTACCAAGGCTCGACACATCATTCAAACTGCATTGTCATTTCAATATTTCTTTGAATACGTGTTTAATCGCATGTTGTTCAAATCGATCATATGCGATATTAGTAGCCGAGACAATTAATTGCATATTGCATGTGTTGCATTAGGCATCTTGTATAGTTAGGATCATGCATCTTTCTAACTAGTTTCTGTTTTAGCTTGGAGTACTAGGTGAGTTTTTATGCTTTAGCATACTTGCATGAATGTGAATGTTGTCATGATTAGCATGCTTGCTATGAGGCTATGTGCTAAATGTGAATGTTTCCATGATTAGCATGCTTGCCATGAGGCTATGTGTTTACTTACAGAAACTACATGAATGCATGTGGATGAAGGCTTGTTGTTTGAATTGGAACGATTCAACGAATGTGCGTTTTAAGCCCACTATGTTTGGTGGCAAATCCACAATCTTTAAGCCCACTTGAGGTGGCAAATTCAAACCATTTTTGCAAACAAACATGAATTGAGTTGTTCTAATTCTAGCAAACTAGTCTATACTTGCTTGTGCGCATCACATAGTAAAGCTAGTTTAATAACCGGAATAAGAACACATAATGTTTATAAAAAATTCATATCATGGTTAGTAGAGGCCGATCTTTGATCGGGCGAGCAGGGATGCTTAATTCATGACCTTTCCCTCTCGTACCCAAGTTCCTGAGCCGAGGCAACTTTGGTGATGACGGACACGTGACCTTCGGCACGAGTCAGGGTTTCCTAAATTTCCTAAAACAAAAAATATTTAGGTGGCGACTCTATATCTGGCAAAGAAGTCTAATTTTGGTATTTTTTGATTCAAAATCAATTTTCCAAAACGATTTGCCAGATTTGAACTCTTTGGTGTTTATCAGTTTCACATTGCACTTGTGAGATTAGATTTAGAACCACGGGAGTCCGAACTGTGAGGCCTTTCTTTTAAACCTTTCAAAAATGGGGCACGAAAAAGGCGAGTCACAGTTTCTGGGGTATAGAGCCACGACAGCAAGAGATTGGTATGATGAGCTCCCTGCTGGGGTCCATGACATCATCGACGAGACCGGCTTTCACCTTTTTTGCTCCGGCCTGACAAGGGTCATTGCGAACCATCCTCTTCTAGAGTGCTTGTGGAGAGGTGGTGGGACACCACCAACTCCTTCCACTTCTCTACTGCCGTGGAGATGACGATGACTCCCTACGACTTGCCATGATCACGGGCTTAGGAGTAGAGGGTGATCTGATCCCCTTTGACACCGAGATGGGGAGTAGGAGGCCATCTAGATCGACCTGCTGGGAGCGCGCCCACCATTGTTCCAGCCAGCGATGGTGAGGTACAGTTGGTTTGCCGAGCAGTTCCGAGAGAGAGAGCTCGAGACATTAAAGAAGATGGAGCAGTATGCCAGAGGCTTCCTGATGTTTTCCCTCGATACCACCTTATTTTCGAATAGGTGGAACATTGTGGGTTTATATCTGTTGAGTGCTCTGGTGACTCTTCCCCGGTTATGCTTCTACGACTGAGGCGGAGCTGGCCTCACCACCTTGTACGACTATATGAGCTCTACCTCCCGCCTGAGGGGAAAGCTGATCGGAGGCTACTGGCGAGCCTGGGAGGTATGCATTTTAGTTCCCTTTTTGCACTTTACGCTTTCTGCTTTATGTTTTCTGCTTTATATTTGTTCAACACCTGTGCATTCTGCTTTGGACTTTCTGCATCTGTTCATACCCTGTGCTTTCTGCTTTACACTTTCTACATCTATTCATACATTGTGCTTTCTGTTTTGCAGTTTATGCATCTATTCATACCATGTTGATCACATATCACTACATTTTCCTTGTAGTTGTGGATTTATGCATATCTCCCAGTCCTCGCCCCAGAGCCCATGGAGGAGCTTCCCACGATAGATCCTTACTCGAGGCGATATGACGGTCGATGCCAGTGCCGGAGTCCTGAGTCCTTCGCCTTCTTCTGTTACTACTTTGACACTGTGGCCGCCCACGAGGTAATTCGAAACACAATCATTTTTGCTTTTAAAACCGTTATGATTCACATTTTAGCAGCTGAAGGCAACTAACAATCTGTACACTCTCTATTTGCAGCTCATGTAGCAGCCTTGGGCCATGATGCCGGCCGGGGTACGGGACCAGTACACTGGAGCGTGGGCCACATCACACTTTTGGATCCTTCTGGAGGGCCCAGTTTGCCAGGCCTGGTTCTTGAGTGAGAGATTTTTTCGCCAGACCGTGGGCTTGCCGGATCCAGTCATTCCGATGCCACCTCCAGAATCTATGAGGTCAATGAACAGCCTTTCTGTCGATGCGGTCATGCAGTTCATGGTAGGCTTGGATGCTGATTACTTTAGAGACGAGGACGACTACACGACCTTTATTCAGACCCACCTTATGCCACCTCTGACAGGCGCTCACAGAGGTGAGGGGGCGAGGGCTCCTGCGACAGGTGAGGCGACTTGGGCCCATGCTAGAGGAGCTCCCCCTACGGAGCAGAGCATCTTTTGGCCAGAGCTTCCCACCTCACTCACATACTGGTGGCATACTGGGGTTGCTTACCAGATCCCAATCGAGTTGGCCGAGGCTGGACACAAGCTTGTCGGAGTTCGGGGTTCGTCTCAGGTATGGACCATACTTTACGATTTGCACCCCACATTTTCATTTCAGATATGTTCATTCCAGACATTTATCATTTAAATACATCTGCAGGTATCTCTAGAGTATACGAGGAGTGCTCTCAAGCTGATAGCTTCTCTGATGGGCATGGTGCAGATGAGGAAGATGTTGCTTGGTCTCCATGGTATCCCGGTAATTTCCTTCAGTTTGCGCTTCATGCTATCATCCTTCCACTGATACACTGGCATTTCAACTATAGTCTTTCCCAAACTGTACTGACACACTATATCTTATACACTGCATTGGCACACTGTACTCACATTATATCCATACTGTATTTGATTTCTACATGACACTTATTCTGACACACACATTGTCGTTGATATGTTGACAACTGTCTCTTCAGATTCCATCTGCATCGATAGCAACAGTACTAGCACTGACAGCACCTTCTCCAGCAACAGAGAGGAGAGAGAGACATGCTCCAGCTCATGGTCGAGGTGCGAGACGCAGTCGAGGCAGAGATAGGGGTGCTCGAGGCCATAGCAGTCCTTCAGAGCCCATCTTGAGCGATGACGATGCTGAGACCAATGACTCTAAGGAGGTAGTGAGTCGGCATTCAGAGTCGTCCGAGAGCAGAGACGATGACACTGGCTCGGGGACTGAGATCGGAGGTGACGCCGAGGCAGACTCTGGGGCAGGGAGTGGAGAAGACGCTGAGGAGGACTCTAAGGCAGAGAGTGGAGACGATGACGGTTCGGGTTTAGAGTCTGATTCTGACAGTGGTGCCGATGGAGATAGTGCCCCTGAGTCCTCCCCTTCGAGGAAGAGGACAAAGAGGGCCTCTCAGGCCTAGGGCCTCTCAGGCCTGAGGGCACTGGCGCTGATTTTTGTACTTTTGCTTAGTTTATTTTTTGTTTGGTAGTATTAACACATTGTATAGCTTCAGGTATGTTTTTTTTGAAACTTGTACACCTCTTTTGCAAAAACCATGATCGGAATAAAACATCGCAGTTTTTATGAAAAGTGTTGTCATTTTTGCATCATGAGCACCATATTTGCATGAAATAGACATAGAATCGAAGTCGTAAACGAAAACTGAACACTTGTATTGGCACGACGTTCTTAATCAGGTAATGAACCGACCAACAACCAAAATACAAGATACAAAAATACAACTTGATAAATAAAGGAAAAACAACTCAAATACAAATAAACAAACATGCAAAAACCAAAAAGACTCAAAATAAGACTTTAAAACACACAAAGATCAAAACAAAACACATGCTTCCAGCACTACCCAGCACACAAGTGGATGGCAGATCAAAAAATAAGGCTGCCGGCCAAGGGAGGTGGGGCAGGCCACCAGTGTAAAGAATCTCTAGATTGTTGATAGCTAGCTTCCACTCACAGCCTTATCTTCTACAAAAGGTTCAGCTTCGTGATTTCTCTCCAAAACTTCATTTCAGCTACAATTTCTTCCACAAATGGAGCCATTTTTTGCCCAAAAACTCACGGATTGGATAGCTACTTTAGACAGTATGAAAAAGGTAAATTTTGTGGTTTCCACATAAATGCACTTTTTCTGTTGAGCCGAACTCCACTTTGTTATCCGTTCCTCCATGCTGCGGCTCGATGATGGAACCCAATTACACACGTCTTTCCCATTGGGGGATAAGAAATATGTCTGACAATTAAAGAATTTCAGGCATTGATGGAATCCCAGTACGATGAGGAAATCATGCCTGAGCCCCGTTTTGGCCAAGCCCAAGCTTTGCAAAGGATGTGTGGGCTCACTCTGCACGAGGCTCGATCTTTGGCCCACAACAGAGAGCTGGACATTCCCAGCTTGATTCATCGATTTTCCGACATTGGTGATCGGCGCAACCTTCTCTGGCAAAGTTTTCGGCAACATGTCCTCTGCTTATGTATGCTTGCACATTTCCTTCTTGCCTCTAGTTTCGGCGGATCCAACATTCGGTTGATCGAAGTGGCCCAAGGTCTGAAAGAAGGAAAGAGTTGCATTGGTTTGGCACTGACTGAGACTTTGATGGGCTTAGACGCCTTTCACCGATGAGAGACTACTAGATTCGCAGGGAGTCCACTACTTCTTCAGGTATTGTTTCCCACCCTTTCTCATATGTGTTTCTTACATCACTCAACACTCATGCTCTATTTTTCTCTCAAAGCCCTTTTCTCACTTTTCTCTCAACATACATCTCTCTATTCTTTAATCGCTCTTTTCTTTCATCCCTCCCCAGGTGTGGCTTATGGATAAGCTGAAGGTAGTGGACTCTTGCCCTGAGTACTCAGCTTGAGGTTATTTCTTCTACCACCAACTAGTGGATTTTCCCAACGAGGGGTGGTGGTGCAGCTAGATGTGCCGCAGGTCTGCTGCTGACATAGCTTGGCATTGCCTCTAGCTTAATCCGACCGAGATGAGTTACAGCATGGCTCGATAACCTAGCATACAGTTGATCGAACTGATGAATTGCATGATTTACTTTCCCTTCCGATTTAGACGCCAGTTTAGGCATGATTAGACCTGCCCAGAGGAGGGGGTAGAGTACCCGATTTCATTTCCCATCCGTGGTTCATACTTGGCTAGGTACCTCACTGCTTAGAGGATGAAAGAGCTTCTAGCCCCTGCCCCTAGTTTCAATTGCGCCCTTTCTGGCGAGTGTTTGGCTTGGCTCGAGGATGACGTACAAACCGGGCCCATTTTGGCTTCAAAAGCTTCCACAAGCACGAGCCGGGGACGTAGGAGCACCTAACTCATCTATGCCCCTAGTTTATTGCTTTGACCCTTTCTTTTGAAGTTTTTTTTATGTAATAAAAGCAACTTTGATTTGTATCAGAGAATTGGAGAAGTATATGTTGAAATCAATGAAATTAAAGTTGTAAGCATTAAATTTTTTTCTTTTGTTCCAAAAATGGTCTAAGTTGTAAAAAGCAAAATTTGAGCAAAATCAACTTTTATCAAAACTTTTCAAAACCATTTTCAAAAAGGATCACCACTTGACACACACAAAATCAATCCTCAAGATGTACAGCCCCGAATCAAAAGATCACAAACTACCCTTTGAATGAACAACACTATTCTGTATTGTAACCAATTCTTCTTTTCAGAATGAAGATCATAACCAAACTCTTAGATAATGGACAAACAGAAATGACCCAATCAGACACATGGACAGGATAGTTGAGTTGGGGGTGATTGCAGCCGAACTTTAAGATGAAGTTGCCCACATATCCCAAAGATGGGAATCAGGCCTTACGTAGTTCGGTTCAGGTTCACTCGAGTATTAACTCTCTCCTTTTGCGCTCTAACTTTTGCCAAAGTTTCCCTTTAGGGTTTTCAACCTTACGAGCTCAGTTTTTCTTTATTTCTAATTTTTCATTTTTTCCTAGATCGCCCTTCCGGGTTTTTGGCCTAGCGAGCTTATCAGGGATAGTATTTCTTCAACTTGTCCATGTTGATCAGTTGTGAAATTCCAGGCCATCCAGGTCCATGACAATAATAGCTCTACTCGACCAGATAGTTTTGATGATGTAAGGACTAGTCCAATTAGGTCTGAACTTGCCCTTAGGGTCATGGACGGGAGCTCGATTGTCTTTCAATACCATATCTCCCTCCTTGAGATTCTGGGTCTTAACTTTCTTGTTAAAAGCCCTGGCAATCCTACATTGGTGGCCCTGAACATGATACAATGCTTTCAACATTCTCTCATCAAACAGCATCAGCTCCTCAAACCTGCTCTGTTGCTAGGCTGCCTCTACTATCTGATTCTTAGCCACAACTCGCAGCGACGGGACTTCTATTTCAATTGGAAAAACAACTTCCATCCCATAAACAAGAGAATAAGGAGTTGCCCCTGTAGACATCCGGGTTGAAGTTCTATAGCCCCAGAGTGCGAATGACAATTTATCTGGCCAGTCCCTGTAGGTCTCAACCATTTTCTGCAAGATGTTCTTGATGTTCTTGTTGGCGGCTTCAACAGCTCCATTGGTTTGTGGCCTATATGTATATAACTTATGAAAAGCCACATTGTATTTCTCAAACAAGTCTATCACCTCTTTCTTGAAGTGGGAGCCATTATCTAATATAATCTCGTTTGGGACTCCGTAGCGGCAAAAGATATTATTTTTGATGAACTTAGCCACATGCGATGCTTTCAACACTGTATAGGACAGAGCTTCCACCCACTTTGTAAAGTAATCAAATGCCACCAAGATGTATTCATGCCCATTCGACCCTTTTGGTGTGACATCCCCGATGACATCGATTTCCCAGACCGAGAAAGGCCATGGCGAAGTCATGTTGTACAGTTTTGACGATGGGATATTCATGCGATTCGCATGAATTTGGTATTTATGGCATTGCCGAACAAAGCCAATATAATCCTTCTTCATAGTAGACCAGTAGTAACCTTGCCTGAGAATCTTCCGGGCTAGCATCACTCCGTTCATGTGCGCTCAGCACTCTCCTCCATGGACAGCTTCCATCAAGCGCTTTGATTCCTCTTCTTCGACACACAACTTGTGCTTTCCCAGATGACCTCTTTTGTACAGTTTATCTCCGCGGATGATAAATTCGACATCTATTCTTCGTATTCCCCTTTTATCCTTGGCATTTGGCCCTGGTGGATAAATCTCATTTTCCAAGAAGTTCTAAATATCGTAGTACCAAAGGTTTTTGTCTTGCGCTTCATCTATTGCGGCGATGGTTTCATATGCCGGTTTGTATTTCTACTTAATCATAATCAGACGCATCTGGACTCTGAGTGGGATGTCTACCATAGAAGATAGAGTTGCTAAAGCATCAGCGAACCTGTTGTTCTCTCCTAATAGATGCATGAAAGTCATTTTTTCAAACCTAGGAATCAGAACGTCCAGGGTCTAGTGATAAGCCTTCATCTTTTTTTCTTTGACTTTCCAGTCTCCATTTTCTTGAGAAACAACTAAGTTTGAGTCCCCGATAACATCCAACCTTTTTGCTCGTAGTTCTAGGGAGGCTTCTAAACCAGCAATACGCGCTTTATATTCTGCTTCATTATTAGATACCTTGAACCGGAGTTTGAAGGCTAAAGGTATATGGGAGTCATCGGGTGCTATCAGCAACACACTGATCCCATAATCGTACTGATTGGATGCTCCGTCAAAGTACATCATCCAAGTCTCCTCCTCAACTTGCAAAATGGCAACATGGTATTCTGCCGCTTCATCCCCTTCTACTGGGTGATCTGCCAAGAACTCTGCTACAACTCTTTCCTTGACCAACTTGGGCGTGACATATTTGAGATCAAATTCGGAGAGGAGAAGCAACCAACGGGCTAGCCTACCCATAAGCGCTAGTTTCTCAAAGAGATATTTGATGGGATCTAATCTCGAAACCAGGATTACGGAGTGAGCTAACAAGTAGTGCCTCAACTTCCTGGT
The DNA here is from genome assembly GCA_036172215.1 of Camellia granthamiana. Taxonomy (NCBI): domain Eukaryota; kingdom Viridiplantae; phylum Streptophyta; class Magnoliopsida; order Ericales; family Theaceae; genus Camellia; species Camellia granthamiana. Next base: position 34,283,939 of record CM069912.1, read on the forward strand.
AGCCCATATCAAGGCTTGGCAATCTTTCTCCAACGGAGTATAGCGGGTCTCGCAATCCATCATTTTCTTGCTCAAGTAATAGATGGCTTTCTCTACCCTATCTTTAGATTCCTGAGCAAGCATGCATCCCATAGTCCTATTTGTCACTGACAGGTACAGAATCAAGGGCTTTCTCGGCTCTAGCGGCGACAACACAGGCGGATTCTGGATGTACTGTTTAACCTGGTCAAAGGTGAATTGACATTGATCATCCCAACGAAATTTCTTCCCTTTCTTCTGGAGACCAAAAAGTGGCTCACAAGTTAAGGTTAATTAGGAAATAAACCGGCTTATGAATTGCATTTTACCTAGAAAGCCTTGCACCTCCTTTTCAGTCCTTGGTGGTGGCATTTCTATGATGGCCTTGATTTTGGAAGGATCTACTTCAATGCCCCTCTATGAGATCAAAAAGCATCGCATTTTCCTTACTATTATCTGAAAGTACATTTCTGCTGATTCAACCTCAGTCTATAATCTTTAATCCGTTGAAAGAATTTCTCCAAGGTAGTGTAGTAGCCCTCTCTTTCTTTGGAGTTGACAATCATGTTGTCCACGTACACCTCGACCTTTTTGTGGATCATATCATGCATAATGGTGGTTGCAACCCTTTGATAAGTAGCTCCGACATTCTTCAGCCCAAACGGCATAACCCGGTAGCAGTAGGTACCTGTGGGGAAGTGGTTTGGAAATACTCTTCAGATCTTGGGAGACGCCAATGATCCTCAGCTAGTCACCTGAAAAGACACGAACACTCCCGTTGGGGGTGCAGGAATTAGCACTCCGATGGACAAGTCAGTCCTTACACTCAAGATAGCTTGTCTTCTAAGTTTAAGCAAAGTGATTATTACATACCTTTCTAAGTCCGTTGTTCCTGTATTTATACCTATTTCTTTTGGGCCTTGAAGCCAGGGCCTACTTTTTAATCATTGTCCTTTCTCTTATTCGGCTCCAAGGGTCTACACTTATTTGGCCCATATATTATATTCGGCCCCCTATTCTCACAGGATACAGCCGATTAATATCACCCTTCTAAAGTACGCACCTTCTGACTTTGCCATTTATTCGGCTCCCACAATTGCCTCCCGAACTCCCCATTGACGGTAGTTAATGGCGTGTTTGGTTTCGAATTTGAAAAGTTAAAATAGGTCAAGCGGCTTCACGTACCCCAATATAGATGTCAGAATGCGCACACCTTTTCGGTCATCATTACACTTTCCCGCCTCATTCATGCGTCTCTCACATTTATTACAATTTGAAACTTCAGTCCTTTCGAGTGCATATTTCGTCGAGTATTCGAGACTCTTGGACCGCCAGCAGGTATCCCTTCTCTGACTCGCATTTTCTGCAACTCTTCTCCGTCTATCCTTGTCCCATTTGCTCCTCGTCAGTCTTCTTCTCTTTTCTTTACATTCCTACTTTCTGTTTGTTATTTTAATTTCGGCGAACCCTTGAATCCCTACGAAAATGGCTAAACACTTGAAAGACCTCCTTTCTGAGGGTCGTATTTCCAGATTCCGGCGACACTTTTCCATCCCTGACAATGTCCACTTATCTCTTGTAACGGACAGTACTCTTGATATGGAGAGGGAGGATCAAAATACGTTTATCTTCCCTCTCTTATCCATTGCGGAGGGCGGACTCCGTTTTCCCCTACATCCATTACTTAGGGTTGTCCTTCGCTATTGGAGTCTGATTCCTTCTCAACCCAATGTAAATTTCTTTCGAATCATCATGGGGGTTATAGAGTTGAACTGACGCCTTAGGATCAACCTTGGCATTCCGGCCATTCGGCACTGCTACGCTTTAGCCAAATCTTCCGGTCGGCTAGGGCGATACTTTCTCAAGGCCAAGGACACTGACCATCACTTGATAACCATGCTTGCCAGTTCTGGTAAGAGAGTTGACGATGTAATGGTCAATGTCCGAGGTAATTGGGAGTTCGGTGAAGGCGAAGACTGCCTAGACCCTATTCCCAGATGGAAGGGTGATCCAGGTTGCCATGTAATGCCCTGTGTTTGTTGATCTGTCTTTTATTTTGCTTTTTTCCCCTAATCACCCCTTGTCTTTTGCAGGCAATAAATTGAAGAAGATTCTTACTTCAACCGACGATACAGTCCTTGAGGAAATTAAGACTGCACTTAGATACTTCGGCCGCCCAAACGTACAAAAGTAAGGGAGAGCTGCTCACATACTCCTTTGATGCGAGCCTACTTATACTACATTCTTGGCCGCGGACGGCATTCCAATTCCATCCTGTGATCAATACCTTTCGGCTCTTATCTTTCCCAACTTCAAGAGCCTTAGGCAAATTGGTCTCAAAGCTTCCGATTCGGGGCAAGACGTGGAGCCGGTGGTAGAGGTAGTTGCCGAACCAGCCAGATAGGTCGCTGAGGAGGCCGAAGAGGTCGATGAGGCCCTACGCTCGGCGTTTGAGGCTGCCGGACTTAACCAGCCTTCCTCACCGTCCACTTCGGGTCTGGCACAGTTTTCTTTTGGAGATATTTTTGCAAATTTGGGAGACCTACCCGGTGATTTTTTCAAAGGTATGGCTGGGGAAAACCTTACGCAGATAGCGCGAAAGAAAAATGCCGAGCGAATGGCTGCTCGAAAGAAGGCCGAGGCCACCCTTTCTGAAACCACCTTGATTAAAACTTTCGTACCTGTTATTGAAGAGATGGTTCAGGTTGCTGCGGCCGAAACGGAGAAAGAGGTTGAACAACAGGCCATTGAAGAATGCCTGATTCTGAAGGAGTGGGGAAAAAAGCGTAGTGCCGAGGGAGAGGCTGGTTCAGAAATTAGCCCTGCTGACACACGACCTCGTTTAGAAGAGTCAGACGTGGTTGCTCCTTTTATTGTTCAGCAAAAGATGAAAGATACGCCGATTTCCTCTGACGCTTCAGCCATTGAGGATCCAGTCGTAGCGTTGAGCCTGGCGGCTTCAATTTCCTTGTCGACTGACAACGCAGCCTTTTGTGCCGTGCCGGATATTATGGCTGTAGCCCTATCTGCGCAGTCGGCCCTCCTGGTAGGTGACCATCTCAAATTCTCTTGAATTTGTTATCATTAAGGTATCTGACAATCCTAACTTCTTTTGCAGACGGTCGGCAGGATCGCCGACTTAGGCCGCCGCCTGCATGATACCCTTGGCAGGATTGACCGTTTGTAAATAGAAGTGAACAGTCAAAAGAGTAGGGCCGAGTTTGAAGTGATGAGAGCTGCAATAGAGGGTGCACGAGCCGAAGCAGAGAAGCAGGGGGCTCGCGCTGCTGAACAGCTCCGCTCTGACGCTGAGGATAGGGCGAATGCGAGCGAAGAATCGCTCAAGTTAGCCAATGAGGCGCTTGCTGAGGTGGAGGTTCAGTTAGAGGAGCTCAAGGCGGCCAAGGAAAAAGCCGACTCTGAGGCTTCTGCGGCATTTGAGGCAGGAAAAAGCGCCGCCTTCACGGAATATGTAGATGAAGTCCCCAAATTCGAGAATCGGGGATTCAAACATGGGTGGCTCAAAGCCCTTGCTGCCACTGGAGTTACATTGGCCTTGCCAATTCCCTACGAGCAAGTGGACGTTGAGCCACTTGAATCTAACCCCAAGGATTGATCTGGGAGACATTTCAATTTTATTAAGTATTTTTAATTCCGATGTAAGTTTTTGTTTGGTAGACTTTTGTTGGTTCAAGGTAGTTTTCATGTATAAATTGGTTACTATCTGTGCTCAATTTATTAATGAAAATTTCCTTGTCATTTCACTACTACTTGTACACAGTTCATGAAGTTATGTTAATGAAGAATTTTTTTCCTTTCACTACTTTGAATAAAATCATTATTGTGTTTGAGCTTTCAGAGATTGAATATCCTATGACAATATTGATTTATCATTCATATGCCGAATATTTCGTGGGCATTCAAGCCGAATAGGTTGGTGGAATTGCCCTGGCACCAGGTGGTTCATGATCATTCGGACGCCGGATGACACGAACTTGAAATCTTGGGGTAGATTTCATGGGCCGGCTGGGGCACTTATGCTGAGTAGATTAGAATCTTGAAGAATCGATTCATGAGCCGGTTGGGGCACTTGAGCCAAATAGATTGATGAATCTGCCCTTGCCCCAGGTGGTTCATGATCATTCAGATGCCGGATGAAATGACCTTAAGAATTTTAAAGAATCGATTCATGAGCCGGCTGGGGCACTAGAGCCGAATAGATTGATGAATCTGCCCTTGCCCCCAGGTGGTTCATGATCATTCGGACGCCGGATGACACGAACTTGAAATCTCGGAGTAGATTTCATGGGCTGGCTGGAGCACTCAAGCCGAATAGATTAGAATCTTAAAGAATCGATTCATGAGCCAGCTGGGGCACTTGATCCAAATAGATTGATGAGTTTGCCCTTGCCCTAGGTGGTTCATGATCATTCAGACGCCGGATGAGACGACCTTAAGAATTTTGAAGAATCAATTCATGAGCCGGCTGGGGTACTTGAGCCGAATAGATTGATGAATCTGCCCTTGCCCCAGGTGGTTCATGATCATTCAGACGCCGGATGAGACGGCCTTAAGAATTTTGAAGAATCGATTCATGAGCCGGCTGGGGCACTTGAGCCGAATAGATTGATGAATCTGCCCTTGCCCCAGGTGGTTCATGATCATTCGGATGCCGGATGACACGAACTTGAAATCTCGGGGTAGATTTCATGGGCCGGCTGGGGCATTCAAGCCGAATAGAATAGAATCCTGAAGAATCGATTCATGTGCCGGCTGGGGCACTTGAGCCGAATAAATTGATGAATCTGCCCTTGCCCTAGGTGGTTCATGATCATTCAGATGCTGGATGAGATGACCTTAAGAATTTTGAAGAATCGATCCATGAGGCCGGCTGGGGCACTTGAGCCGAATATATTGATGCCTTATTTTGGCTCACGAACATTATACACTGAATGGGCACATGAATTCTGCCCTTGCCCCACGAGGGTTGACTCAATCGGCGCCAGGCAATTGAGGTTTTCACAGTTAATGAGATTGCCTCGAGGGTGCTACCCCTGTAGGGGATAAATGAACGAAGGTATAACTTTTATGAGCTTAGTAAACAACTGACTCCAGCTCTTTGCGGAGGATTTAACGTGTGAATGTCAAACAGACTCTTCTTTAACAGCAGAGGGGAAGCGAAGATGCTAGCTGAGCTGAGCGGAGACAGGAACCGAGGTGGTGAACCTTTGTGCACAGGAAGTAGGAGTTCTACGGATCGAGAGAGATGTCAGTCTCCTCAACGTCGAAGCAGGTCGCCCAGGCAGGACAAGCAGTCGTCGGTCAAATCTCCGTAACCCCGGGTCGGGAGGGGATCCGACGCGAATCCGTGCCCATTGAGCTTTGCGGTCTTTGTGGGGAATAGACCCATGACAGAAGCGGACTTGATCATTCGAGACCCAAATGTAGCGGTCGAGTTCGCTCGACAAATTTTTCCTCCTGAGGTTCAACAGTCAATGGTAGGTCGACAAGACTACGAAGTATTTCATGAAGGCATTCACAGGGCGATGAAGGGGCTTTATACTGCCTACGAAATCGGCATGCGACTGCGCGCTGCCCCCCGAGAAATGGAGAAGAAGGAGGAACGTATTCGAAGTTTGGAGGCTCACACGGAGGCGGCTGAGCGTGAGTTAAGGAAGGCCAAGGCAGTCCAAGCACAACCTGCCGGGCAGGGAAACCCAATCGTGAAAGAAAGGGTCACCCAGCAGCTCATCAGTACCGCGCTCGCCGATCGTGATACGGCGAGTATATTCACAATGGAGTCTGCAAAGGGGAGGGCCTATGAAAAGGTTTTCATGATGGCCGAAAAGTTGGAATCGAAAAGACCAAGGAAAAGCTTACTGAAGAGGTTTGCCGATGTAAAAATCGTGGATTTAGGCATGGTTGGATCAAGGCATCTCAAGCTGCGGAAGCTCTTCGAGCGTCGGGCATTGATTCGGCATCACCACTTATCCTCAATAAACATTTTCCATTTTCTGCTTTTGAAGTCAAGAAGAGTGAGGATGAGGGTGACGCCGTATAAGAATACTCATTGTAAGGTGGAGACGTCCCCGAACGTCCCGGGGGGAAAATCCCCCATTTTGTTCATCTGGGCTTACTATAGCTCGGACTCAATGTCACGGTCCTGTATCTAATCTCGCAGAGTGAAATGCAAGACCGATGGATCATCAAAGAGTCCAAATCCGGCAAATCGTTTTGGAAAATAGATTTTTAGAAAGAAGGGCCAAACATGGATTGCTTTGCCAGATACAGAGTCGCCACCTAAATGTTTTATTTTGGGAAATTTAGGAAACCCTGACTCGTGCCTAAGGCCACGTGTCCGTCATCACCAAAGTTGCCTCGGCTCGAGAACTTGGGTACGATTGGGGAAGGTCAGCTATGAGCATCCCCGCTCGCCCGATCAAAGATCGGCCTCTACTAACCATGATATCTTGTTTTTGAAAACACATGCGTTCTTATTCCGGTTAATTAGCTAATCTTTACTACGTGATGCGTACAGCAAAACAAGTATAGACTAAATCGCCTAATTTGGAACAAAGTATCGCATATCCGTTTGTTTGGAAAGTAGTTTGAGGTTTGCTACTTGTAAGTAGGCTAAAACACGGATTCCAATGAATTATCCCAATTCAAGTAATCCAACCTTCACCCACAGGTATTCAGGCAGTTATATCACATAAGCAAATAGCCTCATGGCAAGCATGCTATCATGGCAGTCACTCACACACATGCAATGATGCTAAAGCATAAATACTCACCGAGTACTCCAAGCCAAAACAGAAACTAGTTAGTAATCAAATGCATGATCCTAGTTCATGTTAAGATGGCTAATGCAACGCATGCAACAATGCAACTAAGAATAGGCTCGGCTAATCTAAGAATGGCATGTGAAATGCGACAACTCGATACACGTATTCAAGTTGGAATTGAAGTACAATGCGGTTAGTATGATGCGCAGAGCCCGGTGCATGCAAGATAGATGAATGGGTGTAAACATGCGAGCATAAGTATGCTAATTGAAACATGCCCTAAACTAACCATCATAAGCTAGTAAATAAAAGGGAGAAAGACATGGGGTTGGAAGACATTCACACACACACGCACCCTTATTACAAATTCGCCCTCTCGACGGAGGGTCCGAATAATAATACAAACCGAATGAATAATTAACTACCCTAGCTAATTAAATATCACAAAACCCTTAACTAATTAACAAATTAATTAAGCTATTAAAGCAGTAAAAGGCCTCGGGAAGAGGGATGCACGCATGCTCAGATTGGCTTTGCCCGGAAATCCATTGCCATGTCACATGCTGCCTCTGTTTGCACTGCTCTGCGCCTCTAAAAATTGTGCCAACTTCTGTGACACTTCTGAACTGCCTTGGAGACATGCTGAGAGGCCACCGGCTAGAAGATGAGACCACCAGCCAAGGGGAATTGGTCATCGACCAAAGGTAGGGCTCTCGGCCAACAATGCATAGCCGGCCGGCACTGAAGATGGCCGGCCAGCCATCTCTTCCTACAAAAAGCTGTTTTTGCTGCAACAGAGGACAGACAGAGCATGGCAAAGCATTTTCAAAGCAATATTTGCACCACCACCCTCCTTATCATGTTTAAGACTCAAAGGAGTATGGTTCTCGACCCTCGGGCCATCAATTACACATTTCAATGCATGATGGCCAAAAGTGCCAAGTGTGCAACTCAATATGGAATGAAATGCACAAAACACATAAAGGGCCCCAACCTCTATCATGATTGATCAAGAGGCAAGGGATGCACACACAATGCAATGCAACCTAGGCAAGCAAGCAAGCATCCAAATAACTCAAGTGTACAACAAATCTAATGCAACATGAGCATGTTATCATGCAATATGCAATAGGCATACAACCTAAACATGTGGACATGTATAGCATGCAACAACATGCAAAATGAAACAAGCATGCAACAACATGGTGAGATGGACTTACACTAACATGGGTAGCTCTCAAGCATGCCAAAATCAGTGGCCAAATGAGATGAGAACAAGGCCCAAGATTCATGCAAACATGCACAATGCAAGGGCTCCAAGCCTAAGGCACAAAATACAACTCTCCAAGAGCAATGCAAGGATGAAACATGGCATACAATGGCATACATTCCAGCTCTGAAATGGCATACTAAATGATTCCAAAATGACTCCGAAGCATGCAAACACTCATGCTATGCATGCTAGAAGGCTCAAATACCGAAACTAGTGAAGCATACTTCACTATAGGTATACAAAGCAATGCTCAAATGGCAAAATCAGCCCCAAACAAATCCTAGGCAGGTCCAAAACAGTAGCAAAATGGCCTAAAATGATGGCTCGGAATGCATAGAAATGGAGCTCATGCAATGGCTCGCAAACATGGCATAAATGCACAACTCTAAAGAGCACTTAAAGCATGGAAAGTATGGAAGTATGGCACAAGTGTAAGCTCTGAAATATCATACACAATGATACTAAAACATGCAAACACCTCAATATAAGCATGCAATAGGCTCCAAAACTCAAAGCTAAGCAAGGGTATTGAACTACAACCATGCATAGTAAGCATCATTCGACCATGAGGTCTAAAAACAAAGCTAAGGCAGCCCAAAATATGAACAAAACATGTTTGGAGTGTGGCCAAAATGTGCTAGAATGGAGGGCCAAAACAACATGCAATGTAAGCTAGTAAGCATGGTTTACACTACAAGCATATGGAGCATATGAGGGACCACCAAACCAGCCAAAAAACAGATTCAAGGCATGCCAAAATATGACCAAATACCCGCTGAAATGTAGTCAACAAATGCTAGAATGAGGTGCTCCTTTGAAAGGCCATGCAAGGGGTTGTTCTACACATGCAAGATGGACAACCAATATGGCAAAACCAACTCTGGAAAGGGGTTATGCAGGCCCTAAAACTCACTGAAAAAGGCCTGAACCAAGCTCAAGAAATGTGTAAATATAGACCCCTTTGTAAGGCCAAAAATGCCAACAAACAAGACGACAAGGAGAGGGGATGCCCTCTCCTTCTTAGGACCTCAAAACACCATCCCCACCAATATGGCAAAACACCAATATGGCAAAACCAACTCTGGAAAGGGGTTATTCAGTGGTGAGAAGGCCAATACAAGGTGGTCCCGAAGCTCACAAAAAAGGTACAAAAAAGAGGCCAAACAAGGCCTAAGAGGGGGTAAACAACCCCAAACACAAAAGTGATCTTGAAAATGCTTGCAAGTATGGCTAAAAGATGAAGCAAAATAAAGATCAAAAGAGGGTAAAGTGTGTTACCCTTGTAGCTTCAGCAAAACCAGCAGCTTTGAGACCAAAAAACCAGACCTTCAACCTCTGAAAATGGCCTCCAAGATCCTTAGGTTGATGATGGAGGTGTTAGGCTAAGAGTTGGTGTGCAAAGGGGCCAAGAACTTCACTCTTTCTAAGCCTAAGTGTAGAGACAAAGAGAGATATATGGTGTATGCCTTAGCAAAATTTTTTGGAACCTTTTCTAATGAGGGAGAGGCTCTCTCTTATAGAAGAACAAAGGTCCAAGCTTCTCTTAGAAGCTTGGAGCAAAGGGTCAAGCTTATCTTAGAAGCTAAAGCAAAAAGGGTCAAGCTTCTTGAGGAAGCTAGAGCAAAGGGGTCAAGCTTCCTCAAGAAGCTAAGAAAGGTCCAAGCTTCTCTTAGAAGCTTAGAGCAAAGGGGCCAAGCTTCTTGGAGAAGCTAGAGCAAAGGTTCAAGCTTCTTGGAGAAGCTAGAGCAAAGGTTCAAGCTTCCTCAAGAAGCTAAAACAAAGGCTCAAAAGGTTCAAGCTTCCTCAAGAAGCTAAAACAAAGGTTCAAAAGGTTCAAGCTTTCTCAAGAAGCTAGAACAAGGATTCAAAAGGTTCAACCTTCCTCAAAAAGCAGATGAACAGGGTTCGACCAGCAAAAATGGCCGATCGACCAACACCATGGGCCGGCTGACCAAAAACAGTGTCGACCGGCCATCACCTTTGGCCGGTAGCAAGAAAACAGGGCCGGTGGCCTCAAGCCATGGCCAGTAAGGTGTGGGGATGGCCGACAAGCCATTCCCTGCCCTTAGAAGCAAACACACAAGTGTTTGGTCTACAACCAAGCACAAAGTAAACAAGTCGAGAGGCCTCGAGGCAAGGCGCGCGGCCGAAACCTCCGAGATCTCAAGACAAACACAAACATGGATGATCATCGAGTGTTCAAATGATGACATCCAAGTCTTGAGGATGGTCAAAAATGGGGTGTCTACAGTTGGCCCTCTTTGACAGAACTCGAAAGTCATAACAATGACGGGAGTGAATGTCAAAGCCTAGAGACGACCCATTTTTGACAAGGCCGAAGACTTAGACAAAGCATACAAGCTACAAATAAAGATATGCGCCCGAAGGCAGGGCCAAAATGCAAGAACAATGCACAAAGCCGAGCAGAACTTATGATCATGCAAAGAAAGCTGTAACAAAGCATAACATGCAACAGTTTTAAGCTAGCATAAACCAAACTACACTACAATGCAGAGAGGATATAAGAGAATTATTCAATTCTCGATAAGTCTCACACGGAGAATACAATACTTGCCCGGCTCGTCTGGTCACGCCAGCTTCAAATGAACTGTACATACAATATCTTGCCTGTAAAAGAAAGAAACTTAACAGGTACAATATTGTTAGAAGTATGCATAACAATGCAATTGAAAGTGCGTGACAACGCGAGTGGAGGGATGCAAAACAATGCGACCTAAAGACGATGCATGACAATGCAGGTTGGATGCAAGACAATGCAACCTAAGTGTGACGCATAACAATGCGGGAATAAGATGCAAAATGATATGCAATATTACAAAACAATGTAATAATATATAATGTATTTGAAACAATGCGAATGATATGCAATGTATTTGAATCATGATCAAACCACAGGCAATACAAAACCACACAAATATCATGAAGAGATGGAGATGCAAAATCCGTCTACCATAGAAAAGGTGCCGACACCCTCAAACCACAATCCCATCAGTGGAATAGGCGCGTACACATGCAGAACTATGTGTGTATAGCCGGAACACAAGATACAAGTAATTGGATGGCATGATATAAGTGGGGAATGACCCGCTGAGGAAAGATCATGATTCTAAATGCTAGATGCAACACACTACACTACAATGTAATGAATGTAATGGATAAGGCCCGCAACCAAAATACATCTTGCCTAGGAAAGGCATGGACACAAACAAACCACGTTTAACACGGAAACGGTGCCGTCACCCTCAACACTAGGTGTGAACACATAATATCATAATCGTGCTTCAACGTGAAAAGTATGGGCACATACTAGACCAAGCTCAACATGGATAGGCGCAAGCCAATAATGCAGTATATGCATGCAACTGCAATGCATATTCTATATGCAATGGATGCATGTAATATATGCTATGTACAATGTAATATACATTCTATATGCAATGGATGGAATAGCTAAATGCGATGAATGGAATGGATAAGGCGCGTGGCCAAAAGTATCTTGCCTAGGAAAGGCATGGACACAAACAAACCGCGTCTAACACAGAAACAGTGCCGTCACCCACAACACTAGGTGTGTACACATAATATCATAACCGTGCTTCGACGTGACAAGTATGGGCACATACCAGACCAAGCTCAACATGGAAAGGCACAAGCCATGGATGGATAATGCAGCAAATGCATGTAATGTTTTCTATGTACAATACAATGTAATAACTAAAAATGCAATGGATGCAGTGGATAAGGCATGCGGCCAAAACATATCTTTGCTTGGGAAAGGCATGGGCACAAACAAACCACGTCCAACACAGAAATGGCGCCGTCACCCTCAAACCACAATCCCATTAGTGGAATAGGTACGTACACTAAATCTCATAACCATGCTTTGACGTGAAAGGTATGAGCACATGCCAGACCAAGCTCAACATGGAAAGGCGCAAGCCGTAGATGGGTATGCAGTAAATGCATGCAAACTACAATGCAATATATATTCTATATGCGATGCGATGTAATAGCTAAAATGTAGTGGATAGAATGAATGTATGCAAAACATTCTATATGCAATGCAATGGCTATGGTCGCAGCTTTCCCTATTCTCCAACAGGGTGACAGACTAGGTTGGTTCAGTATCCAGAATTGAGGCGCATACATATGATATCTCAATCTATGGGGCTGCCATACAGATTTCAAGCCAAGGATATACCCCTGGGTATTTAAATCAGACTTTAGTCTCGAAAATCCCGAACCTTTACGTTCTAGGCATGAGCCATTCAAACTCTAGTTTCCACCGTCTCAGTTGGTCTCTTAGGAACTCACCACAAACACAGGCATGTGGCTATACCAGACCACCGGAAGTCGTTCGGGCATGACAAACACCAAAGGAATTGCACCTTTAGAGGATTTAAGGTCTCCTAGACCAGAGAATGCACAAGATAGTGTGAATAAAAATGCAGGGTTTAAGGTCTCCTAGACCAGAGGATTTAAGGTCTCCCAGACCGACGGAGTGCACAAGACAGTGCGAATGAAGATGCACAAAACAATGAGATACAGGTAAGGTGCACAAGATAGCGCGATGTAACTCACTAATAAGTGCAGGTAAGATACGCAAGATAGTGCGAATGATGCAATGCACTAACAAGTGCAGGTAAGGTGCGCAAGATAGCGTGAGTGAGGTGCACAAAAGAAGTGCGATAAAATGCATTTTCTATGTAAGTATGGGGGCATTCTATGCAATATGGAAAGCAAAGCATATTCTATGCATGAATCATAACGATGCGCGGCACGCATGCAACATAAGTGTATATTAAAGTGCACATTCTATGCAATGGAGGGGCATTAAACATGCTCTCTGGTGCCTCTGATTTATCTCTCGGAGGGCTTTGCAAACACACTCAGCTCGAAAAGGGTACACCCTGTTCATATTGGCAAGAGATAACATCTGCATGTGAAACCCTCGGGTGCTGCTTGGACTGCCATTCTGACTTGAAGCAGGCTTACACTTGGGGTCGAGATACACTCATACTCCAGAGAAGTGGCGAGACCTGAGAAGGTGCACTTGGGATGCAGTCTCGGAATTTGCCGAAGTTGAAACACACTAAGATGCTCCAAATTTTCCCTCTTTTCTTTTGCTTTGCAGTCTGGAACCCGCATAGCTTTAGATAGGTCCTTGTTTTACTATTCACACTTATCGGGGGTGGACCCTACAGTTTTATGAAAGAACAAATACTGTTTTGCCAAATGTGGAGAATGGCACAGCACTCTGAGCACAAAACGATTTCTTTTTGAAATTGATAAATGAGTTCTTGACTGGGTATTGAGCCCACAACTGACCATAATCAAAATGACTCAACAAAGGTGAAACAACCTAAACACATCGAGTAACACTCGAAACGACTCAAAACAATAGTCGAGACAAACAAAACAAAAGACACGACACACAGACATGTTGAAAAGACGAGAGACTTCTCAATTCGCGAGGAGCCAGTTTTTCCGGGTATTGTTTCCCACCCTTTTCTTATTTGTGATTCTCACATCACTCAGCCCTCAAGCTCTGCTTTTCTGAAAAAGCCCTTTTCTCACTTTTTCTCTCAACGCATATCTCTCTATTCTTCAATCTCTCATTTTTAATCCCTCTCCTGGGTGGTTAATGAATGAACAGGAAGTTGCGGGTTCATGCCCCTAGCATTCTGCTAGATTCTCTTTCTTCTGCTCACAACAGTGAACTTTCCCACAGAGGGGTTGTGATGTGGCTGGATGTGCAGCAGATCTGCAATTGACATTGGTTAACGGTGCTCTACTGGGGAGTTTGGACGTGATTAGATCTGTCCAGATGAGGGAGTGGAATATCCTGCTCCACTTCTAGTTCGTGCTTCGCACTTGGCTTGATACCTCGCTGCTTGGAGGATGAGAGAACTTTCAGCATTTTGCTGTTAGTTTCTGTTGTGCCCTTCTCTGGCAGATACGGTGCCCTTTTCTGGAAAGTATGTATCGACAACGGGGGAAAGACAGGACACTTGACTCAACTGTGCCCCTAGTTCATCATTTTGACCATTTTTTGTTTTGTCTTTCTACTAAAACAATTTTGACCAAAATGAGAGTTAGATTAACATGCTTGTTCAATTTTCTGATTTAAAATCATGCAAGTCAGGCTATGAGCACTAAAAATTTTCCTTTTTTTGGGTCCGAGAAATGGTCCAATTTTGAAAAATTGAATACTTTTCGAGAGAATTAGTCAACCTTAGTAAAAATTCTCAAAAACTATTTTTGCAAACGGCCAATGTTCAACAAGCACAGAACCTACTCTTGAGATGCACAACCTTAGATCTGAAGGAAAATTGCCCCTTACTCAAAGAGCATGGCAATGAAAAGTTACCCCTTGTTTGAATGGCACCGCAACGCATTGAATGGCAACGGAAAGTTGCCCCTTGTCCAAATAGCACCACAGCGCATTGTAATCAGTCCTCAGAGCGATGATTACAACCAAACTCTCGGATACAGAGAAGGAAAAGATGATCAAAACCATTACATGAACAAAGTCAAATCGGAAGTGTTTGTGGCTGGACTTCAGGATGAAGTTGCCTACGTATCCCAAAGATGGGAATCAAGCCTTACGTAGTTCGGGTTAAGGTACACTCGGGTATTAACCTCTCTTTTGGCGCTCTAACTTTTGCCAAGGCCACCCTTTCTGGGTTTTCAACCTTGCGAGCTATGTTCTTCTTTTCTTTTCAATTCTTTTCATTTCTTTTCTACTTTTTTCTTTTTCATCTTTTCTTTTTATTTTCTTCATTTTTCTTCTTTTTCTTTTTTTTCGTTCTTTGCATTTTTCTTTTTTTTTGTTCTTTTTCTTCTTTTTCTTCTTTTTCTTGCTCTAACTTTTGCCTGGGCCGCCCTTCCGGGTTTTTGGCCCAGCGAGCCCCTCAAGGGTAAAAGTGTAGCTTTGTCCATGTCAAATGGTTTTGAGATCCTGAAGTCATCTGAATTCAGGAGAATGGCTGCTGTTCGCTGACGATGCAGGAGTCCATCCAATGGGGGTTGAATCTGCCCCTAGTGTTGTGGATAGGAACTCGATGGTCCTTCAACAGTAAATTCTTCTTTTCTCCCTTCTGGGATTTGGCATTCTTGCCGATCTTCATTGGTTTGAGAAATGACTCATCTTTCGCTCTTCGAGCACATCTGACATTTTTGCCCCTAGTTCCAGGGGCACTTCTGATCTAGCTTTTCAAGCTTCCTTTTGATCATATCTGATATTCTCGCCCGTGATTCATAGGTTGCTTCTGATCTGGCCACACGAGCTTTACATTGTGGTTGGCCGTTGAACATTCTGAATCTAAGTTCAAGGTTTGAAAGTGAGGGATCGAGTCTCGAGGTTGAGAGTGATCCTAAGCTGCACAATCTCAAGAGCGATTCCACACAGGTCTTCACAGGACTGCGCAAAAACATTTTTCTGAAAATTTTTAAGAAAGTGACAAATTGCTCGCGCTGAAGACAATGTAGAACCAATCTGGATCAAGCCAGGGTCCTTCTCAGTACTCACTAACAAGCATGATTTCATTCATTAAGGGCTTAGTATGCCTCTCTTTCTCTCAGTTGATCAAATTTTGCAAAACCCGAGGAATTCCTCCCTCTTCATTTTTGTCACAATGTTCAAAAGTTTTGAAAAACTCATGTCAATGCAATGATTTCAAAGCACAGAAAAGACACAGTTTTTAGTTAAATACTGCCATCTTATTCAGAACTTCTGGCACAACTGGCACACGGCAGAAGCAAACACAAGAGTGTGGAAATCACTGCTATTTCATTCAGATCTGTTGGCATAACTAGCTCCAAGGCAGAAACAGACTTAAAAGAAAACGAAAAGACAAACACAAAACAAAATAGTGATATCCGAGGTAACATCCCCAGAGTCACTTGACTCCTATACAACAGGACTGACTCGATACGACAAGACAGACCCCAACTAACTCAGTATGAAAAGACTGACTCTATACAACGGGACAGACTCTAAACGACATAACAAAATTGACTCAATACCCAAGTCAGATAGTACAAAAAGCAGTATTCACAAATGCTCAAAATAGTGCGTGTCATACACCATATCCGGAGTAAACTGAGCGCCGCCCGCAGGTGGTTCATTCCTCGATCACATCACATTATCCTCCACAAGTTCACTGATCAAGTACCGATAGACTTTGCAGGACCTAGTGCGGGGATGACCCTGTTGTCGATCAGATTTTGTATTTCGTGACAAAGACGAAAGCACATGTCAGTGTCATGGCCAGCTCGCTGATGGAAGGCACAGTAGTCAGCTGGGTTATATGAGAGAGGGGGTTTCTTTGGTAATGGCTATGGCTCCAGGGGCTTCAGATACCCCTTTTTGATCAGGACCCTCAGGGCCATTGACAGAGACATGTACAGTGGGGTAAACACCCTTTGGCCCTGAGGTGGGTATTTGGCTATTTGGGAGCTAGTTTCAGATGCACCGGTGAATGGGGTGGTTATTTTTTGTGTGGTGGTGGTGACCATGCCCATGTCTGAAGTTCTAGTAGCTACGCCACCACTGGTGGTTGCATTTGAATTGTGGGTAAATGCCCTCCTGGGCTGCTCCTTCTCCTGGTCAATAAGGCCCTGCTTCATAGTGTCCTCGATCTGTACCCCCATCTCCTGTAGGTCCGCAAAGGTAGGAAAGGGTAAGACTATCATTTTTTGCATCAGCCTGGGTTGGAGGTTGCGTACAACCATCCTTATCTGGTCTTTGTCGGAAGGCCTTGGAGTCACCCTCGAGGCCTTTGCTCTCCATCTCGTCACGAACTCTGAAAAACCCTTCTTTGGCTCTTGGCGGGTAACTTCAAGATCACGAGTTGTGACCTCGATCTGTGTGTTATAGGAGTATTGAGCACTGAAGGCCTCAGCCAGCTCTTCCCAGTTCTGTTTCACAAAGTCCTCCAATTTTGCATACCAGATTACGGCTATCCCAGACATGGTTCAGCCGAATAGTGACATCTTTTGGGCTGTGGTCAAACCCATTGGCCTCAGAATATCAGAAAATAGGTGGAGGTGTACCATTGGGTCTCCAGAGCCGTCGAAGCGGTCGATATGCGGCATTTTGAACCGGTCCGGTAATGTCACCGCTGAGTCGGTATAACTATCCTCTATATCCGGAATGGCGTTAATGCTTTGAGCTCTTTTGAATAGCTTTTCGAGCTCACTGACCTTCAGGGCGGTCAGATCAACCTCAAATTCAAACAGCGTGTCCACTGGATTAGTTGGTGCTTTGGACAACTGAGGTGGGAATGGCAGTGGGACTGGCCCTATCGGAACATCTGTACTTTCCTAGACGTGAGCTACCTCTCTGGGTATTGGAACCATAGGTGAGGTGAAGCTGGGTGCGAAGCAGACGCTCCGTCTTGTTGGGGTTGTTGTTGCTGCTGAAGCTTGGTGATTAAGTCTGCTTGTTGAGCCAGAACCTCTCCCTGACAAGCAGCATCCTACTGCATGGCCTGCATGGCCTTTTGGAGTTGGCGCACCCCGTCCTCCATATTAACTGAAAGTTGTGGATCCAAACAGAGGTGATGTGACTGGTGACTGAAGGATCGAATGTCTGCCTTGCCTTAGCGAAGGAGAATACTGGCTTATTTTGAACTAAATTCCTGAACTGAAAGAGAAAACAGGCAGCATCTCAGCCCAATTTCACCGGAACAGATATAAGCATAACTGAACAACTGTATTCGACCACTGATCACTGTTCCCCAAATTACTGCCCCAAAACTAAATCTGATACCCATGGATATAACTGATTCTCAAAATACCGATACTGGCACTCGCAGGCATGATACCCAAACTTGTGAACTGATACGTGCATTCCCTATAGAGGTACACTCTAAAAGCACATAGCAAGTAAAAGGGAGCCGATGCTCTGATACCAATTTGTTATGCCTAGGAGGCAGAAAACAATCACACAAGCAAGAACACACAAAGATTTACATGGCTCGGCAAATCACCTATGTCCACGGGCAGCAGATTTCACTATATGGAGAGAAATACAAAATTACAACAATGGAGGAGAAGAAGAAACTACTTTCACTTAATTCACAATCACTCACTCAGTTGCTTACACTTTGCTTATACTCTCTGATTTCACCACACAAAACTCCTCCCATTCACTACCTATTTATAGATGCAATAGGAGAGCCAAGCCACCGACAACATTAAAGGCAACACCCTATCATGAGTAGCTCGGCTGAATCTCTAGATTCTTCATTTGTCTTCAATCAGCGACCATTGTTGACAAAGAAAATCTAAGCTAATCTTCAACAATTACCACACACACATACTAAGTACGCTCTGTTTTTCTTTCAATCGACTTTGGGATTTAGTGACGAGTCAGTTGCAAGTGAATCCTTGAACCTAACTGGTGACCATTTACTTCATATCTTGCATAATTTTTATATCCCCAAAACATTTCACAAAGGCATTAAAACCTTGCACAAATCTCACCTCATCATAAATGACAAAAACCATGAAGATGATCCTCAGGGCTTGCAAATATATGGATTCACAGATTGTGCCACACAACTTTTGAAGGCAGGAATTCAACTTCATGGCAACACCGAGGCCATCGTAAAAGAAAATTTCTTAGCCATGGAGTTCCATGATGGAGTGGTTAAAATATCATCATTACAAATACATGCAGCTACAGAATCAATCTTTTGAAATCTAATTGCTTTTGAGCAATACGACATCGTTGGCAGTTCTCATTGCATTGCATCATATGCATTTCTTATGGGAAGAATCCTCCGTTCCTCGCATGATGTTGAAATTCTTAAAGAAAAAAAAAGATCATAAAGGATTTGAATGGTGGTAACAATGTTGGTGGTGGTAGTGGTGATGGTGGTGGTGGTGGTGGTGGTGGTGAAGATCTTGCGATTTTCTTCAAATCACTTTGTGTTAAAGGACTTCAATTTTTCCAATTTGTGCAAATAGGTAAACGAATACTACTCTACCCACACATCTTGGTTGCACTGGCACAGACTGTTTTCAATTTTAGAAGGGAACTAGTGAAGACTTAAAGCAATAACGAAGGACAAGTGGCGTGAATCTATGTCGAACTTGCATAAAAAATATTTATCCAATTTATGGGCTACAATATCAATCATTGCTGCAGCCTTGCTTCTCATCTTCACTGGCATTCAAATTGTCTATGCTGTCATTTCCTATTATCATCATCATCTCTAAGTTCTACTCTGTTGATGGAAAACTATTCTGGCAAATTTGAGGATAAAAGAAACATCTTTAGCCTCATATTTGGTATAATAAGCTGCAATTTATTAATTCTATAAAACACGTTTTCACTTTTATGTTATTCTGAGTCATAAATATGGTTTGTTGGTGTTTCCATTACCTTGTAATTTTTCCATTATATTTCCCAAGTGTATTTTTCGGCTTCTTGGTCTTTGTAAGGTGTGTTTGGAAGTTGTCAATAAATCCATAAAAATATTCTTTGAAATATGAATTTTTATTGTGGGTGTTGATTTCCGACCACACAACCAAAAGGGGCACTCAGCTAGAGAGTATCGGCAGAATAGATTAAGCCCAACAACATGTAACAAGAAGATAAGAATCTGGCGGTGGTTCGTCCACCCGGGGGCACTCCGATGATCAAGTCAGTAATCAATATCTCTCGAAGATAACAAATTGTGCTTAAACTCACAAGAAAGAACTTCATAGAAAAAATTACCTCCCTTAGACTCGGAGGGTGCCTCACTTTTATAGCTAGCACTGACCCGATCCCTTCAGAAGCCTAGCTTCAGCGGACTCAAGCTCAATGCTCATCCTGGATTCTTAGATTGATAAAGATAAACTTTTCTTGAACCTTATCCTTATCTAGACTGAGATCCTTCCCTATTCTAGGACTCTTGTCCCTTATCCGTTTATCTCAGATTCCGGCATCTCTGCGGATAACCTCGGCCTAGCCGAGATCATCTCGGCAACATGACCAAGCCACGTAACATCTCGGCTGATACTTCGGCATCACCTTAGCCACGTGCTATCACACACAAAATACTTCCCCACAACTGCCCCCTAGGTTTTATTACCTCGGCAACCTAAGGTGATGGAACCTACATCGTTTGTCCAAAAGCTCATGTCGGCTAAAATCCATTTTTCTTCAACCGAGATTATAACTCGTCAGCTTCATACAACCAGGACTTAGCTGACCACTTTCCCAAGGATCAAGACCTAAGAATTAGATTCTTTGAACGTCTCAACCGAGATAGCGCCTTTGGCCGAGGCTATGACCTCATTACTTTATGAATTTCAAGAGTTCTAATTGTGCATGAGCTGTCACGCATGGCCTTCCCAACCATTTCATACACGTGTTTCATTCCCACTAGGCCGTACCTGACACGTGCTATCAGGTCCCGTTGATTCCACTCGCGCTGCGTGACAGGCACGTCATCCAAGGTGTATTCATTTCATTTTGCTATCTTTTCCGTTTTTAACAAAACTCACTCTCTCTCTCTCTCTCTCTCTCTCTCTCTCTCTCTCTCTCTTTGTCTTCTCACTTTGCAAATCTGACTTCCTCCTTTGTGCTTAAATTTTTCTCCCTCTACACTTTCCCTCTTGAACCACCATTTTCAAGCTCTCAAGCTCTACAACCATTCCGTCTGTCACTGCCGGCGTATGTCTCATCATTTGACTTCGATCGTCTAAGCTTTCTAACTCTGGCGAACTTGTTTCTCGACCCCATTTAGTAAGTTCTCAATTTCTTTTCCTTCAATTTCAGTCTTCTACTGCTCTAAATATGTTTATTTGAATATATCACATGTTCCTTATACTGTATTCTTGGCCATATTTGTACTCTTGTTTTTATGCATTCTTCACATTGTAGATACCATGAATCAATTTCTTGTTCTTTGAATCTGTTTCGTCACTATGTTTTTGCAATGTTCAGTAGTATTGTCACATTCTACTAATCATACTTGTGTTCTATAGTTCTGCTCCGTTTGATTCTTGAATTTGGTTTGCCTTTGATTCCTTTTGATTTTGAATCACGTTCTCTCTCTGTTTTTCTTGCTTGTTTTCAAATCTTTGGCCTTTGGTTCTTGCTTTTATAGTTCTAGGTTTGGGATTTGTTTTAGAACTCATACACTTAGGAAAATTGAAACAAATTTCCCCTTAGATCTGCACAGCCTTCATCCTAGTGCTCTCTAGGGTTTAGGCGAGGTCTTTAACCTTTTACCAATCACTTTTCTCTTAATTCCAGCACCAAATACGTTTAAGCCGATATTATGGGTATGTTTAGGTAGAGAGTAGACACCCCGACCAAACTGGAATACTTCAGGCAAGAGTTCTTATCCTAACCAACGTCCAAATGAGGTTGGCTGGCAAGGAGGACTCTATCATGCCAGATACGTATTCCATGCCCTTCCCTATGATCGTATTCATTGAGTATGGACTTCGGTTCCCTTTAGACATCTTGTGTAGGGAAATTCTTCACTATTACAAGCTTAACCCTATGCAACTAGCCATCAACTCCTATAGGGTTATCAATGGTATAATCGACCTAGCACGCCGAGAAAAAGCTAGGATCACACTAGCCAATATCTAATTCTGTTACACCATGTGTGACCTTAAGTCTGAAAAGGCTACACATATTACCTCAACCCCAGATCCACTGCCTACAAACTTATAACTGACCTCCTCGACTCCAACAAGGGTGTTGGAGATGACTACTTGATTGTCTCGAGCAACTGGGAGTTCGCACCTGATGACGATCTTCATCTTTTTCCTCTGCGCCGATCAGTGTTTAGAGAGGATGAGGGTAAGAACTGAGTCATCGCATAACTTATCTTTATTAAGACTTGCTAATTCATCTATCTGTGCTAATGTTTGTTGCTCTTCCTTGCAATCCTTCCTCAGCCATCAAAGGACTTTCGTCATACCTTCTTCCCAAGCCTAAGTCTCAAGAAGCTCTTGGAACTTCCCATTCAGAAATGCAAAGCCCTTCTTTTGCTAAATTATATTCTTACCTATAAGTCTTCTTTGCCCGACGTTCCCCGCCAAAGCAAGGCCCCTCTATCTACCACAACTCCACTAGTTACTTCATCACCAACGCTAGATTAGGCCTCCTCTTCAGATCAATTAGAGCAGTCGTCCACCTTTACCCCCTAACTTATCTCGACATCTCAGCACCGACGACGACATCGTGCTCTACCAAACGCACCAACCGGTAGAATTTGGAGCCGCAAATGCCGAGAATCTGAGGTGTTGGCTTACAATCCTACCAATCCCCCAATCACCCTTCCTGTGATCCATTTCGGTACCAGAGTCACCGTCGCTACAACTGCCGACGACATGGGCCGCAACAAAGCCATTGTGGAAAACCTCCTGGCCGACTTGCCAGGAGTGGTTTCTGTTCAATCCTCTCCATCACAGTCCCAACACAAACCAAAACCAAAAAGAGTGAAGAAGGCTAAGGCAAAAGCCTCTGTCACCCAAATTGACACTAAAGACACCGTGCCGATCTTAAGATTGGCCAAGATCGATAAGAACGCCTCCATTGCCGAGAAGAGGCACTGTCGAGGTCGAGCCATCCGACACCACTCGGTCAAAGAAGCTGAGGTCCAAGGCCACTGTAAGCCCAAGTGCTTTCAAATCCGATGAGCCCTGGGCCCCTACAATCACAATTGGGGACTGACCAATGAAGGCCGATGACAGTGACATCGATAGTATCGAGGTCAGCGTCGCTCTCTCCACCACCGTTCTTCTGCCTACCGATCTAAATCACATAGCCGAGATCAACAAATACGAGAACTTTGCTTTGATGATGCAACATTCTGTTCTAGTAAGTCCTGAACATTTGTACTCTTTGGTTATTTACTCTAAGTTCTCATACTTAAAAATTTTACTAACTTGCTCGTTTCTTCCTTTTTAGGCCATCCAATATACTCACTCGTTTGCAACAAAAACTAAGGAGATGAAGAAGGAGTTGATAAAGAAAACCCAAGATGCTGCTGGCTTCCTTGCCTCCCTGAACAATGCCAAGGCCAAGATGAAGGTTCTACTGGATCAGGCCAAAGCAGCCAAACTTACACAAGACCAAACAAAGGAAAGGGCTGATGCGGCTGAGGTTGTGGCCGAAGTACTCAAGTTCTAGATTAAGGACGCGGAGGCCAAAACCGCGGAAGCCAAAGCTGAGCTCCAAGAGGCCCTGGCTACCAAAGAGGGCAAGATCAAGGAGGCTAACGAGAAAGCGTTCTCAGAAGGGCAAGTTGTTGTTCGAGATGCGTACAAAGCCCAAGTCAACCAAGCTTGCAATCGAGGCTTTTATCTTGGCTAGACAGCTGCTCTAAACAAACTCTCCATCCCAATGGATTCCCCCTTCAGAAACAAAAACCATCTCCAAGTGCCTTTCCCTCCCTCTCCCAAGGACTCCGAGGACGAAGCCGAGGATGAGGATGCCGAGGCTGCTGATGATGATGATGAAGAGGAGGCTGCTACTAGGACTAAATCCCCTACTCTGAATGAGCAAGTCTTGGACTTGACTTAAGACGAAGATGATGAGGTCTCCAAGTGTGCCTCACCTAAGAGGACAACATCTGAGGCCGAGGTCAGTAGAGCCAAGAAGATCCTGGATGAGGCCTTGCTGCAAAATTGATGCCAAGATAGTGGCAGAGAAGGAAGCATTAATGCTAACTGAGGCCAACAAAACACTAACTGCCGAGGTTGAGCAATCAGAGATCAATGCCAATGTTTCCAACACTTAGGATTTTTTCTTGCTCATACTTTTTTCTTTCACTTTGAACAGTTGTAATCTTTTTGTGTTTGAACAATGTTAGTTTCATTTTGGCCGACATGCTCGCTGCCTTGTTACTTGAACGAGTTTCTTCTTTGCCAGGCCGAAGTGCCTTTTTGTCTGCACTTGAACAAGTTTTCTTTAAATGAATGTCTTCTTTTCTTCTAATTGTTGAATATATGCTTGTTTCTTTAAGCTTTCACTGTCTTTCTATGCTTCCATAGTTAGAATATTTTTGCACTTCTCTTAAGTACAACTTCACCTGTATCCTCACATCGGGTTGGAGTACCTCATATAGTTATAACCTCGGATATAAACCTTTACTGTTATTCTCGGCCAACACTTAAAAATATTTTGCCAAAACATTTTTATGAGTGTTGTTTCTTTACTTAAAATTTCTTCGAAGCACTGCCTCCTTACTTGTACTTGCTGGCTTTATTCAATGCTTTACTTTTTTAGCCTTTCCAAGTTTTGACAAACTGTTTGGTTATCTCGGGTAATGAATCCCTCAGGCATCCCCTTATCTGGATACCTTGGCTGACTCCTACTTGCAAATTTTCCTAAAATTTCAACAAGTGTCAAGCCTATTCCTCATTCCTACCCCCTAATGTGAACCTAAGTACCACTTATGTTCACATTAAGCCCTCATCTCTGTTTTTTGCCGAAGTCTAATTCAAACAATTTTTAGTCGAGGCTCTCGACCTCGGTGTCTCTGTTAATCTGATCAGTTTGGACTTAGTTCAACTCTGCTATCATGGCAAGTCTAAGTTACTTTTCATGTTTCATTCGGAAACATCGCCAACTTAGTTCAACTCTATCATTTGGTAAGTATAATTCAACTCTACCATATGATAAGTTTAAGTTATTCGTCATGTTTCAATCAGAAATATCGCCAACTTAGTTCAACTCTATCATATGATAAGTCTAATTCAACTCTATCATATGATAAGTCAAAATTATTCATCATGTTTCATTCGAAAACATCACTAACTTAGCCAAAGTTATTTGTCATGTTTCATTCGGAAACATCACCAACTTAGTTCAACTCTATCATATGATAAATCTAAGTTATGCATCATGTTTCATTCGGAAACATCGTAATAAGTTTATTCAGTCCTATCGCACAAATTCATAAAAGCAAAATCAAACTATTATTTTATTAAAACTTCGGCTAATAAAATCATGACATAAATCTCAAAAAACAAAAACTAATGATAAAAAAACTTCAGATTGCAAGTATTCCACGGTCTTGGCAACTCCTTGCCATCACTGTCTTCCAGCCGATATGCTCCATTGCAGGCAACCAAGATGATTTTGTAAGGCCCTTCCCAATTTGGGCCAAGCTTTCCCTCCTTGGAATCCTTCTCATTGCCGACGACTTTTCCAAGGATGAGGTCCCCAGCCTTGAACTCCCTTGGGTTGACCTTTTTGTTGTGAACCCTAGCAAGGTGCTGCTGGTATGCCTCCAGCCGAGTTACTGCTCTCTCCCTTTTTTCTTCTAAGAGGTCCAGATCTCAGGCCCAGAATGCCTCGTTGGTCCCATTCTCTAGTCCCTGGGTAGGGATGTCGACCTCTAGTGGGATAACTGCTTTAGTGCCATAAGCTATGGCAAAAGGAGACTCCCCAGTTGATTTTCTCGGCGTAGTCCGATATGCCCATAGCATATTGGGCAATTCTTCCACCCACTTTCCCTTGGCTACTTCCAGTCTCTTCTTAATCCCATCCAAGATAGTCTTGTTGGATACTTTTGCCTAACCATTGCTCTGAGGAAAGCTAGGAGTAGAGTAATAATTTTTAATTTTGTATTTTGCACAAAAGCTCTTAATCAGCTTACTGTCAAACTGAGTGCCATTGTCTGCTATAATGGCCCTTGGGATCCCGAATCTGGTTATTATGTTCTTCCAGATGAAGTTCTTTACATCAATATCTCGAATTTTTGCAAGGGGTTCAACGTCTACCCATTTTGTACAGTAGTCTGTGGCTACTAGCAAGAACTTTCTTTGTCCAATTGCCTATGGCAATGGTCCTATTAGGTCCATGCCCCACTGCGCAAACGGCCAAGGACTAGACACTGGGTTCAGATCTGCTACTGGCTGATGTATTAAAAGTGCAAACCTTTGACACTTCTCACACTTTCTAACATAAGCTTCAGCATCCTTTTGCATGTATGGCCACCAATATTCCTGGGAGATGTCTCTATGGGCAAGTGACCTGCCCCCTGCATGGCTTCCACAAACTCCTTCATGAATCTCATATAAAAAGTCCTCTACCTGAGAAGGATGCACACACCGGAGTTGAGGTCCAGTGAAGGATCTTCGGTACAGATGGCCTTCTGTTGATAGGCAGAACCTAGCCGACTTCAACCTGGTCTTGTGCGCCTCTTTTCGGTCCTCTGGCAACTTGCCATCCCTAAGGAATATTACTATTGCATCCATCCAGCTTGGATCCATTTCCACGCATATTGCTTCGTACTCCATTTTCAGAGGTTCTACACTTGGGCCTGACAACTAATCAACTATGATTGTCCTTAACTCCCCTAACTTTATTGCACTAGCCAGGTTTGCCAAGGTGTCGGCATGGCTATTATCATCTCGGCTAACCTGTTGTAGCCGGTAATTCTCAAACAATGTTAGCAGCCTGACAACCTCTTTGACATAGGCTATCATTATTTCATCTCGGGCTGCGTACTCGCCCATTGCTTGATTCACAATAACCTGGGAGTCACAGAAGACTACCACCTCATCGACCTCCTTGGTTGCTGCTAGTTTCAGTCCTACAATCAGCACCTCATACTCCGCCTCGTTGTTTGAGGCCTTGAACCCCAAACGTATGGATTGCTTAATCATTTGCCCATCTAGCGATACCAACACCACTCCTACCCCCACTCCTTGATGGTTTGAACTTCCATCAACAAATAGACGAAAGGAGTCACCAATGTAGATGTCGCAGGGTTTTGGTTTCTCTTCCTTCTTCTGTGTTGCTGGTGTGAGGTTTTTTAGCCCCAGTTAGGTTTCATCTGGTTCTCTTGGACAACCAAAGCTGCGGCTCACCGGAATCCAATGTGGGATGGCACTACAGGTAAACTCGGCCACAAATTCGACCAGAACCTGGCCCTTGATTGATGTTCTAAGCTAGAATTCCAATTTGTATTGCCCCAACACCACTGTGCATTTGGCTATTCTGCCTGTCAGATCTCTGTGCTGTAACCAGGATTTCAGGAGATGCTTAGTCTGTACCACAATCTTGTGGACTTGGAAGTAGTGATTCAACTTTTTGGAAACCATCACCAAGGCTAATGTCAATTTCTCCAGGGATAAGTACTTGGTTTCTGCACTTACTAGGGTTTTACTCACATAGTATACTGCCTTTTGTTCTCCCTCCTCTTTATGAATTACTACCGTGCTTACTGCGTGTTATGAAACTGCCAAGTATAGGAACAATTCTTCTCCAGGTATTGGATTTGACATAACTAGAGCTATTGTCAGGTACTTTTTCAAGTCGGCTAAGGCGACTTCGCACTCTTCTGTCCACAAAAAATCTGTGGCCTTCTTTTACAAACTAAAAAGTGATTTACACTTATCTGAACTTCGGCTAATGAACCTATTCAGGGCTGCTACCTTACCGGTCAAAATTTGAACCTACTTGGCTGACGTCGGGCTCTTTAAGTCAAGGATGGCCTTGATTTGATCCGGGCTTGCCTCAATGTCCCTTCTAGTGACTAAGTATCCCAGGAACTTACTAGACCCGACTCCAAATACACATTTTGAAGCATTAAGTCGGAGCCGGTATGTTCTTAGGATGTCAAAGACTGCTTTCAAGTCAGCTAGATGATTCCCAGGTTCTTTGGTCTTCACAACTATATCATCAATGTAGACCTCTACTGTCTTCTCAAACAGATATTTAAACATCTTGGTCACTAACTACTGATAGGTTGCTCCTGCATTCTTCAACCTGAAAGGCATCACTCTCTAACAATAGAGTCCTTTTGGAGTGATGAATGTTGTCTTCTCTTCATTTGGGGCATACATTGTTATCTGGTGGTTGCCTTTGTATGCATCCAGGAAACTCATCCGTCCATGTCCTGAAGTGACATCTACTAACTAATCAATCTTAGGTAGTGGGAAACTGTCTTTGAGGCGAGCCTTATTCAGGCTGGTGAAGTCGACACAGACCCTCCACTTGTCGTTCTTCTTTTTCAGTACCACTGTGTTGGACAACCAGGTCAGATAATGTACTTCTTGGATGGCATGGGCTTCCAGCAGCTTGTCCACTTCCTTTTCAATTGGTTCTACATGTAGTAATGTCAGCCTCCTTGCCCACTGGATGACAGGTTTTGTCGACCTGCCTACATTGAGCCTATGGCAGGTGACCTCGGGGTTGATTCCTGGGATCTTATAGGGCGTCCAAGCAAATACTTCTATGTTTTCTCGTAAGAAAGCTTCAAACTCCCTTTCCTCCTCCTCAGTTAAGCCTAAGCCGAAAAGGAAGAATCGCTCTCTATCATATTCCTGGACCAAAATCTTCTTCTAAACCTCTCCACTCTTGTCGGCTGGTTTTTTATTGACATCATCTAGGACCTCCATGTCCTCATCTTCAATTTCAACTGTTTCTACTTCTTGCAAATTATAGGTGGACTTCATTGCTTCCGTGGAGAAATTTTTTGTCTATACTTCATCCCCTATAACCTCCTCAATTATATGCTCAGATGGGAACTGTAACAGCTGGTGCAGTATTGAAAGAACAACCCTCATTGCGTGCAACCACGGTCTTTCCAAAATAACATTGTAAGGGGAGGGGGTATCAATTAGTGTAAACTCCGTGCTTACCTTCTTCGTGCTTGGCTGCACCTCTAGATTCATGGCTTCTAGAGGCCACGTCGACGTTTTGTTCAATCCGACCATCGGGCTGTTGGATTGCTCTAGATCATTTGGGTGAAGACCAAGTTCATTGTAAAATCTAACATACATGATGTCACAAGAAATGCCTTGATCAACCAGTATGCACCTCACCTAGCACTCTCAAATCTTTAGTGTTATCACCAGGGCATTGTTATGTGAATACTTACCATATCCAGGTCTGCCTCAGTAAAACAAACCATTGGTCCCTGGTACTCATTTGTTCTAGGTTTCTTTTGATACACATGCTGAAGGTGCCTTACCCTCTGAGTTTTCCCACATCCATCATTCTCATTGACCTTCGAGTGAATCACATTAATCACCTGAGGTCTATCTGCTTGCTGTGGCGGTGGTGCTGGAGGTGGTGCTGTCAACGCCTAAGGTAGCCTTGCTTGTTCTTCCCTTGTTCTGGCCTCGTCTATTAGGTCTCTCAGGTAACCTTGTCTGACCAGATCCTCCAAGTGCGTCTTTAGAGCCCTATATCCTTGAGTGAGGTGCCCATCCTCATTATGGTATGCACAATGCTTCCCAAGGCTCCTTCCCATAAACTCATCGGGGATCTTCTTCGGTGCTTTGTAGTATGGTTGGTTCCTGATCCTTTCCAGAACTTTGTAGACCAGGATCTTAAATACATTGGTGACTGCTTGTGCAGCCCTCAACCCTGTTTCCTGCCTGTTAAAACCCATGTTACCTCAGCCTCGCTTCGATGAGCCATTTCTCTTTTCCTGCTTTGGTGCCTTTGCTCCATGTGTGTCTTCCTCTGCTCTAGTGTATTTCTCAATTCATGCCATGAGCTCCTCCATATTCTTTGGTAGAGTTTTTGTAAGTGACTTTCGAAGCGGACATTCATCCTTTAGGCCGTTTTTGAAAGATTCGACCGCCAGCTCCTGGTTGCATGTCGGTATTCAGTTAAACACCTCATAATAACGTTTGGCATAAGCACTGAGGCTTCCACCCTCCCTAATGTTCAAAGTCAACAAGGAGTCTACCCTTAGTGGCTGCAACTTATTTGTTACAAACTTGGCCACAAACATCTCAGCCAGGCTTTCCCAACTCTTCACAGTTCCTTTTAACAACTTGTGGAACCAATTCGATGTGATTTTCCCAAATGATGAAGGGAACATCTTGCACAACAACTGCTCATTCCCAGTATATGAAGCCATTGAATTTAAATATAAGCCGACATGAAAGTTCAGATCAGATTTACTATCATAAACCTGGAACCTCGGCATATGAAATCTCTTTGGGGCCTTAAATCTATCCAACTCCACTGAGAACGGCATTCTCGGCTTGACGGGGGATGTTACCTCGGCGTGGAGTCACTTCCTTTGGAGGTAGTCCCTCAGATCCTCATTCGTTCGGCCAGGAGCTCGGCTATCAACAGATTTCAGCCTTTCTAGTGCACTGCTCCCAGCGTCATTGTGCGTCCTCTTGGACTTCTCTTCATTCATTGTATCAAAGCAAAGTCCCTTCCACTGGATATACCAAGGTTCTTTGGCATAGGTTCCCTTGGTTCGTGGTGTCCTCTGTGACTCACCTCTCACTGACTCTACTCGCCCCACATCTTGTGAAAACCGATGTAAGCGCTCCTTTTCCTTGCCATGTTATGGAACTGCTGGGATAGTTTTCTGCCCCCCTTTCTGGGCGTCAGTCTTTACCGCTGGTACTGGTGTGTCCTACAACGGAAATGGTGGTTGCATCACGTTGTTCTGCATCATGAAGTTAACAACCAACTGCAGGTCTGCCAACTTCGTTTTCCATTCCTTTCATCTCACGACGTCCTTCTCCCTAGGATTCAGATCTTGTGCTTCTTCATTACGATTTTCCTTCCCGACGTTAGGATCTCTATGTTCACAACTTTCGCTGTTAACGCCATCCCCAATCTTTTCTTCCTGTCTGTCGTTGTTGACCATCTATTCTCCTTAAGTTCCCACAGACGGCGCCAAATTGTGGGTGTTGATTTCCGACCATACAACCAAAAGGGGAACTCAGCTGTAGAGCACCAACAGAATAGATTAAGCCCAACAACTTGTAACAAGAAAATGAGAATCCAGCAGTGGTTCATCCACCCGGGGGCACTCCGACGATCAAGTCAATAATCAATATCTCAAAGATATCAAATTGTGCTTAAATAGAAAGAACTTCACAAAAAAAATTACCTCCCTTGGACTCACGAGGGTGCTTCACTTTTATAGCTAGCACTGACCCGATCCCTTTAGAAGCCTAGCTTCAAGGGACTCAAGCTCAATGCTCATCCTGGATTCTCAGCTTGATAGAGATAAACTCTTTTTGAAGCTTATCCTTATCTAGACTAAGATCCTCCCCTGTTCTAGGACACTTCTCCTTTATCTATTTATCTTGGATTCCGACGTCCCCACAGATAACCTCGGGCTAGCCAAGATCATCTCAGCAACATGACCAGTCCACGTGGCATCTCGACTAATACTTTGGCATCACCTTAACCACGTGCTGTCACATACAAAATACTTCCCCACATTTAGTAATGAGATATGATTTATGAATTTCCATAATATAAATCATAAAATTGTTTCTATCTCAATCAATTTAAAATTTTAGATGAATTGTTGAATAATAATTAATATCAAAGCATATAATAAATCTTATATTCAAATCTCACCACTTATCTATTAAATAAAATATATACATATGTTTCCTTAACAATTTATATTGGTGAAAATACTAGAAAAATTATATTTTATTAATAAATAATGCAAACAAAATGAGATACAAATAAATCAGGCTGAGGCACGGATATTTCGTTTTCTTTAAAGAGATCAAGCCCACTGCGGTAGGAAGAACCCAAATACCGATGCAGCAGTCACAAAACAATGACTTGTCCCCTCCAAGATACAACAGCCTAACCACTTGTCATATGGTTCAAGCCAACTCTGCACAAGATGGTGAACCCAAAGCTCCACCAATAAAAACACACTTCTTTGCTAGTAATCTCTCTTGTATAAATAATAGTTGGTGTTGTTGTAGAAAAAAGTAGATGAGATGAACTATTTATAGGCCACTAGGACCTTACAATTACACCAAAAAATAATAATGACCATTAAACTAGACAAAAGGAAGAGTGTATCCAAATGTTAACTCACCACCAAGTTCATGAATTCTAATTAATCTCTATTCATGAACAAGACAAAAGGTCACCAAAGCAATGAATCTCCATTCATGAACAATATTAGATTCATGAACAAAACAAAAGAAGATTCATGAAAAAATATATATAAATAAATAAATAAAAGATATTAAAATGGTCCAACAATCCCCCACTCATTTTAATATCAACAAGGACAAGAGAGATTACCAAATAAAGATAGATTAGTATGCATCATGAAGGTGTGCTCTGCATTGAATCTTCATTAGTGAAACAGCAACTTTTACTCTAGAGTCAGTAGTGGTCTCCGACTTGAACTATGACTACTTAGGGGTAATAAAGTATTACTGCTCACACATAATAATCTAGGTGTTGACATCAGCTTTTAATAGCCAGCACATTACGGCTTGTGCTTATCCCAGTTTTCATAAGCATATTTGAGAATAAGCCTTGTTCTCATAGAAAGCGGCCCCACTTTCATGCTCACATAGGCGAAATTTGTCAAGGATGTTCCTGTAATTTACACACTCCACTCAACAAGAGCTGCAAAATTTCCTTAAGAGTATAAAAACTCAACCCTCCAACATTATAGGACAAATGCACTTACATCATAGGGATGGATAACAAAATATTAAAGAGTGCATTTTTACAACCACCATATGATTCATTCTTCTCATTGAACCTAGTTAAAGGATCTCTGGTCTCTAGGTTGGGTATCCTCATACATGGTTTATGATTTTATAAGCTTTAAACCCATCCCCCTCAATGTATTCCAGACCCTATCTCTCGCCAAGGCCTTGGTTAACGAATCCACAAGATTATCACAAGATCTTACATAATTCACATTTATGATGCCATTACTCAAATAGGATCTCACATTATTGTGTTTCCTTCGAATAGGTCTAGATTTACCATTATAAAAATGGTTGTTCACTCTACCAATAGCAACAATGCTATCACAACGAATTAACACAAGAGGAATTGGTTTTTCCCAAAAAGGGATTTCATGTAACAAATCTCTCAACCAATTCGCTTCCTCACATGCTGAAGCTAACGCTATAATTTCAGTTTCCATAGTAGAATTAGCAATTATAGTCTTTTTTTAGACTTCCAACATATAGCACCACCACCCAAGGTAAAAATAAAACCCAAGGTAGAGAGAGAATCACCTGACAAAGTGTTCCAATCGGCATCACTATATCCTTCAAGTACCGCAGGATATTTGTTATAAAACAAACCATAATTTTTGGTATCAGATAAATATCTCATAATTCTTCCCATGGCTAGCCAATGATCTCAATTGGCTTGCTAGTAAACCTGCTAAGTATTCCAACAGCATATGCAATGTCAAGTCTAGTACAGTTAGTAGCATATCTTAAACTACCAATGATGCTAGCATATTCCTTTTGATTAATCACTTCTTTTTCATTTGTTACAACAGATAAATGTATGCTTGCATCAAAAGGAGTAGTAACATGTTTACAGTCTAAAAAGTTATATTTCTCTAAAATGTTCTCAACATAATGCGACTGATCAAGAAAAATGCCATCCTTAGTCTTGGTAATTTTAATTCCCAAAATAAAATTGACTTCACCAAGATCTTTCATATCAAAGTGGCTATTAAGCATTTTTTTAGTCTCGTTTATAATATGCAAATTAGAGCCAAAGATAAGTAGATCATCCACATATAGGCTAATAATCACATGTGCATTCTCACAAGTTTTATAATATATGCACTTATCACATTCATTAGTCTTATAGCCATTCTCAAGCATGCAGGAATCAAATTTCTCATGGCACTATTTAGGAGCTTGTTTTAAACCATAAAGGGATTTAGTTAGCTTACACACCTTGCTTTCTTAGCCAGGCTCCACAAAGCCTTCAGGTTGGTCTATGTAAATCTCCTCATCTAGATCTCTATTTAAAAATGTTGTTTTCACATCCATTTGATGAATTTTTAAATCATGAATTGCAGCCACTACTATTAACAGTCTAATGGATATAACTCCAGTAACCAGAGAAAAAGTATCAAAGAAATCAAGATCAACTTGTTGCTTAAAACCTTTAGCGACAAGCCTCGCTTTATATTTATCTATAGTTCCATCCGGTTTAAGTTTTTTACGAATGACCCATTTACACTGAATAGTTTTACAACCTACAGGTAAATCCACTAATTTCCATATTTTATTTGAAAGTAGTGAATCTATCTCATCACTTATAGCCTCTCTCTAGAAAATAGTATCAGGTGATGATAAAGCTTCTTGCATCGTAAGAGGAATTTCTTCTACATTGTAAAGATAATAGTCAAGGCCAAAATCTTTTTCAACTCTAGCTCGTTTACTCCTCCTTGGTTGGATTTGAAAATTTTCTTGTTCTTGAAAAACTTGAGATGGAGTAGAAGAGCTAGGCATGGATAAAATATTTTTAGAAATGATTTGAACCCCACTATTTCTAGATTTGAAAGGAAATTTATTTTCATGAAAAATAACATTACCTGATTCAAAAATAATGTTATTTTCCATACCAAAAAATCTATAAGCTATACTATGCAACACATATCCAAGAAAAGCACAGGTGGTAGCTCATTCACCCAATTTAGGTTGTTTAGAATCTGCAAGCCTCACAAAAGCTAAACAACCCCAAACCCTCAAATAACTAGATTTGGTTTATGCCCTCGCCACAACTCATAAGGTACAATTTTAGTCTTTTTGTGTGGTACTCTATTTATCACATGACAAGCTGTCAAAATAGCCTCACCCCAAAGATTTGAGGGAGCACCTAAGTCAATAAGCATAGTATTCGTCAAGTCAATTAACGTTCTATTTTTTCTTTCAGCTACGCCATTAGATGAAGGTGAATAGTGTAGATTAGTCTCATGAATAATTGCTAATGACTGAACAAAAGAGTTGAATCCAAAAGATTCATACTCCCGTCCTCTATCACTTCTAATTCTCTTAATCTTTTTACCGAATTGATTTTTCACTTCATGAAGGAATTCTTTAAATTTCTCAAAAGCATCACTTTTATTTTTTAATAAATATACGTTTGTGTATTTTGAAAAATCATCAATAAAAGTGATAAAATATCGATTACCCCCCCCCCCCCCCGAGTTAAAATTCCTTCAAACTCACACAAATCAGTATGAAATAATTCTAGCAATTAGATATTTTTCTCAACACTTTTATGAGGCATCTTGGTAATTTTTGCTTTACTGCAAACTGCACATTTCTCAAAAAATTTTGTCACTTTAGGAATTAATCCTAAACCACTCATGATTCCCACATATTTACTATTAATATGACACAAGCGAGCATGCAAAAAATTAATAGAAGACAAAGTGTAAGTGGTGTTATAGTAATAATCATAAAATTAATCAGCAAGGAAATCTAAGAGATAAAAGCAACATTTATACTCATCTGTATTGTAGGAAGCCACTTTTGCTTCATGTGCCTCGTAGTCTTCATCATTCACCTCCTCGGTTGGGATTTTGTTTGGATTTTTCTCGGTAAGAACATATGTAACTTTCAAAAGGCCGAGGTAAAAAAGAACTTTTTCTTTCCATCTGTTAAAATGAACTCCCTTGAACTTGAAAGGCTTGTTAAGATCTCCAATTCCATCATTGGTTTTTTCTGGTACTTGATCCATAGTTGATCTCTTTAAAATTGTTGGTGAAAATACAAGAAAAATTATATTTTATTGATAAATAATGTAAAGAAAATGATATACAAATAGATCAGGCTGAGGCACGGATATCTCGTTTTCTTTAAGAAGATCAAACCCACTGCGGTAGGAAGAACCCAGATACCAATGCAACAGTCACAAAACTATGACTTGTCCCCTCCAAGATACAACAGCCCGACCACTTGTTGTATGGTTCAAGCTAACTCTGCACAAGATGGTGAACCCAAAGCTCCACCAATAAAAGCACCCTTCTTTGCTAGTAATTAGGGGTGGACGCGGGTCGATTGCGGCCACGGAACCTCCAATCCGCCATCCATCCGCCAGATTGACGGATTAGAGAAAATCAATCCGCATCCGTCGATCAATCCGGGGGATGTGGATTGAGCGGTTTGGCGGATGGATGCGAATCAGTTTGGTAGTTTAAAATTTTATTAATTTTCAACATAATTCAACTTGTGCACTTCCTCAAAAAGAAGAAGAAGAAAGTATTACAGTCAATGACTTAAAAAAATATTACAATCACTGCATGCCTCATCTAAAGCAAGAAAGTTTGAAACTTCAGAATATCACAATCACTGCATGCCTCATCCACATACAACATGTAATGCCCCGAAATTTGTCTGACATGAACTACCCACAAACAATCAACATCCACTCAAAAATAGTGACAATCTGCCCATCTTTACATATTTAATAGTAAGTCTTTACAAAAGTTTTACATGCAGTTATACATTCATCGATACAAAAACATATGAATCTATAGCATGTAAAGCAATCCATTCTCAAAACAACACAATGCCCTTAAGGGCTTACATCTTCCAAGGCACAAGCCTGGTTACACAAAAATGGTTTTAACAACCCGTACACATTAGCCCTTGGCTCAAAAGAATAACACCAAAATAAAAGAGCTAAGTACTGTTCTCAAGATATCCACGCCCTCAGTTCGGCGGGATCACCACATCCTTGCCTGCACCAAAACCCATAGGGGTGAGCACAAAGTCCAGTAGAGAAATTCTCACAAAGTATATACAGTTATGCTTCATCCTCAATATAAAAGTAAATGAAGTGCAATGCTATGCCAAGGTTAAATCAATGAGGAAAAAACATTCATTTCGATGCATTATTTCAAAATCACCAAGTTCCCAATGCCATTATGTAATCTCATAAATTTCAAACTTTCATCATTAATTAAAAAGGGGCGGTAAATACGACACTGGTAATCCCTAGGCTGGTGTCTGCAAGTAGACTCTACGAGTACTACCAAACTATCATTTTTACCGGTATTAACCGGAAGGCTCGACACCTATTCGCACGGCTTTCGGGTCCTTCACCCTGGACACTCAGGCCAACTTAACATAATCAACTACACCCCATATCCGGACTTACCATGTATTTACCCCAATTACATTTCCATAAATCTCATTACAACATTAACCATTTTTCAAAGTAAACATTTTCCCATTTATTTCAAGGTGTGCAACAGTATTGATGAATCAAATGAGAACATGATGCAATACATAATATCTCATGGCATTTTCCTCATTTCCAATGTCTCCACGATGATGTCAACATTCACAATTTTCATTTCCCCTCTTCACTGTTCTTTTACAAGATCTCCATGAACCATTAACACATAGCTACAATTATTATTCATAGTGCATAACAATTGTCACCCCATAACTACATAACATCATTCATTCAACAATAGTTTTTAAAGCAAAACACCCATTACAATATATTTATATATATATAATTTCCCATATTTTCCAAAAATCCCCAATTCTCTAGGGTTTTCATCAAAAACCCCCACCTTTCCCATCTCATGGTAAAACCCACCCAAACCATATTCCTTGAGTTAAATAAAGCGAAAACTCACTAGGGTTAGCAAAAGGGTTGAGATTTAAACCCCCATTTTCAAAACCCCTTTTTACCTTTGGAGCCAAGAGTCAAACTCAACACAATAATCTCAAAATACTTTTTGAAATCAACTTTTAAATAGCAAAACATGTATATATAACTCAAGAAAACCCTACCTTAAATTTCGGAGCTCAAGGGAGATGAAGAACAAAACTCAAGATGATCCGATCACCAACTTTTTCGGATCAAAATGAAGGCCACGCCAAGCTCAAGCTTTTTAACAAAGGGAAGAGGGTGAGGAGATCACTAGATCTTGCTCAAAATGTAGAGAGAAGGTGTATGGTAGTGAGAGAAGCTCTCAAATTAGGTTTTTGGAAAGTTAGAGAGAGAGAGAGAGATGAAAAAGTGATTTAAAATCACCCAGCTGCTATCTGATATACGACTAGTCCGCTCGAGTGGAGAATAGAACACTCAAGCGTAAGGCACAAAAACTTTACATGCTCGAGCTCAAAAATACCGGCTCGAGAGCCAAGGAACAAAACAAGACACCACCTGCTCGAGTGCAAAATGAACCCACTTGAGCATAGATTACACTCTTCCAATACTTTTACAGACTACGAACACTCGCTCGAGCGCAAGGATACCCGCTCGAGCGTGACTCGCTCGAGCGTAGAAAACATATCTGCAGTATTTTTGTAGACGGACAAAATGCTGAGAGGATGCAAACTCCGCTCGAGCACAAGGAGACCCGCTCGAGCGGATCATCAAAAATCTGGGCAACAAGTTTAGGGACCAAAACTCCCCCAACCTGTTCAAAACACGGTCAAGACATTTCTAAACTCAAATTCAAGGAGTCAAAGGAAAGAAATGCAATATACACAACAACAGACAACCATGGAACCAAGTCCGGAAAGCAAAACTAATGAGAGGAAAACCGGGATCGCTATAACTTTCCCCCCTTAAAGAATTTCGTCTCCGAAATTAGTTACAAGTTTTCAAAATTGTAAGTTTTCAATTATCAACAATATTTCAACTTAACATTTCACATCCTGACCCATTACCGGTCATTTCAATTCCTTCCAAGGGTACCATAAGCAACATAACTCATGCCTTTTCAAAACATTTTCAATGTTTACAACAGTTCATATTTTCGAAACTCAAATAACATATGCAACGTTTAAGTTCAACTCATGTTTCCGAAACACATCTCAACATTTACAACATTCTCATAATTCAAACACATACAATGTTTCTAGAATTCATCAATAAAGTAACATTTCTGATACATGGTTAAACATTAGTGAACAAGTCCGGATATTTCTCTCGGACTTCCAACTCACGTTCCCAAGTGGCTTCTTCCGCTCCATGATGTTCCCACAAAACTTTCACCAAAGGGATAGTCTTGCCTCGCAAAACTTGGTCCCATCTATCTAAGACCCGCACCGGTCTCTCCTCGTAGGAGGCATCCTCATCTACCTCCAAATCAACCCAATCTAACACGTGAGAAGGGTCGGGTTCGTATTTCCTAAGCATTGACACATGAAACACACTGTGAACCCTCGAAAGTTGTGGCGGTAAAGCTAACCGATATGCCACTTCCCGTATTCTCTCCAATATCTCAAAAGACCCAATGAACCTCGGAGACAATTTCCCGCTTTTGTCAAACCGCATCAACCCCTGCCTAGGTGAGATTTTAAGGAACACATGATCACCTACTTCAAAGGATAAGGGCCGCCTCCTCTTATCGGCGTAGCTCTTCTACCGGCTTTGGGCCGTGGCTAATCTCTTCCGAATAAGAGCAACTTTCTCGGTAGTCTCCGTAACAATCTCCAGTCCTAACAACGGTGCATCTCCCACCTCAGCCCAACAAACGGGTGACCTACAAGGTCGGCCATACAAGGCCTCAAATGGTGCCATCTCGATACTAGCCTGATAGCTATTGTTGTAAGCAAACTCAATCAGCGGTAAGTGCCTCTCCCAAGACCCCTTAAAATCTAGGACACAAGCTCTAAGCATATCCTCCAAAATCTGTATTGTACGTTCCGATTGTCCATCAGTTTGGGGGTGATAAGCGGTGCTAAACGTCAACTTGGTTCCCAACGCCTCTTGAAGGCTTTGCCACAACTGGGCAGTGAAACGAGGGTCTCTATCAGATACAATGGTTACTGGAACCCCATGAAGCCAAACTATCTCCCTAACATACAATTCTACCAAGTGCTCAACGAGGTCACTAGTTCACATAGGAATAAAGTGTGTAGACTTAGTCAGCCTATCAACAATCACCCAAATGGCATCATTGCCCACTGCGTTCTAGGAAGCCCAACTACGAAGTCCATGGTCACATGCTCCCATTTCCACTCAGCTATAGGTAAGGGTTGCAGTAAGCCTGCTGGTCTCTGGTGTTCGGCCTTGACTTGCTGGCAAGTGAGGCACTTCGATACAAAGGATGCGACATCCCACTTCATACCCCTCCACCAAAACTGATGGCTAAGGTCTCGATACATTTTGGTGCCTCCCGGATGTACCGCAAGGCGTGAGTGATGGAAATCCCGGAGCACTTCCTCTCTACAAGATTCCGGCACATACAAACGACCTAGGTGACGTACACTCTGATCTGAGTGAATGTTCAAGCCTTTCTCCTCTTTCCCACTGAAGATTCTCTCCCTAATTAACTCCACTTCGCGGTCTCCCTGCTGTGCCCCAACAACTCTACTAATCAAAATGGGTTGAGCACTCAAGGTAAACAAAGTAGCACTTCCTTCGGACTCACCCAATTATAACCTAAACTACTCACAGTTTTGCGGCTTAAGGCGTCGGCCACTACATTGGCCTTCCCCGGGTGATAGTGTAACTCAAAATCATAGTCTTCTAAAAATTACATCCATCTCCGTTGACGCAAATTTAAATCCTTTTGGGAAAACAAATACTTCAAGCTCTTATGGTCGGAGAAAACCTCAAACTTTTCACCATACAAATAGTGCCTCCAGATCTTCAAGGCAAACACTACTACGGCTAGCTCTAAGTCGTAGGTCAGATAATTCTTCTCATGAGTTTTCAACTGTCGGGAGCCATATGCTACAACCTTTCCTTATTGCATCAAAACACAACCAAGCCCATCCCGAGATGCATCACAAAAGATGGTATACCCCAAACCTCTCTCTGGAATGATCAACACTGGTGCCGTGGTCAATCTAGTTTTTAGTTCCTGAAAGGACTTCTCACAAGCCTCGCTCCACACAAATTTAATACCCTTTCTAGTCAATCTAGTCAAAGGCGCGGCTAATCTAGAGAAATCTCTTACAAATCGACGATAGTACCCCGCCAATCCCAAGAAACTCCGAATCTCAAAGACATTCTTAGGTTGCTCCCAATCTTGCACAGAATCTATCTTCGAGGAATCTACTGTTACCCCCTCTCTTGACACAACGTGGCCCAAAAACTTCACCTCGGCAAGCCAAAACTCACACTTCTCAAATTTGGCATACAACTGATGCTCCCTAAGCAAGTCCAGCACTATCCTCAAATGAGCCTCATGTTCCTCCTCGGAGGTCGAATAGATTAGGATGTCGTCCACGAAGACGACCACAAAACGATCCAAGTACTCCCTAAATATTCGGTTCATCAAATCCATGAAGAAGCCGGTGCATTAGTCAAACCAAAGGGCATTACTAGGAACTCGTAGTGGCTATAACGTGTACGAAAGGCCGTTTTCTAGATGTCCTCCTCCCGGACCCTCAACTGATGGTATCTCGATCTCAAGTCTATTTTGGAGAAACAACAAGACCCCTTAAGTTGGTCAAACAAGTCATCTATTCTGGGCAAAGGGTATTTGTTCTTAAAAGTGACTCGGTTCAACTTGCGGTAGTCTATACACAACCGTAACGACCCATCCTTCTTCTTCGCAAAGAGGGCCAGTGCTTCCCAAGGCGATGTACTAGGGCGAATGAAGCCCTTATCTAAAACCTCTTGGAGTTGAATCTTCAACTCGTGTAACTCCGCTGGTACAAATCTATACGGTGCCATAGAAATGGGTGCCGTTCTAGGCACTAAATCGATAGTGAACTCAACCTCCCGGTGGGCTGGCAAACTAGAAAGGTCCTCGGGAAACACTTCCGAGTATTCACACACTACCCTTGGCAACTCAACTCGAGTCCCGTCACTCTCACTATCCAAGAGTGTAGCTAGAAGACCGCTAAGCTCATTTCTACCACTAGGATCAAATACCGGCGACAGGGCCCGATCACTCTTGTCCCCCAGAAAGTAAAAACAATCCCCACTTGAGGTGCACACTGTGACCCTCCGACGAAAACAATCAATCACCGCCCGATACGAAGTCAACCAATCCATGCCTAGAATAACATCGAAACTGGACATGTCTAGCAACACAAAAGCAATGGGAGTCTACGCCCGGCAACCTCTATCTCACAATCGCGACACCCCCGGTCTAGGTCAACTGTACCCCCAACTGGTGACTTTACTCTAAGTGGAGACGCTAGCTGTGCCACTTCTAACCCCAATGCAGATGCGAATGCAGCAGATATAAATAAATGAGACGCACCCGTATCTATTAACACACTGGCCAGAGAATTACACACAATAAAAATACCTCTCACAACCGAAGGTCCTGGCAACTGCTCTGGCACTGTAACAGCATACACGCGCCCCTGTATTGACTGAGCCAAAGTGGCTCCCTGATGAACTCTCGAAGCCTGAGCCGAATGAGCCTGCTAGTGACTCTGTGTCTGCTTAGACCATGATGCGCCAGATGCGCCTCCCAACTGCGGGCATGCTCTCTTCATATGCCCCGACTAACCATACTGGAAGCAAGTAGGCCCCTGACTCCTACTCTGGAACTGACTCTGAGATCTGTTAGGCGGTGGTGGCAACATCTGTTGTCCTCCACCCTTCTGCGGGCATGCAAGGGCCTTGTGACCCGATTGGCCATATTTGAAGCAAGAAAATCCACTCGATGCACTCTTCCCCGAGCCCGCACTAGGCAAGGGATAGGTGGATCTAGACTGCTGCTGCTGGGATTGGGATGAAAAGGTGGTCCTATTCTTCTTATTAGGCCTAAAGTCCCCATGTGACCCTTGGCCCCTAGACCTCAAATTCCTAAGTCTCGCCTCCTCGGCCTCCACTGTAATCTCCACATGTGCAGCCGCCTCCACAAGGCGATCATACTCTCGGATCATGTTCCTGGCAACCTTGAACAAAATCTTTGTCCTCAACCTTTGCTCAAACTCAAAACAACGGCGCTCCTCCGTCGCTACCAATTCTGGTGCAAACCGGGACAAGCTAGAAAAGACCGCTTCGAATTCGGCCACGGACATATTCAATTGCAGAAGGTCCTTGAACTCCTGCCTCAACCTCTCTCTCGCCGTGGGTGGCAAATACTTGTCTTGGAAGGCCGTCACAAATGCCTCCCATGTTGGTGCTACCCGGCCCTCTGCATACTTCCACCATTGGACGGCGTCACCCTTAAGGTAGTAACTAGCTAGGGTCACCCTCAACTCCCAGTCCTCTATATAAAGCATATCAAAGGTCTTCACGGTTTGTTCCAACCACTCGTCCACTTTCTTCGGGTCGAGGCCGCCGTGGAATTCATCCGACTTGGCCCTTAAAAACTCTCTCGTGAGGAAACTAGCTCTAGTCTCAGCTACATCCTCCCTCGCTTGGGTCTCCGCCCTCAATATATTCATGGACTCCCTCAAGGCCCCCGCTATCTCCCGGGCCAATGCTCCCATTGCGGCTTGGCCGGCTTGCCCCGGCACCTCCACTTGCCCCACTTGTTCTGCCATGACAGCTTGGCCCACACCCTCCTCTTGTACCGGGACCTCTTGGACCGGTACCTCAAATACACCCCGGCGACCTTGTCCTCGCCTTCCACCCCTACCACCACGAGTTCGAACTCTTCCTGACATCCTAATTGAGAGACAAGATAAATAACTTAGCACATAATTCCAAATGTGCTCGCCACTAACTTCAAACGTTAGGCTAAAACAACCATATACATCCTACCACACAAGCAATTTAATTCACTCCACATAAGCACTTTAGTTACATAAACACATACGAATTATCCTTTAGTGATGAGGTTCGTCCCATGAGAAACCAAGAATTCTTAGTAGAATGAGTAGTGATCAAGTACCCTTCTAAAAAGACTTCAAGGAAACTAATAGGCGCAAACAACATCCCAAAAGTCTAATCCCATACCCACATAGTCACATAAACATGCTATCACATAATCACAGTTAAGCAAGACATTTCCTAATCATGCGAAATGAATCCATTGTGGCATGACGACCACTTCCCACGAGCCCCAAGTATTCAAACCCGGTAGCTCTGATACCAAGTTGTAACGCCCCAAAATTTATCTGACATGAACTACCCACAAACAATCAACATCCACTCAACAATAGTGACAATCTGCCCATCTTTACATATTTAATAGTAAGTCTTTACAAAAGTTTTACATGTAGTTATACATTCATCGATACAAAAACATATGAATCTATAGCATGTAAAGCAGTCTATTCTCAAAACAACACAATGCCCTTAAGGGCTTACATCTTCCAAGGCACAAGCCTGGTTACACAAAAATGGTTTTAACAACCCGTACACGTTAGCCCTTGGCTCAAAAGAATAACACCAAAATAAAAGAGCTAAGTACTCTTCT
The DNA here is from genome assembly GCA_036172215.1 of Camellia granthamiana. Taxonomy (NCBI): domain Eukaryota; kingdom Viridiplantae; phylum Streptophyta; class Magnoliopsida; order Ericales; family Theaceae; genus Camellia; species Camellia granthamiana. Next base: position 34,328,056 of record CM069912.1, read on the forward strand.
CAAGATATCCACACCCTCAGTTCGGCAGGATCACCACATCCTTGCCTGCACCAAAACCCATAGGGGTGAGCACAAAGCCCAGTAGAGAAATTCTCACAAAGTATATACAGTTATGCTTCATCCTCAATATAAAAGTAAATGAAGTGCAATGCTATGCCAAGGTTAAATCAATGAGGAAAAAACATTCATTTCGATGCATTATTTCAAAATCACCAAGTTCCCAATGCCATTATGTAATCTCATAAATTTCAAACTTTCATCATTAATTAAAAAGGGGTAGTAAATACGACACTGGTAATCCCTAGGCTAGTGTCTGCAAGTAGACTCTACGAGTATTACCAAACGGTCATTTTTACCGGTATTAATTGGAAGGCTTGACACCTATCCGCGCGGCTTTCGGGTCTTTCACCCTGGACACTCAGGCCAACTTAACATAATCAACTACACCCCCTATCCGGACTTACCACGTATTTACCCCAATTACATTTCCATAAATCTCATTACAACATTAACCATTTTTCAAAGTAAACATTTTCCCATTTATTTCAAGATGTGCAACAGTATTGATGAATCAAATGAGAACATGATGCAATACATAATATCTCATGGCATTTTCCTCATTTCCAATGTCTCCACGATGATGTCAACATTCACAATTTCCATTTCCCCTCTTCACTGTTCTTTTACAAGATCACTATGAACCATTAACACATAGCTACAATCATTATTCATAGTGCACAACAATTGTCACCCCACAACTACATAACATCATCCATTCAACAATAGTTTTTAAAGCAAAACGCCCATTCCAATATATATATATATCAAAAATTTCCCATATTTTCCAAAAATCCCCAATTCTCTAGGGTTTTCATCAAAAACCCCCACCTTTCCCATCTCATGGTAAAACCCACCCAAACCATATTCCTTGAGTTAAATAAAGAGGAAACCCACTAGGGTTAGCAAAAGGGTTGAGATTTAAACCCTCAAAACCCCTTTTTACCTTTGGAGCCAAGAGTCAAACTCAACACAATAATCTCAAAATATTTTTTGAAATCAACTTTTAAATAGCAAAACATGTATATATAACTCAAGAAAACCCTACCTTAAATTTCGGAGCTCAAGGGAGATGAAGAACAAAAATCAAGATGCTCCAATCACCAACTTTTTCGGATCAAAATGAAGGCCACGCCAAGCTCAAGCTTTTTAACAAAGGGAAGAGGGTGAGGAGATCACTAGATCTTGCTCAAAATGTAGAGATAATGTGTATGGTAGTGAGAGAAGCTCTCAAATTAGGTTTTTGGAAAGTTAGAGAGAGAGAGAGATGAAAAAGTGATTTAAAATCACCCAGCTGCTATCTGATATACGACTAGTCCGCTCGAGCAGAGAATAGAACGCTCGAGCATAAGGCACAAAAACTTTACACGCTCGAGCTCAAAAAATACCGGCTCGAGCGCCAAGGAACAAAACAAGACACCACTCGCTCGAGCGCAAAAGGAACCCGGTTGAGCGGATCACCAAAAATCTGGGCAACAAGTTTAGGGACCAAAACTCCCCCAACCTGTTCGAAACACGCTCAAGACATTTCTAAACTCAAATTCAAGGAGTCAAAGGACGGAAATGCAATATACACAACAACAGACAACCACGGAACCAAGTCCGGAAAGCAAAACTAATGAGAGGAAAATCGGGATCGCTATACTACAATCTCAACATACCTTATCCACATAAAGTATTACAATCTATGGTTCTTAAAATATAAAAATAATTCAAACCACCAAAACCATGAACAGAGCAATAGTAGAGATTGTATATGTAACAACCCTCGTTACCGATTACTGATTAATCACTGATTTATTGCCAATTACTGCTAAATGAAGACTGATTATGACTGATAATCGAATCCACTGAAATACTGAACGGACTGATTGGAAATTGGAACTGAATTGACTAAGTGTGTCTATCGTATTGCACTTCCATCTATTCGACTGTTTTATCATCTGTCTGTGTGTTTACGTTTAAACTGCTAATTGAAGGCCTTATCGGCGGCCGAACTGAAAATTGTTTAGTGATTTATGATCATTATAATTAATGTGATTTTATGGTGTATTTAATTGAAAATCATTTTGGTATGATTAAATTAGATTAAATGATGTTAGATTGCATAAGTTGGCCTTATTTACCGTTATGCCATTGAGTGGCCCACTTCATGTATATATTGTGAGCCTTATTATACACCTAAACAAATCATTTCTTCAGCCCATTCCATTGCTCTAGCCGACCAAGAGAGGAGAATTAGAGAGAGAGTGAGAGAATTGAATTCAATCTTGGGTTTTAGCTTGAATCTTGTAGAATTGGAGTGTAAATTGGCAATTGAACTTCAAGGCTAGTAATTGAAGACCCAAGGTAGATCATTGACCTTCCTCATTGTATATTTGAATTGATTTTTGCATGTTTCATGTTAAATTTATGAGCTAAGTCATGTTTTAAGCTTAGCATGTGAAATTGAAGCTTAATTGTTGCATGCATGTTGGTTTTAGTGAGTTTAAAGTTGGTTTTATGGTCAAATGCCACATGCATGTTTGTACTCATGTTCAAATCCATGTTTTCATCTTGTTTTGAAAGGATTGAGCTCATTGGAGCAAGAAATGAAGCTTTGAAATGGTTTTAATCCATGCATGTTCTATTTGAGCATTGTTCATGAAAAATGGTTTGAAAAATGGTTTTAATTGACTCACCTTTGGGGCTTGAATTCATAAATTGGCTTTTGAAACTTGGTATACATTGTTTTGGGATGTATCTTCCAGAATTTGGGCCCAAGAGGTCGAGAATTGAGTTGAGAATGCTTGGTTTGAGCTTGGAAGGCAAATCTGGAAATTCCAGATTTGGCTTCTTCGCTCGAGCGAAGGATTCCTCGCTCGAGCGACCAACGTTTCCTCTGAGCCACGCTCGAGCAAAGGATTGGTGGCTCGAGCGTAAAAATCGAGCATCCAGTACTTTTACTGTTTCATTAGATCGCTCGAGCGAAGTATTTCTCGCTCGAGCGAAGCCTTTGATTTTGGAAGCTCGCTCGAGCGAAGAAAGGCTCGCTCGAGCGAGGCTCCTATTTTCAGCAAATTTTGTAAAATGTTTTCTAAGTGCATCTTTGCATCCTCATTCCATTCTAGGCATTCTTAGGCCTAGTTTAAGGCATCTTAATGAGGTTATAGATGTAGAACACACCGAGGCAAATTAGGGATTAAGTTATTATCTCTCCCAACTGTATAGCTTAGTGTGTGTTCATCCTGTATACTGTGTAGGGTTGGCTTTGGAGGGGACGCCCTAGCTTACTGTAGCCCAGAACTCTGTGAGTAACGATTGTGTAAAGATACGTTCAAAATGGTTATATTTTGAATACTGAACTGAACTGTTTATTGAACTGATATTGTTTATTGAATGAATGTATGTCCTGTATTCCGAACTGTACTGTAGCATCCTTAGCACTTACTGATTACTGTTACTGTTACAGAGCTCTGTAGGTTTCCTTGAGGAACCATACTGTTTACTGATTGATGGCCATCATTATTGTTGGGTCTGTTAAGACCCGGTCCTTCTGGACCTATTGTTTATAGGCTATTGGATGTACCACATACGACTGATTGACTGAAATACTGAAAGACTGAAATACTGTTTAATGAACTGTCTTCATTACTGTAAGGACATTCATTCATAACCTCTTTACGCTTTATGTTATTCACTGGGCTTTAGCTCACTGTTTATATATATATGTAGGTTCTCAGCAGCCAGATCGGAGCTAGGAGCGTGGGTTAGTCCCCAGTTTTGTCAAGCCAGCCTATGTGCCTCACTGCGAGGTTCCAAGGCGCCATGCCATGGCTTGGGGTGTTTTTGTTTCCCCACCTGCCTCCTTACTGTTTTGTGTTACTGTATAAACTGTTTACTGTTTTACCGTACTGTTATCGAGGGATTAGGTCCCCGTACTGAATGATTGTAAATGATTGTATAGACTGTACTGTTTGGAACTGTATGAATGCATAAAAATGTTTTTGGCATACAGATTGTCACAGCTCTATGGACACTAGTTATTGACTGTATTGGCTTCCGCCAGGCCCTGTACTCTGTTTTACTGTATTACTGTTCAGCAGGCCTTCGGTAATCTCGGATTACTGGCCAGTTACGGTGTTAAACCCATAGGGCCGGGTTTGGGTCGTGACAGTATATCTCTGTATTGTTACATCTATATCTATTTTTGAAAACAAAAACCAACCAGCATATATCATATTTTTCATAAATTATTTTTAGAGATAGATTTAAAAATCAAAAAATATAGATAAATAATACGTTTATTTTTTTCAATTCAAAAAAGATATTCAAGTTGAAAAAATTTTTTCAACAGAATATTTAAACTCTTTTTTAATTGAAAACACAAACAAAATATTTAAACAAACTGAAAACACAAAATCTTATAAATTACTAGGGGTGTTCGCGGTTTGGAGGTTCAGTTACGGCCAAAGGAATCTCAAATCCGTCATCAGTCCGCCAGATTGGCGGATTGGAGAAAATCAATCTGCAACTGTCCACTAGTTATCACGCATCCGTCCAAAATGAGGCGGACCGGTTCGATTCAGTCGGTTTTGGCGGATCGGTATATCCGCTGCTCACCCCTACTAGTATTCTCTCTTGCTTACAATTACACCAATAGTTGGTGTTGTTTTAGAAAAGAGTAGATGAAAGGAACTATTTATAGGCCACTAGGACCTTACAATTACACCAAAAAATAATAATGACCATTAAACTAGACAAAAGGGAGAGTGTATTCAAATGTTAACTCACTACCAAGTTCATAAATTCTAATTAATCTCCATTCATGAATAAAACAAAAGGTCACCAAAGTGATGAATCTCCATTCATGAACAAGATAAGATTCATGAACAGAACAAAAAAAGAGTCATGAACAAAATATATAAATAAATAAATAAAAGTTTTTTAAATGGCCCAACCATTTAAACTTTTAAATGAGTTGCAGTCAAGCAATTGACTCTAAAAATATTTTTCTTCCAATTTCTCTTGCTTGCAGTGATATCTACTACAAATCGTGCGGGACTATTCTCCTGTCTGGGTGGGTACTTTTTCCCAAGTTCGATTGCTGAATTATTTTTGGGAGAAATTATTACTCAGGGTAATTTTCAAAATAATTATTACATATTAGTAAAAAAAATTATGATATTAATCATAATATTTATAATATTTTTTATTTTTTGTAAATATTTTTTACTGACACCATCACAGTGTAATTTTTCTCTATTGAGATTAAGATAGGATGGGATTATAAATATGATTGTGAACTATTGGATTCAATGAGATGAAAGATTGGATATATGATAGCATTATAGATAAATTATGAGGAATAAGTTATACCATAAAATAATTGGATAAAATGAATAAGATATTATTGTTTAAATAAAATAAAAAATATAATTATTTTTTATGGTTAAAATCTGGAGAGTCCTAATCTTTCTAATACCAAACTACCCATAATATTATTTAATCTCTAAATTTTCTTCTGTTTAATACTAAATTTTTTTATTTTTTTTTTATCAGCAAAGAAAAATTTCATTAAAAATATGAAATTAAAGGTAGAGGAAGGTTTAGAAATATGAAATTAGACTTTTCAGTGGAACCACATGTTTCCCTCTAATCCTTCCTGCATATCCTGCAATAAAACATTGAATTAGCAATTCAGTGGGCTATTTTACACAATACACCCACTTTCGGAATAAATTTTTGAATTCCCCTGTAATATATATATATATCAAAAGTCTTGTTTAGAAAGTTGACTATTTTAGTTAGTTATTTAATTTTTTTACTATTTTAACTTGACTAAAAAAGTTTTGTTTGAAAAGTTGATTGACTTTTTTTAATAATTAATTTGATGGTTGTGAAACAAAAAGTGAAATAATTATGGATTTGATGTGACATTAACTTATTTTGGGAAGTAGTTAAAAGTTAATTTTTGGACTTTTTTTGTCCTTTTGTTTTTTTTTTTTAAAAAAGTACAAAAAAGTAGAGAGAAATAGGCCATTGTATTCTTAACTATTTTAACATATTTTATCTTTTAGTGGACTAATTTAATCAAATCAACTTCCCGAACAAGGCCAAGTATTTGTGTCTTCACAATAAATAAATAAATAAATAATAAAAAAAATAAAGGAAAAAAAAAAAAAAAAAAAAAAAAAAACAGAACACTCAAACGGCACCGTTTCACTAGGTTGATCCCCTTTTCATTTTTTTCCTTTACTAAAGTCATCTCCTTTACCACCAAGGGGCCATCCTAGTTGGTAAGGGAGTATGCTCGTCTCCTTATTGACCAGGGGTTCGAATCCCCTACTACTCAAGTGAAAGTCTAACGGTTTAGGTGGATCAGCTAGTTTCCCCCGGTTTGGGTCCTGTCTTGGGAGTGTTCTGGTATCAAAAAAAAAAAAGTCATCTCCTTTTTTCGAATTTTTTTATTTTTAGTAATTTTAAAAAAAATGATATCAATGTTTTTTTATTTTTTCGATTCGTCTTGAATGGATGAATCTAAAAAGTAAGGTTGTACTTAGTTTGATTTTCAAAAACTTGTTACATAACGTTTTTTTAAAGCAAAAAATTAAATTGGTGAAAGAATAAAAAAAATTAAAAATACTTATCATGTTATATAATTTTATCTTATTTGAGATTAGAAATAATTTTTAAGAAATTAAAAATAGTTTTTGATATTTATTTATATCAAATTAGCTTTTATTTTTTCAAAAAAAATCTGTATTTTTTTGATAAAATACAAATCTAACATGGCCTAATTTTTTTTTTTAATTCTCAAACAAAAATTGAAAAATCTAAAATAAGAAAAAATAAATTTTACTTTTTGCTTATTTTTCTCTTTCTGGACATTTTAGAAAAATATTTTAAAATATTTTAATTTTTTGGTTTCATCTCATCGAGTTGAATCTAAAAATTTAAATTTTCAAAAAAAATTTAAAAGAAGTTCACTAAAACTAAACTAAAAAAAAGTTACCGAATAAACAAACTCCAAACAAAAAAATAAGGAAAAAAAAAAATAGTCAAAACATCATCATTTTAAGTTACAGTAGAACCTGCTAGTATCTGGTAAACCCATGTTGTGGATAATAAGTTTAGTAATGTCTTCCAAAATGATATAGTAAGGCCTACTAATGTAAACCCAAGTTATTATTAAAATTGGTAAACCTAAGTCATTTTTTTTTTTTAATTTTTTTTTTTTTTTCCCTTTCAACAACCTCGGTTAGCTCTAATTTTGTTTTGTTTTGTTTTTTTTTTTTTTTTTTTTGGGCTAGGATATAGTTCTGACTTTAGTCCAGAGTAAACCTAAGTTGTTAATGTCTTCCAAAATCATATGGGTAAAGCGATGCTAATGCAAACCCAAGTCTCTTTTTCTTTTTTTCTTTTTTTCTTTTTTTTTATTTGAAAAGTATAACCAAGTTATTTTCTTTCTTTCAATAACCACAGTTTTGTCTTGCTCTGTTTGTAGTACTTGCTGAATCAAATTTGTTGATGGTGTTCCAAAATGATATTGGGTAAGGGCTGCTAATGTAAAACTAAGTCATTTTTATTTTATTTTTTCTTCCGCCGTCTGCTACAAAAAATTAAAGTTTTACAGACCGAAATTTAAGAATAAAATTATTTTTTAGGGACCAAATATTTTTGTTACAAAAACTGTTGTCTTTATATTTTTAATAACAAAAATTGGACATTAGTGATGAATTATTATTCTTTTGGGACCAAATTTTTTGTTTAAAAAATAAACCAATTTGAGACGAAATTATTTTATCCCTGCATTTATTAGTGACATTTTTTAAATTTTGTCGCTAAACGTCTTTTTTTTAATTTTTCGGGACGACTTTTTGAAAACTATGTTCACGACAATAGAAATTAGTCCCTAAATGTCTTTTGTAACAAAATTTTCACTTACTAAAAAATTTAGTTTCTAAAACTCTTATATATTGTAGTGAGCTTCAATTTTGCCATAGCTTTTAACTTTAATTCGGATCCTTTTTAATAATGTAAAGTGTAATGTTTTGAATGACAATGTGCCACCTCAAAAAAAGAGAGGAATTAAGAGTTGAGATTTAAAGTCTAAAAGGATGTTGTTTCGGTGTCTTCATTCGGACTTGAGTAAAGACATCAAAACGATATTGGTTTTTAATTTTCTTCTTTATTTTGAAGCATTACAAATTTCAATACAAAGAATGCACTATAGAAAATTTGAAATCAAATTGTGTCGATGGCATTGCGATCCTGCCGTGGCGTAGTAGTCACTGATGATTCTGCGAGAGACAAGATAGGCCAGCCATCAAGCTACGAATCTGATCGAAAAGCCAAATGAAGCCCAGTCAGAGTAAGCAAGCTTCAATGTACTAGTACCTACCACTAAAACATCGTGAAGGATTCAGTGAACATCTTAAGAAAGTTGTCAATAACCTCTATGCCTAGCATAGGTTTAATGTACTTGAGCTTTGGATCATTTTCCCACCCTCTGTCCTTAGGCTTGTAACGATAGCAAGAGGGTTAAGATCTTTTGTTCAGTTTGTCTCCTGGAGCAACTTGGGAACGAGGCATGAACCCCAAGGGACAGGCAAAGGAAGGACACTACTCGAATGGATCCAAGGTCAACGACCCATGATGGAGAAAGGAAATTAGAGTTTTGGGATATAGGGTTAGATGTTAGCTTGTAAATAGAATAGAGTATTACTCTAAGAGTTTTGAACAATTTATCTTTAGTGACTGAGTATTACGAATTTCAATACAAGGAATGCATTACAATTTTTTTTTTTAGTAATTCTTTTTATAAATTATATAAAAAAATTTAGTTTTTCGGTTCGTCTTGTATGGATGAATCTAAAAAGTAAGGCTATGCTTGTTTTGATTTTCAAAAACTTGTTGCATAATTTTTTTTTTTAAAAAAAACAAACTAAAAATTAAATTGGTGTAAGAAACAAAAAAAATTAAAAATACTTATCATGTTATATAATTTTATCTTTTGTGAGATTAGAAATAATTTTTAAAAATTAAGAAATATTTTTTTGATTTATTTTTATCAATTTTTTTTTTCAAAAAAAATCTGAATTGTTTTTGATAAAATACAAGTGAAACATGGCCTAAATTTTTTTTTTTAATTCTCAAACAAAAATTGAAAAATCTACAATATGAAAAGAAAAAAGTTTATTACTTTTTGCTTATTTTTCTCTTTTTTCAACTTTTTAAAAAAAATATTTTAATTTTTTGGGTCATCTCATTGAGTTGAATCTAGAAATCTAAAATTTTTTGAAATGTTTTAAAAGAAATTCACTAAAACCAAAATATGCTAAAAAAAAGTTACTGAATAAACAAACTCCAAAAAAAATAGAGTTATGCTACAGTGCTCGAAAGCCCCCCCCCCCCCCCCCCCCCCCCGAATCCCCCAAATTCGAAGAAGAAGAAGAAGCAGGGGAAGGAGGATGAGGGAGGAGGAGGAGGAGGAGGAGGAGAAGGAAGGAGGGGACTGGAGGGGGCCATCAGCAGAGGTGGGGTTGCGGAGGAGGAGGAGGAAGAGGAAGGAGGGGACTGGAGGGGGCCATCAGCAAAGGTGGGGCTACGACGACGGGACTGGGCTGGGCGACGATCAGCGGCTAGGAAGAAGAAGACGATCGACGATCGGGGCTCTCTTCCCCTCTGATTCTCTGTTTCTCTCTTCCCCTCTGCGTTGAAAATGGAAGAAGAAGACGAAAAAAAAAATAAAAATAAAAATAATGCCCAAAACGACGTCGTTTTGGGCATTAGGGGGATTAGGGGGGCTCATTTTCGAGCTCTCAAGCTTTATTCAAAAAAATAATAGGGAAGAAAAAAAAATAGTCAAAACATCATCATCGTTTGAAGTCACGGTGTTGCTGTGCATTGACATCCCCTCCTGACTTTAGTATATGGTAAACCTATGTTGTGTGGATAATAAGTTTAGTAATGTCTTCCAAAATGATATGGCAAGGCCTGCTAATGTAAACCCAAGTTATTATTTAAAATAAACTGTCATTTTTATTTTTTGTATTTTTTGTCATTTCAACAACCTCGGTTAGCACTAATTTTTTTTAATCTTTTTTTTAAAAAAAAAAAATCTTTTTTTGACTAGGATATAGCTCTGGCTTTAGTACCGAGTAAACCTAAGTTGTTAATAAGGTGGCTAATGTCTTTCAAAATGATATGGGTAAAGGGATGCTAATGCAAACCCAAGTCATTTTTTTTTTTAATTTGAAAAGTATACCCAAGTTATTTTCTTTGTTTCAATAACCACAGTTTTGTCTTGCTCTGTTTGTGTTACTTCCCGAATCAAATTTGTTGATGATGCTGCGAATGTGTTCCAAAATGATATTGGGTAAGGGCTGCTAATGTAAAACTAAGTCATTTTTATCTTATTTTTTTTCTTCCAACAACTTCAATTTTGCCATAGCTTTTACCTTTAATTCGGATCTTTTTTTAGTAATGTAGTCTGTAATGCTTTGAATGACAATGTGCCACCTCAAAAAAAGAGAGGAATTAAGAGTTGAGATTTAAAATTTAACATTTAAAAAGATGTCATTTTGATGTCTTTGTCAGAAAAATGATAGGCACTAATATAATTTAATTGATAAAATAATTAAGAGATTTACAACAAATAAAATATGAAAGTAAGTATATTTATATAAAAGTAAGAAAGAATTAGTCTGTGAGATTAAGAGACATATAGTTATTGCCCTAAAGCTGTTGTTTCTCCCCATGTGAAGGTACAATTGGAGTGTAACCGCTCCAAGATATAACCCAAGCACTCACAGCCTTCCTCATCTGATGTTCACGTCCACCAAGAGGATATGAACAAGTCATAAACCATAGTTGCCCAAATATAAATATAAAATATACAATATCGAGAACTTTCTAAAAACTCTCATATTTGAAATTGAAAAATCTAGAAACCCCTCTAGATGTTGATTTGTGATTATGTATCAATTTTAAGCAGTAAACAACAATTCCAATCAAACAATCAAGACAAATCGACACAACGATTTTACGTGAAAAAATCACAATTGGACACCTCCAATTGTGATAAAAAAAACCACGGGCAACAGCCACAAAACAATCAACTAAGAAGATATAAAAGAATTATACATGTATACTCTCAATTACCTAGCGAATCCACGCCCGAATTGAACCAACCCCCATGTGTCTCTTCCAACCCTGTCTTCACCTCGGAATTGTCTTGACGATGAGCCACTCCAGAATCCACCAAAGTTTTAGGCTCGGATTCTTCAGAATCCACTGAAGAACAACTCTCTCTTTTGTGTAGAACAAACAAATAATCCTTTGATGTATACTCTTTAAACCATGAGTTGAATACACTACAAGAAAATGCACCTACGGCGACCAAATTGGCAACAAAAAAATTTTTAGCCGCTAAAAGTATAGGTTGTGGCGACTAAAACAACATTAGTAGCCAAAAGTAAAACTTTTTGGCGACTAAAAAAATTTAGTAGACAAAAGTATAGGTTTTGGCGACTAAAAATCAGTTTAGTCGCCAATTATCTACTTTTGGCTACTAAAATATTTAGTCGCCGAATGAAAAATAAAAAAATGATTTTTTCTCTTTGGCGACTTAACTTTGGTCGCCAAAAATATACTTTCAGCGACAAAAAAAAATTTACTAGCCGAATATTGACTTTTCGCTACTAAAATGTTTAGTAGCCGAATGAAAAATAAAAAAATAATTTTTCTCTTTGGCAACCAAACTTTTAGTCGCCAAAAACGTACTTTCAGCGACAAAAAGAAAGTTTAGTAGCCAAAACTAAAATATTTGGAGGGATTTTTCAAATTTTGGAGGGTTTTATGAATTAATTGGCGACTAAATTTTAGTTGCTAATGGTGTAATATATATTTACTTGAAACCAGCACCTGTGTCTCTCTCTATCTCTCTCTCCAGCACCTTTAGCGACCAAAAAATATTTAGTCGCCGTTAATTAATGTTTTGACTACTAAACAAAAATTATTGTTCGTTATTTTCTTTGATTTATTTTTCCCTTTTTCCTTATATCTTCCCTAGCCCTTCACAGACTTATTGTTTCTTGCTCTCTCTCTCTCTCTCTCTCTCTCTCGATCTCGATCTCGCGTTCCTACGATTGACCTCGGCGGCACCAGGGCCGACCTTCAAGCGGAGCTGGATCGAGCCTGTAAAGATTGGGGTGCGTTTCACGTGACGAACCATGGTGTTCCGATCCAATTGCTGAACAAGACGAGGAGAGTCGGTGTATTGTTCTTCGAGGAGTGTCCAATGGCTGAGAAGATCAGGTACTCTTGCGATTCCACTTCGTTTGCTTCTGAAGGCTATGGAAGCCGTATGTTGGTTTCATCCAATGATACAGTGTTGGAATAGACAGATTACTTCGATCATCATACCTCGCCTCTTTCTCGTCGGAATCCCTATCGCTGCCCTCACTTTCCTCCTAATTATAGGTCTGTTCTCAGCCTCTTGCCCTAGATTTTCTCGTTCATGTTAGTTAATTTGCTTTCACTGTTGTGTTTGGTTGCTAAGAAAATGAACAAAGGAAAAGAAAATTCCAAATCCAATGTGATTTTTTCTTCTTTTTCCCCCAAAATAATGTGGGTTTTTATGAGGATTTTTTTGTAAAATTGTGGTTCAAATCATAGTTGTTACTCATGGGCTTGTTGGAATGTAAATTAACTAAATTTAATCATCCTAGGTTCCATTTCTCTAAAATTCATTTGACTTTTGATTTAAGTTATAACCTTAATGTTATTTGAAGAGAAGGATTGCCCAAATTGTATTTTCTTTTGGTTGTATTGTCATGTAAATGTAAAATGGAGGGCACTTTGTCTTATTAATTTTGGTTAGATTGCGTAAAAGAGTTTATTAAGTTAAAACTCAAATTTATTTTAGTTCTCATTTAAAGTGTGCAAGTGTTAATTAAAAGGGACTTTGTCTTATTGATTTAGATTTAGATTAGATTGCCTGGAAGAGTACATTAGAATTTTGGCTACTTTAATAACTACCTTTGTTGGTTCATAAATGACCCATAATGAATGGTGTTCATGCAAGCAACACTTGGTACCATTAATGCAGGATAGATTTTGTATTTTTCTGAATGATTGGAAGAATCCAAGCTAAAGTTGTTCATTTTGTCTTTTGCAATCTTTGATTGTTGTATAAGTTTTCGTGTTGTTGGTTGGTAGTTCTACATTCTCTACTCAGAGAAGCAAGTTGCAAACCACCTTTCAGATTGCTGATGTGCTTTTGTCATTATCCGTGTTCATACTTCAGATAGTTTTGATTACTTACTAGTTGCTTTTTTTTTTTCTTCCCCATTTTAGAAAATGTGAAGGTGAATCCATTGGTGGATGTAAAGAAGGAAGCTGCAAAGGATGCAAGATCTGGTCAAATAGCAGCACACATTTTTACATTTCGTGAATTAGCAGCTGCAACCAAGAATTTCAGGGCCGATTATCTTTTGGGTGAAGGAGGCTTTGGCAGGGTATATAAAGGGCAATTGGAGAGTACCAACCAGGTTTGCTATGTTCATTCGTTTTTCAGTTCTACAAATTTTAAAAGAAGTCGTGACTCATAAATGGCTAGTAAGAGACGTACTTCTATGCTTTTTCTTTGTTGTGCTGGTATCTTGGTGAATGCTGCAAATAACTTTCTTTTGAAATCTGAACCTCTTTATTTTGTTTTAATAAAGATGGTGCTTAAATATATGATATGAAAAGACTGTTGCTGATGGTGACAGTCTCTGTTGTTATGAGATTAGAGACGAAGTAGAAATTTCCTTTTAAAATATGGTCACAAATAACTTTAGGAACGATCACATTGGATTTGGAATTTTCTTTTCCTTTGTTTATTTTCTTAGCAACCAAACACAACAGTACCTTTATATTAATTCACTCCCTTATCACTACTAGGTACTGCTAGTGGAAGGAATGTGAGTGCTTGTAAGGAAAATGGTTGCTGGTGGAGGGAGACATTGTTCTCTGCATTGAGCAGAGCATGTGGCAAGGCTTTCAGTAACATGGCTGTTGGATATAACAATGTTGATGTCAATGCTGCCACTAAGTATGGTGTTGCTTTTGGCAACACACCTGTATGTTAATTTCCCTTTGATGTGTGTTTGTGTTTGTGTTTGTGTATGTGTTTTGGTGTTCCACCTTGATTGAATTGGCTTGTATTCCACCTTGATTGAAGACCTTGGGCTACGGGCTACTCTCAGCACAACTTGTGATTTGGATTGGTTGTTATTTTGCTTTATCTCATCTGTTTGTGTTAATTTTCCCAGAGACCACAACGAGCTTTTCACAGGACATAAATGATGAATATCAGAAATTCATTAGAAGAATGAACCCACCCAGGTACCCATATTCTTCATCTTCTTTTCTCTCATTGAAAGTCACTTGAATTTCTTGCTCATAAATATGTTTCGCTTGTTGTCAGAGTTGTGATTGATAATGAGACCTGCAAAAATGCCACTGTTATACAGGTATGCCTCATTTTTAGTCCTTTAAGCTTTTATCAGTACTTTGAATTACCTTCATTGGGATTTTTGTATTTTTCTAATCTTTGAGATCTTGTTGGTACATCTGCAATTCTGGGATTCAGGTGGACAGTGCTAACAAACATGCAATACTTTTGGAAGTTGTACAAGTCCTCACTGATCTCAACCTTATCATTACCAAAGCTTATATTTCCTTTGATGGAGGCTGGTTCATGGATGGTTACTAAAACCGCCACTTTTTCATTTTCGTTCCTGTAATTACATTCTTTAGCTGTTTCTTTTGTTTCTTTGGGCTTGAAAAAATTAACTTTCACGACTTTTGCCAGTCTTCAATGTCACTGATCAAAGTGGGAGCAAGATTACAGATGAAGAGGTTCTTGATTATATCCAAAAGGTGTGTTGAATTTGGCCATGCTTACCTCTCTAATCTACTTTTATGTGCAAACCCCATCTAATTTCTTGAATTTCTTATCAGAGGTAAATTAAATTGGTTGAATGAATCAATTATACAGATGTTTCCATTCCTTATCACTACTTTCATAATGTGCAGAATTTCTTCCTCATGGAGAGCATTTTCATATTTCATAGCAAGTGTTGGAAAATTTTACACACCTCACCCACTTTATGCCAAATCTTGACAAACTGTTTTGCCCACTATATGAGGATCGTTGCTCTACTAGTGTATGTAGTGAATCAATACAAAGGTACTTTTTACGTTAAGAAATGCATTATTTCAGATGTACGTACTTTTTAGGTTAAGAAACGCATTATTTTGATTAGTATTTAATGTAAGATTGAGATTAATGTAATGTTCCAAGAATTAAAAATGAAGGTTTATTCATTATTAGATACTTGATAAGAGGGCGAGCCAATGAAACCAGCAGCGAACATAGAAATTGTCTAAAGTAGGGCCTTAAGGTAAAATTATTTAAATTTGTAATGGCTAAAGGCCAAAGTAATCAATATTGAGCGCATAGATGTAATCTACTTGAGCTGAGAAAGCTATTTCAGCAGTGTGAAAAGAGCTGGCATGATATGTAAAAGGAAGTAATGGGGTCCAGGGTTCAGTCTTTAGTGTAGTTAATTAGAAAGAAATAAATATGTAAACAAATAAATATAATTTAGTTTTAAAAAGTAAATATAAATATCAAGTGCTCGAAACTACAGGCTTAAAGATTTTTGTTGTAGGCTTGTATTTTGGTTTTATTGCTCCATTGTCATATTCTTATGTTGTTAAACATATTTAAACTTTTTAGTTGTATTTATATGAGCCGAATACGCCTTAAACTTACTCATAACAAGGCGTTTCGGGGGCAAATATTGAAAACAGGCCCCGAACCACCATGTGCCTATCACGGACAGCTTCCCCATGACCAATAAGACTTGTAACAACTGACGGAAAATAATCCGGACCCGTAAGTAGAGAGTTAGAGCCGAATACGCCCTAAACTTAGTCGGAAAAGGGCTTTCTGGGGGCGAAAATTGAAAATAGGCCCCGAATCACCATGTGCCTCTCACGGACAGCATCCCCATGACCAATACGACTTGTGACAACTCACGGAAAGTAATTCGGACCCGTAGGTAGAGAGTTAGAGCGGAAAACGTCCTAAACTTAGTCCAAAAATGCCGTTTTGGGGGCAAAAATTAAAAACAGCCCCCAAACCTCTGTGTGCCCCTCACGAACAGCATCCCCATGATTAATAGGACTTGTGACAACTCACGGAATTTTATTAGGACCTGTAGGTTGGGAGTTGGAGCCGAAACCGCCCAAAACTTAGTCGAAAAATGCCGTTTCGGGGGCAAAACTTGAAAACAGCCCCCGAACCTCTGTATGCCCCTCACAGACAGCATCCCCATGACTAATAGGACTTGTGATAACTCAAGGAATTTTATTAGGACCTGTAGGTTGGGAGTTAGAGCTGAAAACGTCCAAAACTTAGTCGAAAAATGCCATTTCGGGGGCAAAAATTGAAAACAGCCCCGAACCTCCGTGTGCCCCTCACGAACAACATCCCTATGACTAATAAGACTTGTGACAACTCACGGAATTTTATTAGGACCTATAGGTTGGGAGTTAGAGCTGAAAACGTCCAAAACTTAGTCGAAAAATGCCGTTTCGGGGTCGAAAAATGAAAACAGCCCCCGAACCTCCGTGTGCCCCTCTCGGACAGCATCCCCGTGACTAATAGGACTTGTGACAACTCACGGAATTTTATTAGGACCTGTAGGTTGGGAGATAGAGCCGAAAACGCACAAAACTTAGTCGAAAAAGAGCGTTTCAGAGGCGAAAATTGAAAATAGCCCCTGAAACCCTGTGTGCCCCTCACGGACAGCATCCCCATGACTAATAGGACTTGTGACAAGTCACGGAATTTTATTAGAACCTGTAGGTTGGGAGTTAGAGCCGAAAACGCCCAAAACTTAGTCGAAAAATGCCGTTTCGGGGGCAAAAATTGAAAACAGCCCCCGAACCTCCATGTGCCCCTCACGAACAACATCCCCATGACTAATAGGACTTGTGACAACTCACGGAATTTTATTAGGACCTGTAGGTTGGGAGTTAGAGCTGAAAACGTCCAAACCTTAGTCGAAAAATGCCGTTTCGGGGTCGAAAAATGAAAACAGCCCCCGAACCTCCGTGTGCCCCTCACGAACAGCATCCCCGTGACTAATAGGACTTGTGACAACTCACGGAATTTTATTAGGACCTGTAGGTTGGGAGTTAGAGCTGAAAACGCACAAAACTTAGTCGAAAAAGAGCGTTTCGGAGGCGAAAATTGAAAATAGCCCCTGAACCCCCGTGTGCCCCTCACGGACCGCATCCCCATGACTAATAGGACTTGTGACAACTCATGGAATTTTATTAGAACCTGTAGGTTGGGAGTTAGAGCCGAAAACGCCCAAAACTTAGTCGAAAAATGCCGTTTCGGGGGCAAAAATTGAAAACAGCCCCCGAACCTCCGTGTGCCCCTCACGAACAACATCCCCCTGACTAATAGGACTTGTGACAACTCACGGAATTTTATTAGGAACTGTAGGTTGGGAGTTAGAGCTGAAAAAGCCCAAAACTTAGTCGAAAAAGAGCGTTTCGGGGGCGAAAATTGAAAATAGCCCCTGAACCTCCGTGTGCCCCTCACGGATAGCATCCCCATGACTAATAGGACTTGTGACAACTCACGGAATTTTATTAGAACCTGTAGGTTGGGAGTTAGAGCCGAAAACGCCCAAAACTTAGTCGAAAAATGCCGTTTCGGGGGCAAAAATTGAAAACAGCCCCTGAACCTCCGTGTGCCCCTCACGGACAGCATTCCTGTGACTAATAGGACTTGTGACAACTCACAGAATTTTATTAGGACTTGTAGGTTGGGAGTTAGAGCTGAAAACGCCCAAAACTTAGTCGAAAAAGACCGTTTCGGGGGCGAAAATTGAAAATAGCCCCTGAACCTCCGTGTGCCCCTCACGGACAGCATCCCCATGACTAATAGAACTTGTGATAGCTCACGGAATTTTATTAGAACCTGTAGGTTGGGAGTTAGAGCCGAAAACGCCCAAAACTTAGTCCAAAAATGCAGTTTCGGGGGCGAAAATTGAAAACCGCCCCCGAACCTCTGTGTGCCCCTCACGGACAGCATAAATATTGCATGATACACATATATATATATACTTTCTTTAATTTTCAAAAAGACATTTCTCGATTATTCTACCTTAAATGCATGTTAGAACATGTTTCTTATGGCAGACTAAATTCATATTTTGTAACAAATTCTAATGTTTTGTTTGTTGTTTTTTTTTTTTTTTTTGTAGATGGCTTCGTTGTGTGGACTTGTAGATAATCCATATTGGTGTATGGAGAAGAATTTTCACTTTCGTATAGAGCTAATATAATACTTTTGTCGTCATCACCTTTTGGATAGTTCACTATTACTGAATATGCCAGTGGGAATAATCAATACAAATTACGACGGTAATTTGTACCATGGCAAATGGTCATTTCACATGGTATAGTAAATGTAATTTTTGTATATGGAGGGTTTTACTTTTTGTATGATTGTATATGTTGTATGGAATTATTATTTTAGTTTGGACAATTTGTATGTACTTGGACAGTTAAAGTAATTTATTTTTTGTATACGGATGCAGATTGTGGAATGATTGATAATTTATGTATCATTTTATTTATATACGTATTACAGGTTGAATGGAATACAGACATGTTATGGACACTATAATATTAACAATAAAACATAATATCATGTTTTTGCCGACTAAACATTTTGTAGCAAATAAAAAGAAAAAACAAAACAAAACAAAACAAACATTTGGCTACTAAAAGTTTTATAGCCAAAAGAAAATCAAACATTGGCTATTAAATTTTTTGTAGGCAAAAGAAAAACAACCATTTGGCTACTAAATGTTTTGTAGCCAAAAGAAAATCAAACCTTCGGCTACTAAAAGTTTTGTGGCCAAAAGAAAATCAAACATTTGGCGACTAAAATATTTTGTAGCTAAAAACAAAAGTTGAAGAATAAATATGACTTTTGGCGACTAAAAATTTAGTAGCCAGAAATGTCGTAGTTTAGGCGACTAAATTTTTAGTAGCAAAAAATGTTGAAGTTTAGGCGACTAAATTTTTAGTAGCCAAAAGAAATAGTATTTGGTGACTAAAATTTTAGTAGCCAAAAAAGATTGGCTTTAGACGACTAAAATTTTAGTAGCCAAAACACTAGTATTTGCTTTTGGCGACTAAAAAATTTAGCAGCTAAAAAGTTTTTGGCCACTAAATAATTAGCTTTTGGCGACAAAAAAATTAGTCGGCAAAAATGTATTTATTTAATTAATTTTCAAACCTATTGGCGACTAAACATTTAGTCGCCAAATGAGTACATTTGGTGACTAAATTAGGTTTAGTCGGCAATTATATTTCCCAACTACTCTTTGGCTACTAATTTCCCGACCAAAAAATTTAGTCGCTAAAGAGTATTGGCGACTAAAATATGACTTTTGGCGACTAAAAATTTAGTCGCCAAAAGTGAAAATTCTTGTAGTGATACTCAATCAAAACATCAAAGAAAATCAGCAAAATATCCCCAGATATAAACCTTAATATCCAAAAAGAAGATCTGGAGGAGTAATCCTAGTTTTGGACTAAAACAAATACTTATAGAAATCTGGGACTGTGAAGCTCGCTTGAGCGAAGACTCTCTCGCTCGAGCGAGGAACCAAAAATGCGTGTTTTCCATAAGTGGCTTCGCTCGAGCAAAACAACCTGCGCTCGAGCGTAAAATCATCCTTCTCAGGTTTTTTGCTAGACGCAGCCTTCGCTCAAGCGAGAACTCCTTCGCTCGAGCGAGCAAGGGCGGACATGCAACTTCGAATGCAATTTTGTATTTTGCTTCGGGGGCGCTACCCCTTGACCCTGCCTGGGCGCTGCCCTGGACCCCCGCGAGCTGACCGGGTAGCTCGATCCCCGTCATAATCAGCGAAGTGGCAATCTTGAAAGTATTAACATCACAAACTTTTCTGCAATGCACAATTCAGGTTGGATTCGCATCTAAAACCCATATCCTCACTGAAATACAAGAGCGAACAAAAATACAACTGAAAGGAGTTTTGTCAAACGGGATTGCCAAGAATAAAAACCTAACAGAAATCACATTTTGTTTTCTCAAATCATCTCTTCTTTTTCTCCCTTTCTCTGCCAAAAAAAAAAACCCTCACCCTTTTTGGTGTACCTACACAACTCAAATAAGCATGCATATATAGATGAAATAATTAAAACTCTATTAATATATGCATTAAACATGACATAGGTACTATAATAATATCTAATAAAACTCATGTAATTGAAATGATTAAAATCACAATTAACATTGTAATGGTCACGCAAATTAAATAATAATAATTAATTTTATTTTTATTAAAATTCCAACTGTTTTCATTCGGACTTGAGTGAAGATATCAAAACGATGTTGGTTTTTAATTTACTTCTTTATTTTAAAGCATTACGAATTTCAACATAAGAAATGTACTCTAGAAAATTTAAAATCAAGCTGTGTCAATGGCGTTACTATTCTAAATTCCAAATGTGAAAGTCATTTTATTGGGAAGGGAAATTAGAGTTTTAGGAGACAAGATTAGATGTTATAAATTACACATTCATCCAAAACTTATTAAGGAGTTTTTGTACTCTTTTTAAAATGTTTGAAAAATCTCACATTTCAAAACATTTCAAATCAAAATTTCACAGTTTGAAATTATATATTTATCCAAAACTTACTAAAGGGATTTTTGTATCCCTTTTAAAATGTTTGAAAAATCTCACATTTCAAGTCATTTCAAATCAAAACTCCACAGTTTGGAATTACACATTTATCCAAAACTTACTAAGGGATTTTTGTACTACTTTTAAAAAGTTTGAAGAATCCTATATTTCAAGTCATTCCAAATTAAAACCTCACAATTTGAAATTATATATTTGCCAAATCTTACTAAGGTATTTTTTTTTTCTTTACTCCAGTTGAAATGTTAAAAAAATCACACATTTCAAGCCATCCCACATTCCAGTTTGAAATTACATAAGGCATTTTTCAAAAATTTCACATTTGAAGTCATTTTTGTACTCCTTTTGGAATATTTGAAAAATTTCACGTTTGAAGCCATTCCAAATCAAAAAAAATTCCATATCAAAATCCATCCCTAATTTGATTATCATATGTTGTGTATCTTACATTTTCAGCACAAAAGAAAAAAAGAAAAAGAAAAAAGAAAATGTAATGTAAATAAGGATATAATCGTAAACCCAATTTTCAAAGAATATATTTATCTTTCCAAAATCAATGAGATTAATTAATCTATAATAAAAATTTTAAACTAAACGGATCACTATTCTTAAAAATGAGATTTATGAATAAATTTTCGCAAAACTTCCCCATCTTGCGCTTTTAAGTCATCCATCAATAAATAATGTAATACAACTTGCATTACAATATATATATATATTTGATCGGCAAAAAAGAAACTTTATAAATAGAATAAACAAGTACAAAGTACAAAGCAAATTACATCAATAAAGAAAAGGGGAGTGCAAAAGTATCACAATGAGCTAAATCATCCCAACTAGGTTGGTACCAAAAAGCTCATCCTATCATTTGCTAGCACCTCCAGAGTTGGTAAGAGACCAACCAACAACAACAACAACAACAACAACACAGACCAGACATTCAGACATACAACCATTGAGCCATTCATCACAACAATTAGGCATCCACATTCAACCATTCATCTAGGACAGACCAACCCACACAATAACCCAACTCAGTCAATCAGCCATCCTACCATTTACTAGCACCTAAGCATAGCAGACCAGCACAGCAGCAACCGGAGCATAGCAGCACCAACACCAGACAGCTCCACACTAGCTCAACCACCAATTGTAAGGCAAAACAAGAACTTATCAAAATAAGACCTGTTGCAAAAAAAAAAAAAAAAAAAAAAAAAACCCTCAGACAGCAGAGCATAACAAACCAGCACCAAATCATGACCTTGACCACCAAACAGCAACAGCATCAACTATGCAGACTTCAGCATAGCATCACACAACACTAGCACCAGCATCAACTTGTATTACAATATAGTGCATTGAAGACTCTTGAGAGCACAAAAAAAGCAATTAGGCTACCGAATAATGCTACATGCATCAATTAGTATACTAACTAGTGTATTAATTGATGATGTGACATAATTTAAGAGGTTTTTGAAATTTGTAATGTGATTAATGAGTAGCGTCAATAATAAGTCATAACTAGTGTTGGTACACTAATTAGTATACTAATTGATACATGTAGCACCACCGTTAGGCCATCATACCAACCAAGTTGTAGCCACCTCTCTCTCTCTCTCTCTCTCTACACCTTATTCAATAAAATTTCCATCCTTCTTGAAGTTTTGTGATCAAACGAGATAATTGGAGAAAACTTTTGAGGTTAGTTTGTTTATTTATTTATTTTTTGTGCTTGTTTACCTCATTTTGCTGTTAACAAGATCCTTATATTATATCCAAGCCTAATAAGATGCATGATTACATCTCCTCTCGTCTAATTAATGTGGGAACCCTACATATTCTCATATTATAACTCTATAATAACTCTCATAACCCATCATTATGTAACCACTTATTAAATTAATTAATCAGTTAAATAATTAATTGAATATTAAATTACACGCATGCATAGAATGAAATAGTCAGTCTTTAACCTCATTTTAAGAATAATCGTTCAATTATAATGGTGAATGGTCAAGAAATTTCGGAAGTCTTAAGGCGTGGTAATTCGCTTTGGGGTTGAGAAAACTTAAGAAATTGATTTTTGAGGGTTTTTTTTATTTTTTTATTTTTATTCAAGAACGATGATGTTTCTTGGAATGATGTCACAAATCAAGCTAAGATTAGAACTGCAATTTGGATTAAGAGCAAGGTGAATTCAAAGGATTGTTCAGGTCAGTGGAGGATTTCGTGTTCAATATCGAATGAATAATAGTATTCATTTTACAAGGGAAGTCTCTTGTTTTGGAGTGTATGAATATTTATAAAAGTTCCAATCTAAAAAAAAGAAGAATATTTATAAAATTTAAAAATATCCCCTTATTATAATTTTTTATTTAACAAAATTAATTGAAAAAATAAAATTCTTAAAGGTTCTCCTATACAAATAAAAATACCTAAATTATTATTTGAAATTTTTTTGATATCATTAAAAATTGGTAATTGACTTAATGATTTATTAATAAGGCATAGATCTGTCTCCAATCCAAAATCATAGTGGAGCGTGTTGTTAGGCTCTGTGGGCCCATTACAAAACCCGCATCGATGATTCGAATCATTTTAATGTATAAGGCTTGTCGTGTATTTCATTGCTGCAAAAAATTACGTTGATCGGATATCAATAGTCACTTGATCAGATCAAATTTGTATCAACGGTAACTATGATTTTAAAAATAAATTGTTGACAAAAATATGTTTTGATCAAGTGACTATTGATATATGATCAATTTGATTTTTCTACAGGGATGAACTACTTGATGAGTTTTACATATTGAACGGCTCAAATTATCGATGTGGGCTCCATGGTGGGCCCACGAAGGCCCAACAACACACTCCAATTAGGAAATCTTACTGGAGAGATTAACCCTATTAATAAAAGGAACCATATGTCATTAAATTAAAATTTCATGGGACAAGATGTAATTTTAAAACTATATGAGACAATTCATATTTTAAACAAATTTTAATAGTGTGTTTATAATTTACTGAATAAAAGAAAAATGCTTGGGAGCACTAAAAATGGATCACTAGAAGGAGCACTAATGATGTGGCAGTGGGCCACGCTCACTTTCTATGCCTTGTTTTTATTTTTTTATTATTTTTTTGCCATTCCCAATGTATTAGTACTATTATTAATGTATTTTTTAGTGGTCTAAATCATTGTTGCCGAATAAAATTAGTTTTGTTTCATTTGCTACTTTTTTCTTCTCTGTTGTACCTTGCCAACTTTTGTGGAGGCATTTTGTGCAGTTTTTCCAGGCAAGCTACTTGTTCATCTGTGCTTTGACTCCTTTCTCTATGACTGTTTTTCTTTGTCTTTTCTTTTTTGGTATAAAATATATATATTTTTTATTTTGTCAATAAAAATAATTATAATAATAAATAGTAATTTTATTTGTAATATATATATATTTAAATAAAAACGAAACGTGAGAATTGACATGATAAAATAATCATTTGATTTCACATTCATTTCAATAAATCAAATGCATGAATCAGATATTACCTATATATAGTAACTTCTTTTGTTTCCTACTCTCTTCTTCTTTAATATTTTATTTGTCAACACAAAATTAGTGTATCTTCAATTCCGCATAACTAAATTGACATATTTGATAAGTTAGAAGGGTAAAAGTAGATGATTATTATAGCATTAACTTGTTTGATTGGATGAATTATAACATACGATTGAGATTATTGATCTATAGAAGTCATATTCAAATTAGATTCCAATGGACATCGGTCCAATAAAATTGGTGACTTTTTAATTATAAAACTAATAATGCAAAACAAACGTACAATTGAGATTATATATATTACCATATCTTTTGCAAATTAAATGTGAATAAGAGAAGATATTAGTTTTATGAATTGTTAATTTTATGAAACTAATAATCCAACAACATAACCAATTCTATACTAATTTTATGAATTGTTAATCCGCTAACAATTAATCTTACTAATAAAATATGGGCATAGTACTTTGCAGGGTATGTGGTATGACATGGGAGCCAACGAGGAAGGAAATTATACTGAAGAAGATGCTAAAAGGCATGATGAATGGATAGTGTTAGCAGGTATTTTAATATTATAATGTGTTATAGGTTGTTTTCTTTTCTTTTCTACCTAGTTTGCTTACCATACAAGTCTCCAAGACTTCCAAGGAAGTTGCCTACCAATTTCCTTTCCTTTCTTATCACCAATCCAAGTCTTTTCCAAGTCTTCGCCAAGACTTATCCAGATCAAGTATTCTCTAAGTCTTTATCCTTTTCTTAACCACCAAGAAAAACCTTCCAAGCCTTATCTCCTATATATATTGAGCTATGTCCTATCTTGGGAGATACGAGAAGAAGTTTTTGTTGTTTTGTTATGTCTTGTGTGAGATTATTAGGCAAATAAAAAAGGGTGTGTGTGATAAAAGTTTGGGTTCAACCAATTGTGCAGTATTGGTGAACCATACGACTTAGTCGGGCTGTTGTATCCTGGGGGCAACAAGTCAAGGTTTTTCTGCTGCACCAGTGTGAGGCTTTGCCTAACCGCAGAGGGCTAGAATCTCCTTAAAGAGAGCGAATTTCCTGCGCCTCAGCCCTTATAATAGTTATTGTAATTTTTATTATTTGTATTTTCTGGTATTTTATTTGTAATTATCACCAATAGATAGTCTGTGTTAAAAATAGGCTGTCTGAACTTAAAAAGCCGTCGGTCTTTAATATCCATAAAGTTTCCAGTAAACTCCGAAAACTGAAGGAAGCAACCTATAGTCCTATTATTGTCTCCATAGGACCATTAATTTCACCATCGCAATGAAGAGCTACTAGGCATTGAAGAGCACAAATGGCGATACATGCTACATTTTCTTCATCAAACATCTAAAGATGGAATAACTACCTTTCATGAGTGTGCCTCCGCCATACTAGGTTTGAAACAAAAAGCTTGTGGATGCTATTCAGAATATATAAGCTATGACAAGCACAAGCTTGTTGAATATTGCTCTTTGATGGGTTTTTCATACTAGAACTTTTTACAAGGTATTCGGAGTCAGATAAGTCAGATGATCAAAGTTGAGGTTTCTGAAGACCGAAGCTATGATCCCATTATCAATAATGTTTGGACTGTTCCAACTCTTCAACATGATTTGGCATTGCTCGAGAACCAGATTCCTTTGTTCGCTCTGGAGACTTTGTTCGCCATCATAAAAAAATACGCACCAAAGCCATTAACAAGCTCTTTTACAAAGAAAAATGTGGCCACTTTAGCGACACTCTTTTTTAACTCCGCTTTGGGTTTGACTTTGAGTGACCGACTAGTTGAAAGTAAATCCTCCAACCTAACTAGTGACCATTTGCTTGATATCTTGAACAAATTTTACCTCGACACATCGCAATACAGCCCTATAAACTTGTGAGAAGGTGAATTCAAAGTTTGTGCCACAAAATTTTGAAGGCAGGAATTCAATTCCAAAGCGACACCGCAAAACAAAATTTACTAGACAAAAATTTCACTAGCAGAGTAGTTAAAATGCCACCATTATGCATACAGGAAGCTACAGAATCAATCTTCCGCAATCTGATTGCTTTTGAGCAACGCAACTTTGGCAGCTTGGATCACATTGCATCATATGCCTTCCTCATAAAAAGTCTCCTTCGTTCCTCACATGACGCTGAGCTTCTTTAGAGAAATGGGATCATAAGAAACGATTTGAGTGAAGATGTTACGAATTTCTTCAAATGCATGTGTGATCGAGTTGTTTTAAATAACTTCTATTTTTCCAGGTTGGGTAAAGAGGTTAACGACTACAGCAGATCATGGTTGCACTGGCGCAGACTTAAAGCGATAATGAATGTCAAGTGCCGTGAATATATGTTAATCTTACGACATCATTTTTTCCTGAATCCATGGAGTATAATATCATTGATTACTCCAGTCGTGCTTCTCATCTTCACCACCATGCAAACTTATTATGTTGCCCATTCTTATTGTTAGGTTTTTGTTATTGGTAATCCCGTTTGACAAAACTCATTTCAGTTTTAATTTTATTCGATCTTTTTATTTTAGTGAGACTATGAGTATTTAGATGTGGTGTTTATCCTATCATGTTTGTCACTTTGTTGATTATATCGGTGATCAAGCTGCTTGACCACTCGAGCGGTCCTTTGTGCGCTTGAGCGAAGAATCTTTGGTTTCAAAAGTTTGAACTGTCTACAAAAGTATTGGAGGTTATTTTTTTTTGCGCTCGCGCGTAGATCCGTGTTCTGAAACACGCGGTTTAGTCAGACCGCTCGAGCGGCTATGCATGCGCTCAAGCGGAGATCGCGATTTTGTTTTCTATAAATTGGCGATTAATTCAGTTTTTAGGGTACGGCTTCCA
This sequence comes from Camellia granthamiana, assembly GCA_036172215.1. Taxonomy (NCBI): domain Eukaryota; kingdom Viridiplantae; phylum Streptophyta; class Magnoliopsida; order Ericales; family Theaceae; genus Camellia; species Camellia granthamiana. Next base: position 34,355,315 of record CM069912.1, read on the forward strand.
GATCTTCTTCTTGGGTATTAGGGTTTTCATATGGAGCTTCTTTGTTTGTTTCCTTTGATATCTGTGAGAGTTTATATCATGAATTGAGTAGATTATATCAAAGGGTTTGGTTGTTTTATTTATTCAATACAAAAGAGAGAGTTGTTCTTCGGTAGATTCCGAGGAATTTGGGCCTGAAACTTTGATGGATTTCGGAGTGGCTAATCGTTGTGATTCGACATCAGCGTTGTGCATTCAACATTGGGCAAGACAATTTCGAGGTGAAAACGGGGCTGGAAGAGGCACATAGGGATAGATTCGATTCGGGTGTGGATTCGTTAGGTAATTGAGAGTACGCTCGTGTAATTCCTTTATGTCTTCTTAGTGGATTGTTTTGTGTCTTTTGCCTGTGATTTTTTTTTTTATCACAATTGGAGGCAGTGCAATTGTGGTTTTTTCACGTAAAATCGTTGTGTCGATTTTTCTTTCATTATTTAATTGGGATTGCTATTTACTGGTTAAAATTGATATATAATCACAAATCAATAGCTTTGGAATTTTAGATTTTTCACTTATCATCATTGAGTTCTCCTTTTATTGATGCAAAATTGTCGGCAAAGATTTGGGAACAGAGAATTTTAACTATCAATAATGTTAGGACAATCATTTCTTCTTTTTCATATTTGTATACTATCCTTTTGAGTGTTACCACACATTTATTGAATATTAATTAGTGACATATATGGAACTCATTGTATATATATTCAACAAATGTAAGTGTGCTACAATTTAAATTTCTTTAAAATATGTTTTCAGTTGTTGTAGGTCGTAAATGTGGTTTTTCCTTTTTTAGAAGTGTAGTTTTCGCTTCTTGGTCTTGGTAAGGTGTGTTGGAAGTTATCAATAATTTAATAAGAGTGAATAAAGTATGGGAAAGTCTGTCAATTCAGACTTATTCATTCAGAATTTTGGGTGAGTAATTGTATAAAAGAGATTAATTTATGTAGGATGAAATTCATGTGGAATTCATATGAAATGTGGTGGAAATTAATTACTAATAAAAATATTCCTCTTAATAATGCATAGAGAACTGTTATTTCTGGTACCATTTATTTGTACTTTTATTTTATTTTCTATGAGTATTTACACAGTAAATAACAATGTAGGTGAGGTTTTTTTTGATAACTCAGGATGTCCGGGCCAGCTTGCGTGCACCTCGACTAATCCCTGGGGACCAATCCCACCGTCCACTAGCGAGGCCCATACAACGTAGGTGAGGTTGACATTTAAAAAATAGTGAAATTGTAATGACCCCGAAATGTATGTCACAATTATCGGTAATTAATTATGTGCTAATATGAATTAATTGGGAATTATCTGTTGGAATTAGAAAAATATCTGTTGGAATTACAACTTCGGGACTGAAATTGATGACCGTAATGGGTTCGGAAAACGAAATTGAACACGCCTATGTGATACCGGGACTTTTTAGAACCATTGGGACAATTAATTGAGGACTGAATTTCATCTGATTTGTTAACCCATGTTTGGCTCAAGTTTTTGGTACAAATCTATTTATATGATATATATGACTTAAGATAAGGATTGTGGCCTTGTTTGACTCATTGACTCAACAAAAGAGAGGAAAATATCTGAGAGAGAGAAGAGAGTGAAACGACCTAATCTTGGCAAGGCAAAACCCTGCCAAGAGGGTGCACCTCAAACGTTAAAGCACCTTTACACCACAATTCCTGTATAATTCTTACATCACATCATCACATCACCAAAAGTGCATAAGTCCTTTCAATTGCCCAACATATATGAGATGATCTATTCAAAGACAAAAAATATTATCATGCTACAAGATAGTTCCCAAGCATCACCTCCCCAAAAATAATACATACTATTCACGAATCCATCAATACATCCAACTTCATAAGCAATTATTTACAATCAACCTCCTTCATAAAAAAAATAAAATAAAGGGTAAACTTACATCCTAGAATGACCCTAAGGAAAACCTCAACTACAAGATGCCACCTTTGATCCTTCAAAAATTCTAGTCTTCCAAGTTGAGGCGAGCCACACAAAAGTCTATGAATCTGAAAAAAAAAATTATTTAAAAGAATGAGCTAAAGCCCAATGAGTATACCAATACCATGGAGTTATAAAACTTGCTCCTTCCAATTTGCGTTCAAAATAAAGATAATAAACATAAGAGCTTAATTGGACTGAAATTTATACAAAAATAAAAATAAAAGTAATGAAAGTAAACAAAAATACAACATTTCAATACGTTAAGATTTCATGTCCATCATACGAACCACTACATAGCCTTAGGGTCGCGTTACCTTGCGACTCAGGTGGTGACGGTACCGTTACCCAAAACATAATCATAGGAACATAACTCATGTCATCGTAACACTTCAATTCTCATTTCAATGTTTCGGTCCCTAGGACCCCTTATGTACAACGACCCTTATGGTCCTTAAAACATTTCGGTCCCCAGGACCCCTTATGTATTTCGGCCCTTGTGGCCCCAAAGGCTATATTCGGTTATATGACCAATAAAAATAAATACTCTCGCATGACGTTTCATTGTCATTTAATCATCATCATCATAAACTTTGAAGAACTCAACTTGAATAAATTCTCATAAAAAAAATTAGTGCTTCATTATACAATTGAAATCATATATTTATTTATACTAAACATTTGACCTCAATAAAATTTGTAGATTTTCTTCTTATACATATATCATGATGAAATGTGTTACTTTCTTTGATTCAAAAATATTTTCAAACTTTGTATTAAAGATAAAGATAAGGTAAATTTCCATGGTAAGTATACTCACCTCCAAAAATAGCAAAAGCGTAGATTGAGACTCTACAAATTAATTCCCAAGAGGTGTAGAGACGCCTTCCTCCAATCCTAACAATTAATAAATAGGACCTAAAATTAGAGAAAAGCTTTCAATGAAAATTACAACATCCACAAAAATGATCCTAAATAAATTATGCTAAGGAATGACAAGCTAAAGAACTCCTCCAACTTCAAGTCACCCAAACAAATAACTTATCCAATCTCCACAACACCCATCCTTTGTACATCTTTGAGTTTGTAACTTTTTAAATATCCAATCAATTTATATGCACAATACCACCATCAATTAACTACAAAAATCAAAAATCAACATTTTTTTTATTATAAACTCAACAACTTAAGCAAAATCTCTTCAATCATTTATAAAATTCCTTCATAGAACATAGAGATACCCAATCCACCTTTTATCAAATCAATTTCAACATATAAATTTCCTAACACCAAAATCCCCAATTTTTACATCACATTCAAACCCTAGATTAACCCAAAATCTTAATCTCCAAAACAACCATCAAATTGATCATTTTTCAACATGTAAAACATTCATAGAAACTAATTGAGAGTATAAAATTCAACAATCAAATCCCAAATCACAATAGATCTAAAATACAAAAAAAATTCATCATCTCTAACTCAAAATATGTAAAACCTTAAACTAAACTTTTAGAGAAAGATTCTTACCAAATACAAGCCTCTAATCCATCAAAAACATAAACCCCATGCTTTGATTCTTCAAAAGATTAAGAAAAATCTAGAGTTGGTACTTCTATTGTGCTATTTTTGGAGGGATTTAAGGAGTGACCGACCGGACCCTTTTTCCGGCGAGATAAGGTGGCCGGCGGTGGTGGAGATGGTGGGTTAAGGTGGTGGTGTAAGGGTGGAGCAAGGGTGTAGTGTTTGGCCACCAAGAAAGTAAAGGAAAATGAGAGAGAATGTAGAGAGAAGTTAGAGAAGGAACAATGAAGACAATGAAGAAGAAAAAAAAATCTGCACTTATCTTTTTTTTTTTTTTTTTTTGTGTTGAAATGGGGTGTTTGGTCACACCTATTGTCAAGTTTGGAGCTAGGTTAAGATATCCTAAATGGAGTTTGACATAGGGGTGTGTTTGGCTCTAGGTGATTGTTGGGAATATTATAGAGAGAGTTCAGGAAAGAGAGAAAGCAAGGGGAAAGAAGAGGAAAAAAGGGAGAAATCAAGCTAATCTCTCCAATTAATGATCTAAGGTAAGATTTGTCTTGAAATTGATTGTTGATCCTTGGCATCTAGCATGTTGAACTCAAGATTATGGCATAATAGTATGAAGTTCATGTTTTGAATCATGGTTTCCTTACATGTTTGTCATATTTGAGGGAGAACCTCCATAGATTTAAGAAATGAAGCTTGTATGTACATGTTCATGGTTTTTCATCTTAGTTCAAGGGTTGATCTTTGATTTGATCCATGTGGTTTTGTTTAGAAATTATGAGTTGAGATTAAGTGGTTTTCAAGTGTTTTGGGACTTGGTTTTCATCACTTTGAAGTTGTTTTTGCAAAGGAGAGATTGAAGTTTTGGAAGATTTCAGAATTTCGGATTTTTGCTTGGTCCGCTCGAGCGGAGGGATTTCCGCTCGAGCGTGAAAATCGGCTTCCCAGCAGTTTTGGAAATTGTACAGTCCGCTCGAGCGGCCAAAGTGGCGCTTGAGCGGGGGACTTATTTTCAGGAAAATTCTGGAAGTTGCATTCAATTCATATATGGTATGAATTACTTGATTTTCACATATTATTTGCATCATTTAGCATCTTATGAACATGAATTAAAGTAAGGAAGGAATGAAATGCATGAACTGCTAGACTCTATGGCAATGTGTATTAAGGAATTGTGTTATTAATGTTGATGTTTACAGGTCAAGACGCGAAGACCGTGCAACCGGTTTTGGAAACCCACTGTGAGTAACATTTCTGTAAAGTTATGTTGATATGAAATGTATTTGAAATGTTATACGAAATGCTATATGATACGATATGTTTTTGAAAGGTGATTTTAAATCCGTGAACGAATGTCCTGTTTTGCGAATCTAGTATGGCATCCATAGATAGTCCCAAGTCATGGGGGACGGCACGTTAGTGCGGGTCCATGACCAGTTTACGAGATCTCGCTAGCCACTTCATTGTGGTATGTGTTTAATCAGGATCCGGACCTGATTACTCTAGTCGGAAGACGGTATATGTTATGTTCTATGGAGTATGCCATTATGTATGTTCTGACTATGATTATGATTATGAATGATTTATTTTACGGATATATGTTATGCGGAATTCGTTCACTACCCCTTTACTTTAATGTTACTTGCTGAGCTTTAGCTCATTGTTGTATATATGTATTTATAGGTGAGCTTACTGGGAGTCAAGCCTAGGCGGAGTCTTGACCGAGCCACCGTTTTGAAGCCTACCAAATGTTTTTGGGTGCCTCCGAGCTGGGGCTAGGCCTGGAAGGCCGTTTAGTGAGTTGTGTTTTGTTATGCATCTATGGCGTGAGCCTACGTTTTGTATATGATCTTTTGTTTCATGTTATGTAATGTAAGTGGGTAAATTAATATTTTTTTTGGGCATGTAAATACTTGTTCATATAAATGCACAGCTCTTTGGACTATTTGTATTTTGTCTTCGCTTCCGCATGCCCCGATTATTTTTGTTTTGTATGGAAAGACCTGTGGTAATCTAGGATTACTGGCCGATTACGATGCCAACCTTTTAAGGGTGGGTTTGGGTCGTGACAGAAATCTATCATGTCACATGTAAACTAGCATAAAGAATGAAAAATTTTAATAAAATATTTAAGTGATAGCAAATCTCTAATGCATATATATATATATTAGGGAATTTTTTTTTAAGGACTCTGATATTAAAATTTTATAAGATAAATGATATACGATATTTTTATAATAGTTAAGATCGTTCAACATTTTCACAAAAAAAATTCAGTTCAGAAAAATTTCGTCCGACTCAGAGAAATTTTGTCCCTGACATAGTGAAATTTTAATTTTTACAAAGAAATTTCTCTGATACGATCACATTAGAGAAATTTTGCTTGACTTAGAGAAATTTTGCCCCCAACATAGAAAAATTTCAATTTTCACGGAGAAATCACAGATTTCGAAATTTCTCCGGTATGATCATAGAGAAATTTCATTGAGGGACCTTAGCTGATAAAAAAAAAATATATTTTGGACCCTTTCTACTATACAAAAAAGTTAGAAAGGAATGTTTCACTAATTTTTTTTTATTTTTTTTATTTTTAAAGATAGAGATAATGCATGTGTTTGTGAAGAAATAAATTTTTTAGACGTTTTTGGTTTTTTTATAAACAAATAATTATACAAAAAATTAATATAAAATGATATGACTTGAGTTTTGATTTTATCACTTTAAAGTAAAAAATTTATCAATATGACTTATATTTTAAAAAATATCATTGTCACATCATTTTTGTCATAAATTCTTTATCCTTCTATAAAAAATTTTAAAAATAGTTTCATTTGATTTTCAAAATCAGTTTTTCAAAAAAAATTAAAACTTAATTTAGTGAAAAAAAATGAAAAAAAAAAGCTCATCATTTTCATATAGTTTTTTTTTTTAATCTTTTTAGAGGATAGAAATAATTTCTTAAAATTCAAAATTATCTTTTTTGATATTTATTTTTGTCAAACTAGATTCTATTTAAAAGAAAAATCAAAAAACAATTTCTAAAAATTAAACCAAACACGGATCATTTTCCAAAAGGTATTTTCTTTTAAAATTTCTCTTGCTTGTCGTGATTTCTCCAACAAATCAAAGTGGAGTTTAGTTGTGTCAAGTGATATCATATCATCTCAGCCATTAGCACAAATTTGGGTATCCAGCAAGTGTTTCTGGTTTAAAGGACCTGATTATTCATGTCTGACTAATGTACAGAAAGTCAAGCCTTCATTGGATATTTCATGTCTCTTTCCTTAAAAAGAAAGTTGGAATGAATGCAGAACTCTAGGGGGCAATCTTGTGCATACAAGAATCATTGTAATTTATTTAGCTTTTTCCTTGTGCGGAAATTGACAAAATTTACACATAGAAAGCGTGCAACTTTTTTCCATCCAAAATGTTAAAGTCCAGTCCAAAATGTTAAAAGTAATTGAGGGGGGTTATATTGAAAGACCATTAAAAGTGTGATTTAACTTGATTAATTTAAAAACTACAAATAACCAATAATGGAAAAATACCCTTTTATTGAATTTGAAGAGATGCTACAAAAAGCACTGTTGACCAACAGGGCCCCAAAGACAAGAAAAATAGAAAACAAACATAGATGAAAACTGGCATTCAAAAAACATAGATGAAAACTCAGTTGGCAAGGCACCAACCGCAAGCACACCCCAAAAGCCAAACCAATTTCCAATTGAAGGTCTCAATTTCACTTGATCCGCTTTGGAATTTCACTAATTGCAGAGAACAAATATGCTTTCCTTCATTCACCTTTTTCTGTCCTTCCTCCAACAATGTTACTCCTAAGCGAGCCCTTTTGCCGATTTCTTCCAGACCATTTATTGAAGCATTGACAAGGTTCAACAGATCAATTGAAGCAGCTGTTTCAAGTCCAAACTCAACGGTCAGTTTGTCTTTTCTAATTCTTGTCACCTTCTGCAAAAGAATCGGTTACAGAGTCTCCCTGACTGAATCAAATGCTTCTTTGACAGCAGGATGCTCGACAGATTGATGGACAATGGCAAGGTTGTTTTCACAAATATTTGGATTGCCCATGGGAAGTTGGCGACGAAACTTTCTATCTGCATATAAGGATGCAAATTTTATGCCATGTCTATATATCTATTACATGAAAAGAACTAAGCATATGCAGACAATATTCAAGAAGGTTATTTATTAGTGAAAAAAGAGAATAAGAAATTAATTAAATGGGACTTCTCAAATTTAACCTTCAATTTTTATTTTTTATTTTGTGGGCTCACAAGGGGTGTCCAAGGTTTTGCCCCGATTAATCTCTAGGTTATAAAAAATAAAATCCTACGTGGGATTGTGAATCGAATCATTGAATCAAACCAAGAATTACAAAATTTTACTTTCAACGCAAAATTCTACTTTTTGGGCTCACAAAGGGTGTCTACGGTTTTGCCCGATTAATCTCTAGGTTGTTAAAAATAAAATCCTACGTGGAATCATGAATCAAATCATTGAATCAAACCGAGAATTATAAAATTCTACTTTTAATGTAAAATAAAATAAAAATAGTCAATAATGATAATGTATATTAGATAAATTTAAAATTATTAGAATAAAAATGATAAATTTGTAGTGCGTCTTCTAATTATGATAAACTTGAAATTGGTGTATTTTATTTTTTATTTTTTCAAACATGAGGAATGGTCTTTGTAATTTATCCTAAATAATGGCATTGTTGAAGAAACACAAACACAAACACAAACACAAACACAAACAGAGACAGAAAGAGTAGGTACCTGAAGATCTAGTTATCCTAGATCTATTGGCCACAGATGCGGCAGAATCTGATGAATAACCGGTGGAACCTTCAGACTTGGTCGGAGGAGGTGTGCATTGTGAAGAGTCTGGAATAGACTCAGCAGCCGAGTCGAGTATGATTATCTGTTTTTTTGACCTTTGCCGATACCCATCTTCTTCTTCTTCCTCTTCCTCTTCCTCGTCTTTTCGCAGCGCTCCACGACGTTCAATGGAACCATTGACAGGGCGAGTGGCATCACCATTTGCTGCAGCAGCAGCAGATAAACCCAACAAAAGGGCCACGTTAGCAAGTATTTTGTTGGGAGGGTGCTGGTCCTGGTCCGGGCCAGCCGAGCCAGACGAGGCATCATCCTTGCTGTGATTTGTGAACAATCCAACGAAAGCTGCGAGCAGGGCTAGTAGTTTCTTCGGATCATCACTGATTCTCAACTCGGTGGAATCAGTGTTTACGGGGGTAGAAGGAGAAACATTCTCTATTACAAATGGATTCCCGGCAATGCTGTTGTTCGATTCCGGCTGTTTTCTCTTTTCTCTAGTCATCGTTGCCCAAAGATATAGATGGTATGGTGCAATGTTTCAGGGCTGGGAATGATTTTGATTACAGATGCAAGAGTGCGATATCTCTTTTATCTCTAGATCTCTCTCAATTTATAGTGTACATTTTGGCATCTTCTAGGAAGTAGACCATGTTTGGCATATGGATTGGGGAGAAATTAGTTAACAAAAAAAATAAAAAAAATAAAATAATAAATAGATTAATTAAATTAATAAAATAAAATGTCATATTCAAATCATAATTATTTCACTTTTTCTTCCACAACCATCAAATCAATTACAAAAAAAAAAAAAAAAATTAAACTTTTTTTAGCCATACTCAAATAGTAAAAATGTTAGGCTAAAAAATTCCAAACCGGGCTTACAAGTAAATTTAATATGGAAAATTCTCTATTATGCAATACACACCGTATACAATCTTATTATAATATTATGCAAGTTTTTATGAATTTTTATAAGTTCAATATAAATCTATTCATAAAAGTCAATTTTTATGAATTTATATTTAACTTATATATTTTTATGAGATTATTTACTTAAATTTATAAGAATTTATATAATTTTATAACAAATTTACATGGGCTGAGAGATTATTGACTAATGGTTTAAAAAGTAGTAACTTATTAAAGAGCAACAGTGCATAATACAGAGGATGTGGCCACTGGGGTGGTGGCCTCGTGGAGAAAGTAGTTATTTTCATAGGAGTGTGTTAAGTTTGATATTTGGGGGCGCAGAATGTTGGTTTTGTCTAGTTAACTCTTTTCGGAGGCTTCGTATCTCTGATTGATGCTTATTCTCTTCTATGGCACGTGGTTGAATTCTATTGGGTGTCTCAGTAGTGGATTCCTTTCTTTTGATTGGATTAAATCTGGCCGTCAACCAATTATCACGGAGCAAGGATCTACGGATGCTACAATATCCTCACGGAACATTTTTTTTTTTCTCCTGATAAAATATATATCTATACAAAGGATGTGGGATTGGGTTCCATTACCCTCCCAGGCTTCCACCAAGATGGAGTGGTCTTGATTTTCGCCACCGTATTTTTGTACATTGCCTCAATCTAATGCAACTTCTAATTAATATGGACTGATTAAGTCTATATTTTAAGTTATATAATATCATTAAACTATATTTTTGTGTATTTATGATATGTTTTTAAAATAAATAATAAAAAATTATTAGGAGGAATATTTTGAAAATTTTATGTTTTATAATAATATATTGAAATTTTAACACTCATATTTTATTAATTTATAACTTTTAATATATTTACAAAGTAATTATGATATTACGATTTGATTTCGTTTGACACCGCAACTAAGCTATTAACCTTTAGAGCATCTGCAACACTTTATCAAAATTTTCATTAAATTTGAGTAAAAATTGGGTGAAAAGTTTCATATGATATGATACACTCCAATGATTTCATGAGATTTGGATAGTCATCTAGCCAGTCATCCGATCTAGAGCAAATTTTTATCAGATTCATCCCAAAATTGATTGTCTAGGAAGACGTCTAATGAAAGGATAAAACTCCATTGATTTGATGAAAAAAGTAACTCTCCATCTATTTGATATCAATTTGATGAAAGGGTTGAAACTTACATTTTAGGCATTTTTTTATCAAATTTAAATTTAATGACAAATTTGATGAAAGATTGAAGATGGCTTTAGTCCAGTCATTTTGCTAATTTGCTCAACAATCTAATTTTTAAAACATTTCCACCTGAGTAATTAAACGACTTTTGCATTAAGTGGTTTGTTTTTGTTTTATTCATTCCCCAAAAAATAAAAATAAATAAATAAATAAATAAATAAAATTAAATCATAATAATTTTTTTAAAAAAATTATAACCAGGTGATTAGACCAGCTAATAAAAAAAAATCTTTGTATTATTATTATTGTTTTTTTGAAACAATGTTTAGTCTGGAACAAGCCATTCATGTTTTATTTTTGTACATTGTAAACCCAAGTCATAAGGCTTCTAATGTCTTCCAAAATGGGAAAATTCTAATGTACACCTGTTGGCTTTTTGGCTGTTGAAGGTTATTTTTGTAATTGCGAGCGTGCCACAAGGATCAATCAGTCCTTACAGAATTTTAATTGCCAACCAATTATCAGACGATTGTGTTGTAGTTCTTTCAGCCTCAATGAAGAGGATTTTTACTGGTGGCTTGATTTAGGAGAATTTAAGCACATTAACAGTTAAATAAAGAGCAATTGAAGTATTTCATTAGAATGAAAAACTTACAATGATCCAAACTCAACCTCGTAGAGGTTTACAGCAACAATCTACTTGAAACTACTCCTATGAATGAAGTGCAGTGCAGGAATTTTAAAGTACAGGAATGTAAAGAGCAGGAATTTAAAGAGCAAGAAATGTAAAGACTGGAAATGTAAAACTGGAAAGAAAAATAAGTAAAGTAAGACTGATTTTTTGGATCTGAGTCTGGGGGCTTTTTCTGGGGCCTTCTCTGCTATTTATACTTCTCAAGGATGACCCTCGAACTGCACTTCAAACCGTTGAACTGCTCCTCCATGATCGCTGATCATGTTCCCTTATAAGTAGTTCCACTACGCAATCACTTGCAGTTAGGCTTCCTTCCTATATTTGAATTTGAATGTGAGTAACTGTTGAAGACACGTCACCTTGTATCTCTTTGTTGATTCACTGCTACTCAGATCTCGTAATAACTATTGCTAACTGCCACGTGTACGATCAAGATCGAAGACTTAAATAATCTTCCTATATTATCCTTATTTTGCCACGTGTCGAATTGTAATTGGCTTTTACAAAATATGTAGCCAACATTACCCCCTGCACTAATATACCCAATACTTGGTGATATTAGTGGATCAAGGTCTTGCATGGGCTTTGCGTTTTAGAAACACAACCGTCATCCATTGATGATTACCTGCATTAATTTCATTCCAACCTTTGGAACATCCCCACCACCTTAGTAATCGAACGGACTGATATCTTTTGTATGGCCAAATCAACCCTCTTCTCTATTGATCAAGCACATGAAGAGTCATCTGATGATGCTGTTTCTTCTCGAAGGGAACTCCATACATTGATTAGCCACCTTTACGCACTTTCCTATATTTAAGTCATGGGAGCTTTCGCATATTGTCAATCCTTGAACTACGAACATATTGCTCTCAATCCTTTAATTTAGAAAGTTGCAGATATGGACATAGGAGGCTTTTCTTCATAATGTTCAGCATGGGATAGAGCTATGCCTTCTTCTTCCTTCGAGGGTCCCAGGGCTTCTAGCTGGTTGGAATCTGAGGCCTGTGATTTACGGGAGCGAATCAATCACCATTTCATTGAGTTTACTGACCCTTTAGATTTCCCTTCCGATGCTCGAAGTTCGGTAGTTTATCCTTATGTGCCCATCGACCGTCGACGCAATTTGGAAGACAATTTACTCGTGGCATGGTACACATCTTCCATGCCTACAAGGATAGTGTCTGCTGCCCGATGCCTAGAAGAAGCACAAGGGCACAATCCATCATCTTTAGCCAAGAAGGCGAAGCTCTGCTCTTCCGATTGGCTCAATTACATTAATGCCTTTGTTCCTTCTGCTCCCGTGCCATCTCCTGTAATAGAAGCATCCACACCTTCTCCTCCGTCCACTCCTTGCTGGATAGAGAGACTAGGGCTTGCCCTTTCTGCGGATAAGGTCTTTCTTCCTTACACGCCTCCACCTTCCCCTACTCCAACTGAGCGAAAGCAAGCCCAGTTTTTGCTTGCAGCCTTCTCTCACTTGCCTTTCGACGTTCTTGAGGACGATGTTTCTCTCAAGAACTTTTGATGGGCTTGTGATATCCTAACTCGGGGTCAGGTCCTCAACCCCACCGCTCAAGCAGAACTCCACCTGTTTCTGGACCAACTCCCATTACTCATTCATTGGCATCGGATTGCTATGGCAACTGCCCAATCTTTGGACCAACTCTCATCCCTTCAAGTTCATGCCCAGTACGAAGCAAAGAAACTCATCGAGAAGTTCGATGACTTCCAGAATAAAGACTCTGCGTACAGGGATGACATGGATATGGGTGAATTGGAGCGAGGATTGAAAGAAGCATCATTTGAACTAAAGGCTGAAGAGCTTTTTTATCAAGTGAGAGCACATCGGCTTCAGCAGCCAGTCCTGGAAGAAATGGAGGATAGAATAAAGAAAGAAAAGAAATTCATTGACCATAGTTGGACAACATTTCATAATCTTGTTATTTATTCTATTCCTTATTTCTATGAGCTTGAACTTATACCCAAAGAGGGCCATTCAATGTAATTTCTTTTGCTTTAATACAACTAAAACTGTCTGGCATTATTTGATTTTGCCTCTATTCATCTTTAAAAGCAATTTTAGGACTTCTTCCTGAACAAACTCATTCTTCGAACTGGACTCAATTGTTTTAAATGAAACACTAAAAAGAACCAATTATGAACTTTTCTAATTTATGGAATAAAGTTGACAGTTTTGGTTGATTTTCAATTAGAATCAATGCTTCGAATCTAGCAATCTTACACTTAAAGCTTGTTTCAACCATAACCAACATCTGATCATGGTTAGTATGATCAATTAGCTTTAAATTGACCATCTTTTGCTTCGAACAACACTTCATGCTGTTTTAGTTCAACAGACAACCTCTTTCTATAAACCAACCATTGGTTTTGATGTTTCGAACACCAATTCCCGTCCTTAAGGAGTCTCAAGTTTTGCCTTGAAGGACATTATTTCGTTAAGAAACCTAAAATAGGTCTTTAAACCCTTTGAAGTACCCCCAATTCCCATCCTTAAGGAGTCTCAAGTTTTGCCCCTACTGTTCTTGACATTTGCCATCTACCAGGATTATCCCCCATTGGTACCCCCCTTGGGCCAGATTATCCTGACTCATCAGTCCCTTTCTCCCTCCCCTCTCTTAACTCATCCTATAGTGATTTCGTCAAAGTTGAGAATAAAAGAGAGGGCCTTGTGACTGATAGGGAATTCTTTTCTTTCTTATTATATTGGCTTTGCAAATTCCTCTTCTGCACCTCCTCTCAGAGAATCATGCCTGAATTTGCCCATCTTGCCAAAGCCCTTGTTTTACAGAAAAATGTGGCCCTAGCTCCATATGTTCTAGGTCACGTATATAGAGTCTGTTCCCTTTTCTGTGAGAAACCCTCAGATGCTAATCAAGGGGGGGCCATTCTGGATTCTTCAGCTTTGGCTTTTTTCCTATTTCACTGAATTACAATCCAAATGCCTTAAATTTTCTAAGCTAAGCCCTCTTACTCATGGCATAAGGCTGGCCAATGCTTCACTTTATCCCTCTACTTTTGCTTTTTACTTCTCTTTCTTCCACCAACTTCCAGCTTCCTTTCCTACTTACCGTTTTCGTCCCTTCGAACCCACCATTGGTCCATCTTGGTTGAGGAATTTCCCAAGTGACAGGTTCTGTGCCTCACATGTTCATAAAGATATATATGGGCTTCCATTATGATCCCCAGAGAGTTATTTATCGGGACCTTGAACCCCAGAGCCTACAAATGCATCGCTGAGCCCTATTGTTCTGCTCAATTTGCTAGACAATTCGGCTTTACACAAGGAGTCCCACTACCTCTCTGTAGCAACACCAATCTAAGTCTTACTAGGAGGGATCTGAAAGTTTGGAGGTCCAAGCTAGAAGAGGCAACTTCCAAATTTATAGATGACTTGGTCAATTTCGAGTATACCCCTTTCCTTCCTCAATGTACCCTATTGAAGAGATGCCAGAACTGGTGGGTGACCAACATGGAAGTCTACTTGGTCATTTCACCTCAAAACCTACTAATGGTGTTAGATATGCCCAAGCCCAAAGGAGCTGGACTTGTCACTTCTTCCACTGTTTCAGTTGCAGTGCATGGTACAACCTAGTCTGCTCCTGCTGCCTCAACTCTCCCAAGAGTCACTCGGGCTGCCTCGAAGAAAGGTATATACCTTTGTTTCTTTCCCTTTGGCCTTCTCTATAATGCTTGTAATCTTATTCTTAGTTCTTCTTTTGTGAAGGTGGCCAACAACAAAAGAAAATGAGACTCATTGAGCTTGAAAAGGAAACACCTGATATTCAAGCAGAAGAAGAAGAAGAAGAAGAAGAAGAAGAAGAAGAAGAAGAAGAAGCAGATCAAGAGCAAGAGTCGCCATTGAAAAAAAGGAAAAGAGTGATCATTCCTTCTTCTGACTTGGTTCAAGATGAGACAACTGCCAGAGAGGTAGAAGAGGAGCTCATTTCTACGGAATCCAGATCCCAGATTGAAGAAGTTGAGAAGGAAATTGAGAAGGAGCAGACAATACCAATACAGAGAAAAAAGAGAAGAAAGATGACTATCTCTCCTTCTGATTTTGTCGAAGATCCTGTACATGAGGCAGCTGCCAAGGCAGTAGAGCAGGAATACTCTAAGGCCATAATCGTTTTCGAGAGGGCTGAGAAGAGACGGCAGCAACAATTTCTGAGGGATAAAGCTGCTGCTGCTGATGCACTACAAAGGGAAACTGCAAAAAGGCAACAAACTGCCGAACATTATTCCCTTCATAGCTTTCCCATCATTGCCAACACTTCTGGAGCAAGTAATTTCTTTCATGTTTCTGCTGTTTTTCCTTGTCAAATTTTTTTGGCATTGAAGCTTGACATTACTTTACATTTCTTCCTTTTACAGCAACAACTACTGAGCTTATTCTTCCAATGAGGACTCCCTCAGTTTCAGTTGAAGTTGATCAGATGCAGAATGTGAGGGCTATTCAGATATTACTCCCACTTCCTAGGCCTACACTTTCTGTACCTTCCCTGAGGCCAAGCATTCCTAAATTTCTTTCTCTTGGTGTGACTCCATACCTTCCTCATCTGACCTTTGACCTAGCTCAATTCACTTCTCTTTCGAGCCTTACTCTTCCTCCTCCTTCCAAGGAAATTCCAACTGTTGCTCTATCTCTGATGGTAGCTGATTCCTCAGTTGAGGGTGCTGGCAGCTCTCCAACCCATGGTTTATTATCTCTGCCTAGCTCCAGCCCTTCTTCCCTTAACATATTGGTGGCTAGGACCATAGAAACTGCTGAAAATGCTCCACTCATTTCTCCTATCCCCATGCAATCCTCTGTGCCTTCCACCACAGTTCTCTCTGCACCCCTCATGTCTACGGATGAGGTAGATATCTTCGAAGCAAGACTAGCCAGTCTCTTCGACATACCCTTTACTTCTCCAACCGTCAATGATGAAGCTGAGCCATTAGTCTTCGCTAACTCCTTGCTAGAAATCCTTGAAAGCTCTTCTTCCTTCAGTAGCAAGCCTTCTGCACCTCTGATAGACTTAGACACTTGCCTGGAACTATTAATCTCCTTTTCGAGGATCCCCTTTGAGGCTTTACAAAGGCCTACAATAAGAAATGGGTTCCTTCAGTGCTGCAAAGTTACTGACCAGTTTGGCATGATTGTCTCAAGTCATCTATCCCAGGCAGCAGCTGCTATTGACTTCTACATCAGCATTTGCCATGTTGCCAAGGCTGTAGAGAAGAAATTGACCAGGGACCAGAGTTTTGTTTCCCAAGTGCATATTGAAGTGTCAGAGCTCAAGGAACAACACTCCTCTGCCTCCCACTTTCAAGTTCAGCTACTGGAGAGGAAAGCTCAACTTGAGGAAGAGCTATCTGCAGTGAACCAGGCCTTAATCCGAACTGACACCAAACTACAAATCACCAACCAAGGATTGGCCGATCGAAAGGAAGAAATGACTACAGCTATTTAACTGTTTTCATCATTTAACAATAGGAAATTGTGGACGCGCCCTCGAGCTCTATGCTCTTCCACAGTTTGGACTCGATTTGTGTCAGTTCTTAATCTGATCTTGCAATGTGTAATGCAAGACTGATAAATCACCAAAGAGTCCAAATCCGACAAATCGTTTTGAAAAACTGATTTTTGAAAGAAGTGCCAAACATGGACTGCTTTGCCAGATACAGAGTCACCACCTAAATATTTTATTTTGGAGAAATTTAGGAAACCCTAACTCGTTTGCCTAAGGCCACGTGTCCGTCATCACCAAAGTTGCCTTGACTCGGGAACTTGGGTATGACTGGGGAAGGTCAGCTATGAGCACCCCCGCTCGCCCGATCAAAGATCGGCCTCTACTAACTATGATATCTAGTTTTGAAAACATATGCGTTCTTATTCTGGTTAATTAGCTAGAATTACTATGTGATGCACACAACATACAAGTATAGACTAGATCGCCTAATTTGGAACAAAGCATTGCGTACCCGTTTGCTTGGAAAATAGTTTGAGATTTGCTACTCGCAAGTAGGGTAAAACACGGATTTCAATGAATTGTTCAAATTCAAGCAATCCAACCTTCACCCACAGGCATTCAGGCAGTAAATCAACTAAGCAATTAGCCTCATGGCAAGCATGCTTTCATGTTAACACTCACATACATGCAAGATGCTAAAGCATAAAACACTTACAGTGTACTCCAAGCCAAAAACAAGAAACTAGTTAGTAATCAATGTGTGACTCTAGTCTATGTTAACAATGGCTAATGCAACGCATACGGAATGCAATTAGGATAGGCTTGGCTAACCTAAGGATGGCATGTGAAATGCAACAACTCAATGCACGTATTCAAATCGGAATTGAAGTACGATGCAGTTAGTATGATGCGCTGAGCCCGGGGCATGCGATATGAATGAATGGATGCACGCATGCATAGCATAAGAATGCTAATTGAAATATGCCCTAATACTAACCAACAAAAGTAGGTACGTAAAAGGGAGAAAGAAATGGGGGTTAGAAGACATGCATCACACACACGCACCCTTATTACAATTGTGCCCTCACTCGGAGGGTTCGAAAGAATAATACAAATTTAACTAACTAACAACCTAATTAAATAGTTACAGACCACTTAACTAGTTAAGCAAATTAACTAAGCTAATAAAGCGGTAAAACAGCCTCAGGAAGAGGGTCCAATGCACGCATGCTCGGCTCCGCTTGGAAATCCACCACCATGCACAAGCTGCCTTTGTTTGTACTGTTTTATGCCTCTAAAAATTGCACAAGTCCCAAGGTACACTCTTTGAACACTGTGGGATGCCACCGGCCAAGGGGAAACACCACCGGCCATGGATAAGTGGTCATCGACCACAAATTAAGCTCTCGGCCAAAAATGGATGGCCGGCCGTCACTGAATGTGGTTGGTCGTCCATGTCTTTCTGCAGAATCCTGTTTTGACAGCAGCAGAGGGCAAACATGGCATGGCAATGCATTTCAAAGCAATGTTTGTACAAACACCCTCCCTATCATGTTTAAGACTCAAGGGAGTATGATATTCGACCCTCGGGCCATCAATCACGCATTCCAATGCGTGATGGTCCAAGAAGTCAAGTATGCATTTTGATGTCAAATGTAATACAGATAAACACACAATGGGCCCAACCCCTATATAATCAATTCAAGAGGCAAGGCAGGCATGCCAAATGCAACCTAAGCATGCGAGCTAAGTATGCAACATGAAAATGCAAACACGCATGCAAACATGCAAGCATGTGACAATATTCAAACAAATGAGCATGCAAGACATAATGCAACCAAAGCATGCAAACATAAAGCAATGTAACAACATTTGAGCAACATGCAAAAGATGGACTTAGACTAATATGGACAAGCCTCAACCATGTCTAAATAAGTAGCCAAAATGCTATGGAAATGAAGGCAAATTTACATACAAAACATGCATGCAAACATGGTCCAACACTTAAGCATGAAGAGGAGATTTTTAAGCACACTTAAAAGGAACAAACATGGACATTAAATCAACATGTTAGGCTCTGAAAACAAGTAGAAGATGATGCCAAATCAAGCAATCAAAGCATGCAAGCAAGCCTAAGGCCTAAGGCTAACCTAAGGGATCAAACCATGGCTATGCAAGGCGAGTCCCAAAGGGTCGAGGGGACTCAAAACAGTCCCAATGTAGGTCGAGACAAGGCCCAAAACACACTTAGATGGCATCTAAATGGCCTACACAGGGAAGCATACACAATGGTCCAAACATGGAGCATAAGACATCAACCTTTTAAAGCATTAAAGGAGTATCAAATGCAAGCACACAAGCATGCCACAAGGACTGAAATGACATAACTAATGGTGCCAAACCACTGAAATGATGCAAGTAGAGCATGCTAAAGGGTCCAACACTCAAAGCTTACAAGGGAGATTGCATGGTAGCTACACAAAGCAAGTCATGGATGACCCAAATAACCAAAATCAGACCTCAAACACACTAAGACATGCATAAAAGCTTCACAAAGCTAAGCCAAAATCATTCTAAAACAAGGCTCAAAGCACAAAGCATGTTAAGCCAATTTCATGGCATTACAAGACAAGCATGCAAAGCATGCATGGTGTGTCTAAACCAACTTAAAATAGTGCTATATCATGGCAAAATAACACAAAATACTAGCTAAGACATGGCCAACATGAACTTAAACAAGGTGCTCACACATGAGGCAAAAATGACAAGTTTTGAAGACAACAAGGCGAGGGGATGGCCCTCTCCTTCTTAGGACCTCAAAAATCCATCTTTGGATTTCAGTGGTGGAAAGGCCAAGACAAGGTGGTCCCGGAGCTCACAAAAAAGGGCACAAAATGAGGCCAAACAAGGCCTAAAAGGGGTCAAACAACCCCAAACATCAAAATGATCTTAAACAACTATTTTAAACACTTAAAAATAGAACTTTTATTAGTTATACACTAAGCTTAAAAACAGATGCAAGATAGGTCAAAAGCTTGTGCAAAAATGGGGAATAAATGGGTAAAGTTCTTACCCTTGAAGACCTCTTCAAGAATGGAGCTCCAGCAGCCTTTCCAAGCTTAAATCCACTTAAGAACCCCAAGAACAACCCTTTGGCTCCTCAGCAACCAAGGTATAGTGTAACACTAGGTGTCTTAGTGCAAAACTAAGAACAAAACACCTTAAACACACACAATATGGAAAGAGAGGAAGATATAGAGATAGATAGATACACAAACCCTAACCCTAATCTCAGAGCCCTCTGGAACTTCTTGGAACCCTTGAGGAGGGAGGAGAAGCCCTCCCTTTATAGGAATTCCAATCTTGCAAAGCTTACAAAACAAGGTAAGCAAGAGAGAAATCCCTCCATACATGTGTATGGAGGGGGTGCATTATGCGTGCTAGCTGGCACAAAATATCTGCCAAAAGCAGATGGAATGGGGTCGACCAGCCAAAATGGCCAAATGACCAAAAATGGTGGCCGGCCGACCACCAATAGTGCCGACCGGCCATCACCAATGGCTGGTGGCAAGAAAACAGGGCCAGTGGCCTCGAGCCGTGGCCGGTGAGGTGTGGGAATGGCCAACAAGCTGTTTCCCACCCTCAGAAGCAAAAACACAAGTGTTTGGTGCAAAACCAAACACAAAACAGGCAAGTCGAGAGGTCTTGAGGCAAGGCGCGTGGCCGAGACCTCCGAGAACTCAGGATGAACACGAACATGGATGATCATCGAGTGTTCAAACGATGACGTCCAAGTCTTGAGGACGGTCAAAAATGGGGTGTCTACAGTTGCCCCTCTTTGACAGAACTCGAAAGTCATAACAATGACGGGAGTGAGTGTCAAAGCTCAGAGACGACCCATTTTTGACAAGGCCGAAGACTTAGACAAGCATACAAGCTACAAACAAAGATATGCGCCCGAAGGCAGGGGCAAAATGCAAGACAACGCACAAAGCCGAGCATAACTTATGATCATGCAAAGAAAGCTGTAACGAAGCATAACATGCGACAGTTTAAGCAATCAAACACAAATCCAACTACATTACAATGCAGAAAGGATGTAAGAGAATTATGTAATTCTCGCTACGTTTCATGCGGAGAATACAATACCTGTGCGGTTCGTCTGGTTGCACCAGCTTCAAATGAACTGTACATATAATATCGTGCTTGAAAGAGAAAAAAAACTTAACAGGTACAATATTGTTAGCAACATGCATGACAATGCAATCTAAAACTGCGTGACAATGGAAGTGAAGGGGTGCATGACAATGCAACCTATGCGTAACGCATAACAATGCGGAATGGATGCAAAATGATAATGCAATATTTACAAAACTATGTATAAACAATGCAAATGATATGCAATGCATTTGAGATGATCAAACCATAAGCAATACAAAACCACACAAATATCATGAAGATGATGGGGATGCAAAATCCGTCTACCATAGAAAAGGTGCCGACACCCTCAAACCACAATCCCAACAGTGGAATAGGTGCGTACACATGCAGAACTATGTGTGTGTAGACGGAACACAAGATAGAAGTAATTGGGTGGCATGATATAAGTAGGGAATGACCCGCTAAGGAAAGATCATGATTCTAAATGCTGGATGCAACACACCACACTACAATGCAATGAATGCAATGGATAAGGCGTGCGGCCAAAACATATCTTGCCTAGGAAAGGCGTAGACACAAACAAACCACGTTTAACATGGAAATGGTGCCGTCACCCACAACACTAGGTGCGTATACATAATATCATAACCATGCTTCAACGCGAAAAGTATGGGCACATACCAGACCGAGCTTAACATGGAAAGGTGCAAGCCATAGATGGAGGTGATGCAGTGAATGCATGCAAACTACAATGTGATATACATGCTATATGCAATGGAATGTATAAAGCATGCGGTCGAACTGTATCTTGCCTAGGAAAGGCATGGACACATACAAACCGCGTCTAACACAGAAATGGTGTCGTCACCCACAACACTAGGTGCGTACACATAATATCATAACCGTGTTTTGACGTGAAAAGTATGGGCACATACCAGACCAAGCTCAACATGGAAAGGCGCAAGCTATAGATGGATAATGCAGCAAATGCATGCAATATGTGCTATGTTCAATGTAATATACATACTAGCTAAAATGCAATGGATGCATGTAATGTATGCTATGTACAATGCGATAGGCATACTAGCTAAAATGCAATGAATGCAGTGGATAAGGCATGCGGCCAAACCGTATCTTGTCTAGGAAAGACATGGACACAAACAAACCACGTTTAACACGGAAATGGTGTCGTCAGCCACAACACTAGGTGCGTACACATAATATCATAACCATGCTTTAACGCGAAAAGTATGAGCACATACCAGACCAAGCTTAACATGGAAAGGCGCAAGCCATAGATGGATAATGCAACAAATGCATGCAGTCTACAATGCAATATACATACTATATGCAATGGAATGTATAAAGTATGCGGTGGAACCGTATCTTGCCTAGGAAAGGCATGGACACATACAAACCGCATCTAAAACAGAAACGGTGCCGTCACCCACAACACTAGGTGCGTACACGTAATATCATAACCGTGTTTTGACGTGAAAAGTATGGCCACATACCAGACCAAGCTCAACATGGAAAGGTGCAAGCCATAGATGGATAATGCAGCAAATACATGCAAGATGTGCTATACATACTAGCTAAAATGCAATGGATGCATGTAATGTATGCTATGTACAATGCGATAGGCATACTAGCTAAAATGCAATGAATGCAGTGGATAAGGCATGCGGCCAAACCGTATCTTGCCTAGGAGAGGCATGGACACAAACAAACCACGTTTAACACGGAAACGGTGCCGTCACCCACAACACTAGGTGCGTGCACATAATATCATAGCCGTACTTCAACGCGAAAAGTATGAGCACATACCAGACCAAGCTCAACATGGAAAGGTGCAAGCCATAGATGGATAATGCAGCAAATGCATGCAGTCTACAATGCAATATACATACTATATGCAATGGAATGGAGCGGATAAGGCATGCAGCCAAGCTGTATCTTGCCTAGGAAAGGCATGGACACATACAGACCATGTCTAACACAGAAACGGAGCTGTCACCCACAACACTAGGTGCATACACATAATATCATAACCGTGCTTCGACGTGAAAAGTATGGGCACATACCAGACCAAGCTCAACATGGAAAGGTGCAAGCCGTAGATGGAGGTAATGCAGTGAATGCATGCAAGCTACAATGCAATATTGACAATGAATGCATGTAAGCTATGTACAATGCAATCTATACAATGAATGCATGTAAGCTATGTACAATGCAACATATACAATGGATGCATGTAAACTATGTACAATGCGATATGCACAATGAATGCATGTAAACTATGTACAATGCGATATGTACAGTGAATGCATGTAAACTATGTACAATGCTATGTACAATGAATGCAATTAATGTATGTACAATG
This sequence comes from Camellia granthamiana, assembly GCA_036172215.1. Classification (NCBI taxonomy): domain Eukaryota; kingdom Viridiplantae; phylum Streptophyta; class Magnoliopsida; order Ericales; family Theaceae; genus Camellia; species Camellia granthamiana. The sequence continues at coordinate 34,378,552 of CM069912.1, forward strand.
CAATCTATACACTGAATGCAATTAATGTATGTACAATGCTATGTACAATGCACTATTTACAGTGAAATATGTATGCAAGATGATGTAGTAGAGAGATGCATGACAATGCACATGAAATATGCATAACAATGCATGTTTGTTTTTTTTGTCCTTTTTTTTTGAAAATGCAAATGAAACGTGCATGATAATGCATGTTTGTTTTTTTTGTTTTTGTTTCTTTTTGAAATGCAAATGAAACGTGCATGATAATGCAAATGAAACGAATGCGTGAGAACGCATGTCTTTTGAAATGCACGACAATGCAAATGAACTTGAATGCGCGACAACGCATGCCTCTTGAAATGCATGACAATGCAAATGAACTCGAATGCGCAACAACGCGCGTCTTTTGAAATGCATGACAATGCAAATGAACTCGAATGCGCGACAACGCGTGTCTGTTGAAATGCATGACAATGCAAATGAACTTGAATGCGCGACAACGCGCGTCTTTTGAGATGCATGACAATGCAAATGAGCAGTGCATATCAATGCAAGTTGTGCGCGTTACAACGGGTGTAGACATGCATAACAATGCAAGGGATTATGTGTGCTACAACGTACGCAGACATGCATAACAATGAAAGAAATGGTGTACGCTACAACGCATGCAGACATGCATTACAACGCAACGTATTTGAAGTAGTTTCCAAACCTTTGCAAGATACGAAAGGGATACACCTTGCACGTATTCGAGGATGGCACACAGAAGACACGGTCTGAGGTCAAAACGGAGACCGGTCAAGCTTCAAAAATTCCTTTTCTTGCACTGTGTTGAGCAATGAAGGCCCCAAACCACATATCTGACCCAAACAAGGGTGTAGGAGGTTCACCGGCCACCGGGGGAGACCACCGGGCATCCATCGGCCACCAAACAAGGTCACCGGCCATCTATTTGGCCAACCGGCCAACAATGTGGCCGGCCGGCCAAAAATGCCTATATCGGGGCAATTTTGTCCTTTGGCCACGGGTCTTTAAATATAGGGCTTAAACCCTATTCTTTTCACTTGCCTCTTAGTCGAAAATCTCTCCCCCTTCTCTCTAGGTTATTTTTCTTCCTTCGATCCTCACTTTTGTCGCGTTTTAGAGCCATTTTCAACGTTTGATTCACGAAATCCTTTGCGTTTTGAACATTTTGAACCAAACAAAATTTGTTTTCGGTGTCTCTTTCTCGATTTCCACCACTCGGGGTTTGTTTCCCTCGAGTTTACCTTGATTCTCGTGCTTTTTCCGCACTCTGACTTTTCCGCCCATTTTTCGCCCTCTCAGGGTTGACTTTTCATATTCTCGCCCAGTTTTCACACTTCCAGCCATTTTCACACCATTCTTGGCATGGCAGACGATCTCCCACAGGGCGAGACTCCCTCGGAGCAGGAGATGGATCCCGAGGCCGAGCTCCTGCCTTTGAGCGTTCGGCCATTTGATCCGGCGACTTACCGACCGGCAATTCACGTGCTACCTCTTGATAGTCTTCGCCAGTTCAGGAGTTTTGATAGGGGCGTGCCACCAGAGCTTCTTCTGCGTGAGCCAGAGTCACATCTGTCTTACGGCGCTTCCGAGGTACACTCTTCCCCGTTTCATTTTCCGCAAAGTAGAATACATAATTGCAATAGTCGATTCTGTCTTTGACTGCTTAACTTAGATACCCCGACATATCACATGCTATAGTTCACTATGAGCACACCGGCACCCGATATCTGTTTGAATCTGAACACGTGCACACACACTGTATTTCCACTGAACCACTCAAACACACTGACACATCAAATACTGTAGTTCTCTACAAGCACACCGGCACATCTGTTTGAATCTGAACACGTGCACACACACTGTATTTCCACTGAACCACTCAAACATACTAACACATCATATGCTGTAGTTCTCTGCAAGCACACCGGCAGCCGATGTCTGTTTGAATCTGAACACATGCACACACGCTGTATTTTCATCAATTCTGAGTGCATTCAACACTGTATTTGTAATATTGCTTCGCAACTGTTTATCTTGATCACATGGAGATTCCCATGCCTTCCGGGGGTATGGGAATGTCGCCACCCAGGGATGGTATATGGAGCTACCTGACGCAGTCCGGTACATCGTCGACCAGGCCGGCTTCAGCACTTTCTGCAGGGGACTCTCGCGCCTTACTGCGAGCAGGCCTCTTCTTGCTGCTCTTGTGGAGAGGTAGTGGGACACCACCGACTCCTTCCACCTTTCTGCCACGGAAGGCATGACGACGACTCCCTTCGACTTCTCGATGCTCACAGGCATTGGGGTAGGGGGTGATCCGATCCCCTTCGATACAGACATGGACGAGTAGGAGGCCGCTCAGATATACTTGCTTGGCAAGCTGCCGCCTCTTGCTCGTCTAGGATTCGGTAGGTACTCGTGGTTCGAGGACCATTTCAGGATCCAGCCATCCTTGGCTCTGGAGGCACCGATGACTCAGGAGGAGGTGGAGCAGTATGCATGCAGCTTCCTCATGTTCCTGCTGGGGACCACTCTCTTCGCCGACCGGGCGAACACTATACCCCTTTGACTGCTGAGCGCGCTCATGGATGTGACGCGGATCCTGCGCTATGACTGGGGTGGCGCCGGCTTGGCCACTCTTTTATGGATACATGAGCTCATCTTCCCGTTGCAGCGGACAGTTGCTCGGGGGCTACTGGCAAGCTTGGGAGGTACCTCTTCTTCTGTTTTACATTTCTGCTTTACATTATCTGTACTCTATACACTGCACACAGGCAATCTGCTTCACACTGGCCGTATACTGCACACACGGCACACATATACTCTGCTTTATACTGACTGTATACTGCACACACTGTACACTCTACACAATACACTACACAATACACGGTTCCGTGATTTCTGCTTTATTCTGCATTCTGCTTTATTTGATAAGCATATTGATATTTGCTCTATTACACTCTGTAGTTGTGGGTATACGCCTACTTCCCGAGGCTTGCCCCAGTGCCAGACGAGGAGGTCCCCCTCGGCGTTCCATTCTCTCGTTGCTTCGATGTGAGATGTGTGCGGAGACCACGGGAGTCTTTCATATTCTTCCGCCACTACTTTGATACCATTACCGCCGCAGAGGTATTTTAGAATTTGCAGTTCATTTAAGCTTCACTTTACATTATTCTTTCGATAACACAGTAGATAACAAACTGTATCTCATTTGCAGATTACCTAGCAGCCTTGGGCTCTGTTGCCAGCTGCAGTTCGGGAGCGGTATGCTGGTGCTGAGGAGACCGCTAGATTCAGGATCTTGCTGGAGGGCCCAGTCTGTCGGGCTTGGTACCTAGGCGAGCGCTTCCTGCGCCAGACCTTAGGGTTACCAGAGCAGATAGTCCTAGGTCCACCTCTTGCCCACATGAGGCACACTGAGAGGTTTTTCTCCAAGCAGATGGCCGATTACACGATCGGATGGGAGGTAGGGCGTTTCAGAGGCGAGGGCGACTACGCAGAGCACGTCCGGACCTTTATCATGCGGCCTCTGAGTAGCGGCGGTCGAGCTGAGAGGGAGAGGCCTGTGGCGCCAGCGGCTAGGGTAGGAGCAGGAGCGGGAGCACCGAGGATGGCTCGGGCCCGCGGCAGGAGTGGGCCCCAGAGAGGACAGAGGGCTGGGTGGCCAGCACTGCCCACAATGATGACCTGTAGAGGGCAGGGTGGGGAGACTTACCAGATCCCCATCGCTCCCCCTCCGGTTGATCACGAGCTAGTCGGGTTCTACGACTTGCCTCCGGTATATACCACTACATTTTGCATTCTGCACAGTCATTTCATTTCATTTGATATTCCGCAGAATACTGATGCTTCTAACACTCTTGCAGGCTTCTTCTGAGTACACTCGCCAGTCCCTGGAGCTGACTGCCTACGTGATGGGGATGCACCAGCAGAGTTTGGACTTGTTGACCATCTATGGGATCCCAATAAGTCCCTTCAACCGCAGTCTCAAACTTTGCATATATCTATTTCACACAAAATCTGATGCATCGCACTATCAACACAACACCTAATACACGGCCCTCACGGCGTCTGATACACTGTATCCCACAAACTGTTCACAGCATTGCTCACGGCATTCATACACTGCACCTAGTCACTGCATTCTGCACTGACACACTGTTCACAGCATTCATACACTGTACCCATACATTGTATTCTGCACTGATAGACTGTTCACAACATTCATACACTGTACTCACACACTGTATTCTGCATTCATACTCTGCTTTGCATAGCATACTGATGCAGGCCCCATTCCAGATTCCTGCCGCTGGAGGTGCTCCAGCTGGACCTTCTGTTCCTGCTCGAGGAGGAGAGCGAGATGGCAGAGTATACCCTCGCACCAAAGTGGGGCGTACTCATGTTGGGAGCAGCTCACGAGCACCAGTTCCTGATGATGATGAGTCCGAGGCAGAAGAGGAGGCAGAGGCAGAGTTGTCCAAGGAGGAGACCGGAGATGACTCAGGCTCGGGCTCAGACAGTGGAGCTGAAGACGATGCTCCTGGACCTTCGTCCAGGAAGAGGACGAGGACAGACCCTCAGGCCTGAGACCAGTTGACTTTGATCTAGATTTTTGCTGCTTTTCTTCTTTTTGTTTACTTTTCTTGAGCACATTGCACTGCCGCAGGCAGGTTTTATTTTCTTCAAAGCTATGTACTTGAAAAGTTGATGAAATGAAACAAACTTTTTGTTTTGAAAAAGTGTTACATTTGCACATTTCATACATCGCATCGCATTGCATCGCATTACATCACATTACACAACAATGTAAATGAGATTGACCTTTTGTCTGAAAATCAAACACCTGCATCGTAATAATCAGATAATGAACCGGCCAATGACGGAACAACTCATACAACAATACTGTTCATACTGAACACTCGACTCATAACACAGTGCTTGGTTTAATCTGCATACAGCCCATACAACACACTGCTCATTCTGAACATACAGCCCATAACACAATGCTTGATTCATTTTGCACACGGCAAATCCTGAACAAACAGTCCAATCTGAAAAGACGGAATACAAAGGTGGAATCGGCAGAAGCTGAAACACGCTCAGATGCCCCAAATTTTCCTTTGCTTCGCAATCCGAAACCCAAAAAAAAGCTTTAGGTAGGTCCAGGTTTTCCTATTCTGACATGAGCTGGGTTGAACCCTGCGGTTTTATGAAAGAAAGAAACATATTTTGCACAAATGTGGAGAATGGCACAACACTCTGAGCACAAAACAAAAACACATTTCTCTTTTTGAAATTGAAATCGAGAATGAATTTTGACCGGGTATTGAGCCTACGACTGAACATAGCGCAAAACGACTCAACTAAAGAAAAACAAAAAGGTAAACAACCTAAACACATCGAGTAACACTCGAAATGACTGAAAACAAGAATCGAGACAAACAACACAACAAAAGAGACGACACATGGACGTGTTACAAGAACGAGAGACCTCAGATCACGAGGAGCCAATTTCTCCGGGTATTGTTTCCCACCCTTTCTCATTTGTGATTCTCGCATCACTCTGGCACTCAATCTCTTGTTTTCTTAAAAAGCCCTTTTCTCACTTTTTCTCTCAACGCACATCTCTCTATTCTTCAATCTCTCATTTTTTATCCCTCCCCTGGGTGGTTGATGGATAAATTGAAGGTTGTGGGTTCGTGCCCAACATTATCTCGCGGCTATTTCTCCGGTGACGTTTAGTCGATGTTTCGGATGAGGGAGTGGAGTATCTTGCTCCATTTCAATTCGTGCTTCGCACTTGGTTTGATACCTCGTTGCTTGGAGGATGTTGAGAGCTTTCAGCCCTTTTGTTGTTAACCTCAGTTGTGCCTTTTCTGGCAGGTAGAGTGCCCTTCTTGGTAAGTATGTTGATAAATGGCAAAAAAGATAGAACACCTGACTCAACTATGCCCCTTGTTCATTATTTTGACCATTTTTTGTTTTGGTTTTCTACTAAAACAATTTTGACCAATATGAGAGTTAGAATAACATACTTGTTTGATTTTTGATTTGAAAATCATGCAAGTTAGGTTATGAGCACTGAAGATTTTCCTTTTTCGGTCCAAGAAATGGTCCAGTTTTGGAAAATGAAATAATTTTTGAGAAAATCAGTCAACCTCAGTAAAAATTCTCAAAAACTATTTTGGCAAACTGCCACTGCTCAACGAGCATGGAACCTACCCTTGAGGTGCACAACCTCAGATCCATAATAATGGAAAATTGCCCCTTGTCTGGATGGCATTGCACGGCAACGGAAAGTTGCCCCTTGTCTGGATAACGCCACAGCATACTGTGAACAGTTTTCATTAGCGATGATCGCAATCGAACTCTCGGATACAGAGAAGACGAAGATGGTCAAAACCGATATATGGACATAGTCACTTTGAAAGTGTTGGTGGCTGGACTTCAGGATGAAGTTGCCTACGTATCCCAAACATGAGAATCAAGCCTTACGTAGTTCTGGTTAAGGTACACTCGGGTGTTAACCTCTCATTTTACGCTCTAACTTTTGCCAAGGCCGCCCTTTTAGGTTTTCGACTTTGCGAGCTTTGTTTTTCTTTTCTTTTCATTTCTTTTCATTTTTTCCTTTTCTTTTCATATCTTTTCTTCTTTTTTTCGTTCTTTGCATTTTTATTTTTTTTATTTATTTTCTTCTTGTTCTTTTTCTTGCCCTAACTTTTGCCCTGGTCGCCCTTTCGGGTTTTCGGCCCAGCGAGCCTCTCAAGGGTAAAAGTATAGCTTTGTCCATGTCAAATGGTTTTGAGATCTCAGAGCCCTCCAAATCCAGGAGAGTGGCTGCTATTGTTGACGAAGCAGGAGTCCATCCAATGGGAGGCTGAATTTGCCCCTGGTGTTGTAGGTAGGAACTCAGTTGTTCTTCAGCAATGCTTTCTTCTGTCTTCCCTTCTGGGCTTTGGCATTCTTGCCGATCTTCGTTAGCTTGAGAAACATCTCTACTTCTCGCTCTTCGAGCACATTTGAAATTATTTTGCCCCTAGTTCGAGGGATGCCTCTGATTTAGCTTTACAAGCTTCTCTTGACGACATCTAATCTTCTTGATCTGACTTTGGTGCCTCTTGTTTGAGGGCTGCTTCGAAACTGGCCACACAGGCCTCACATTGTTGTTGACCTTTGAATATTCTGAATCCAGGTTCAAAGTTTGAAAGCGAGGGGTAAAGTCTTGAGGCTGAGAGCGATCCTAGGCTGCACAATCTCAGGAGCGATTCCACACAAGTCTTCACAGGACCGCGCAAAACATTTTTTGAAAACTTTTAAGAAAACGACGAATCGCTCATGCTGAAGACAGGGTAGAACCAATCTGGATCAAGCCAAGGTCCTTCTCAGTACTCACACTAACAAGCATGATCTCATTCATTAAGGGCTTAGCACCTCTCTCTTTCTCTCAATCGATAAAATTTTGCAAAACCTGATGAATTCCTTCATCTTCGTTTTCACCACAGTGTTGAAAAAAAGTTTTGAAAAACTTAGGTCAATACAATAATTTCAAAAGCACAGAAGAGTAGGTGAAAATGCATTGCCATTTCATTTTGAACTGTTGGCACAACAGGCTCGAAGTAGCACAAAACACGGCAGCCACAGCTGTTTCATTCGAATTTCCTGTTTGGAACTGGCTCCACAGCAGAGACAGACTCAAGAGAAAGCAAAAGGGTAATTACAAAACAAAAACAAAAATGGTGTCCAAGGTGACACCCTCGGAATCACCTGACTTCTGTACAACAGGGCTGACTCGATAAAACAAGACAGACCTTAATCAAAAAGACTGACTCAAAACAAAGAGACAGGCACAAAACAAGACCACAGAACTGACTCAACACCTAAGTCAGAAACTACAAAATTAGCTTTCGCAGATGCTCGACATAGTGCGTGCCAAACGCCACATCTGAAATACACCGAGCGCCGCCCGTAGGTGGACCAACCCTTGATCACATACTTGTAGTATCCTCGAAGTCCAACAGCTCAGTGGTGACAGACTTTGCTGAGGTAGGTGGGAGGATGACCTCATTATCAATCAAGTCTTGCACTTCATGGTGAAGACGGAAGCAGTTATCGGTGCCATGACCGGTTTGCTGATGGTACGCGCAGTACAAGGTAGCATCATGTGAGAGAGGGAGATTCTTCGGGAGAGGCCGATGTTCAAGGGGTTTAAGGTGCCCCCTTTCAGCAAGGATCTGGAGCGCCTTAGACAAAGGCATGTAAAGGGCATGGAATACCCTACGACCTCGGGGCAAGTACTTCGAGGTTTGCTGACTTTTGCCGGACGCACTAGCAAAAGGATCGGCAGGTGCTGCCTTGGCTTTCTGATCTTTTCCAGATGCAGGGTTAGGAGTGGAAGGAACTGTTCTGGCATAATGGGGCCTATCCCAATTTTTCGCCTGGCTTGAACTGCCCTCGGTCTGAGTGGGGAAGATGTCATCTACAGTCTTAGCCACAACTGCGAATAGTTGCTGTTTATTGAACCCCCCGGCTTTCAAAGCCTCGACTGCCCACAGCAGTTGTTTGACGGGATCAGCATTTGTTCCCACTTTGTTCTTACCTCTAGCCTCAGCTTGATCGAAGGTTTGGGTTGCTATATCAAAGCGAAACCCGATTGTTATTGACACGTCATTGCTATAGCTTGAGATAGCCTCAGGTTGGCTGAGCTCGATCACAATTCGTCCCAATAGCGGGGGCTCCTGCGGTACAAAATTCCTAGCATACGATGTGGTTGGTGGCGAAGCTGACATTCCATAGGCGAGATCAGCCACAGACATCTGGAGGTCACCAATCATTCCCATCAACTCGAACGTGGTGGGCTCACAAGCTTGATACAACTGGGGTGTCTAGATCGGGTGCGCAACAGGCGACCTGGGCGAATGTGGTACATCAACATTGGTCTCAACCTGCAAGATGATTCCTTGGTCTAATGCGGCTGCCATAACCACAATTTCCTTTGAACTTTGGGTCATCATAAGTCCGCTGAACTGAACGGAGGTGACACAATCGGTGACTGACGGGTCAAATGTCTGCCTCGCCTCAGCGAAGGAGAACACCAAATCTCTGAACTGAAAGAGAAAACAAGCAGCATTTCAGCCCAACTTTATCAGAATAGACACAGGCATAGCTGAACAGCTGTACTCTACTACTGATCACTGTTCCACAAAATCACTGCCCCAAAAACTGAATCTGATACCCGCGGATATAACTGATTCCCCAAAACACTGATACCGATGCCCTCAGGCCTGATACCCAGACTTGCAAACTGATATGTGCATTTCCTGTAGAGATACACTCTAAAAGCACATAGCAAGTAAATGAGAGCCAAAACACCCCTATGTTGGGGTAGGGTTTCCCTGTCCTATTTTGTCAGGAGCTAGGGTTTCACTACGCACACAGCGGTTTCAAACAACCTACAATCGGATAAGCAACCTGTCCTAGCTTGGAATGGTCACTATGGATTCCGAATATGCACTAGGTCGAATGGTCAAAAGGGTGCCCTGATAACAACCAGGGTTTGTATTCCCATCGTGGCAGAGCTCGTAATCGGTCAGCCTTATGGCACGCTCCTCGAAGCGAGCCTCCAGCAAACCATTCAGGAATAGCAGACGGCAAACACAGTGACTTAGGCACACCAATGCACATGCAATGCAAAGAAACACGTAAGTGTAAACAAAACAAGATATCATGAGTTCGAGTCAAGTCCTCTTATTCCCCAGCAGAGTCGCCAGAAACTGTGGACGCGCCCTCGGGCTCTATGCTCTTCCACAGTTCGGACTCGATTTGTGTCGGTTCTTAATCTGATCTTGCAATGTGCAATGCAAGACTGATAAATCATCAAAGAGTCCAAATCCGGCAAATCGTTTTGGAAAACTGATTTTTGAAAGAAGTGCCAAACATGGACTGCTTTGCTAGATACAGAGTCGCCACCTAAATATTTTATTTTGGGAAAATTTAGGAAACCCGAACTCGTTTGCCTAAGCCACGTGTCCGTCATCACCAAAGTTGCCTTGGCTCGGGAACTTGGGTACGATTGGGGAGGTCAGCTATGAGCACCCCCGCTCGCCCGATCAAAGATCGGCCTCTACTAACCATGATATCTAGTTTTGAAAACATATGCGTTCTTATTCCGGTTAATTAGCTAGAATTACTATGTGATGCGCACAACACACAAGTATAGACTAGATTGCCTAATTTGGAACAAAGCATTGCATACCCATTTGCTTGGAAAATAGTTTGAAATTTGCTACTCGCAAGTAGGATAAAACACGGATTTCAATAAATTGTTCCAATTCAAGCAATCCAACCTTCACCCACAGTCATTCAGGCAGTAAATCAACTAAGCAGTTAGCCTCATGGCAAGCATGCTTTCATGTTAACACTCACATACATGAAAGATGCTAAAGCATAAAACACTTACAGTGTACTCCAAGCCAAAAACAAGAAACTAGTTAGTAATCAATGTGTGACCCTAGTTCATGTTAACAATGGCTAATGCAACGCATACGGAATGCAATTAGGATAGGCTCGGCTAACCTAAGGATGGCATGTGAAATGCAACAACTCGATGCACGTATTCAAATCAGAATTGAAGTACGATGCAGTTAGTATGATGCGCTGAGCCCGGTGCAGGCGATACGAATGAATGGATGCACGCATGCATAGCATAAGAATGCTAATTGAAATATGCCCTAATACTGACCAACAAAAGCAGGTAAGTAAAAGGGAGAAAGAAATGGGGGTTAGAAGACATGCATCACACACACACACCCTTATTACAATTGTGCCCTCACTCGGAGGGTCTGAAAGAATAATACAAATTTAACTAACTAACAAGCTAATTAAATAGTTACAGACCACTTAACTAGTTAAGCAAATTAACTAAGCTAATAAAGCGGTAAAACAGCCTCGAGAAGAGGGTCCAATGCACGCATGCTTGGCTCCGCTCGGAAATCCACCACCATGCACAAGCTGCCTCTGTTTGTACTGTTTTATGCCTCTGAAAATTGCACAAGCCCCAAGGTACACTCTCTGAACACTGTGGGATGCCACCGGCCAAGGGGAAACACCACCGGCCATGGATAAGTGGTCATTGACCACAAATTAAGCTCTCGGCCAAAAATGGATGGCCGGCCGGCACTGAATGTGGTCGGTCGGCCATGTCTTCCTGCAGAATCCTGTTTTGACAGCAGCAGAGGGCAAACATGGCATGGCAATGCATTTCAAAGCAATGTTTGTACAAACACCCTCCCTATCATGTTTAAGACTCAAGGGAGTATGATATTCGACCCTCGGGCCATCAATCGCGCATTCCAATGCGTGGTGGTCCAAGAAGTCAAGTATGCATTTTGATGTCAAATGTAATACACATAAACACACAATGGGCCCAACCTCTATCAAAATCAATTCAAGAGGCAAGGCATGCATGCCAAATGCAACCTAAGCATGCGAGCTAAGTATGCAACATGAAAATGCAAACACGCATGCAAACATGCAAGCATGTGACAATATTCAAACAAATGAGCATGCAAGACATGATGCAACCAAAGCATGCAAACATGAAGCAATGTAACAACATTTGAGCAACATGCAAAAGATGGACTTAGACTAATATGGACAAGCCTCAGCCATGTCTAAATAAGTAGCCAAAATGCTATGGAAATGAAGACAAATTTACATACAAAACATGCATGCAAACATGGTCCAACACTTAAGCATGAAGAGGAGATTTTTAAGCACACTTAAAAGGAACAAACATGGACATTAAATCAACATGTTAGGCTCTGAAAACAAGTAGAAGATGATGCCAAATCAAGCAATCAAAGCATGCAAGCAAGCCTAAGGCCTAAGGCTAACCTAAGGGAAGCATACACAATGCCAAATCAAGCAATCAAAGCATCCCGATGTAGGTCGAGAAAAGGCCCAAAACACACTTAGATGGCATCTAAATGGCCTACACCGGGAAGCATACACAATGGTCCAAACATGGAGCATAAGACATCAACCTTTTAAAGCATTAAAGGAGTATCAAATGCAAGCACACAAGCATGCCACAAGGACTGAAATGACATAACTGATGGTGCCAAACCACTGAAATGATGCAAGTAGAGCATGCTAGAGGGTCCAACACTCAAAGCTTACAAGGGAGATTGCATGGTAGCTATACAAAGCAAGTCATGGATGACCCAAATAACCAAAATCAGACCTCAATCACACTAAGACATGCATAAAAGCTTCACAAAGCTAAGCCAAAATCATGCTAAAAGAAGGCTCAAAGCACAAAGCATGTTAAGGCAATTTCATGGCATTACAAGACAAGCATGCAAAACATGCATGGTGTGTCTAAACCAACTTAAAATAGTGCTATATCATGGCAAAATAACACTAAATACCAGCTAAGACATGGCCAACATGAACTTAAACAAGGTGCTCACACATGAGGCAAAAATGACAAGTTTTGAAGACAACAAGGCGAGGGGATGGCCCTCTCCTTCTTAGGACCTCAAAAATCCATCCCCACCACTGAAATCCCGCGGGAAGGCCAAGATAAGGTGGTCCCGGAGTTCACAAAAAAGGGCACAAAATGAGGCCAAACAAGGCCTAAGAGGGGTCAAACAACCCCAAACACCAAAGTGATCTTAAAAAACTATTTTAAGCACTTAAAAATAGAACTTTTATTAGTTATACACTAAGCTTAAAAACAGATGCAAGATAGGTCAAAAGCTTGCGCAAAAATGGGAAATAAAGGGGTAAAGTTCTTATCCTTGAAGACCTCTTCAAGAATGGAGCTCCAGCAACCTTTCCAAGCTTAAATCCACTCAAGAACCCCAAGAATAACCCTTTGGCTCCTCAGCAACCAAGGTATAGTGTAACACTAGGTGTCTTAGTGCAAAACTAAGAACAAAACACCTCAAACACACACAATATGGAAAGAGAAGAAGATATAGAGATAGGTAGATACACAAACCCTAACCCAAATCTTAGAGCCCTCTGGAACTTCTTGGAACCCTTGAGGAGGGAGGAGAAGCCTTCCCTTTATAGGAATTCCAATCTTGCAAAGCTTACAAAACAAGCTAAGCAAGAGGGAAATCCCTCTATACACGTGTATGGAGGGGGTGCATTGTGCGTGCCAGCTATGCCAGTTGGCACAAAATATCTGCCAAAAGCAGATGGAATGGGGTCAACTAGCCAAAATGGCCAAATGACCAAAAATGGTGGCCGGCCGACCACCAATAGTGCCGACCGGCCATCACCAATGGCCGGTGGCAAGAAAACAGGGCCGGTGGCCTCAAGCCATGGCTGGTGAGGTGTGGGGATGGCCAACAAGCTGTTTCCCACCCTCAGAAGCAAAAACACAAGTGTTTGGTGCAAAACCAAACACAAGTGTTTGGTGCAAAACCAAACACAAAACAAGCAAGTCGAGAGGTCTTGAGGCAAGGCGCGTGGCTGAGACCTCCGAGAACTCAGGACGAACACGAACATGGATGATCATCGAGTGTTCAAACGATGATGTCCAAGTCTTGAGGACGGTCAAAAATGGGGTGTCTACAGAAATCTGTTGTAAAAGAACAATTAAGACGTTGTAATGATTTTTGGGCCAATTTATGGCAAAATGTACTTAACTCTTTATGAAAAAACAAATTCTTGTCTATCATCTGAGTAATCTTGTGTTCTTGTACTTAGTGTTTATTTTATTCCTTGTGTTTTCCAAATGGTTGGAAAATAAGGCTTCAAATATCTGCCATTAATCTTTTTGGGATGTACATAACCATTCAAATTTCTCAAATGGTATGCTCCAAAAGGCAGAACTCTATGAATTTGATATGGTCATTCCCAGTTAGGTGACCATTTGCCAAACTTATGGCTTTTAATTCCTATTGGGAGTATTGTCTTCCATACCAAATCACCTTCATCAAAGCCAATGTGTTTGACTTTCTTATTATAATTTTTGGCAGCTTTCTTCTTTTGAAAAAGAATGCTATTTAATGCTAGAATTCTAGCTTCATCTATGCTCTCTAATTCCAAGCACATGCTCTGATGGTATTGCTCAGGATCTAACTAATCTTGGCATCTTACCCTCAAAGACTTAACATTGATCTCTACAAGTAGTACTGCATCATGCCCATATACTAAGGCATAAGGAGTGACTCCTGTGCTTGACCTTGGGGAAGTTCTATAAGCCCACAATACATCCAACAATAAGTTATGCCAATGTCATGACCCCAACCCGCCCCTAGTAGGATGGTGCCATGATGGCCAGTAATCCGTGATTACCGAAGGCCAACTTACAAAAATCAAACACAATCAGAGTATAATATATGGGGCTCACAAATGCGGAAGCAATAAATCAACATACAAGTGGCCCATAAGAGCTGTGCATAGATCAAATGTAAAGACATACATGACATAGTTTTACACCCGGTTGATAACAAAATACATGTTACAATCTTGATCAAAAGGCTTCTAAAGCCGACATGTGCAAATACAGTAATCACAAGCCAAAGAAGCATAATCTTCAAGATTCGCCGACGTAAATACAGATTTGCCGACATAAAACAAGTCAAGCCGACATGTCAAAAATCCAAAACAAGCTTCGCAAAACACATCTAGGCGTCGCCGCCGTCCTGCTCATCACCTACATATATATAGAGAGGGTGAGCTTGGATACTCAGTGAATGATACTAGAAATAAAGGTTTTGCATGAATAATAGCCGAAGTCTTTCAAACAAAACGTGCCAAAACCATACGAATAATAGCCGAGATCCTCTCAAAGCAAAACTCATCAAAATAAACTTTATCAAATCAAGGGATGAACCGTATTCATCTGTCAAGTCTTACAAGTCTCAAGGGATGCTTACTGGCATCGGCAAAACACAAATCAAGCTTTCCGAACAATAAATCCACGCGGTAATTCGTCAGTGGCAAAACAAAGGACTGCACGATCCGTAATCGATTAGTCGAAGGTACTGCGAAAGTTTAAAGTCCTCCAGCACAAGGGACTTGTGTTACTTAGGCCCGTAGCCCCTTTTAACACGATGGTGCTGCGAAAGTTTAGAGTCCTCCAGCACGAGGGACTTGTGTTACTTAGCCCCGTAGCCCCTTTTAACACGATGGTGCTGCGAAAGTTTAGAGTCCTCCAGCACGAGGGACCTGTGTTACTTAGGCCCGTAGCCCCTTTTAACACGATGGTGCTGCGAAAGTTTAGAGTCCTCCAGCACGAGGGACTTGTGTTACTTAGGCCCGTACCCCCTTTTAACACGATGGTGCTGCGAAAGTTTAGAGTCCTCCAGCACGAGGGACTTTCCAAAGATGACATCAAAACAAAGCTTATACTTGATACATCGAAATAAGGCTAATCATTCATACTCATCAAATACTTTCATCAAAACGAAGCAAAGCAAGATTTATCAAAAACATTATAACATAACTTTACTAAAAGCACCACTCACCTAGATCTCCTCGGGTGTAGGCTCAAAGCAAAGGTCAAAGTCCTGCAATCACATGGCAAATCACATTCTCAAAACAAGCTTTACATACATGCAATGATCTCGGCACTCTCACCGAATCTAAGGCAATCACAAAGCAAAGCATGCTAGGAGTCAAAACACTGTTTTCCATCTCATGAAAACACACAGGGTACCATACAGGTCTAGCCGAGGTCCCACACCTCCTTGCCGAGGTGTGGTCCTGATGGCCACATCAAAACGAAATCGGGGAAAACCTGGGTTTCCCTCCTTGAAGAATGCAAAGAACAAGATCATCAAGAACATCAAGAACATGCATGCTTAAATCATAACTTGTTTATTCAAAATCTAAGATTTCATGCTAAGAGTTCAAAAACATGGACCTGGGTAGGTACCCACTCAAGGAAATCATGTAATAACAAACACAAAAACACGGTTCTCGCCATACACTTTCGGATCAAAACAAGACTTTCCTTCAAGAACACATGAACATTAATTCCTCTTCAAAAACCAACTTCAAATCAATGCATGGCATGCAAAACAAATTCAATCATGCAATGCAGCTTGATAATCAATAAGAATAACCAGAGTAGAGCAAGAATCTAACCTCAAAACTCAAATCTATCGGTTCAATCCTCAAAGATCAAGCTCGGAACTCTACTTCTCTCTCTAAGAACTCTTTCTTCTTCCTCTAGAGCTTCTCTCTCTAAAGACAAAGATTTGAGACAAAATGATTTGTTTCTAGGTCTGCCGGCTGTCTTAACCTTCAGCTCGGACACGTGGCACTACCGGGTTGGTTTAACTCAAAAAGTGAATGCTTGACAAGACAAGTCTATGACAAAGTGTATGCAACAAGCTAAGGCAAGACACATCGGCAATCAATAACATCGACTAAAGACAAAGCTTCGGCAACAGGGTAACAAGGACATCGGCTAGGGAGGACGGCACTTGACTAAGCTGTGCCACACCTTGGCCTGGGTGTGCCACACCTCGGTCTAGGCCATACCCGCCCAGGAACAAAATCACTAAGTACAAAACATCTCGGCCTAGATAATACACATCGGCCAAGGTGATGCACACCTCGGCCAAGATAGTGACATCTCGGCTAACATGCCGGGGTGAAGATGGAGGTCAAACAAGTGATTCCAAAATGGTTCTAAGTACAATGGTTCAGCGGTGAACTAGGTTCAAGATGACCTCGGCTATACACCAAGCAAGGAACAAAATCAAGCAAGCAACACTTAAACAAAGCAAGACAAAACAAGATAAACAAGATTTATAAACATGACAAGACAAGATCATGCATGAATGTATGCAAGCATGGCTAAGTCAAGATGAGGGTTGTTATATCCTACCCCCCTTAAAGAAGTTTGGTCCCCAAACTTAAGTTACCTTGTTCCAAGAACAATTATGGATGTCGAATTCTCATTTCCTCTTCCATTTCCCACGTGGCGTCCTTGCCGAAATGCTCTTTCCATTCAATCTTTACCATTAGTGTCGACTTGTTTCTCAACTGCCTAACTTGTCTGTCGATAATACGCATCGGCTTCTCTTCATAGCCTAAATTCTCATTAACTTCAATCCCAGAATGATCAATCACATGCAGTGGATCCCAAATATATCTTCTCAACATTGAAACATGAAACACATTATGGACTTGGCTTAATTCTGGGGGCAAAGCAAGTCTGTAGGCAACGGAGTTAACCTTGTCAAGGATTTCAAATGGCCCAATATAACGAGGTGCTAACTTACCTTTCTTCCCAAATCTGGAAAATCCTTTCATTGGTGAAACTTTCAGGAATACATGATCTCCAACTTCGAATTCTAACTCATTTCTTCTCTGGTCGGCGTAGCTCTTTTGTCGACTCTGAGCAGTTTTAATCCTCTGCTGAATAAGTTTAATCTTCTCCATTGTTACTCGAATTAACTCGGGACCAAGCAGAGCTTTGTCTCCAACTTCGGTCCAACATATCGGCGATCTGCACTTTCTCCCATACAAAGCTTCATATGGCACCATGCCAATGCTAGCCTGATAATTGTTGTTGTAAGCGAATTCTACTAAGGGCAAATGCATTCCCCAACTTCCTTGGAAATCCAAAACACAAAGTCTAAGCATATCTTCAAGTGTCTGAATTGTTCTCTCTATTTGCCCGTCCGTTTGGGGATGAAAAGCTGTACTAAATCTCAACTCGGCTCCAAAAGCTCTCTGTAGACTCTGCCAAAATCTGGAAACAAACTTTGGATCTCGGTCCGATACAATTGACATCGGCACTCCATGAAGTCTAACAATCTCGTTCACATATAACAGGGCAAGTTGATCGGCGTTGAAGGTAGTCTTAACAGGTAAAAAGTGTGCTGACTTAGTTAATCTATCAACAATAACCCAAATCGAATCCATACCCTTCTGTGTCTTTGGTAACCCAATCACAAAATCCATGGAGATGTGTTCCCATTTCCACTCAGGAATCGGCAAAGGTTGAAGAAGTCCTGCTGGTCTCTGATGTTCTGCTTTTACTCGTTGACAATGCAAACACTGGGACACGAATTCGGCTATTTCCCTCTTCATATTTGGCCACCAGAAAGTCTGTTTCACATCTTGATACATTTTGGTATTTCCTGGATGAACAGCAAACTTGGAAGCATGAGCTTCCTGCAAAATTTTTCTTTTCAACTCTGGAACGTCAGCCACACACAATCTTCCTTCAAACTTGAGCACTTGGTTCTCAATAGTGAACCCTGATCTCGGCTTTGTAACAATCTCATCGGCTACCTTTCTGAAGAATTCATCCTCCATCTGTCTTGCCTTTACTTCCTCAACAATAGTTGGTTCTACTAAAATCACGGTTAGACATGCCAAATTTCCAACTGACTTTCTGCTCAGGGCGTCGGCTACGCTGTTAGCTTTACCTGGGTGATATTGAATCTGCATATCATAGTCTTTCAACAACTCAAGCCATCTTCTCTGTCTTAAATTCAATTCTTTCTGAGTGAACAGGTACTTTAAACTCTTATGATCTGTAAAAACCTGACAAGAAGCCCCATACAAGTAATGACGCCAAATCTTTAAAGCAAATACAACGGCTGCTAACTCCAAATCATGGGTAGGATAGTTCTTTTCATGTGGCTTCAACTGACGAGATGCATATGCTATAACTTTATCCTTTTGCATTAATACACAACCCAAACCTTTATGCGATGCATCACTATAGATATGAAACTCTTCATTACCTGATGGAAGTACAAGTACGGGCGCTGTGACTAACCTCGTCTTCAGTTCCTGGAAAGCTGACTCTCGATCCTTGAGAAATCCTTCACAAACTTCCTGTAGTAACCTGCCAAACCCAGAAAACTACGAACCTCGGACACATTAGTCGGCCTCGGCCAGTTCACTACGGCTTCAATTTTGCTAGGATCAACCGAGATACCCTCTTCATTAATCACATGACCCAAAAACGAAATAGTAAAAAGCCAAAACTCACACTTGTTAAACTCAGCATACAGTTTCCGGTCTCTCAAAATCTGCAAGGCAAGTCTCAAATGATTCTCATGTTCAGCTTTACTCTTGGAATAGATCAATATATCATCAATGAAGACAACTACGAACTCATCTAAGTATGGCTTGAAGACTCTGTTCATTAAATCCATAAATGCAGCAGGGGCATTGGTTACTCCAAAAGGCATTACTAAGAATTCGTAGTGGTCATATCTTGTCCGAAAAGCAGTCTTCTCAACGTCTTCGGCTTCAACTTTAAGTTGATGGTAACCCGACCTAAGGTCAATCTTAGAAAAGACTCGTGCTCCTTGTAGTTGATCAAGCAAATCATCAATCCTAGGTAATGGGTACTTGCTCTTAATGGTGACCTTATTAAGTTCTCTGTAATCAATGCAAAGACAAAGTGAGCTATCCTTTTTCTTAACAAATAAAACGGGTGCTCCCCAAGGTGAAGTGCTCGGCCTAATAAATCCCTTATCCAACAGTTCTTGTAACTGCAGTTTCAATTCCCTAAGTTCAGCTGGGGCCATTCTATAGGGTGCTTTGGAGATCGGCTGTGTTCCCGACATGATATCAACAGTAAACTCTATTTCTCTATTGACTAAGTGCCCAGGCAAATCATTTGGAAAGACGTCGGGGAATTCATTGACAACTGGGATGTCGGCTAAATTAGCATTTCAATTATGATCATTCAGTATACTACACAAGTAACCTTCACACCCTTTCTGAATTAACTTATAGGCCTTAATGGACGAAATCAAATAAGGTGGGGGCACTACCCCTTTACCCTAGAAAATAACCTCGGCTTGGTTTGGGGGTCTTAGTGTGACACTTTTCGAAACACAATTAATAGATGCGTGATTTGCTACTAACCAATCCATTCCCAATATAACATCAAAATAAACTATGTCCAATGGCATTAAATCAACTAACAACTCAACATTCTCAATCACAACAACACATGCTCTATAGATGGATGCAACAATCATAGATCTCCCAGATGGAGTAGACACAGATAATACATAGCCAAGGGGTTTTAGTTTCCTATTAATCTTCTCGGCAAACTTAGCAGATACAAACGAATGCGTAGAACCCGAATCAATCAATACATAAGCATCTAGGGAGCAAATTAGGAGTATACCTGACACCACTGTCTCAGCATTCTGAGTGTCTCCTGGCACTAGCGTAAACACTCTGCCCTGTCTCATCTGTCCTTTTCCAAACCCTTCTGAACGGAACCCAAGGTATTCTCACCTTTCTTGCTGTTATCAGCCTTTGTCTTAGGACAATCTTTCACATAATGACCCATTTCTTCACACTCATAACAAGCTCCAGACGTCTGACGACAGACCCCGAAATGTTGCTTCCCACAATCCGAACACGTCGGTTTAGTATTACCTTCCTGCCTTAGATAACCAGTACTGCCCATGTTCGTCTTCTTCTTGGTGCCCAACTGCGCTCGGCGACTGTCATAATTCTGTCTCTTTCTCTGGTTCTCTCCCAAACTCTGGTATCTGTTCAAGTTAGCTTCGGCCAAAATGGCTTTGTCCAACACTTCGGCGTAAGTCGGCATATTGTGCAGATTAACCTGGTCTTGAATCGGTCCGCGAAGCCCACTCTCAAACTTCCTAGCCTTCATATATTCGTCGTTGGCCATGCGAGGGGCAAACATCGCCAGTTCAGTAAAAGTGCGGTCGTATTCTGCTACTGTTCGGTTGCCCTGTGTCAAAGTCTGAAATTCGGTAGCCTTGCGGTTTCGAACACTTAGGGGAAAGTGTTTGTTGTAGAACAATTCCAAAAATCTAGTCCAGGTTAACTCTAGATTGCTTTCTCGAACCATCATCCACCATCTGTGAGCGTCATCATCTAAGGTGAACGCTGCCAATGTTACCTTCTGAGTGTCAGTGCTGGGGAAGATCTCAAACAACTTCTCCATTTCTAGAACCCATGCCTCGGCCTTCATCGGCTCTACACCCCCAGAGAATCTCGGTGGTTTCATCTTCTTAAACTCCCTAATCAAGGCGATCGTGCCGTCCCCATACAAGGCTAGCTGTAGAGGAACTTGCGGCACTGGGGGAGGTGGAGGCGGAACTACATTTCGGCCATTGGTCTGCTCGGCCTGAGTCGAAGTAGCACTAGCGTACTGCTGTCTGGTTTGCCTCAACTCGCGGGCAAACCTTCAACTAACCTTTCCAATCTGTCCAATCTGTCTTCGGGCCGATCTCGGCCAACTGGAGGTCTACCTCTCCTCATGATGCTATGAGCATGCAAAGTGTGACTTTTAAGCAAATAAGCGAATAACCACGTAGGCAAGTAACAAATAGAAATGTCAAGACAATGCACACCTTGTTCAAATAGCAAGCATTGTGATGCAATCCTAGCATCTTTCTATGGGAAATCCTATGCTCTTTAGGACTCAAAGTGTGTGAATAACGTATACTAAGGAACTTGTGCTCTGATACCATTCTGTCACGACCCCAACCCGCCCCTAGTAGGATGGTGCCATGATGGCCAGTAATCCGTGATTACCGAAGGCCAACTTACAAAAATCAAACACAATCAGAGTATAATATATGGGGCTCACAAATGCGGAAGCAATAAATCAACATAAAAGTGGTCCATAAGAGCTGTGCATAGATCAAATATAAAGACATACATGACATAGTTTTACACCCGGTTGATAACAAAATACATGTTACAATCTTGATCAAAAGGCTTCTAAAGCCAACATGTGCAAATACAGTAATCACAAGCCAAAGAAGCATAATCTTCAAGATTCACCGACGTAAATACAGATTTGCCAACATAAAACAAGTCAAGCCGACATGTCAAAAATCCAAAACAAACTTCGCAAAACACATCTAGGCGTTGCCGCCGTCCTGCTCATCACCTACATATATATAGAGAGGGTGAGCTTGGATGCTCAGTGAATAGTACTATAAATAAAGGTTTTGCATGAATAATAGCCGAAGTCTTTCAAACAAAACGTGCCAAAACCATACGAATAATAGCCGAGATCCTCTCAAAGCAAAACTCATCAAAATAAACTTTATCAAATCAAGGGATGAACCGTATTCATCTCTTAAGTCTTACAAGTCTCAAGGGATGCTTACTGGCATCGGCAAAACACAAATCAAGCTTTCCGAACAATAAATCCACGCGGTAATCCGTCAGTGGCAAAACAAAGGACTGCACGATCCGTAATCGATTAGTCGAAGGTACTGCGAAAGTTTAAAGTCCTCCAGCACAAGGGACTTATGTTACTTAGGCCCGTAGCCCCTTTTAACACGATGGTGCTGCAAAAGTTTAGAGTCCTCCAGCACGAGGGACTTGTGTTACTTAGGCCCGTAGCCCCTTTTCACACGATGGTGCTGCGAAAGTTTAGAGTCCTCCAGCACGAGGGACTTGTGTTACTTAGGCCCGTACCCCCTTTTAACACGATGGTGCTGCGAAAGTTTAGAGTCCTCCAGCACGAGGGACTTTCCAAAGATGACATCAAAACAAAGCTTATACTTGATACATCGAAATAAGGCTAATCATTCATCCTCATCAAATACTTTCATCAAAACGAAGCAAAGCAAGATTTATCAAAAACATTATAACATAGCTTTATTAAAAGCACCACTCACCTAGATCTCCTCGGGTGTAGGCTCAAAGCAAAGGTCAAAGTCCTACAATCACATGGCAAATCACATTCTCAAAACAAGCTTTACATACATGCAATGATCTCAGCACTCTCACCGAATCTAAGGCAATCACAAAGCAAAGCATGCTAGGAGTCAAAACACTGTTTTCCATCTCATGAAAACACACAGGGTACCATACAGGTCTAGCCGAGGTCCCACACCTCCTTGCCGAGGTGTGGTCCTGATGGCCACATCAAAACGAAATCAGGGAAAACCTGGGTTTCCCTCCTTGAAGAATGCAAAGAACAAGATCATCAAGAACATGCATGCTTAAATCATAACTTGTTTATTCAAAATCTGAGATTTCATGCTAAGAGTTCAAAAACATGGACCTGGGTAGGTACCCACTCAAGGAAATCATGTAATAACAAACACAAAAACACGGTTCTCGCCATACACTTTCGGATCAAAACAAGACTTTCCTTCAAGAACACATGAACATTAATTCCTCTTCAAAAACCAACTTCAAATCAATGCATGGCATGCAAAAAAAATTCAATCATGCAATGCAGCTTGATAATCAATAAGAATAACCAGAGTAGAGCAAGAATCTAACCTCAAAACTCAAATCTATCGGTTCAATCCTCAAAGATCAAGCTCGGAACTCTACTTCTCTCTCTAAGAACTCTTTCTTCTTCCTCTAGAGCTTCTCTCTCTAAAGACAAAGATTTGAGACAAAATGATTTGTTTCTAGGTCTACTGGCTGTCTTAACCTTCAGCTCGGACACGTGGCACTACCGGGTTGGTTTAACTCAAAAAGTGAATGCTTGACAAGACAAGTCTATGACAAAGCGTATGCAACAAGCTAAGGCAAGACACATCGGCAATCAATAACATCGGCTAAAGACAAAGTTTCGGCAACAGGGTAACAAGGACATCGGCTAGGGAGGACGACACTTGACTAAGCTGTGCCACACCTTGGCCTGGGTGTGCCACACCTCGGTCTAGGCCATACCCGCCCAGGAACAAAATCACTAAGTACAAAACATCTCGGCCTAGATAATACACATCTCGGCCAGGGTGATGCACACCTCGGCCAAGATAGTGACATCTCGGCTAACATGCCGGGGTGAAGATGGAGGTCAAACAAGTTGTTCCAAAATGGTTCTAAGTACAATGGTTCAGCGGTGAACTAGGTTCAAGATGACCTCGGCTATACACCAAGCAAGGAACAAAATCAAGCAAGCAACACTTAAACAAAGCAAGACAAAACAAGATAAACAAGATTTATAAACATAACAAGACAAGATCATGCATGAATGTATGCAAGCATGGCTAAGTCAAGATGAGGGTTGTTACAGCCAATCCCTAGGATTGTCTTCCACAACCTTTTGTATTCCTTTTTTCAAGGATTTATTGGATGATTCAGCTTGACCATTGGCTTGTGCATAATAGGGTGTGGAATTAACGAGGCTAATTCCAAACTCTGCCACAAAAGACTTCACCATTTTTCCATCGAACACAGTCCCATTATCAACAGTTATAGTTTGTGGGATGCCAAATCTATGGATCAAATCCTTAATGAACCCAATGACCTCTGTCTGGTCTACAGCCTTGTATGGATTAGCTTCGACCCACTTAGTGAAGTAATCGGTGGCCACTAGAATGAAACAATGATGCTTCGAAGAAGGTGGGTGTATTTTTCCCATCATATCCATGGCCCATCCTCTGAATGGCCAAGGCTTTACTACTGCATGTAGGTCAGTTATGGGCACATGCCTTATTGTGCCATGCTTTTGACATGTCTGGCAACCCTTTGCATATTCTATGCAGTCTTTAAGGATAGTTGGCCAATAGTAGGAATGCCTTCAAAGCAACCATCTCATTTTCACACCAGGCTGATGAGCACCACAGATACCTTTATGAACCTCAGCCATAACTGTTAATGCTTCTTTTGGGCCTAAACATTCTAGCAATAAACCATCTTCCTCCCTTTTGTAGAGAGCATTACCATATATCATGTATTGCATAGACTGCAATTTAACTTTTCTGCTGGCCTTCGAAGACGGACCAGCCAAGTACTGCATTATTGGATGCCTCCAATCTTGTTCTTGTAAGTCATTATGATTGACTTCCAAGACCACACTCCTTTTATTCAAAGGTAGTATTAATTTTTGATATGTTGTTTGGCTTATGTCCCTTTGGGCATTATCCCTTCTCTTGAAGTTCGAAGCCTTCTGAGTCACATCATTAGCTCTATTATTCAAGAATCTTAGAACATGGGTTACATTTGCTATCTGAAATTGAGAAAGCAGATGTAATGCAACAACATAGTATGGCAAAATGCTTACACTTTGACATTTGAAAATCCCTTTTCACTTGGTTAACCACCAATTGTGAATCTCCAAATATGTCAACTGCAAGAACTTGTAATCCAATAAGAATTTCTAGTCCCACTATTAAGGCTTCATACTCAGCTTGGTTATTAGAACAAGTAGCTTCATCCACTCTGAAACCATGTGTGATTTCTACCCATTGTGGTGACTTAATCACAATACCAATTCCAGTTAAACCATTGGCTTTTGATCCATCGAACCATATTTGCCATGGCTCAACACTAGCTGTACCAAGTTCCATTATCTCTTGGCACTCTGTTTGAGATGGATGGTCTACCAAAAAATTGGCTAAGACTTGCCCTTTTACTGCCCTTTGAGGACATATTCTAAATGAAATTCTGATAAGGCTAGTATCCATTTGCCAATTCTTCCCCTCAACATAGGTCTAGATAACATATACTTAACCAAATCTGTGGTTGCAATTACCAAGACAGTTGTAGGTAAAAGATAGTATCTTAATTTCATTGCAGTAAAATACAAAGCAAGACACAGCTTTTCAACAGCTGAATATTTACATTCACAAGAATTTAGAAACTTGCTAAGGTAATAAATAGCTTGCTCCTTGCCTTCTTCATTGTCTTGGGCCAAGAAAGCTCCCAATGAATCTTCTGCTACAGTTATGTACAACTTCAAAGGCTTATCACCGTTTGGTGGCATCAGCACTAGAGGGTTGGCCAAGTAGGCTTTAATACATTCGAAAGCAATTTGATGCTCTGCTGTCCACACAAATTCCTCTTCATCTTTCAGCCTTAACAAAGAAGAAAATACTTTAGTTTTCCCTGCAGTGTTAGAAATGAACCTTCGAAGAAAGTTAACCTGTCCAAGGAACCTTTGTAATTCTTTCTTACTTGATGGAGGTTTGGCTTTAATGATGGCCTTGGCTTTATTCTGGTCAACCTGTATTCCTTTCTTGTACACTACATAACCCAAGAAATTACCAGATGATACACCAAAAGCACACTTAAGAGGATTGAGTTTCAACTTGAACTTCCTCATTCTTTCAAAAGCTGTTTCTAAATGAAACAGATGTTCCTCCATGGATTGGGATTTCACTACAATGTCATCAATATAACACTCTAAATACCCTCCAATGAGGTCATGAAAGATAGTGTTCATAGCCCTTTGATACGTAGCCCCAGTATCTTTCAGGCCAAATGGCATTTTAACCCATTCGAAGGTGCTAATATTCCCAGGACATCTAAATGTTGTTTTGTGGACATCCTCCTCTGCAATGCAAATTTGGTTATAACTAGAGTGCCCATCCATGATTGATAAAATTTGATGCCCTGCTGAACTGTCTACCAGCAAATCTACTATAGGCATAAGGTACTCATCATTTGGAGTTGCTAGATTTAAGTTTCTGAAATCAATGCATACCCTCATTTTGCCATTCTTCTTAACTACAGGCACAATATTAGATAGCCATTCAACATACCTGGCTGTCCTAATAAAGCCTGCCTTGAGTAGTCTAAGAATCTCCTCCTTAACTTTCTGAATCACTTCTGGACTCATTCTTCTTGGTTTTTGCTTGTATGGCTTGAAATTAGGCTTCATAGGGAGCCTATGTTCCACTAATGACCTATCCAATCCTGGTAGTTCATTATAAGACCATGCAAAGCAATCTTTGTATTTCTTTAAGACAACCAACAACTGATTCCTGTCAAGAGCATTCAACCAAGCACTTACATAGGTGGGCTGTTGTATAGAACCTTCCCCTAAATTTACTTCTTCTAAGGGGTTTTGTGTCTGAGAACTTACTGAAGCTCCTTCTTTGATTTCTTCCAGCTTCGAAACAATCTTCTTGCTTTGTTCTGCTCCTAGGTTCTTTGATTTAACATCTTTGCCCTCCTCCTCATAGACAAAGTCTGTCCATAGGGCTTCTTCTTCCTGTATCTCCTGGACTTTTGTCTCAATGTCCAATGCACAGTATTTATCAAGGGCCAAAACTCTGACCTGCTGCTGCTCCTGCTTGCAGCCAATTTTCATGGCTTCTTTCTCTTGCTCTTGTACTTTCTAGACTTTTGATTTTACATCCAATGTTGAGAATTTAATTAGAGCCAACGATTTGTCTTCTTGTGCTTCATCTTGTTGCCTACAACCAAGCATGATTGTCATCCTTAATGACAACCTCTTCATCAGCACTCTCCTGGACTAAGCGCTTCAGGTGTGTCACTTCCTCATCAGCCGTCACTTCGGCTGAGCCATCAGGTTTCCTCAGTATACTGAGTGGTGTCACTCCCTCAATATACAATTTGGCCTCTGCGAAGTCTGCATAGGCTATGAAGGGTTGAGGATCTGCATCAATTTCCTCCGTTTCTCCATTGCCCAAAGCCATTATTATTTTCTGATGCAAAGAGGAAGGCACACATTTGTTAGTGTGAATCCAATCTCTCCCAAGTAAAGCATTATATTTAGCATTACTATCAATTATGAAGAATGCTGTCATGTAGTCCCTGGTTCCCACACTCAGGTTGATGGGTAGAATTCCCTGAGCCATCTGTTTGTCTCCAGCGAAGCCAGCAATGGTTGTGCTGGTTGGGATTAACCTGGGATTCCTCTTCCCTAGTTTCTTCAAGGAAGATTTTGGTAGTAAGTTCAATGCTGCCCCATTATCTATCAGGACTCGGTTCAGTTGTATCCTATCAAAGAAAGCCTTGATGTACAAAGGCTTGACATGTTGTGTCATAGAGTTCGAGGGATACTCAAAAGGATATGAGAGGTTAATGCTTACCTCTTCTTCACTCTCATATTTAGTTTCCATTGGGGTAGCCATTCCGAAATCATCTTGCACCATACTCACTTGTGAGTCTTCACTAGAGACTGGAATTGGGTCAATTTCCTGCCCCTCTTGGTTCTCATCTCCAGCTTGGAATTCATGTGGTAGTATGCGTACCATGTTCACTGATACTGGAGGAAACGAGCCAAATTGGATGACTGGCTGTACCTGTTTCCCCTCTTAGCTACCTTGATCAGTTACCTTAGAAGCATCCTGCATGTTGCATTCTGACACTTCATTGCTAACACGTTCCTTCGAATGGTTTTCCTCGACTGGTTTTTCATCCAAAAATGTTTGCTCAGCCATAGGCTTCGAACATTTCTTCTTCCACCATTTCTTTCTTTTCGCTTATGCCAATTTCTTCTTCTGTCTCTCTACCACTCTCCATCAGAGCTTTCTCCAATCCTGCTAAGCTAGCCTTCTCTCTGGCTTTTAGTTCAGAATGAACCTTGGCCAACTGTTCTTTGCTGCAACCCACCTTGCTTTGTAGAGTTGGCTTTGGAGTATGGTCTGACTTTGGATTCTTCTTTCCTTCTGTCTGGACCAATGAAGAGCTCCCTCCACTTTCTTTCAGGTCTTGCTGGTACTGGGTGTACCTACGCTGAATTTTCCTCATTTGTGATCTGGAAATTACGAGGTCCATATCTAGTTCCTTCGTTTTTGGGTGTTTAAGCAATACCCAATTGTTTGGAGCCACCAAATGAGGCTTGACCATCCTGCCTTGGTTTCCAACATCCCTTTGGGTAGGCACTTCCCTAGGTTTGTTCTGCATCACAAGCCAATCTAGGACCCCAGGTACCCACGAACTTACTGACACAGAGGTTGAACTGTTCCTTTCCTCCTTCAAAGCCATCTTCGAAGCTGGCTGTGAAGGCAATTGCTTGGCCCTGACCTCAAGTTTCGAGCCTGATCCAGGCCTTCGATGAAGGTGGCCACTTTCTGTCCTGCGTAAGGCTGGTCTAGGGGGCCAATCTCTGGCTTTGATCCCATAACCTGAACTCTTCTCCAGTCTTCTTTCAGAATGACTGCTCTCCATTCTATAATAGTTAGGTGGCATGGACTCATATAAGGGCCTCTTGCCTTTAGCATGCATTCTATCAACTGCTGGTTCAACTACCAATGACTGCTGCCTAACACTAGCCGGATACGGCCTTTTGTTATAAGCATTGGTTGGTTTATGACGTCTCTGCACATCCCTGTAATATTGCTTCCCATCAATTGGAAGCCCTTTCAACCACTTATAACTCAGTCTGCACCTGGGACACATCCTTTGCATTACAGCTGCTTCTAAGGAATCATCATCCAGTGCTTCTTCATCAGAATCTTCCTTCTGGCGTGAGAAACCTTGTCCAATGGTTGGTAGATTTCCAGTGTCCTTCTTGGTAGTTGTCTGGTTGGCAATATGCATTTGCACATTGACCTCTTCCAATTCTTGCAGAGATAAATTCTGGAAGTTTGGTACAACAACATTAGCTGCGCTTTCTCCAACTTCTGGAAATGGATTACTGTCGATCCCCATGGCCTTTTCTGTTTTGGCTGGGAAATTCAAACTTCCTTTCTGAATTTGTTCTTGGATCTTGTCTCGAAAAACAATGCAGTTTTTAGTTGAGTGAGACCAAGAGTTATGCCATTTACAATATACTTTTCCTTTAAGTTCATCTGGAGATGGAATTTTCACTCCTTTCGGTAACTTAAGGAAGTTGGCTGCAAGCAAATGATCAAAAATGTCATCTGCCTTAGTTAAATCGAAAGAGTACTTTCTATAAAGGTCTTTCTTTTTAAACTGTTAGTCAATTGTTGTATCCTTATGAATTAATACTTCACAGATTACAGGTTCTTTCCCCACAATCTCTGCTGCATCGATCTCATAATTAGGATCTCTATAGTATGTCTTGTATGATGCATTATTTCGATCATGTTCCTCCTCTAGTAATGCTTCATACCTAGACACCTTATAGGTTAGTTCCATCAAGTCTCTGAATTCAGCTGAGTCAAACTTCTTTCGAAGCCTGAACTCTAAGTCATTTTGGGCCAATCTTACGAATTCTGGCTCTGCAGGATAACTCTACATTTATTTCGAGCCCTTTTAAATCTGGCAATAAACTGAGTAGCCTTTTCTTCAGGCCTTTGACTCAATCTTGCCAAGTCTGCCATGGAAACCTCTGGCTCCGATTGGAAGAATTGGGCATGAAATGCCTCTTCCATTTGTTGCCAAGTTTGAATAGAGCCAGGTGTAAGGTTAATGTACCATACAAATGCTCCTACAGTCAGGGAATTTGGGAATAACCTTAATTTCATATAGTCATTATTAGTAAATTCACCGCATTGAGCAACAAACCTAGCAATATGCTCTACTGTTGATTGATTTCCATTCCCATAAAAAAGGGCAAAATCTGGTATCCTAAAACCTCTTGGGTACTCATGTACCCTATCTACCCATTCTGGGTATGGTTTCCTGTATACAGGAGTCTGGACCCCCCGAGCCATCGGTCTACACATCTCCCTAACAATATTTGCAATCTGGTCCCTAGGGACCATATTTTGTGCCTGCTGAATCACTACTGGAGGGGCAAACACAGGTTTTGGTAGGCAAACTTGTGCATGTGGTCCTCTTGGTCCATAAGGTGGTACATTTTGGACCGGTTGTCCCTGTGGTGCAAGTTGCTGTTGGGGGTGTGGGTAACCCCTTTGTGCCTGTCCTGCGAAGGGAACTGCAAAAGGTGCTGGAACAGGTGTTGTGTCCCTTCCATTTGCAGGAAAACCTTCCAACCCCCCGGGTATAAATTCGAATAAGGGATTAGTATACCCTCTAGTGCTAGGTATGGCTTTGAACATGGGATTTGGAACCATTCTTATGCCATTTTCATGTACTGGGCCAGATCCACCAACTTGCATGGCTTCACTGTTAACTATTGAGGCATTTTGACCTGCTATAGGCCTCGAAATAGGTTCGTACCAAGATTGAGGTGATGGCCTTTCATAATTCTGATTACTAGTTTGACCATTAGAATGTCCATTAAGTTGCATAGGCTGTTTATCTCTAGCCAATCTTTGCTGAGGGACATTTACTTCCTCCATGTGTCTTGCGTTTGTTGGTTGGTGGTTATTCATTCGATCCAAAATGGATGTTGCCCACCTTTCCATTGTGTTCATTAATTGTTGTCCCATAGCATCTACTAGGCCATCCCATGGATTTCTTGGCTGAGTAGATGGAATAGTGGATGGTCCAATTCTTTGGTTTCGTCCAATATCATGAACATGTGGTTCTTGTCCCGAAGTACTGGTCTGTTCGACCATAGGTTCTGATAAAATGGGAGTTTCCACAGGATGTGTTACCACATTATCCTCTGGATTAGGTATCTCTACCTCTCCTTCTACGCCTTCTTCCAAGCATTCATTTTCTCCTTGTCTTCTACGTCTAGCCATTTTAAATTAGTCCCACTGGGCGTGCCAAAAATATATGTTGGCTTTTTGGCTGTCGAAGGTTATTTTTGTAATTGCAAGCGTGCCAGCAAGGATCAATCAGTCCTTACAGAATTTTAATTGCCAACCAATTATCAGACGATTGTGTTGTAGTTCTTTCAGCCTCAATGAAGAGGACTTTTACTGGTGGCTTGATTTAGGAGAATTTAAGCACAATAACAGTTAAATAAAGAGCAATTGAAGTATTTCATTAGAATGAAAAACTTACAATGATCCAAACTTAGCCTCATAGAGGTTTACAGCAACAATCTACTTGAAACTACTCCTATAAATGAAGTGCAGTGCAGGAATTTTAAAGTACAGGAATGTAAAGAGCAGGAATTTAAAGAGCAGGAAATGTAAAACTGGAAAGAAAAATAAGTAAAGTAAGACTGATTTTTTCAATCTAAGTATGGAGGCTTTTTCTGGGGCCTTCTCTGCTATTTATACTTCTCAAGGATGACCCTCGAACTGCATTTCAAATCGTCGAACTGCTCCTCCATGATCGCTGATCATGTTCCCTTATAAGTAGTTCCACTACGCCATCACTTGCAGTTAGACTTCCCTCCTATATTTAAATTTGAATGTGAGTAACTGTTGAAACCACGTCACCTTACATCTCTTTGTTGGTTCACTGCTACTCAGATCTCGTAATAACCAATACTAACTACCACGTATACGATCAAGATCGAAGACTTAAATAATCTTCCTATATTACCCTTATTTTGCCACGTATCGAATTATAATTGACTTTTACAAAATATGTAGCCAACAACACCTCTTTAAAAAATATATATATACTATATATATCTTCAGTTATGTATTTTTTTTTTTAGTTATGATAAATTTTTTAATTATGTCTTATGTTATATTTAATAATAAAAAAATATTTTTAATTATGATTTAAAAAATTAAAATTATATCATTTTTATTTTTAATTATAAAAGACATGCATTTTTCTCCAAAATGACAACTTTTTGTTTGTTGTTTTGAAAGTCAACTTAAGTCATTTTTTATTCAAGCTTGCTTAGGATTTTCAAGGATTCTACCAAATCTCTCATATAAATGTATGATCCATACACATATAAATTTATATAAATCTCACCTAATATAAAAAATTTAATAAATTATTTAATAAAATATTTGGATACATATCATTTCCCTTTTTATTTTTCCCTTCCAACAACCACATGCAACTTTGTCATGGCTCTGACTTTATTACCTCGAAAAAACCGAAGTTTGTCTTTCAA
This sequence comes from Camellia granthamiana, assembly GCA_036172215.1. NCBI lineage: Eukaryota > Viridiplantae > Streptophyta > Magnoliopsida > Ericales > Theaceae > Camellia > Camellia granthamiana. The sequence continues at coordinate 34,411,067 of CM069912.1, forward strand.
AATGATATGGGCTAGGGCTGCTAGTAAAGATATTTTATGTTTGGCTATTTTTTTAAATTCACCATTGAAGTTTTTTTTTTTTTTTAACCCACTTTAATTCTTTATATTTTACATTTTTTAAATTAATTTTTATTTAAAATTAAACAAAAAATGACGTTGACATAAAAATTATATTATTATATTAGAATTTAGATTTATATCAAAGGTATAAGTTTTATAAAATAAAATATTTTTATACAATAAAATTGTTAATGTATAATTTTTTTTATCTAATTTCAGATCTACGTTAGGTTTTAAATAACTTAAAAAAACAAAAGTTAAAACATAAAAGACTAAAGTGATAATAAAAAATAAAATAAAAAACCCTTCAAAACTTAAAATAAAAAAATACGAGATATGAAAGGGCTAATGTAATTTTTCCAATGAAAAGTAAACCCTTCATAATTATCTTTCTTTCAACAATCACGACAATTTGGTCATTACGCTGGGCTATCCAAATCCCTAGTACCTACCTAGTAAACCTAAGTAATTGAATAATGACCAAGTGAGATAGATGCATGTTCACGTGTTTACCAGGTAAACCTACGCTTGGTATTACTCAAATCTTGTTCCCACTTTGCCAGCCAAAATGTTTTTTTTTTTTTTTTTTTTTTTTTTTCGGCCAAAATGTTTGTTAGATAGTAAATGAGGGCAATAAAAAAGTACTCTATGATTGTTGAAAGAAATAAAATGAAACGGCTTTCACATTAGTTCATAAAAGTCAATTTGTCTGATAAAAATCAATTTTAATAGTTGAAGAAATGAGTCGTTTTACATTATCACTAGATAAAATATCTAATGAAAATTAATGTGAAAGTAATGACTCTTATTATTTTAATTAGCAAAATCAAATTGAGACATTTATGTTCGATTATGTTTATTAGAATGAGTTGAAATGGAATAGAATGATCATTCCCTTAAAATTGTAAATAATCATTCCATTTGTAATGTATTTTGCCATTATTTTTTTAGTCAACTAAATATGAGAATGAATATTTTAATGAAATGATCATTTCATTTCATTTCATTCTAGTGAACCAAACACTATCTAAATGTATTTATTCTAAGAGCACTAAATATAATTTTCAAGAATTCTACAAGGGGTGGACTTGGCAGTCACTAGGTGTATTTGGAATAATGTAGGCCCTCCAAAATTTCAATTCTTGAGTTGGTTAGCATGGAGATGAAGGATTAAATGCTCTGAATTTTTGCAACGGATTGGAGTGTTGAGTCCAAGTATTTCTGCGCTCTGTGTGTTCTGCAGATCTGAGCTGGAGACTATTAATCATGTTTTTCTTCACTGCCCTTTCATCTGGAAAGTGTGGGCCAATTTAGCAAATTGGTGGAATTACAAATGGGTTAGTCTTGGAACAGTGGAGGGGCTTCTTCTGTCGTGGTTAGGCATTAAAATGAAGAAGAAGATGCAAGCTGTTTGGGGCACAATACCGGTAGCAGTTATGTGGTCAGTGTGGAGAAGCAGAAATGATTGTGTATTTAATAAGGTTCAACCAGATTGGAATGCCTTGGTAGAGCTAATAAAGGTTAGAATAGCTTTGTGGGTATCCTCTACCTTGAAGGGGTTTAATTATTCGGTGCACGATGTGATGTATAACCTGAATCAACTCATGATCTGCTCTGTCTGATCCCTGGGCTGCATTGTGTTAATGTATCTGATTTTGTTTTGACCTGGAATTGGTAGGGTGCAGGTGGTAGGATGTCGAGTTGCTGCAGTAGTTTTGTTGAGTCTGTTTTGGGTTGGCATTGGTAGGATGCCACTGTTTTGGTGAATCTGTTAAGGCTGTCTGTCTTTTTGTATGGGTGGCAGGGGAGTTTGTTTTAGCTGGTTTTCTTTGTATTCAGTTTGGGCTGCTTTGTGTTCTTGTGGGTTGGTTTGAATTCAGTTGGGTTGCTTAGTGTTGTGGTTCTGAATCTGTCAATATGGGGATTGGGCTGCTTTGTGTTTAGGCTGTCTGTTTTTCTGAATCTGTTAAGGCTGTCTATCTTTTTTGTATGGTTGGCAGGGGAGTTTGTTTTTAGTTGGTTTTATCTGTATTTAGTTTGTGCTGCTTTGTGTTCTTGTGGATGGTTTGAATTCAGGTGGGTTGCATAGTGTTGTGGTTCTGAATCTGCTGCTTTGCTCATGGCTGGTATGGTTTGGGTGATTTTCTGCTGGTGCAATTCTGCTGTGTGGTGGCTCTCTGCAATCTACTGGTGTAGTTCTGCTGTTATGGGGATTGGTTGGCTGTATGTTCTGTTAGTTTTTGTTCTTCTTTTTTGCTTTTGTTTTTTTGTGCGTTGGTTCCTCACCAACTAAGAGGTTGGAGCTTCATTTAGCTCCAAGTTTCTCTTTTTTGATGTAATCTCATTTTCCATCAATAAAGCCTTTTTTGCTGATCAAAAAAAAAAAAAAAAGAATTCTACAATACACTTCTTACCATATGCACTCTTAATTATGTCATTTTTTTCATTAGTTATAACATTTTTTTGATATGTTTGGTTATGCCTCATTCAACGTTTAGTTATGATTTTATTTTATTTATTTTTATTTTAATTATAAATCAAAAAATATAAAATTATATCATTTTTTAATTATAATATATATATGTATATAATACACACTCTTTGAAAAATATATACCATAGGCTTTCCTCATCAATAAAAATTGGCTTAGGTTTACATTAGCAGCCGTTAGCCATGTATCATTTCAGAAGACATTAGCAGCCCGGTTAAGTTTATCATGAATTAAAGCCGAGACAATTTGAATCAGACAAGTATCATACTTGAAGTATGGGACTCTATAGTACTTTAAAATTTTAGGCTTCGATGGTTTGGTAACTCTATTTTTCAGTCTAACAGTCAAAAGTTATTAAACAGGTCGCAAAATCAACAAATCATATATATATATTTCATTTTCTCTTTATTTATTATTTATTTTTTATTTTTGTAAAAAGTTAAAAAATCATCTCAAACATATTAGTTTTTTTTTTTTTTTAAACTTAATAGATTGTTCCCAAAGGAGACTTTAATTATATATTAAGGTCATGTTTGGGAATTTTGTTATTTTAGTTGACTTTTTGACTATTTTATGAGATGAAAAAAATTATTTTGCAATGATTTGTGAAATATATTTATTTATTTATTTATTTTGGTTGTAGTTGGTTGTAAGAAAAAAAAAATTTTGATTGATGTGTAAAATGTAATATTTTATCTAAGTAGCTTCCTAGAAAATGACAAAGTGTATTTTATTGTATGAGGAAAAAATTAAAAAAAAAAAAATGTAAGTCCCTCCCAGCAATCTACATTCACCTATAAATAAAGATTTGGGCTGGAAGAGATATCACTGGACTCACTCTTGCACCTGTAAAAAAAAAAAAAAAAAAATCATAGCCAGCCCTAAACATTGCACCATGGCATTCCCATCTGCTACTATTATTACAGAGGGACTACTTCCTCATTGCTCTTATCAATATATTGCTTTTGTAATACATGCTTTAGACCTTTTTTTCGAGAAGATTATATTACTAACATGTTTACTTCCATTTTGGGTAATGTAGCTGGGTTCAAAGCCTTGCACACTGTACGTTTGGAAGATCTTCAAATCTCTCCTATGTATGCTAGAACTTTCCGAGCACCTCCTCATGGCATCCAAGTTGAAAAAGATATATTGGACAAGAATAGTCATCCCCTGTTGGTATGTACTATTAAACCTAAATTGGGATTATCTGGCAAAAACTACGACAGAATAGTTTGTGAATGTCTTCAAAGTGGACTTGATTTTACTAAAAGTGATGAGAAGGGTGATGTTGAAATTAGAAAGGGAAAACGTTTGGATTTGGACCAGCTCCACCATCCCAACAATCCATCTGAAAAATTCATCTGGGGAAGCATTCATGATCCGAAGAAACTACTAGCCTTGCTCGTAGCTTGATAAACCTAAGTGATTCGTGATTAGATCATGTTTTAATTATTCCAATTCCCAACCAATTAAAACTTACAATCTAAATCATCAAACACGTACGAAAGTGATTTAGATTGTTATTTCAGAAAACAATAAATTGACATAAACGATTTTTACGTGGAAAAATCACAATTGAAGAACCTTATATTGTGATAAAAAAACCACGGGCGAAACGCCACAAATCAAACCACTACTGAAGAAAGAAAGATTACAAAGATACCAAACAAATTACTCAAACGCTTCCTTCCAATTTGTCTTCAAATCTTCTATATATCTTTCACTGCAACCTTCGTCTCGGAATTGATTAGATTGATGTTGAATTCACAACATCTATTGTCGAATCAATAACTGCACACAACATCAAACTCCTTTGATTACTCTGTACTTGAATATTCGGATTCCACCAAAAAAGAATACTCTCAAAGAAGAACAAACAAACTCCTTGATGCGTGCTTATAAGAACATGGGTTCAAACTCAATCAAACATCAAGGAAAACTTGAAAAATATCCGCAAAAGAAAACCCTAGAACCCTTAAAGAAGATCTAGAAAACGTAACCCCAGAACAAGCTTAAACAAATATTTATAGAAAACAGAGTCTGCGACGGTCGCTCGAGCGAAGACTTTCTCGCTCGAGCGAAGAACCAAAAATGCGTGTTTTCCTTAAGTGTCTGTCATGACCCGAACCCGCCCCTAAGGGTTAAGGACATAACCGGCCAGTAATCCTGAGATTACCTACGGCCTAAATACAAATCAGACATAACTCATCAGAGTAAAGGGGCCAAACGGAAGCAATAATTAAAAACTTTGTCCATAGAGCCGTGCTTATATGCACTTTAAAACAAACCATGCGCATATACGTTAATAACTCACAACAAAATACAGTACCATAAAATCATTTACAGACAGGATCATCTAGACTGAGTCAACCCATAGCAAACTATATGCAAATATACACAAAAACCCTTGCCGACAGAACATAATATAAATACGCAACAAGAGGGCAAGGTTGGGTCTCATGCGTGAGACACAAGGCTGACTCTCCCAAAACTCCTGCTGTTCCTGGCTGACTTCACTGGGGCTGGGGTTGGACCTCACTTGGCTCACCTACAATTACATGAATGAGCGTGAGCGAATGCCCAGTGAATAATATCAAATAAACAAGTTACATAAGCAATTATTGGAACAGTTTAACAAATGGCCTTCGGCCGAATCATTTATGTCAATCGGCCTTCGGCCCAGTCATTCATGTCAATCGGCCTTTGGCCCAATCATTCATTTCCATCGGCCTTTGGCCCAATCATTCATTTCCATCGGCCTTTGGCCCAATTATTTATTTCCATCGGCCTTTGGCCCAATCATTCATTTCCATCGTTGTACACCAATCAATTAATGAACTTGCAAAACTTACACAGAAGTAGCAATTAGACAATAACGTACAACAAATATCTTGTCAAGATATTACTCACAGTGATCGGTTGATTGGTTCGCCCTGGAACTCGACCCTACCCATGCCATGAACATAAGAGGGTCATTAACAATTCAATCCGTTCAAAATTCACATTTTCCTCTTTAGGCTTCATTCATATCTCTTTAAATCATTCACAATGTTTAACATATGCCTAAGAGTGCTTGCAAGTGAAAGAGAACGGAAAACGAAACACAAAATGCAAAAATGGAATTTCAGAAAATAGGGTCCCCGCTCGAGCGTAGGATTCCCCGCTCGAGCGGACCCTTAAGTCTGCAAAAGTACTAGTTGCCTCAAATCCCCGCTCGAGCGTGCATTCTTCCGCTCGAGCGGACTTCCTGCTACAAAGTTCCCCGCTCGAGCGCCAGATTCCCCGCTCGAGCGGGCACCACGTCTGCAGAAATATGCTGGGAGCTCGATTTCTCCGCTCGAGCGGCACTTCCCCCGCTCGAGCGGAAGCTAAAATTCTGGAAATCCCAGATCGTGTTCTTGAGCTTCAATTCAATTTCCCAGCTACCATTCTTGCATGCGAAGGCTCAAATCTCAAATACAATCATACTAACATGGTATAGACTCCAAGTTACAACTCAATGAGGCTCAATGCCCATGAATCAATCACATGCAAACCCAAATTATGCCAAATTTACTTCCAATACATTAAATTCATGCATTTAAGCTTCATACCTTCATCAATCATGCATGCATGTCAATTCTTAACTCCATTCCTATTCCAATTAATGCAAATGGTGCTCATTCTCATAGAACACAACAAAACATGCTTGCATGTATGATTCAACACTCATATTTCCATATTCAACTTAATACATGCTTGATTATGCAAAATCATGGTGATCCTACACATGCATGTGCATTTTTAACTTCAAATTCATCAATTATAGCCCAACTCTTGTTCTTGATCACCAATTTAACTTTAATTCACAAATTATAAGTTAATATTCATGAATCCATTTACCTGGAGGCTCAAACCTTTCAATCCAAAGCAATTTCTTGAGTAATCTTCTAAAACTCCAAGCCTCAAGACCAAAACCTCAATCTTCTACACCTTCCCTCTCTAATTCGGCTCTCCCTCTCTCTCTCTCTCTTCTTGAGTTACATTCAGTCCAAATGAATTAAGGAGGGGAGTTGGGTGTATAAAGCCTTGACAACAAAACCCACTAAGGCCATTTTAATAATAATAAAGTAGTTGGGCTCTAATTCATCAATTAATCCATTTAATCTGACCAGAGTCAATTTCTAATTAAATTTCACCGTAGGCTCTAAAAATTATGCCAATCACAATGGCGTAATCAATTTCGGGTTCTATGGCCGATAAGGCCCTCAATTTAATTTCCGAAGCGGGTTATCAAACAGATATTCCTACGGTGAACAGATAAAAACTCAAAGTCACATACATTCACATAATGACACATAAAATCATGCTAAACACATAATCATACTTAAATTAAGGACCAATTAGCATACTCCGGAACAGGGGTGTCACAGTCTCCCCCCCTTTAGGAAGTTTGGTCCTCCAAACTTATTTTACTTTTAGTCGAACACGATCCGGAACACTTTTCATTCAACGGTTCCAATCCTTTTTGATAGCCACTTACTTGGTCACAGAATCAAGCAAAACTCAATCCTTACTCCGTCAGAGACTTACCTTATATTCCATATAAGGCCTGTATGGTGCCATACCAAAACTAGAGTGTAAGCCGTCGTCGTGAGCAAGGTCTGCCAATGATGGATAGATCTTTCCAATTCCCGGAAAATCTAAAATACACATTCGGAGTATTTCTCCCAGAGTCTAATAGTTCTTTCTGATTATGCATCAATTTACGGATGGAAAACAGCGCCGAATCATAATTCAGTTTCATACCCAATTCATAATTTGTCCAGATCATATACAGAAATCATAAGTCATGATTAAGTTTACGTGATACATCCATTGGCATTAACAGAACAGAACAGAACATAACAGAAGCTGAGCCCCCATTGCCTCTTGAAGGCTTGCCAGACATTTTGGAATTTCTGTCTAAACAATAGATACTGGGGTCCCATGCAAACGCGCAATCTTATCGATGTAAACAGTGGCTAGTCTACAAGCATCATACAAAATTTTATAGGGAGAAATGGGCAACTTCAATAATTTTACCTACAATAGCCCAAACGGGACTTATACCTTGGGTGCTCAAGGTAGCTCCACAACGAAATTCGTAGCCACATATTCCCATTTCCATTCCAAAATGGAGAGAGGTCGAAGTAGTCCTGCCATTATCTGAAATTCAACTTCAACCCGTTGGCACCGAAAAATATTTAGACACATTCACCAATTGCCCTCTTCAAGGTAGGTCACCAACATATTTATTTCAATGTCGGCTAACTTTATCACAGAAGTTCGGTCTATTCCTTGTCACAAAAGTTCAATTCATTCTTCAATAATTCCACAGTTTACAATCCGATTCGGTCTTTAGTTCAGTGATTCACCACAATTATCCGGGGTCAGTTAGAAGTCTTCAGGAATATACAGTCACTACAGTGGATCCAGATACTGATTTCCGAATTAATAAGGGTAGTATCGAAGCAATTCCTCATACTATGCACATAGTCCAAACATCCCCATAATACTGATGATAAAGTGCAATAACATCGAAGCAGGCAATTTTTAACATAATACACGTGTTTTCAATTCATTCAACAATTTACAGTTTACAGTTCACAATTCAGTTCAATATTCAATTCCCTGTCCCATCGGGTCTTTTCACATTATCTAATAATCGCCAAAGGCATAAGGCAATTCATACGTAAATCCCCATAACGTCAAAGATCGTATCAAATAATCGATCACATGTTCAATACAATTTACACATTTTCGGAGCCCCAATTACAGAATATGATGACACCGACCAGTTATTTACAAAGCGTACTGAATTCACACACTTAGGGACAATCAGGGTTTTTCAAGGCTTCTTAGATGTTAAAACATCTTCATAATACCAAAGGATGACATTCCCGGACAAAACAAGGGAGCAATCATCTCGAAATCAGAGCACACCCGTTCATGACCGTCGGTGGCCGACTCGAGGTCGATTAGTCAAACCCACCCGTACGAAACCGTCGGTGGCAAAAGATATCTCAATCAAAGGCGCTACATAGGCTTAACGTCCCCTAGCACGAAAGGACGCTCCAAGAATGTCATTAAAACAAATATAATACCATTCACTATAACCTGATTTCCCAAAATCTGATAACACTGAAGCAACCACTCTCCCTTACAGAACATATTCTGATCAGTCAAAGACAAATGTTCAGTACTGCCTATCAAGGATGGGACAATACTAAGCATCGTTCCTTAAGACACCCAATCACGGGATTTGTACAATTCGGCTCATTTTCAATACACATGTTCTCGATAGTTGGGGTTGGTTCTCAACGGTGCTCATGGTTAGACTAATCTGTTGATAGCCCACCAAGGTCCTTCAAATGGGTCGAGTACTCTAAACAGATTCAAGTTTTGGGTCTATCAGTTTTTCTGCCAAGAATAGTCTGGCTATTGATTTACAGGCAATCCTTAATCCCTTTTTACAAAATTAAATCAAATAGAGGGTCTCATCAAACCAACCTCGACACAGGTCTTGCCAAATCAAACCAAACAAGGTTCCATCAAATTATATCAAATGAGGGTTCCATCAGGACAATGTCAGGCAAAGGTTCTATCGGATCGAATCAGATAAAAGTTTTCTCAAATAGGGCACATTCGGTTCTGTAAGGCATACTTCGTTTGTTTAGGCATATGGCTGATAGTTTCACAACTGTCCTAAGTTTATCAGTTCTCAAAGTCATATCAAAATTGTTCGTCACAACTGTTCATATCAAAGTATTTCAAGTCAGGTACAATATGGTATTGTCTACATAAATTCAGGTATAGTTACATAAGTATGCAAGTGTTCATATCAGGAGGTACGTATCATAATCAGTATAGCTGTTCCCAAATAAGCCTTATATGCAAGAACATGGTGCACAGTAATGCATTATACAGAGTTCCTCGGGTACACATAGTATAGGATTGTTACGCAAAAGTCCCAAATTAGTCATAAAAGCATAGATTTATGAGTCGAGCCCGGTGTAGTCACATAATCCAGTCAACTTTCTACCAATCAAAATACATGGTCTCACAATTATAGAGTTCATCATTTAGGGTGCTCAACTCGGTCACGCGATCACAGAATCATAATTCCAGTGGTTTAGTCATTGAAACAGTAATGTAACAAATCACCCTGAGCATAGGTTCAGATGTACATGTGCATGTGCAGAGTTAATCGATACCTCAATACATATCTCACAAATTTCCCCAAATGGAACATATACATTCAATGAATACGGTCTCGATCTTGTGGTCCAACCAATCTAAATACACATGTAGCAGATACGAAAGGATATGCCGATCCGAATCAAATAATATCCCAAGTAAAGGTGTACACATGTACTAATTCAAAATCAATCAACACATAGGCATTCGTTTGTAAACAATATAGGTACCTGGGATAACAATCACAGTATTTTGAGTGCTTCCTGGGACGAGTGCAATTACTCCATCCTGAGTAACAACTCCTACTACTGGTACGAATTCGGCTGAGGTAGAACATTTATTCAGATTTGCTCAGTTCGGGAACAATTCCTTACCGTATGGTCCATTTTACCACACCTATAACAAGCCTCAGAAGCCCGATAACAAATTCTTCGGTGTTTCTTACACTGATGGTGACAAAAGCTCTTGCCATAGCGGCGACTGACGTTACTGTCTTAAGATCTCTATCATTTCCTGTACCCTTCTTCCCAGTCTATCAAGTCGGGCTGTGGAAGAGCCTTCCAACTCGCATGCCCTTACTCAATCCATACTCTACATAAATTCTTATTAAACTTTACCAAGTACTGGGATGCCCAATATGAAATTAAACACAATTACACATGGGTACATTCGCACATAGGCACATTGTTATATTCTCATTTCACATATCGTACGCAATTAATCACATACGGAACAGATAATTGCATACTCATCAGATATCGCATGCTGAACATTTACTAAGTAATTATATACTCAAATATGTTCCTATTTCACATAGACACCTGTAGGCAGAATTGAATGCACATAAACAACTTTTCATGGTTCATATATTCATGTATGTGCATCATAACAAAACAAACTTGTTATACACTTTAGTGTAACAATTTATATCTCATATTCGAATCGTGTGTGGTACTTCCTTTAGCGTGACATATCATGTTGGTCAAGCATATCAACATATCTCATACATAGGCCACGGTATTGTTTCCCCCGGGCGAGGGCCTGTGCCACGGTATTATTTCCCCCGGGCTAGGGCCTCATGACCATAAGCCACAGTATTATGTCCCCTGGGCGAGGGCCTCCGCTAAGGATACCACAATTATGTTCAAAGAGAATTTGAGCAATCATTAATTCTTACAAAACATAACATTTCAGGGGACTCGTCATTTCATATTATCAGAAAATAATTAAGGCTAAACATGACCTTATTCACCATCTGATTCAACTTGCATTATACTTTATACAAAAATTCACAAGCATGCATATATCAGAAAGCATGCATATCCCAATGGTTTACAATGCAAGAAACTCACGAATATATAACACATAACTGTTCATATCGAAACGATTAAGCATATTCTTGATGCTTCTAAGTTCACATTTATCACATGAATGCATCCTAGATCTTTTCTAGACGCTTATTGCTCTTTTGGACAAGTGTGTGAGTTATTAACTCGTGCTCTGATACCACTCTGTCATGACCCGAACCCGCCCCTAAGGGTTAAGGACATAACCGGCCAGTAATCCTGAGATTACCTACGGCCTAAATACAAATCAGACATAACTCATCAGAGTAAAGGGGCCAAACGGAAGCAATAATTAAAAACTTTGTCCATAGAGCCGTGCTTATATGCACTTTAAAACAAACCATGCGCATATACGTTAATAACTCACAACAAAATACAGTACCATAAAATCCTTTACAGACAGGATCATCTAGACTGAGTCAACCCATAGCAAACTATATGCAAATATACACAAAAACCCTTGCCGACAGAACATAATATAAATACGCAACAAAAGGGCAAGGTTGGGTCTCATGCGTGAGACACAAGGCTGACTCTCCCAAAACTCCTGCTATTCCTGGCTGACTTCACTGGGGCTGGGGTTGGACCTCACTTGGCTCACCTACAATTACATGAATGAGCGTGAGCAAATGCCCAGTGAATAATATCAAATAAACAAGTTACATAAGCAATTATTGGAACAGTTTAACAAACGGCCTTCGGCCGAATCATTTATGTCAATCGGCCTTTGGCCCAGTCATTCATGTCAATCGGCCTTTGGCCCAATCATTCATTTCCATTGGCCTTTGGCCCAATCATTCATTTCCATCGGCCTTTGGCCCAATCATTCATTTCCATCGGCCTTTGGCCCAATCATTTATTTCCATCGGCCTTTGGCCCAATTATTCATTTCCATCGGCCTTTGGCCCAATTATTCATTTCCATCGGCCTTTGGCCCAATCATTCATTTCCATCGTTGTACACCAATCAATTAATGAACTTGTAAAACTTACACAGAAGTAGCAATTAGACAATAACGTACAACAAATATCTTGTCAAGATATTACTCACAGTGATCGGTTGATTGGTTCGCCCTGGAACTCGACCCTACACATGCCATGAACATAAGAGGGTCATTAACAATTCAATCCGTTCAAAATTCACATTTTCCTCTTTAGGCTTCATTCCTATCTCTTTAAATCATTCAAAATGTTTAACATATGCCTAAGAGTGCTTGCAAGTGAAAGAGAACGGACAACGAAACACAGAATGCAAAAATAGAATTTCAGAAAATAGGGTCCCCGCTCGAGCGTAGGATTCCCCGCTCAAGCGGACCCTTAAGTCTACAAAAGTACTGGTTGCCTCAAATCCCCGCTCGAGCGTGCATTCTTCCGCTCGAGCGGACTTCCTGCTACCAAGTTCCCCGCTCGAACACCAGATTCCCCGCTTGAGCGGGCACCACGTCTGCAGAAATATGCTGGGAGCTCGATTTCTCCGCTCAAGCGGCACTTCCCTCGCTCGAGCGGAAGCTAAAATTCTGGAAATCCCAGATCGTGTTCTTGAGCTTCAATTCAATTTCCCAGCTACCATTCTTGCATGCAAAGGCTCAAATCTCAAATACAATCATACTAACATGGTATAGACTCCAAATTACAACTCAATGAGGCTCAATGCCCATGAATCAATCACATGCAAACCCAAATTATGCCAAATTTACTTCCAATACATTAAATTCATGCATTTAAGCTTCATATCTTCATCAATCATGCATGCATGTCAATTCTTAACTCCATTCCTATTCCAATTAATGCAAATGGTGCTCATTCTCATAGAACACAACAAAACATGCTTGCATGTATGATTCAACACTCATATTTCCATATTCAACTTAATACATGCTTGATTATGCAAAATCATGGTGATCCTACACATGCATGTGCATTTTTAACTTCAAATTCATCAATTATAGCCCAACTCTTGTTCTTGATCACCAATTTAACTTTAATTCACAAATTATAAGTTAATATTCATGAATCCATTTACCTGGAGGCTCAAACCTTTCAATCCAAAGCAATTTCTTGAGTAATCTTCTAAAACTCCAAGCCTCAAGACCAAAACCTCAATCTTCTACACCTTCCCTCTCTAATTCGGCTCTCCCTCTCTCTCTCTCTCTTCTTGAGTTACATTCAGTCCAAATGAATTAAGGAGGGGAGTTGGGTGTATAAAGCCTTGACAACAAAACCCACTAAGGCCATTTTAATAATAATAAAGTAGTTGGGCTCTAATTCATCAATTAATCCATTTAATCTGACCAGAGTCAATTTCTAATTAAATTTCACCGTAGGCTCTAAAAATTATGCCAATCACAATGGCGTAATCAATTTCGGGTTCTATGGCCGATAAGGCCCTCAATTTAATTTCCGAAGCGAGTTATCAAACAGATATTCCTACGGTGAACAGATAAAAACTCAAAGTCACATACATTCACATAATGACACATAAAATCATGCTAAACACATAATCATACTTAAATTAAGGATCAATTAGCATACTCCGGAACAGGGGTGTCACAGTGTCGCTCGAGCGTACAATCCTCCTTCTCAGAACTTTTGCAAACAGAACAACTTTTGGGAGCAAAACATCTTCGCTCGAGCGAGGTCTCCATCGCCCCTCGATTGAGCGATCAAGACAAAATTCTTAGGAAAATTACAACTCGATAAACATGTTTGTTCACTGGATTGACAAGACTAAGGGACCTAACAGTCTCCCCCTTTGCCAATTCCTGGACAAAACACTCTAACAGTTTCCTAGAAAACACATGCACTAACAAAAACAACCAACCTACGCAACACAACCAACTCAGCTAACAAAACAACCTGGACCAAATATCTGCAAAAATAGAAAACCAACACCATGGGAATAGATAGAGTAGTTATTCAAAATCAAAAAAATCATATCAAGACATAACAAACCAAAACTATATTATCATGTGAAAATAGTATGAAACTATATTATCTACAAAAATAGTATGTCCAGTCTGCAAAAAACCACATTGAGTATGCAAAAAGTATATATCCCAACTACCCCAACCATCATCATGCAATGCAAAAAGTATATATCCCAACTACCCCAACCATCATCATGCAATATACCCCAAAAACCCCCAAACCAATAAAATCAATACTCCCCCTTTTTGTTCAGGAGAGACAAAAGAAACAGTATATATAGACCAAAAAAAAATATCCAAAAAACTGTCCAAGAATAAACAGAACTATGAGTCTGGTGGATGTGGCGGCATCTGTAAGAAAGACAGAATCTGAGTCAACAGAATAGTCTGCTGATCGAGATGGCCATCAAGAGTATCAAGCCTGGCATCGAGCTGATCAAGGCACTGAGTGACAGATTGCTTGAACTGCTACAGCTGACCATGAAATGAACGAGGGTGCATCTCAGGTGCACCGGTAGCAGCTGCATCAATCTCAGCCTCCTCGGCTAGGGGATCATCACCTGCATTAGAAACCCCGACGGACCCCCCTGAACATGAGCTTGACTCTGAGACACGGTCAACTTGCTGATAGGTTTAATAGAAGAGGCAACGCGTCATCCTTAAAGATGGGGACACCAAGGGAAGTGAGGAATCTAGTAAGGAAAGAACCATATGGAAGACCCAAGGACTTTCGACCCTCAAAGACAGTGATCATTTTCATGATAATCATCTCGGGCAGGTCAATGGGAAAGCAATAGTCAATACAATATAACACATACCCCTGATCTTGGCTAATATGAGAGGAATGGGTAATAACATGGATGTTGGCACAAACAATGATGTTAAGAAGACGAAAACGAGGAAGAAGCTCATTTTATTGAATAAACGCGCTAGCAATCCAAGTTCGGGGAGTGCCACAAAGCTCAGTGGCTACTCGATCAAAATCAACACCACTGCGGGTAATGAAAGGATAATGACAATTCCAGACGTCCAGAAGACCAAGAAACAGCCTAAAAGCTTCGTCATTGATGACCAAAGCTTTGTTCCTAACCCAGGTATGAAAATAGGGAGCTATTTCCTTTCTTATTGAGTGCATATTATAATAAAATTCGCAAACCAAACAGAGATTTTGAGGCCCGGAAAAAAACAAGACTTGATCACCCCTTAGAGAATCAAACAAGGAGCGGATGGGAATCGACTCAAAAGCACTAGGATGGACATTCCGTTCTAGGTGAACTTTCCTAGAGGTATAGAAATCTTGAAACAAATTAGATTTTTCCTTGGATTCAAATTTTTCAGTATTGTAATTTTGGCGAGACATAGTGGATTTACGACGTTTCGAAGGCTCATCCATGACTGACCAAACAAGAGACAAGACAACCATAGATACCACCCACCAAGACACAACACAAGGTACCCAAAAACCCATTAGAACCCCTAAAACCAAACAAAAGATCACAACAAACATTAGTAGTCCAATAGAGTTAAAACCATCAAAATTGTCAAAATCACGGCAGTATAAGAATGATAGGAAGAGCAAAGCTAAAGACATGAGATCACTGAAAACATCACAGATAAGCAAAGCAATTAACAGAGAATAGCCCAAATTAGCAAGTAAATCTCATGGAAAAACAAGGGTAAGAAGAAAGTAAAGACCTAAGAACAAAATCCTCACAAAGACCCCTAGTAAAACCCAAGCAAAAAAAATACCAGATTACAAAACCAAAAATCAATCTAGAGACAGCAATCCATAATCTAATTAGCAAAACCAACAATGAAGAACCCTAGACACTTACAGATGAAGTATAGCAAACACACATACATAATAAGACGAAAAAATAAAATAAAATAAAATAAAAAAACTTACTAACGAAGAGGATGCAAGATGGAAGGATGAGAGACGCCTTCAGAATCGAGGTAAGACCAAGGAAGAACCAGGAATGGGGGCGTAAAAACCCTAGGTGAGAGAGAGAGAGATCGCGAAGCAAAGGGGAAAAAATGAAGTGAAGAGACACAACATCAGTATTTAAACCACAACAGGTCGCTCAAGCGAAGACTCTCTCGCTAGAGCGAAGTCACTTACGCGCATGAGGTCACTCGAGCCAAGAACTTGTCGCTCGAGCCAGAAAGACATGCTCCCAGAATCTTGGTCCATCTGCAAAAATACTGGGTTGAGAGAAACCTCGCTCGAGCGAAGAGAAAAAAAAAACAAAAACACTGCAAAACATCTTTCTGAGCAAAAACAAAACACTCACACTAGTAAGTGAAACTTGAAACAAAAAAGAGCGAGCATAGTAGCATTAATGTGACTCTAAAATGAGATAACCTACAGACCATGAACCCTGCAAACTCGCAAATTTTGACATTATGATCCACAAAATCATGAGCAAATCTGAAAAAAAAAATTGATCAATGAGCATAAGAAATATGAGAATGCACAACTCAAAAACTAACATAAGAGCTCACATTATGAAAGTGTGTGTTTGTGCAATCCTTGAGAGGCCACAGAGCTAGAGTTAATCCTCGTAGTGATTAGATGGCTGGACCTCTGACAAGAGTAACTAAGCATCACAGAGAAAAGTCAAACCACTAGGAATCAAGGGGTATTTGTTGAGTAAACGCGGAGGCTCCCCCTCAATCAAAGAGTCCATTTTTTTTTTTTTTAAAAATTTTCTTTTCTGTGGGCACTCACTGCTGGCTTGCACGCTCAAGAGTATGGAGATCAAACCAAAGAAGCATGAAATCATAAAGGATGGCCTAGTTGGTGCCTCTGACGTAGCCTTTTCCTAATGCCCAGACTTCAATGAACTGAGGGAGGAACCGTGGAAGTGAAAAACGATGGTAGATGGTTAAGAGACTCAACATCACCCATAATATGCCAGTATAGGTCAATTCCTCCAATAATGTAAAAGATACACTATTAGTGGTTCATAGAGAACTTTGATCACTTGTGCGGAAACCCCTACAACAGTTTATCTCAAAAACGTGTACAAAATGAGTTCATGAAGTCAATGAGCATGGGCATTATGAATGAGCTATGAACAAAGAAGAATGAAATCTTGCAAGCAACATGAGAGGTGTTCATATGAGTCTATATGCAGGGATGACTGGAATCAATGAGAACGAGATTAAAGCATCCAAGTACACATAAAAGCAATCACTCACACCCCCTCAAGACCAGGTAACACCCTAGTAACTGAGCACTAAACCCAAGGTCTTTCTAAGGAACTCAAACCTAAGAAGATCAAGGGATTTTGTAAAAATATCACCTTTTTGATGCTCAGTGGGACTTTTCAAGAACAACAAGGCCTTCTTCAACTAACTCTAGAATAAAATGATGACGAATGTCAATGTGTTTGGTGCGAGAGTGTTGGATAGGATTTTTAGAAATATTAATGGCACTTGTGTTATCACAAAAAAGAGTGAGAGTGTTCTGGTCAATTCCATAATCATGAAGCATTTGCTTCATCCACAGCATTTGTGTACACCAACTTCCTGCAGTAATGTACTCAGCCTCGGCGATCGAAAGAGAAATGGCATTTTGCTTTTTGCTATGCCAAGCCACCAAATTATTCCCAAGGTAAAAACAGCCCCCAGATGTGCTCTTACGATCATTAGCACACCCTGCCCAGTCGGCATCAGAAAAACCAGTGATTTCAGTTGTAGTGTCGGTCGAGAACCAAATCCCATAACCCAATGTCCCATTTACATACTTAACGATGCGTTTGATAGCAATCAGATGAGACTCTTTAGGACAGGCTTGGTAACGGGCACAAACACCTACACTAAATGCAATATCAGGACGACTGGCTGTGAGGTACAAGAGACTCCCTATCATACTCCTATAAAAGGTAGGATCAACATTAGTACCAGAGAAATCTTTGGAAAGCTGAAGACTGGTGCTCATGGGAGTGCGTGTATGTTTGGTCAACTCAAGATCAAACTTTGAGACAAGGTTTTTGGCATACTTAGTCTAAGAAACAAACATACTCGAAGAAGACAGTTTAATTTGAAGACCTAAGAAATAAGACAACTCTCCCATCATGCTTATCTCAAACTCATGTGTCATGCAATCCGAAAAGTATTTAACAAGATGATCAGCAATGGATCTAAACACAATATCGTCAACATAAATCTGAGCAATAAGAATATGAGACTTAGCATGTTTCACAAATAAAGTCTTGTCCACACTACCCCTTTGAAAATCATTATCAAGAAGAAAGGTAGTGAGTCTATCATACCAAGCCCGAGGGGCTTGTTTCAACCCATACAAAGCCTTGTCTAACTTATAGATTTGGTCTGGACATTTAGGGTCCTCAAACCCTTTTGGTTGCTCAACATAAGCCTCTTCTTTCAAGTACCCATTCAGAAAGACACTTTTCACATCCATTTGAAACAGTTTGAAGCCAAGAAAGCATACAACACCAAGTAAAATAAGAATAGATTCGAGACAAGCAACTGGGGCAAACGTCTCATCATAGTTAACACCCTCTACTTGTGTGTAGCCTTGAGAAACCAACCTAGCTTTATTTCTAACCACAATACCATTCTCATCAGATGTATTCTTAAAGATCCACTTGGTTCAGTATCCGGGATTGGAGACTCACCATTTTCTTCCTCATTTATCGTTGAAGTTGGAGAACCTGTGTCATCTATAACCACATTGATTGATTCCATTAAAGATGAAGTTCGTAGGTTATAGACATGAAAAGCTCTACTAGTGGTTGAATACCCTAGAAAAATACCTTCACCACTTCGGGAGTCAAATTTGCCCAAAGGCTCTCTATCTTTGAAAATGTAACACTTACACCCAAAAGTTTTGAGTATTTTACATTAGGTTTTAATCTCTTCCACAATTCATATGGAGTTTGTAAAGTGCCAGGACTTAAATACACACGATTTATGACATAAACAACTGTATTTAGGGCTTCAGCCCAAAACTTTGGAGGAACTTTCTTACTAAGGAGCATGACCCTAGCCATCTCTTGAACAACTCTGTTCTTCCTCTCAACAACTCCATTTTGTTGAGTAATTGGTGCTGAAAATTCATGCTTAATTCCATACATATCACAAAAATCTAAAAATGAACTGTTTCAAACTCACGACCATGATCAGTTCGGATTCTTATGATACGCCCAATAGAAACACCCTGTTCATTTTGGATTTTAAGAACTAAGGCCTGGAAAGCATCAAACGTATCAGATTTTTCTCTTAAAAAATTTACCCATTAAAAACGAGTAAAATCATTAACGGTTAAAAAAATGTATCTTTCACCTCCAATGCTTTCAGTGCGAGTAGGTCCCATTAGATCCATATGAACCAATTCAAGAGGACGTTTGATTATAAAGATGTTCACCTTTTTATAAGGGGCACTGGTTTGCTTTCTAAGTTGACATGGTCTACACACATGGTTCAGATTCTTACCCAATTTAGGTACTCCTCTCACAAGCTCTTTGTTGGCTATCTTAGTTAGGTCTTTGAAATTCATGTGACCTAATCTTTGATGCCACAGATCAATGTTACTTATGATGGCTAAGTGGCAAGTGAGATCATTAGTGGTAACAATCCCGTAGCAGTTATCAGATGTGTGAACCCCATGCATGATAGTATTTCCCTTTTTATCTAAAATTTCACATTTATTTTTTGAAAATAATACTTGATGGTGAGAATCACACATTTGACTAATGCTCAAAATATTTGCTTTAAGGCCATCAATAAGTAATGCATTTTCAAGCTTGGGAAGACCAGTCACACTTATAGAGCCCTTACCAATGATTCTAGAAGTGCCACCATCTTCAAAGGTAACAATTCCACCTCCACATTTTTCAAGGGAGGTGAAGTAGGATTTGTCACCTGACATGTGACGAGAGCACCCACTATCGAGGTACCACATGTGTGAGTCACGTGTTTTTAGAGCAGTGTGAACGACTAAACAAGTCAAGTCATCTTTTCTTACCCATATCTTTTTGGTCTTAACAAAATCAGGACTGGCGGTCTTGGTAAATGTCTTAGCATTGTGAACACCCTCATGTATCTTGGTTTTCTGCCTAGACATGTAAGGTTGTCTCCTACCCCAAAAAGTATTTGAATTTCTACCCTTTTGAGACACCTTACCAAACAATTCAAAGCAGTAAGGACAAATGTGGCCATACCTACCACAATGATGACAAACAAAAATAGGTTTTACCTCCCTTTTGTTGATCTTACCCCCGTTAAGTAGATGAAGAGAGGGATCACCCTGGTGCACCTTCAGCTTTCCCTTTGCTTGAGTCTTCAGGTCATGAGATGTAGAGGCCTGTCCCTTGTGAGCTATCGCATTACCATAGCCTAGCCCACTTTTGCCACAACCTATTTGTTGAGACCCGAGGATGTCTTCTAATGACTTGGAACCTTTGTTCCACATGACAATTGTGGCTTTAGCAATTCTGAGTTCTTCATCTTTATGAAAAACCATCTCTTCCAATGTAGCTTGTGACATCTCAAGGCTTTCAATCTTCTCTTCATATGTGGCATATATTTTCAGAAGTTCATTCCTTTCGGTCTCACAAGATAGAAGTTTCCCACATAGGTCTTGCCTGCCATTAAAGATCTTGATGACATTCTGCTTTGCTGTTACAATTTCTCCTTTTAGCTTAACATTCTCGCTTTCATATGCTTTGAGCTTGAGAGTGAGTTTGTCATTGATCTTGGACAAATTCAGAGATTCATCGTAAAGCTTTTTGTAAGCTTGTTGTAGATCATCACCATCAATCTCATCATTGTCTTTTGATGTTTCATCATCTTCTTTTTGCTCCTCTTTCTCCTGGACCTCATCCAGTCAAGCGACTAAGGCAGGAAAGGTGATAGATGGTGGTGAAGATGACTCTCCTTTTTCATGAAATTGACTCATAATGTCCCATGCATCTTTGGCCTTTGTACAGTGAGCAACCTATTGCCGTTCTTCATCAGAAATTGTTTCACGAATAGTAATCAGAACTCTCTGATTGCTTGGATTGTCAGTACTTTCAACATCCTCTTCAATAACTTGCCAGCCTTCAGGGTCGAAAGCTCTCAGAAACACCCTCATTCTGATCTTCCAGTACAAGTAATTACTCCTATCAAAGGTAGGAGCACGGTGCAGATTCTGACCACGAGCAAATTCCACTGGCTTCAGAGGAGGTTGAGTGAAAGTGGACCAGAATGCCATGAACACTATCCCCGTCTTCACCGGATTCAGTTTCTTCGGGTTCTTGCTCTGACCTGCTTTCATCATCCCAAGTCACTGTATTGACTTTCTTCCAATTCTTTTTCGATGGACATTCAAGAGCAATATGTCCAAAACCTTGACATTCATAGCTATCACTTTTGATTAGAACCTCTTGGGTAAAGACCTCAAAATTTTTCTAACAATCTTAGCTTCTGGGATTTTTTCACCGATGTGAAACAGGAATTCACGATGTCACTTAGTTTAGCATAGAAATCATCAAACGTCTCATCGTCACGCATAAAAAGAGTTTCAAAGGCAGAGGTGAGATGTTGAAGTTTTGACCTTCTAACAGAAGTAGTACTCTCGTAAATCGTTTCAAGAATGTCCCAAGCCTCTTTTGCTACCTCACACATGCAAATACGATGAAACTCTTCAGGTATGACATAGCAAAAAATGAAATTGAGAGCCTTACTGTTCCAACTCAATTTTGATAGTCGAATGCGTCCCATTTATCAAGGGGTTTGGGAATATCAACACCATCAATGGTGACAATAGGTTCACTCCACCCATAGATCACACAGTGCCAAACTTTCTCATCAAAAGATTTTAAAAACGCTCTCATACGAGCTTTCCAATAATAATAGTTTGTACCATCAAGTAACGGAGGTCTATGGGCCAAGTTACATTCGCGAATTGAATCCATATCACCAATCACACTAAATCACACTCCTATAGTTTTGATAAAAACAAAGAGTGACCTCCACTGATACCAATTGATAAACCTAAGTGATTTGTGATTAGATCAAGGTTTAATTATTTCAATTCCCAACCAATTAAAACTCACAATCTAAATTATCAAGCACATATGAAAGTGGTTTAGATTGTTTTTTCAGAAAACAATAAATCAACACAAATGATTTTTACGTGGAAAAATCACAATTGAAGCACCTTCAATTGTGATAAAAAAAAAAACCACGGGCGAAACGCCACAAATCAATCCACTACTGAAGAAAGAAAGATTACAAAGATACTAAACAAATTACCCAAACACTTCCAATTTGTCTTCAAATTTTCTGTATATCTTTCACAACAACCTTCGTCTCTGAATTGATTAGATTAATGTTGAATCCACAACATCTATTGTCAAATCAACTACTGCACACAACATCAAACTCCTTTGATTACTCTGTGCTTGAATCTTCAGATTCCACCAAAGAAGAATACTCTCAAAGAAGAACAAACAAACTCCTTGATGTGTTCTTATAAGAACATGAGTTCAAACTCAATCAAACATCAAGGAAAACAAAAAAAAATATCCCCAAAAGAAAACCCTAGGACCCTTAAAGAAGATCTAGAAAACTTAACCCTAGAATAAGCTTAAACAAGTACTTATAGAAAACAAAGTCTGCAATGGTCACTCGAGCGAAAACTTTCTCACTCGAGCGAGGAACCAAAAACGCGTGTTTTCCTTAAGTGCTGTCGCTCGAGCCAAGCTTCTGTCTCTTGAGTATACAATCCTCCTCAGAACTTTTGCAGACAAAACAACTTTTGGGAGCAGAACATCTTCGCTCCAGCGAGGTCTCTGTCGCTCGAGCGAGTAAGGAAAAATTCTTAGGAAAATTACAACTTGATAAACATGTTTGTTCACGGGATTGACAAGACTAAGGGACCTAACATAGCTTTTGTGGGATTGTTTACAAAGCACAACAAAGAGGAAACATATCAGAAGAAGCTATACTAGCCCTGATTGTAGCTTTCATAGGATTGTTCACAAATCAAAGCCAGGATGACGAGCCACATGATTACTTGGGCACGGCTGGCCAAGACCCCAAAGATATACTTACTAGCTTGGTTGATTTATTGGGTTTATCTGCTAAAGCACATGGTGCTGGCACTCCCAGTGTCAAAGGTTTAATCGAACATCACTGAGCACAGCAAAAGGACCATGAAGAAATTAAGAGTAAAAACAATTTTTAATACTACAAGTATGATTGGGAGGGGGGGCGGTACTTTTCCTTCTCATCATTCCTCTTTTCGTCTTAATAATATTCTTCACGTTCCTTTAGAGCTTTTTATTTTTATTTTCTTTTTGAAATGTATGAAACCTTATCTCAATTTCTTCTCAAATGGATGTTGGTTCTTTGTTATTTTCGTCACACTATTTGAAATTTATTTAGTATTGTCTTAAAGTGCACAAATCTAATGTTTATTCCATTTTCTTAAAGGTGCACAATTTCCATTTAATATTTAATATTTTCTTAACGAAAATTTAATCTTAAAATTAAAACTATGTAATCAGATTGGGCAGTTAATATCGAAAAATTTGTCAATACTTTGAGCAACTTGGCATTATTCATCGGCTTCCTTGTCCACACACATAAACATAATGGAATGTCGCCATTGTTGACATAGCAGAAATTCAAAAGTTGATTATGATTTAAATAGGTGAGGAAAAAAAATTGATATTAAAAGTTTCAATGTGAAATTGATCAGAAGGTTACAGTTTTTTTTTTTTTTTTTTTGGAGGAGGGATGCAGGATGGAATGAAATTTCCTCAATAGACTGGGCTATAGCTCTTTATCCTAAGCCTTAATTGAATATTAATGGGACACAGTGCTAGTTATATATACCAAAAATCATTTTCAAATAGTTCTAGAACACGTGTGTATGTACAAATTGATAATAACAAAACCTTCGGAATCAAAACTAGGGTCGGTTGTGAAACAGATTTGAAAGGGAAGTTTGGAATGTTTTACCTCTTGCTACTCTGTGGTCCATTTGGAAGAATAGGAACGAGGTGAAGTTTTCTGATATGCAACCACATCTGTTTGGTTTATGTGATCAAATTAAAACCAGGGTTGCTTTGTGGTTTAGAGCCTCTGCTCTTGGTATGCCTTTCTCTATCAATGACTTCTTGTTTAACTTGCAACAAATCAAGTTTTGTAGCAAAGGAATAGGTTGAATATGGGGATTGGTTTTTCTTGTTTTGGTCTACACTCTGTGATGCTGCTGCTGTGATTTTTGTTCTTGTAGGTTGGGGTTGCCTTTGTGGGTTTAGGTTGTGTCTGCTGCTGCATTTGTTTTTGCTTTTGCCCTGTGGGTTTGGTTGGTCTTCACTCTGTTCTGCTGCTGCTGTCTGTCCGTTTGTATGTCTTCACTCTGTTTTGGTTGGTCTTCATTCTGGATGTTGCTTGTGGTTCTTTTTGTTTCTTTGTTTTGGTTGGTTCTTTTGGTTGGTTTCTCACCAACTCGTTGTTATGCTAGCAGTTGATTGTGCTAGCTTATTGGTGCCAAACTTGTTGGGATCAATTGGCTTTGCTATGAAGCTTTTGCATACAACATTTTTATTGATGTAACTGTGTTTACCATCAATATAGTTCTTTGTTTTGCTGATATAAAAAAAAAAAAAACTAGGGCCAAAGGTTTGTGTATGTATGACATATTAATGTGAAAGAATTAGAGTTTCAAGATAGAAGCATTTAGTAGATAAAGAAATATCACCATCAATATGATTGAAATAGCCAGAGAGAGTAGTGACAAGCTCAAAGATCTAGTGCAGAGACACTTGAGTCAAGAGAGGTGATCGAGTTGAGAGAGTAAGAATCCAGCAAAGAAGAACTATTAGCGTTGGTCATTCAATAATCTGAGTAAAATAGAGAAGGCTGAGTGAGAAATAGAAAGAGCTCAGGCACTCTAGGACAATCGAGGGAAAGAACATAGAAAGAAAAGAAGCTAAGTTGGGGAAAAAAATTTAAGAGGAAAATGATTTAGTAGAACAAAATAAAATTACCTCATAGATAAAAAAATTCAACATATTTTTTTATTAAATTTTAGTTAAATTATATATATATATATGTCTATGTGTAAAAGTATGCTATTTGTATATTACCATTTCAATTATATTCAGTAGAGATATGACTAAAAATAAATCTAAAATGGAGATATGTAATCAAAATTGGTTATGAGATATTTGGTTAATGCTTCTGAGTTGGTTATGTGCCAAAATGGCGTTGGTTCTGAGACGTGATTATGAGATATGTAATATTTGTTAGGAGATATGTGGGTAGTGATTATAAGATATGTGATGTTGGTTATGATCAAAATAATATGGTTATAAGCCAAAAGGTATTGGTTATGAGATATGTGATTAGTGGTTATGAGCAAAGTAGTGTGGTATCAGCTAAAGAGTATTGGTCATGAGATATATGATACTAGTTATGATTAACGTGGTGTGGTTATGAGTCAAAGGGTGTTGGTTATGAGATATGTAATATTGCTATGAGCCAAAGAGTATTAGTTATGAGATGTGGTTATGAGATATGTGATGTTAGTTATGAGGCAAAAAGTATTGGTTATGAACCAAAAAGTGTTGGTTATAAGATATGCAGGCAGTGGTTATGAGATATGCGATTAGTGATTATAAGATATGTGATGTTGGTTATGATCAAAGTGGTGTGATTATTAGCCAAAGGGTGTTGGTTATGAGATATGTGATTAGTGGTAATAAGATATGTGATATTGGTTATGAGCCAAATGGTGTTGGTTATGAGATGTGGTTATGAGTCAAATTGTGTTGGTTATGAGATATGTGATTGGTGGGTATGAGATATCTGATATTGGTTATGAGTCGAATGGTGTGTTTATGAGGCAAATGGTGTTAATTATGAGATGTGGTTATGAGATATGATATTGGTTATGAGCCAAATGGTGCTGGTTATGAGATATGTGATAGTGGCTCATAACTAAGTTGTGATCAATTTGATTTCAGTTATGAACAAGTATGATTTTAGCTCATAACTATAAAAAGTGACCCAAAAATGACATGTTTACTGGGTCACTTTTAATGATGTGTCTCAATCTTAGCCTTTCATTTTCTATGTACCATACATTTTTTGAATAGAATGTACTATAGAATTTTCCTTTATTGACGTATTCTGATTGTACATTCTTTCAAATTATATTAAAAAATTTCACTGAAAAAGAAAAGAATAGAAAAGAAAAGAAAAAGCCAAAGTCAATTTATTTTCCCCTCTTTTGAAACGTAAACCTAAGTATTTTTTTTTCCCTTCAACAACCACAGTTTTGTTGCAGCTTTGATTTATTCCTTTCTTTTCAAGACTAGACTCGAGTTTTTTTTTTTTTAAATTTCTTTTTATCAATGAAAAAGAACTTTATCGATAAGAATAACATACATACATATGAAATTATATCAATAAAAGAAGGGAAGCATAAAAAGTATCAAAGCAAAAACAACGCGATCCCAACTAAGTTGGTGCAGAGAGGAATTCCCAATCATTTGTTAGCACAAGCACCAAGGGTTAGTGAGAGACCAACAACAGTAAAAGAAGAAATAGCAACAAGAATAGAAACAAAAGCTCACAAACAACCAGGACACCATTCAATTCTAGAAAAAATTCATGCCAGCAGCAACAACATAACCTGATCTATTGATAACATACTTGTTGGGGAAATTTGGGAATTAATTACATGCACAATATCATTAAAAAAAAAAAACCATCCATAGATGGACCAAAATAGAGCACAAACACAGCTATCAACAATCCAAATTTTTCTGCATAGATTTTCAACTTCAAGCAAACAACTTTTAGCACAAATAATCAGAAAATAAAAACATCAGTAAACACTTATCTGTGCATCAAAAATCTTCATTTTTCCACTAAAAATCATCTTTACAAAGCTTTCTCCTCCTCATTGTATATAGCAAAAGCTTTCTCCTCTACCTTGTACATAGCAACACACAAACACACACACACATACACACAAATCCCTTTTTTCTCACTTTTTTCTTCTCTATTACAGAGAGTTTTTGTCTTTGTTTTTTCTATTCAAAAAACTAACTAATGTGTTGACTTTTCAGCCACATATTTTCACCTATGAAATGTTCTAAAAGAACATTTTACTTACAAGTATAAAAATATAATAATTTTACAAAAAAGACCCAATACACATGTAACCAAACACCCCAAAATGGGTTTACAATATCTAACATCCCCTCCCCCCTTCAACCAAATGTTCAAAAGTCTTCATACCAAGCATCATCTTTAATCTATTGAATACATCATGCTTTAAAGGCTTTGTGAAAATGTTAGCAATTTAATCATAAGACTTGCAATGAAGTAACTCAACTTCCTTTTGCTTCACATGTTCCCGAATAAAATGATAACGAGTGTCAATGTAGTGGCTCGGATTTTAATACGTATCAAATTGGTGTAAAGTGGTGCTCGTCACCTTAAAACTTGTGTGGTTGTCGGACTCTTGGTATTGATGGGTTGGCAAAAGAACCTTAAATATTATAATTTAGGACCCTTGGGTGATGTTTGGAACCTTGATTGAAGCCTTAACAAGGTATTTAGGCAAGATTAGATCAAAAGCCCCAAATTTGAATTTTCATTTTTGACCAACCTTCACTCTTTAGCTTTTTTCTCCGTCCATACTCTGAATTTGAATGTGAGTCTAGAACCATTGGAAAGCTTGTTTCCAGGGCTTCGATTTGGACACAAGAATGATTTAAAACGGAGTCTGAACAAGAGAGTTATACCCGTTTGAATTCTTAGTGCCTCTGCTAGTTTTCTATAGGGTCGACACCAGTCTGGATAGGGTCGACCCTCTTTTGTTGCAAATTTTGTTGCTAGAAAATAGGGTCGACCCTCTCTTGTCTAAGGGTCGACCCCCCTTGCTTGTTCCAGATTGTCTTTTCTACCTAAAGGGTCGACCCCCCTGCCTGAATGGTCGACCCCTGCGTTTTTTTTTTTTTTCTTCAGATTTTGGAGTTCAAATGGGCCCTACCTTTGGGGGGTTTTGGGCCTATTATTTTATTGACCTTAGGGCTATTTCTCTACTACTATAAATAGGCTCCAAGTATGGTTTCATTTCACTTTTCTCCTCCCCTAAACCGTGAGCCTCTCTCATCTCTTTCTAAACCCAACTTTTTCCCACTTAGATTGCTAGATCTACTCATCTAGAAGCATCTTCTCACCTAGGTCCCTTGAGGAAGGTTGTAGAGCACACCAAGGGCTTTCAATCTATCCAAGCAGATCGTGCTTTCATTGAAGTTGAAATTTCGGGTCTCTCTCTCTCTCTCTCTCTCTCTCTCTCTCTCCTTGCTTAAAGTAGGGATTTTCCTTGCTTCTCTTCAATATTGTCTTGTGGATAGATGGGTGATACTTTTTATTGCATAAAATCCTCACTTTGAGGAGATTTTTAGAAATGACATGTGAAGGGAGCTAGGGTTTTTGATTTATGGAATTTGAATTGATGATTTAAGTGGAATATATGATGTTTGAGTCATGAGAATGTGGTTTTGTATTGAATAGCAAAAAGCCCTAATTTATATTTAACCCTAGTTATGGAATCTATGTTGGGAATAAAGAAAGCTTCAATTGACATTTGATTTATGAAATTGAGTTCATGTTTTGTAGAAGATGAGAATAAATAATGATGAATAATGGTTAGAAAATAACTATTGTATAGAAAGGTTATTTTGAAGAAATTAAGATGAGTAATTAAATTAATTAATTGGGGATAATTTATGATGATTATTGTGTTATGAAATTGAGTATGAAGATTTGATAATTTTGTGAAAAAGTTAAAAGACCATTAAAATATAAGAATTGAGAATGCTTCTAAAAATGTGCCAAACGCTCTTAGTGGAGGTGTTACTGGATGAATTTGGTGATAAAAATAATGAATGTTATTATTGGTTTTGTTGGGATTGTAACAACGAATGACTTGATGAATACTAGAGAATGGTGGAAAATAATGAGTAAGTGTTCTTGAGCTAATAAGTAATGGAAATGACGAATGAATGTGTTGGCTTTGCCCACAATTCATGAACAGCAATGACTTAAGAAATTAATGGATTGTAATGTTGCCTTGGGGTCCGTTTCCTGCCGTATTTGAGCCGGCAAAACGTGGCGCTTAATAAAGGTTCCTCCATCCTTTCGGAGTAGCGCCCGGTAAAGTGTGTGGGTTGATGAAATGTGTAAAGGTTTTGCGTTCGTTCCGGCTTGTGACTGGTAAAGCGTGAGATTCTGCGTTCCTTCAGGCTTGAGACTGGTAAAGCGTAAGGTTCCACATTTCTTCCGGTTTGTGACCAGTAAAGCGTGTGGTATGATGTTAAGGCTTGTTAATGGAGCCGGTGTCCAATTTGGATTGTGTGGAATGATTGTAATAAGATTTGTACATGGGTTTGAGATAATGGAAAGTGAATAATCTCAATTGGGCAAAAATCTAATATATGGAATTATATGGGTTCTTTTATGAGGATTATAATGGGTTATAATGTGTTGTGACATGTATGAGTATGACTCGTTGCTATGTTTATAATTCTGGATAAAGTTAGCAAGAAAGTTCTTGAAAAGACTTTTTTTTAAACATATATTTCACTGATATAGAAACAAATGAAAGGGTTTTTCTTTGAAAAGTTTTCATGAATTTCCTTTATGAGAATGGTGTTACCTATATGTATTGTAATTTGAGTATAAAAAGAGCCAAAGAATTTATGTTTATATCACTCTTTAGCACTTCATGACCTCATGTATTTAAGGACTATATTGTTTAGAATTAGGAAAGATTCCTACTGGACTTCGTGTTCATCCCAGTTATTTTAACCATTTTTCAGGAACAAAGTTTGGAATGCCGGATTGAGGATTGAAGAGTTTATTTTCTATTATTTGGTCATAGTGTAAATGAGATATTCATGTGTATTTCAATGTGAATTTTGTACATGTATTGTTGTTGTATTATTCGAGAGAGAACAATGTTGTTGTTGTTACCCCATGTAAGGGGTGTTTGTAATAATAATTGTAGTTGATTAAATGGACTTGTATTAAAGGTTTTGGTTATAATTTCGAGTAATAAAAATTGGGGCGTGACAGTCAATGTGTTTACTCCTTCCAAGGCTATTGCCGATCTATTATCTACAAAAATCTCTATGGGACTCTCTTGTGGAAATCCCAAGTACTTCAATAGGTTCTTTAACCATATAGCATGACAAACAATGGCATTAGCTGCTACATACTCTGCTTCACAAGTAGACAAAGTGGCAATTGCTTGCTTTTTAGATGACCAAGTGAATGCAGCATTTTCCAATAAGAAAGCAAAACCTGAAATACTCTTTCTTTTATCCAAGTCTCTTCCCCAATCACTATCGGAGTATCCAAAATCATGAGTCCATGAATAAAGTAAACCATCATTGAGTGTACCTCTGATATAACAAAGAATCCTATTTGCCGCATTGAGATGTGATTGATTTGGTGCTTCCACATATCTACTAATCAGCCCAACTCCATAAAGTATGTCCGGTCTAGTGCAAGTAAGGTACCAGAGACTTCCAACCAAACTTTTAAAGTAAGTTGGATCTATATTGCCACCATTGGTGCTCTTCCTTAGCTCTAACCCACTCTCTACCGGAGTGTTTACCGGATTACAAGACTCTATCCCAAATCTTTTGAGTATCTTCTTTGCATAGCCATTTTGAGAAATGAAAATTCCATTTTCCCTTTGCACAACTTCAATGCAAAGAAAGTGAGACATCAAACCAATATCTGTCATTTCGAACTCCCGAATCATACTCATCTTGAATTCCTTGAACATCTTGAAGATCAAATCATCAACATAAAGGCACACAAGTAATACATTTCCATTGGCATCCGTCTTCATATACAAAGCATGCTCTTTTCAAATCCATTCTCATAAAAATACTTGTCAATTCTAGCATTCCATGCCCATGGCACTACAAGAAATTGCACTTTTAGCAACAACTTTTGGCGACAATGCCAAATTTTCATAGCAAAGAGTATATTTTTGGCGACACAAT
Organism: Camellia granthamiana; assembly: GCA_036172215.1. NCBI lineage: Eukaryota > Viridiplantae > Streptophyta > Magnoliopsida > Ericales > Theaceae > Camellia > Camellia granthamiana. Next base: position 34,442,174 of record CM069912.1, read on the forward strand.
GATCAATTTCGTTGGTAAAAGTAGACCTTTAATGTAACGATCCATAATTTTTCCCTTCACTCAAGCGGAGGAATTGACATTGGAGCGGACTTGTGAGGCTCCCAGTACTTTTGCAGTCTATCCGAGATTCTGAGAGTTGTGAATTTTCGCTCGAGCATAGAAGTGGTCGCTCGAGCGGACAACTTTGCTGCTCTGCGCGCTCGAGCGCAAGATTGGGTGCTCGAGTGGTCTTGTGATAACCCTGGTCCATATTATGCTAATTAATTTTAATTGTGATTGTGATTATGTGTTTGATATGATTTTGAGTGCCATTTATATGAATATATGTGGTTTTGAATTTCTATATGTTCACCGTAGGAAAATCTGTTTGATTATGTGCTTTAGAATTTAAATTGAAGGCCTTGTCGGCCACAGAAGCCAAATTGATTACGCCATTGTGATTAGCGTGATTTTTAGAGCCTACGGTGAAATTTAATTGAAAATTTATTCGGATCAGATTAAATAGATTAAATTGATGGTATAGTGCTCAATTATTTAATATTAATGAAATGTGTTTGAGAGAGAGCTTATATAAGGGGCTCTATTACACTTTTATTCATTTGTTTGAGCTCAAAGCTGAAAAATCACTCTAGAGAGAGGGAGTGAGGGTCGGTTAGAGAGAGAAGGAGCTCAAGTTGATGAATTGCTCAAGAAGCTTGAAGATCTTGGGGTGTAACTCAAGAATTAGCTATAATTTGGAAGATTTGAACCTCTAGGTGAGCATTTGAGCATGGATTCATGAGTATAAGCTTGTAAATTTGTGTATTCAAGCTAATTGGGTAATCAAGAGCATAAATTGAAATGAAATTGAAGAATTTAAAGCTTATATGTACATGCATGTAAGAATTTTCCATGAAGTTGTATAATTGAGCATGAAAAATATGATCCATGTAGAATTGTGGTTAAAGTTCATGCTTTTGATCATCCTTTGTATCATCTAAGTTGAAAATGGAAGTTGTAGTTCACATGCAAGTGCAATTCATAGAAGCATGAGTGTTGGATGCATGAAATTGAAGTATTGATGATGGGTTTGATATGAATTGTGTGTGTATGAAAGTAATTCATGGAAATTAAGCTTCATAATGTTGTAATCTAGCAATTGTATCATGTTAGAAGGTTTGCATGTGAAGTATAAGTCGTGGTATGCAAGTTATTTGAGTTTGAATGCAAGTTTGAGCCTCAAGAACAGTTCTGGAAAACCCAGAATTTGGCATGTCCACTCGAGCGGGGAAAGTGCCACTCGAGCGTGAAATGCAAGCTCCCAGTAGTTTTGCAGTCAGTGATGTCCGCTCGAGCGGGACATTCACGCTCGAGCGGGGAGCTATGTAGAGTGACCTTCAGCTTGAGCGTCTGAGTTCACGCTCGAGTGTAAATATGAGGTAACCAGTACTTTTACAGACCATGAGTGTCCGCTCAAGCAGAGGAACCCACGCTTGAGCGGGGACCCCTATTTCAGAAAATTTGTAAAGGTGTTCTGTGTTTCATTTTCCTTTCCCTTTCACTTCTAAGTACTCTTAGGCATGTATTGAGCATTATGAATGAATTAAAAGAATAAGAAAGAAGCCTAAGAGGGATGTATGAATTAAGAACGGAATGAACCGTTTGTGACCTGTTATGTTCATGAAATGTGTAGGGTCAAGCACGAGGGCAAATCCACCGGTAGATCACTGTGAGTAATATCTTAATAAAGATATCTGAAGTATGTTATTTGTCCAATTACTTACCTTCATATAAGTCTTATAAGTTTGTTACATTGAATTGGGGACAAATATTTGTTATGCCATATGATCGGGCCAAAGGCCATTGGATACAATTCATTGGGCCAAAGGCCGTCTGACACAAATGATAGTCTAACACGAATGATAGTCTGACATGAATAATAGTTTAACATGAATAATAGTCTGACATATGAATGATTGGGCCAAAAGCTGTCTGACATGGATGATAGTCTGACACAAATGATAGTCTGACACGAATAATAGTCTGACATATGAATGATTGGGCCAAAGGTCGTCTGACATGGATGATAGTCTAACATGAATGATAGTCTGACATGAATAATAGTCTGACATATAAATGATTAGGCCAAAGGCCGTCTAACATGGATGATAGTTTGACACAAATGATAATCTGCCACGAATGATAGTCTGACATATGAATGATTGGGCCAAATGCCGTCTAATATGGATGATAGTCTGACATATGAATGAATGGGCCAAAGGCTGTATGACATGAATGATTGGGCCAAAGGCCGTCGGACATGAATGATTGGGCCAAAGGCCGTCGGATATGAATGAATTGGGCCCGAGGCCGTTTGATGTGTTTGGAACCGCAGCCACTTGTATATATATATACTAGATAGAAATATGAATTGGGCCCAAGGCCGTCTGATGTATGTTGTTCTAAATACCGTTCGTGTACCTTCTTTATTTGATATTATTCACTGGGCTTTCGCTCACGCTCATTCATGTGACTGTAGGTGAGCCAAGGGAGGTCCAAACCCAACCCCGGTGAAGTCTGTGTGGAAGGTCAAGTTTTGGAGAGTCAGCCCAAACGTCTCACGCACAAGACTTACTTTTGCCTTTTTTGTTCTTGTGTCGTAATCTTCTTATGTTGGCGAAAATGTTGGATTATCTGTGTATATAAGTTTTGATTAGGCTGACTAAGACTTGGATGATCCTGTATGTACAGAACTTTGTGTTGTTACATATTTTGATGTAAGTTATTAACATGTATGTATATGGATTGTTATGACATGCCATGTAAGCACAGCTTTATGGACAATTTGTAAGTTTGCTTCCGTTTGGCCCCTTTACTCTGATGAGCTATGTCTTGTTTGGTTTGAGGAAGTAGGTAATACCTTGATTATTAGCCGGTTATGTCCTTAATCCATAGGGGCGGGTTCGGGTCATGACAAGTCTACCTGGTTGAGTTTGAATTTCTGGAACTAGTGGGTTAGCTCTTGACATTTTTATTGTTGTGTTTGGAGCCACCTTATTTTATTTTGGGACATTGATCGAAGTGGTAACATGATGGTAAAGTGAGATTGGACCAAAAACTTTAATTTGGATAATCATCATATGAACAGCCGTCACTCTTTTTCCCTTTTCTGTTTCCACACTTTGAATTTGGATATGAGGCTAGAACCATTGGAAAACTTGTTTCCGGGGCTTCAATTTGGATACAAGAATGACCTAAAACGGAATCCGGATGAGAGAGTTATACCCGTTTGAAGTTTTAGTACCTGTGCCAGAAGCAGGTACGCTTGAGCAGGAAAAGCGATGCTCGAGCAGACTACGCAAAATCAGCAACTTAAAAAGTGAATTTCTAGATCATTCTTTGCACTTTCCTTTTCCTTCTTCCTTCCTCTCACCCTAGGTTCGAAAAACCTTGATCTCTTCACCCAAATACCTTCCATTTGTCAAAGATTTGGCCAAGATCTGTTACCAAAAAGTGATGAATGCTTGAAGATCTCACTTTTCAAGGAATCTCATCAAATCTTTTCTCTTTTGCTTGATTCTTGAGGTAGGGGTCCTAGTTCTTCTTCAATACTTGCATTAATAGATAGATTTGTGGTATTTTGATTATATAAATACAAAATCTACATTTTTAAGCATATAGTGTTACAGCATGAGATTGGGGGTTTGGGGTTTGAAGTGTTGTGATTCAATTGTTGGGTTAGGATTGTGGATTATGAACCTTAGGTGTATAATCAATGGGAAAATTGGAATAAAAAGTAGTGGTGTGAGAAGTTTTAATTTTTCTTGAAAGTCATGATTTTTCTTGAAACCCTAAGTTGACTCATGATGATAATTAATGATTTTGCCTAAATTGAAAGTAGAATCATGAAATTGAGAGGTTGAATTATATGTATACAAGTTTAATTGAATTTTGGAAATGTTTGAAAATTATGTTAAAAATTTGCGATTGAACTTTTATTGTGGATGTTATAAATCATGTTGTAATATGAAACAAATTTGGGGGAAAGAAATTGTTAATGATATGGATGATACAAAATTTGTGATAAGATGATGAAGTGAAGATTTAAGAATTTTATTGTGTAGTTAAAAAGTGATTTTTATACCTCAAAACTAAAAGCCCAAATTTATGCTTAACTCTAGTTATGAAGTTTATTTTTGGAAAATGAAGAATACTTCAATTAACATTAAATTTATGAAATTAAGTCTATGTTGGGTTAAAATGAATATGAACAATGATAAATGGGAGGTTGTGAAATATGATGGTGTTATATGAAGGAGTTGTATCACATAAATTAATGTTGGAGATTTAATTTACAACCATGGGTAGTAATGGATAATCAATGCGTTGAAAAAAATTGAATTTGAAGACGTGATAATAATATGGAAAAGTAAAGAAATAGTTTGAACCCAAGAATTGTGAACACTTTAAAGATGGATCTTTGCCTCTATGGATATGTTGTTATATTTTTGTGTGACAAAACAATGAATGATTTAATGGATAATGAAGAAGGTCGTGGAACATATTAGTACTTACTATGTAAATGGAATTTTAATATATGGTGGATGTGTATTGAACTAATGTGTTACGGAAATAATGGAAGATGTGTTGGCATTACCCACTAATTGTAACAATGGATTGTGATGTTATCTTGGGGTCCGTTTCCTGCCTTTTTTTAGCCAACAAAGCGTGGCGCTTGAGATAAGTTCTGCCTTCCTTTCAGAGTAGCGCCCGGTAAAGCGTGTGGTATCTTGAGGTTCCGCGTTCCTTCTGGCTTGTGACCGGTAAAGCGTGAGGTTCCGTGTTCCTTCTGGCTTGTGATCGGTAAAGCATGAGGTTCCACATTCCTTCTGGCTTGTGACCAGTAAAGCGTGTGACTCACGGAGATGAGTTGTTATTGGATCCAGTATTTGATGTGAAATTAATTGAAAGAATGGAAAATGAAATGGTAATTGGATTAGGGATTGGTGATGATGCACTCAATAGATTGCTTGTGATTATAATGGAAGATTATGAGTTTTGTTTTGTAAATAATTGAAAGATTGAATTAAAAAGGGATTTCTATTCTTGTGTTATGCTTGTATTCTATTTGGTAATGCAAACGTTAATGTGAGGTAATCGTTGGACAAGTTGGAGTTGAGTGTATAAGGATTGTCTTTTTGAACATAAAGGAAATTGGATTTTGACATTATGGAGTTATGGTGATTAGAAATAGTATTAGAGAAAAATGGAAATGAAACGGGGAATATTTTGAAATTGGGTAAAAATTTAAAATGATGTTGTTCCTTGAACATAATTGTTTTCAAAGAGGATGTATGGTCTTTCTAATGATGAGGGATAATTTTCATGACTACAAGTTTTTTCTTAAATGTTCAAAGAAATTTTTGAGAAAATATACTCTACATACAATATTTTGAGCTTACAAAATGTCACCCTACTATAGGGTATCACCCTGCATGCATGATCATTTCTATCTGTGTGTTAGTTATTGATTTAGAACTATGAGATTCCTACTGGGCATTAGTGCTCACCCCTTGTTGTTTTATCCTTTTACAGGAAGAAAGTTTGGATTCTTTGCTTGAAGAGTTATGGAGTCCTTGAGTCCCTTTTGTATAACTTCATAGTAGATGTAAAGGAAATGGATCCTGTATTTGTAATGATTTATTTGTAGCTTCACAGTAGGAGATTGGCATGTATTGTTGTCAATGTAATATTCATTGAGAGATGGAACATGTATTATTGTATTTCTATTACTCAAGGGTAATAGATATTTGTAAAAAAAAAAGGACCTAAATTAAAGGCTTTAGTAATGTTTTCATGTAATTAAAACTTGGGGCGTGACATTTAACGACGTAATTTGCTATTGTTGCTAAAAATGTATAATATTCACTAGGTGCCTAAATTTTTGGTTGGCCCAAAATTTTGATAATTTTAGCGACGAAGGTTAATTTTTGGCAACATGATAAGCGTTGCTATTAGTCTATTTATTTTTGGCGACAAGAAGTTGGCATTGGCAAAGAATTAAACATTTAGCAACAACAAAATTATTCGTCGGCAAAAGTTGAGATGGTTTTGATTTTCTAAAACTTATTTCAGATTTCTTTTAAAAGACTACAAATTAGTTTCGTGAAAAATTTAAAAAATCAAACTATTTGTTTGGTTTTGTTTTTTAGAATTCACTTTTTAGAAAATTTTACTTCCTTATTTTTTTTGTATTTTTTTTATTTTTAACGATTTTTTTAATATTTTAAGCAATTTTTTATATTTTTAGACACACCTAACATAAATACATTTAAAAAATATATTTTTTGTGAAAAAATCTTTAAAAAATTCACTAAATATCAAAAAAACAAAAAACAAAAAACAAAAAACAAAAAACAAAAAACAAAAAAACAAAAAAAATCAGTATATTTTTTATATTTTTGTGTATTTATTATTTTTTTAAAATATTTTTTCACAAATATTTTACTTTCTAGATATATCTAAGTAAGGTGCATCTAAAAAAAAATTACTTAAAATTTTAAAAATATTCACTAAAAACATAAAAACACGAAAACAAAAAAAAAACTCAATTTTTAAAAAATTACATTTAGAAAACTGAAACCAAATATACGGAAAAGTACTTATCAATTTTATATAATTTTACAAAGTATATGAATTATTTTTAATTTTAAAATATATGTAAAAAGAATAGAAAGCTTTTTTTTGGATAAGTAAAAATAATAATAATAATAATAATAATAAAACAAAAAGTTGAACTCAAACCAAACAAGGACCTTGTTTTTTACCTTCCCTCCCAATTCCCCCCCCCCCCCCCGGGCACCTTTTTTTTTTTTCTAGGTAAAACCCCTATTCTCTCTCCACGATTTTCACCTTCCACATCCATTCTCTCACGATTGGATGTTCTCTCCCTTTCACAATCACATGCCCTCGTAGATATTTGTCGACCATCGGGTTTTTGCCATTTACCATTGTTGTGCTACACCATCGCCTCTTCATTCTGGCTTGGTATGTTCGTCACCTCTTTGCTTTGTATTCTACTTCTCTCTCTCTCTCAATTTGTTATCTGAATCTATGTTCTATTTATTTTGTATTTCCTTCGTTTAAGTTATTTGTTTCTTTGTCAAGGGTTCCTAGCATAACTTGCAATTCTATTTGCTTTCTATTGAGTTTTGAACTAGGGGAGAACTATTATATCTCTAGCTTCTAGTTGGATTGCTAGGGCTTTTTAAAGATTTTTTTTTCCTTGCTTATTTAGCGTTGTTTCTTATTAGATTGCACTGTAGGAACAATGTTTTTGATTGAATTGATAAGATTGATTCTTTTCAATTCATATTATTCTTCGATGCTTTTTTTTTTGAACTTTATTCTTATTACTTTTTTGAATTTGTATCACCGACCAAATCTACAACCCTCAATTTTTTTAAAGTCTTGAAACTACTTGATAACTTTGTTTCTTTATTGCAATCTTCTTGTCCATGTGATTTTGGTTTAGACTAATATTGTAATTATTAGTCTTGCGTGTGTCAGCTTGCAAATTTTCGTTAGTATGGATTTGGATGAAGATGAACTGAGAGAATGTTGGTGGAGAGGGTACATTGTGGCCTAAGTTGAGGTGTCCTTAGCATTAACAAAGTGAGAAGAAGTTAAGATGGCTGAAACAGGAGTCCGAAAAAATTGTTTAGAAACTGTAAAGAGTAGTAATGCCCACAAATCTTTTCATTACTCAATTACTTGATTATTTTGAGACTTGAAAAAACATATACCAAGTCTTATAAATTTAATATAATTATATTGAACTCTTGTAACAGACTTGTGATAGAGCAAACCATACATGCTATTGACTTCTTGTTGAGATGGCTTTGGGTATGGTTGCGGATTAAACCAACTAGTTCAGTTCTCATTGTCTATAATAGCAACTAATACAACTGTGTGGTATTCTCATCACATTCATAAGGTTAAGTGATATGATATCACTTCCGACTTTGTAAAGAGACATCTTAATTCTCTTTATTGATTTAATTCTTTCCTGCGGGATAAATGTTTCCTTTTCCTAGATATTGATTCATATCTTCATTTATACATCTAGCTTTGTCTTGATCTTGAATTGCAACCAGTGCAACCTCGCTTCCCAATACTTACGAAGGGTGCACCATAAAAAAAAAAAAAATCTTAATTACAAACCCTTAGGATTATGTTATTAATTTTTTTTCTCTCCAACTTTTGTTACCAATCATTGTGGTCTATAGTGGAGAAGGAAGAGTGGGTTACAGTGGTAAAAGAAGCATGTGTCATAATTTTTTTTAATTACGAATTATTGTGATTGTGTTATGAATTGTGATTTTCTTATGAATTTTTGTGATTTTGTTACTAATCATTGTGTATTAGTGTGGTGGTAGTAGTTAGTTAGGATTAAATCTATGAAATTATGTAAACAAACAAGTAGATGTACATCTATATTTTCCATGTTGAAGCCTTCCGAACAGAGAGAATGCGTAATCGCATATAAGGAGCAGATGTCTGACAATTCTTTTGGAAATTGGAATTATAAAAGCAAGGGAAAATATTATTGAGTTAAATGTGGTTGTTTTCTTTATGCTAGATTGCATTTGAATAGGGACTAAGAGTAAGAATAGATCCTATTTCCAGCCCCAATCCATGGCACCCAGTTGGAATATCTTTATTCCTGCTAAGTTTTAGGCGTTCCTATGTAGGATGGAGGCAGTTGCGCATTTGTCTTCACACTGCCATACATAGCCATAGGTATATGGTTTGTTTGGTTAATCTGTCTATTAAAGTGCGAGAAAATTCTATTGTTGCACAAAAAAAGAAAAAAAGAAAAAAAGGCTGAAAGGATAAAAAAAAGCCAGTTGAGGGGGTTGTGAGCCCATCTTAGTCTCATTTTGATAATTTGAATAGTTCATCTTGTAGGGTTTACCAAGTAGATTGTTCATTCAAAAAATTAAGTTGATATCAGATTATGGCCTTAGGTCTCAGAGTGTGAGACTTGGAGCATGTGGTAGTTTCTTTACGTTAGATGGGAAGGACATTGATTGAGTTGGTGATCAATACTCTAGGCTATATTTGGTAAGCAAGAATTGGCTGAGTTAGGAATGATGTACTAGTTAGTCTATAGGTTGAGACTTGGGGAGCTTTCCAAGGATCAATAAATTCTTACCTGAGGTTGCTAGTAGTAGAATAAATTATGTATGCTATTTTAAAGCTACCTGATACTGATTTGATTGCATCATCTTTTTTACATTCTAAGCCATTTTTTATTTATTCTTTCCACTGCAACGTGTGTGGAATTTGATTGGCCTGTAGGTTCCATGTGTTACATGTCTGGGTCCATACAAATGGAGAATGTTTACGATCCCGAAAATGAAGCAGGCATGTGGCAGTGGCTATTTTGAAAGAGTATGACTAGCATAGTTCTTCTCAATACCGGTTCAAGTGATGGATTTGTCGGAATTGCTGCTCCTTTTTTAGCCAGAATTCCCCCAGTTCGTATCATGCCAAATTTTGGGTTATTAGTTTTTTTTTTTTTTTTTTTTTGGTTTTAACTCTTGGTATTTGATCATGACTGTGAATTCATCTCAGATGTCACAAACTGGTTTCTTTTTATGTTATTTGATTTGAATTATCTTATTTTTACTTGTCAAAGTAATTGAACTTTATTTTGTAGATTGATTTAGCAATATTCGGTGGTGAACTATTGTGTCAGGTACAGCTAATTTATTATCTATTTTTCTATTGTTATGCTAAGAAATTATTTGAAATTCTTTTTCCCCTTGTGTTACTGTTGCCGCTTGGGATATTTTTTCTTTTCTGTCAATGCTTTAACTCAATTCTGTTGAGATTTCTTCACGCATTTCCCTTAAATCTCAGTCCTCTAAATTTGCAAGTTTAAATGTTCACTTTTGACAATATTAATAATAAAAAAATTTCTTGTTCTTTCTTGAATGTAGGTTATTGAAGATGGAGATTATGATCTTGCTCAAGTGCTAATTGGAATTGAGAAAAGGCCTATTCACATGCATTTGCATATTGTCATTGGTGATGCTATAGTTGCATTAAACACATCATTCCAATTGGGATTGACTTGATATTATTTATTTTGTACTTGGTTTAACTTTAAGTATTGTTGTACATAAACTTAAATTTTGGATTGTATGAACACATGGGCTATTGTTGTTATCATAAATAGAATTTATTTATTTATTTATATTTGGATGTCAGTAAATTAAAGTGTGGATATTATTTAATAATTATTTATTGGAAAGTAATTTGTTATTTGTGATGGTAATTTTTTGCTATCCCAAATACCAAATTAATTTTTTTTATATAAAACAATTAGATGTTTTGTCGACACAATCAAGTTGTCGCCAAAAGAATCATTTTTACTGATGCAAATTTGAGTTGGCAAAAGTGACACATAATCATCTTATTTGAACCACTTTTGCTGACGCAATGGTAAATTGGCGATGATGGTTGAAGGCTTTTGCCCACAAAGATGTTTGTCGCTAAAGACATACTTTTGGCGATGCAATGAATTTTTCATCGGTAAAAACTTTTCCTAACACATTTTTGGTGACAGGTTACCGACAAAGCTCTATGGGTTGGCAAAGCTCTTTGCTGACGATTTCTGCCTTTTGGCGACGAATTTTGTTGTGCTTCCAAAACTATTTTTTGTTGTAGTGTGGTGCTTGTTTTAACCCATAAAGGGATTTTTTCAACTTATACACCTTATCTTTATGCCCAACTTTGACATACCCCAAGGGTTGTTTGACATAAATTTCTTCTTCAAGAAAGCCATTTAAAAATGCTGATTTCACATCAAGTTGATAAATACTCGATTTATGATGGGCGGCAACAAATATCATCAATCGAATAGTCTCTAAACGAGCTACGAGAGAAAATATTTCACCATAATCAATTCCAGGCCTTTGCTTGTAGCCTTTGGCAACCAATCTTGCCTTGCATCTTTGTACTTCACCACTTGCATTCCTCTTTGTTTTATAGACCAATTTCACACCAATTGCTTTGTGGCCTTGTGGTAAGCTAGTGAGCACCCATGTGTCATTTTTTTCAATTGCCTTGATTTCTTCATTCATAGCTTTCTTCCATTTCTCTTCTTGGATGGCTTCTTCATAGCTAAGTGGATCACAATCCATAAAAAAACAAAACAAATTCATATTGTCTTTATCAATTTCAGCAACTTCATAAATCTCTCGCAAACTTCTTGTCTTCCTTGGCCTTTCACTTGAACTAGCCTCCGATGATGATAATGACAGTGACGAGAAATCACCTCTATAAGATGAGGGGGACCCATATGGAGAAGTTTGTGGCTCTCTTTCAATTTCATTTGAATTTTCAACCTCTTCTTCTTCAAGCATAAGTTTAATATCCTTGTGGGCTTCTTTTTGCTTCCAATCCCACATTTCCTCTTTTTCAAAGATGACATCTCTACTCAAGATCACTTTCTTAGTGATGGGGTTATACAACTTGTACCCTATTGTTCTATCACCATACCCAAGAAAAATGCATTTTTCACATTTGTCATCAAGTTTTGTTCTTCTAGCTTCCAAAATTTTAGCATATGCAATGCACCCAAATACTCTTAGATGAGCAACGCTTGGCTTGAATGAATTCCAAACCTCTTCCGGTGTCTTCAAGTTAACACTTTTTGTTGGACATCTATTCAACAAGTAAACAACACATGCAACGACTTTAGCCCACAACTCTCTAGGCACACATTTTCCTTTCAACATGCTTCTAGCCTATCCAATATTGTTCTATTATTCCTCTTAGCAACTCCATTCAATTGTGGCGTATATGATGGTGTTACTTGATGCATAATTCCATGCTCTTTGCAATAATTTTCAAAAGCATCGGATGCATATTCACTGCCTTGATCAGATCTCAACACCTTGATGTAGTAGCCACTTTGCTTCTCAACTAGTGTCTTGAACTCCTTGAAAACATCAAACACCTCAAACTTCCTCTTTAGAAAGTATACCCACGTCTTTCGACTATAGTCGTCAATAAAAGTGAGGAAGTACCTATTCTTCCCATTTGACATAGGTTTCAAAGGTCCACATACATCGATGTGCAGAAGCTCCAAGGGCTTTGATGCTCTCCACCTCACTTGTTTTGAAAAGCTCGATCTATGATGCTTAGCAAGAATACACCCTTCACAAACTTCATTCAGTTGATCAATATTTGGCAAACCTCTCACCATGTTCTTACTTGATAAAAGCTTCAAGCCACCAAAGTTGAGATGTCCAAACCTCAAGTGCCATAACCAAGCCTTGTCTTTGACAATAGCATTCAAGCATTTTATAGCATCATGTTGAATATTCAAAGAAAACATTATGTTCTTGGACATTTTCACATTAGCAATCAAATTACCACAAGCATCTTTAATAGTAAGGTAAAGATTTTTCAAACTAATATCATAACCATTCTCTAAAAGTTGGCCCAAACTCAAAATATTATTCTTCATATTCAGAACATAATAAACATTAGAAATAAAATCATGATTTCCATTCTTGAGTTTGATTAGAATTTTACCTTTGCCTTTCATTGGAATTTTGAAGGAGTCCCCAAATGTAACATGGCCTTACACCGCTTCATCAAGTTTAACAAACATATGCTTCTTGCCACATATGTGATTGCTAGCCCCGATATCAAGAAACTACACATTCCTTTGATCATTTTCAAACCCATTATAAGCTAGCAACAAAGTAGGCTCCACTTCATTGCTCTCTTTTTCAACATAATTCACTTCCTCACTAACTTCATTGCTTGATTTTGCTTTACATTCATAGCTATAGTGCCCAAAGTTGTGACAATTGTAGCATTCCACATTTCTCTTGTCATAGCCATGCCTATTGAATGAATGGTTGTAATTTCTTCCTCCTCTTTCTCTTCATCTTCCTCTTGGATCATATGAATTTTGGCCTCTTCCACCTCCACTATTGTTTCTTCCACCTCTACCTTTACTTCCACGACCTGTACAATGGCTCTCATAGCCTCTTCCATGGCTTTCATAGCCGCTTCCACGATTTTCCATAGCCTCTACCATGACCTTCATTGCCTCTTCCTCTTCCCCTTTGGGATGTCCTGCCTTGCTCCTTTTCTTCCTTGAAAGAAAGCTTGGATTGGAGAGCTTGCTCAAGGGAACTAAAGGCTTTCTTGTTTATCCTTTGCTCATATATTTCAAGCATGGTCATCAATTGATCAACTGTCATGGTGCTAAGATCCTTCGATTCTTCAATGGTAACAACCACATGCTCAAATTTGGAACTTAGTGACCCTAGAACCTTCTCTATCACACGCACATCATCAAGATTTTCACCATACCTTCTAATTTGATTTACAATACCCAAAGTTCTTGTAAATTAATCTGAAATGGGCTCATTTTCATTCATATTCAACAACTCAAATTCAGCCATTAAAACTTGAAACTACACCCGTATTGTTTTATCAATGCCTCTATGTAAATTCCTAAGAATTTCCAAAGCTTCTTTAGAAGTAGTGTCGGAGGAGACCTTCTCAAAAGTTGACTCAACAATGCATTGGTAGAGTAGAAACAATGCTTTCTTGTCTCTTTTTCTACAACCTTTTAGTACATTCTTCTAATTTTCTGACAACTTGTCTTCATCTTCTTGTGAGTTGGGTTCTTCATACCATTTTTCAATTAAATCCCACAAATCTTGAGAGGCCAACAATACTCTCATTTAGATGCTCCATTTCTTATAATTGTCTTTACCCAATCTAGGAAATTGGGTTTGAAAGAAATTGGTAATAAAATCCATCATAACTTAAGCAAAAAGAAACATCAACACAAGCCCTAATTTCACCACAGTATTCAAGCAACACTCCTAAGGCTCTGATACCAGATTTATTGGGGAAATTTGGGAATTAATTACATGCACAATATCATTAAAAAAAAAAGAAAAAAAACCACAGATGGACCAAAACAGAGCACAAACATAGCTATCAACAATCTGAATTTTTCTACATAGATTTTCAATTTCAAGCAAACAACTTTCAGTACAAATAATCAGAAAATAAAAACATCAGTAAACACTTATCTGGGCATAAAAAATCTGCACCTTTTTCACCAAAAATCAGCTTTACAAAGCTTTCTCCTCCACCTTGTACATAGCAACACACACATACACAAAAAAAACCCCTTCGTTCTTACTTTCTTCTGCTTTCTTACAGAGAGTTTTTGTCTCTGTTTTTTCTATTCAAAAAACTAACTAATGTGTTCACTTTTTAGCCACATATTTTCACCTATGAAATGTTCTAGAAGTACATTTTACTTACAAGTACAAAAATATACTAATTTTACAAAAAAGGCCCAATACACATGTAACCAAACGCTCCAAAATGGGTTTACAATATCTAACAATACCCTAATCTGATCATAACATCCACCAAGAATGCCCAATCACTTGATACATAACCTGATCTGTTGTAGGTTTGATACAAACTGATTAATTGAGTAGTCTCTTCCCATCATATTTGACTTCATTCACATGGCTATTCTTACCTTGATGAGATCACAAAGTTCTTCAAAATTGGGTTGTGCCTCATTGAAGATAATTTTATTTCTGTGCTTCCACACAGACCAAAACAATGCTATTGGTAATGCTTTCCATATCTATAATTTCCCTTTTTTCAACTTTCGTCCACTCCACCATAGAAGCAAACTTTCCACTGTGCCTGGTACAATCCATTGCACTCCCCACCATTTGACTTGCACACAAATTCGATGTTTTTTAAGCTAAGTTAATTAATTTATTAAAATTAGATTCTATTAATTTTCTTAAATAAATCATTAATAATATCAAAACAAATAATTTAAATGATAAAAGACAAAGATGAGAGAGACATGAGAATCAAGGAACTGATATTGCTCTATATAGTACCATTTCTGAGTGAAAGAAGGAAATGATAGAGTTTTGGATTGTATTAACTTTAGCATTATAGATAGTGAATATGATATAAGGATACAAACAATTCAACAGCATTGAACAACTAATAATTTAGAGTAAATTACACTCACCCCTTGTAGTATTAAAAAAATAGTTAAAGCCACAATTTCGATATAATTACATTGATTTTCCTTAAGGTTTTAATTTACATAACACTTTAGTTCTTTTTCATCAATAATTGGTTAGCCATATGAATAAAAAAACTATGTTATGATTTATTTCAATATCTATCTACCATTACATTAATTTCGATATCTTTAACCATGCTAAAAAGCTGAATATATTTCATTCAAATCTCAAGGGAGGTGAATGTAATTTACCCAATAATTTATATTTATATTAAATATTTTATATATTAATAAATATAATTTGGGCCTCCAAGATTAATTTGAGCTTAATTCGAATTTTTGAATTTATATTCAATCTTGCACATACACAAAAAATGATATTTCACTGCAAGAAAAACGATCTTTACCGGCGTTTCAAAAATGCCACTATAAGTGGTAAAAACGCCGCCAAAAGGCTATATCAGCGTTTTTACATTACGTTGCTGATACGGCCGTCGCTAAAGGTATAAGGTGTTTTATAAATGTCACTGATACTTATTGTGACGTTTTCATAAATGCTGCTATACTATTAAATCTACTTAAATAATTTTGTCAAACATAACTGATGACGTCACAAGATATAGTGGCATTTTGAACAAGAACGCCACCTTTTTACTTTATTTCATAATTTAATTAATATAAAATATGCTCTGAGCTGGTTATTTACATTCCATTCACATTCCAATTTGCACAAAACCACAAAACATGTAACGCCCTCAAAATAATACATAAAACCCAACAATTTTGACATGCGAAGATATAAGAGAAAAAGACATATTTCTATTTATCAGAGTATTCATTACAAAAGTATTACATGTTGACAACAAAAGTAAATGCCCTATGGGCTTACAACTTCCCAAGCCAACACTTGGTTACAAAAAGAGAGTACTAACTCATACACATTAAGCCCTCGGCTTGAATTTACATGTAATACAACAAAAGATAACAAAATAACCAAAAATAGTCTTCAACTCCCAAAACCTCCCAAGTTATGATCTTAGAGGTGGCATATCACCTGGACCTGAAAATGATGTCCCATATAGGGTGAGCCACAGCCCAGTAGAGATATTCTAAACCAAATATAAGCAATGACTAAAACAATAGCATTTGATAGATGGTCAACACTTATAAACCAATTTATATCATAGTACAGTTCCATGACAATAATGTCCATGTTACATTCCACTTTCCTTTACTTATCCAAATCATTTCATAAACGTGGCTCAGAACCTGGCCAATCATTCAGTGAGACTATATCCCAACTTATAACATTTCCATACTTTACAATTCAAATAAGATTTTATCTCATATTCAAACACTTCCATACTTCAAATAATACATATATTCGTTGTATCAACACTTCCATTTAATATACATATTTGTTGTATTAACACTTCAATCTGATACACATATTTGCTGTATCAATGGAGTCCATCCCCTATCTCCTCCCAAACAGGTTTGAGAGTCCATCCCCTATCTTCCCTCAAACCATGGAGTACATCCCCTATCTCCTCCCACACAATACACATATTCCAAGTACATAAACAATTATCATATACAGGAATCAATCAATACACATATTTGATGTATTATTCCAACCGTCATATTCAATGACATATTCAATGTGATTAGTTTCGGTTTTCCCTAATCAACATGCAGTGTCTACAACAATCAAGACTATCCTCCACCGATAGACCAAAGTAGATATTTCTAAACAGAACATAAATGCATTAATAGATATAACATCAACATTTTCATAGGTGAGTGATAAATTAATCTAACTACACCATTTAATCCCATAATTTCCCAATTTCGTTATTCTCAACTCAATTTCACATTTCCCCAAATTAATTATACAAATTAATTATTCAATACAATTAGGGCATTTTCCCCCTTTTTCCAACAATAGCCCTAAGGCTCATTTTTCACCCATAATCCATAAACAACCTCCATTTCAAGTCTATAACACAAATATGACTTAAACAATGAAAACCCCTCTTTTAGAAATTACAAAACAAACCCTAACTTTCTCAATATTACCCAACATCGCCAACTAATCAAAATGACCAAAATTAAAGACAAAACTCATAAGATGGAGTAGGGTATCCCTACCTCGAAATGAAGAGCTCAAATGGAGAAGATGACCAAAATCCAAAGTGCTCCAAATCTACAAATTTTTAGATTAAAACGAAGCTCACACCACCCTCTATCTTTCTTACAAAGAACTGAGGGTAGAAACACTAAAGAACTAGATCAATCCCTAGAGAGAAGGTGTTTAGAGAGAGAGGGCGGACGGATCCAGGGTTTTGAAATCAAAAGAGATGAAAAAGTGAAGTGTTTACCTGCTGCTGCCTACTAATATAACACAGGCTCGCTAGAGCGAAGAAGTGGTCGCTCGAGTGACCAGACACAAAGAACCCTCGCTCGAGCGAAGAAAGTCTCGCTCGAGCCAACAATTCGAAGCTTCAGGTCTGCAACCCAAAAGCACGCTCGAGCGACAGAATGCTCGCTCGAGCGAAGAAACTCAAAACATACACCTCGCTCACTTGAGCGAAGGAAAGCTCGCTCGAGCCAAGAAATGAAACTCTCAGGTCCAAACCCAGACGCAGACGCACGCTCGAGCGAAGGAACCCTCACTCAAGCGAAGAAGCTAAAACACAGAGCTCGCTCGAGCGAAGAAAATCTCGCTGGAGCGAAGAACCAAAATTCTAGGCAACAACCCTTTGCTCCCAAACACACTCAACCTGTAACAATCCTGCCCACAACATCCTATAACTCAAATACAAGGTATTGAAGGACGGAAACAAGATATACAACAGCCAATACTACGGAACCTAAGTCCGGAACACTGTACATAAAGGGGTAAAACCCGGGATCGCTATAACTTCCCCCCCTTAAGGAATTTCGTCCTCGAAATTAAGCACAAGTTTTCAAAACATGTTTTCTTCAAATCTCAATAACATTACAATTCAAAATTCCATAACTTGACCCATTACCGGTCAATCCATCGCTATTCAAGAGGCATTTCACAATATATATTACAACATGCATTATCAACATGCATTTCCTTCAATTCCAACAATTTCCAGTATACATGATTCACAATTCCATATCATATTCAATGTTCATGATATATTTCCATTTCTACAACACATTCAACATATACAATGTTATAATAAACTTCCATTTCAAGGCAAGTTCTACAATACTTCCATAAACCGGAACATATACAATGTTTTACAACTTAAGACATATTCAATACTCTTAAGGTTCATCAATACAACAAAATATACAGCATGTACTCAAACATCCACAAATAGATCCAGATATTTCTCTCGGACCACCAACTCACGTTCCCAAGTGGCTTCCTCCACCCCGTGATGTTTCCACAAAACTTTTATCACGGGAATGGTCTTGCCTCGCAAGACCTGATCCCGCCTATCCAAGACCCAAACCGGTCTCTCCTCATACGAGACATCCTCATCAACCTCTAAGTCGGTCCAATCCAATACATGCGATGGATCTGGCTCGTACTTCTGAAGCATACTAACATAAAACACGTCATGAACTCCGGACAACTGCGGCGGCAAAGCTAAATGATAGGCAACCTCGCCAATCCTCTCAAGGATCTCAAAAGGGCCAATAAATCGAGGGGACAACTTCCCTCTCTTACCAAATCTCATCAAACCCCGCCTAGGTGATATTTTCAGAAAAACATGATCACCCGCCGCAAATATCAAAGGCCTCCTCCTACGATCGGCATAACACTTTTGGCGACTCTGGGCTGTAACAAGCCTCCTACGGATAAGCTCAACTTTCTCCGTCGTCTCATGAACCAACTTCGGACCCAACAAAGGTGCATCACTCACCTCGGCCTAACAAACTGGAGACCTACAAGGTCGGCCATACAAGGCCTCAAACGGTGCCATACCGATACTCGACTGAAAACTGTTGTTGTAGGCAAACTCCACCAAGGGCAAGTGTCTCTCCCACGACCCACTAAAGTCAAGGACACAACCTCGAAGCATATCCTCAAGGATTTGAATAGTACGCTCGGACTGGCCGTCAGTCTGAGGATGATAAGCCGTGCTAAAGGTCAACCTAGTACCCAAGGCACTCTGCAAACTCTGCCACAATCTAGCAGTAAAACGTGGATCTCTATCTGAGACGATCGACACTGGGACCCCATGCAACCTCACTATGTCCCTAACATACAAGTTGGCAAGATGATCTACCAAATCTCTCACGCGCATAGGAATAAAGTGTGGCAACTTAGTCAACCGGTCCACAACCACCCAAATAGCATCACTACCCCGCTGAGTCCTCGGAAGACCTACAACGATGTCCATAGTGACATGCTCTCATTTCCAATCTGCAATAGGCAAGGGTTGTAACAAACCCACTGACCTCTGATGCTCGGCCTTCACTTACTGACAAGTAAGGCACTTAGACACAAAAACTGCCACATCTCTCTTCATTCCCCGCCACCAAAACTAGCGACCCAAATCACGATACATCTTAGTGCCTCCCGGATGCACCGCATGGCGTGAATGGTGAAACTCTCGGAGTACCTCCTCTCGGCAAGACTCCGGTACAAACAAATAGTCTCGGTATCTCACACTCAGGTCGGGATACACCGTCAAACCCTTCTCAACCTTCCCACTAGAGATCTTCTCTCGGAGGGATTCCACCTCAAGGTCACCTCTCTGTGCCTCTAACATTCGACTCACAAGTGTAGGCTGCGTAACAACAGAAAACAAGGCCGCAGCCTCAACAGATTCACCCAGAAGCAAATCAAACTCGCCAAGTGCACCCAACATCTCCCACTCTCGGATGGCTATACAAGCTACATCACTAATGGCTTTCCTACTAACGGCATCGGCCACTACATTGGCTTTCCTTGGATGATAATGCAGCTCGAAGTCATAATCCTCAATAAACTCCATCAACCTCCTCTGTCTCAAGTTTAAGTCTTTCTGTGTAAACAGATATTTCAGACTCTTATGATCCAAGAATACGTCGAATCTCTCACCATAAAGGCAGTGCCTCCAAATCTTCAAGGCAAAAATGACAGCTGCTAACTCTAAGTCATGTGTAGGGTAATTTCTCTCATGTATTTTCAACTGCCGCGAGCCATAGGCCACCACTTTCCTCTCTTGCATCAACACATAACCCAAACCCTCTCGTGAGGCATCACAATAAACCGCATAACCCAACCCTCTCTCCGGAATAATCAAAACCGAAGCGGTGGTCAATCTAACTTTCAACTCTTGAAACGACTTTTCACAAGTCTCACTCCATACAAATTTGACCCCTTTCCGCGTCAATCTAGTCAACGGGGAAGCTAGCCTAGAGAAATCCTTCACAAACTGGCGGTAATACCCAGCTAATCCCAGAAAACTGCGGATCTCAAAAACACTCTTAGGCTGTGCCCAATCCTGCACTGCCTCAATCTTGGATGTATCAACAGACACCCCTTCCTCGGAGACTACATGGCCTAAGAACTTGACTTCTCCTAGCCAGAACTCACACTTCCCAAACGTGGCATACAGCCTATGGGCTCTAAGCAACTCAAGCACCACTCTCAAGTGTTCCTCGTGCTCCTCCTCAGAAGGTGAATAAATCAGAATGTTGTCCATGAAGACGACCACAAAACGATCTAAGAATTCCCGGAATATCCGGTTCATCAAGTCTATAAACACTGCCGGTATATTGGTGAGCCCAAAAGGCATCACTAGAAACTCATAATGGCCATACCGCGTACTGAATGCCGTCTTCGGAATATCTTCCTCCCTGATCCTCAACTGATGGTAACCCGATCTCAAGTCTATCTTAGAGAAACAACGGGACCCTTTCAACTGGTCAAACAAATCATCAATACGGGGCATAGGGTACTTGTTCTTAACCGTAGCCCGATTCAATTTCCGGTAATCAATACAAAGTCTCAAGGCACCATCTTTCTTTTTAGCAAAGAGGGCCGGTGCTCTCCACGGCGAAACACTAGGGCGAATAAAGCCCTTATCTAGCAACTCTTGGAGTTGAATCTTCAACTTAATCAACTCGGCTGGGGCAAAACGATATGGTGCCATAGAAGTCAGCGCCGTGCCGGGCACTAGATCAATAGAGAACTCAATCTCTCGATGAGGTGGTAAACTAACAAGGTCCTCGGGAAAAACATCCAAATACTCACAAACCACTCTCGGCAAAATAGTCTGGGTCTCATCACACTCACTACTCATAAAGCTAGCAAGAAGACCACTAAGTTCACTCCGCCCTCACAGATCATACACCGGTGGCAACACACTACCAACCCGATCCCCCAAGAAATGGAAACAATCCCCGCTCAAGGTACATACTGTGACCCTCTGGCGGTAACAATCAATAACAGCCTGATATGATAATATCCAGTCCATGCCCAAAATCACATCAAAACCCGACATAGCCATAACTACAAAAGAAAATGGAAGTCGGCGGTCGACGACCTCTATATCACAGCCCTGACACCCCTGTTTCAAAATCAATTCACCCCTAACAGGTGATACAACACATATAGGAGATGCTAACTGTGCCAACTCCAATCCCAAAACAGATGCAAATGCAGCAGATATAAAGGAATGGGATGCACCCGTATCAATCAACACATTGGCAACCGAGTTGCAAAACAAAAAGGTACCTCTCACAACAGATAGAGCAGGTATAAGATCCTGCGCGGTAATAGCATACACACGCCCTGAAGGTCTCTTCTCTACCTGCTCACCCCTAGGAGCAAAAGACTACTGCACAAACTAGGACGACGAAGCTCCCTGATTGGCCCTCGAGGCCTGAACTGACTGTGCTGGCTGAAAACTCTGCGTCTGCCTCGAACCAGACGCACCCGATGTGGCACTCAACTACGGGCAGAACCTCTTCAAGTGCCCCGCCTGACCACACTGATAACAAGACTGTGGCTGACCTCTGCCCTGACTCTGGCTCTGAGGTCGAGCCGAAGATGAAGCAGCTCTCTGACCTCCTCCCCTCTGCGGGCAAACTAGAGACTTGTGGCCCAGCTGACCACACTTGTAACAAGTAATGTCTCCTTGACTGCCTCTCCCAAAACCTGCACTCGGCACTGGAAAAGTGGATCTAGCAAAAACTCCCTGGGACTGCTGAGGGTTAGGACCCCTCTGCCTCCTGTCATCCCCCTGGCCATCCTGACTCCTCTTGGAGCCCCTCAACCTCTCCTCCTCCTCATGTATCATAATCTCCATATGGGCCACAGCATCTACAAGGCGTCCATACTCCCGAGTCATAGACACCCCAACTCTCATCTTGAGTCCGTGCCTCAACTTCTTCTCAAATTCCAGACAACGGCGTTCCTCAGACACCACAAGCTCAGGTGCAAACCTGGATAAACTAGTAAATGCGGCCTCAAACTCGGCCACTGATGAACTCAGCTGGTTAAGCTGGTAGAACTGATCTCTCAACTTCTCCCTGACAGCTGGAGACAGAAACTTCTCCTGGAAAGTATCTACAAAGGCCTCCCAAGTGCCACCAATACGGCCCCTCATGAACTTCCACCACTAACCCGCATCCCCCTTTAGTTGGAAAGATGCCAAGGTCACCTTCAATGCCCCATCTTCGATGCCAAGCATCTCAAACGTCTTAGTCATCTACTCTAGCCACTCATCAGCCTTAAGTGGCTCTTTTGGATCCCCCAAAAACTCATCCGGATTAGACCGAAAAAACTCCCTCTTCAGAAAGGAAGGCCCTGCATCAACAACCTGGGCCTGGACTTGATTCTCAGCTCTGAGAATGCCCATGGATTCCCTCAAAGCTCCTGCTATCTTGTGGGCTAAGGCGCCCATGGCCTGCTGACCCACTGGCTCGGCCACATTGGCATGACCAACACCCTCCTGCTGCGCCGGAATATCATCCGGTAAAGGCATCTCCTGCCTACCACGCCTACCACATCTATCTCCACGTCCTCGTCCTCGTCCTGACATCCTAATAAAGGTAACGAAGAACATTAACACATTCACAAATGTGCCGAAGCTATTTCACTCACGTCCTAATGCACGGAAAACAGTAATTCATTCCACATAAGCACATAATCACATAAGCACTTACAAATTTCATTTCTAGATAATGACAGTCTCGTGGCATTGCTAGAGTTCTGGTTAGAAACAGCATTGAACAAGTGCTTTTCCAACAAGACTCACAGAAACCGAAGGATCCAATCAACATCCTAGAAACTACATTCCATACCCAAGTAGTCACATAAACATGTTATCACATAAGTACATAACATTACATCTAAGTCTCTAATAAGCGAGACAAACCCATTATTATACTAATCACTTCCCACGTACCCAAAGTATTCAAACCCAGTACGCTCTGATACCAAGTTGTAACGCCCTCAAAATAATACATAAAACCCAACAATTTTGACATGCGAAGATATAAGAGAAAAAGACATATTTCTATTTATCAAAGTATTCATTACAAAAGTATTATATGTTGACAACAAAAGTAAATGCCCTATGGGCTTACAACTTTCCAAGCCAACACTTGGTTACAAAAAGAGAGTACTAACTCATACACATTAAGCCCTCGGCTAGAATTTACATGTAATACAACAAAAGATAACAAAATAACCAAAAATAGTCTTCAACTCCCAAAACCTCCCAAGCTATGATCTTAGAGGTGGCATATCACCTGGACCTGAAAATGATGTCCCATATAGGGTGAGCCACAGCCCAGTAGAGATATTCTAAACCAAATATAAGCAATGACTAAAACAATAGCATTTGATAGATGGTCAACACTTATAAACCAATTTATATCATAGTACAGTTCCATGACAATAATGTCCATGTTACATTCCACTTTCCTTTACTTATCCAAATCATTTCATAAACGTGGCTCAGAACCTGGCCAATCATTCAGTGAGACTATATCCCAACTTATAACATTTCCATACTTTACAATTCAAATAAGATTTTATCTCATATTCAAACACTTCCATACTTCAAATAATACACATATTCGTTGTATCAACACTTCCATTTAATATACATATTTGTTGTATTAACACTTCAATCTGATACACATATTTGCTGTATCAATGGAGTCCATCCCCTATCTCCTCCCAAACAGGTTTGAGAGTCCATCCCCTATCTTCCCTCAAACCATGGAGTACATCCCCTATCTCCTCCCACACAATACACATATTCCAAGTACATAAACAATTATCATATACAGGAATCAATCAATACACATATTTGATGTATTATTCCAACCGTCATATTCAATGACATATTCAATGTGATTAGTTTCGGTTTTCCCTAATCAACATGCAGTGTCTACAACAATCAAGACTATCCTCCATCGATAGACCAAAGTAGATATTTCTAAACAGAACATAAATGCATTAATAGATATAACATCAACATTTTCATATGTGAGTGATAAATTAATCTAACTACACCATTTAATCCCATAATTTCCCAATTTCGTTATTCTCAACTCAATTTCACATTTCCCCAAATTAATTATACAAATTAATTATTCAATACAATTAGGGCATTTTCCTCCTTTTTCCAACAATAGCCCTAAGGCTCATTTTTCACCCATAATCCATAAACAACCTCCATTTCAAGTCTATAACACAAATATGACTTAAACAATGAAAACCCCTCTTTTAGAAATTACAAAACAAACCCTAACTTTCTCAATATTACCCAACATCGCCAACTAATCAAAATGACCAAAATTAAAGACAAAACTCATAAGATGGAGTAGGGTATCCCTACCTCGAAATGAAGAGCTCAAATAGAGAAGATGACCAAAATCCAAAGTGCTCCAAATCTACAAATTTTTAGATTAAAACGAAGCTCACACCACCCTCTATCTTTCTTACAAAGAACTGAGGGTAGAAACACTAAAGAACTAGATCAATCCCTAGAGAGAAGGTGTTTAGAGAGAGAGGGCGAACGGATCCAGGGTTTTGAAATCAAAAGAGATGAAAAAGTGAAGTGTTTACCTGCTGTTGCCTACTAATATAACACAGGCTCGCTCGAGCGAAGAAGTGGTCGCTCGAGCGACCAGACACAAAGAACCCTCGCTCGAGCGAAGAAAGTCTCGCTCGAGCCAACAATTCGAAGCTTCAGGTCTGCAACCCAAAAGCACGCTCGAGCGACAGAATGCTCGCTCGAGCGAAGAAACTCAAAACATACACCTCGCTCACTTGAGCGAAGGAAAGCTCGCTCGAGCCAAGAAATGAAACTCTCAGGTCCAAACCCAGACGCAGACGCACGCTCGAGCGAAGGAACCCTCGCTCAAGCGAAGAAGCTAAAACACAGAGCTCGCTCGAGCGAAGAAAATCTCGCTGGAGCGAAGAACCAAAATTCTAGGTAGCAACCCTTTGCTCCCAAACACACCCAACCTGTAACAATCCTGCCCACAACATCCTATAACTCAAATACAAGGTATTGAAGGACGGAAACAAGATATACAACAGCCAATACTACGGAACCTAAGTCCGGAACACTGTACATAAAGGGGTAAAACCTGGGATCACTATAACACACATCATAATAGAAAATAAAAATAGAAGTTGATAAAACCATCATATTCGATATTTTACAGAGAATAATTAAACTGTACATGTTCATAAAAGCATATAAAGCATATTTAAGTTATAAAATTCACCCCAATCTTTAATAATAAAAAAAAATCTAAAATTCACCAATCATTACACTTGGATATTTAAATGCTCTTACCAAAAAATAAAAAATAAATAAAAAATTTCCAACAAGATTTCAATTTTGGGCTTGTTATAAAAATCAAGCTGCAAATTCCTCTTACATCTAGAATCAGATCTTTCCCCAGCAAAATTATCCTTTTGACCTACACATAAATAAATAATAGTTGCAAATTATAATCTTTTTGAAGAAAATCTAGAACAAAGCAATAAATACCATCAAAATCATGAAGAGATAAAAGCTAATACATAAATCACCATCATAATAAGAACATGTATAATAAGATCTTTAAGGTAAGTTTCATCAATCAACGTTTAGATAATCAAACACCAAAAAATACCATGAACTTTCTTTATTACCCATACTTCTTTCCATTACATGGTAACTAATATATACTCAAAAAAACATAATAATCATACAACAAATTTCAAGAAAACTTTGATTATACAATTACAAGCATCAGATTGCCTTACCAAATTAAAGTTTCCATAGCTTTGGTTGACTGAAGGCAAAGCTTGAAGTTCAAGTAAAATGATAGATTCCAAAAAGATTATGTCATGACATGTTGGAGAAACATAAAGACCACAAAAACACTAAACCCTCTCATCTCACTGTTGTTAACATGCCTAAAGAACCACTCAAGTGATTAACTATATACAAGGAAGAAAGTGCAGTAAGTGAATAACTAAATAAGAATTTGGGAAACCAATAAGGTCAGCCATGTGAACAATGAAAATAAGAATCCACAATAACAGATCGATATATAATAGAGTGGAGTCTAGTACCCACCATAAGTCAATAAATTCATCAACCACCCTCTGGAGAACCTTCTTTGTATAACTCGATTGTTATTGACCCTTTTGAGGTATTTAAAATCTGTTAAAGTAGGAAAAACAAAAAAATATACAAGTGCTACTAGAGAGAGTTCATTTTATTGAGCCACTCTGCCCTTGGCCAACTTTATACTAACTTGTTAGTTCTGCTAAAACTCATGGCCATAATTTGTACATGCTACTAACTTTAATTTAGTAAACTAGAAATCGATACCCACCAATCATACTTTTAAGTCATACCTATGAACCTATGTAAGTATAGATTGTGGAATACACCCATAAATACACTTGTATAGACTTAAATACATCTATACAGGTGTTCATCTACAAATATTGCCTCTCTATATTCATATAGCTTCACTTACGTATGTGTAGCCATTTCCACCTAACAAACATCAGATTTAATCAAATAAGCAAAAAAGTATATCAAAGCTAAAAATGTATTACCTCACTACAAGTTGGTTCCAAATCCAAAATTTTCTCGGTGATGTCTCTAGTCTGCTTAACTTCTAGTATATGAGCAATCCTTTCAAACGTTGAATTACCATTTACATAGGCTTGCAACAAAATGGTTAGAATTGAAAAAGACTCTAAAATCAGATGAAATGCCTGATTGACTAATTACATAAAATCAAAACCACATAAAAAACACTTTGGTACCCCTGTATTGCCTCTCCAGCCACAGTTTGCTCAAAAACAGGTCCACAAAGCTGAATTCCTAACACTATAAAATGCCCATGACAGATACAACAAGCGAACTGTCAGGCAAGAAAACAGAAAAAAAAAATTAATAAGAGAAAATATGCACAATTTACCCATTTGCAGTGATGAAAAGGGATAAGCTTTTCTCTCCTGAATCCCCACCTTTGCACTATAGTAAAAAGAAAAGCAAAACATAAATAAACATTTATACTAGAAGAAAAAAGAATGATGCGATCCACTTCTTTTCAGTTTTAATAAACAAATATATAACACACCATGTTTAATGTACTTTTAACTAATTGGTTGAATACTACTTAAATAATTTCTAACAAGGTTGTACATTCAAACAATCAAATAAACACAACTACATAAGTGTAGCAACACATATTACATAGGGTTCAGATAAAACAAACACAATATAGCTTCTAGGAACAAATTTTGGAACAAACAATGCATGCCATTGGGCAAATTAAGTGGTTATACTACCTTGGTTTACAGAGATTGCTGTCAATCCCAAGCTCCTCCATTTTCCTCATCAAAACCTTCATTTCAGCCAAGTCAATACCATTCTCTTCTAGGATCTCCCCATAAAGTTGAGAAACTAAAGCAATTCAAAACACCATGCTCTCAATAACCCTTCAAACAAAAATATATACATAAAAACACAAAGAAACACATATATGTGGATTTAAAAGGAAAAAACTTGTTGTGTGGATATTGGCATCAGAAATAGAGGAAAACCCACGATTTTTTAGAGAGAAAGGGTGAATCTTTGATATGGACTTAAAAGGAAAAGTAGAGAAGATGAATCTTTTGGTGTGCAAGAGATGGGTTTGGGAAGAAGGGGTTAGGGGGAGTATAGTGAAAGGTGAGAATTTGAGGAAAGGTTTGGAAGCCATGAAAATGTTGGAAGTGAAGAGCTTGTGGACAGGATAGCGATGAACACACACACACACACATACACACACACACATACACACACACACAAAGTACCTCAATAACTGTTAATCGATGCTTTGTTTGAATTCTTGACCTAAACACAAGTTAGCAGATAAAAGTTAAAAGCCATATAAAGCCCTCTTTGGTCTATAAAATAATGATTATTTGGTTCCATTTAGATACTAAATAAATGTAGATACCATTGCAACAGGCCTCTTGAAATTTTTGAAAGCACTAGGTCTAGGATTAAATTAAAATTCTTTTGATCACTTATTAAAAACATGGGTTATTGCCAAATTTAGAATTCAGAAATCATTCCAAGAAAACCGATACAGGTCTTTCACCAAACCCACAAGATTCAAAACATATGAATTAATAATCAAACTAAAAATTAAATTTGGTTAACAAGATATAGGGTGTCATGATAGTCCCTCTGAATCCCACTTTATCAAAATAACAAGTCTTAATTCATCAAAGAAGATTCCAACCAACCTCAATGTTTGTAAGTAGAAAACAGGAAAGACACCATCACAACGATAATTAAGCTATATAAAATAACTGTAATGGCACAGATACGACTTGGACCCTTCTTCTTCTTGCTTTGTTGTATTAGGAGCTTGAGGTTTAATCCTTGCCATGATGTGTAAGCCTCAACTCCCAAGGACTACAAAATCGCAGGATCCAGCACTCAGTTCGAAATCTCACTACAACAAAATACACCTTTGGCAACCAAAATTGGCTACTAAAAAAAATTTAGTCGCCAAAAGTTATGAAATTGGCGAGCAAAATTTTTTTTAGTCGAAGAAAGTACAATATTTAGCTACTAATTTTTTTTAGCCGGGGTAAATTGATTATTGGCGACTAAAAAAAATTTAGTCGCTAAAAATACCAGAATTTGGGACAAAAAAATTATTTTAGTCGCTGTATATTGAGTTTTGGCTACTAAAATCATTTAGTCAGAGTTTTGGCTACTAAAATCATTTAGTCACCGAATGTAAAATAAAATAAAAAAAATTTCTTTGGTGACCAAAAGTTTGGTCACCAAAAAAATATTTTAGTCGCTGTATATTGAGTTTTGGCTACTAAAACCATTTAGTCGCCGAATGGAAAATAAAAAATTATTTTTTATCTTTGGCGACCAAAAAACTTATTTTCAGCGACAAAAAACTATTTTAGTCGCAGTATATTGAGTTTTGGCTACTAAAACCATTTAGTTTCCGAATGGAAAATAAAAAATTATTTTTTATCTTTGGCGACCAAAAGTTTGGTAGCCAAGAACTTGTTTTCAACGACAAAAAAAAATTTTAGTCGCCAAAAAACTAAAATATTTGGAAGGAGACATTTTAAATTTTGGAGGGATTTATAAATTAATTGGTGACTAAAAATATTTAGTCGCTAATGGTGTAATCTATATAACAAAACAACTCAGATTTTAAATCCAGATGGGACTTTTGTCCCTTTGTCAAAATTTGGACATTGATTCAATCTAAGGGCTGAAAATATCTCACTCACCCTCTCTGGACCATTTTCAACACACTTCTCTATCTCACTCACCATCGGAGCCCATTATGTGCTTCCCTGTCGGAGCCCAACCATTGCCGGCAACCGAACCCCAAGCCCCCTATTACTCTCTCTTCATCTTCTCTCTTCCTCCCTCTCTCTCTCCACCATCCCAATCGTCATCAACAGTGGCAGCCCCAAACCCCCTTCAAGATTGACGAAGACCGAATAGAGCCACTGCCAAATGAACCATTGCCGAAAAAGATCAGATAGATTTAGAGATGGGAGTCGAAAAGTAACTCCTCACTGTCAGACCGGACCCAAGCCTGTCCTCGGTCAGAGCATCACCGTCCACAGCACCGGCTACAGTTACCTCGCCTCTTTCTCTCTCTCAATCCAATATATGTGTGCATTTGTGTAATTTTATATATGATTATGGATGTATATATATATATATGATTCCAATATGTATGTATATATATGATTCCATTATGTGTATATATATGATTATGGATCTATGGTTTTTGTACAGGGATGTATATGTACAGTGTTTCTCTTAGTTCATATAATCTGTTTGGAGACATTAGTTTCTTCAAAAACCCTCATTTTGAATTTTGGAGAAAAAATGAAACAACACATATAGCAAAAAACTACTCCTTTAGATATAGAAGAAAAAAAAAACCTAAAAAACTAACACTTATAAAATTTTATTTTGATGATATTGTTTCTTTTCTCTCATCCAAGGGTTTGTTTGGAATTGTATATTTTATTTTATTTTTTGTGGCTTTTTAATTTATATAAAATAAATAGAAAGAATGGGTTGGTTTTTTGTGTTTTTGTCTTAATTTTGCAATTTGGTTGTAGTTTGGTTGCAATTTGATGTGAATAAAGCATGTGGTGTCTGATGTAAATAAAGCATGTGTGGCACAAAACAGAACACCAATGAAAGAGGAAGAAGATGAAGTTTGATGTGAATAATTGGTTGGTCTTAATTTTGGCTGAAGTTTGAATTCAAGGCTTGGCTTGCTCTTAATTTTGCAGTTTGGCTATAGTTTGGTTACAGTTTGGTTGTAGCTTGATTTCACTACATTTTTTTTATTGGTTTCTATTGTCTCTATTGTTTGAAATGAATAATTAATACTAATGTGGTGTCTGTGTGGCACAAAACAGAACACCATTGAAAGAGGAAGAAGATGAAGCTGATGTGGATGTCTTTGTGGCACAAAACAGAACACTCCAAGTTGAAAATTTGGTTATTGTGTCCCAAGGAGTTGAAGATGCTAATAATGTTCCATTAAAGAGAAGACCAAGTGGAAGTGGTGACATTCAGAAAGAAGATTGTCCCAATGTCAAAAGGCCTAGGCTTGACAAGAATTCAACATCAGAAGGGTTACACCACCACCTAACAAAGGTAACCTCCTGTAAATAAAATAAAAAATCACTAATAAAATAGCCCTTTATTTCTATTGGTCGTGTTTCCTATGGTAAAATAGCCCTTTATTGGTTTCACTAATGTTTGTATCCACCATATTGGTTTCCACATCAGTATTGATTAACACCAGTGAATAATTACAACAAAAAAAAAAATAGTAATAAGATGTGTTTCAGAAGATACTTCATTGAAATGTGTCAAGTTCTTGGATTAATTAGCTTTGTTATAGGAATTCACTCAATTTTGATTGGAGTCTGATTGTGTTTGGAAGTGCCATTAAGATATCTTTGATGCTAGTCCTTTCGCCTTTTTTTTTCCCACTCGTAAGTATTACAAATAAAATTACATTATGTTACTCGATTATTTTTTTATTATATGAGATGTAGAAAGGTAAAAAAATAAATGCAAACATTTGAATTATGTTGGAAAGTAAAAGAGAAAAACAACTAATAAAAATATTAAAATATGTGAATGAAAAATGTGTAGAACTTAACATAATTATAATGTGTAATCCGATTTAGTTTGATTTTGGCCTATAAGGTTTGGCCTTATGGGGTGAGATGTGGTTTTAGTTTTTTAAATATATTGATTTTCGCTCATAAGATTTGGGCTTTGGGTGAGATGGGGTTTTAGTTTTTTAAATAGACTTGGTCCGTACCAGCCCGTTGATTGGTCAAAGTCTAAAAAATCTAGTTAATATATGAGATTTGAACTTAAAAGTTGCAGGTTGGGTAAACTCGTCCCATCCCTAACGAGGGTGCTCACACTTTTAAAATACTAGTAAATATATATATACACATATCTTTGGGTTACGATGACTGGAGGTTTTCAACATAAAAAGAGAAAACAGTCGGAATAGGGTCGGCTTTGGGGCATGCCGACAAAGCTGTCTCTTTGGGCCCCAGATTTGAGCTAAAAATTAGGGCCTCAATTTAGAAAGAAATTTTATAATGTTTTTAGACCTCAATTAAATGAAGGCCCCCAAATTTGTAACATTAAAACTCACCTATCTCCAACCCTCAACCCAAAATCAAAAATAAATTTATTTTTATTTGTGGAGGATTCCAATTACTTTGATTTCAACTTACCAAAATCTAACTAAATTTAGCACTTCATATTAAATCCAAAAACGACACAATTTTATTAATAAAGGGTCCAAAGTAATTGATTTCACTATACCAAATTTCTCTCCAACTTAATTCATCATTATGAGATTGAGCTTTTTTAAATCTTAATATTCTCTCTAGATGCCTTTAGATTTTGTATCATTTCGAGTTTTACTTAAAAACTGAAATATCTAGAATTAAATTAATTATTGTTTGTTGAATAATGAAATGTATTGTTTATTTAATTGTACTTCCAAGAAAGTATAGAAGAATTTATTGAATCACAAGTACAAGCTCTTGGTTCAATTTTGTAACTAAAAATGCAAGAACTACAATGTTTAAGTGGTGTAGTGATATAATTCATTCATTTTTTTATTTTATATTATATTATAGTTATAAATTTTTGTATAGTATTTTTTTTTTTAATGTAACTGGTTAGATATAAACAATAATACTAAATTTTATCCTTCAAAAATTTTGTAATAAATTTTTAAGTTGATTTTTTTTTTTTTTGAATGACATGAATAAATGTAGGCCCCATGTTAAATGTTTTAGGTCTGAATGTTCAGAGCCGGCACAGCCGGATTCGAGCAATAGCATTCCCGGGAATCCATTTGAAATAGTGAATGTTTCCCCTTTTACCCCTGTAAACACAGATTCGGCAGAGTAGAGAATCAGTGATGCTCCAAAGAAACTACTAGCCCTGCTCGCAGCTTTCACAAATCACAGCAAGGGCGATGTCTCGTCTGGCTCGGTTGGCCAGAACCCTCCCAACAAAATACTTACTGACGTGGCCATTTTGTTGGGTTTATCTGCTGCTACTGCTGCAAATGGTGATGTCACCCTTCTGTCAATGGTTCCATTGAACATTGTGGAACGCTGCAAAAAGGCGAAGATGATGAAAAATACGAAGAAGATGGGTATCGGCAAAGGTTGAAAAAATAGAGAATCACCACTACTAAAAACCGGACTTTTTGCGACGGTCTCAAACGTCGCAAAAGGTCCATATATCGTCGCAAAAGACTTTTTGCGACGGAGCAGCGACGGAAAATGGGGGGTAGCGGAAAGGGGCATGACAAAAAGTATTTGCGACGGTTACAAACCGTCGCATTCTTGTAGCAACGGCTAATCAATAGTTTTTGCGACGGTTTCGCCTTACACAAAAAAAGGGGAAAAAATGACATTTTTAGTGACGATATTGATTGCCGTCGCAAAAAACCTTTTTTAGCCACAGTATTTGCAGTCGCAAAAAGTATTATTAGCAACGGTCTAAAACGTCGCCAAAAAAGTAGTATTAAGTTAATACCGTATTGGCAACAGTTTAAACCGTCGCAAAAGATTTATTTGCGACAGTTGCAACCGTCGCAAAAGATTGGAACTAATATGTATATGCGACAGGTTAACCCGTCACTAATAAAATATAAAGAAATGAGAATTACATTAGTGACGGTTTATTATTGTCGCAATAAAATTATTTTTTATGAAATCATATTTTATTAAATATTTCCTGTACAAATTATTAATATTTTTAAAAATACATTCACATCCACATCCATATCCACATCCACATCCAAATTCACATTCACATTCAAAAAATCATATACCAAGAATAATATATGTACCTTGTAACAATTGTCAATCAAATATTATTTACAAAAATATATAAAATAACCTAACAATACTAATAATTTTTGAAATTCAAGAACTCAAGTTTTTAGTATTGACAATAGAAATAAAAAAATAAAAACAGATATAATGTAACTTGTTTTGATATCAATAGTAAGCTCCCATATCGACATGCGAAGATATCACGTACTCAAAAGGTTTGCATCTGCAAAAAGAAACAAAAAAGAAAAAAAAAATCATCATTTACAACATAATTATTTTCAAGCTTATAGAAAATGTAAAACATTTGATTTTTTTTCAAAAAATAAATAAATAAATAAGATTGTAAACTCTAATATCGATATGCGAAGATATCATCACGTACTCAAAAGGGTTACACCTGCAAAAAAAACCAAAAAAAAAATCATTTACAATATAATTAATTTCAAGCTTATAGAAAATGTAAAACATTTTATATTTATTTCAATAAATAAATAAATAAGATTGTAACATATACATGAATCGAGCGCCACACAATGTATCTTTTCACAACTTCTCCAACTGTTCTTAGACATCAGGATGTTGTTTCCAAAACAGCATTTGGCTTGTTCGCTTTTAAAACAAAAACTTTGCAAAATTGAGGCCCAATTGGAACTCCATCAATTTCACTCAACGGATCGACACTAATAAGAAGTCCCTCCGCCAATTGGACTCTTGGTATTACAGAACTCTCCAAAGAAACTTTAATTACATCCTACAATGATGATAATACCATTAAAAATAGGCAATGATTGTACACATTGAGCTATAATCTATAACAATAATCGAATAAACACAAAAAGTTTGTAAAGAAGAAGTTTTCATCGAGTTCCGTCTTCTGCTACAAGTCATGTGTGCCAAGTATGTTGCGCGTGTCAAGTTTTGTTGACATCCAAACCCGTTTGAGCATTTTAGTGTGTCAACCGGTTTAGAGTTATTAAGTAATAAGTTTTCATATGTGACCTAAAGTATACATAGTATATGATACTTTCCAAAATTGACATCAAGTATCAAATACATGAAGGAATCCCTTCTAAACTTATCTGTACTTGATAGCTTACCAACATCAAATAACCCCCTAACTATCCAAACTTAATTATAATAATAACACATAAATGACATCATGTAATGGAGAGGGATCCCAATCCCCTACAAAATAATGTACACTTGTAACCATCTCATGTATTACAGTTCTTTCGATTCATATTCCAAGATATAGTCTAATTGAAAAACACTAAAACAAGAAGCAAGAATGAATCAATATAGCACAATAGGGCAGATCATCAAGATGTCATTTGACTCAACAAGTTACTCAAACTTCCCAAGCTAAAAATTGTCAAAAAAAAAAATAGGCCCGTCATAGTACATCAAAAAAGAGTCAGCCAGTTCAGCTCATAAATTTATGGTACACAGTTTCATTTTTTTCAGCTTCTTATTTCACACAATGATCATAAGTTAGGATTGATCTAAGCTTGAGCAGTATGTCTGGGTCATATAGTATAGCAAAAGGCATTCACATTTTTCGATCTTCTAAAATTGGTAAACCGAAAAAATGTCTCCTAGAGAAAAAAAAACCTGATGCAGCAGCTCCCACTGGCAATCACAAAGAGCTTTCCGTCACTGCAATGTCAAAAAGGTACAAATAGTTTGAGTTCTGGGGTGGCCTAATGCATTAGACCACAAGATTCTAAACCTCGGCCAGTCACCATGCCTCAGAATCTGAAAGCAGGCAGGATAATCATCAAAGTACAAACATCAACTGTTAGTGATAACTGTGTCAAAGTGGTACTATGAGCTATAAATAGTGATAAATTAAGTATTAAACTTAGTTGTGCATGAAGCAGGGGCATATAAACATTTCTAAGATTGGGAGTGCTTATGTGAGCGTGTATATATTTTATATATGAAATATATACTAATAAAAAAGTCAGTTTAGTTGTAATATGTACTAAATACGCATTTTACATATCTTCATACACTTATATATTTTTATACACTTTTCATATATTTCAATACACTTTTTACACATTTACCAACATTAAATATCGCTCAAGGGCAGTGGTTAGCATTTCCTACAAAAAAAAAATACCGACTAAAAGTTAAGGCCAAATGAGTCAGCCAATTAATCTTAAGCCACAATTCAAACTGCGTCAAGTTGGGCTTCCAACTAGCAAAAGAATTATCAGAAAGCTGTGAACCAGAGGATGAAACAGATTCAATTTTAAAGAAAACGGGTGGTCTCTTTGTTTTCTAAAGTTTGGGAGGTGGGGTTGGAGGACATTGGCTGGCAATATTAGAACTTTAGAAGATTTGATATCCAAAACTTAGCAATACCCTTACAGGAAGATTCATCATCCTTGTTCTCCGAAACATTGCTCTCACAGTAAGATTTAATATCCAAAATTTTACACTGCTCTTGCAGTACATTTTAATGTTTGTGTTTCTTTCAGTTTGGGGGGAATAGTTGGAGGATGTGGGCTAGCAATCGTAGGATATTCTAACATTTGAATTCAAAAACTTACAACTGTCCTTGTGGGAAGATAGATCATCCTTGTTCTCTAGAACATTTTGTTCCAAAAATAGTTGAACTGTTCTCCAATAGCGATCTCCACCTGACAGCCATGTGTCCATATGCATGCCATTAGGAAAATCCCCAAAGATGCATCGACTGTTATGTGCAGCAGCTTTAGCATATAGCATTTGCATGTGCGGTGGGAGAACCATTTCATCTTGCAATCCAGAGAGGAAAAGGATTGGCTGTTTGATCTGCAGACAAAAAGGAAAACAATGGTGTGATGCACAAATCACATGAGCAGACACAAAGGTAGAAAAGGTAAATGAAGGAGCAAAAGACCATTAAACTCGAACACGTCGCTTCTAGGGTGTGTTTGGATCTTAGATTTGAGGAAGGACTTGGGGAAGGAAAAGAAAAAAGGAAAATATATGGAAAAAAGTTGAAAGTACAACTAAATTTTTCTCTCTTTTTTAGTTGGGTAAGGAAAATGAAAAGAAAATGAACACGTATTTGTTTAAAAAAAAATCCTTTTGTACCTACAAAAATGAGAATGCGTAAGTAATTCCATTTCCCTTCACTTTCTTTCCCTTGATAAATCCAAATCCAACAAACTTAGAGACACCAGTGAGGTAAATTTTCAACATAGCAATAGGAATCTCAATATCAAAGCAAAATTGAAAGTGCAAGGGTTCATGCAAAATTTGGCTATTCAAGAACACTAAACTATTACTAATACTGAACAAAATAAGATAATAAAATAAAAGAATAAGACGTCATTAACTTTAACAGAAAATTACAAAAATTTCCAAATGGCAACACACATGCAATAACAAGACATATATTAAGCTTATAAGTCCCAGTTTTACTTTAGGTCTTGCCAACGAGTGCCCTAAGGGCATTGATTAACAAAGCTTAAAATAGTTATACATTTTTTGTAGGAATGTAGGTAGTGGTTATCATCAATTTGATAGAAAAGATAAAGAATGTACAATCAATTTAAACTCCTTAAAAAGTGCCCTTAGGGTACACATTAACAAAATCCTTTATTTTTATTCACTTTTAAACTTAACATTGATGTGAGTCCATGCCAATCATAGATCAGTATAATTAAAGTTTAGAGAACAAAAAAAAAAAGTTCTTCACAAGACAAGAATTTAGTAGTCATTCCTCATTCAGGTACACCATTAGGTGTCCATGCAACACAGTTTAAAAGTGTTACACAAGTAAAATAATCTAAAGCTCTACCAACTTGTTGCTTACCTGGCCAATTACATCAATCGTACTCCATGGAGAACGAACAAGAGAATTAAGAACCTTGGGACCATTTGAGCTACTACTTCCAATAAACCATTTTAGAAAGGGTAGAAGAACTCCAGCCATGTCCAAAATAGATGTGACAGTGTTCTGATGCTTGAATATGAGGGGGTTTAGGGTTTCATCTACTCCACAAAAATATCCTATGCACCTTAATGAACTTACATGTATATGTACAAAACAACAAAATAAGCAACCATACACTGAGATCTTACAAAATTAGAAGTATCTAAAAAGAAGAAGATCTCCACTCATCAGGCAGTTGTGGGGTAGCTGTCAAATAAGTACATTCATAACATTGAAACCGATGAACTTCCAGGGCATAGACTGCATCAAAACACAAATAAGCCAATTCAAAGGTAGAAACATGACTCAATTTATAAATTGTGTGCAAATAGAAGCTCCTCTCATCAGTATGACTGAAACACCTACCTCTACTCAAATGCTGGCATGTCACATCATTATGTATGGAACCACATCTAACCAATTCATTTCCAAGCATGTCCATAACAACTAAACTAAGAATTCTAACCTCATTAAGCATTGTGAGACTGATCGTGCTCAATAAAGTCTAAAGCTTCTTCCTTGGTGACAACATTGACATGGCTAACCCTGTTTTTGTGTGTCACCCCATATATCTTGTCAGAAACTTTCACAAGCTCTGGCCTGAACGTTGTGGTGATGAACTGTGTATTTGCCATGTCTGCCAAGCGACGAATCATATCTACAAACAAAAGGTTAAGGATCTCCTACTGGGAAAAAAAAAGTATGCAAAAAAATATTTATAGCCAAAAAGCAATAAATCAATAGGATATATATGAAGCAACAAATCAACTGAACAGATTTAGGGCAGTCCACAAGAACTATTGTATCAGTTGAACTTGAACCCATGAAAAATTATTTAAAAAGGTGGACCAAGACTTGAGCGGATATATATATATATATATAGAGAGAGAATGCAAGAAACAGTGAGAGAAATAGGATACTCCCAACAGCAGTTCTGTACTGAGGATCCAATGCTGCATCTATCTCATCAAAAAGATAAAATGGAGCAGGATCACATCGCTGTATAGCAAAGATCAGTGTCAATGCAACCACAGTTTTCTGACCCCCAGACAACTGCTTCATCAATTGTGTCTCCCCTTGCCCAGTAAAAGAAACCTGCATATCAAGCCCAACAAAGGAAACACTGAATCAAATTTGCTCAATGAACTAGAATAATAGGGCAACCTAATTTCAAAATTAAGAAAATTCATTTAGCCTGCTTTGCAATCAGAATCCAACAAAAAGAGACCATGGAGTTGGCTGTTGCCACAACCCATTTAAGGAATTTTGCATGCTTTATAACACCAGCCACATATGATTTTGCTTACTAGAAGGAACACAAATCTTTCTAAATGAGACTACATGCCTTGACTTTCACACCAATATATTTCTCCACCATTCCCTCCATGTCAGGTGCACGAGGGGCATCATCATCCTCATCATCATCACCATGATCACCATCCTGTAAAATGAAACCAAAACCCATTTAGGAAATAGGTTTTAAGCCAGCAACTAAGATGAAAGAAAGCTGTTTAGGAGTTTAGAAGTTGAGCAGCAACCTAGTATTTAAATGACAGACAAGCAGATTGGCCAATACAGTGAACAAGAAAGATAGACTTTACTAGAAAGAAATCATTGTATTTTGAAAAGTAAATACAAATAACAAACCTTCTTCTTCATCATAACCAAAAATCCATGGCCACGTTGCACAAGCTCAGAAAATACTTCTCGAAAATGCTTAGCCACGCCTTTGAACGTACGTTCTATGGACTCATCCTTCCGTAGATCCAAAACAGATATAAGTTCTCTAATTTTCTGCCAAAATCAATACCCAATCAAGCTGAACATATCAGAACTGGCTTAAGCTTGTACCACTAACTATAACTTCAAAATAAGATATCTGAATGATTAGAATTCAATTCAAGTACCTCATCGCCTGCATCCAATTCAGCTTTCCTTTTCTGGAGCTGTTCTCGCTGTTCCGTGAAGTTCACATATTGATCAAGTGCTTTCTTGTTTACATGGCTGAACTGCTGTAGCTGCTCATTGCACCGGTGAAGCATTTTATGCAATTCTTTTATGCTCCTCCTTTTGTACATGTAGTTCACAGAGAGAGAAAACAAATATATTCATAAAAGTGTAAGTGATAGCATGCAAATATGGGTCAATCACCTCTATGTAAACTACTAAAGGGCCAACAACAGAAACACCATATTCAGATATTGTCAAACAAACCAACTTCTATATGGACTTCTGCAAAGAATCATATAAGGTTTTTTCTATCCTGACTCAATTTAATTTAGATATATTCAAAGCTGTTAGAAGTGTAAAGAAACAATGGAGGCCCTGGAAACAAATTACTATTCATAAAATTAGTGCAAGTGAACCGCATGCTCACGGTTTAGCACAGCTCCTTGATCATTGGCATTAGATAATAGTTTTTAGATTTTTACTAATCAATTACAGGCTACCATCTATCTGGTATATCAAGCAACAAAAGTAGATAGAAAATTTTTAGTTCATCATAGAATGATGAATTCAGAAGCCCATATAGGCTCAAAGGCACATCCTTCCTCTTGCAATTTCTTATGCTCAAACAACACTACACCATGAATATTTTCCTTTATTCCATTTCTTTAAACACAAAAACGAAGAATATTGTTAAGTGAGGTCGGCCAGCAAGGGAAAATGGTAAAATATGGTTGGAGATCACAGGAGGTAGAGGAGAGAGGCAAGGCAATTGTAAACAGATGGTGGAGCCATGAGGGAGAACTTCAGCTAGACTGACGGTTGAGGCTTTCTTTTGTCATTTGTGCATGGGGTTGATCACCTTTTTATAGGAGAGAAGAACCATGCAGGGGCAGCTCATCCTAGATAGGTGGCTTGTCCTCCTTGGTTCGACAGTATTTCCTTTGCTTTTTCACCTACCCACTTGATTTCTTGAATCAAGTACAGATTATGACATTTCAAAGATTTAATTGCCAAAATAGGCCACACAACAAACGAAAGGTCCTTGGATGCACAAAAACACACACACAACATACAGAGTGTTTCCAAGGCAACCTTTCTCCCTTTACAGGGTAAGGTATACTGTTCACAGCACTCTAACTGCTTTGGTGTGTTGTACATTGCCCTGGAAGCAGGGTTTACTGCTTCAGCAACAGCTGTGGCCAATATCATACAAGTGCAAAAATAGCTTTAAAAAAAATATAAAAAAAAATTAGACAAGGCCCAAACTTAATATATGATTTATCATATGTCCAAATTTTATATTTCCTTATCAGCCAACATAAACATATGAAAACCATGGTCTGTATCCACTTCATTAATCATAATAAAAGAAATATATTTCAGAAAAGAGAAATACGTTTCAAAGGCATCAGATGATAATGGGCCCAATTCCCTAATTTTCTTTGAGTACTCTTCTTGTTTAGCAAGAAGAATATTTCTTTTACTTAACAATTGCTCCAGCTCTTTAGCTTCATCCTGAAGTGTCCTCTGGTAGTTTTCTTCCAAAGTCTCCATTCGTGACAAATTATCTTAGCAGCAACAACAAAAACTAAGAATCAGAAGCTTAAACATATAAGAGAGAACACCTTTAACTTATTCTTTTCATCTTTCATCTTCTTGAGTTCCCTTGTGTGCTCCTCAATACTTTTGGAAACTCCTGCACTAAAAAAGTTTAGTCAAAAGACAATATGAAGAACATTGATATTGGAAATTGCATGGAAGCAGTCCAATCCAAAGTTCTCACTTTTAAGCTGCTGT
Source organism: Camellia granthamiana (assembly GCA_036172215.1). Taxonomy (NCBI): domain Eukaryota; kingdom Viridiplantae; phylum Streptophyta; class Magnoliopsida; order Ericales; family Theaceae; genus Camellia; species Camellia granthamiana. Next base: position 34,483,847 of record CM069912.1, read on the forward strand.
GTCACATCTTCAACAAGTAGTCTGGCATCTCTTAGTTCCTGCCTTTTTACTTCAACTTCAGGGAGTAACATGTCACTCTCTCCAGACAATTTTACAGCATCAAGTTCTTGTTTTCGCCTCACAAGGTTTGTTGATAGATTAGTCTCAAGCTCTGCTTTTCTTGTTTCAGTTTACCAACGAATTGCATATATAAATGAGAATGAGAATGAAAAAGAAAAAGAAAAAACAGCATGCATTTGGGCTTTACATAATAAACTCAACTAGGTCTAATTAGCAAACCTCTATGCAATTTGTCCTGCATGCAATTAGCGTCTCTTTCAGCTCAGTTATTAAAGCCAAACTAAACCAGCAAATAGACCATTGAAAATGCAATTGAGTGGTCTATCAGCAGAACACCACAGAACTTCACTGAGATGAATCAGCAGGTCTATCAGCAGAACACTCTGAGAGCCACCTAAACAGCAGAGGAATTTTTCTACAGATCAATATGTAACATTGGTTACTATATCTGAATTCAACTTTAAAGTGCCTATATAGTAAGTGGAGCACAAAGCAAACTTTCATCAACCCAACCAACACTAGAACTTAGAAACTACACTGCAGAACTAAGATCAAACACATTCTAACTGCAGAAAACAGAGGCAAAGCTTCAAAACACACAGCAGAAAACATACTGCACAAATGTGATAGAACCTTTGATATAAGAAAATACGTAAATATAAAGCTAAATGTTACTGGTGCCTGGCCATAACACACCATTTAGTATTCATACAGATCAATAGAGTAATTCTCACGTGACAAAAAAAAATAGAGTACAGCTTCTTGATCAATTAAGAACTAGGAGAAACTGAAACAACATGCGTTCATCACATTCCTTTTGGCATGATCAATGTAGATATTAATGCAATAGAGAAGTAACGAATAATAAGATATTTGAATAAACTCATGACAGGATAGAAGCATGGAGTTGCCAATCTAGAGTTTTAGAAAAAGGCATTATCATTTAACAACAAAAAAAACCTTATTAGTATCCATGTTCAACATCTGGAGGATCTGCTTAACCAAGTTCAACCTCTTAATCTGTAAGTTCTACACTTGTATCTCACCGAGTCTTGGAGTGCACCTTCACCCAGCCCCAAAGAAATAAAAAAATAAAAATACAAGGCAGGAAACAATAAATTTTATCCACACAAGCATCTGGTATGAACATGCCAAAAGCAGACTGCCCAAGAAAAAAAATGCCAAGATTTTACACTCTGAAATCAATATACCTATTACTTAATAACAAGATTTTACACCAACAAATTCTTGAATTGATGAGCAGGGAGAAACAAACGATAGAAGGGCAGAGGAGAGCAGAGGAAAGCAAAGGAAGGCTATCACTTTTTTTGATCAGCAAAGAAAAGGGAAACTATATTGATGATAAGAGCAAAACAAGCAATATTACATCAATAAATGAGGGAAGTGCAAATCACATCAAAACTATCACTCCATAATCCCAACTAGGTTGGCACTAAGGAGGAAGCATAATCATCTGCTAGCACTAACCCAACAAATTGGCGAGAAGCCAATCCAAAACAAAGGAATAAAACAAAAACCAGGAAAACAACCCATCCAACCATACAACAAGGCAACCTTCCAAACTACCAACTCCACCCCCAACAAACTCCTCCAGCAGCTTAGAACCACTACACCAGCAAAACACCCCAAGGTAGCATCAAACAACACCAAGAATTACAACATCAGCAGAAGGAGATATTCATCAGAACAGAAACCAAACTGATCTGTTACAGCAACATCTCAGCATTGCAGCAGCAAATCACAAAGTAACAGCAACAACATCACAGCAGCATCTCAGAACATGAATAGCAGAATCCCAATTCTAATACTGAGCTATATATTAGAACAACAACCATACTGATCTGTCACAAAGCTACAACATCAACATCACATTAGAACATCAACAACCCAAGCAGATTAGCAAACAGATTCCACACAGATCAGCACCAATTCAGAAAACCAATTCAACTCAGCAATACCCCAAGCAGATCAGCAAACCAGAACTAAACAGATTGCATCAAAAAGAGAATCCCAACATCAGAGGCAGAGCACTCAGAACAGAGCAAATCAGCAACAGATTCATAGCAAAACAACATCATGGCAACAAACGTAACCTCCAAACAAGCTTGAATAATCACCAACCACTTCCAAACCTTAGAGATTTTGACTCACCCATTTTATATTTGAGACAATCTCATGAATGGAGTAGAAACACCCCACATCATAAGACTTCAACCACATTGCCACTCTAACTTTTATTAACTCACACAATTCATCAGTAGCAAGATGAGAATTATTAAAGATACAATCATTTCTGTATTTCCACATAGACCAAACAACAGAAATAAAGACAACTCTCCAAACTTGCTTTTTCTTCTTCCTAAACTTCCACCCCAACCACCATTGCATCAACACCTCGAAAGTACCTGGTATCACCCATTTCACTCCCCACCAGTCCATGATATTTGACCAAACTTTCCACACAAAAGAACAGTGCAAAAGAAGGTGAGTACAGGATTCCACATCAACTTTGCACAACACACAAGTCAACAGATCAGGACCTATCAAAACTCCAATTCTACTAAGGAATGAAGAGGTTTTCAGCTTACCCCTCCATGCAAGCCAAGTAATGAATTTTGCCTTAGGAGGGGCAAAGTTATACCAAATCAATTCAGGTGAGCTATGAACAGAACCAGAGCTTTGTTTGCACCAGTTATACACCCCACCAACCTGAAATACCCCTGACTGTTGTGCCTTCCATCTGATTAAATCCTTTTTATTCAAATCTAAACAAGGCCCGTCTCCCAACATACTTTGCAGCCTGATCACCTCATCTTCTTCCCATCCTAACAGGGGCCTTCTAAAATGAGAACACCATGTGTTGGTGCTGTCTCTACAAGAAAGATGCAAGTTCAAGGTAATCTCTTTATCTAAAGTTAGGTGATAAAGCATCCTTTGTCTGCTTCTTTGTGCAACTAGACGCCAATTCATGCTTGTTAGCACAAGACTCCAATTTAGTATCACTTAAAGCATCCTTTGCCTGCTTTTTTGTGCAAGGCTCAACTTCAGTATCGTCCCCTAACCATTCATGACCGCACTTCGATTCAATTCTCGATGAATTCTCGTTTTTCCATTCCTCCATTGTCTAACACTGCCACCAAGACTTCCCCTTCACCTTCCCTTTCCCCCATCCAAACACACCACCTTTATTTTTTTTCAAATCTATAAGATATTAACAGTTCTAGACTTCAGACTCCTCCACAACAGTATTCAAATTAAATCAAACTAAGAAACAAAACCCTAATCCAAATATGATTGAAATTGCACACACACACACATCCGCATACTGATTGAATTAGGATTTGAACTAGCCTGAAAGTGAATTTGAACAAATCTACAATTAAGTGGCACCCTCTATATCATTCAAGCAACAAAGCCCTAGCCCAGCCACAAACCAACGTATCACACAATGAAACAACCTATTCAAACCAATCAACTACCACCCAAACCTTTTCAAACTCGAATTGGTGGAGAAAAGAATTGAAATTTGATTCAACATACCTATTACGTACCCCTAATTCCAAATTGACGGTGAAAAATCTGAATAAACAAGAACAGTTCTTCGAGATCCAAAGGTATGAGCACGAACCACCTTTCGAAAAAGAAAACTTCAATACGTACAGATATGGAATTCACAAAGAAGACTGGGACATGTATATGTATATGTACTGTTGGAGTGAGATCGAATTGAAGGGAATGAAAGTTAGGGTTTTCTTTGCATTTCTAATTGGTCTGTAAGAATAGCGAATGAAGAGAGCGCCAACAAAGCAAACTGAAATTTTGGGTTCGCGGTTGACATTTTAGAGAGAGGGAGAGAGGGAGAGAGAGAGAGGAATAGAAAATTGGCGATAGTGAGAGTGAAAGCAAGAGAGAGATATTGTGAGGGTCTGTGTGAGTGAGAAGAAAGAAAATGAGACGAGAGAAGGGTAACCTGGAACTCTTCCATGCTGGTACTGTTGGGGCTGCAAGATAGACGACTGGGAGCGAGAGAGAGAAAGTGACGACTAGGTTTTTTCTTTGATCTAATGGAAGAGAATACTGAAAGGGTAGAAGAGAAGGAAAGAGGTAGGGCACGGGAAGGAAAAAAAAAAAACCTTTTGCGACAGTGGAATAGAGGCATCGCAAAAACAATAAAACAATCGCAAAAAAAAAAAATGACGAGTAACAAATCGTCACAAAAGGTACTATTTTTTGCCACAGTCTTGGATTTTCCATCGCAAAAAAATTACTTTTGCGATGACTTAATTTGCTGTCGCAAAAACATGGTATTTGCGACGATTTTCAAACCGTCGCAAAAGGTTCCGTGGCTAAAGCTCCCTTTTCTAGTAGTGCACACTTGACTCGGATGGTGAGTCTATTCCACACTCTTCACACTGCACACCTCCTCCGACCAAGTCTGAAGGTTCCACCGGTTATTCATCACATTCTGTCGTTTCTGCCGCATCTATGGCCAATAAAGCTAGGATAACTAGATCTTTGGGTACCTACTCTATGTCTCTGTTTGTGTTTGTGTTTGTGTTTCTTCAACAATACCATTATTTAGGATAAATTACAAAGACCATTCCTCATGTTTGAAAAATAAATAAATAAAATATACTTATTACAAGTTTATCATAATTAGAAGATTTACTATGTCAAATTTATCATTTTTATTTTAATAATTTTAAATTTATCTAATATACATTATCATTATTAATTATTTTCTGTTTCATTTTACATTGAGAGTGAAAAATTTTAATTCTCGGTCAGATTCAATGATTTGATTCACGATCCCATGTAGGATTCCATTTTTAACAACCTAGAGATTAAACAGAGCAAAACCCTAGACACCCTTTGTGAGCCCAAAAATAATTTAAGGAAAAAAATTTGAGAAGTCCCATTTAATTAATTTCTTCTTGTTTTTTCTCACTAACAAACAACCTTCTTGAATACTGTTTATATATGCTTAGTTTCTTTTCTTGAAACACATATAGACAGGGCATAAACTTTTCATCCTTATATGCAGATGAAAAGTTTCGTCGCCAACTTCCCATGGGCAATCCAAATAATTGTGAAGATAGCCTTGCTATCCTCCGTCAATCTACTGAGCATCCTGCTGTCAAAGTATCATTTGATTCGGTCAGGGAGACTCTGCAACCGATTCTTTTGTAGAAGGTGACAAGAATTAGAAAAGATGAACTGACAGTTTAGTTTGGACTCGAAACAATTGCTTCAATTGATCTGTTGAACCTTGTCAATGTCTTAATTCATGGTCTGGAAGAAATAGGCGAAAGGGCTCGCTTAGGAGCAACGTTGTTGAAGGATTGTTCCAAAATAATTGTCTTCCATATACAAAACAAATGCTCTTCGTACACATCCACAATAGCCCACGCAAAAGCAATCTGTAAAAAAAGAAAAAAAAAATTAACCATTAGCACTTATTCAATAATATTGACATTTCAAAATAACCCTACATAGCTAGGTGAATAGAAGCATAATCAGGGGAGAAACAGAATTCCTCCACCCCTTTATGGTTAGATGTACTCATTACACAATAGTTTTATTATTATGATTATTATTTAAACTATTTTATTATTATTTATGTTGATTTAAAATGTGTTATTTTGTGTTATTTTAGTGTTGTTTCCTCCTTCCTGCTTCCGAGTCTTTTGGTGTCAGAGCCACGTTATGTTGCGATCTGTTGCTTACTGTCTTGTTAATTCTGATTAATCTTTCTCTATTCTGCTTAGTATCTGTCTTCAATCATCTTAATCTGTCAAAATATTATCTGTGTCTTTCCACTGTGTAACTAGCCACCCAACCTTCGTCCCAGTCCTTGGTAAGTCCTTTGGTTAGGCAGTGTTGGATTTTAGGGGTCTTTTGAAATGGGTATGTGTGAAAACATAGTATGTGAAAATATGATAAATTTGGACAATGTATTAAGATTCCTGTAAGTCATTTACCCAGTCAGAACTATGAGTCAATTATTTAGAAGTAACTCCTCAGTCAGTTCTAGGTCAACAACTTTGCCCTCCATACCTAATCACGGGTTAGCAATTAATGAAGAAGATGTTGAAATACAAAATGATAAAATTGATTTAAGTTGGAATATCCCAAAATTGTCAGTTAAAGAAATTTATAAAACTACTTTTTTACAATCTACTTTTAATGTTAATCTACATGTTAAAACATTAGAACAAGTTTATGTTTTAGCAAAACCTAGATAAACATGTCAATTATTTGATGCTAACACTATTAAACGTCATCTAAAACTGGTCACAATTTTATTCATTTAGGATTAGTTCAAGTAGGCATAAAACCATTAACTCCACAAGGCAAAAATATTTCTGTTTTGTTATGTTTACGAGATGCTCGTTTTATTGATTACAATGATAGTTTAATGGGTATGATGGAAACTGGTCTCCACAAAGGACCCGTTCATTTTAATTGCTTTCCTGATTTTACACTCAGTCTTAGGGATCCACATATATTAGATGCATTAACTTTGAATATTCAGTTAAATAGTTCATTTACTAATGTGAAAGACAAAGTTCATAATATTGCTTTAATTTATTGTATTCATTATAAATGTATTAAAACAAATTTAAATGTTCAAGCTTTACATAAAAGTCCAAAGGATAAAACTTTATTAATTCATAGTAGTAATGATACTAATATCAATATTTCTCAGATGATTGAATGGAAAGATATCACTCTCCCTGATCAATGGGTTACTGTCAATGAAAATTACAAACATAATCAAAAACAATCTACTAGTTAAGATATCCAAGATATTCAACAATTTACTGATGGATCTGTTCGCATTAAATTCAATTGTAGTCAATCTTCTAGACATAGTACTTCTAGTATACCTACTGATACTGAAACTAAAGATGAAATATTTAATACTCCTTTGTTTCGGAAAAATAGTCAAATTCATCTAGGTCAATCTTCCCATAGTAAAATGAAAGGAATTGATAATTCCACAACTTCCCAAATTAGTAAACATGTTTATTCTACTCGCACACATCTACATGAAGAAGATACTGAGTCTCAAGACTCTCCAACTCAAACTGATTTCGAAGTTATACCTCCAATAAATCCTCAGTTAATGACTATTAGTAAACTCTTTACTCCTGATCTTGATAAATTACATGTTGAATTTAAATCTAAAGATAATCGGACTAAACGTTATGCATATCGTACCAAATATGATTTGACTCAACAATCTAAAATTACTCGTCAATGGTACAAATTTATGATTGAACATAAAATTAAAATTCCTTTCTTTGAATATTTAGAAGACCATTATAAAGAAGTCCAAACAATTACCAAACATAAATGGAAAACTTCTCCTACTACTACTATTAGTTCTAGCCATCCTCCTTTATCTACCATAATTATTGATCATCACAGCTCCGAAGTCCTAGCCTCTCCATTTAAGTTACCTGGCACTGACCCTGAAATCAAAAAAGTTATCGAACAAAATAATTATACTAATCAATGTCTAAAAACAATTAGATAAAATAGAAACCAATTTAGATGATTATTCGGCTAATACTACATCTACTACTAAACAATCTTTAGACCAACCATTGCTTAATTTACCTAGTAACCGTTCTAAACGTCATAGTTTAGTCACCCGAGATAATTCTACTGTCAAAGCCATTGAACAATTATTTACTAAATTAACTACCTCTAATCAAGCTTCTCCATTTACTGAGAAAGGTCTTTCTGTATTAAACCAACATCCTACTCTTGAATCTGTTTCTACTCATTCAGACTCTGATACAACTGATAATGAAATTAATAATTTAGCTCAACAATTTCAATCCACTACTCTGAATAAACCTCATTATACTAAACCTAATCCTACAACGCTCACCAAAAATTGGTATTCACGACCTACTCCCCCTGATCTCCAATATGAAGAAAATAATCTTAGTAATCAATTTTTCGTATCTGCTAAAAAATTATACGAATGGAATATTGATGGTCTTAGTGAAGATCAAATACTTCAAAAATTAAATCATTTATCTATGGTTGCAAATAGTTATCTTAGTAACTACCCTGATTATACTCAACCTGAAATTGTTTCCTTAATTACTTCTGGCTTTACTGGTATGCTCAAATCTTGGTGGGAAAAATATCTTAATGAAGATCAACGCGAATCAATTTTACATGCTAGTCAAAAAGATGAAAATGATTTACCTATATTTGATGAAACTATTGGCTATTATAAACCCGATGGTATTAATACATTAATTTATACCATAGTCAGACATTTCATAGGTACCCCTACTAATATATATTCTCGCATACATGATCCACTTGGCAACCTTACTTGTCCAACATTAAGCGATTTTAGATGGTATAAAGATGTATTTACCTCTAGAGTTATGTTAAGAGAAGATTGTACTAAATCCTTTTGGAAAGAAAAATTTATTAATGGTTTACCTAGTCTCTTTGCACACAAAATTAGAGATGTCCTTAGTCAACCTACTGGCGTAATTGAATATGATAATTTAACTTATGGTGATATCATTAGTACTATTCAAAAAGAAGGATTAAGAATGTGTATCAGGCGCACCCATGCAAATGCAATGCAAAGAGACACATAAGTGTAAACAAAACAAGATATCATGAGTTCGAGTCAAGTTCTCTAAATCCCCAGCAGAGTCGCCAGAAACTGTAGACGTGTCCCAAGAACTCTCCGGGCCTCCGCGCTGCGAGGGCGCAAAATTTCGTTTTGTTCTCTAGCTACTATAGATCGAACTCAATGTCACGGTTCTGAATCTAATCTCGCAAAGTGCAATGCAAGACCGATAAATCACCAAAGAGTCCAAATCCGGCAAATCATTTTGAAAAACTGATTTTTATAAAGAAGTGTCAAACATGGACTGCTTTGCCAGATATAGAGTCACCACCTAAATATTTTATTTTGGAAAAAATTTAGGAAACTCTGACTCGTGCCTAAGGCCACGTGTTCGTCATCACCAAAGTTGCCTCGGCTCAGGAACTTGGGTACGAGAGGGGAAGGTCATGCAATGAACACCCCTGCTCGCCTGATCAAAAGATCGGCCTTTACTAACATGATACGTTATTTTTGAAAACACATGTGTTCTTATTCCGGTTAATTAGCTAATCTTACTACGTGATGTGCACAGCATACAAGTATAGACTAGATCGCCTAATTTGGAACAAAACATTGCATGTTCATTTGTGAAAATGATTTGAAGTTTGATACTCGCAAGTAGGCTAAAACGGGGATTTCAATGAATTGTTCCAATTCAAGCAAACCAACCTTCACCCACAGGCATTCAGGCAGTTAAACACTTAAGCAGTTAGCCTCATGGCAAGCATGCTATCATGGCAACACTAACACACATGCAGTATGCTAAAGCGTAAACACTCACAGTGTACTCCGAGCCAAAACAAAGAACTAGTTAGAAATCATGCATGATCCTAGTTCATGTTAAGATGGCTAATGCAACACATGCAAAAATGCAACTAAGATAGGCTCGGCTATCCTAAGATGTCATGTGAAATACAACTTGATACATGTATTCAAATTGGAATTGAAGTACAATGCAGTATGATGCGCCGAGCCCGGTGCATACAAAACAGATGTATGGATGTACGCATGCAAGCATAAGGTATGCTAATCGAAACATGCCCTAAAACTAACCATCGTAAGCGGTTAAGTAAAAAAGGAGAAAGAAATGAGGGTTGGAAGACATGCATCGCACACACGCACGCTTATTACAACAGTTGGCCCTCTCGAGGGAGAGTCCGAATAAGAAGCTAACTAGCTAATCTAAGCTAATTAAACTAGTTATTACACAACAAAACTAGCTAACTAATTAAGCTATTACAAAACAAATAAGCAGCTAAACGCATTAACTACTTAATTACAAAACCAAAACATAAACTAGCTAAGCAAATTAGCTAAGTAAAGCAGTAAAGTAGGAGCTTCAGAGGGAGAAGAGTGCATGCATGCCCGGTCGCCTCGTTCGGAAATCCGTCGCGATGCCCTAATTTGCCTCTGTTTGCAATTGTTCTCAAAACCTTGCACCAAGCTCCAAAAAGCTTCAACTCCACCATGGGAACCTGTGGGAGGGTGGCCAACCACCTAGGGGTGTCACCAGCCACTGCCGACCACCTATCTTTGCTGAAAGCCAGAAAAAGTGGTCAGCCAGCTAGTTTTTTTGGCTGGCCGACTAGTTGTTGCTGCATTCCTCCAGTTTGCTGCAACAGAGAGCAAGAAAGGGCATGGCAATGTATTTACAAGATATGCATGCACAACCACCCTCCCTATCATTTCATAAGCTCAAGGGAGTATGGTTCTCGACCCTCGGGCCACCAATCACGCATCTTGATGCATGATGGCCGAGAAGCCAAATTGCATAATTCAATGTAAAATGAATGCACACATAAATACATAAAGCCTAAAACTCTATCATGTATGATGAAGAGCGTCGGCGACCGAGAATTGAGTCACGTTTCATCACTTCAAGTATGAAACGCCCTTGTTCCTCGTGTTTGGACTAACACTTAATCCAAACAACAATGCAAAACAAGCATGTTAAACTCAATGCAAGGTATGCAACTCAATGTAATGCAACATTAGCATGTAAACAAGCAATGCAACTCAAGCATGCGAACAATCATGCAAGGGACAAGCATGTAACAACATGCAATGTAACATGATCAAACTACCAATGCTAAGGGGCATGCATACTCAATGCAAAGCAACCTAAGCATGCGAAACAATATGGCATACACAATGCTAAGAACAACATGGCATACTTAATGCAATGCAACATGGCATACACAATACAAAATGGACTTAAACCGAATATGGATACACCTCAGCCATGCCAAAAATAGTGGCCATAATGCTAAAATAAAGGCATGAAATGCAAAACAAAGCATGCACATGCAATGGCCTATTGGCTAGGCATAAGAGCACAACTCTCAAGAGTGCTCAAGGAGTGACAAAAGTGGAAGTGTAACAACACTAAGTGCACTGAAATTAGACAAGAGATGATGCCAAATCATTTAATCAACACAAGCAAAGCATGCAAGGGTCCGTAAAGCATTAAAGCTAGTAAAGAGGACTACAAAGCGGGCATGCAATACATGGCATAAATGCATGAACCAAGCATGGACAGAGCTTAAATAGGTCTAAACAAAGACCATAACATGCTGAGATGGAAGCTCAAGGACCTAGGCAAGATTGCATACATGCTAGGCCACAAACAAGGCAACAATGCTCAACACTTGAACCACAATTAAAGAATGATATGCATGAGAATATGGAAATCCTACATGCTCTGAAATCAAGTATCAAATGATGCCAAATCATTCACACAACACAAATCAAGCATGCTATGGTACCCAAAGCTTGAAGCTAGCATATGCACTCGTACTATAACTATGCAAAACATGGAGCATATGGCAAAGGCAACCCAAAACAGTCCTAGAACATGTCAAAATGATACTAAAACATGTATGGAAGGAAGCCAAAACAAGCTAGCATGAAGGGCATAAAACATGGAATAGGCAAGGCCAAAAGGGAGGATTACACTACACCTAATAAGACCAAGCATGAGATGGCTTCGCCAACAAAAATTAGAGTTATATCATGGAAAAATATCCCCAAAAACATACTGAAATGATAGCTCGCAAGCTTAAGCATGAAGGCATACGCAATGACCCATATTAAAGGCATAAAGGACTAACCCTCCAACGCATTGAATAAGTGAAAGATGTGAGTGTATGACCACACTACATGGACTGAAATTACATAACAAATGATGCCAAATCATTCAAATAGGTCAAGCAATGCATGCTAGTGGACTCACTACACAAAGCTAACAAGCTAGAATGCACTATAGCTATACAAAGCATGGCATGCATGACCAAGACAACACAAATCAGAGCTAGAGCATGCTAAAACATGGACAAAATCTTCTTAGAGTTAAGCCAAAAGCATGCTAGAATGACATGTTAAAGCATGGCACACATTAGGCTAATTCATAGGATTGCACTACAAGTGCAAGGAGCATGCAAGGGCCAACCAAACCAAACCAAACCAAAAAAACACCAAGAACATGCTAAAATGGACTCAAAACAAGCTAGAATGATATGCTACTTCATAAAGCATACAAAGCTAGTTTGCAAGATTTACACTACAAGTGTACAAGGCATGCATGAGGTGACAAAACCAAACCAAAACAGTTGTATGACATGCTAAAATAACCCCAAATACATGCTAAGATATGGCCAACAAAATCTTAATAATCATGCTAAAAAATGAGGCATATGAAGCAAGTATACAAAGCATAAGGAGAGGGGATGACCCTTTCCTATTTGGGACCTCAAAACCACTTTTTCACTACTGAAAATCCTCTGGATTTTAGTGGTAGAAAGGTCATGCAAAGGCTAGAACAAGAGCCAAAAGGGATGGCTCAAAACAAGGCCTAACAAGGCCTAAGAGAGGGTAGACCACCCCCAACAAAAAAGTGACCTTAAACAAACATTTTAAGGACTGAAAAATAGAACTTTTTGTAGTTAAGAGTTAAGCTTAAAAAAATATGAAAGTAGGGCTAAAAACTTAAGCAAAAATGGGGGTTTAAAAGATTAAAAGCTCACCCTTGAAGACCACCTTCAAAGCTACAACTCCAGCAGCTTCTTTGAGCTCAAACCAGTCCAAGAACTCTAAAAACAACTTCAGGGGACCTCAGCTCCAAGACTATGGTGTTTGAGTGTGTTTTTGTGTACAAAAGTGAGACAAAATGACACTTTAAGGCACAAAACAAGAACAAACAAGGAAATATAGATACAAAGGTGTATGTATATCTCAACCAAGATTTTTTCTGAACCTAGAGGAAGGAGGAGGAGGTTCTCTCTTATAGAGAACAAAAGGTGAAGCTTCTTGAGGAAGCTAAGGGTTTAAAGACATCCCTCCATACACGTGTATGGAGGATGGTTCTAGTGCCTTCCAGCTGGCACAGCTGGCAAGAAAATATCTCCAGGAAGCAGGTGAAAAGTAGCCGACCAGTTGAAGTGGTCGGCCAGCTACTTATATTGGTCGGCCGACCACCACAAGTGGTCTCCCATAACAAAAACTGATCGGCCAGGGGTAGGAGAAGTCTACACACTGAAAACAAGCAAGTAGTGTGGTGGCCGACCAGAAAAGGTGGCCCAAAGACCAAGAAAACCAGTTGTCTGACCAGAAAACTGGCTAGCGGGAAGAAAAGTGGTCTCCAAGGGAAAAAACTAGTCTCCCACCCTTGTACCACCTTCTAAACAAGGAAAACAAGGTTTGTACCAAAAACAAACCAAAAAGGATGCAAGACAAAAGCTCGGGAGGCAAAGCGCGCAGCCGGAAGCCTCGAAAACTAGTCTACTGGCACTAAAAGCGGTCTATGACCAAAAAAGTGGTCTCCCGGACCACAGTGTCCCTCTAGACAAAGGCAACAAGGCATGGTTCAAAAACCAAGCCAAGCGGAGAACGTTAAGCGGTCCCGAGACAAGGCGTGCGGCCGAAGGCTCCGAAAACCAGAAACTAGTCTCCAAGTGGGAAAAGTGGTCTACGACCGCAAAAATGGTCTACGACCACAAAGAGATGGTCTACAAGACCTATCCCTCCCTCCAGGGAAGAGAAAACAAGATTCGGTCCATAAACCGAGCCAAAGCACAAAGAGTTCAGAGGCCCGGAGACAAGGCTTTCAGCCGAAGACTCTGGAAACTCGAAACGAGCTCGAACATGCATAATCACCGAGCGCTCAATCGATGACATCTGAGTCTTAAGGTCGGTCAAAAATGGGGTGTCTATAGTGCCAAGGATACAGATCATCACCTAGTGACTATGATTGCCAGCTCTGGCAAGCGTGTTGACGACGTGATGGTCGTTGTCCGAGGTAACTAGGAATTTGGCGAGGGAGAAGATTGCCTAGATCTCGTGCCGAGGCACAAAGGCGAACCAGGTGGCCGTATAGCTCACACTAGTCTGTCTTATTACCCCATATGTATTCAGCTTTCCTTCCATGTACTTACTGTTATGTCTGTGCAGGCAACGATTTGAAGAGAGTGTTGGTTTGAGCCGACAACACCGTTCTGGCAGACATTAAAGCTGCTCTATAGTTCGTTGGCCATCAAAATCTTCAGAAGCAGGGGAGGGCAACTCATATTCTCTTGAGATACGCGCCGACTTACGCAACTTTTTCAGCAGTGGACCACATTCCGATTCCAAGAGGCAAAGATCATTTACAGCCCTTATCTTTCCTAGCTTCAAAAGTCTAAAGGAAGTCGGCTTAGAAAAATCGGATTCAGAACAAGTGAAAGAAAGGGCCGCCGATCAGAACTCCGAGGATTCGAACCAGTTGGAGGCCAAGGTAGACGAGGCTCTCAATTCGGCCTTTGAGGAAGTCGAACTATATTTATCTGACCCTCTGTCTACGTCAGGCCAATGTGATGCCTCATTCAAAGATATTTTTACAAACATAAGGGACTTACCCAGCTCTTACCCTGATAGCATGGCCGGCGAGTCACTCAGCCAACTGGCCAAATGGAGAAACGCTGAGAGGATGGCTACCCGAAAAAGGCCGAAGCCGAGCGGAAGCAGCCTCCTCCCCCTCTACCTAAGGTTAGGGCGGAAACTCCTCCACTTGTTCCTGTTGAAGAGGTTGTCCGGATTGAAGTGGTTGAGGTGGACCTTGTCACTGATCAACGAGAGGATCCATTGACGTAGCAGAGGGGTGAAATGCGTCCAGCCGATCGCAAAGCCATCTATTCGGAAGATCCAACGGACAAACGGCCTTGGTTGGAAGAATCGGATTCGGTTGTACCATTTGTGGTTCAACCAAGGATAAGAAACATGCCGGTTGGCTCCGATGCCTCGGCTATAAGAGATCCAGCTGTGGCCTTGAGCCTAGCTTTCTCCATGTCTCTGCCGGTTGACAGAGTAACTTTTAGGGCAGAGGCCGATGTTCTGGCCATCACGTTGGCCGCTCAATCAGTGATATTGGTACGTGATCTTCCGTAGTTTTGCAAGGATAACCAAGTGTTTATATTAGCCTACTAATCCTTTGTTTTATAGGCGGCGGGGAGGATAGTCGAGATTGGACGTCGCCAGTACGACGCCGTCAAGCAGATCGGCTTTCTTTCGGCCAAGTTGGAGAGCGAGAAAGGGAAGGTAGCTGAGGCCTCTTTCCGAGCCGAGTCTGAGGCCGCGAAAGTGGCGGGTGAGAGAGCTAGGGTCGATGACATAACAGATAAGGCCAGGACTGCTGATGAACTGAGGGTGGCCGCCGAGGAGAGGGCCAAATCGAATGAAGAGGCTCTTAGATTGGCCAAAGAAATGATTGCCAAGCTGGAGGCCGACCTGGAAGAGTCCAATTGGGCAAAGGCGAGAGACGAGTCTACTCTTTCCGAGTCGTTCAAGGCTGGCAAGGAAGCAGCCCTGGCGGACTATGTTGAAGAAGTGCCGAAATTTGAGAATATGGGGTTCAAACACGGCTGGCTCAAAGCCTTGTCTACTGCTAATGTGGTGTTGGAGCAGCCGATTCCATACAAGCAGGTAGACGTTAAGCCGCTGGAGTCTGACCCCGAAGACTAAATTGAATATTTTCCCCTTTTTTTTTGGTATAAAGCGTACGTAGGTTTTACTAAGTGTGTTAGGTTTTTGATTATTCGTTGTTGTGAGACGCTGATGTAGGGTAGTTTTCATTTGTAAAATGAATTCTATTTGTATTCAATTTACGAATGAAAATTATTTTTGTTATTTGTGCATAGTTTATAAATGGAAGTTATCTTTGCCTTTTGTGCTCAATGAATGTGTTTGTCAGCAGCTAAGATGGAAAATTATGAAATGAATGGAGCAGACTACCGAATTAATCATAACTGTAAAGTGTTGCAACTTAGCCGAATATATTAGTGAATGAACCTATTTTTGCCTTAGCAAGTTAAGTCGAATGAGTTAACGAATCTGTCTCTACCCCAGCAAGTTAATGAACAAAACAACGGCGGCTCAGAAGATTGATGGGGCACAGTGGGAATTTGGCTGAGCTCTAATAGTTATGCCGAATAGAGTAATGAATCTGCCCTTGCCCCAGCAAGTTAATGAACAAGACAACGGCGATTCAGAAGATTGCTAGGGCACAGTGGGAATTCGGCTGAGCTCTGATAGTTATGCTGAATTGAGTAATGAATCTGCCCTTGCCCCAGCAAGTTAATGAACAAGACAACGATGGTTCAGAAGATTGCTGGGGCATAGTGGGAATTCGGCTGAGCTCTGATAGTTATGCCGAATTGAGTAATGAATCTGCCCCTGCCACAGCAAGTTAATGAACAAGACAACGGTGGTTCAGAAGATTGCTGGGGCACAGTTGGAATTCGGTTGAGCTCTGATAGTTATGTCGAATTGAGTAATGAATCTGCCCCTACCCCAGCAAGTTAATGAACAAGACAACAGCGATTTAGAAGATTGTTGGGGCATAGTGGGAATTCGGCTGAGCTCTGATAGTTATGCCGAATATATTAATGAATCTGCCCTTACCCCAGTGAACGTTTGAACTGGAACGCCGGATATTTTTAATTCATGGTATGAGACTTTCGGAATTCAGCATTAATGAGATCGCCTC
Organism: Camellia granthamiana; assembly: GCA_036172215.1. Lineage (NCBI taxonomy): Eukaryota > Viridiplantae > Streptophyta > Magnoliopsida > Ericales > Theaceae > Camellia > Camellia granthamiana. The sequence goes on from CM069912.1 coordinate 34,500,595, forward strand.
GGGGGCGCTGCACCAGTAAGGAATAAATGGGATAAAAACTTCGTGCGCATAGGTCCCATTAGTATGCTAAGATTCAACGACTTGAGCTAGTCTGTTGAGGAGGGTTAAACCAGTTTGGATGTCAAAAAGGTTATTTTTCAACAGCAAAGGAGAGGGGAAGACATTGGCTGAGCTTGACGCAGAGATGAATCAAAGTGGCGAGCCCGTGCGCACGAGCAGTAGGACGTCGAGGGAGTGGGAGAGGCGCCAGTCCCCTCGTCTTCGAAGTAGGTCCCCTAGAAGGGAAAAGCAGCAACGGGGGAACTCCCCTCAGCCGCGCTCCAGAGAAGAATCCGGTGCGGTACCGCACCCATTGAGTTTTGCAGTCTTTGTGGGGGAACAAACCGATGACGGAGGCAGATTCGGTAGTTCACGACCCAAATGTGGCAGTCGAGTTCGCTCGACAGATTTTTTCGCCAGAAGTCCAGCGGTCGATGGTCGATCGACGGGATTTCGAAGTGTTTCGGGATGGGATCCATGGGGCGGTGAAGGGGCTGTACACCGCCTATGAAATCGGTATGCATCTATGTGCCGCACGGCGGGATATAGAGCAGAGAGACGAATGCATTCGTAGTTTAGAAGCTCGCACAGAGAAAGCTGAGCGCGAGCTAAAAGAGCTCAAGTCTATTGAGGCACAATCAGCCGAAAAATCTAACCCGATCATGGATGAAAGAGTGACCCAACGGCTAATCAGTCATGCGATTGCCAATCGCGATACGGCTGGCATGTTTGCAATTGAGACTACCAAGTCCAGGGCTTATAAAAAAGGCTTCCATGACGGCCGAAGAAGTCTGCTGATGTGAGAATCGTGGATTCAAGCATAGGTGGATCAAGGCACTTCAGGCCTTAGACGCTCTCCGGACAGCAAGCGTTGATTCGGCGTCGCCACTATACCGGAGTGGGCATTTTCCCTATGTCGCCTTCGACGTCGAAAAAAGTGATGATGAGGATGATGCCGATTTAAACTAGATATTGTAAATGTTTCGATATAGACTGGGAGCAAATATGTATTTATTGGTCAATTTAATAAAACACCATGTCTTAAATGTTTGAATGTTTCAATCTGTGGTTATACATTCCAAGCCAATCGGCTAATTTAATGAAACATTTCATTATAAGTACTTGGATGTTTCGACTTTTGCCAACTACGTGTTTGCTTTTTAACTGTAACACACGAAAAGCGTGCCAAATCAATGGCTTACTCGGCCAATCGTGACATCCAAATGTGATTGGCCAATCGTGACATCCACGAAGGGCGCTCCGAATCCGGAGGCTTACTCGGCCCAAACGTGACCTGCTCGAGTGGGGCTCCGAATTCGGAGTCTTTTACTTGGCCAATCGTGACATCCACGAAGGGCACTCCGAATCTGGAGGCTTACTCAGCCCAAACGTGACCTGCTTGAGTGGGGCTCCGAATTCAGAGTCTTTTACTTGGCCAATTGTGACATCCACGAAGGGCGCTCCGAATCCGTAGGCTTACTCGGCCCAAACGTGACCTGCACGAGTGGGGCTCCGAATTTGGAGTCTTTTACTTGGCCAATCGTGACACCCAGGAAGAGCGCTCCAAATCCAAAGGCTTACTCGGCCTGTGGGAGTGGGGCTCCGAATTTGGAGTCTTTTACTTGGCCAATCATGACATTCACGAAAGGCGCTCCGAATCCGAAGGCTTACTCGGCCCAAACGTGACCTGGACGAGTGGGGCTCCGAATTCGGAGTCTTTTACTTGGCCATTTGTGACATCCACGAAGGGCGCTCCGAATCCGAAGGCTTACTCGGCCCAAATGTGACCTGCACGAGTGGGGCTCCGAATTCGGAGTTTTTTACTTGGCCAATCGTGACATCCACGAAGGGCGCTCCGAATCCGGAGGCTTACTCAGCCCAAATGTGACTTGCACGAGTGGGGCTCCGATTTCGGAGTCTTTTACTTGGCCAATCGTGACATCCACGAAGGACGCTCCAAATCCGGAGGCTTACTCGGCCCAAACGTGACCTGCACGAGTGGGGCTCCGAATTCGGAGTCTTTTACTTGGCCAATCGTGACATCCACGAAGGGCGCTCCGAATCCGAAGGCTTACCCGGCCCAAACGTAACCTGCACGAGCGGGGTTCCGAATTCGGAGTCTTTTACTTGGCCAATCCTGACATCCACGAAGGGCACTCCGAATCCAGAGGCTTACTCGGCCCAAACATGACCTGCACGAGTGGGGCTCCGAATTCGAAGTCTTTTACTTGAATTGAATTACTTACTGAAGAAACAAGAAATTTTGCATTGTAAAATAAGAATTTGTACATGTACACTCAAAACAAGTTATCACGCCCCCACAAGTCGGGTTAATGATAGAATTTACGCAAATGCGTGGAATTCCAAGGTCGTGGCAGGCTTCTTCCATACATGTGTTTGAGTCGATATGCCCCTGTTCTTGCGATTGAATCGATCTAATAAGGGTCGTCCCAGTTGGGACCTAGCTTTCCATCAGCCAGCTTCCTGGCAGCAGGAAGGACTTTCTTTAGGACAAATTCCCCTAGTTCATAACGGCGCTGCTGAAAACGTTGATTATACGATTTAGCAAGCTGCTGCTGATATCGTGCTATGGATGCAAGGGTGCCATCTCTCTGTTCTTCAATCAGAGTCAAATCCAAGGCCAGCATCATGTCGTTTCGGCCCATGTCAAAAAAATTTGATTTCAAGGGAGGCCGATGTCCAGGGGGATGATTGCTTGGGTTCCGAAGCATAAAGTGAATGGTGTTTCCCTAGTGGATCGCCTCAGAGTAGTGCGATGAGCCCACAACACGCTTGGCAGTTCTTCAACCCATTTGCCTTTAGCTTTCTCTAGCCTCTTCTTGATGCCGTCCAAAATAACTTTGTTGGAGGCATTAGCTTAGCCATTACTCTATGGATAAGCCGGGGTGGAATAGTAGGGCCGAATGTCGTACTTGCTGCACAATTCTCGGTAAATACTGCAATCAAACTGTGTGTCGTTTTCTGAAATAAGTGCCCTTGGGATACCGAATCACGTTATGATATTTCTCCATACAAAATGCTTCATATCCGTATCACGAATGTGCGTCAGTGCCTCCGCCTCTACCCATTTCGTGAAATAATCCATCGCAACAATCAAAAACCGCTTGTTGCTTGGGGCGCGAGGTAATATTCCGACGATGTCAAGTCCCCATTGGGCAAACGACCAAGGACTGGTTATAGAGCTTAACTCTTCAGCAGGCAAATGGGTTAAAGGAGAGAATTTCTAGCATTGCACACATTTCTTCACATAACATTCGGTGTCAGCTCTCATTGTCGGCCAATAATATCCTTGTGTCACGACTCTATGAGCTAAAGAGCGCTGGCCAGAATGGGCACCCCAGCTACCTTCATGTATTTCGGACAGAAGTTCCTCGACTTTGTCCTGATGAACGCACTCTAAGTATGGACCAGAAAGGGATTTTTTATAAAGCTTTCCTTGTGGATCCAAGTAGTATTGCAGGGCTTTGTTTCGTAGCTTGTGCGCTTCTTTCTTATCCGACGGGAGCTGTTCGGAAGATAGGAACGCAACAATGGAGTCCATCCAACTCGGACCTGACTCTACGACACTGATCTGGACTTCCTCTGAAGGGCCTATGCTCGGCTTAGGGATGAAACCCACTCCAATTGTTCGTTTGATCTCTGAGTTAATGGCGGAGGCAAGGCAAGCCAGGGCGTCTGCATGTGTGTTTTGATCACAGGTTATCTGGTTCAATTCATGATGACCAAATTGTTCCAGCAAGGAATTTGCTGTTTTCATGTAAGCTGTCATACGGTTGTTTTTGGCCGTGTACTCCCCTTTCAGCTGATTGATCACCAGTTTCGAATCGAAAAATATAAGCAAACGCCAAGCACCAAAGAGATGTGCATTCCGTAAGCCGGCTAGCAGGGCTTCGTATTCAGCCTCGTTGTTTGATGCTTCGAAGCCGAGTTTCACAGCCTGTTTGATTATTGCTCCATCGGGAGCCATGATAACTACTCTGGCCCCACTGCCCCGTTGGTTGGATGAGCCGTCACAATACAACTACCAAATATCCCTCACGTAAATTCTTCAATTCGGCTTAGGTTGAATTTGGTCGAACTTAAAGCCGGAAAGGCATCTAGTGAATTCGGCAATGAAGTCGGCGAGCACTTGCCCCTTGATTGAAGTCCTCGGCAGAAATTGAATGTTATACTGGCCGAGCTCGAGAGCCCACTTTGAGACGCGTCACGATGCTTCCGCACTACGAAGTACTGACCGGAGGGGATAGTCCCTTAGTACCCCGATGGTATGTCCCTAAAAGTAATTCATCAGGTTTCTTGTGGCCATGATGAGTGCAAAGATGAGTTTCTCCAATGGGAGGTAACATGTTTCGGCATCAACCATTGCCTTGCTCACATAATAGACTGGCCGCTGTTCCCTATGTTCTTCCTTTATTAGTACGGCGCTGACAGCCCGGTCAGAAACTGCCATGTATAAAATAAGCGGATCGCCTGCCAAAGGAGTTGTCAGGAGAGGAACTAATCGGAGGTATGTCTTCAGACCGTTCAAAGCGGCTCGGAGGTCCATTCAAAAGCCTTACCCTGCCGAAGGGTATAAAAGAATTGTCGGCAGTGATCTGTGGAGTGACTGATGAACTTGTTGAGTGCAACGGCCATCCCCATCAGTTTTTGAACTTCTTTGACCGACCGGGGGGAGCCAAGTTCTAGGATTGCTGTGATTTGCATTGGGTTGGCTTCAATTCCACGGTGGTTAACAATGAAGCCTAGGAATTTGCCGGATCCGATCCCAAATGCACATTTGGAGGCATTCAGCTTCATTTTGTACTTGCGAAGGATGCCGAATGTCTCTTCTAGATCGGCTAGGTGAGTTTGTTCTTCTTTGGACTTCACCACCATATCGTAAATGTACACTTCCATAGTACGGCCGAGTTGCTCCTTGAACATGGCAGTGACTAATCTTTGGTAAGTTGCCCCTGCATTCTTCAGCCCGAAAGGCATAACCTTATAGCAATAGGTTCCTCTCGGGGTGAGGAATGCAGTTTTGTCCTGATCCTCTGGGTGCATAGCAATTTGATGGTAGTCTCTGTAGGCATCCAGGAAGCTCATACGTCGATGATGTGTCGTGGCGTCGACGAATTGGTCTATTCTGGGGAGGGGAAAACAATCTTTTGGACAAGCTTTGTTCAAGTCCGTGAAGTCTACGCAAACACGCCAAGTCCCATTTTTGTTTTTCACAACCACAGTATTCGACAGCCAAGTGGGATAAGTTACTTCCTGGATTGCCCCGACATCAAGCAATCGGTCAATTTCTTCCACAATGGCTGCTATATGTTCCGCGGGCGGACCGCCGGCTTTTTTGAATAACTGGTTTACATTTGGGATCAACGTTTAGACGGTGCTGAGAGATGGACGGCTCCACCCCGGGCATCTCATACAGTGACCAGGCGAATACATCAATGTTGTCGAGTAGAAAGGAAATCAACTGCTGCCTATCGACTTTATTTAGGGTGGCGCCGACCATGAAGAACTTGTCAGGATTTTCGTCAATTTTAACTCGGTCCAGAGTCTCAGTCGCCTTTTCACTGGGGAGTCTCCCGACATCGTCCAGGCTCTCTCGATCTGGCACTTCGATAGAATTCACTTCTAGCTCTCTTGGAGTCTTTGCGGCGAGAAGATAACATGCTTGCGCCAATTTCTGGGAACCACGAATCTGTTCAACACCACGTTCAGTTGAAAAGCAAAGTAATTGGTGATAGGTGCTTGGTACAGCCTGCATAGTATGTAGCCAAGTTCACCCCATGATGAGATTATACGGCGAAGGAAGCTTCACAACCAAAAATTCCACATCAACCGATCGGGAGCCCGCTCGAACTGGAAGTGTGATTTTACCCAATGGATATTCCGGATTTGCATTGAAGCCGAATAACGGATAGGGAGCTAGAGACAGGTCTGACTCATTAAAGCTGAGTTTGGTGAAGGTCTTATAGTACATAACTTCCAAAGTACTCCCCTGGTCTATGAGAACGTGTTCAACGGTGAATCAGTTTACGCACAGTTCGATGACCAATGGATCAATGTAGGGGAGTGTTACGCCGATTTAATCTGAATCGTCGAAGGTAATACTCGGAGCTGCATGGGGCCGTTTTGCTGGGGTGAATTGCTTTTGGGGGTCAGGATGCGACTAAATTGTATGTACCGCGGATGACGCGGCAGGCTATATATCATATGGATTACGCCGAGTGGAGGTGAATCTTGCCGTAAAGCTACTATTTTGGTCGGGTTGCCTCTTTGGACGTACTGTTTAAGCCGGCCATCTTGTACCAGTTCCTCAATGTGATCTTTCAATGCATAACAGCTCTCGGTATCATGGCCGTGGTCTTTGTGATATTCGCATCGTCTATCCCGTCTCCTTGTATCAGGAGGTCCCACCATTTTGGATGGTCATTTAAAGAAAGGAAGGAGTTGGGCTTTAGACATAATCGTGCTGATCAGCTCTGATAACTCCGTATATTTCTTGTCTGCGCGCCTTGTGCACCGGTTATCCACTTGAAGTAGTTCATATAGCGATCCCGGTTTCCCTTTTCTTTATTTGTCGTATTCGGACGTAGGTTCCGTGCAGTGGTTGCTGTGCATATGTTGTTTACATCCTTTACTCTTTATAGTTGAGCCTTGGGTTGTGTTGGGCAGGTTTGTAACAGGTTGGTTGAGCTTAGAAACCAAATCTAGTTGCCCAGATTTTAGCATGTCCGCTCGAGCAGGGCTTTTGACGCTCGAGCGGGGCCTTGTTGTTTCTTGTCCACTCGAGCGAGGGTTTTGGAGCTCGAGCGGGGAAATCACCCTTGCAGTATTTCCTCTGCAGTGTTGGACGCTCAAGCGGGAGTTGGCCGCTCGAGCGAGAGTTTGTGTGTGACGCTCGAGCGGGGAGTCAGACGCTCGAGTCGGAGGCCTGTCCTGCAAAAGTGCTGGGAGTGTGCATCCGCCGCTCGAGCAGGGGTTTGGCCGCTCGAGCAGGAGTCTGTGAGTGCTGCTCGAGCGGGGGTTTCCACGTTCGAGCGGGGCGACTGGTTTAAAGTTCCGAGATTCACCTTTTTGAGTCACTTTTTCACATCCTTTTCTCTCTCTTACTTTTCCAAAACTCCATTGGAGAGTCTCTCACTCTAGAACTCTACCTTCTCTCTAAGTATTGATCTAGTAAGAGTGATTTACTCACCTTTGGCCTTTACAAAAAAGTTGTTGATCGTCGGGGGCTATCTTTTGATCCGAGAAATTTGTGATTTTGAGCAACTTCGTTTTCTTCATCTTCTTCGTTGGGTTTCATCATTTGAGGTAGGGATTCCTACTCACTATTATGGGTTTTGACCTAGATTTTTGGGCATTTTGTTAAATGGTTGAATTTGGAAAATTAGGGTTTCAAAAAGTTACAAGAGGGTTTGGTTATTTTGATTCTTAACTATGTGTTTTGGGGCTCAAAATAATGATATTGTTGTTGGTTGTTGATATATGGACCATTGAGTTAATATTGGAAAAAGGGGTAGAAAACCCTAAGTTGTTGTATAAATTAATTGCTATAATTAATTTGGAAAGTTGTGGTTATATGGAATTGAGTTGGAAATAATGAAATTGGCTCATTATATTGTGAATTGGTGGAGTTGGATTTGTAAATCACCCACTTTCGAAAATGTTGATAATATATCTGTTGAGGCATTTATTATCTGTTATAAATAATTGCTTGGGCTACCAGTGGATGGTAGTTTTGATTGTTGTAGACAATGCATGATGATTAGGCAAACTAAAACTAATCAATTGGATGTGTCATAGAATATAACGGTTGACAGAATACATTAACGTTATGTATTGATTGAATATGTATATGACCTTTGTGTATATATATATATGTTGTGTTGTGTGGGAGGAGATAGGGGATGTACTCCACGGTTTAGGAGAAGATAAGGGATGGACCTCTAAATCGGATGTTGTTTGAGAGAAGATAGGGGATGGACTCCACTGATACAGCTCATATGCATGTCAGTTAATGTGTGGATATAGCTCATATGCTTATCTTCGGAAGTGTTGATATAGCTCATATGCTTATCTGTTGGAGTGTGGATATAGCTTGTATGCATATCTGTTAAAATGTTGATAAAGCTAGTATGCTTATCTATTGTGAAATGGAAAATGTTTAAGATAAGTTACTGTCTCATTGAAAAAGGGGTATGGCCAGGTTCTGAGCCAGGACTGTGAATTTGAGAACCGGGTAAGAAATGGAAAATGAAATGAAATGAAACATAGACACAGTGGTCATGTAATGGAAATGGGTTTATGAATTGATCTTTGTGAGTTAAACATTTATCAATTGCTAATGTCTTAGTTATTGCTCATATTGTGTTTAGCATATCTCTAGTGGGCGTTGGCTCACCCTATATGGGACATCATTTTCAGGTACAGGTAGCATGCCACCTCCAAGGACATAGCTTGGATGGATATGGGAGTTAAAGACTCCTTTTTGATTATTTTGTTGTATTACATGTATATCAAGCCAAGGGCTTTCTTTTGTATAGAGTTAGTACTCTTCTTTTGTTGTAACCAAGTGTTGACTTGGAAAGCTGTAAGCCCATAGGGCATTTGCTTTTGTTGTTAACATGTAATACTGTTGTAAGAACTACTCTGATGAATGGAAAGATGTTGATTTCTCGTATAACACTGCATGTCTATAATGATGGGTTTTACGTATTATTTTGAGGGCGTTACAGTTCACCAGCTCGATGGGAACATTGGTCGTTTGATCGGCGTGAATCACGTCTCCTTTCTCGTTTAGCCCGATTCCGGGGTTCAGGGCTCCATGATGGCACATAATTTATCGGCTGCACGATTTCAGAAGGGGTTGTCTTGCTGGCCTTGTTTCCAGCTTTAACCCGCAGAGCGTCATCTTCGACTTTGCAGTATTCCTCGACTTTCTTCATCAATGACCATACTGTTTTAGGGGGTCTTCTAGTCATGGAACTGCGAAAGGCACTATTAAGGTGCAACCCCATTTTAAAGGCGGTGATAGCCATGGAGTCATTGCAGGCGTCGTCCACAAGATTGAAGCATTCCCAATAGCGTGCTGAATAGGCTCATAAGGTTTCCCCTGGTTGGATCTGCATTGCCTAGAGGGAGTCAGCTTGCTTCAGCTGGACTTCATTGGTGATGAATCTTGCCCTAAAGGATTTTTGTAATTGATGGAAGCTTTTGATTGATGCTGGTTCCAACTTATAATACCATATGACTGCCAATGGTCCCAAACTGCTCAGAAATATTCGGCATGAGAGCCTCGTCATCTGCATGCAGTGTCATGGACTGCTTATAATGACGGATGTGATCAGTGGGATCCGATTTTCCATCATATAGAGTGAACGTTGGAGCTTTAAACTTTTTGGGAAGTACTGCCTTTGTGATCTGTCGCACAAAGGGATCATGTTGGTCCTCTTCGTCTGAACCATGTCATCTTCGCTTACTCCGTGCACGCGGACTCTCCTCGAAGGAACTGGAGGTTTCGATTCGTCCCTTCTTTTTGGGTTTTGGGGATAATGAATCAGAATCACTGTCACTATCTTGTTTTCAAACTCAAGGTCATCGACCGTCCTCCCTCAAAGGTCGTCCCGGATATTGGCGTGTGGCTTGTTGGGCTTTTGCCACTTCCAAGGCCAGATCCTGACGAAGGTGCTCGTTCTCTGCAATCATATTTTCTAACCTCTATTCGTTTTGCTTGGCCTGATCCATGATCGCTTGCATTGTCTCATGTACTGAAGTTGAAGGTGAATCCTGGGCAACGGAGTCGAAGTTCAAGGCTCTCCGTGCATTAATGTTCTCTGGTCTCAGCATGTTGCTCGGAGTGGTACCAACTCGTGGTGTAAGGTCATCAGCAACTACCGGAGGATCCTCCGTCACGCCCGCCATGAATATGTTAGAGTGTTCCCATAGACGACGCCAATTGTGGAGATGTGGTTTGAAAATACTCTTTGGATCCTGGGGGACGCTCGTGATCCTCAGCTAATTACTTGAAAAGGAATAAACACTCCGGTCAGTGGTGCCGGAATAAACACTCCGGTCGGTGGTGCCGGAATTAGCACTCTAACGGACAAGTCAGTATATACTCTCTTGGTTGCTTGTATCTTAAGTTAAGCATACAAATTCTTACATGCCTCTCTGTAGTTGATGCTCCCCTCTTTATACCCCCCCTTGGGCCTCTAGGTTTGGCCCACGTTTAATCCATTGTACAATTAGTTATTCGGCTTCTCGCTAAAATGGTTATGTGGCCGATTAGGATGCCTGAATTTATATAAGATGAGGCCGAATACTGTGTACATACTTCGGTTTTTCATGAATATTATCCGGCCTCCTCATTTCCCTAATACTCGGCTCCCACACAAACATACACACATAAGGCATAAATAAGAAGCTCTTGCTTTCCGAAAGTCCATCCATGCTATTGCCTTGGAGGTAACATCTTACCTGCACCTGAAAATGATATTCCCGTATAGGGTGAGCCAACAGCCTAGTAAAGATAATCTAACACAATATATGAGGTTCAGCAAAGGTATAAACACCACGTGCACAAACAATACCGATACTAAAACATCCACAAGGCCTGCATATTCATATGCCACTAAGACCTAACCTCATTCCATTTTCCTTCAATTCATTTCCTGTTCATATATGCTACTCAATTTATGAGTTAAATTCATTATCTTTCAATAACCAAAATGAGACTACAACTCAATGGTTTTCCAACTATGAAAAATACACATAAACACTTCAAACCTGCCATTTTACGGATATTTCGTCCGAAGGAACCAGCACCCATTTATATGAAATTTCGGGTCTTTCACCCATGACACTCTGGCCAACTTGTTTAAAATGGAGTCCATCCCCTTTCTCCTCCCAAACAAATATATATATGCAATGTATTTATTAACATAATCATATATGGAGTACATCCCCTTCCTCCTCCCAATAAACATACATATACAATGTATTTATAACATAGTCATATTTAATGACACCAACAATGGATTAGCATTAAATCGCCTAATCCTCATGCAATTTCTACAACAATCATAGCTACCCTCCACCGATAGCCCAATACAATTATTTCTAAAGAGATATTCAATCTCAAAATAAATATTTTATTCAAAACTTACATAGGTGAGATAATACATATCCAATATCACCAATTATAACCACAACCTTCCAATTTCACATTTTCAATGTTAATTCCAATTATTTATGCAAATAATGATTTAATCAAAATTAGGGCAAAATCCCCCTCTTTCCAAATATTAACCCAATTCACCAAAATCAACTATTTTGGCACAATACAACCTTGTATCTAAACCTCAAACCCACTTATGCCAATTTCATCAAAAACCCTTCTTTTCATTTCATACCCAAATCCTAGATTTGTCCAAACCACAACCAAATCTCATCATCTATACAAAATAGCAAATAACTAAGCTAAAAACCATATTAGAGTGGAGAAATTCCCTACCTCAAGTGTAGAAAATCCAAGCAACAAGATGGAACTTCAAAGATGACGAAACCAATTACTTCTTGGATCAAAACAAAGCTCTTGAAACCCTCTACCTTATTCTCAAAGACACTAGGGTCAAGAACACAACGGATCTAGATGAAATCTTAGAGAGAAGGTGTATTCTAGAGAGAGAGTAAGAACACCTGCGTTTTTGGAGAGTTTTGAAGAGATTGTGTGCTACAAAAATGACCTAAAATGCCTTATTCACAATCTGATATGAATAGTCTCGCTCGAACGAAGGAGTTCTTACTCGAGGGACCAGACACAAAAAGGTCGCCTCACTCGAGCGCAAGAGTCGTCGCTCGAGTGTAGAATGCAAAGTTTTAGGTCTGCAAAGCTTCAGGTCTGCAATGCAGAAACACGCTCGAGCGCAAGAGTTCTCGCTCGAGCGAAGGAACACATAACACAGAGCTCGCTCGAGCGCAAGAATTCTCGCTCGAGAGAAGAATACCAACCTTCATGTCTTACATAGACGCAGACGCACGCTCGAGCGCAAGAGTTCTCTCTCGAGCGAAGAAACATTTTCACAAGGCTCGCTCGATCGCAAGAAGCCTCGCTCGAGTGAAGAAGCCAAATTCTGGGCAACAACCATTTGTACCAAAAGACAACCAACTTGTTCCAAACTCGCCCAACAAGTCCCAGAACTCAAATTCGAAGAATTAAAGGAAGGAAACAAGGCATAAACAACAATATACACTCACGGAACTCGAGTCCGGAACACAATAAAGGTCGGGGTAAAACCGGGATCGCTATAATATAAGTGAAACAATTCACTTTTTCTTTCTTTACCCGAGGTGGGATTATAAAATAAAAGTTAAATGGAAGCTAGTTAATGTGGATTTTTTTAATTGTTTAAAATTAAAAAAATTCAATAATTTATATAAATTGGAGCATAAGATTCGCTTTATGTAAATGAAATAATTCACTGCTTTTTTTTCCCGATGTGAGATTATAAAATAAAAAGTAAATAGAAGTTAGCCAATGGGAATTTTCTTAATTGTTTAAAATTTTAAAAATTCAATAATTTTAGAATGAGGGTTTGGAGCTTCTACAAGGCTTAAGTGAAACAACTCACTTTTTTTTTTTTTTCGATGTGGGATTGTAACACTTTATATAAGTGAAACAACTCACTTTTTCTTTCTCTTCTCGATGTAGGATTGTAATTATTTTAAAGTTAAATATTATGAGAGTTTCAAAATCTCATACAAAATTATTTTTAAAATCAAAACGTCTATATGAGATTACAAAATAAAAGTTAAATGGAAGTTAGCCAATGGAGATTTTCTTAATTGTTTAAAATTAAGAAAATTAAAAAAATGAGTATAAGTTATTGATCATAAGATTTCTCGCTAAAAATCTCTTTTTGTTTATATAAGTTAGTTTATTTCAAATTTAATCAATATATTTTGATAAAATTGCTAAAATCGCAATTAAACCAACGAATCAATCAAATCAAAAATGATCTAGCCTAATCGGCTAGGTCATAATTAATTAACTAAAATTTTTAAAATTTAAACCATAATATTAAATGGGATTGGAGTATAAGATTCATTTTATATAAGTAAAATAACTCCTTTTTTTTTCTTCTTATTTTCCCGATGTGAGATTATCAAATCAAAGCTAGCCAATGTAAATTTTCTTAATTGTTTAAAATTAAGAAAATCAAGAAATTAATATGAGCTATTGAAACTCTTACAAGGCTCCTCACTAAATGGGATGGGAATATAAGATTTACTTGATATGAGTAAAACAACTCTTTTTTTTTTCTTTCTTTTCCTGATGTGGGATTATCAAATAAAAGTTAGTCAATGGAGATTTTTTTTAATTGTTTAAAACTAAGAAAATCAAGAAAATTAGAATGAGGATTTGGAGCTCCTAGAAGACTTCTCACTAAAAAGTCCCTTACTTTTTCTTTCTCTTCTCGATGTAGGATTATAATTATTTTAAAGTCGTCTATGTGAGATTATAAAATAAAAGTTAAATGGAAGCTAGCCAATGAAGATTTTCTTAATTGTTTAAAATTAAGAAAATCAAAAAAATAAGTATGAGATATTGATTATAATGCTTCTCACTAAAAATCTCCTTTTGCTTATATAAATTAGTTTATTTCAAATTTAATCAATATATTTTGATAAAATCACTAAAATCGTTGTTAAACCAGCGAATCAATAAAATCAAAAATGATTTAGCCTAATCGGCTAGGTCATAATTAATTAATTGAAACTTTTAAAATTTAAACTATATTGAATTGAAACATACACAACACTACAATATTAAATGGGATGGGAGTATAAGATTTGTGATGGCCGGGAATAGTTATTCGCTCCATTCTCTTTTATTTCTCATTGGGTTGTAGTGTTCGGAAATTTTGGTTCTCAAACAAAAACCTTGTTCTTGTCCTTTCGGTGATTGATTTCACTTGTTTTGGAGGATGCACGATTGAGTCTGGAGTGCCCGGGAGTCGAACCAGAAATTTCTGGGCTGCTGGGCCAGGGCCGCACATGCGGGGTGGGGCCACACGTGCGGGGAGGGGTGAGGTTTTGGAGGTTGCACACTGGGTTAATTGCAGGTGCGGTTGAGAGGTGTGGAGGAAGCCGCATGTGCGGGGATCAAAGCTGCACGTGCGGGAGGCCCGCTCCGCACATGCGGGGGCAAGTGCTGCACGTGCGGTCGGCCTGAGTCCGAATGAGCTCTGTTTTTCTTCTCTTTTTAGGCTGTGCGTATCACTTTTCTAGTGTCTCTCTCTCTAAAATACATTGCTCTCCATTCTCTCTATATTCCTACCTCAAAACAAGATCAAATCCTTGATCCTTCATCATCCATTTGAGATTGGTCCATAGTTTCTTCATCAACATTGGAGAGCCTTTTGAGGACCACTTTGCTTCTCTTTTTAGGCTGTGTGTACACTTTTCTAGTGTCTCTCTCTCTCTCTAAAATACATTGCTCTCCATTCTCTCTATATTCCTACCTCAAAACAAGATCAAATCCTTGATCCTTCATCATCCATTTGAGATTGGTCCATAGTTTCTTCATCAACATTGGAGAGCCTTTTGAGGACCATAACGTGTGCGGTGGAGATCTTTTTTCAACACCAATAAATCTAGGGTTTCATTTTCATTTCTTCATCAAAACTTGAGGCAGGGTTTCCTTTGAGTTATATATATGTTTTTGCAAGTTTTGATTGATTTTGTGAGCTCATCTTTGTCTATTTCGAAAATGGGTCTAGTGGCTCAAGAAATTGTTTGTTTTGTAGAAGAAATTTACTCTTATTCCCTTTTAAAGACTTTCTTAAATTGTTGAGCCATATGAGTTGAGATTGAGGTATATAGTGAGGTTTTTAAAAAGGGGTTGAGAAAAGTTGGAATTTTGTGAAAAACCTAGAAAAATTTGGGGGTTTCTTAAGTGAAGGAGGATGAGGGCTCATGTTGGAAATATATATATATATGTTTTTATATGTTTTGTTGTGTGCCATATTACACAAAGAGGATGAGAAATGTTTTATTTTACACAAATATTTATATATATGTTGATGGAGAATTTCTTGATATATGAAAGTTGTTGAGATTGGAAGTTGATATCTATATAATGCATTGGCTTGGAGATGATTAAAATGTTGAAGGTGTGTGAGTTGTGGGCACATTGTTACAAACGGATTAATGATGGTAATTTTTGGCTATGTTGATGGAATGGCATGAAAAGAAGAAAACAAAGATTTTGAACCTTCATGGAAAATTTATTGTAGTTACAATCAACATAGAGAAACATGAAATGGCATGGTTAATTGTTGCATTGGCATTACTAAAATCTTGCATGTCATGAAGATTGGTTTTGAAAACTGGAACTTTCATTGAGAATGAATTTATTGTGATTGAAATCATGGAAATATAAATGGGTAAATACTTTGGTAAGTCCAGTTAGGGGGTGTAGATGAGTTTGATAAGTTGGCCTGAGTGTCTGGGGTGAAAGACCGAAAACACGCGCGAAGGAGGTACCACTTCCTTTCCAATTAGCAACCGGTAAAGTGGGTATTGGTAGTGCTTGTTGAGCTTACTTGCAGACACTATCCTAGGGATTGCCAGAGTCTTATTTACCGCCCCTAATGATTAAAATTGGAAGTTTGGAATTGATGAGATTGCAAAATGTTATTGAAAACACGGTGATTTTTCAAGAAAGCATGACACGAGATTATCTTCGACATGGCATTTGCATTTGCATTAAATATTGGAAATCTTGCATAAATGTATATACTTTGTTAAGGTTTCTCTACTATGCTTTGTGTTTACCCCTATGGGATTTTGGTGCAGATAAAGATGTAGTGATCCCATCGAGCTGAGGGCATGGATATATTCTGTGAAGAGTAGATTGCTCTTTTATTTTGTTGTAAATTTTTGTAAAGCCAAGGGCTAACATGTATGGGTCCGATGGACCATTTTGGTGTAACCAGGCTCATGCCTTGGAACTTGTAAGCCCTTGAGGACCTTTATTCGTTTTGGTTCAATGATTTCACATGCTATAGATTCATGTACTAGTTTTCAATGAATGTATAATTGCATGTGAGATTACTTTTGTATAAACATTTGAAGTTAGGTAATGGAACATGGGGATTACAACCTTCCGGTATCACTTTTGTGTCGGGGGGTTATTATTTAGTAAATGTGGGTTGATGTATTATATTATGTTGGATTATTTCGAGGCGTTACAAGATTCACTTTATATGATTAAAACAACTCATTTTTTTCCCCTTATTTGCCCGATCTGGGATTATCAAATAAAACTTAGCTAATGGAGATTTTTTTAATTGTTTAAAATTAAGAAAATCAAAAAAATTAATATGAGAT
Source organism: Camellia granthamiana (assembly GCA_036172215.1). NCBI lineage: Eukaryota > Viridiplantae > Streptophyta > Magnoliopsida > Ericales > Theaceae > Camellia > Camellia granthamiana. Next base: position 34,517,041 of record CM069912.1, read on the forward strand.
ATTGAAACTCTCACAAAGCTCCTCCCTATATAGAATAGGAGTATAAGATATAGGGTTGGTTTGGGATGTTCTAAAAAAGTGCACTTTTTGACTTATTGGCTTATATGACTATGTGTAAAACAACTTATTTTTTTCTTTCTTTTCCCGATATAGGATTATCAAATAAAAGTTAGCCAATAGAGATTTTCTTAATTGTTTAAAATTAAGAAAATCAAGAAAATTAGAATGAGAATTTGGAGCTCCTAGAAGACTTCTCACTAAAAAGTCCCTTTTTCTTTATATAATAGATGAGTTGGAATGGAATAGAATAATCATTCCCTTGAAATGGTGAATGAACATTCCATTTATGATGCATTTTGTCATTATTTTTTTAGTCAACTATATATAGAAATGAATATTTTGATGGAATGATCATTGCATTATATTTAATTCTAATGAACCAAACACTATCTAAATGTATTTACTCTGAGAGCACTAAATATAATTTTCGAGAATTCTACAATACACACTCTTACCATTGCACCCTTAATTATGTCAATTTCTTCTTTAATTATGACATTATTTTGATATGTTTTGTCATACCTCATGTACCGTTTGGTTATGACTTTATTTTTTTTTAGTTATGATTCAGAAAATATGAAATTATATATATAGTGCATACTAGAGATGTGTTCCATAGTTTTTCTCAATAATTTTTCCTAAAACCAAGTCAAGTTGGTGGTTATGAAAGTTATTCAATATTAATTCCCACACTGTCACGGATGAATATTCACTGTATTTGGAGCCATCCAGTACAACCGTTAAAAAAAGAGAAAATTAGATATTAGCAATTACACATTATTCATTCCCCGAAAAAGGAAAAAATAAAAGAAGCATTTTGCATTAATGAAACAATGTTTTTGTTTTTTTTTTTTTTTTAACCAGGTGTCCAGGGCCAGGTAATAAAAAAAAATAAAAAATTTATGAACAAACCATTCATGTTTTATTTTCGTACATTGTAAACCCAAGTCATAAGGCTACTAATGTCTTCTAAAATGGAGAAATTTTAATATGCACTCCTTTAAAGACATACACTATTAATTATGTCATATTTTTTAATTATAATCATTTTTTCCTTTAATTATGACCAATTTGCTTCTTTATTTATGATATTATTTTAGTTATGGCTTATGAATTCCTTAGTTATGTCTTACATTGTGTCGAGTTATGACATTTTTTTCTTTTTTTAGTTATAACTAAGAAAATTGAAATTTTGTCATTTTTCATTGTAGCTATAAGATGCATATGGTGTACACCCTTTGAAAGGTGTGCACTATAGTGTTTCCCTCCAAAATGACAATGATAAGTGCTTCTAAGAGTATAAATTTGGCCCGGCCCAGGCCCGAACTAGCCCACTATCGAGTTGCTCAGGCTCTCGCCAAAACTCGAGCAGGGCCAAGCCGGCTCACGGGCTAGAAAAGTAGGCTCAGGCCCAAGCCTAGACCGAGGGAGTACTCGGGTCTTGAGATGGCTGGTGGGCAGAGACTCAAGTAGGGCCAACAGGCTTGGACCTATGCTCGGGCTTGGGACGAACCTGACCATGTTTTTATTTTTTTTTCTATTTTTTTTTCCCTAAATTTTTATTCTTTTCTACCAAAAATGTCACTAGGCCTCGGGCGGGCCAACCCTCTGATAAGACTTTGGGTGGGCCTTAAGCAAGCCAACTAGCCGAGCTCACGGGCCAGACCAGCTTTGAAACAGAAGGCCAAGGCCCAGACCCAGGGTCTCGGGCTGGGCTCGAGCCCATGCCTAAATGGACTTAGTCGGGCCGAGCCACACTGAATCGCAAACGAATTTCAAGTAGACCATGGGCCGGTCGGCCAAATTTACACCCCTATGACCATTTCCAGTGGTTCATTAAATTTAAACTAGGTTAATTACAAAAAATAAAAATAAAAATCCCAAGGTTTCGAGTGTTTTGCAATTTAAACCCCAAAATTCAATTTCGACAAATTAAACCCTAGAGTTTTATCCGTGTTTCAATCTGACCTCTTCGTCCTATTAAACTAACGAAAATCTGGGCAAAATTTCATATTCAAACTCACATGTTCAAATATTTGTATCTTCCTCGTCATAACTCCGTTTTGTCTCATTTTGCGTCGTTGGATTCACCTTATGGCCTAATTTTCATTCCACTTTTCATATTCCTTGTTCCACATCGTTTTACTTGTCATCGGAGCTCCGAAAGTTGGCCAAAAATAGGATTTTTTCTCTCTTTGGGCAAAATTTTCAGGTTCAAACCCACATGTTTAAACACTTGTATCTCCCTCGTCGTAACTCCGTTTCGCCTTATTTTTGCGTCGATAGATTCACCTCATGGCCTAGTTTGCATTCCAGTCTTCATACGCCTTGTTCCACATCTTTTTAGTTGCCATCGGAACTCCGAAATTTGGGCAAAAATAATATTTTTCTCTTTGGGTAAAAATTTCAAATTCAAACCCACATTCAAACACTTGTATCTCCCTCGTCATAACTCCATTTCGCCTTATTTTTGCATCGTTGGATTCAACTCATGGCCTAGTTTTCATTCCACTCTCCATACGCCTTATTCCACATTTTTTACTTGCCGTCGGAGCTCCGAAAGTTGGCCAAACGTAAGATTTTTCTCTCTTTGAGCAAAATATTCAGATTCAAATCCACATATTCAAGCACTTGTATCTCCCTCATCGTAACTCCGTTTTACCTCATTTTTGCGTTGTTAGATTCAAGTCATGGCCTAGTGTTTATTCCACCCCTCATGCCTTATTTTATCTCTTTTTGTATGCTGTCGAAGCTCTGAAAGTTGGCCAAAAATAAGATCTCTCTCTCTCTCTCTCTCTCTCTCTCTCTCTCTTGTTTATTCTTGCTGCTGTCGCAGCATTATTCTTGGCAGTGGAGATGAAATGGATGATGCTTAATTGAAAACCAAGGTGCCCTAACATAATTACCAACCCATTTTGGTTTTGATTTTTATGTGTAGTTGTATACCTATCACTACTCAACGACACCGCCACCATTATCACCACCGCCTTATTTTGCAAATAATGATGATGAAGCAGTAGCAACAGTAGCAGCAAGCCAGGAGGAGCCGCGGAGGAGGAGGAAGAAGAGAAGGGAAAAAAAAAAGAGAAAAAAATTATTTTTTGCCAAATTTCGGAGATTCAACGGTATGCAAAAAGAGGTAAAACAGGACATATGGGGATGGAATGCAAACTAGGCCATGAGGTGAATCCAACGACGCAAAAATTAGGCGAAACGGAGTTACGACGAGGGAGATACAAGTGTTTGAACATGTGGGTTTGAATCTAAGAATTTTTCCCAAAACGGGAAAAATCTTATTTTTGGCCAACTTTCAGAGCTCCAACGGCAAGTAAAAAGATACAGAACAAGGCCTATGAAGAGTGGAATGAAAACTAGGTCATTAGGTGAATTCAATGACACAAAAATGAGGTGAAATGAAGTGACAATGACGGAGGTACAAGTGTTTGAACATGTGGGTTTGAATCTGAAAATTTTGTCCAAAGAGAAAAAAATCTTATTTTTGGCCAACTTTCAGAGTTCTGACGGCAAGTAAAAACATGTGGAACAAGGCGTATGAAGAGTGGAATGAAAACTAGGCCATGAGGTGAAACCAACGACGCAAAAATGAGGCGAAACGGAGTTACGACGAGGAAGATACAAGTGTTTGAATATGTAGATTTGAATATGAAATTCTACCCAGATTTCTGTTAGTTTAATATGATGGAGATGGACGAAGGGGCCAAATTGAAACACGAATGAAACTCTAGGATTTAAGTTGTCAAAATTGAATGCTGGGTTTAAATTGAAAAACACGCGAAACCTTGGGATTTTTTTGTAATTAACCTGAAAAATCTAGAAACCTCCTAGATGTTGATTTGTGATTATGTATCAATATTAAGCAGAATATAAAAATCCCAAACAAACAATCAAAAGAAAGAGACACAAAGATTTTACGTGGAAAAACCACAATTGGACACCTTCCAATTGTGATAAAAAAACCACGGGCCACAGCCACCAGAACAATCCACTAAGAAGATATAAAGGAATTACACAGGTATCACTCTCAATTATCTAGCGAATCCACAACGCCTAATTGAACCAACCTCTATGTGCCTCTTCCAACCCCATCTTCACCACGGAATTGTCTTTCTGATGAGCCACTCCGGATTCCACCACCGAAGCTTCAGACCGAATTCTTCAGAATCCACAACTGAAGAACAACTTTGATGAGCCACTCCAGAATTCACAACTGAAGCTTCAGGCTCGAATTCTTCAGAATCCACAACTGAAGAACAACTCTCTCTTTTGTGTAACAAACAAAACCTTTGATGTAGCCTTTTCAGATCATGAGTTGAATACTCAATAAGACATCAAAGAAAAATAAAATATCCCCAGATATAAACCTTTAAGAACCAAAAAGAAAGATCTGGAGAGATTCAATGAATGAATCAATGAATAATCTAAATTTGGGAGAAACCCAACTATTTATAGAAAACCAAAGCAATCCTAGTTGGGAAAGAAAACTAACTTCTTGTAGAAAACCAACTTCTTGCAGAACTCTAAAGTAATCCTGTTTTTGAAGGAAACCAACTTCTTAAAGAACTCTTGTTACAATTTTGGTTTTGATCCATGGAATTTGACAACAAAAGGTCCTAACAATCTCCCCCTTTGTCAAATCCTGGATAAAACCAATCTAAAACAAATTTCCTAACAAAAACACTAAAACAAATTTCCAATCAAAACAAGAACAACATCACCAACTAGGAACCAGCACTTATAACCAAAACTCTTTCCAAACTTATTTTTCAAGGTCATGATCTGCAAAACAACTATTAGTGCCACCATCTCCAAAACAACTATTAGTCCCACAAGAATATATGAAAAAGCAACAAACATATGACACGATTATCTTGAAGTATGAGATGGAAAACATAAATAGATGCAACTTGGAGATTTTAAGAACATGTAGTATGAATAGATGAAAACTAAGACACATGCACCTGACACAAAATAATAAATAAGCAATACAAGGCATCAAGCAAACCAACTAAAGCCAATCTCCCTTACCAAACAAAACAAAGTGTTCATGTTAACAAACTCTTGAATGATAAACCACACTCCCCCTCACTAAACAGGAAAAACAAAATATAATATGGTTGAGCAAGTAAGGAATTTCAGATTTGTACCTTAAAACACACAAGATTATCCAAGAAGCACAATTTCTTGAAAATACAATGTGCACAGCCTATAGAAAATTCCTCATGAAAGAAAGTGATGCATTATGTGAAAAGTATAGATCCCATGATAAAAGTGTGTGTGTGACTCTTGGAGTTCGACAAACACAAGATTCAAATCCTAGTAGTGATATAAAAGTTGGACCTCCGACAAGAATCTAAGCATAACTAAGGAAAGTCAAACCACTAGGAATCAAGGGGTATTTGGTGAGTAAAAGCGGAGGCTCCCCCTCAATCAATGAATCTTTTTCCTTTCTTTTTTCACTTCTTTTTTTTCTCTTTTCTTTCTTTTGCACATTTTTTTTTTCTTTTCTTTCTTGTGCACATTTTTTTTTTTTTCTTTTCTTTTCTTTTGCACACTCATCGGCGGCTGACACGCTCAAGAGTATGGAAACCGAACCAGAGAAGCATGGATATAATGAGGATGGCCTGGTTGGTGACTCTGAGGTAGCCTTTTCCTCATGGCTGGACTACAAAGAATAGAGGGGAAAGCCATGGAGATGCAAAAAGATGGAAGGTGGTTAAGAGACTCAACATCACCCATGATATGCTAGTATAGGTCAATTCCTCTAGAAAAGCAAAAGATATCATGCCAGAAGTCCATGAAAAAATAACCACTAAGGCAAAAGACTCCAATATTTGCTAATCCAAGAGTGTGTACAGAATGAGACATACTAATCAAAGAACACACACTCCAAAATGAGTAATGACTAGAGAAAGCACACACATATTAACATGTAATGGTTATTCTCATCAATTCCAATATGCACCAAGGACCATCAAAAATTTCAAGCTTGCAAAACCATACTAAGAAAATCTTTTTGGATTTTTTTTTTTTTTTTTCAACAAAGCAAGACAAAAAAAAAAAAAAAAAAAAAAAAAAACTAACATGCACACAACTTTTTTTTTTTTTTCCTCATTAAAAAAAAACACACAGAGACCCCAAAAAAAAACTAAAAAGAGTAAACACGTTAACACAAATCAAGTTTTCTTACCCAAATCTTTTTGGTCTTAACAAAATCAGGTCTAGCGGTCTTGGTAAATGTCATGGTGTTGTGAACACCCTCATGAATCTTGGTATTCCGCCTAGACACGTAAGGTTGTCTCCTAACCCAAAAAATATTCGAATTTCTACCCTTTTGAGACATTCTACCATGCAATTTATAACAAAAAGGGCGAATATGGCCATGCATACCACAATGATGACAAATAAAAACAGGGTGTACCTTCTTTTCTTTTACCTTACCAACTCTAGGGAGTTTGAGAAGTCTTTCCTCTTGTTGAATCTTTTGTCCTCCCTTTCCTTGAGTTCTTGTATCATGAGATGTGGAATCACTCTGTTTTTGCTCTCTCTTATCTCCAAAGCCAATGCCACTCTTGTCTGAACAGAATTGTTGAGACCCAATGATATCCTCCAAAGTCTTTGATCCTTTGTTCCAAAGACCAATGGTAGCCATAGCACACTTTAGCTCTTCCTCTTTCTTGATCATTAGTTCTTCCAAAGCAACTTGAGACATCTCGAGAGATTCAATCTTTTCTTCAAACATGGCATGGGTTTCCTGTAGCTCATTCCTCTCTATCTCACAAGTCAACAGTTTTGCACAAAGAACTTGTTGATCATCAGCTATCTTGATGGCATTGATTCTAGCCTCGGAAATCTCCTCCTTAAGTTTGACATTCTCACATTCACATGCTTTGAGTTTCTTTGTGAGTTTGTCATTCAATTTGAATAATTTAAGAGACTCCTTATACAACTTTTCATAAGCTTGTTCAAGCTCTTCATTATCACTCTCAGAGGATTCATTATTAGTGGTATTCTCAACCGACCTCTTTAAATCCATTATCACAAATCAAACAAGATCTCGTTCTAAAAATAAATATTTTTTTTTAAAAAAAAATAGAGCGATCTAAAAGAAGGGTTTTTTTTTTAAAAAAAAATAGAACGACCCGCTCTGATACCAATTGAAAAATCTAGAAACCTCCTAGATGTTGATTTGTGATTATGTATCAATATTAAGCAGAATATAAAAATCCCAAACAAACAATCAAAAGAAAGAGACACAAAGATTTTACGTGGAAAAACCACAATTGGACACCTTCCAATTGTGATCAAAAAACCACGGGCCACAGCCACCAGAACAATCCACTAAGAAGATATAAAGGAATTACACAGGTATCACTCTCAATTATCTAGCGAATCCACAACGCCTAATTGAACCAACCTCTATGTGCCTCTTCCAACCCCATCTTCACCACGGAATTGTCTTTCTGATGAGCCACTCCGGATTCCACCACCGAAGCTTCAGACCGAATTCTTCAGAATCCACAACTGAAGAACAACTTTGATGAGCCACTCCAGAATTCACAACTGAAGCTTCAGGCTCGAATTCTTCAGAATCCACAACTGAAGAACAACTCTCTCTTTTGTGTAACAAACAAAACCTTTGATGTAGCCTTTTCAGATCATGAGTTGAATACTCAATAAGACATCAAAGAAAAATAAAATATCCCCAGATATAAACATTTAAGAACCAAAAAGAAAGATCTGGAGAGATTCAATGAATGAATCAATGAATAATCTAAATTTGGGAGAAACCCAACTATTTATAGAAAACCAAAGCAATCCTAGTTGGGAAAGAAAACTAACTTCTTGTAGAAAACCAACTTCTTGCAGAACTCTAAAGTAATCCTGTTTTTGAAGGAAACCAACTTCTTAAAGAACTCTTGTTACAATTTTGGTTTTGATCCATGGAATTTGACAACAAAAGGTCCTAACATAACCCATTTAAATTTGATGAAAAAAGTTATTTTTTGCTCCTCCAACGGTTCATCAAATCTATCATTAAATTCTGATTTTCATTTTTCTTTCATCAAACTGAAGACCAATGTGTTTTTCATTAAATCACTATTCATTGCTGTTGAATTTTCACCACCGGATAATCACCTTAAGTCAAAATTTGTGAAAAAATTATATTGATCGGTCATCTGGCTGGTCGATCAGTGGTTTGATAAAGATACAAAACCTTCCGTTAGAATACTTAATATTAAAAAAAATTTACTCACATTTTTATTTAAATTTAATAAAAAAATTAATACACGGTTAGAAATACCTAAGGACTGCCAATGTAAACTTGTCATTTTTATTTGTTATTTGGCAATTAAACTTAGGGGTTGTTTGTAATGTCCTAAATAAGTGCACTTTTTAATTTTTTGGACTAAAAAATTAAAGAAAAAATATAGTTGTTTGGGTTAATTTTTTAATTTTTATAAAAAAAATATATTAAAAAATTATATAAATTAGTGTGTACGAAAAAATTAAGATTAAAAATTATATAATCGTATTTTTTAATTTTTAATGATTAATAATACCTTTTAATTTTTAAATAATTTTATAACTTTTTAGGCGCAGGTCAAACTTGGCCATAAGTCATTTTCTTTTTCCTTTCGACAGCCACATGCAATTTTGTCATAGCTCTGACTTTGGCACCTCGAAAACACCGACTTTGTCTTCCACTATGATATGGGGTAGGGCTGCTACAGAGATTTATTTTAAGTTTGGCTATTTTTTTTACGTTGACCATAGAATATATGTGTATATATATATTTTTTTTTTACTTCAACTTTTTATATTTTAAATTTTTCTTAATTTATTTTAAAATTAATTTTTATTTATAATTAGATCCAAAAAATGATTTGTGCCTCGAAACTTTTTATATTTTTGACTTCAACTTTTTATATTTTTGACGTCGTTCTGGGCATTAAGTTTTTCTTTTTCTGCCATTTTCAACGCAGAGCAGAGGAAGAAAGAGATGAAGAGGGAGAGGGAAGAGCTCGTCAGCCGAGCTCGTCCGTCCGCCGGTCGTCGGCCTAGCCGAACTCGTCGCGTTGCCTCTGTCCGCCGTCCTCCCCCCGCCGTCGCCTCTGCGCAATCGTCGCAGCCCCGTCTCCATCGCCGCGCCCCCCACCTTCGCCTCCAGCCCATTTTTTAGGCCCCCTCCAGTCCTTCTTCCCCCTCCCCCTCCCCCTCATTCTCTTCTTCGCCTTGTTCTTGCTTCTTCCGCTGAAAAAAAAAAAAAAAAAAAAAAAAGAATTTGGGCATTCGGGGGAGTCCAGATTCGGGCTCCTAATCACAACTGTTTATTTTAAGTTTGGCTATTTTTTTACGTTGACCATAGAAATATATGTGTATATATATATATTTTTTTTTTGACTTCAACTTTTTATATTTTAAATTTTTCTTAATTTATTTTAAAATTAATTTTTATTCATAATTAGACCCAAAAAAAATGACACATTAACTGTTATATGACATAAAAAAATATATATTATTATATTAAAATTTAAATTTGTATCAAATGTATGAATTTTATATAATAAAATATTTTTATATACTACATAATTGTCAATGTGTAATTTTTTGTATAATTTCAACCCTACGTTAGTTTTTAGAGCAGATTGAGAAAAAGTCAAAATAAAAATAACCAAAGTGATAATAATAAATATAAAAAAAAACCTTTAAAAGTTAAAATAAAAAAAAGGACCAAATATGAAGGGGCAAAATGTAATTTATCCAATAAAAAATAAAGAGTGTTGCTATTAGTACTCCGTCAATTATTTTGGACCCTCTTTTTTTAAATTTTTTTTATTACAATAATAACCTCAAATGAAATTACTAAAAAAGACATTAATAATTTTGGGATACCCCATCTCACAATTAAGATCACACACCCACTATATTATGAGTTAGGGTTTATGAGATAACTCACCTCCATCACCACCTATCCATCTTTCCCAAAACCCACATTCGAAACCTATCTACCCTTGAAACCTTGAGAATCCTTTGATGGCAATATTTTGGCGGTAACGGTAGTAACCATTTGATTACCTACACTTCTTCGACAATGACAATGAGTAAAAGTTTTTTCTGGTAATCATAACTCTATAAGATGAGAGGAGTATAACAATAAAAGCTCATATGAGATTCATAGCTTTGATGGTATTCTTAACTCAAAGGAGATTGGCCTTGTAAAGGTAAATTTCTTGAAGAATAATGACAAAAATAATAAAAATTGTTCGTCATTTTTCGGGACTGAACTCTCGAACATATGACTGAAATTCGGGAACATAGACTCGAAGATTGTTCATTTGTTCAAAAACAGGTAACATAACATTTCTTATTTGTTCAGGAACAGATAACTGAAACTCGTAGAGATCGTAAAATCCACAAAAGGAAAATATTGAATCAACAATAAAAAAAAAACCCAACATTTATTTTCTCAAGTTATGAACAAGTATGTAGAGATGAAGTAATAATCACTTTTGTAGGTTTTGTTAGGGTTTTGGGGAGAGAGGCTTTTTTGGGATGTGGGGGTGTGCAATCGATTGATTTTTTTCACAAGGATAACTTTGGTATTATTTGGAGGGAGAAAAGAAATTTTAAGAGTTTTAGAATTTATAAATAAGTGTCCAAAGAAATAAAGGTCCAAAATAATTAATAGAGAGTGTTAGTCATAACATGAATAACATGATTTTGATGATTTTGTTTTGATTTAATGGAAGAGTTAAATTGTTTGAAATCTTATAATTTATTTAACATCATAATTCATCCTCATTTTGTCTTATTTAAATTTATTAGAGGCCAAAATTTCAGCTCAAACAAGCAAGAACCAAGCAACAACAGTGGCAACAAGTAGCAGAAGCATTGTTTTGATTTTGTTTTGATGGATTATAATTAGAAACTTATTGTTTGATTAAATCATTATAATCTATGATTCTCTTAGTGTAGTGATCTCGGTTTCGATCCTTCTTTCATGTTTTGTCACTTCGACTAGGCTGGTCGGGGATCCACTTCGGTTCTAGCAAAAATGCAAAATGCATTCGAAGTTGCTTGTCCGCTCGAGTAGCCGTTTATGCGCTCGAGTGGAGAATGTTTGATTTCAGAAGTTTGGCCTGTCTGCAAAAGTACTGGGTTAGTGTATTTGACGCTTGAGCGGGGCTTTCCACGTTCGAACGAACCATGTTATATCAGTTCGTGAATTTGATATGTTAGATCACTTTTTCAGTCCTCTCTCTCTGAAACTCTCCAGAATTTCAGATCGGGAGCTTCTCTCTCCAGAAGTCATCTTCTCTCTTTGATTTCTCCAAATCTATTGGGATTTAGACCTAATTTCTTCACCAAAGTTGGTTATCATCTCAAGGGCTTCGTTGTGTGCGGTGAAGATCGAGTTTCGACACCGTTGATTTTGGGGGTTTCATCTCATTTCTTCTTCAAAACTTGAGATAGGGATTTTCTTAGAGTTATATATATTTTTGCAAGATCTATATGATTTTCGAAATCATCTTTCGATAGTTTTGAAAATTGATTGTTGATTCAAGAAGTTGAGCAATTTTGAAAGTGAGTTTGTCTCTTGTTCTTTTAAAATGATCTTATGGGTTTTGATCTTGATTGATTGAAGAAAAGATGATTTTGGAAAGTTTTCTTTCAAATGATTGAGTTGTATAGTTTTGGTGAGAAAACCTAGAATTTGGGGATTTTTTTTAAAAGAGACTGAAAATCTATGAATGATATTGTTGTATTTATTTTGTGTATCAAAATAAATGGATGTTTGGAAAATTTCTTATTTATATTTATATAAATAATGAATTTCAAGGAATATGAGAATTATTTTTCATTTTGAAAATTATTGTTCAAAACATTGAAATAGTCTTCAAATGACTAATTGTTGAGGATACTTGAGAAGATGGAATTGTGTTATTCCTTGGATGATGAATTGGAATAAAAGTATTTATATTCATCTTGTGTTATTGGCATAACAATTCATTTGATTACATTAAACTTTAAAAGTTGATTTGAAAACTTGCATTGAGAAAAGAATGTTGAGAAACAAGTTTTTATTAAATAGTTTTGGGGTAAATACGTTGGTAAGTCTTGATAGGTAGTCTAGATGATATTGAATAAGTTGGCCTGAGAGTCCGGGGTGAAAGACCGAAAACCCGCGCGAATAAGTGTCGAGCCTTCTGGTTAATACCGGTAAAAATGACAATTTGGTAGTACTCGTATTGCAGACACCAACCTAGGGATCACCAGAGTCGTATTTACCGCCCTTGAAATAAATTATTAAGTTTTGAACAATTGAAATTGCATGATATCATTGATCATGATGGTTTTCAAAAGATGAAAATGTGATTTATCTTCAAAAAGGGGCATAGCATGGCATGTGCATTTCATCTCTTGAGACTTGCATAAAATGTATATACTTTGTTAAGGATTTCCTACTGGGCTTTATGCTCACTATACGGGATTTTCGTGCAGGAAAAGATGTGGTGATGTCGCCTAACTAAAGGCGAGGAAATGTGTGTTGAGAGTACGAAACTCTCATTTTGCTGTGACTCTGTGTATAAGCCAAGGGCTGTATGTGTGTGGGTTTGAATAACCGTTTCGTGTAACCAAGCTCAAGCCTTGGAAACTTGTAAACCCCTTGGTGGTATTTATTTGTTTATTTACTTGTTGTTGGATTAATGTATTGTTACATGAAGAACTGTTGTATCATATAATGTAAGTTTGGAGATTTATATTCGGTTTTCCTTGAAAGAGCCATGATTGTTGTATTATCATTTGGGCTAGAAATTTGGGGCGTTACACTTAGTGTTTAACTATGTTTTTGAAGGCCAACAAGAAGCTTAAACAAGTGTTAAAGAAGTCCAATAACAACACCAAATAGTAGCAGCAGAAGTAGTCAAAACAAAGGAGACTGAAAATACACTAGGTGGACGTCTGGAGGACTACCAGCTAGGCCAAAATCAGACCGTTTCACTCCAGGTCAATTTAGCTTCACTCCGATTGCTAGACCAGCAGTATGCTCAACGATCGCGGTAGTCACCCTTTACGATCGGGACTCAGTCAGATGACCGGGTGGACATCCGAGAGGATGACCACCAAGAGAAAATGGTCACAGTGGTCATCCGGGTGGATGACCACCTTGTGCAGAGTTGTCAGATTCTGTGAACTAATAATAGCATGGTTTGTATCAGACACCCATCATTCAACAGGCAAAACACACATGGATGTCAGGAAATATCTGAGCAATGAATTTGTATATCATCTCACCCATCATCATCCCATCCCTTCAACGGGAAGAAAGAAATGGGCTGTGTCAAACAGAACAGAGCACTAACCTCTACCATATACTACAACAAAAAGAGTCTTTGGAGACGAAAGCTAATGATGAAAATAATTTTTGTCACAAAAGACATACCTTTTAATGAAGAAAATAATATTTCGTCTCCAAATGTACCGTTTTTAGAGAGAAATATAAAATTTCGTCACCAATCTACATACATAATAAAAATTAGGTGATGAAATTATTTTTCGTCATTTTTACTTTTTTGTCACCGAAGATTTTTTCGTTAATTTTTTGGAAAAATTACCGGTAAATCCCAATTGAGAGAATGTTACTCCATTTAGTCCTGTGTTTTTTCTTATAAACCATTTGGTCCTATTTAGCTAATAAGGAATATTTCCTTTTGATTTGTTTTGGTGAGGCTTTACCTATTTACCCTTTCAACATCAACTACATCATCCAAACATTAACTACATTAGCAAATATTAACTACACCAACATCATCAAAACATCATCAACATCACCAAACATCATAAAATATCATCAACTACATCATCAACATCATCACACATCATCAACATCATGAAATATTATCAAACATCATCATACATCACCAACATTAAACATCATCTACATCATCTGAAATGCTCCATTTTTTTGATTTGTTGATGATGTATGATCAAACATCATCATACATCACCAACATTAAACATCATCGACATCATCTGAAATGCTCCATTTTTTTGATTTGTTGATGATGTATGATGATGTTGAACATCAACAACTACATCAACTACAACATTGAACATCATCAACTACATCAACTACAACATTGAACATCATCAACTACATCATTTTTTTGATTTGTTGTACATCATCGACATCATCAATAATTTTGATATATGGATATACATACACAGAACATGACGTCGGCGACGGCGCAGATGACGGCAATGAAATCGGAGTAATCGATGGGAAGTTCTTGAGGAGACACCATCAATGATGCGAACGGCTTTGCAGTTGAGGGCTACCGTGGATCATTCGCCGCCGATGACGGCGCAAATGATGGCAATGAAACCGGAGTAATCGATGGGAAGTTCTTGAGGAGACACCACCGATGATGCGAACGGCTTTACAGTTGAGGGCTGCCGTGGATCATTCGCCGCCGATGATGATGAATTGTTGTGCGATGACATTTCTCTGATCTCTGTCTCTCTCTCTTCAGTGAACAACAATGGCTGCAAAAGGCGCTTATGGATGGATGCCTTTTTCTGTAATTTTACATTAATAAATTACCAATGTTGCCCAGCAGTTATACCATACGCCTACAATGTATATGCCCTCAATGGTCAATTCCCTTACAATGGGACTATTCAGTTCATAAGAAAACATTTAGGACTAAACAGTGTATAAGTTATTAATTTGGGATTTATTGGTGCATGCCCCTAATTTTTTTGAGTGGCACCAAAATTTTGAGACTTTTGGTGAGGAAAAAATTAGTTATCAATTATAAAATTATTAGTGACGAATATATTTTCGTCACCAACAATTTTTAATATTTTAATGTCATTTAGTAAAAAAACTATTTTCATGATCAATAATTTTTTTCTTTTAGTAAGGAAATAATTTTATAACCAATTTTAGAAGAAAAATTGAGTGGCAATGAAAAATAAAATACTAAAAAAAATTTCGACATTTTGTCTAGCTATTTTCCCCATCTCTCTCTCTCTCTCTCTCTCTCTCTCTCTCTCCCTCAAAAACACACACACACACACACACACACACACACAAGGCATGTTGTCAATATATCAAAATGCACAATCTTCAAGTCTTCGGCTTCTAATCAAAATGAACCTAGAAGGTTTCATCAAAAGAAAGAAGGGTTCGAAGGGAGCTCATCTCTCTGAATCGTCTCATGAAGAAGGGTTACCTGGTACACAGTGCATTGTTGATTTCTGTTAAAGTGATTACTCATTCTTTGTTTGATTTTGATTTTGATTTTGATTTTGATTTTGATTTGATTTGATTTGATTTTGATTTTGATCGTCTCATTGATTTCGATTTCAACTCTCTGGTGCAGATTCTCTTTCTTTTTATGGTAAACTGTTACTGCTTCTCTTTCACTCACACTCTGACTCCCTCTCTCCCTCTCTCCCTCTCTCTCTCTCTATGAAACTAGGGTTTCGAAACCACCACAGTCAAGAGGTGTTGATTGAACGAAGGTAGATTTTTCTGTTTCTAGCCAAACTCTGTTCAGATTGTTCTATCACCATTTGTTCTATTTCATGTATATGTTTAGTGATTTGGGGACTTCAATTGAAAAAAACAAAATAAAAGTTTTGAGAAGTTAAGTTTTAAATTGAGATTTTTGGGTTTTTATTTGGGGGGTTTTGATTGAAAAATTAAAGGTTTTGTTGTCATTGCCAATTTTTCAAGTAATTTTGATTTTTACTTCTAATGGTTTCTATTTTACTTTCACCATTCTCTCTTTGTTCAAGATTTGTGCTAGGTTTTTACTGGAAAGAAAATTCGTATAAGGTGATTCTCTTCCTTGTCTTTGTGGGATGTTTGCATATGTTTGTATGTATAAATATTAACGTATACCCAAAATCGTGACTCTCCATATCAAGATGATTTGTGTTATGTGTACGATTATTACTTATATCTACTTCTCTTTGTTGTTTTTGACTGTGTATGTTTGTGAATCTATGTTTTCTTAGGTATCTCTATGTATCTCTATTTTATTTCTACCGTCTAGCAGAGAAGAAAACTATATACATGTTATTTATGCCTCCTAGGTGCTTGATAAAATGCCACTAAGAATGGTTGGCTCTTCCTATACTTTTATATTGTTTTCTTGTAGGTGCTTTTTTAATATATATCTATCTATATCTCTAAACTATTATTAAAAGTGAACACCTCACTTAATTTCTATGAATTCCTTTCTCTCCTTGCCTCAAGTGTCAATTTCTCTCCGCAAAAGGAAAAAATAGTAGTTATACGAGGGCTATGAATTGGTGGGGTTTAGAGCTATGAATTGTACATTTTTTTAGTGCTTTGTGTGTGTGGTGTAGGGGTAGTTCATCTGTGGGAGTGGAATTAATGGGCCATTTAGACTTAAGATGAGATAACATCAATTGTTCATGTATGGCTGGCTTCAACTCTATTTTGTTTCTCCTTGAGTGACATGGACTTCTTTATTTCATAAATAGCAAAAATCAAAATGAATAGTTATTAAATTAGATGCCATTATTTGAATGACTCATAATTTTGAAATGGAAACATGAAAACATTATTAAAAAATCTGAATAGTTGTACATAACTGATAATGTTTCTACCTTCATTTTCTATGCTAGTGAGATGGGTCATTTAGCCTCCAGAGGATATTCACTATCAATGGGCGGGTGCAATCCTATGAATCTTGTATATATATATATAAAGAAAATGGCTATATTTGAAACTTATCCTGTTATATATGAGAAATCACCAAGGACATGAAAAGTTTGGTGAAATAAAAATGTGAATAAATCACAAAATATAAAGCTTATTCAGCAAACATAAGCTTCCTGATATGTTCTGTTTTGTGGATTTGCAGAGTTCTTGCCCAAGTTGCATACTTTGGTTCTCACTAACAATCAACTAACTAACTTGGTTGAGATTGATCCCCTTGCATCCCTAAGCTGCAGTTCCTTAGTCTTCTTGATAATAATATCACAAAGAAGCCAAATTGCTGCTTATATGTCATCCACAAGCTGATATCATTGCGCTTGCTGGACTTCAAGAAAGTGAAACACAAGGTCAGTATGTTGTTGTCATTCACTTGTTAGTTTTGATTAACTTTCTTAGGCATGTTAGGGCTTAATTTTTTGAAACCAAGCCTCTGTTTATTATGTGACATGATTGACTTTCAACTGTAACAATGTTCCTATTCTTGAATTTTGTAAATGAGAAATTGTTATCCTTCTGCCTTTTCAAAAAGCATTGGGTTGAAGGTTTGGAGCCTAACCTTAGGAAGAAGAAGAAAAAAAAAAAAATGAGAGAGAGAAAAAGTGAAAGCAGGTGCAGAAGTTTTGTATATCATGTTATTTTTTGGTTAAATGCTCTTTGACTTCAGTGGCTTCTATTAAAAATGCACATCGATAGGAATATACTAATGTCTAATTTGTTGTAGATGAATTTAAGTCTAAAATTTTTCTTTTTTCTCCCTCATAGAAATGTTATTACCTACAAACTAATTACTTTATATTTTCTAATATTTATTGGAATTTTTCTTCTAAAAGATTTGGATTTACATGCTGTTTTACCTAACTGATGCTAAATTGACTATGATCTTCTGTTTGATGGTTTGGTATAGGTCTATCAGTTGTTTAGAATAGCAATCCTAATGCTATACTTTTGGCTCATGAGAACACCATGGGTCGCATTCGAAAAGGTTTCAATTTTCCTTTGTTTAATCTCCCTATTCCTTTGAGGCCTTTGCTTGATTTTTTGTTTTGGGAAAGAATTTTGATCAAGGCCATGTATGCATAGCTATTTCTTTATTTTAGAAGTTAACTCCCTTGTCATCTTAATTTTCCTTGTTGTCTACATGTATATTTCAGATTTTGTTTATTTATTTATTGTTTTTGAGGTGGGGCTTAGACTGAAGACTTTTGTAAGGTTTAGGAAGTTAGTTTGTGAATGTGGGAAAGACTATAACACTGGTGTTTGGAGATTGCTTGGTCATGTTGCAATTAAGATATTTGACTGGACTGTTAAAGAAAAATTACTAATATATTTTGAAGTTGGGGGTATTCATTAAAATATGCACAATACTTTGTCACATGAAACAAAATCGACAATTTAATTAAAAACAAGAAATAAAGTTCTGTGAGGGTAATCCAAAAATATAGTGTCTTTTGCAGATGCAGTTCTAATCTTGCGTCACATTGTCAACAAGTGCTTTAATCCTTTCAGAAATCCAAAAGTAGTGTTAACATTCTTGGCTCCTTGTATCAGTAGATAATGACAAGCTGATGCAAAATTGTCATCCTGATTAACAATGAAATGTGGGATTTAAGGGTTGGAAATATGGCATGTAGTTTAATTAACACCCTTACTGCAGATTTTAGGGATAAATGGTATCTGACTAATATGCCTCATAATTTAGTGGGTGGCAGTATTGATCTTGAGTATAATGTGTTAGCATTCTTCTGCTGAAATAATTCTAGTCTTTTTTTTTTTTTTTTTGGAAACATTTCTACCCAAAGGATTCTAATTTCTGAGCATAGTGAGATATGTGTTTTGAGTTAAGAACAAAGTGCTCAGAACTTTTGACCTTTCACTTTCTATATTTTTATATAATAAAAATTTCTTAAAAGGAAAATACTAAGTTTTTTGATTTATAGACTGAACTTGTCTCCAATTAGGTCTAGGCCTATATATTAAACTAAACCCTTTCACAACTGAACCACGTTCGTGAGGGCTAAGGGAGAAGTCCAAACTTGAATACAATGGTCACATCCCTTTAATCTGGGCTTGAATCAAGGTGCTAGGGTCACTTTCACTATCACAATGTCCCTACTAATATCTATAAACACTTAAATCTAATTTGTGATATACTAATAATAGCCAACCCCCACAACCACCTTCCTTTATGCGATCAACATTGCCAACCTTCGACATTAGCATAACAACACCTTTTCTTCCATCATACTACAGGTGGGGTGTGGATACAAGTTGGGTTCACGTTGGGCCTAAACTTGAAATTATGTTTATTTTTTCCTATGTAGGAGCGAATTGAGGCAAAAAATCTATTTTCATCAGAAGAAGCTGAAGAACAAGCTAAAATGGAATCTGTAAAGACATTTGTACCTGGTGAGGCTCCAAGTACCCCAGAGGTTCCAAAGGAAAAGCAAGCACCTAAACCAGTTGCCCCGACGCCAGAGAAAATTATAACAATCAAGGTATCATCCACATTGTATCTTTTTTCTTTATTTCTTCTCGTCCATCGATTCCATATTTTTATTGAATTAAGGCAGAACCCTAAACTGGAATGGTAGAAGATTTTCATTTGCCACATTTAAGTAGTTGACAATTCTAATATGCAAATTTTCCTCAAATTTTCTGTGATTAATGAATTGAGTTTTGCTGTCCTATCTACTACAACTTTGGCCCATCTTTGCTAAGACTTGGCTTTATCTTTCACAAGACTTGGTTCTGAAGCAATATTTATTTTGATCCTCTTCTTGCTTCATAGAGCCTTCATTTTGCCGTGTTTATACCAGTAGCAATTTACTGTTTAATATATGTGTTAACAATGGAATTGCAGGCTGCTATTGTCAGTTCCCAAACTCTTGAAGAGGTAGCAAGGCTTGAAAAGGTGAACCCCAGATGCCAAAGATTTCCATTTTTCATTGCTTTCTCCCCTAGCCCATGAGGTGGCTTTTGAAATTGACAGTCTGATGGTTTTTATGTTGGCTAGAATTGTGATGAGCGGGCACTAAAGTCAGGCCAGCTTCCTGCAGATCTTAAAATCGGTGATAATGATGCCACGACCAACACTGAAGCAACCAAAGAACACAAAATGGTCACAGATGAGGAAAACGGAGCTAATGATGGGCCAAGTGATTCTAAGCATGAACAGAAGAATAATGAGTCTGTAATGATCTGGAATGGATATTATATTGAACAGGTTATGAAAATGCACCAGTTATTTTGATTGTGTTGTTGTAGTTTTTGATTTTACTAGAATAGATGTTATAGTTTAGATGTTATATATTAATTTCTTACTACTATGAGACATGTATTTTGCTTGTGTTGTTTTATGAAAATGAACATTGTAATTTTATATTGATTTGTATTAGATATTTTATTGAATACATTATTAGAATGAACAAGGATTGTTTATTGCAAATATCCCTCCTACACAATTTTTTAAATTTATTTATTATTGGTGACAAAAAAAATTGTTGCTAAAATTTTCTAATCCCAACAAATAATTTCGTCACTAAATTGAAATATTTGTTGACAAAAAATTTCGTCACTGAACGGCCTTCTTTTTTTTTTTTTTGTGCATCTTTTGGTGATGAATATTTTCTGTCACTAAAAATTATATCACTATTTTTAATGATGAAATATTTCGTCACCCAAAACAAATAAAATAAAATTTTACTTAATTCTAGTGATGAAATGGACGTTATAGGTGACAAAACATTTAATATTTAGCGACGAAATGTTTCATCACTGTGGACGTCCCCGAATGCCCCGGGAGGGAGATCCCGATTCTGTTCATTTGGGGCTTACTACAGTTCGGACTCAAATGTCCCGGTTCTTAATCTGATCTCGCAAAGTGCAATGCAAAACTGATAAATCACCAAAGAGTCTAAATCTGGCAAATCGTTTTAGAAAACTGATTTTTTAGAAAGAAGTGCCAAACATGGACTGTTTTGCCAGATACAGAGTCACCACCTAAATATTTTATTTTTGGGGGAATTTAGGAAACCCTGACTCGTTTGCCTAAGGCCACGTGTCTATCATCACCAAAGTTGCCTCGGCTCGGGAACTTGGGTACGATTGGGGAAGGTCAGCTATGAGCACCCCCGTTTGCCCGATCAAAGATCGGCCTCTACTAACCATGATATCTTATTTTTGAAAACACATGCATTCTTATTCCGGTTAATTAGCCTAGAGTTACTATATTATGCGCACAGCAAACAAGTATAGACTAGATCGCTTAATTTGGAACAAAGCATCGCATATCCGTTTGTTTGAAAATGGTTTGAGGTTTGCTACTCGCAAGTAGGCTAAAATACGGATTTCAATGAATTGTCCCAATTCAAGCAAGCCAACCTTCACCCACAGGCATTCAGGTAGTTATATCACATAAGCAAATAGCCTCATGATAAGGATGCGGTCATGGCAGTCACTCACATATATGCAAGACGCTAAAGTATAAACACTCACAGTGTACTCCAAGCCAAAACAAGGAACATGTTAGTAATCAAATGTATGATCCAAGTCCATGTTAAGATGACTAATGCATCGTAGGCAGAATGCAACTAGAATAGGCTCGGCTAATCTAAGGATGACATATGAAACGCGATAGATAATATGTATTCAATTTTGAATTGAAATACCATGCAGTTAGTATGATGCGCCGAGCCCGATGCATGCAATACGAATGAATGTATGCAAACATGCATAGCATAAGGTATGCTAATTGAAATATACCCTAAATCTAACCATCGTAAGCGGTTAAATAAAAGGGAGAAAGATGTGGGATTGGAAGACATGCATCACACACACGCACGCTTATTACAACATTGCCCTCTCTCGGAGGGACCGAAAGAATAATACAGACCGAATAAATAATTAACTACTCTAGCTAATTAATTATTACAAACCCTTAATTAATTAACAAATTAATTAAGCTAAGAAAGCAATAAAACAGCCTCGGGAAGAGGGATGAATGCATGCTCGATCGCCTCGCTCGGAAACCCTTTGCCATGCCAACCGTTGCCTCTGTTTGCACTGTTCTGCATCTCTGAGACTTGCACAAATCCCAAGATTGCTTCTGAACCACTCCCTGAGCATTGTGGAATGCCATCGGCCAAGATACAGAACCACCGGCCATAGAAACATGGTCATCGACCAAAAATGGAGCCACCGGCTGGACTTTGGTAGTCGGTCGGCACTGAATGTGGCCAACCGGCCATCTGTTCCTACAGAAACCTATTTTGCTGCAACAGAGGACAGACAGTGCATGGCAAGGTATTTTCAAAGCAATGTGTGCACGACCACCCTCCTTATCATGCTGTGAACTCAAGGGAGTATGGCCCTCGACCCCCGGGCCACCAATCACGCATTTCAATGCATGATGCCCAAAGGTGCCAAGTGTGCGAATTAATATGAAATGGATGCACAAAAACAAATGGATACCACACACTCTATCATGATGGATCAAGAGCGTCGACGACTGAGAAGTGAGGCACGTTTCATCACTTCAAGTACGAATGTCCCTCGTTCCTCGTGTTTGGTTTGACACCCCAAGCCAAACATAATGCAATGTATGTATGCCATATACAATGCAAGGCATGCAACCAATGTAATGCGATATGAGCAATGCAAAAATGCAATATGACTCGAATATGCACACAAGATTAAGGTAGCAAACATGCCAAATGTAATGCCACCTAAGCTAATCATGCGACAAGATGCAAACTAAGAAGCATGCAAGATGCAACCTAGATGCACAAACATGCAAAGTGATAAGCATGCAACAATGATGCCAATCATAAGGATGCAACAACGTGTCATGCGATAAGTATACAACAATATACAAATGCAAGATCCATGGACTTACACTAAGGATGGATAGGCCTCAACCGTACCATAACAGTGGCCATTATGGTGCAACAAAAGCATGGAATAGATATGCGAACATGCATGCACGAAGGCCTATCATCTAAGGCGTAAAAGTGGCGACTTTTAAACACATTTACAAGAGACTATTATGGACAAATGGCAAGCATACTAAGCTCTGAAATCACATGAAAGATGATGCCAAATCAACTAATCAAGACAAGCATAGCATGTTAATGGACTTAAAGCTCAAAGCTAGCCGAAGGACTTACACCATGGCCATGTCAACCAAGCCCCAAAGAGCCAAAATGACCAAAAACAGTCTCAAAAGAGACCAAAACAAGGCTAGAACATGCATGGAATGAGGCCAAAACATGCTACAAAGGCAAGTTCAAAACAAGATGCATACAAGGCCTAAGAGGGCAAATGCACTACACCTCTTGTAACCAAACATGGCATGTTTTAGGCAAATAAAAACAGAGTTATAACACATCAAAATGAGCCCCAAAACCTAATGAGAAGGTCTTCCAAAGACCAAATCATGGAGGCACATGTAATGGTCTATTCTTAAGGCATAGAACACAAGCTATCCCAAGCATGGAATGGATGATAAATACAAGTGTGTGGCCATGGAACATGGACTGAAATGGCATGAGAAGTGATTCCAAATCACTGAAATAGCTCAAGTGAAGCATGCTAATAACTCACACACCCGAAGCCAACAAGCTAGAATGCAAAGAGGCTATATAAAGCATGGCAAGCATGACCAAATCGACACCAAACAGAGCTTAAACATGTTAAAACATGACCAAAAACTTCACAAAGCTAAGCCAAAACATGCAAGCATTGTGGTCCAAATGCGAGATGCATTTCTAGACAAAATAGAGGAATACAAAGCAAGTGTATGGTGCATGCAAGGGGTCAACAAACCAACCTAAAACAGAGGTAAAGCATGACCAAATAACACCAAATATCCACTGAAATAGAGCCAAACAAAGCTAAGCAAACATGCTACCTTTATGAGCCCTAAATGCAAACAAATGAGACACAAAGGGAGAGGGGTGTCCCTCCCCTATTTATGACTTCAAAACCACTTCTCTACCACTGAAAATCCTCTAGATTTCAGTGGTGAGAAGGTCGAAATAAGATGAAACCAAACCCTAAAGAAGAAGGCACAAAATGAGGCCAAACAAGGCCTAAGCGGGGGTAGACAACCCCCAACCAAAAAATGACCTTAAGCAATAATAACAAGCATACAAAATCAGAGATTTTTGTAGTTTAGAGCTAAGCTTAAATCAATATGCAAGATAGGCTAAAAGCTTGTGCAAAAATGGGGAATAAAGGGAATAGTTCTCACCCTTGAAGAACACTTCCAAGAACACAAGACCAGACCTCTTCTTGGATCAAAACCAGCTCAAAAACCTTGAAAATAACCCTTTGGCACCTCAGCAACCATGGTATAGTGTAATGCTAGATGTTTGTGCACAAAAGTAAGAACAAAACACACTTTTGAGTTCAAATACACACACAAATATATATATATAGAAAGATATATATATATAGAGAGGGATATATGAACTCTATATCTATTTTGCTGAACCTCTGGAAGGGGAGGGGAGGCCCTCCTCTTATAGAAGATCAATTTGCAAAGCTTCTCCAAGAAGCTAAACAAGGCTCAAATCCCTCCATACACGTGTATGAAGGAGAGGGAATGTGCGTGCTAGCTATGACAACTGGCACAAAATATCTGCCAAAAGCAGATGAACAGGGTTCGGCTAGCCAAAAATGACCAATCGACCAAAACAGTGGCCGGCCGACCAAAAATAGTGCCGACCGGCCAACACCTTTGGCCGGTAGCAAGAAAAAGGGGCCGGTGGCCTCAAGCCTAAGCCGGTGAGGTGTGGGGATGGCCAATAAGCTATTTCCCACCCTTAAAAGCAAAACAACAAGTGTTTGGTCTACAACCAAGCACAAAACAAGCAAGTCGAGAGGTCTTGAGGCAAGGCGCGCAACCGAAACCTTCGAGAACTCCAGACGAATACAAACATGGATTATCACCGAGTGTTCAAACGGTGACGTCCAAGTCTTGAGGACGGTAAAAAATGGGGTGTCTACAATCACCAAATACCAATAATACGCGGCAAAATAAATTTTCGTCACCAGGTACTTTTAGCGACAACGAATTGATGACGAATGTCTCGACGAAATTATTTCGTCCCAGATCAATTTGGTGATGAAAATTTCACTATTGGAGACGTAGTGACTTTGTCATTAAAGAGCCATTTTATTGTACATACAAAGCTCTGTGAGACAGAAGAGAAGATAGAGAGACAAACAATGTGCTAAATATTTTCACATCCTTCATCAATCAGATACTCTCTATACACTGAGTATCTGGAGTGTTCTCCATCTCAGCTCATCATCTTTCTTCAGTATATCAGACACTGTGCTCCTAGCTTAAGCTTATCTACCTGTGAGAGGTTATCAGAAAAATCAGAGAGACTTAAGCTAAGAATATTCTTTGATTCAATCATCAGTCTCAAACTCATCTGAAAATCCTATGTGATTCGTGATTAGATCAAGATTAAAATATTCCAAAACCCAAATATCCACAAACACTCAATCTAAAATCAACAAGCACTTACGAGAGTGATTTTAGTTTGTTTGTTCTTAGGACTAAACAGTAAATCGACACAAATGATTTTTTACGTGGAAAAACCACAATTGAAGAACCTTCAATTGTAATCAAAAACCACGGGCGAACCGCCACTAATCAATCCACTACTGAAGAACTTAAAAGATTACAAAGATAGTACACAAATTACCCAACACGGTCAATTTGCCCTCGAAATCTTCTGTAACTCTTTCACCACGTCTTCGTCACGGAACTGATCACTGAAGTTGATTCCACAACTTCACTTGTCGAATTAACGACTACGGAAAGAATCAAACGCCTTTTGAAACTCTACGTTTTAGCCTTCTGATTCCACCGAAGAGAACATTCTTTTAGGTAATGTGTAGACGCAATTCTTAGTTCGAGCCACCATGTTCTTCGCTCGAGCGCACAAGTATGTCTTTCAGGTTTTGTCCAGACGCAGTCGTTCGCTCGAGCGAGGACTTCCTGGCTCGAGCGAGGAAGACAAAAAATCACAGAAAATTACAACTCAAACACTGAGTTTTGTTCACGGGATTTTGACAAGATAGGACCTAACAATCTCCCCCTTTGTCAATACCCGGACAAAACTTTCTAAACAATTTCTTGACCACATTACAACTCAAAGAATGTACTAAATAATTACAACTCAAAGAATGATCTAATAAATTACAACTCAATGAAAGACAACAATAAAACCAATCTTGAGATCTTGAGAACCACCCAATCTGCACATCATAAACTTAAAAAAAAATTTGTTATGCACCAAAAAAAACTCAAGACAGTTTCATTGCAGATAGATCATAAAGGAAAAACTAATCCATTGAGCTGTAAAGAAATCATCATAAGCATGCATATCCAAAAACATCAATCCCTAAAAACATCAATCCTGCTGCAAAACATATCCTCATGT
This sequence comes from Camellia granthamiana, assembly GCA_036172215.1. NCBI lineage: Eukaryota > Viridiplantae > Streptophyta > Magnoliopsida > Ericales > Theaceae > Camellia > Camellia granthamiana. Next base: position 34,543,342 of record CM069912.1, read on the forward strand.
ACATCAAAACAACATATCTAATATATCCAAGTCACAGATCATATATACATCAAAACAATATATCCAACCATCTCCCCCTTTTTGTCCGAGAGAGAGACAAAAGCAGGCAAGAAAGATCAAAAACTGTTCAAAAAGTACAACTTTCCACGAGAATAAACCAAAAGAGGTCAGAAAATAACCAAAAACCAATACTAGGAAGAAGGTGGTGGATGTTGCAACTGAAGGAGAGAAAGTATCTGTGCCAGCTGAGCACTCTGCTCGTCAAGTCGAGCATCTATAAGATCAAGGCGATGAGTAAGAACCTGCTCCAAGCTAGAAGAACCTGCTGCTGGACCTGTATGGGCAGCCTCGACCTCCTCCTCCGCGGCAAGAGGATCATCATCATCCGCATCTCCTGGACCACCTGCATGAGAACCCCCAACCCCTGACCCACTCCCCCTCACATGGGCCTGACTCTATGAGACTGTGAGTTTGGTAATGGGTTTCACAGGATGAGCAAACTCATCATCCTCAAAAATAGGAACATTAAGGGAAGTGAGAAAACAGGTAATAAAACAACCATACGGAAGCCCTAAAGATTTGCGACCCTCAAAGACCCCAATCATTTTAAGAACAATCATCTCGGGAAGATTAATGGGAAGGTGATGATGAATACAATATAAAACATAGCCTTGGTCCTGAGTAATATGTGAAGAATGTGTGGTGACATGAATGTTAGCGCATACAATGATATTGAGAAGACGGAATCGAGGAAGCAACTCATTCTGCTGAATGAGTGTCCCGGCGATCCATGTACAGGTAACACCACACAATTTAGAAGCAACCATATTAAAATTTACACCCGACCTGGTAAGAAATGGGTAATGACAAGCACCAACGTCAGGTAGACCAAGAAACTCACGAAACACATCCTCATTGACAACAAGAGATTGTTTCCTAACCCAAGTCTGAAAAGATGGCAAAATTTCTTTCTAAATAGAATGAATATTACAATAGAATTCTCGGACAAGACTTAAATTTTGGGGACCTGAAAAATGTAGAACTTGAGCACCCCCTAATGGATCAAACAAAGAACGAATGGGAAGGACCTCAAAAGCATTTGGTAAAACATTTCGCTCGAGATGGACTTTGCGAGAGGCAAAGGACTCTTTATACAATTTTGCCTTTTCTTTTGACTCAAATTTGGCGGTATGAAAGGAAGGTCGAGAAGTAGTCGTCTTGCGACGTTTGGAAGGCTCAGCCATGACTAACACAACCCAAGATAAATCAAAACAAGACAAACCAGGAACAACCAGAACAGACACACCCCACATCCCCAATGCCAAAACAAGGAACATAGACAGAAAAACATTAGTCCATTAGTCCAAAAACAATGGTAGAACAATAAGTATAAGATATGAGCAGAATATGGAGCAAATCAAAGCAAACAAATCACAGAGATCATAAATCAAACATGAGGTTATCAGGCCAACAGAAAACCATTAGTGCAGCATTAGAGAAAAAATCAGATAACCACATAGCAATAATCAACTAGAAATACAATGAAAACTCAGGCTAAGTAACTGACAATCTGAAGAACAAAACAGAGCTAGATGAATAATGGGCATAAGGCAGTAGCAGATATGAACCAGACATCAACAAGAATAAAATCAAGGAAAACAAAGCACAGTCAAACATGGCTAGATAATGGAACAACACGAAAAACCCAATATTAGACCTGAAAAGCCCTAAAATCCCCAATGTTGAAACAGATAACCGTCACAAATAAAACCCTCCCCAATGCAGATTATAAGAAAAACACCATGAATACCAAAGCAAGAGAAGGATACGACATCAGAAGCAAAACAAAAACAACAAGAAAAAAACTCTGGATAAAAACAGAGCACCGTCACAATCCCAATACTTAGACGAAGAAGAAACAAAATGAAAAAAAAAACTTACCAAAGATGAGGAATGCACAAGGATGACGCGGAAGAAACCCCAAATCCAAGAGAGAACCCTCAAACGATCCCAGCAATGGACAATCTAAAAACCCTAGGGGAGAGAGAGAGAAGGAACTCGAAGGGATAGAAAAACAAAACTGAAGAGACCCCTCTTTTTAAAAACAGAACCGCGACAGTTCGCTCGAGCCAGCTCAAGGTCGCTCGAGCCAAGAAAACAAGCTCTCAGGTTGAATGGAGTAGCAAACGCACGCTCGAGCGAGGACCCAGTCGCTCGAGCCAAGAAGAAAAAAAATAAAACCTTTTTTTTTTTTTTTTTTTCAAAATAAAAACACCTAGGATGTCTTGTAACAAGTAAGGTGACCAGGTGACAGACTATTCCACAAGGACAAGAGAATCCAACAATTATGAGTCCTGAAAATTTGAGAAAAGAGATGAAACACCAGATCATGAATAAAACAGATAGTATTAAATCAAATCCATAAGCATCATAAGAATGCATAACTCAAAAACACACATGAGAGCTCACATAAACAAAGTGTGCGTGTGCAATCCTTGAGAGTCACAAAGCTAGAGTTAATCCTCGTAGTGATCGGATGACTGGACCTCCGACAAGAGTAACTGACCATCACAGAGAAAAGTCAAACCACTAGGAATCACGGGGTATTTGTTGAGTAAATGCGGAAGCTCCCCCTCAAGTAATGATCCTTTTTTTTATAATTTTTTTTTTTTCACTTTTCTTTCTTGTGGGCACTCACTGGTGGCATACACGCTCAAGAGTATGGAGACCAAACCAGAGAAGAATGAATTCAAAATGATGGCCTGGTTGGTGCCTCTGAGGTAGCCTTTTCCTAATGCCCGGAAATCAAGTACTGAGGGAGAAACCATGGAAGTGAAATAAGATGGTAGATGGTTAAGAGACTTAACATCACCCATGATATACCAGTATAGGTCAATTCCTCTGAAAGAGTACAAGGAACATTGTCAGTGGTCCATAGAGAACTGTGATCACTTGTGCGGAAACCCCTGCAACAGTTTATCTCAAAGATGTGTACAGAATGAGATCATGAAGTAAATGAGTATGGGCATTCAGAATGAGCTATGAACAAAGATGAATAAGATCTTGTATGCAACATGAGCAGTGTTCATATAAAATTTGATGCAAAGATATCAGGACTCAATCACAATGAGATTATCACATCCAGGAACAGTAAGTCAACCACTCACACTCACTTCACAAAAAAAACAGGAAACAACCTAGTTACTGAGTCATTACACCCAAGGTCTTTCTAATAAACTCAAATCGAAGAAGATCAAGGGGTTTTGTAAAAATATCAGCTTTTTGATGCTCAGTAGAAACATGTTCCAAAATAACAAGGCCTTCATCTACTAACTCTCGAATAAAATGATGACGGATGTCAATGTGTTTGGTGCGAGAGTGTTGGACAGGATTTTTTGAAATGTTTATGGCACTTGTATTATCACAAAAAAGAGTGAGAGTGTTCTGTTCTATTCCATAATCATGAAGCATTTGCTTCATCCACAACATTTGGGCACAACAACTCCCTGCAGCAATGTACTCAGCCTCAGCAGTAGAAAGAGAGATAGCATTTTGCTTTTTACTATGCCAAGAAACCAGATTATTCCCAAGGTAAAAACACCCCCCGGATATACTTTTCCTATCATCAGCACATCCTGCCCAGTTGGCATCAGAAAAACCAGTAATTTCAGCTGTAGTATTAGTGGAAAACCAAACCCCATACCCCAAGGTCCCGTTAACATACTTGATGATGCGTTTTACCGCAAGAAGGTGAGACTCTTTAGGACTGGCTTGGTAACGGGCACAAACACCGACACTGAAAGAAATATCAGGACGACTGGCTGTGAGATACAAAAGACTCTCTATCATACTCCTATAAAGGGTAGGATCAACATCAATACCAGAGGAATCTTTGGAAATGTGAAGACTAGTGCTCATGGGAGTACGTGCATGTTTGGAAGACTCAAGACCAAACTTTGACACAAGATTTTTAGCATACTTAGACTGAGAAACAAATATGCCCGAAGGAGACTGTTTAATTTGGAGACCCAAAAAATAAGACAACTCTCCCATCATGCTCATCTCAAACTCATGTGTCATGCAATCCGAAAAATATTTCACAAGATGATCAGTAGTGGAACCAAACACAATATCATCAACATATATTTGAGCAACAAGAATATGAGACTTAGTATGTTTCACAAATAAGGTCTTATCCACACTACCCCTTTGAAAATCATTATCAAGAAGAAAAGTAGTAAGCCTATCATACCAAGCCCGAGGAGCTTGTTTTAATCCATACAAAGCCTTGTCTAACTTGTAGACATGATTAGGACATTTAGGGTCCTCAAACCCTTTTGGTTGCTCAACATATGCCTCTTCTTTTAAGTACCCATTCAGAAAGGCACTTTTCACATCCATTTGAAACAATTTAAAGCCAAGAAAACATACAACACCAAGCAAAATACGAATGGATTCGAGACGTGCAACTGGGGCAAACGTCTCATCATAGTCAATACCCTCTACTTGTGTGTAGCCTTGAGCAACCAACCTAGCTTTATTTCTCACAACAGTACCATTCTCATCAGATTTATTTTTAAAGATCTACTTGGTACCTATCACATTCATGTCTCTAGGTCTGGGAACAAGAGTCCAAACTTTGTTACGTTCAAATTGACCTAATTCTTCATGCATAGCATTGACCCAACTATCATCTAGTAAGGCCTCTTTAAAATTCTTAGGTTCAATTAAAGAAACATAACACATATGTGATACCTCATCCCGAATCTGTCTTCGGGTTTTCATTCGATCCGAAACACTTCCAATCACCTGTTGAGCTAGATGATTCAGTTTCACCCTTGCTGATGGTTTAAGTTCCGGACTTGTGGTGATAGAAACAACAGGAGTGACGTCCCTTTGAGCACTCTTTGGACTTGAACTTACCTGTGAGGATGGTGCTGTAACAATTTCTTGAGATTGAACCACAGCTTCTCCTTGATTTTGTGGTCCAGTATCCAAGATTGGAGACTCACCATTGTCATCCTCATTTGTTGCTGGAGTAGGTAAACCTGTGTCATCTATTACCACATTGATAGATTCCATTAATGATAAAGTTCGCAGGTTATAGACTCGAAAAGCCCTACTGTTGGTTGAATACCCTAGAAAAATACCTTCATCACTTCGGGAGCCAAATTTGCCCAAGGGCTCTCTATCTTTGAAGATGTAACACTTACTCCCAAAAGTTTTGAAGTATTTTACATTAGGTTTCAAACCCTTCCACAATTCATAAGGAGTTTGTAAAGTGCCGGTCCTTAAATACACGCGATTTATGACATAAACAGCAGTATTTAGGGCTTCGGCCCAAAACTTAGGAGGAAGACTCGTACTAAGGAGCATGACCCTAGCCATTTCTTGAACAACTCTGTTCTTCCTCTCAACCACTCCATTTTGTTGTGGAGTAATAGGTGCAGAAAATTCATGCTTAATACCATGCATATCACAAAAATCCGAGAACGAACTATTTTCAAATTCACGACCATGATCAGTTCGGATTCTTATGATACGCCCAATGGAAACACCCTGTTCATTTTGAATTTTAAGGACTAAGGCCTGAAAAGCATTAAACGTATCAGATTTTTCCCTTAAAAAGTTTACCCATGAAAACCGAGTAAAATCATCAACAGTTAAAAAAATGTATCTTTTACCTCCAATGCTTTCAGTACGAGTGGGGCCATTAAATCCATGTGAACTAACTCAAGAGGACGTTTGGTTGTAAAGCTGTTCACCTTTTTATGAGGGGCACGGGTTTGCTTTCCAAGTTGACATGGTCCACACACATGGCTCAAATTCTTACCCAATTTAGGTACTCCTCTCACAAGCTCTTTGTTGGCTATCTTAGTTAGGTCTTTGAAATTCATGTGACCTAATCTTCGATGCCACAGATCAATGTTACTTATGATGGCAGAATGACAAGTGAGATCATTAGTAGTAAGAATCCCATAGCAGTTATCAGATGTGCGAACCCCATGTAAGACAGTATTTCCTTTTTTATTCAAAATTTCACATTTATCTTTTGAAAACAATACTTCATGATGGGAATCACACATTTGACTAATGCTCAAAAGATTTTCTTTAAGGCCATCAACAAGTAAGGCATTATCTAGCTTGGGAAGACCAGCAACACTTATAGAGCCCTTACCAATGACTCTAGAAGTGCCGCCATCTCCAAAGGTAACAATTCCTCCTTCATATTTTTCAAGAGAGGTGAAGTAAGATTTGTTACCAAACATATGACGAGAGCACCCACTATCAAGATACCACATGTGTGAGTCACGTGCTTTTAGAGCAGTGTGAGCAACTAAACAAGTCAAATCATCTTTTCTTACCCAAATCTTTTTAGGCTTGGTGTTCCGCCTAATCATGTAAGGTTGTCTCCTAACCCAAAAAGTGTTCGAATTTCGACCCTTTTGAGACACCTTACCAAACAATTCAAAGTAGTAAGGACGAATGTGGCCATACCTACCACAGTGATGACAAATAAACACAGGTTTTACCTCCCTTTTGTTGATCTTTCCTGCTTTTGCTTGATGAAGAGAAGAATCATCCTGGTTTACCTTCAATTTTCCTTTTGCTTGAGTCTTTAAGTTATGTGAGGTAGAGGCCTGTCCCTTGTGAGCTGTCGTACCATAGCCTAGCCCTCTTTTGTCAGAACCCATTTGTTGAGACCCGAGTATGTCTTCTAGAGATCTGGAACCTTTGTTCCACATGGCAATTGTTGCTCTAGCAATACGGAGTTCTTCATCTTTCTGACTGACTTTCTCTTCCAATGCAGCTTGTGACAACTCGAGACTTTCAAGCTTTTCTTCATATGTGGAATACACTTTTAGAAGTTCATTCCTTTCAGTTTCACAGGATAGAAGTTTTCCACATAAGTCTTGCCTGTCACTAGAGATCTTGATGACATTCTGTTTTGCTGTCAAGAGTTCTCCTTTGAGCCGGACATTCTCACTCTCACATGTTTTGAGCTTGAGAGAGAGTTTGTCGTTAGTTTTAGACAAATTCAGAGATTCCTCGTACAGCTTCTCGTAAGCTTGTTGTAGTTCATCGCCATTGATCTCATCAATGTCTTCAGATGTTTCATCATCCTCTCTTTGCTCCTCAGTCTCCTTGACCTCATCCAATCTAGCAACCAAGGCAGGCAAATTGCTGGATGGAGGTGGAGGTGGAGGTGAATCTCCTCTTTCATGGAATTGGCTCAGAATTTCCCATGCATCTTTAGCCTTTGTGCAGTGAACAACCCGTTGCTGTTCTTCATTAGAAATTGCTCCACGAATAATGATCAGGGCTCTCTGATTGCCCGGATTATCTGCACTTTCTGTATCTTCTTCAATGGCTTGCCAACCTTCTGGTTCAAAAGCTCTCAGAAAAGCCCTCATTTTGATTTTCCAATACAGGTAGTTAGTCCCATCAAAGATGGGAGCATGATGCAAGTTCTGACCAAGAGCTGATTCCGAAGGCTTTGGAAGAGGTTGAGAAACCGTGGCCCAAAATGCCATGAAAGCACTATTCCCGTCTTCACTAGATTCAGGTTCTTCGGGTTCTTGCTCCGACCCGCTTTCATCATCCCAAGTTACGGTGTAGACTTTCTTCCGATTCTTTTTCAAAGGGCATTCAAGGGACATATGGCCAAACCCTTGACATTCATAGCACTTGACCCCTGGCGCCCTTACAATCTTCTTTTCAGTAGTTTGAGCAAATTTTGGTGGAAAAGTTTTGGGTTTGTCATTACTCTTATCTTTTGAAATAGGCCTCTGAAATTAGGCTTCTTTTTCAAAAAAAATTTAAACTGTTTTGTAAGCATAGCCGTCATCTCAGACTCTAAATCAAATTCAGTCTCCGGAGTTTTTGCAGTCTCATGAGCACTCGTGAAAGCCACACTTTCTTTTTGCTTTTTCTTTGAAATTTGGTGGGCTTCATAAGTCTGCAAATTTCCAACCAATTGATCGAGCTTGAGGGTATCAACATTCTGAGCCTCCTCAATGGCTGTTACCTTTGATTGGAACCTCTCGGGAAGGGACCTCAAAATTTTCCCAACAACTTTAGCTTCCGGGATTTTTTCACCGAGAGTGAAACAGGAATTCACGATATCACTGAGTTTTGCATAGAAATCATCAAACGTCTCATCGTCGCGCATAAAAAGGGTTTCAAAGGCGGAGGTGAGACGTTGAAGTTTTGACCTTTTGACAGAGGTAGTACCTTCGTGAATTGTTTCAAGGATATCCCACGCCTCTTTTGCTATCTCACACGTGCAAATTCGACGGAATTCTTCAGGTGTGACAGAGCAGAAGAGGGAGTTGAGAGCCTTGCTGTTCCAACTCGAGTTCTGGTAATCAGTTGTGTCCCATTTATCAAGGAGTTTAGGAATATCAATGCCATCAACGGTGACAATAGGTTCACTCCACCCAAAGAGTACGCAGTGCCAAACTTTCTCATCGATGGATTTTAAAAATGCTCTCATACGAGCTTTCCAATAAGAATAGTTTGTACCGTCTAGTAAAGGGGGTCTATGAGTCGAGTTACCTTCACGAATAGAATCCATAATGCTAGTCACACAAAATCACACTCCTATAGTTTTGAAAAAACAAAAGTTTTTTGATAAAACAAAGAGTGACCCGCTCTGATACCAATTGAAAATCCTATGTGATTCGTGATTAGATCAAGATTAAAATATTCCAAAATCCAAATATCCACAAACACTCAATCTAAAATCAACAAGCACTTACGAGAGTGATTTTAGTTTGTTTGTTCTTAGGACTAAACAGTAAATCGACACAAATGATTTTTTACGTGGAAAAACCACAATTGAAGAACCTTCAATTGTAATCAAAAACCACGGGCGAACCGCCACTAATCAATCCACTACTGAAGAACTTAAAAGATTACAAAGATAGTATACAAATTACCCAACACAGTCAATTTGCCCTCGAAATCTTCTGTAACTCTTTCACCACGTCTTCGTCACGGAACTGATCACTGAAGTTGATTCCACAACTTCACTTGTCGAATTAACGACTACGTAAAGAATCAAACGCCTTTTGAAACTCTACGTTTTAGCCTTCGGATTCCACCGAAGAGAACTCTCAAGAATATGTAGTATCAAACTCTTTGATGTATGAATCTCAATGCATAAGTTTAGAACTCTCTCAAGAACATCAAAGAAAACTCACAAAAACCTCAGAAGAAAACTTCAAACAAAACTCTAGAATCCCTCAAAGTAGATCTCCCAAAAGTTAATTAAAGTTTAGGAGAAAACCATCTACTTATAAAGAACCAAAAGTAATCCCAGTTCTGAACGAAACCAATCACTTCAAAGAAATCTGGATTCTGAAGCTCGCTCGAGCGAGGAGCTTATCTTGCGTGATTTCTACTAGTGACCTCGCTCGAGCCACGAGCCCTTCGCTCGAGCGAGGAAAACATTCTTTCAGGTAATGTGTAGACGCAATTCTTAGCTCGAGCCACCATGTTCTTCGCTCGAGCGCACAAGTATGTCTTTCAGGTTTTGTCCAGACGCAGTCCTTCGCTCGAGCGAGGACTTCCTGGCTCGAGCGAGGAAGACAAAAAATCACAGAAAATTACAACTCAAACACTGAGTTTTGTTCGCGGGATTTGGACAAGATAGGACCTAACATCATCCTTAGAGTTATCTGAAGTATTCGCCATTCTTATATAATTCATTTTCTTTAGAAAACAAATACTGAGCCTAAGCCTTATGCTAATTTGCCTTTGAGATATTTTACAGAAAAATCTGAGAGTTAGATTTTTGTATTTACCTACGAGAGGTTATTTTTTGTAACTTTCTTTGAAAGTAAAACCACTCATCTCCATTATTGTAAAAGGTCACTAGCAAGCCTGTAAGGCTAGAGAAAATATGTGGAGGATTACTCCATGTGTATGAGGTTTCTATCACCCCTGTAAAGTTAGAAAATATGTGGAGGATTGCTCCATTATGAGGTTGCTAGCACCCTTATGAAGCTAGGAGATAATGAAAAATCTCAAGTGAAGCTTGAAGAATTGATATAGGCTTGGTTGAAACCGAACCACTATAAATCTTGTTTGCATTCTTTTCCCTTATCTCTTTATTTTGTTTCACTGCTATAGCTATATCTGACATACTATTTGCTAATATTGTGCAAAACACCAAATCACTGTACTTACCTCATATAGCTATTTGTTATCATCTTTCATTGAGTGTTAGTTGTTTATTTATCTATATCAGAATCAATTAAGTCAAAAACATTCACTGCACTTTTGTTTACCTACTTCACTTTTTTTTTTCTTTGTGCTTGATCAAGTTATCTTCATTTCATCAGTTATACTTATCTGTTATACTAGTTATAATTTTTATTGTGGTATTATTAATTTTAATTTATAAAAACCTAATTCACTTCCCTCTTAAATTACTTTTTTTGAGTAACAAAGTGTTAATAGCCCCTCCTAAAGTCAAATTTTTCGGGTGGTTGGCTTGGCAAGGGAAGGTGAAAACCTCTAGCTTCTTACATAGAATCGGGTTACTAGCTGCATTAGCCAATGTGGGCTGCGTTTTCCGTCAAAATGAGGAGGAATCTGTAAATCATATCTTACTCTCCTGTCCATTTGTTTGGCTGGTATGGTCTAATATTATGAAGTGGTGGGGTTTTCAGTGGGCTATGCCAAACTCAGTGGAAGGGCTGATGCAATGGTGGTCGTTCTGCAAAATGAAAAAGACTGAGAAGCTGCTGTGGAAGGTTGTGCCATTGGCTGTTTTGTGGTCCATATGGAAGCATAGAAATGAGTGTGTGTTTAATGGTGCCCAGCCGAATCTTGAGGAATTATGTGAGGTTGTCAAAGTCCGAATTGCTTTGTGGGCCCAATCCTCCCCAGCTAAAATGGAGTTCTCTATCAATGATGTAGTCTTCAATCTGCCTCAGGTTCAATACTGTATTAGGAATGGCTAGCTATGGGCTTATCTGTTGTTTGGGATTATTTGTTGTTGGGGATTATTTGTTGTGCAGCTGATGGGCCTGCTCGTTGTGCAGCTACAATGGTGCATCTTTGTGTATGGCATGACCTTGCTTGTTCTGTAAAACTTCATCTATGTTTTGGTCTGCTCAGTGCTGGGGTTGCTCACTGGCTTGCTGTCTCTGAAATTCTATGTTTTCATATGCTTTGCTCTATCTTCCTATATCTGTCTTGATGTATTGACCTGCTTATGTGTATGACCTGCTATGTGTATGATCTGCTATGGTTTGAACTGGTTATGCAGCAGCTTCAATTTGATGTTCAATCTATCAGTGTGATTACCTGGAGTTCTTTGAACTGTTGTAACAGTGTGATGTGGTTATGCAGTAGTAATTTGATTTACTGTAATAGGTAGTAGTACTGTAATTGGTTTTTGTTGCTCTGCACCCTGTAATTGGGTTTGATGCTATGCATTGGTGGATCTTATATTCAAGCTGCATGCTTGCTGCTGCTCTCTATTTCTGGTTTTATGTCTCAGCTGCTTGTTGAATTTGGGTGTCTTCACTGCTGCTGCTGTGTTGCTGGGTGGTTTGGGTTGGGTGTTTTGATTCAGTTATGAGCTACGCTCCATGATGGTGGGAGTCACATAGAGGGGAGTGATGCTCTGCATTGGTGGTCCTGCTGTGTTGCTGTGTGGATTGGTGGTCCTGCTGTTGGCTTGGAGTGTGCTGTGGCTGTGCAGATTTTTTGGTTCCTTGTGTTTTCTTGGTTGCTCTGTATGTTTGTGTCAAGGGTACAATTGAAAGGTACAAGAAGACATGCTCAGACTCGTCCAATACTGGATCGGTTTCTGAACTAAATGCTCAGTTTTATTAGCAAGAAGCAGCTTAATTACGTGGGCAAATTTCGAAATCAACCAGCAATCAGACCATACCACCTCCAATCCAACATTTGCCTGTGTGAATTCTGGTTTATCTGGGCTGTTTTGGCACTGTCAGAGTTCACCCTCCCCTGGTTTGCTGGCAAGCAATTGGGTAGCAGCTTTATGATTTGTTCTGTTATGGCTGTGGAATAATGCTCCAGCAGTGGGGTTTTGTGGACTAGGCTGCTGTCTTTTTTTTGTTTTTTGGTTGTTTGTGCTGTTTGTTTTTGTTTTCTTTTTTGCTCTACATGTTGGTTACTCACCAACTTGGAGCCTGGAGTATGTGCTAGCAGATGATTTGGTGTGCATCTAGGTGCCAACCTAGTTGGGATCTGTATGTTTCACTTTGATGCTTTTTGCACTCTCCTCTTTATTGATGTTTGCTATCATACTTTGTATGTTCTCCATCAATAAAGTTTCCTCTTTTTTGCTGATCAAAAAAAAAAAAAAAAAAAAATTAACCCTTTGTAATTATCTTTCTTTCAACAATCACAATTTTAGCATTACCCCGACTCTCTAAATCCCTAGCACCTACCTAGTAAACCTAAGTGATTGACTAATGACTAGGGCTGCAAATGAACCGAGTTGTTCATGAACAAGCTCGACTCGGCTCGTTAACGGCTCGGCTCAACTCAACTCAACTCATTTAGTAAACGAGTCGGGCTCGGCTCGTTTAGTAAACGAGCCGAGCTCGAGCTCGAATATTAGGCTCGTTTAGTAAACGAGTCGAGCTCGAACTCAAATAAGCTCGGCTCGTTAAGCTCGGCTCGTTTATCTTTATTTAAATTATATAATAAATATATTATTTATATATTAAATAATATATAAATATATATAAATACATATAAATACATTATTTATATATTAAAAATATATATATAATATAAATACATTTTTTATAATATAAATAATATTTTTTATTTAAATATTTATATTTAAATAATATAAATAATATTAAAAAAATTTTATCGAGCCGAGCCAAACCGAACCGAGCTCGAGTTTCATTAAAATTAACGAATCGAGCCGAGTCGAGCTAAACTCGAGCTCGATAAATAAACCAGTCGAACTCGAACTCGAACTCAAACTCGAACTCGAACTCAACAAAACTCGATTCGGATCAATTCGTTTACAGTCCTACTAATGACCAAGTGAGATAGCTGCATCTTCATGTGTTTACCAGGTAAACCTAAGCTCCCGTTGATATTGCTCAAGTCTTGTTCCCACATTGCCAGCCAAAATGTTTGTCAGAAAAAAGGGCAATAAAAAAATATTTTATTATGTTGTTGAAAGAAACAAAATATTTGCCAGATAATAAATGAGGGCAATAAAAAACAACCCTGCTAAACACCCCAGTGGGGGTCGCACCCCCAGTAACGTGGCGCGCCTTCACTGGTTGACAACCAAAAAAAAAAAAAAAAACTTTTTTTTCGCCCAATCACAGGCCTACACCTCACTGGGGGTCGACCCCCAGTGGGGGTTTGAAGCATTTTTGAATAAAAAAATATTTAATATGATTGTTGAAAGAAATAAAGGACTTGTTTAGTTTGAGATTCGGAGATGAATTTTAGAAAATAAATTTTCAAAAATTGTTTGATTTGAGTTTTTTTAAAAAAACTTCTAAAATCACTTTCTCTCTCTTGCACATCAATCAATCACTTTTTCTCTCTCCTCTCATTCTCAATCACTTTTTCCCTCACACATATCTACTCAATTCTTCCAAAATATCAAATCATCCCAAACTCCTACAAAAAATTTCTCTCTCGAAATATACAACCAAACAAACTAAATTTTTTTTTAAAACAACTCTCCCAAAAACAAACCAAACAAACCCAAAATGTTTGTCAGAGAGTAAATGAGGGCAATAAAAAAATATTTAAGTCAAGTTTGGCTATTATAAAATAATTCATCTTTTTATTTTTTTATTTTTTTTTATCACATCACCTCTCTATTTTTTTGTATATTTTTTTTATAAAAAAACAAAAAATACACTTATTTAGATCATCCTAAACAACCCTTTAATATGATTGTCGAAAGAAATAAAATGTTTGTTAGAGAGTAAATGAGGGCAATAAAAAAATATTTAATATTGTTGTTGAAAGAAACAAAATGTTTGCCACATGTTTGCCAGATAGTAAATGAGGACAATAAAAAAATATTTAATATGGTTGTTGAAAGAAATAAAATGTCTGTCAGATAATAAATGAGGACAATAAAAAATATTTAATATGATTGTTGGAAGAAATAAAATGTCTGTCAGAGAGTAAATGAGGGCAATAAAAAAATATTTAATATTGTTGTTGAAAGAAACAAAATGTTTGTCAAACAATAAATGACGGCAATAAAAAAATATTTAGAGATTGTTTGGGATGATTTAAATAAGTATATATTTTGTCTTTTTATGAAAAGATGTACAAAAAAAATAAAGAGGTGATGTGATGAAAAAAGATAAAAAAATAAAAAGATGAATTATTTTAAACTTCCCAAACTTGACCTTAATATTATTGTTGAAAGAAACAAAATGTTAGTGCAATAAAAAAATATTTAATATGATTGTTGAAAGAAATAAAAAGGCTATTTTCAGAAGATGATTATAATCAATTTTTTGATGAAAAATTACTTATAAACAATTTATAAACAGTTTTTTTTTATAAAAGAAGAAGTAGATTATAATTTGAGAAATGAATTATAACTCACTTCTCAAAATAGGCTAAAATGAAATGGTTTCGCATTAGTTCATAAAAATCAATTTACCTAATAACAGTCAATTTTGATAGTTGAAGGAATGAGTCGTGCGACAGCATCACTAGATAAAATATCTAATATAAATAATTTAAAAGTAATGAATCTTATTATTTAAATTAATAAAATTAAATTGAAACGCTAATGTTCTATTGGGTTTAGTGGAACGAGTTGGAATAAAATAGAATAATCATTCTCTTAAAATGGTGAATCATCATTTTATTTGTAATATATTTTTCATTATTTTTTTAGTCAACTAAACATGAGAATGAATATTTTGATCGAGTGATGAATTATTTTAAAGCACATAAAAAATTTAAAAAATTTCAGGAAATATTTTTCCTGATTATATAAATCAATTGCAAAAAAAAAAAAATCTGGAATTCAGAGGACATCCGGGTGGACATCCCGCGCAGCATAAATTTCAAAAAAAAAAAAAAGGAACAACGCGTCTGATGTTGCAGAGTAACACAGATGTTCTGTGTAGAGTTCTCAAAACAGCATTTGAGAATCACAACCAAACACAATGCTTGAATTAAGATGTAGAATTGTGATTTGAAATCACAACCAAACACAGCCTAAGTGATTGAGAAAGAATTTCAACAATAAATTTAAACAAAAATGCTTTGAACCTTATCGATCCATAATTTATTCCAAACATATTTATGGAATTCATAAGTAAAATAAATTTAAACAATTAAGTATTTTTTTCTAAATAAATTATGAATTTATAGTGTTATTGTATTTAAAAAGTACTTAGAAAATTACATTTATATATTGAGGGTTATTTTGAAAATTGTTTAAAAGCTGACTTTTTAATTTTTTTAATTTTTTTTTGACTTTTTTAGAAAAAAAATGTGTAAAAAATATGAGAAATGATAAGACTTAAAATGAATTAAAAGTTGAAAGATAACTTTTAACCATCTTTTCAAAATAGGGTTGAACATCTCTTTTCAAGTGTTTCTTATGACAAGAAAATTAAAAGTTCAATTTTGGAACGATTGCATCTCTGGAAATTTTGAAATGATCACAAATTGAAAGGGGCTCCCAATAATAGATTTAGGGAACAGGGTTCCTGCTGTGCTCAAAGCACAGCAGTGATTGTGGTGTCTCTGTTTGAAGTGCATTATGATCTTATTTTTATGATTTAAATCGTTAATTTTGTAGGGTTTGTTGAGTATTTTATGCCTACCAAAAATCATATTAACCGGATATCAATAACTATTTGATCGAATTACATATTATTTATGTTATTTCTCAAAAGAAAAACTTATTATTTATTTTTTTGGTTATCGATCGTGTAGTTATTGATATCCGATTAATATGATTTTTGATAGGCATGAAGTACTTAACAAACCCTACAAAATAAACGATTTGAATCATAAAAATAAGATCATAATACACCTTAAATAGAATATGATATGTATGGTTGTTGTCATCTAATATGCGAAAGTGTAATTTATCCATTTAATAATATGGTCGTTGAAAGAAATGAAATGAAATTAAATGACTTTCTCATTTGTTCAGAAATTAATGTGATGATAGCACAATGTACAACTAGAATGTTTTGGTTGTTGAAGGAATGAGTCGTTCCACATTATCACCAGATAAAACATCTAATAAAAATTAACTTGAAAGTAACAAATCTTATTACTTTAATCAATAAAAATCAATTTGAGGCAATAAATGTATTTACTCTTAGAGCTCTAAATAACTTTTTCTAAAACCAAGTCAAGTTGATAGTTATGAAAATTATTCAACATTAGTTGCGACACTATCACAAATAAATATTCACTGTGCTTGGAGCATCCAATACAACTGTTAAAAGAATTGTAAAACTTAAATTTTGACAAAAAAATGCAAAATTGTGGTTCGTTAATGGCCGGTCAAATTTTAACAGTAACCAAACTTTGTGCCAGTAAAATTTGAAAAATAACTAAATGAAAGTAGTATCAAATTGTAGTTCATTAAAAGAACACATTTGCGTTTTGTCACCGCAGGAAATATGGTTTTTAACGGCGTTTGAAAATGTCACTAAAATTGTCAAAAACTCGCTAAATATTACAACATTTTCTTAGTTTAGTGACATTTGAAAGTGCCACAAAACTATTCTTTTAATAACGTTTTTTAGTCTTGTGGTATTTTAAACAAGTGTCTTTTATACCCGTGCCATGGTAAATACTAGTGGCACCTCAGTGACACTTGCAAGTGCCACTACACCATCATGGCTAAAGACTTTCAATGACACTTTGATATCATAATAAACACTATTGTGACACTATAAAGCACCATTTAGTGGCACTTTAGTGACACTTGTAAGTGCCATTACACCATCAAGGCTAAAGACTTTCAGTGACACTTTGATGTCACGTATACACTATTCATGACGCTATCAAGTGCCATTAAAGAAGATTTACAATCTAAAAAATGCCACTATATGGATTTTTAATGGCATTTGTTATGCCACAATTGATATTTTTAACAACTTCATAAATGTCACTAAATCCAATTCATTTGTGCCATTAAATAGATATAAGTGTCATTGGAGATTATTTTAGTAACACTTTGCAAAGCTACTACCACTACTACAAAATGCCACTCATATGTTCTTTTCATTGACACTTTTAAAAGCCACAACTAAGCATGCGTAAAAATTGAATCGATTTTATAAAAAATTGAATATTAATTGCCACATCCTATATTAATTTGACATCCATTCATCCTGTAATATTTTCATAATGATAAATAAATATTACCACAATAGGATCATCACATCAAAACACCAAAAAAAAAATCAAACCACAATCATTTTTTTATCTAAAAATATAAATTTATTAATATTGCAATACAAATCATAATCAAAATTATAAAATATTCAACTATACTAACAAAGTTAAAGCAAAATTTTTTTTAAAGAAAATTACTTCAACCCTAAGTTCTGAAAAGCCATAGTGATATTCATCTTCCGGAGAGACAAATTATCAAAACAAATTCAGTTCTCAAATTCTCAACCTCACTTGTATAAATATTCTCGGCTAGCATCCATAACTTGCAAAGTCTGCATCCAAAAAATAAACATATAATGGTAATTGAAACTATATTAAGTTAATATAAATTTGTTATTGAAATTAGTATTTACGAAAGAAATATACCACAAATAGAGCAGGCCAAGCAACATAAGTTCCAATAGCTTGTCCAATTGTTTTGACAAGTCCATATGATCGGATCAAGCTCTCATTAGGTTTGACTGGCACTTGAATATGTACCTCCCAATAGTCAGGTTCTAGTTCTTCCCCTTCTACTTCTTTAGATGGGTCTGTGCTTTTAAGTACTCCGATTGTAACTGTTTCTGTTAGCCTAATGATACCTTTTAGAACAACTATATCTCCCACCTGTAGATCAAGATTTAACTACTTAAGTAATTATATATTTACAATTAATAAATAATATTTAAAAAATAAACTAATACAAAGTGCCATAGTGAAAATGATCACAACTAAAAGTGATATGCATTTCTCTAATAGAAAAGCAAGCCACATGATTTAATCACTTAATTGGGACTTTTAGAAATACCATGTTTACGAATGTAAAATAAATAAATAAATAAAAATAAAAATAAAAATAGATGGGGCTTTAGAATCTTTCTTGAAGTGATGGTGTGAAAAGAGATTAATATTATTTTGTCATCTTATTCATCCTTACAAAAAAAAAAAAAAAGGTTAAAAAAATTAAAATAAAAACAGAGCAAAATAATGCAAAATCCCACTGAAACATTTAAACAAACACTTGCAAGACATTATATAAAATCACAACATACATAGTAAATCACAACTCACCTTTTATATTAAAAGAGGAAAAATTAATAAATTCATGAGTTAAAAGATTAGATTTTCCATATTGTATCAAGTTTTATGCCTAAAACAAGAACATAAATAAGTGACAAAGATAGAGGTATTGTGTGTGTTTGATGGAAGTGAGAAAGAGAGAAAGAATACCTAATGAACTCTGATCGTAGAATATAAAAACATAGCATATTTGTGGTATAGATGGTAGATAAGGATGGCATGAAAGATAAAGAATGATAAACCCTTACTTCATTATTTGGCTCCTGCCTCTTTGTGTTGCCAAAATCAAATTTGCTTCACCAATTTCAGAATTGTTGGACTTCCACCTTTGTCTCTATCTCGATCTGCTCTGCGGATTTTGCCTCATCAAATTTGGTTTGTATCACACTCCAAAATTTAGACAATTAAATATTAAATTAGAACTAAACGCTAATCAATATTCCATCATCCAAATCTTAGGGGTGACAAAAATCTAAATGTTTTCATCTCAATTTGGTTTAAGTAAATTTCAATGCTTAAAAAAAATACAACGGATAAAAAAAAAAAAATTTAACAAACGTCAACCAAACCATTCATCATAAATTCATAACTATCCAATACCTCCAACATTAAAGTAGCAACAAATAGTCAAAACAACTTAAATAATGTAAAGTTAGAAAATAACCAACAATGCCAAACTATCAAAATACTAAAGTCATAAAATAAATAAATAAACTAATATCGACCCTAAACTCCCGAAAACAAAAGAAGTCCGAAAGACATGTCCTACAACCGTAGTTATTTTCCGTCACCATCATAGTCCCAACTAATCCTGCAAAGGAAACTCGATTGCACTCAAACAGAACGCACCCAAGATGCCAAGAGACAAAACAGGCCAGTATACAAAGTATACTGGTATGAGTACAAGATTGGATACCCACGTGTCCACCAGACAAAAACAAAAGTACATTTAATTCTTATTACAGGACAAGACAAGTAGTTCCACCCCGCACCGAGACGAAAGGGTAGTTTCCCAAGAAACGGTGGCATTTAGTTTCTTGTCCATACACAACTAAATATAAATTGAGTATACAAAAATAAATAAATAAAAATAATATGATGAATCAGTCCTACATAAAAAGTTAGTAAGACCCACCAATCTGCAAAAAAATAAAGTTAGTATAATTTAATCATAAGTAAATTACTGAAGAAGTATAAAAATACACCGTTTCATGCTTAAATCATTCGAATTGACCAAAACTCAAAGAACAAAAGTTGTACAGAATCAAGTTTCCTAAAAGAAAACTTGAACAAATTTAGTAGAAACTAAACAGGTTGAGAGAAAAAACATGATAGAAGAATCTAGACAAAATTCAACCGAAAAATCTGAAATTGAAAATGAAAAGAAATTGCCATAAGATGATTTTTTTTGGAAAAGTTCAAAACATGAAAAGGGTTTAGAATAATGTTTTACTTTGATTTACAAGAAATCAAAGAAAATGAGCTCGTTTCGTGGGTTAAAACATCATCTAAAGTTTGTATTGCTAAAATGAATAAAAGCTATTGTAACCAAGATCATCCGATTACAAGTTCTAATTTATCTTTTTAATAAAAAGTTAAAATACAAAAGTTGTCTATAATTACGTATGTATGCCTCTGTCCAAATTTCGTAATTTATCGAGATCGTTTACTATTTTTCGAGATATACAAATCAATACAATTAAACTATACCAATAAACTCATATTTAATTTTTTGTACCTTAACTCCACCATTTCGGCCCTTCACTTCTGGCCTATACATATATCCTATGTACCTCCCATATACAAAACACTGCTCCGAAGCCAAACTTGCATAAGGATATCGTCCCGAGTTTGACCGACACTTCCCAGACAGTTAGCATATACGTACACACGTAAATCAAAGCACTCATCTACTCTAAGAACAAGGCAACAATATATATATACACACAACCTCTTATCTACTCATGAGAACAAATATAACAATACTGAGCCTAAAGCATTCAAATTAATCTCATAATCCTCAATTTTTTTTATACATTTTTTCTCACCAGCACTCAAATAAAACAATAATTCCTGAAGTCATGGTGGAGTATTTGGAATTTATCCATGGGTTCCTAGTTTATTTTAATTTCATATATCTATGAGTGTGATTACAACTATAAAATAAATATATATAAAAACCCTAAACCTTGCATACACAACTAACCAAAATAATTGAAATCAATCCATCATCTTTATGCCAATATAATATCAAACCAAAATAAAATAAAATAAATAAATAAAAACAACAACAAAATAAACATAAATTAAGGGAAGTAGGTTTTGCACTCACAATTATTTTTCGAAAATCAGAGAAATACTTGGAGAATTAATGAAGCCACAAAAATAAAACCCTAACTCCTTTTTTTCCCTCCTCTCTCTCCCGCCATCTCTCTCTGTCTCTCTCTCTCTGTCTCTCTCTCTCTCTCTCTCTCTCTCTCTCCGCCTCTCTTTCAGCTGCTACTCTTTGGTTTGATTTTGTTTTGTTTTGTTTTTTGTTTTGTTTTTTTTTTCTTTTCCTTTTCCTTTTCCTAATGGCAGCCCTATTACAACCTAATCACAATTATGTGGTATTTTGGGAAGATGGTAAAAAGCAGTTTTTTTGCTTTTAACCAAGCTTTTTGAGAGTGATTTGGGAAGTTGGTAAAAAGTTACTTTTTTTTTGAATTAATATTTATTTATGGTGTCACATCACACTAAAATGACTAAAATAGCCTCACCCAACTTAAAAAATTAAATTTTACCCAAACTCACAAGATGTAAACATTGAGGGTACTTAGGTAATTTTCCAACCTGATTTTTTCACTTCCCAAATGAGCAAAAAAACGCAGCGTCACGTTTTGCCCAAACGTCAAACGCAGCGTTTTGCTTTCATACCAAAAGTGGCCTATATAACCTAATAACTATTATATTATATTATATTATACAAATACAACATAAATACAACATACATAAATATGATATATATTTCATCAATATATAAAACACTTTTTTTATATATAAAATATATATATAAAAATATTTGGATTAATTATATATAATTAAATATCACATTAAATTAATTAAATACCATATTCAATTCTCATGTATCCACACAATTAATAAAGTAAAAAATAAATAAATAAAGTAAAGTAATAATAATAATAATAAATAATGACTTAAGAAAAAATTAGGGTCGCTATAGTTTGTTTCCTTTGAGCTTCATTATTTCCTTTGTTATATAATATTAAAAAAAATTAAATAAAAAACAAAACGGTGGAGAATGAGACCAGATGCATCATATAGATTAAGTTTGTTTATATTTTAAATAAAAAAATAAATATTAATTTTGGTCCTTATATTTTTAATTAAATCAATTATAACTTGTAATTTTTAATTTTGTGTCAATTTAGTCCAATTAGTAACACCGTTAGTGTTTTTGATGAAAAATGATCACTGAATTTGTTGAGATTAACTCAACGAGTTGAGAAATTCATTATTTTACCTCTAAAAGAATGACATATGTCACTTGTATGCATATTTGTCATTAAAAAAATGCTAACAATTAGGGTTAATTACACTATTAGTCCCTCTATTTTGGCTATTATGTCATTCTAGTTTTTGTAATTTCAATTGAATCGATTTTAACCTTGAATTTTTTATTTTGTCTCAAATTGATCCCATTGATAGCATTTTTTTATGACAAATGCAACCTGTCATCGTTTTAGGAGTAAAACAAAATACTTGGTTAATTCAGTGACTTAACCTTAACCGATCCAATGAAAATTTCTATCAAAGACCTTAAAAATGTTATTAATTTGACTAAATTGACATAAAATCTAAAATTAAGTGTCAAAATTGAGTCAATTAAAACTATATGGAACAACAAAATGTAAGGATTATTGATGTAATTTACTCAACAATTACAAGCAATTGAAATAAATTGAGATAAATTTGTAAATTCAAAGTCAAAATCGAGTTAATTAAAACTACAGGGACTAAAATTCAAGAAACTTTATCATTGTACAGGAGAGCAATTTGAAATTTTATTTTTCCTGTTAAGTCATATAAAGCTGTTGATCAATTTTGTACATGTAACAAGTATAGTTAAAAAAAGCATGCTCTATTGAGTTTAATTTATTAGTTTTTATTTATTTTGTGCATTTTAAAAATTTTGAAAATATATTGACATTTTTTATTTTTTCAAAAAATGCCATTAGATAGCTTGGAGAGTTTTTGGCTTAGTGACATTTCTCAAAATGCTATAAATATTTGTTTATGACACTTTTCACCTAATGCCATAAAAAAATAACTTGCATCTACCTAGTTTAGTAGCATCTGTTAATAAATGTCACTAAAATAATTTCTTGTGTCATTCTTGTATAAAATGTCATAAAATTGATGTGACATTTCTTTATTGACATGCCACTAGAGCCTTATATGTTTGTATTTCTGTAGCATTTTTCTAAAACGTGTCACCAAATATTATTTTTGTGGCATTTTCTAAAAATATGTCACTAGTGTAGTGGCACTAAAGTGTTTTTTTGTTGTAGCAAAAACTTTTAGTGACGTTTTATTGTAAACGCCGAGGATGAGACCATCGCTATATGTTTACAATGGCAACGACATGTTTGACTTTTTGGCAATGTTTTAAAAACGCTGTCTTATAGTTGCCGACAGGCAAAGTTTTCTAGTGCCATGACATCATGTGGACACCTATAGTGGCAGTACTTTACAAAATGCCATTTCAATTGGTGATTTCTTCCTTTCAATTGGCGATTTCTTTTTCCAGATTAGATTTATATTGGGTAAATTACACTTTGCACCAAATCTCACTTTGGCCTCTGTATATGAAATCAAGACAGTTAACCCCCTGCGCTTTTGGTCAAATCCCACTTTGATCCCTACACATGAAATTGTGACAGTCAACTCCTTGCACTTTTGCTCAAATCCCACTTTGATCCCTACACAAGTATCAATGTCTCTCTTTTGTTACTTTATTTTTAAATCTTTAACACAATCCAGTAACGTGACAAAAATGCGGCTATGAAATGAGAGTAAGAGAGAAAAATCATTCATGTTTTCCACTAATACACTTTATCCTACATGATAAGCACATGAGAGTTATATAATACAATATATATATATGTTTGTATGATAAAAATTGAGACAAAAATGTATGAAAGTAGAGCTTTTAAAATAATAATAAAAATACGACAAAGAAATCAAAGTGAAAGAAAGATGAATAGACAGAAAATTGTATTATCGTGAAAATTAGAGTTTCGTGATTTCAATTTATACAAAACCCATCCACCGGTTAGGCGGATGCAGATTGAATGGGCTGTGTGGATTGACGGATGGATGCGATCGGTTTAGCAGTTTGAATATTACAATTTTTGGACTTTTTTTTGAATTATAATTCATTACTTTTACAATGTCCAATAACTAGTAATTTGAAAAAAATATGTACTATTTGCCTATAATAGGTCATGGCATCATGCATGAATATTTTTAAGGCATTTTTTTCATTTTCTTAAAAAATATATATTTTATTATTTGTATTCTATATTGTTGCTTTTAGCAATTCCTTTTTTATTTTTATTTTGAATTTTATTTACAGGTGAATCAGGTTCATGCAGATGCGAGATGACTAATTCGCCATCCAAACCATATTAGCGGATTTTGAAATATTTCATCTACATCCGTCCGTCAAAAAACATGCATCCGTTCAAAATCAATTGAGTTGGATCGGATCAATTGAGTTGAGCGAGTTAGACGGATCCCTGACCACCCCTAAAAGAACGACAAAAAAGTTTGACATTTGGTGATTGACAAGGGTACCAAGACATGTGATGCTCCTAAATCGCTTAATAATTTTTCTATAAAAAGACACTTCCAAAGAAGGATTGATGGCATTCACGAGATAGAAACAGGAAAATCACATAATGAGGGAGAGAGAGGCATTTTGAGCAGAAGTTGACATAACATTGGCGTGCATTCATTCCCTATTGTAATAGAAATCCAAGTGGAATGATGAAGAAGAGTCCACAAACCAAAACCACCATTTCTACAGTGTTCAAACCATTTACTCAACCATACCATTGACTTTACTTTCATATCTAAAAGCTAAATTAGTGACAACTTATTATTATTATTTTTTTTAATTTGTGTTTATAGTGATTTTTTTATATTTAATTTTGAGTCAAAATTTTACACTTATTCGGTCCAATTAGCCTAAACAATCTTTAAAAAAATTTTAAAATTGAAAAAGTATATTAAAGATGGAAATATGCCAAATGTTATCAAATTAGTAGACTTTATTTGCAAAATATTTCTAAACTTTTTATATTTTTAGAATTGCAGTTTAAACAAAATAAATAAAATAAAAAAAGAAAGACATTAATTTACACATATAGAGATGGGCATCTACCATAGCTGTCAGCCTGTCACAATGAATGTTGTCATGCATGATACATGACAAGTTATTTAAGTTGTGTTTTTTTATGAATTTGAAAAGAAATTTAAAAAGAAATACGAAAAAGTGTATAAAATATATGTAAAATGTAATTATATTTTATCTATATATATATTTTTTATTTTTCAAATCTCTCTCTAAATTCATGAATTAAACATAGTGTTAGTGCTTAATTGATATGAAGGAAATTTTTTAAGGAGTAGGCTATCTTGAGTCCACACCGTATTGATTGTTGACTACGGGTTTTATTTTAATGACTTGTGATGACAAGTTATTTAACATTAAAATGGATAATCTATTTTAAAATTATACTTATTATCATGTTTTTTAAAACAATTTTGATGAAATTATATGGTTACGATTATTAGATTAATTTGATTTGTGTGTGTATGTAGATAATCTATAGAAAGAAGGTTACAAAATAAACGAAATGGATCACTAAAATGGAATCTATATTTAGTCCCACTGGCCTTAATAGTATCATTTCTTATAATAGTTCCAAGAAAGAGGTTGTTAGACAATTCCGACGTGTTTTGAATTTTGAAACACAAACACATTGTCATTTTTTATAATAGTTCCAAGAAAGAGGTTGCTAGACGATTCGGACATGTTTTGAATTTTGAAACACAAACATAGTTTTCAACCAAATGCTAAAATGGAATCTATAGTTAGTCTCATTGGCCTAAATAGTATGGTTCAGCCCAGAACCTAATGTCATTTCTTATAATGGTTCCAAAAAAAAAAGTTGTTACACGATTCAAACGTGCTTTGAATTCAAATAAGATTACAAAATAAACGAAATGGATCACTAAAATGGAATTTATAGTTAGTCTCACTGGTCTAAATAGTATGGTCCAGTCTAGAACCTACTGTTATTTCTTATAATAGTTCCAAGAAAGAGGTTGTTAGATGATTCAGACGTGTTTTGAATTTTGAAACACAACCGTAGTTTTCAACTAAACGCTAAAATAGAATCTATAGTTAGTCCCATTGGCCTAAATAGTATGGTCCAGTCTAGGAGACCAGTGATCACGTGTTAATCACTCAATTCGTGGGGAATTGGGAGAAAGCACTAATGGGTTGACTGAAAAAATAAAAATAAAAATCTGTTTCATTTTAAATATTTAATTTGTATTTTTTTAATAGTTTAAATAATTTTTTAAAATACACCTAATTTAAATAAGAAAAGTTTGTGAAACATTCCTCTCAATCTTCCCGCGACCAATCCGACGACCAAAATATTTAGTCAGGCAAAATTTTTGGTGACTAAAATCGTACTTTTGGAGACTAAAAATTTAGTCGCCAAAAGTGAAATTTCTTGTACTGAAATATTTGATAGTAGAACAGATCTAATATGTTTTTCATATTAGTTAAGGTCTTTCAATAATATTATTAGAGAAATTCAGTTCGTCACACAGAAATTCCAGCTCATTACAAAGAAATTTCTTTTTGAAAAGCTGAAATTTCTCTATATTAAAATTTCTCTGTAAAAATGTTGAGGAACCTTAACTATTATGAAAATGTTACATATCCTTTTTATCTTATAAATCTTAATATTAGAGACTTTAAATTAAAAATTCCATTTAAATATTACATAAAAATACAATCTTTTTGAAGTTTTTCTATTTTAAAAAAAAAAAATTGACATGTCCCAAACCAATCATGGGGATACCAACCAAATCAAAGACAAGAAAACAAAACACCAAAAACACCTACACTACAAGAATAATACCACACTTGGGGGTGTTTGGGAATTTTAATTGCAGTCAAAAAGTTGAAAAAATCATTAAAAGTTAGGGAAATAACATCAATGTCAGTGGGGCTAGAAATTTTTTTTATAGAATCATGAAAAAATAGGGTAAATTATGCAAATAGTCCCTGTAGTTTACACGATGTGTCAATTTGGTCCCTGTAATTTCAATTTGCTCGATTTCGCCCCTTAATTTAACGGATTGTGTCATTTTAGTCTAATAAATAACGGTTGTTAAATTAATTTAATGGAAAGTCAAACAATATGTCAATTTGGCCCCTGTATTTTCCTCAATGTCTCAATTTGGTCTCTATCAAAATTGAGAAAATTATAACAACATGAACCAAATTGACACATTGTGTAAAGTATAAGGACCAAATTGACACATTGTTTGACCTTCCATTAAATTAACTTAACAACCGTTATTTATTGGATTAAAATGACACAATCCGTTAAATAAGAGACAAAATCGAGCAAATTGAAACTACAGGGACTAAGTTGACACATCGTGTAAACTACATGAACTATTTGCATAATTTACCCAAAAAAATATAATATTTTAATTATTAAAATGTATAAATTTTAACACAAAATCGTAAAAGTTAAACACAAATTCACATAAGTTGACCCATAAAAATTTGAGAAATCACAACTTGACATAAGTTCTCACAAATATATATAAATAACCTTAGAAAATCTCATAACTTAAACACAAATTCACGTAAGTTAACTCATAAAAATTTGAGAAATCACAACTTGACGTAAGTTCTCACAAACATATGCAAGTCACATCACAAAATTGTGTAACTTAAACACAAATTCAAGTAAGTTAACCCATAAAAATTTTAAAAATCACAATTTCACATAAATTCTCACAAATACGCAAGTCATCTCACAAAATCACATAATTTAAACGCAAATTCACGTAAGTTAACTCATAAAACTTATTGTAAGTTCTCACAAAAGTGTGTAACTTAAGTCACAAAAATACATAAATAAATGACATACCGTATACCTTGCACACTCAAGATTTTCCAATATTATTATGAGAATCTTTTTTAAGATCCCCAATATTAAAATTTTATAAGATAAAAAACATACAATATGTTCATAGTAGTTGGGGTCCCTCAACATTTTCACAGATAAAATTTGACACAGTGAAATTTTGCCCCGACATAAAGAAATTTCAATTTTCATAGAGAAATCTTCTTTGGTATCATCACAGAAAAATTTCATCGACAAACCTTAACTAATAAAAAAAATATATTAAACCTCTCTTACTATCAAAAGTTAGAGAAGAATATTTCACAAATTTTTTCTATTATTATTGTATTGATAAAATGTCCAAACACCAATAGTTGCATTTTTTTTTTTAAATTCAAAAAAAAAAAATGTAACAATGCATTGAGACTTCGAACTCTAAAGAGTTACCAACAATTTTTTTTTTTAATATATATTATAATATAAATTTCCATCAAAGAGGGGGTGACTCTTTTTGTTTGATCAGCAAAAGAAACTTTATTGATGAAGAAAGCAAGATACATGCGAAAACTTACATCAAAGAGGGGTGACTCTACATGACAGTTGGTGACTGAATAGTTTCCTCCGTGGCTTTGACTTCTTTTTGGTGAAATTTTCAATTTATAACTAAATGTGAATATAAATAAATTTCTATTTTCAATTCAAAAATGATACGGAAAACTTTAAAACTCATAATGATGTGACAGTCTTAGACTGTTAATTTTGTAATATAACTGTGAAATAAAAAAATAAGTCTCCATTCTACATATGAAGTCGAAATGATCTACTTTTTTCCAATGTACCTAAAAAATATCAAAATTCTTGTGCATTGAATAATTATTCAGTATTCCAAATATACAATGTTTCCAATGTATCTGTCCAATAGATGTGTGCCCTAGCTTGGCCTCCAGGTCATCTAAGCCTATAAATAGCGCATCAAATGTAATGTTATATACCTCGCATTACAAAATAATATACTACAACAAAGAATCTTGAGAGCACTAAGAAGCAAACCAAGCCACACACTCTCTATCATTTCACCATCCAACCACCCTTTGACCAACCTTATTCAACTGCACTCCTTAAAATTTCCAAACTTCCTGAAGTATAGTGATCGAACGAGATACTTGGATGCTAAACTGAAAGAAACAAGACCACTTCATACCAAGGATTGAAACACTTTTGAGGTAGGTTTATGCTCTTGTTTACTTCATTTCCTTGTTTTAAGGATTTCTTGCAACAATATTCTTTGATTCATAACAAGCCTCCTTCAGTTCATTAGTTGGATTTTTATATTTCATTTTTGCCAACTTGATGTTATCAGTTATCATTAACTTCTTGATGTAAATCTAGTCTTGTGTTGTTGGAAGTACTCAAAAGATTTGAATTCTCTCCATTACTTGAATGGAATGGAAATATTCCTTTCAAGATTAGGAGTTGTGAAATAACTATAGCAACATATTTTTAAGGAAAACACTATGGTATGCACATTTAACAACATATTTTTAAGATAATAATATAATTTCATGTTTTTTAAGTTATAACGATAAAAAATAATAAAAAATGTCATAACCAAACATAACATGAGACATGACTAAAGAATTCAAGAGTTATAACTAAAATAATGTTATAACTAAAGAAAAAAAAAATAATAACTGGGGAAGTATACGATGCACCCCTTTGAAGGGTGTGTATGATAGAATTTCCCTATTTTTAATTCAAATTCTAAATCACTTAAGAAAAAAGGAAAATAGTATTTCAATGTTAACTTCAGCAAAATAATCTCAATTTGATAAAAAAAAAATTATAAATTTGGAAGACCTACAGTCCAAAATTTGGACTAGAAGGGGCAGTCTACGCCTGTGGAGTTCACCACAGGCCTTATTTCGATAATTCGAATCGTTCATTTTGTTAGGCACTTCCTGTATTTCATTCATAAAAAAAATTAGGTCAATCCAATAATCGTAACTTGTTCAATTTACTGTGTTTTTTACTAAAAAAATAGACGACAATTGTGTTTTTAAAAAATGAACCATACATATTTTTTATAACAAAAACAATAAATTGAACAAATTGTAGTTACCGGATCAACTTAATTTTTTTTAATGAATGAAATACACAATGCGCCGACAAAATAAACGATTTAGATTATCAAAACACCCATAGTGTGCCCCATGGGCCCAATCAGTCCTCTCCATTCTAAATTTTGGACCGGAGGAAATCCTCCTATAAATTTATCTTTTAATATTGCAAAATTTTCCACTAATATGCAAATACTTTTTTCAAATTTCATTGAAATGATATTTTCCTTAGAAAAATGATAAGATTTAAATTTACTTATTAATTATAAAAGGTTAAAATGAACTGAAAGTACTCCACATCTGGATGTCAAGCTCCATTAAGGGAACATGAAACCAAATCAAAAGGAGACAAAATCATTTCCAAGAGCAACTTTTTTCACATCATAAAAAGGTCAAAAAAAAGTAAAAAACTACTAAAAAGCCTCTTTCCAAACCGCAGTGAGATTCAGTTCCTACAACTGACACCCCCAAGGGACAAACAGTTATCCTTAATAAGTCAATAAATCCAGTCTTCTGTCAAGCCATCCATTACACTAATTTAGAACTATTATTACGTACATCACAAAACAATTCATAATTATATTACCTTTATTACTTATAAAAGTAAACCATATTCTTAAATCCAAACTCAGAAACAAATAGAAAGGTGTTTCACTGTATAGCTTAAGAATAAAGCTTGAGACCCCCAGTGGGGGTACTGGGGGTCGCTTCTCATTGGCCCAAAAAACTGTTTTTTTTTTTTTTTTTTTTTTTTTTTTTTTTTTTTTTCCAGCCATTGCCAGCCCCCCACGTGGAGGTGGGGGGTGCTGGGAGTACCTTGGAGCTGGGGGTCTCCACCATTTCCGATAACTTAATCTCCATTCTTTGGATTCCGATATGACAACTATTTCTTATAGCCAATCCCCTGTACATGTCTCAAAAGACACATAGCACTTGTACTTGTCAGTAATTGACAACAACTGATGGAAACTCCAAAAGTTTCACCAAATTTTCTATCAAATGTCTCACAGTGTAGAAAATTTGGTAAAACTTTTGGAGTCTATAACATTTTTCTATTTTGTTTGGCAACTCTACAACATTATTTAATAACCATCTCAAAGAAAGAAAAGCATGTAAAAATCATTTGAACTACCTGGGCAGATTTCAGAACCTCTCCAAAAGGTCTCATCATGCAGTTTGTTTTGGGATGTTTAGGGAGTGCTTCGAACTCTGCCTCAATCTGATGAGGTTTCAGAATTCCTTTACCATGTCTTTCAATCCTACAAAAAAGCACCAACAAAACAAAAACAAAACACATATTATATAATAAGCTATTTTAGTAGTCTTTGTTTCGATCACATTATCTAAACAGATCAAATCAAAAATACCTTATCTAAACATGATGAGAATTGAGTTTAACTATTGGGACCTATTGGTAGTTTATCCCAATCTCGGTGAAATCAGTAATAACATTGCATCAAAACACTACTACAAAATCATAGATAGAATGGATTTTAAGTGTGATATATGTTATTCAATCAAGCACGGACACGGACACGGACACAGGACACGACAATTTCCAAAAAATGGGGACATGAACACAGCGGGGGACACGGCGAATTTTATATATATATATATATTTTTATGTGTTATGTAGATTCATATTACATTGATCCTAAATCAAAATTAACAAACAGTAATCTAATTACAAAAGTTACATTGAAAAGTATAGTTCCCCTCTCTTGCACCAGATTTTTCTAATCTAGTCACATTTCCACAGTGGCTTATCATCTTCAGTATCAAAAGCAGATGGTGTGTTATTGGCAGAATTTGAACTAGACATTTTTCCTATAAATTATAACCATTATAAATTAACATTAACATTAACATTAGAAAGAAAAAAAAAATACAACGTATATATATATAAACCTATAATTTTTTTTTTTTTTATAAATACAGTTTTAGAGATATATATATACATATATATATATAAACATATAATTACAAAAAAATAAAAATAAATAAACGTATATATATACTCGAAGTCAAGAGCCACACCACAGCGAAAGAGATATATATATACGTTTATATATATATACGTTTAAACGTATACAAAAATAAAAAATAAAAATCAGTTTACTCTACTCGAGTAAATTTTGAGAGAGAGAGAGAGAGAGAGAGTGAGAGAGAGAGAGAGGCTTACCTTCGAAGACGACTGATGGAGCTCGACTGGATGGAGCTCGATTGGATGGAGATTGATTGGCTCGGGGGTCTTCGATTGACTAGATGGAGGTGGTGGATCGACTAGCTCAAGTCAGTGATAGGTACCCACGATCTCACTCTATTCCTTCACTCTCTCGTTTGTTACGATTAGGGCTTTTAGATCGTCGTCGTCGTTTTTTTTTTTTTTTTTACTTTTTAAATATTACACTTTGACCCCAAATAAATATAACAAAATTAAAAATGAGCTCCACCATGTCCCATGCCGATATGGACACGCGTGTCCCCGCCGTGTTCCCTACAAAAAAAATCATTAAATTAAAGGGACACACCATCTGGTGTGTCCCTGTGTCGGACACTGCCACGACACCGATTTTGGAGTGTTCATGCTTCATAGATGTTATTTAATCAAGGTTTTTTTTATTTTGTCAAAGTGTGATATTTGAGAGTATGATTGTTAAGGATTATTTTTAATCACACTTTTTTACCATCATTAAAAGATAATTTCATCACTTGTTTTGACCGTAATAATAAATATTTAGATCACAAGTTTTAAGTGTGATTAATAACCAATAAAACCTAATATTGAACTTAAATAATCCATGATTAATAATGAGATAAGATTGCAGCTATATGTATTTCTCATCACCGTTAGTGCGTGTGATAAAAAAAGAGTTCGACCATAAAATGTGAGTATTAATCACAGCATATAAATCATGATTAAAATCTGAATAGAACTAATATCTAGTGGCTATTGGATATTAATGTGTTTTGTTTTGGTTCCATTGAATTTAGAACCATAAAACAGAAACTGATAGAAATTGAAACCAAAGTTTAAAATAGGGGACTGAATCCTTAGTGCCCACTCATTATGGGTAGTTGAACAGCTTTTCTATTGCTACATGCTAGATGTTATCATAATTGAGAAATCTTGAATCTCTGAAAGTCTCTCTCTAAAATAGAGCAACAAAGCTTTTAGGCCAAGCCACATTTCACTATAGAGTCATGAAACAACAAAAGCAAAATCACAGCAAAATAGGAAACACATATCAAGCTAGATTAATATTTGCTCATCCTTTTTAGAGTCAATTGTTTCCAAATACTATTCTTGGATAAATTTTTGTTTAGGTTGCTCTGTTTCAAAAGAAATTAATTTCTCAAACCTATAAAATTAATTGGTATTTTGATGGATCAACTGCACGCATGTCAATGAATCAAAATGTTTGGGTTTACGGATCAACCTAAAATTTGCCTACATTAATAAAAGAACAATAAACAGGATTGTAATTTATCCAACTAATAGGAATAATCAAAACTTACATCCAACTTCAAATACAAACCAAGAAATTTATAGGCACATTCAAACTAAAGTAACAAATTCAGCAACAGAAACACAAAAAGAACTTGCAAACTCATTGAATTTTCCAATTGATTACCTAAAGAGTAATTGAAAATTCATTGAAAAAAACAGTAAAAATATAAAGAGTATGAATTTAATCAACGATTAGTATGTAATTAAATCAAAAGTATGAATTTTTGTTCGATAAGGTGTTAAAATTATAATTCTTTTCTATGAAATAGAAATGTTAGATACGAAAAAAATATTTACAAAGAATAATACAAGCCCCAAATAGCAAACAAAAACGTTGGATACAAAAAAAATAAAAAATAAATAATAATAATAAAAATAAAAAATCACAGGCTAGGGTTTCTGCAATTGGAAAAATTAAGGAGATGGGCAAAGAATGAGAAACAAAGACCAATAGAGAGAGAGAGAGAGAAGAAGAAGAACTTACCAGAAGCTCGCTGTTGCTGGTTGTAGTCGCGAACACTAGTAGTGGTTACAGTTGTTGCGGGTAATCGCGAATGGAAGAGGTGAGTGTTCTCCTGTTCGTGTGAAACGCTAATGGAGCGAGACGTGAGAGGGTTTGCAGAAACGAGAGAGAGCGAGAGATGAGTGAGCGACTAGGGCTGCAACTGAACCGAGCTGTTCGTGAACAAGCTCGGCTCGGCTCGTTAAGGGCTCGGCTCGGCTCGGCTTGTTTAGTAAACGAGCCGAGCTCGAGCTCGAATATTATGCTCGTTTAGTAAACGAGCCGAGCTCGAGCTCGCATATGTTCGGCTCGGCTCGTTTAGCTTTATTTAAATTATATAATAAATACATTATTTATATATTAAATAATATATAAATATATATATAAATAATAATATAAATGCATTTTTTATATATTAAATAATATAAATAATATTTAATATAAATAATATTAAAAAAATTATCGAGCCGAGCCGAGCCGAGCTCGAGTTTCATTAAAATTAACGAGTCGAGCCGAGTTCGAGCCCAGTCCCTTATCGAGCCGAGCTCGAGCTCAATAAACGAGCTCGATAAGTTAACGAGCCGAACTCGAGCCCAGCAAAGCTCGGCTCGACTCGGTTCGTTTGCAGCCCTATGAGCGAGAGAGAGAAATGTGAGAGAACAGTGAAGACAAGGTTTGATTTGGGGAAAATTTTTTTTGGCTAAAACAATTTTATGACCAAAACATAAAACTATGCCGTTTTGCTTAAAAAAAATTGTAGACGAAAATTTTTCCTCGCATAAAATTTCTAGAAATGGAGATGAAGGGCGAGATGGAGGGTTAAGAGGAAAAGTAGAGGGTGGGATTAAAAAATATATATATATATAATCATACTTATTTAGAAATTATGATTAAAAACAAAAGATATAATTACACTTATTTGAAATGTAAGATTAAAAATAAATACTATCTCATCTAATTAAATTAACTGTGATCAAAATATCATTCTAATTTTTTTTTAATCACACTTTTAATAAAAATGAATGTTTTTCATTTTTTTTGTGCAATGTTTAAATAATATTATAGTAGTGAAAGTTCACTACATGAAGCTTGCATTTTTCCTAATAAAAGAGAGAGGTGAAAAGATTCAACCCCTCATTCAAATCAAACTCGTGCAGAACTGAAACCATGAGATCGCAGAATTTTGAGATTTGTATAGTTGTATCTTCAAATATGCATTATTAATTTCAAATCAGAAATTTGGTTTCACGTATTACACCAACCCTTAGTCCTTTCAAAGGTTTAGATTCCAACAAATCCTTGGAGACGAATTGAGAACAATGAACATATAGAACCAAACTCAGAACCCACCATTACAAATTACTTTTCAAACATAGCAAATAATTGTCCAATTCATACCAAATCAAGTTCTAAAAAGAGTTTACAAAAATAACATTAAAAGAAGTAAACTTCTTAATCAAAGCTTTTTGATTCTAGAGAAATTACCTCCAGCCAAAGCTTTTTTATTCTAGGGGAAGAAATCCTTTTTTCACCTCTAATATTATTTAGGGTAAATTATAAATACACCCTCTGAGATTTGATTAAAGTACAGATTGGTTTCCGTGATTTGAAAAATTACAAATATTCTATTGTTAGAATTTTTTATTTAACAAAATTAACTAAAAAATAAAATTCCTAATTGCTCTCCTATACAATAATAAAATTATTTAACTTATTAATTGAAATATATTTCTAACATCATTAAAATTGTTAATTGACTTAATAATTTATTAATAAAATGGGCGATTTGTCATTAAATTAGAACCACAGGGGGTGGAATGTAATTTTCAGAACCACAGGGAACGATTTGTATTTTAATAAAATTTTAAGGGGTGTATTTGTAATTTATCCTATTATTTATCATAGTTCATTAGCCGTGGAAAATGCAGGGGAAACATCAATAATGTCCTCATAAAAATTGTTGGGAAAAAGAACACCATCTCCATCATGTTGCTAAAATGGGAGTGAAGAGCAACAATAGCGTTCTTCTCCAATGTTCTGAATTCCCATGTTTTGTATTATCACTAGATTTCCTTAATCTGAATCTTTTTTTTTTTTTTTCTAAACTTCAACTAGACATAACAAATAGCATTTTCACACACTACAAGAAACCAAACCTAAATTAGTAATGAAAATATTTTTACAAAATATTATTTAATCAACACAATAATTTTTATATTTTTACAAGACTTGTGATTTTCATACACAAAATGCAAGGACAATCAATAGTTCTTGGTTAGAATAGCAAAACAGTTTCTAACTTACCTATTCTATCTGGGAGCCTACATTACAACCTCCACTATTCATAAAAGCCACACTAGCATCCTCCCACCAAGGCAATAGGCAATGTAGAAGACCCAGAGATGCACTAAGTAATAATAAAGGCAGCATTCTCTTTTATGCTCAAATAGACCAGAAACGCAAAATGTAAAAGTTCCTGTTGATTGTTGTATGGTGTGACATATTTACAATTGAAGGTGAGAAACCTAACGACATAGGATCTATTTTGTATCACCCGGACTTACCATAAAACCAAGGAGTACAAAAATTCGAAAATTCTATTTTTAAGGATGAAACCTAAAGTGAATGGCTCAAAACGATTGCTCTGGTCAATCACTAGAGGGAATCTGGGAGTTGGAGGAAGTCATTCGGATGTAGTTCAAACCACCTAAATGCAGCCTTGAAGAAGTTTGAATGCATTGATTTGTTCCCTCTATGATCCTAGATGATTTGTTTCCTAGAGGATTTTGTTTGTAGTGAACCCCAAAAATCAGCGAGTAGTTGTGAGTTCACCACTTTTTTAAGGATTTTTTTTTGAAAGAGGGGGGGGGGGGGGGGTGGGTGGGGTGGTTGTAAATAAGCGGTTTGTTTTGTAAACAAGTGGTGAAGTCACAACTATAAAATATCCCCCCTAAGTGCTACACTGGAAAGTTGTGAAGGGCTAACTTAGTTTAATTTTTTTGGTTAATCTAACCTAGTTAAATTAGTTTCGTTTGAAAAGAATTTTTTGTTTGAATGTGATGGTTGTGAAAGAAATAACGAAATGTTTATAATTTGGATATAATATTTTGTCTTATTGATTTATTTTATCTTTTTGTTCTTATTTAGGCAAAAAAAAGTTATTACCAAATGACAATTTTGTCTTGTTATCAAAGATTGTGTGGAAAAAAAAATTATAATAATTTTTTAACTTTTTAATTAAAATATAGTTCCTAAACATACCCTTAACAACGTTACAAATTCTTAATAAAAAAAAACTTGATTATTTAAACTACAAAACATTTCAAATACTATATTAACACCCTAGTGGCACTCCCCACCTCACAGATTTTTAAAATTTGACACGCATCTCGTGTATTATAAGGTAGATAAGTGCAATTCTTGAAGTCAACGAATCATCAAATTTATTCAAGATAACTAATATAGTTCCCAATAATACTATACAATTTTATTTTTTTTTTAAATGTTGTATACAGAATGATGGATGTGTCTTGTTGTGGACCACTTATTTAAAAATAAATAAACTTTTGGGATTCATAATTTTAAAATGTGATGAATGTTGCTGTTATATCATTTTAAATAAAATTATTTTATAAAAATTATGTTTGTATATTATTTGTACATTATTACATATCAAAAAAATATTTTTATAAAATGTCTAGAATTTGAAATTTATGAATTAAATTCATTCTTATTATGGCCCACACTCTAAATCTACGTCAATATATTCAATTTTTGAAAAAATTCTGAATTTTTTTTTTTTTTTTTTTTGAGTACATAGCATTTGTTATATTATTTTCCTCATAAACAGAGGCATTCATTTAAAAATAAATAAATAAATGATGATAAGATGTAAGTTTTCAAAGTTCTCAGCTTAGAAAAATCTTATATCGCATACTTTTTAACATGAGTGTGTCATATGCTCTCATTGTGAAAATTTGCAATTTTGGTTGCCAATTATGAGAATTTGTGATGGTTAGGATTGGAGTAGCCTTTATAGTGCTTTTAGAACTTGGAAGGATGAATAATGAGAAAATTACACATGGTAACTTTTCAAAAAAGAAAAAAATATATCAAGTCAATGAAAAATTTTATACATATTAATAATAAAATTTATAAATTTTTTCATTAATTTATATATCTATTTTTTGTACTGATGTCACTGACATGTAATAATCCCATAAATATTTTTACTGAAATTTTTACCTCTTATGGAATTTTTCATGTGACACGCCAAGCTTCACTTAATTATGATTTTTCATGCGACACATTTCATTTCTTTGTCCTTTCTTGTTCTTGGTTTTGAATATGCAGTACTACTCTGCACGATGTCGAATGATAACCAACCCCACGAGAAGTCGATAGGCGAAAAGAAACGCAATGATTGGATAATTTCGATTAAAAATATGCTAGCTACAGTGGAAATGCCATCACGGTTGAGTATATATAAAGTTCCGAAAAAACTTTTAAAACTCAAGGAAGAAGCCTATACACCTAGTATTGTGTCCATCGGACCTTTTCATCATAACAACAAAGCGGTGCTAGCTTTTGAAGAACACAAACGGCAATACATGGTACATCTTTTTATGAGGATATCTCAAGCTGAAAAATCCCTCAAGGAGTGTGCCGTTGCCATACTAGAATTGGAAGAAGAAGCTCGAAGATGCTATTCAGAAAAAATAGACTTGGACAAGTACGAGTTAGCTGAAATATTGCTAGTTGATGGCTGCTTCTTACTGGAATTGTTTTTGAAATATTCAAATATTGAGAACCACGAGGAGGGCACAGTTGAGGACCCCCTTATCAATAAAGCTCAGAATATTGCAACTCTTCAACATGATTTGGCATTACTTGAGAACCAGATTCCATTTCCTGTTCTGGAGACTCTGTTCGACATTATAAAAGGTCATGTGCCACAACCATTACAATCCTCATTTACTGAGCATAATGTGGCCACTTTAGCATTACTCTTTTTCAAATCGGCTTTGGGTTTGAAAAATGAAGCAATTCAAAGTAAATCCTCGAATATATCTGGTAAGCATTTACTTGACATCTTGCACAACTTTTACGTCCCCACAACTGTCAAAAGCCCTGAAAAGTTGGTCATTTTTGAGCTCCGCAAATCTGACAAAATCCCTGAATCTCGAAACTTGCAAAGAAGTGGATTTAGAGATTGTGCTGCAAAACTTTTGAAGGCAGGAATTAGTTTTTCACCCACAGTTGATGCAAACAAAAATTTATTAGACATAAGTTTTTCTGCTACTGATAGAGTTGTTACAATGCCACCATTGCACATAGAAGAAGATATAACAAAAACAATCTTCCGAAATTTGATTGCTTTTGAGCAATGCGACAGAATTGACAGCACCTCACATCACATTGCATCATATGTCTTTCTTATGAGAAGTCTCGTCCATTCCTCCCATGGTGTTGGAATTCTTCATAAAGCAGGGATCATAAAAGATGATTTTAGAGATGGTGAAGATGTTACAAGTTTGTTCGATTCTTTATGTGACGGAATTGTTTTAAACGACTCCTATTTTTCGGAGTTGTGTGAGGATGTTAACAAATACTACTACAACGGCATGTCCTTGTGGCAGTGGAGCAGACTTAATTTAATTTTAGAGGATAGCTGGCGCAAGACGAAGGACAAGTGGCGTGGATATATGTTAGATTTGTTTAGTGTTTATTTGAAAAATCCATGGACTACACTGAAAGTCATTGCTGCAGTCCTGGTTCTCATCTTCACCGCCTTGCAGACCGGTTACGCTATCCGTTCTTACTATAAGTAAGTCAGCTACTTTATTAATTATATTTAACAAGTGCAAGTGATTCACAATAATAAGGTGGTAATAAAATGTGATTTAAAAATTAAAAAATATGATCATCTTCGTATTATTGCTTTGATTGTCAATAGATTTGGCAAATTGCAATTTAATTTCTTTAAAATATGCTTTCAATTGTTCTAAGAAATAAGGTGGTTTGTAATTCTTTTCACTTTGTAGTTTTATTTTTTTCGAGATTTGTACTTTGAGCTACTTGGTGTTTGTAAGATGTGTTGAAAGTTATCAATAATTTGATACGAATCTTGAATATTTTTCTTTATACATAATGCATGTTTATAGTGTGCGTGTGTGAAGGAATAAATTTGAGAAGAGACTTTTGGTTGAAAACAAACTACCATATCACCTGTGGTATGCATGGGTGAAAAATAATATATTATTTAAAAAAAATATGATAATTATATTTAATTCTTTTATATTATGTAAAATAAAAGTTAAATGGAAGATGACTAATTAGAATTTTCTTAATTGTTTAAAATTAAGAAAATTAAAAAAAAATTAGTATGAGATATTGATTTTAAGGCTTCTCACTAAAAATCTCAATTTGTTTATATAAATGAGAGTATAAAATTCATTTTATATAAGTAAAACAATTCACTTTTTCCTTGGGATTATAAAGTAAAAATTAAATGAAAGCTAGTGAATGGAGATTTTCTTAATTGTTTAAAAGTTAACAATTGTTTGGGCGGGAAGTTTATTTCGAATTAAGCAATCTTAGCCGTTTAATTTTTAATTAGGTCAATCTTTAATTTATTTCGAATCAAACAAATTTAACCAATATATTTTGATAAAACTACTAAAATTATAGTTAAACCAGTAAATCAGTCAAACAGAAAACGGTTCACCCCATCGGTTAGGTCAAAGGACCAACCAACTAATACAAAAATTAATTAATTAAAACCTTTAAATTTTATTTTAATTTTAAAAGTTAAACTGTCTTGAAATTAAACATACACAACACTTCAATATTAAATGGGAGCATAAGGTTTGAAAAATATAAAGATCCCTAGATATTGATTTGTGATTATGTATCAATTTTAACCAGTAAATAGTAATCTTAATCAAACAATTAAAGACAAATCGACACAACGATTTTACGTGAAAAAACCACAATTAGAGCGCCTTCAATTGTGATAAAAAAAATCATGGGCAAAAGTCACAAAACAATCCACTAAGAAGACATAAAGGAATTATACAAGTATACTCTTAATTACCTAGCGAATCTACGGCCGAATCGAACCGACCCCTATGTGCCTCTTCTAGCCCCGTCTTCACCTCGGAATTGTCTTGCCAAATGTTGAATTCACAACGCCAATGTCGAATCACGACAATGAGCCACTCAAAAATCCACCAAAGTTTCAAGCTCAAATTTCCCAGAATCCATTGAAGAACAACTCTCTCTGTTGTGAATAAAACAAAACAAAAAAGGCCTTTGATATAATCTACTCAATTCATGATATAAACTCTCACAGATATTAAAGAAAACAAGCAAAGAAACTCCAAATGAAAACCCTAATACCTAAGGAGAAGATCTAGAAGCCGTACCCTAGAAACAGACTAAATCGCATTTTTATAGAAAACAGAATCGCGATCTCCGCTCGAGCGGACTGACTAAAACACGTGTTTCAGAACATGGATCTACGCTCGAGCATAAAAATAGAACTCCCAGTACTTGTGAAGACTAGTGAGACTTCTGAAAAATCGCGATCTCTGTTCGAGCGCAAGAATGGCCGCTTGAGTGGAAAAACAGCTCGATCTCCGACATAGTCAGCGAAGTGGCAAACATGATAGGATTATGATCACAAACTCTTCTGCATAGGCACAATTCGGGTTGGATTCGCATCGAAAAATCATAGCCTCTCTAAAATAAAAGAACAAATAAAATTACAACTGAAAAGAGTTTTGTCAAACGGGATTGTTAATAACAAAAACTTAACAATCTCTCCCTTTGGCAATGCAGTGACAAAACACACCTAACAAATAAAATCTTAATCACCCCAGCCCATTACAGCCAACAAAAGCAAACTTCTTTCTCAAGGTCATGCTCTGCCAAACAGCTATTAGTGCCACAATCTCCAAAACAACTATTAGTGCCGCAAGAGTATATGAAAAAGCAATAGATATATGGCACGATTATCTTAAAGCATGAGATAGAAAAATGAATAGATGTAAATTAGAGATTTTAAGAACATGTAGCATGAATACATGAAATCATAAGACACATGCACTCGACACATTTCTCCCCTCCCCCCCTCCCTTCCTCTTTTTTTTTTTTTTTTTTTTTTTTTTTTGTCATGAATTGACAAAGGAAGCTCAATCAACTAAAGCAAGAGCATAAACCGAACCAGAGAAGCATGGATACAATAAGGATAGCCTGATTAATGATTCTGAGGTAGCTTTTTCCTAATGCCTTGACTGTAAAGAACTGAGGGGAAAGGCGTGAACATGCAAAAAGAGAGAAGGTGGTTAAAAGACTTAACATCACCCATGATGTGCTAGTATTGGTCAATTCCTCCAGAAAAGCAAAAGGTACAATGCCAGAAGTTCATAGAGAAAAATGATCACTAAGGTGGAAGACTCCGATATTTGCTAATCCAAGAGTGTGTACAAAATGAGGCATACTAATCAAAGAACACACATTCCGAAATGAGTAATGACCACAGAAAGCACACACATATTAACATGTAATGGATATTCTTATCAATTCTAATATACAATAAGAATCTCTCAAAAATTTCAAGCTTGCAAAACCATACTAAGAAAATCTTTTTGGATTTTTATTATTAAATTTTTTTTTTTAAACAAACAAGACAAAAAACGAACAAGCACACATTGAATGATACCACACAAAAAATGACTCAAAAAGAAAAACAAGCAAAAATTCAAAACACAAAGAGAAAAAAAAATCAAAAACGAATAAACAAATTAACACAGGTTAAACTTTCTCACCCAAACCGCTTTAGTATGAACAAAGTTGTGAGAATTACGGTTCTTGGGTGGTGTCTTGACGTTGTGGTTCCTTTTCTCTTTAATGGGAACCCGCCTTGATTTGGTTTCCAATTTCTTACTCCAAGGTCTAGGCAAATGCAAACTCCTTTTATGTTTGGTTTCA
Organism: Camellia granthamiana; assembly: GCA_036172215.1. Classification (NCBI taxonomy): domain Eukaryota; kingdom Viridiplantae; phylum Streptophyta; class Magnoliopsida; order Ericales; family Theaceae; genus Camellia; species Camellia granthamiana. The sequence continues at coordinate 34,586,176 of CM069912.1, forward strand.
AACAAATCAAAATAACAAGGTCTAGTATAACCCTGAACTTCATTACGACCAATAAAGTGTCTCCTACCCCACGAGATGTGGGAATTTATTCCATCTCTATGAGACACTTTCTCATGTAACTCATAACAATAAGGGCGAATATAAACATACAACCCACAATGATGACAAACAAAAACAGGGTGTGCCTTATTTTCTTTGGCCTTACCAACTCCAGGAAGATTGAGAAGTTTATCCTCATGTTGAATTTTTTGTTCTTCCTTTCTTTGAGATCTTGTATCATGAGATGTAGATGCACTCCATTTTCGCTCTTTGTTATCACCAAAGCTAATGCCACTCTTGTCATAACACATTTGTTGAGATCCAATGATATTGTCCAAAGTCTTTGATCTTTTGTTCCAAAGACCAATGGTAGCCATAGAACACTTGAGCTCTTCCTCTTTCTTGATCATTAGCTCTTCCAAGGCAACTTGAGACATCTTGAGAGTTTCAATCTTTGCTTCATACATTGCATAGATTTGCTGTAGCTCATTCCTCTCTGTCTCACAAGTCAAGAGTTTTGCACAAAAAGCTTGTCGACCACTAGAAATCTTAATAGCATCATTCCTAGCCTCGGAAATTTCTTTCTTTAATTTGATATTTTCATTTTCATAGGCTTTGAGTTTGATAGTGAGTTTGTCATTCAATTTAGATAAGTTAAGAGATTCCTTATATAACTTTTCATAAGTTTGCTGAAGCTCTTCATCATCACTCCACGAGGATTCATCATCAGTGATATTCTCGACTAGTCACTTCGGATACTCTATTCGTCCGTTAGTTTCGGAAGCCGCCATGAAAGCAAGGAATTGTTTATGCCCCTCTTCGTCTTGTGCTTCGTTGTCACTTTTATCTTTATCATACTCTGATTCATCATCCCACGTGACAGCAAAAGCTTTCTTCTTCCTCAAACGAGTAGGGCATTCTTGAGCAAAGTGGCCAAATCCTTGGCATTCATAGCATTGAACTCTTTCAGAGTTCTCTTGTATCTTTTATTTCTTCTTCTGGGTTATAGAATTAATTTTGAATTTATCTTTGCCTTTGGATTTATGAGTTGATTCCAAAAGATTAGGATTCTTTTTTAGAAAAAGACTTTTTAAATTGTTTTACAAAAGCATCCATAATCTATGGAGTCAATCTCACAATCCTCATTAGAATCCTGTCCAACTGTATAAGCACTACTAAAAGCAATATTATTTTTTTTTTGTTTCTTTTTGAAATTTCTATGTGCCTCATAAGTTTGGAGATTTCAAACCAAATGATTCAGCTTGAGGTTGTCAACATCTTAAGCATCCTTAATAGTCGTAACTTTTGGTTGGAACCGATCAGACAAGGACCTCAAAATTTTTCCCACAATCTTGGAATTCGGTATTTTTTCACCTAAACTGAAGCTGGAATTTACAATGTCACTCAACTTTGCATAAAATTCATCAAATGTCTCACTATTTTTCATTGAGAGGTTTTTGAAACTAGACGCGAGCCTTTGAAGTTTTGAGCATTTAACAAAATGAGTGTCCTCATGAATAGTTTGTAAGATATCCCAAGCCTCTTTTGTGACTTCACAATTGCAAATATGACTAAACTCTTTAGGTGTGATGGCGCAAAAAATAGAATTGATAGCTTTACTATTCCAGCTACTATTTTGGTAATCAATTGTGTCACACTCATCAATTGGTTTGGGGAAGGTTACTCCATCAACGGTAATCGTCGGTTCAGTTCACCCATACATGACAGATTGCCAAACTTTTTCATCAATAGATTTTAAAAATGATCTCATCCGAGCTTTCCAAAAACAATAATTAGATCCGTCAAGTAGGGGTGGTCGAACCATAGAATTTCCCTCATGAATTGAATCCATTATTACAAATCAAACATGATCTCGCTCTAATAGTTTTTTTTAAAAAAAATAAAAATAAAAATTGAGCGACCCGCTCTGATACCAATTGAAAATATAAAGATCCCCTTGATATTGATTTGTGATTATGTATCAATTTTAACCAGTAAATAGTTATCCCAATCAAATAATAAAAGACAAATCGATACAACGATTTTATGTGAAAATATCACAATTGGAGCACCTCCAATTATGATAAAAAATCACAAGCAAAAGCCACAAAATAATCCACTAAGACGACATAAAGGAATTACACAAGTGTACTCTTAATTACCTAGCAAATCCATGCCTAAATCGAACCGACCCTTATGTGCCTCTTCTAGCCTCGTCTTCACCTCAGAATTTTCTTGCCCAATGTTGAATCGACAACGCCAATGTCGAATCACGACAATGAGCCACCCCAGAATCCACCAAAACTTCAGGTCCAAATTCCCCGGAATCCACCGAAGAACAACTCTCTCTTTTGTGGGGGAAGAAAAAAACATTTGATATAATTCACTCAATTCATGATATAAACTCTCATAGATATCAAAGGAAACAAGCAAAGAAGCTCTAGATGAAAACCCTAATACCCAAGAAGAAGATCTGGAAGGTGGACCCTAGAAATAGACTGAATCGCATATTTATAAAAAATAGAATCGCGATCTCCGCTCGAGCGCAAGAATGGCCACTCGAGCGGACTAACTAAAACGCGTGTTTCAGAACACGGATCTATACTCGAGCACAAGAAAGGCGCCTCGAGCGAAAAAGTACGACTCCGAGTACTTTTGAAGGCGAGTCAAACTTTTAAAGGTCACGATCTCCATTCGAGCACAGGAATGGCCGTGTGATACCCCTGTTCTGTAATATGCTAATTGGTCCTTAATTTGAATATGATTATGTGTTTAACATGATTTTGTATGCCATTATGTGAATGTATGTGATTTTGAGTTTCTATCTGTTCACCGCAGGAATATCTGTCTGAATAATCTGCTTTGGAAATTAAATTAAGGGCCTTATCGGCCACGGAACCCGAAATCGATTGCGCCATTGTGATTGGCATGATTTTTAGAGCCTACGGTGAAATTTAATTAGAAATTGATTCTGGTCAGATTAAACTGATTAAATTGATGAATTGAGTGCTCAATTATTTTATATTAAAATAATATGTTAGTGGGGCTTGTTGTATGTTAGCACTACACTCTCCTTTAACTCTATTGAACTCAAAAATCTGAGTTATACAATTGAGAGAGAGAGAGATATCCGGCCTTAGTGAGAGAAAGGGAGAGAACTTGTGCAAATTTTAGCTTAAAGCTTGGGAACCTTGAAGATAGTCCAAGAATTGTTATAGATTGTGAGAATCAAAGCTTCTAGGTGAGTAATTCTTGGATTATAGTTTGTAATTTTGTGTGTTCAAGCTAATTGGGTGATCAAAAGTAAGATTGAAATGAAATTGGGTTGGTTTTGTTGGATTAAAGCTTGATATATGCATACATGTAAGGAAATGTTTTGAAATAGCATGTATAAGCTTGAAATACATGATTCATGTAGAGTTTTGGTTGAAACTCATGTTTTGATCACCATTTGTGTTGTCTAAGTTGAGAATGTGGCAATTCATCACATACAAGTACAATTTATGAAGATATGAACTTGAATGTATGAATTTGTTATGTTAGAATGAGTTTGATGGGAGATTGAGGCATGCATGTGAATTATTCATGAATTGAGCTCCTTTGGGTTGTGATTTGGGGTTTACATCATGTTAGTATGATTATATTGAGAATTGGGCCATAACATGCATGATTTGTTGGTTAAAAATCGAACTGGAGCTCAAGAACTCAATCTGGAAAACCCAGATTTTTTATGTCCGCTCAAGCGCGGTGATTGCCGCTCGAGTGGGAAAATCGTGCCCCCAGCACTTTTTGCAGAGTTGGATGTCTGCTCGAGCGGGATATCTCACGCTCGAGCGGGGAGTTTTTGTAAACAGGCATTCCGCTCGAGTGCTATATTCCACGCTCGAGCGTATTTTTCATGCAACCAGTACTTTTGCAGGACTTAAGGGTCCGCTCGAGCGGGGAAGTTAATGCTCGAGCGGGGACCCTGTTCTCTGAAATTTTGTATGCTCGTTCTGTGTTTCGTTTTCCGTCCTCTTTCACTTGTAAGCACTCTGAGGCATATGTTAAGCATTGTAAATGAGTTAATGAGATAAGAATAAAGCCTAAAGAGGAATATGTGAATCAAAGAATGGATTGAACTGTTAGTGACCCCTTTTGTGTTCATGAATTATGTAGGGTCAAGCTCCAGGGCAAATCCTCAAGCCGATCACTGTGAGTAATATCAATATTTGAAAGCTTGTCAATGTCCAATTGTTTATTTCCCTTATAGGCTTCATGAGTTGCTAATTGGGATTGTGGACGAATGTTTGACATGATAAAAATGAATGGACCGAAGGTCGTTTTGATATAAGTAAATGGACCTAAGGTCGTTTTGACACGAATGTATGGGCCGAAGGCCGTTTTGACATAAATGAATGGGCCGCAGGCCGTTTTGACATAAATGAATGGACCGAAGGTCGTTTTGACATAAATGAATGGACCGAAAGTCGTTTTGACATAAATGAATGGACCGAAGGTTGTTTTGACACGAATGTATGGGCCGAAGGCCGTTTTGACGTAAATGAATGGGCCGAAGGCCGTTTTGACATAAATGAATGGGCCGAAGGCCGTTTTGACGTAAATGAATGGGCCGAAGGCCGTTTTGACATAAATGAATGGGCCGAAGGCCGTTTTGATATGAATGGAAATTTGATTGGGCCAAAGGCCAGTATGTTTGGAACTACAGTCATTTGATCTGAATTTTGTATAAGTGTATATATGTTAAGCAGAAATATGCATTGGGCCCAAGGCCGTTCGGAGCATGTTGTTCTTCATATTGCTTATGTAACTTATGTATTCGATGTTATTCACTGGGCTATCGCTCATGCTCATTCATGTGTTTGTAGGTGAGCCGAGGGAAGTCCAAACCCAGCCCCAGTGAAGTCTGCCAGGAACAACATGAGTTTTGGAGAGTCAGCCTTACATCTCACATACGAGACCCATCCTTGCCATTTTGTTATGTATTTATATTTTGTCTTGTTAGCAAGGGCTTTGTGTACATCTGTATATAGTTTTGATATGGATTGACTCAGTTTGGATGATCCTGTCTGTAAAGGATTTTGTGATACTGTACTTGTTGTGGGTTATTAACGTATATGTGCATGGTTTGTTTTGAGTGCATATAAGCACGGCTCTATGGACAAAATTTTAAATTTTTGCTTCCGTTTGGCCGCTTTACTCTGATGAGTTAAGTCTGTTAAGGTTTGAGGCCATAGGTAATCATAGGATTACTGGCCAGTTATGTCCTTAACCCATAGGGGCGGGTTCGGGTCATGACAGAGTGGTATCAGAGCACGAGTTAATAACTCACACCCTTGTCCAAAAAGAACAATAAGCGTCTAGATAAGATCTAGGATGCATTCATGTGATAAATATGAATTTTGAAGCATTGATTATATGTTTAAATGTTTGATATGAACAATTATATGTTCTAAGTTGTGAACTACTTGCACTGCAAATTATCTGAATGTATGTGCTTCTTGGTATATGCACACTTGTGTATCTTTTGTATAAAATATAATGCAAGTTTAATCAGATGGTGAGAACTAGAGGTGAGGAGATAGAGGAGTCCTCTACCACTAGAATTGACAGGATGGAAAGACTGATCCAAGAAATGGCAGAGGCTTTGAGATAGCAACAGGAGTGGCAATAACAGTGGCAGCAACCACACCCGCCACCTCCACCTCTGGCACCACCCGTGCCAGATAATCAAAATGATGACCGGATAATAGCGCTCACCAAGGAATTCAAGAAAATGAAACCACCACAGTTCCACGGGGGATTAGATCCATTGAAAGCCGAAGCGCGGGTCCTCGGCATTGAGAAATTATTTGAAGTGTTCCCCTGTTCAGAGACTCAGAAAGTGCTTCTAGCCACTTTTATGCTAGCAGACGAAGCAAGAAGATGGTGGATGTTGATGCGAGAAAATCATAAAGATGTGGATTGGGTAAAATTTCTAGAGATCTTTTATGACAAGTATTTCCCGCAATGTGTTTGGGATAGGAAAGTAGCCGAGTTCATGGAACTCAAGCAAGACAGTATGGCTGTAGCGGAGTATGAGGCCAATTCACTGAGTTGGCCAGGTTTGCACAACATGTAATTGACACTGATTATAAGAAGGCGAGACATTTTGAGGGTGGGCTCCGAAGTGACATCCTAGAGAGAGTGAATGTCCTGAAGTTGGAGACCTACATTGGGGTGCTTGACAGAGCCATCATATCAGAGGCCAACATAGCTAGACAAGCTAAGCCAGTAACAAAATGGAAAGGCAATAAAAGACAAGGCTTCTTTTCGAAGAAGAAATTTCTGAAAAAGCAAAACATGGGCTCCTCAACTACTTCGAGTTCTTCCCGAGACATAGCTCCCATATGCAACATTTGTAGCAAAAGGCACTAGGGAGTCTGTTATCGTGCATTAGGAGCCTGTTTCAAATGTGGGAAGCAAGGGCACATAGCCCGAGAATGTAATCAGAACAGTGGGAAATTCGTAGCTAGTCCAACTGCATCAGTTCCAAAGCCGGGAAACACTTTGAGGTCTGCTACTACTGGGGATACAGTGAGACAGGGGAGAGGTTTTGCGCTTGTTCCGGGCGATACATGGAATGCCAATGCTGTTGTCTCAGGTACTATTTCAATATGTAATCAGGATGCCTTTGTATTAATTGATTCTGGATCAACACACTCATTTGTGACATATACATTTGCATCTAGACTGAATAGACCCCTAGAGTTACTGCCATATTTATTATGTCTGTCTGCTCCATCGGGGGAATCTGTGTTATGTGACTATATATATCGGTTTTGTGACATGCATATCGAGGATGCTACCCTATATGTAGATTTGTTGCCCTTGAACTTTAGACATTTTGATGTAATTTTGGGCATGGATTGGTTGACCAAATACTGTGCCACCATAGATTGTGTGACAAAAAGGGTTGTATTTAAACCACCAGAACAGAAAGAGATTGTTTTTGTGGGTAATAGGGTAGTGCCTCCACCCTATTTGATATCTGCAATGAAAGCATGTAAACTGATCAGGAAAGGTGCCGGGGTTATCTGTGCTATGTGTCGACTGAACAATCTGTGAATGTTGAATTGAATGATATTCCTATTGTTAGAGAATTTCCAGATGTGTTTCCGAATGAATTACCAGGGGAATTGGTAGACAGGGAGATAGAGTTCACCATTGAAACTGTGCCAGGCACCCAGCCCATTTCTAAGACTCCCTACAGAATGGCTACTGCTGAAATGAGAGAATTGAAAGAACAGTTGCAAGACCTACTTGATAAGGTGTTTATCCGACCTAGCACTTCGCCTTGGGGCACACCGGTGCTATTTGTGAAAAAGAAGGATGGTACTTTGCGCCTGTGCATCGACTATCAGGAATTGAATAAGGTAATAGTAAAGAACAAATACCCCCTACCCCGTATTGATGATTTATTTGACTAGTTGCAGGGATCACAGGTGTTTTCTAAGATTGATTTGAGATCCGGGTATCATCAGCTTAAAGTTAAGGCAGAGGATATTGAGAAAACCACATTCAAAACGAGGTATGGTCATTTTGAGTTCCTTGTTATGCCATTTGGAGTGACTAATGCTCCGACAGCATTCATGGACTTAATAAATAGAATTTTTAAAACCTACCTTGATAAGTTTGTTGTAGTCTTCATCGATGATATTTTGATATACTCTAAAGATAGACTTGAACATGAGCATCATTTGAGGACTGTTTTACAAATACTTTGGGAAAGAAAATTATTTGCTAAACTAAAGAAATGTGAGTTTTGGTTGGATGAAGTTGTTTTCTTAGGGCATGTGATCAACAAGGAAGGAATTTCAGTGGACCCGCAGAAAATAGAGGCAATCGTGAATTGGCTTACACCGACAAATGTGACAGAAGTTCGCAGTTTCATGGGCTTGGCTAGGTACTACAGGAGGTTTGTGAAGGACTTTTCGAAATTAGCTGTGCCTCTTACCCAATTGACACGTAAAGGGCAACCATTTGAGTGGAATAGTGAAAGAGAATAAGCCTTTCATGAATTGAAAACAAGATTGACTACGACACCAATTTTGACACTACCTTCAGGTACAGAAAATTTTGTGATTTTCAGTGATGCATCTTATAAAGGGTTGGGTTGTGTGTTAATGCAGAACGGAAAAGTTATTGCTTACGCCTTCAGGCAGTTGAGGCCACACGAGAAGAACTATCCAACACATGACCTAGAATTGGCCGCAGTTGTTTTTGCCTTGAAAATTTGGCGGCATTATCTGTATGGAGCAAAATGTGAAGTCTACACAGATCATAAGAGCCTGAAATACTTCTTTACGCAGAAAGAGTTGAATATGCGTCAGAGAAGGTGGCTGGAACTGATAAAAGACTACGATCTAGGGATTCAGTATCACCCCGGGAAAGCTAATACAGTGGCTGATGCATTAAGCAAAAAATCAATGGGGAGTATGGCTTGTTTGCTACCGAACAGAAAGAGATCTTGCAAGATTTTGAGAAGTCTGAATTTGAAGTGGTAATATGTGAACAGGGCGGATTGATAGCCGCTATTACAGCCGAGCCGGTGATCATTGATGAAATTAAACGGAAACAGAAAGAGGACGAGTACCTCAAGAAAGTGATCGACGAATTTGAGGCAAGCCCGAAGGCAGAGTTTAGCATTGAGAATGAAGTGTTGAAATTCCGGAACCGAATATGTGTCCTTGATATCCCGGAACTAAAGAAGAGGGTTTTAGATGAAGCCCACAGATCGGTATTTGCTATGCATCCGGGTAACAATAAAATGTATCGGGATTTGAAACAAACCTATTGGTGGCCTAAAATGAAGAAGGAGATTCCAGAATATGTGTCCAAGTGCCTTCAGTGTCAGCAAGTTAAGGCTAAACATCAGAAACCAGGCGGTCTACTTCAACCTCTCCCTATTCCTGAATGGAAGTGGGAACATGTGACTATGGATTTCGTTGTTGGCCTACCTCGGACTTCTCGAGGTATAGATTTTGTTTGGGTTGTAGTTGTTAGATTGAATAAATCTGCACATTTTCTGCCTGTCAAAACTACGTTTACTGCTTATAGATTGGCTACTATTTATGTTGATGAAATTGTCCGTTTACACGGAGTTCCGGTATCTATTGTGTCGGATAGAGATCAGAAATTTGTATCTAGGTTGTGGAAAAGTTTGTAGGAAGCTATGGGAACAGAACTAAGGTTCAGTACTGCATTCCACCCACAGATAGATGGGCAGTCAGAACGAATGATACAAACTTTGGAAGATATGCTTCGCATGTGTGCTTTGGATTTTCAGGGGAGTTGGGAAGATTATTTGCCACTTACAGAATTTGCCTATAATAACAGCTTCCACTCTAGCATCGGTATGGCACCATACGAGGCTTTGTATGGTAGGAGGTGTAGATCACCTATCTATTGGATAGAGGTCGGGGATAGAGCTTTGCTTGGGCCAGAACTTGTACGAGACACTTCTGAGAAAATCAAGACCATTCGTCAAAGGCTCAAAACAGCTCAAGACTGACAAAAAAATTATGCAGATGTTCGGAGGAGACCTCTTGAGTATGAGGTTGGTGACCATGTGTTCATCTGTGTTTCTCCGATGAAAGGCCAAGTCAGATTTGGGAAAAGGGGCAAGTTGTCGCCCCGTTACATTGGGCTGTTCCAGATTTTGGAGAGGCTCGGTCCAGTTGCCTACAGAGTTGCTTTGCCACCAGGATTCGAGCAAATCCATAATGTGTTTCATGTGTCAATGTTGAGGGGTTACCTCCGAGACCCGTTTCATGTGATTGATTAGCACCGGGTAGCTATTGATGAGAATATAGAATATGCTGAATGGCCGGAGAGAATTGTTGACCGGCAAGTGAAACAGTTGAGAAGCAAGTCCATCCCAATGGTGAAAGTAGAATGGAAAGAACACTACGGGACGGATGCCACGTGGGAAAAAGAGGAGGAAATGCGACTACGCTATCCACATTTGTTTCCCGACGAAGGTAACTTAAGTTTGGAGGACCAAACTCCCTAAAGGGGGGAAGACTATGATACCCCTGTTCCGTAATATGCTAATTGGTCCTTAATTTGAATATGATTATGTGTTTAACATGATTTTGTATGCCATTATGTGAATGTATGTGATTTTGAGTTTCTATCCGTTCACCGCAGGAATATCTGTTTGAATAATCTGCTTTGGAAATTAAATTAAGGGCCATATCGGCCATGGAACCCGAAATCGATTACGCCATTGTGATTGGCATGATTTTTAGAGCCTACGGTGAAATTTAATTAGAAATTGATTCTGGTCAGATTAAACTGATTAAATTGATGAATTGAGTGCCCAATTATTTTATATTAAAATAATATGTTAGTGGGGCTTGTTGTATGTTAGCACTACACTCTCCTTTAACTCTATTGAACTCAAAAATCTGAGTTATACAATTGAGAGAGAGAGAGAGATATCCGGCCTTAGTGAGAGAAAGGGAGAGAACTTGTGCAAATTTTAGCTTAAAGCTTGGGAACCTTGAAGATAGTCCAAGAATTGTTATAGATTGTGAGAATCAAAGCTTCTAGGTGAGTAATTCTTGGATTATAGTTTGTAATTTTGTGTGTTCAAGCTAATTGGGTGATCAAAAGTAAGATTGAAATGAAATTGGGTTGGTTTTGTTGGATTAAAGCTTGATATATGCATACATGTAAGGAAATGTTTTGAAATAGCATGTATAAGCTTGAAATACATGATTCATGTAGAGTTTTGGTTGAAACTCATGTTTTGATCACCATTTGTGTTGTCTAAGTTGAGAATGTGGCAATTCATCACATACAAGTACAATTTATGAAGATATGAACTTGAATGTATGAATTTGTTATGTTAGAATGAGTTTGATGGGAGATTGAGGCATGCATGTGAATTATTCGTGAATTGAGCTCCTTTGGGTTGTGATTTGGGGTTTACATCATGTTAGTATGATTATATTGAGAATTGGGCCATAACATGCATGATTTGTTGGTTAAAAATCGAACTGGAGCTCAAGAACTCAATCTGGAAAACCCAGATTTTTTATGTCCGCTCAAGCGCGGTGATTGCCGCTCGAGCGGGAAAATCGTGCCCCCAGCACTTTTTGCAGAGTTGGATGTCTGCTCGAGCGGGATATCTCACGCTCGAGCGGGGAGTTTTTGTAAACAGGCATTCCGCTCGAGTGCTATATTCCACACTCGAGCGTATTTTTCATGCAACCAATACTTTTGCAGGCTTTAAGGGTCCGCTCGAGCGGGGAAATTGATGCTTGAGTGGGGACCCTGTTCTCTGAAATTTTGTATGCTCGTTCTGTGTTTCGTTTTCCGTCCACTTTCACTTGTAAGCACTCTTAGGCATATGTTAAGCATTGTAAATGAGTTAATGAGATAAGAATAAAGCCTAAAGAGGAATATGTGAATCAAAGAACGGATTGAACTGTTAGTGACCCCTTTTGTGTTCATGAATTATGTAGGGTCAAGCTCTAGGGCAAATCCACAAGCCGATCACTGTGAGTAATATCGATATTTGAAAGCTTGTCAATGTCCAATTGTTTATTTCCCTTATAAGCTTCATGAGTTGTTAATTGGGATTGTGGACGAAAGTTTGACATGATAGAAATGAATGGACCGAAGGTCGTTTTGATAGAAATGAATGGACCGAAGGTCATTTTGATATAAGTAAATGGACCTAAGGTCATTTTGACACGAATGTATGGGCCGAAGGCCGTTTTGACATAAATAAATGGGCCGAAGGCCGTTTTGACATAAATGAATGGACCGAAAGTCGTTTTGACATAAATGAATGGACCGAAGGTCGTTTTGATATAAATGAATGGACCGAAGGTCGTTTTGACACGAATGTATGGGCCGAAGGCCGTTTTGACATAAATGAATGGGCCGAAGGCCGTTTTGACGTAAATGAATGGGCCGAAGGCCGTTTTGACATAAATGAATGGGCCGAAGGCCGTTTTGACATGAATGGAAATCTGATTGGGCCAAAGGCCAGTATGTTTGGAACTACAGTCATTTGATCTGAATTTTGTATAAGTGTATATATGTTAAGCAGAAATATGCATTGGGCCCAAGGCCGTTCGGAGCATGTTGTTCTTCATATTGCTTATGTAACTTATGTATTCGATGTTATTCACTGGGCTATCGCTCACGCTCATTCATGTGTTTGTAGGTGAGCCGAGGGAAGTCCAAACCCAGCCCCAGTGAAGTCTGCCAGGAACAACATGAGTTTTGGAGAGTCATCCTTGCGTCTCATGTACGAGACCCATCCTTGCCATTTTGTTATGTATTTATATTTTGCCTTGTTGGCAAGGGCTTTGTGTACATCTGTATATAGTTTTGATATGGGTTGACTCAGTTTGGATGATCCTGTTTGTAAAGGATTTTGTGATACTGTACTTGTTGTGGGTTATTAACGTATATGTGCATGGTTTGTTTTGAGTGCATATAAGCACGGCTCTATGGACAAAGTTTTAAATTTTTGCTTCCATTTGGCCCCTTTACTCTGATGAGTTAAGTCTGTTAAGGTTTGAGGCCGTAGGTAATCATAGGATTACTGGCCGGTTATGTCCTTAACCCATAGGGGCGGGTTCGGGTCATGACAGGCCGCTTGAGCGGAAAAACAGCTCGATCCTCACATAGTTAGCGAAGTGGCAAACATGATAGGATTATGATCACAAACTCCTCTACATAGGCACAATTCAAGTTGAATTCACATCTAAAAACTTATAGTCTCTCTAAAATAAAAGAACGAATAAAATTACAACTGAAAAGAGTTTTGTCAAACGGGATTGCCAATAACAAAAACCTAACAAGGTTTATATAGTGAAACAACTTCTTTTTTCCTCATTTTCCTGATGTGGGATTGTAAAATAAAAGTTAACAGTTGTTTGGACGGGAAGTTCTTTTCTAATCAACCAATCTCAGTCATTTAATTTTTAATAAGGTCAATCTTAGTTTATTTCAAATCAAACAAATCTAAGTAATATATTTTGATAAAATAGCTAAAACCATGGTTAAACCAGTGAATCAGTCAAACTGAAAACGATTCAGCCTAATCGGGTAAGTCAAAAGACCAACCAATTTACAACAAAATTAATTAATTAAAACCTTTAAATTTTATTTTAAAATTTAAACAATTTTGAACTGAAACATGCACAACACTATAATATTAAATGAGAGTATAAGATTCACTTTATATAAGCGAAACAACTCACTTTTTATTTCTTTTCTCGATGTGGGATTGTAATTATTTTAAAATTAAATATTATAAGTGTTTCAAAATCTCATACAAAATTATTTTTAAAATCAAAACGTCTATGTGGGATTGTACAATAAAAGTTAAATGAAAACTAACTATTGGAGATTTTCTTAATTATTTAAAAATAAGAAAAAAAAAATTGGTATTGATTATAGGACTTCTCACCAAAAATCTTCATTTGCTTATATAAATGGGAGCATAAGATTCACTTTATATCAGTGAAACAATTCACTTTTTCCTTCTTTTTTCGATATGTGATTGTAAAATAAAAGTTAAATGGATATGCACATTGGATTGCAGATTGAAACTGTGTTTACAAAAGCACCTTTACATTGCACTTTCACATAGCATGGAGATATGCTAGGAGTATTGTACATGTGTTCTTAAACACACACGCAAAAAATAAATAAATAAATAAATTGGTATTCATTATATGGCTTCTTACTAAAAATCTTATTTTGCTTATATAAATGGAAGTATAAGATTCACTTTATATAAGTGAAACACTTTACTTTTTCCTTCTTTTCCTGATATGAGTTTGTAAAATAAAAGTTAAATGGAAACTAACCAATGGAGATTTTCTTAATTGTTTAAAATTTAGAAATTTCAATAATTTATATAAATTGGAGCATAAGATTCACTTTATGTAAATGAAACAATTCACTTTTTCCTTCTTTTTTTTTTTTTTTTTTTCCCCACGATTTGGGATTGTAAAATAAAAGGTAAATGGAAGCTTGCCAATGGAAATTTTCTTAATTGTTTACAATTAAGAAAATTCAATAATTTTAGAATGAGGGTTTAGACCTTCTAAAAGTGTAACAACCCTCATTTTGACTTAGTCATATTTGCATACATTCATGTATGATCTTGCTTTGCTATGTTGTTTTGCTAGTCTTGCCTTGTCTTGTTTAGTTTAAGTGTTACTTGCATGATTTTGTTCCTTGCTTGGTGTGTAGCCGAGGTCATCTTCAACTTAGTTCACCTTTGAACCTTTGTACTTAGAACTATTTTTGGAACCCCTTGGTTGACCTCCATCTTCACCCCAGCATGTTTGCCGAGATGTCACTGTTTGGGCCGAGGTGTTCGGAACCAAGGCCGAGATGTTTTGCACTTAGTGATCTTTGTCCTTGGGCAGGTATGACCTAGACCGAGGTGTGGCACACCCAGGCCAAGGCGTGGCACAGCTTAGTCAAGTGTCGTCCTCCCTAGCCGATGTCTTCGTTATCTTGTTGCCGAAGCTTTGACTTTAGCCGATGTCCTTACTTGCCGATGTGTCTTGCCTTAGCTTGTTGCATACGCTTTGTCATAGACTTGTCTTATCAATCAGTCACCTTTTTGAGTTGAACCAACCCGGTAGCGCCACGTGTCCGAGCTGAAGGCTAAGTCAGCCGACAGGTCTAAAAACATATCATTTTTGTCTCAAATCTTTGTTTTGGAGAGAGAAGCTCTAGAGGAAGAAGAAAGAGTTCTTAGAGAGAGAGGTAGAGTTCCGAGCTTGATCTTTGAGGATCGAACCGTTGGATTTGAGTTTTGAGGTTAGATTCTTGCTCTACTCTGATTGTTCTTATTGATTACCGAGCTGTATTGCATGATCGCATTTGTTTGCATGCCATGCATTGATTTGGAGTTGGTTTTTTGAAAAAGAAAATAATGTTCATGTATTCTTGAAGAAAAGTCTCGTTTTGATCCGAAAGTTTGGAACAAGAATCATGTTTTCGTGTTTGTTCTTGCATGATCTTCTTGTATGGGTACCCAGGTCCATGTTTTGAACTCATGGCATGAAATCTCTGATTTTGTAACAAGTTATGATCTTTGCATTCATCTTCTTCATGATCATGTTCATCATGTTCTTCAAAGGGAAACCCAGGTTTTCCCGACCTTGCTTTTGTATGTGGCCATCAGGACCACACCTCGGCCAGAAGGTGTGGGACCTCGGCAAAGGCCTGGTTGGTACCCAGTGTGTTTTCATGAGGCGAGCAGTGGTTAAGCTCTCAGCATGTTTTGGCTTTGTTATTGACTTAGATTTGGTGAGAGTGCCGAGATCATTGCTTGTACGTAAAGCTTGTTTTGAGAGTGTGATTGCCATGTGATTGTAGGACTTTGACCTTTGCTTTAAGCCTACACCAGAGAAGAACTAGGTGAGTGGTGTTCTTAATAAAGCTATGTTATACTGTTTTGATAAATCTTGCTTTGCTCGTTTTGATGAAAGTATTTGTTAAGCATGAATGATTAGCTCTATTTTGATGTATCAAGTATAAGCTTTGTTTTGATGTCATCTTTGAAAAGTCCTTTGGCTGGAGGACTCTAAACTTTCGCAGCACTAAGTGTGAAAGTCCCTTGGCTGGAGGACTCTAAACTTTCGCAGCACTAAGTGTAAAAGTCCCTTGTACTGGAGGACTATAAACTTTCGTAGTACCAAGTATGAAAGTCCCTTGGCTGGAGGACTATAAACTTTCGCAGCACTAAGTATAAAAGGATACGGTCCTTCCTTGAAAAGACTATTGTGTTAAAACGGGCCACGGGCCTAAGTAACACCACACCATCGTGTTAAAAAGAGCTACGGGCTTAAGTAACACAAGTCCCTTGTGCTGGAGGACTATAAACTTTCGCAGTACCTTTGACTAATCGATTACGGATCGTGCAGTCCTTTGTTTTGCCACTGATGGATTACTACGTGGAACTGTTTGCTCGGAAAGCTTGATTTGTGTTTCGCCGATGTCAGTAAGCATTCCTTGAGACTTGTAAGACTTGATAGATGAATACGGTTAAGCTCTTGATTTGATAAAGCTTTGATGTGTTTTGCTATGAAAGGATCTCGGCTAATATTTGTATGGTTTTGACATGCTTTGTTTTGAAAATGACTTCGGCTATATTCATGAAAAACCTTTATTACTAGTACCATTCACTGAGTATCCAAACTCACCCTCCCTATATATATGTAGGTGATGAGCAGGACGGCGGCGACGCCTAGATGTGTTTTGCAAAGCTTGTTTTGGATTCTTGACATGTTGGTTTAACTTGTTTTACGTCGGCAAATTTGTACTCACGTCGGCCGTTTTGTATTCATGTTGGCATTGCTGTTTTTACGTCGGCAAATCTTGAAAATCATGCTTCTTGGCTTGTAATTCTCGTATTTTGTACATGTCGGCTGAGAAGCCTTTTGATCAAGATGTAATTTGTATTTTGCTATTTAAAGACTCGATGTAAATTCGTTTTGTATATGCCATCTCATTCGATCTACGCACGGCTCTTATGGACCACTTGTACTTTAAGTTATTGCTTCCGCACTTGTAAGCCCCCTATGTATACTCTGTTTGTGTGTGATCCTTGAAAGATGGCCTTCGGTAACCTCGGGTTACTGGCCATCACGACACCATCCTACTAGGTGCGGGTTGGGGTCGTGACAGAATGGTATCAGAGCACAAGTTCCTTAGTATACGTTATTCACACACCTTGAGTCCTAAAGAGGATAGGATTTCCCTTAGAAAGATGTTAGGGTTGCATCATAGTGCTTGCTATTTGAACAAGATGTGCATTGTCTTGACATGCCTATTTGTTACTTGTCTACGTGGTTATTTGCTTATTTTGTTTTAAAGTCACACTTTGCATACTCATAGCATCATGAGGAGAGGTAGACCTCCACTTGGCCGAGATCAGTCCGAAGATAGATTGGACAGACTGGAAAGATTAGTTGAAGGTTTGGCCCGCGAGTTGAGGCAAACAAGACAGCAGTACGCTAGTGCTACGTCGACTCAGGCCGAGCAGACCAACGGCCGAAATGTAGTTCCGCCTCCACCTCCTCCAGTGCCGCAAGTTCCTCCACCGCCAGCCTTATATGGGGATGGCACGATAGCTTTGATCAGGGAGTTCAAGAAGATGAAACCACCGAGATTCTCTGGGGGTATAGAGCCGATGAAGGCTGAGGCGTGGGTTTTGGTAATGGAGAAACTGTTTGAGATCTTCCCCAGCACCGACGTTCAGAAGGTGACATTGGCTGCATTTACTTTGGACGACGACGTTGGAAGATGGTGGATGATGATTAGAGAAACTAATCCTGGTTTAACTTGGGCAAGATTTTTGGAACTGTTTTACAACAAACACTTTCCCCTAAGTGTTCGAAACCGCAAGGCTACCGAATTTCAGACTTTGATGCAGGGCAACCGAACAGTGGCGGAATACGACCGCGCTTTTACTGAATTGGCGAGGTTCGCACCCCACATGGCCAACGATGAATACATGAAGGCTAGGAAGTTCGAGAGTGGGCTTCGCGGACCGATTCAAGACCGGGTCAACTTGCACGATATGTCGACTTACGCCGCAGTGTTGGACAAAGCCATTCTGGCCGAAGCTAACTTGAACAGATACCAGAGTTCGGAAGAGAACCAGAGAAAGAGGCAGAATTACGACAGTCACCGAGCACAGTCTGGCACCAAGAAGAAAGTGAATGCCGGCAGTTCGAGCAACCTAAGGTAGGAAGGTGGTGCTAAGCCGGCATGTTCCAGTTGTGGGAAACCGCATTTTGGGGTCTGTCGTCGGGCGACTGGAGCTTGTTATGAATGTGGTGAAATGGGGCATTATGTGAAGGATTGTCCTAAGACAAAGGCTGCTGACAGCAAGAAAGGTGAGAATACCTCGGGTTCCGTTCAGAAGGGTAATGCTGGGAAGGGACAGATGAGGCAGGGCAGAGTGTTTGCACTGATGCCAGGAGATACTCAGAATGCTGAGAAAGTAGTGTCAGGTATACTCCCAATTTGCTCTCAAGATGCTTATGTATTGATTGATTCGGGTTCTACGCATTCGTTTGTGTCTGCTAAGTTTGCAGAGAAGCTTGATAGGAAACTAGAACCCCTTGATTATGTGTTATTTGTGTCTACTCCATCTGGGAGATCTATGATTGTTGCATCTATTTATAGAGCATGTGTTGTTGTGATTGAGAATGTTGAATTGATAGTAGATTTAATGCCTTTGGACATAACTCATTTTGATGTCATACTGGGAATGGATTGGTTAGTCGCGAATCATGTATCTATTAATTGTGTTTCGAAGAGTGTCACACTGAAACCCCCAAACTTAGCCGAAGTTATGTTCCAGGGTAAAGGGGTAGTGCCCCCACCTTATTTGATTTCGTCCATTAAGGCCTATAAGTTAATTCAGAAAGGGTGTCGAGGCTACTTGTGTAGTATACTGAGTGATCAGAATGGAAATGTTAACTTGGCTGACATTCCAGTTGTCAATGAATTCGCCGACGTCTTTCCAAATGATTTGCCTGGCCACTTAGTTGATAGGGAAATAGAGTTTACTGTCGATATCCTATCGGGAACAGAGCCGATCTCCAAAACACCCTATAGAATGGCCCCAGCTGAACTTAGGGAATTGAAACTGCAATTACAAGAACTGTTGGATAAGGGATTTATTAGGCCAAGCACTTCACCTTGGGGAGCACCTGTTTTATTTGTTAAGAAAAAGGATGGCACACTCCGCCTTTGCATTGATTACAGAGAACTTAATAAGGTCACTATTAAAAACAAGTACCCATTACCTAGGATTGATGACTTGCTTGACCAACTACAAGGAGCACGAGTCTTTTCTAAGATTGACCTTAGGTCGGGTTACCATCAGCTTAAGGTTAAAGCCGAGGACGTTGAGAAGATGGCCTTCCGGACAAGATACGGCCACTACAAATTTTTAGTGATGCCTTTTGGAGTAACCAATGCCCCTGCTGCATTTATAGATTTAATGAACAGAGTCTTTAAGCCATACTTAGATGAGTTTGTAGTTGTCTTCATTGATGATATATTGATCTATTCCAAGAGTAAAGCCGAACATGAGAATCATTTGAGACTTGCCTTACAGATTTTGAGGGACTGGAAATTGTATGCTAAGTTTAACAAGTGCGAATTTTGGCTTTCTACCATCTCATTCTTGGGTCACGTGATTAATGAAGAGGGCATCTCGGTTGATCCTAGTAAAATTGAAGCTGTAGTGAATTGGCCGAGGCCGACTAATGTGTCCGAGGTTCGTAGTTTTCTGGGTTTGGTAGGTTATTACAGGAAGTTTGTGGAGGATTTCTCCAGGATTGCAATTCCCTTGACGCAATTGACTAAGAAGGGAGCACCGTATGAATGGACTGAAGATCGGGAGTCAGCCTTCCAGGAACTGAAGACGAGGTTAATCACAGCTCCAGTACTTGTACTTCCATCAGGTAATGAAGAGTTCCATATTTGTAGTGATGCATCGCATAAGGGTTTGGGTTGTGTATTAATGCAAAAGGGTAAAGTCATAGCATATGCATCTCGCCAGTCGAAGCCACATGAAAGGAACTATCCTACCCATGATTTGGAGCTAGCAGCTGTGGTATTTGCTTTAAAGATTTGGCGTCATTACTTGTATGGAGCTTCTTGTCAGGTTTTTACAGATCATAAGAGTTTAAAGTACCTGTTCACTCAGAAAGAATTGAATTTGAGGCAGAGAAGATGGCTTGAGTTGTTGAAGGACTACGATATGCAAATTCAATATCATCCACGTAAAGCTAACAGTGTAGCTGACGCTTTGAGCAGAAAGTTAGATGGAAATTTGGCATGTTTGACCATGATAGCAGTGGAGCCGACTATTGTGGATGAAGTAAAGACAAGACAAATGGAGGATGAGTTCTTCAGAAAAGTAGCCGAGGAGATTGTCACAAAGCCGAGATCAGGGTACACCATTGAGGACCAAGTACTCAAGTTTGAAGGAAGGTTGTGTGTGGCCGACGTCCTAGAGTTAAAGAGGAAGATTTTGCAGGAAGTACATGGTTCCAAATTTGCTGTTCATCCCGGAAATACCAAAATGTATCAAGATGTGAAACAGACTTTTTGGTGGCCGAATATGAAAAGAGAGATAGCCGAATTCGTGTCCCAGTGTTTGCATTGTCAGCAAGTAAAGGTAGAACATCAGAGACCAGCAGGACTTCTTCAACCTTTGCCGATCCCTGAGTGGAAATGGGAACACATCTCCATGGATTTTGTGATTGGTTTGCCAAGAACACAGAAAGGTATGGATTCGATTTGGGTCATCGTTGATAGACTAACCAAGTAATCACACTTTTTGCCCGTTAAGACCACCTTCAACGCCGATCAACTTGCCTTGTTGTATGTGAACGAGATTGTTAGACTTCATGGAGTGCCGATGTCCATTGTGTCAGACCGAGATCCGAAATTTGTTTCAAGATTTTGCCAGAGCCTACAAAGAGCTTTTGGAGCCGAGTTGAGGTTCAGCACAGCTTTTCATCCCCAGACGGATGGGCAAACAGAGAGAACAATCCAGACACTTGAGGATATGCTTAGACTTTGTGTATTGGACTTCCTAGGAAGTTGGGGAGTGCACTTGCCCTTGGTGGAATTCGCCTACAACAACAGTTATCAGGCTAGCATTGGCATGGCACCATATGAAGCCTTGTATGGAAGAAAGTGTAGATCGCCGATATGTTGGACCGAAGTTGGAGACAGAGCTCTGCTTGGTCCCGAGTTGATTCAAGTGACAACAGAAAAGATTAAACTTATCCAACAGAGGATTAAAACTGCCCAGAGTCGACAAAAGAGCTACGCCGACCAGAGAAGGAATGAGTTAGAATTCGAAGTTGGGGATCATGTATTCCTGAAAGTTTCACCAATGAAAGGAGTTTCCAGATTTGGGAAGAAAGGTAAATTAGCACCTCGTTATATTGGGCCATTCGAAATTCTTGACAAGGTTAACACCGTTGCCTACAGACTTGCTTTGCCGCCAGAATTGAGCCAAGTCCATAATGTGTTTCACATTTTGATGTTGAGAAAGTATATTCGGGATCCACTGCATGTGATTGACTATTCTGGAATCGAAGTTAATGAGAATTTAGGCTATGAAGAGAAGCCGATGTGTATTATCGACAGACAAGTCAGGCAGTTGAGAAACAAATCGATACCAATGGTAAATGTGGAATGGAAAGAGCATTACGGCAAGGATGCCACATGGGAAATGGAAGAAGAGATGAGAAGTCGGCATCCAGAATTGTTCTTGGAACAAGGTACCTTAAGTTTGGGGACCAAACTTCTTTAAGGGGGGTAGGATGTAACAACCCTCATTTTGACTTAGTCATATTTGCATACATTCATGTATGATCTTGCTTTGCTATGTTGTTTTGCTAGTCTTGCCTTGTCTTGTTTAGTTTAAGTGTTACTTGCATGATTTTGTTCCTTGCTTGGTGTGTAGTCGAGGTCATCTTCAGCTTAGTTCACCTTTGAACCTTTGTACTTAGAACTATTTTTGGAACCCCTTGGTTGACCTCCATCTTCACCCCGGCATGTTTGCCGAGATGTCACTGTTTGGGCCGAGGTGTTCGGAACCAAGGCCGAGATGTTTTGCACTTAGTGATCTTTGTCCTTGGGCAGGTATGACCTAGACCGAGGTGTGGCACACCCAGGCCAAGGCGTGGCACAGCTTAGTCAAGTGTCGTCCTCCCTAGCCAATGTCTTCGTTATCTTGTTGCCGAAGCTTTGACTTTAGCCGATGTCCTTACTTGCCGATGTGTCTTGCCTTAGCTTGTTGCAAACGCTTTGTCATAGACTTGTCTTATCAATCAGTCACCTTTTTGAGTTGAACCAACCCGGTAGCACCACGTGTCCGAGCTGAAGGCTAAGTCAGCCGACAGGTCTAAAAACATATCATTTTTGTCTCAAATCTTTGTTTTGGAGAGAGAAGCTCTAGAGGAAGAAGAAAGAGTTCTTAGAGAGAGAGGTAGAGTTCCGAGCTTGATCTTTGAGGATCGAACCGTTGGATTTGAGTTTTGAGGTTAGATTCTTGCTCTACTCTGATTGTTCTTATTGATTACCGAGCTGCATTGCATGATCACAATTGTTTGCATGCCATGCATTGATTTGGAGTTGGTTTTTTGAAAGAGAAAATAATGTTCATGTATTCTTGAAGAAAAGTCTCGTTTTGATCCCGAAAGTTTGGAACAAGAATCATGTTTTCGTGTTTGTTCTTGCATGATCTTCTTGTATGGGTACCCAGGTCCATGTTTTGAACTCATGGCATGAAATCTATGATTTTGTAACAAGTTATGATCTTTGCATTCATCTTCTTCAAGATCATGTTCATCATGTTCTTCAAAGGGAAACCCAGGTTTTCTCGACCTTGCTTTTGTATGTGGCCATCAGGACCACACCTCGGCCAGAAGGTGTGGGACCTCGGCAAAGGCCTGGTTGGTACCCAGTGTGTTTTCATGAGGCGAGCAGTGGTTAAGCTCTCAGCATGTTTTGGCTTTGTTATTGACTTAGATCTGGTGAGAGTGCCGAGATCATTGCTTGTACGTAAAGCTTGTTTTGAGAGTGTGATTGCCATGTGATTGTAGGACTTTGACCTTTGCTTTGAGCCTACACCAGAGAAGAGCCATGTGAGTGGTATTCTTAATAAAGCTATGTTATACTGTTTTGATAAATCTTGCTTTGCTCGTTTTGATGAAAGTATTTGTTAAGCATGAATGATTAGCTCTATTTTGATGTATCAAGTATAAGCTTTGTTTTGATGTCATCTTTGAAAAGTCCCTTGGTTGGAGGACTCTAAACTTTCGCAACACTAAGTGTAAAAGTCCCTTGGCTGGAGGACTCTAAACTTTCGCAGCACTAAGTGTAAAAGTCCCTTGGCTGGAGGACTCTAAACTTTCGCAGCACTAAGTGTAAAAGTCCCTTGTACTGGAGGACTATAAACTTTCGCAGTACCAAGTATGAAAGTCCCTTGGCTGGAGGACTATAAACTTTCGCAACACTAAGTATAAAAGGATACGGTCCTTCCTTGAAAAGACTATTGTGTTAAAACGGGCCACGGGCCTAAGTAACACCACACCATCGTGTTAAAAAGAGCTACGGGCTTAAGTAACACAAGTCCCTTGTGCTGGAGGACTATAAACTTTCGCAGTACCTTTGACTAGTCGATTACGGATCGTGCAGTCCTTTGTTTTGCCACTGATGGATTACTACGTGGAACTGTTTGCTCAGAAAGCTTGATTTGTGTTTCGCCGATGTCAATAAGCATCCCTTGAGACTTGTAAGACTTGATAGATGAATACGGTTCATCTCTTGATTTGATAAAGCTTTGATGTGTTTTGCTATGAAAGGATCTCGGCTAATATTTGTATGGTTTTGACATGCTTTGTTTTGAAAATGACTTCGGCTATATTCATGAAAAACCTTTATTACTAGTACCATTCACTGAGTATCCAAACTCACCCTCCCTATAAATATGTAGGTGATGAGCAGGACGGCGGTGACGCCTAGATGTGTTTTGCAAAGCTTGTTTTGGATTCTTGACATGTTGGTTTGACTTGTTTTACGTCGGCAAATTTGTACTCACGTCGGCCGTTTTGTATTCATGTCGGCATTGCTGTTTTTACGTCGGCAAATCTTGAAAATCATGCTTCTTGGCTTGTAATTCTCGTATTTTGTACATGTCGGCTGAGAAGCCTTTTGATCAAGATGTAATTTGTATTTTGCTATTTAAAGACTCGATGTAAATTCGTTTTGTATATGCCATCTCATTCGATCTACGCACGGCTCTTATGGACCACTTGTACTTTAAGTTATTGCTTCCGCACTTGTAAGCCCCCTATATTATACTCTGATTGTGTTTGATCTTGTAAGCTGGCCTTCGGTAATCTCGAATTACTGGCCATCACGGCACCATCCTACTAGGGGCGGGTTGGGGTCGTGACAAAAAGGCTTTTCCATTAAAAGTCCTTTTTTAAAATTTATTTTATATAAATGAAACAACTCCCTTTTTCTTTCTTTTTTCGATGTGAGATTGTAATTATTTTAAAATTAAATATTATGAGAGTTTTAAAATCTCATACAAAATTATTTTTAAAATCAACATTATGTGGAATTGTAAAATAAAAGTTAAATGGAAGTTAGCCAATGGGGATTTTCTTAATTGTTTAAAATTAAGAAAATAAAAAAAAATGAGTATGAGATATTAATCATAGTGTTTTTCACTAAAAACCTCCTTTTACTTATATAAATGGGAGCATAAGATTCACTTTATATAAGTGAAACAATTCACCATTTTTTTTTTTATGTGAGATTGTAAAATAAAAAGTAAATGGAAGCTAACCAATGGAAATTAGAGAGACATAGTTTAGGTTGGTGAATTTATCATACTCGATCATTTTGTAAACTCACACGCATATTAAAAAAAAAAAAATTTCAAATTTATTCTAAAGTCATGTTCATGTGATTTCAATGTATTTATCTTTAATAAAAATATATGATCTATTTATAAAATTATAAATATTATTTATTTTTTAAAATTAAATATAATAAAATTACGTGATTATAAATAATTGTCTCGTTCAAAGTAAATTGAACTTTAATTTGTTCAGAATGTTGCTAATAAAAACTGAAAATAAATTAAAGTCAATCAATTGACCTCTTCTCCTCTCCGAGATATGCTTTGTTACATTGTTATCCATGTGGCCACAATCATGAAATTAACTTGCATCATTGCATTTGGAGCAAAATATTGCTTTAAAAATATAATTAATTGTAGTCATGCAAGTAAGATGGACCCAATTGGAAGAGATGGGTGACGACTTTCAAATTTCGAAACCTTTTTATTATAATAATAATTACATTAATTATCAAAAAAAACCTTTAAATTATATAACTTGGCCTCCTATTAGAGAGACATATTTTCACCATAAAGTTTGGAGAACCATCAACTTAAACTATAATAAAAGCTTCCAACCTAAACAGTTCACTTTTTCCTTCTTTTCCCGATGTGGGGTTATCAAATAAAAGTTGGCCAATGGAGATTTTCTTAATTGTTTAAAATTAAGAAAATTAGTATGAGATATTAAAACTCTCACACGGCTACTTACTAAATGGGATGGGAGTATAAGATTCTCTTTATATGAGTAAAATAACTCATTTTTTTTCCTTCTTTTTCCAATGTGGGATTATCAAATGAAAGTAATTATTTAAATTAAGAAAATCAAGAAAATTAAAATAAGGATTTGGAGTTTCTAGAAGGCTTCTCACTAAAAGTTTCTTTTTCCTTATATATATAGATAATAACAAACAAATAAAAAGTAATAATAATAATATTTTTTTTATATGACTGGGTGTCAAAGTGAATTGATAGTACTTAGTGGGAGTTAAACCTGAGAATTGAAGGAAATACGCCTCCAAGTCCCAAGTTGCATCTTCTAGGCCAATTCTTTGGGATTAAAAGTAACAACAACAACAACAACAATAATAATAAGTTTTGATATTATAATTTTGAAATTAAAAGCCAATCCCTTGGGGTTAAAAGTAATAATTTTTCTTTTCTTTCTTTCTTTTTGTTTTTTTTTTTTGGATCAACCAAAAGAAATATTATTGATGATGAGAAGGGAAGATACATCAATAAAAAAGTTGTATGCACAAAGCATCATTGCGAAGCAAAATAATCCCAATTAGGTTGGCACCAGTAAGTATGCTAGTAATAATACATAATGATAAGTTTTGATTTTATAATTTTAAAATTAAAAGACACATGATGACTTCTATTTTTAAAATATTACCACTATATCATGCTTGTCATAAATTCTACATAAAAATTTTGTAATATATTACTTTTCAAAAAAAAAAAAAAAAAATCAATTTTATCAGTTTTTTTTTTTTTTTTTTGTTTTTTTGTTTTTTGGATTGGTAAAAAAGAAGCTATATTGATGTAGAGAAAATTACAAGGAGCAAAACAAAATACATCAATACAGAGAGAGAGGTGCCAATTTTGTTAGTTTAGTGTAGAGGAGGCATTCATGTGAGGTTTTAATAGGTTTTAATATTTATTTTTCTCAATTTTCTATCAATATTTTATATCAACATATATATGGATATTTGTGAATAATTTCTTTATTATTATTATTATTATTATTATTATTGATCAGCAAAGAAAGAGAAACTTTATTGATGAATAATCAATGTATAAAATATTGAGCGAAATATCAATAAAAAGAAGGTAAGTGTAACAACATTACCGCAAAACAAATCCATTCTAACTAGATTGACACATAAATGCATGCCCGATCATATGCTAGAACTATACCAAGAGTTGATAAGAAACCAACTCAAGCAAAATAGAAATAAATAAATAAAGTACAACCCAACCAACAATCCAAAATCCAAAATCCAAAATCCAAATCCAAAACCATGCCCAAAAATAAACAACTTCCTAAAAGAATACCAATAACAGATTAGCCTATACAGGCATAGACAAGATGTAGAGTAACATAAGGAACAGAGCAAAAGCCCCAGCCCCATGCTGATTGAAGATCAGGTCATTGACTGAGATTGCCTTCTTTGCTGATGCAGCTTTCACCCATAGTGCTATCCTAACTTTAATGAGCTGACATAAATCATCCATCTTTGGTTGAGCTCCATTCAAAGCACAATCATTCCTATATTTCTATAATGACACAACACAGCAAAGGGGATGACTTTCCAAATCCTTTTCCCCAGTTTTTTAAATCTGAAACCCATCCACCATTGAAGTAAGCCATCAGCAAATCCTGGAATAACCCACTGAGACCCCTACCATTTTAGTATATGAGACCAAACCCTCCAACTCAGAGGAAAAAAAGGTAACACATGATTAGTAGATTTAATTTCATCCTTACAGAAGTAGCAAGATATACTGGCAATGGCATTAAGAACTCCAATTCTTTGTAAAAACAATGATGTTTTGATCCTATCCATGCAAGCTATTGGTGCAAATTTGGTAAATGTGATGGAAGAAGATAAAACAGAAAATAATTAGGATTGTTTTAGGGTACGTTACAACGTTATTTTCCTTAAGACGATATTCACTCCCACTAATTCTATCAAATATGGTGTGCATCAGGTTATACACGAATCAGCCTCCAGGATACAATGAAGTACAATCTAAAGACTGATGTCCGACTGCATTATGCACGAATGAAATAAGATCATGAATACCTTTGGATTTTTTAATCCACCAAGTAAAAGAGGAAAATAACAATATGAATTCTTAGAGAGGAAATCCATGAAATTCATATCCCTAATTGTCAACCCATTCTGCCTTTATATAGGCATGGGTTTGTGTCATTTGGAATAAGAGTTGTGTGCTTTAGATTCAAAAGTGATATCTTTTTGTGTAAACTCAACGATCACACCTTCGGTTCAAACTCAAAAGTCATAGAATGCTTATTAGGATACTTACTTTTGAAGATTTTACTTTCTATTCACTTTTACTAACCATGAAATATATTTTAAGATCATTGGCAATAACTTATATGGCCAAGCTACATTTATATTGTCAGAGATAATATGTAAAGATATTAATAGAAGAGGATTTTGATCATTTATTTACCTTCTCATACATCACCTTTGTATTAATTTGATGGGTCTCATCAGTGATTTAAAAAAAAAAAAAATCAATCTTTTATTTATTTGTAAACAACCACGGTAAGGATGGCAATATAAACCTAGACCGCCCTGCCCCAATAAATATGGTTTTCCCCAAAAATTATTTCCCATAGGGTTGGGGCTGGTATTGAAAAATATATCCCCAATAGTTTTCGGGCCGAGGACGGTGATAGGTTCCTCCGGCCACGGCCCCGCCCTAAAATTCCCCTGAACCATCCCCACTTATATACATATGTGTTTAGGGTTGTATTATATATCTCTCTTAGCTCTCTCACTCTCATAGTCACCGACACCACCACCACCCTCTCTCTCTCTCTCTCTCTCACACACACACACACACACACACACACACCTTGTTTTCTCTCTCATCTCTCTTCTTTAGCCGCTAATTGCACACCACAGTCACCAATGCCACTACCATTGCTGGTCCAGACTCCGACCTACAGATGACAACATCGACTCAGATAGACAAAAAACTTCGATCTCATTTTCTCAGTCCATAGTTCCAATTTTGATTGATCTGATCATCCTAAAAACCCCTCTGCCATCCCTAAACCACGGTGCAACCATTTGGTGAACCGCTTGTGGTATGGGGTTTACTACAAATGCTGCAAAAGCCTCGTTCAAAGTCATACATACAATTACAACAATCTGTCCACCATCTTAATTTTTTATTCAATTATTGGAAAAGCTCCTTGTTGAGGTGAATAAGAAGATCTTCATAACTGCCTGTTTAATAATTCGACAGCCAATTGATTCTTGGGCAGGAAATGCAGGCATCAAGGCCATGATTGAGGGTCCTCATATGTTATTCTGCCTCACTGGGATTGAATCTTCGATATTGAAATCAAGCAATTTATCATTATAAATATCTCACCATTTTGCAACCAACATTTTGACATCCTCTTTATCCATGGTAGCTTCTTTCCTGGTGTACTTCCATAGCTTTGACCCCTTAAATATTTGGAAGTTAAAGTGAAAAAAAGTTAACAAAATGGACTTGTGTATCAAACTATGGTTTTGATTCAAATTAGCAAGACAAAAAACAGCTTTGTGGAAGAAGTTCAAGAAGATTAATGGATTTGCTATATTAGTTGGAAATACTTACAACTGCACAATAATGCACTACTTTAACTTTTTTGAGCTCAACAATCACCGGATGGTACCATAAAATTGGAAGAACTAGGTTGTATACCACAGGAATGGGTTTGAACATGTGTTTAAAGAAGTGGTTCAAGAAATCCTATAATTTATACCCAAAAAACAAAAAATTACACAAAAGATGGATGTAATATTAGGAAACATGTAAACTATTTGATAGGATGTGATGAGAAAATTTGTAACTTTAGGTATGCACTTTGATCTTTATTTTCTTTCTACAATTGTATATATAGTGATGAAGATGATTTCAATAAACCTCAGTACCACAAGGGATTTGGCAATCCTCCATATATGAAAATATGTTCTATTGGGTTTTAATTAAAAATTGTATATTTTGTATGATTCGTTAAAAGATCATTAATGCATAAAATCAAATTGACTGAAGATCAGTAACCACATGGTCAGTATAATTTCGATGATACACTGTTTAGATTTTTAATACTAATGCGATATAATCATGTGACTACTGAAAGTTAAACAATTAAGGTGACCACAAATGGGCCCACCAAAACCAACAGTGCCTCTAGTTGAATGCCTAATTTGAGAGACTCCTATATATGGGTATAATTTAGAATTTTAATTATCAGTTGATACGTATTAAATTTTAAACTTTCAATACTAATATTCACTGATATGTATTGTTTGTATAGTACATACCGATACAAATCTCGATACAATTATTTAAATCATGCTATAACTCACCTGATCTGGAAAGATTCTTGTTGGAGAGATCTGTAGAGTCTTGAGCATGTTTTGGTAAGTCTCAAGGCTAGGTTCGAACACAAAAAACCCAGAATTGAAGTACAAAGGAGGGGGTGAACCCATCTCAGTTGGCTATCTGACCTTATTCAAGCATAGTTGGCAGTACCCAATGGAGTACTGAGGTGAGTGGCTCCATGTATTCTCACATAAATAGTTAAGGACGACATAGAAGTAGCTGTTGGGCAAGTCAAAGAGGTGGTCGATGTTGTCAACAACTAGGATGTCTGCATCCAAATAGATCATGAAAAATTTAAAAATCCTTGAGATATTGATTTGTGATTACGTGTCAATTTTAAGCAGTAAATAACAATCCCAATCAAACAATCAAAGACAAATCAACACAACGATTTAACATGGAAAAATCACAATTGGAGCGTCTCCAATTGTGATTTAAAAAAAACCCACGAGCAAAAGCCATAAAACAATCCACTAAGAAAACAAAAACGAATTACACAAGTGTACCCTCAATTAAATAGCGAATCCAGGCCCGAATTGAACCGATCCCTATATGTCTCTTCCACCACCATCTTCACCTTAGAATTGTCTTGTCCAATGTTGAATCCACAATGCCAATGTCGAATCCACGACAATAAGCCACTCCATAATCCACCGAAGAACAACTCTCTTTTTTGTGAATAAAACAAAATAAACAAATCCTTTGATATAATTCACTCAATTTATGATATAAACTCTCACAGATGTCAAAGGAAATAAGCAAAGAAGTTCCAGATGAAAACCTTAATACCCAAGAAGAAGATCTGGAAGTCATACCTTAGAAACTGAATTAATCACAAACTTATAGCAAACAGAATCGCGATCTCTGCTCGAGCTCAGGAATGGCCCCTCGAGTGGTCTGATTAAAATGCATGTTTTAGAACAAGGATCTACGCTCGAGAGTAGGAAAGGCTGCTCGAGCATAAAAATACAACTCCCAGTACTTTTGCAGGCGAGTGAAATTTCTGAAACGATAGCTGACATTTGTGGGTTTTTTTAATTTATTTTAAATCTAATTCATAAGCAGCATAAATGATTTAAAAGATTTGTGTACGTATTACATTTAGTTAGATTTTGTGATTTAAGTTATTTGAAATATGCTAGAGAAATAATTAAAAAAAAAAGTGAGAAATAATATCATAACACGTGCATTCTGGAATTCAAAAAGACACATAACATTTTGTTGTATTATATATAATAATAGACAATAGTTCTTTGTTAATTTTGTAACTTTGAAACATGTATATTTTCAAATTATAAATTTTAAAACTATATATTTTCTTATAAGTGTCATAATTTAAGTAAATTTGAAAAACATTGTCTTATTGATCAATTAATCAATACCAACGTACATTTTAGTATTTGATAGTTAAGAAAATTTGATTTAGTTTTCATATAAAATAATTTAAAAGTTCTAAGTATAAATATCAATTATATTATTGTATTGATAAAATGACCAAAAACCAATAGTTGCATATATTTTTTTTTAAATTAAAAAAAATGTAATAATACATTCTAACTCCAAAGACTTGACAACATTTTGCTTTATATTCTAGTATAAACTTCCATCAATGAGGGGGTGAATCTGCATAGCATTTGGTGACTGGATAGTTTTCTTTCTGAGTTTTCTTTTTTTTTTTTTTTGGGTGAAATTTTCAATTCAAAAATGGTTATGGAAAACTTTAAAACTCATAATGACGGACGTGATAGTCTTAGACTGCGAATTTTGTAATATAACATGTGCGGTAACCTTGAAATAAAAAAGAAGTCTCTATTCTATTCTACTTATGAAGTGGAAATGATCAATTGTTTTCTGATGTACCTAAAAAAATAATCAAAATGCTTGTACATTGAGTGATTATACAGTATTTTAAAAATACTATGTTTGCAATGTATCCGTCCAATAGTTGTGTACCTTAGGTTGGTCTCCAAGTCATCTAGGTCTATAAATAGTGCATAAAATGTAATGCTATACACTTGCATTACAATATACTACAAGAAAGACTTGAGAGCACAAAGAAGCAAACCAAGCCATAACTGTCTACCACTCTCTCCATCATTTCACCATCCAACCATCCTTTTGACAACCTTATTCAATTGCACTCCATAAAACTTCCAAACTGCTTGAAGTTTTGTGATCAAACAAGATACTTGGAGGCTAAACTGAAAGAAACAGGACCACTTCAGACCAAGTATTGAAACACTTTTAAGGTAGGTTTATGTTCTTGTTTACTTCATTCCTTTTTTTAAGGATTTCTTGCAGCAATATTCCTTGATTCATAACATGCCTTCTTCAGTTCATAAGTTGGATTTTTATATTTCATTTTTGATATTGTCATTTATCATTATCTTCTTGATGTAAATCTAGTCTTACGTTTTTTTATTTTTTATTTTATTTTAATTAGCAAAGAGGCAAGTGCAAAAGCATCACAATGAGCTAAATCATCCCAACTATGTTTGTACCAAAAAGCCCATCCTATCATTTGCACCCACCAAGTTGGTGAGCAACCAACCAAAGAAACAAAACCCCTCAAAGCAGAGCAAAGTCTAATTGCCCCTGCTGAACATTGCAGCCCATAGTAACAATCCACTGCTAGGCGTATCAGCCTACTACTAAGCATAGCATATCAGTTCATCAACACTAGCAAATCAGATTACCAACAAAACAGATCACCACCAGGACTTGCAGCTAGCTTCCCACCCAAGACATGCAGCAAGCTTCTTTTTATAAGAACCATAGAAAACAGAAAAAACAATAGACTCAGCAGAGCATTCCACTGCTGAGCATATCAATCCAACAACATACTCAGTTTAACAGCAGTCTAACAACAGTCCAACAAAGACTAGCAGTCCATAGCAGACTCAGCCACCATTCATGATGCAGTATTGCACTTGTTGTAGATTAAACACAAGGTCATTAACAGAGAACACCACAACCATTAGAGAAGCCTTTATCTACATTGCTACTCTCACCTTCACAATATCACACAAATCGTCCCAATTTGGTTGAATGCCATGGAACACGCATGCATTTCTGTGGTTCCAAGTGGACCAGAGAATGGCTAAAGGAACAACTGCCCAAATTTTCTTTTCCAACTTTTTCATTCTACACCCAGACCGCCATTGCAGCACTCCATTAACAGATCCAGGTACAACCCACTAAAAACCCCATCATTTTACAATGTTTGACCAAAGCCTCCATACAAAAGGGAAAAAAAGAAGAATATGATCCACTGATTTTACCTTATTTTGACAAAACACACAAACAATATTAGCATTCCCATCAAGGATACCAACTCTTTGAAGAAAGCTAGAAGTTTTAACCTTACCTTGCCAGGCCATCCACCAAAAAAATTGCACTTTGAGTGGAGTACAATTATTCCAAATTGATCCTGCCATGTCTAGCTTAGGTCCAAGGAAAGATTCACACCACTTATAAGCTGAGGAAATAGTAAACATCCTTGATGCGTCTGCCACCCATATCAATTCATCTGTTTTGTTGCTACAAGGTATAGGTACAGTTCAAAGAAGAGTGTAAAGTCTACTTACCTCCTACTCCTCCCAAGCCAGCAATGCTCTTCTAAAACCCACTTTCCAACTGCCAGCTTCTCCCATTCTCTGAAAGAAGATATTTACCACACCATGCTTGTTGTTGGATAAAGAAAACAACTTGGGAAATTCCTCCTCAAAGCATACATTACCTACCCACTTATCTATTGAAAAAATTCGTCTAAGATTCTTCAATTGGTGGTCTTTGGGTCTTCAAAACTTGGCAATGAACTTGTCTATGTAGAATAGAAATTTGATGCTTCAAGTCACGTTACTTAGTCGTTTTCCTAAAGACAATATTTGCACCCACCAAAAGGTGTGCAGGGGGTCACAGCAAATTTGCCCCCAGGATACAGTGAAGCCTGATTTAAGGATCAACTCTATCGGCGTCTGCATTGATGATAGTAGATCAGAATACTCTTGATATAATCAAGAAAACCAAGACACTAATAATCAAATCTGCAGAACTTGATTACAAGTAAGAAAAGCAGAAATTTTCTTAAGAAACTCTTGATCGAAAACTCTAAATCAAGAGGGAAAGAGAGAGAGAGAGAGAGAGAGAGAGAATTGCAAGAAGGAATTCTGAATTTTTGGATGGAATGAAATGGCTGATTTCGTAGCCTATTAGGGCTTGATGGATCTGATTGAATGGTCATGTCCCTTGATCGCATCTGATCAGATTTGACCGTTGGATCAATGATCTATGGTGCAGATCATTCTCACACCGAACAGATGCCTTGACTAATCACACCTGATCACGATCGGGTGCCATCTTATCCGTACAATTATATGCATCTCCAATCAACGGCTATGATCAACTCGCTCCAGATTAGACACACAACCGTTTGATCAGTTTGATGACTCATTTCAAATGGATGCCACGTCACTGCCATGTGGAGCTGACTGTATTCTACATCATCACTCTAACCTATTCGATGCAAATAGGAAAGTGCCCTCATGGCTGTTTGATCAGCTGGATGACTCATCGCCAACGGACGCCATATCACTGCCGTGTAGAGCTGACTGTATTCTACATCATCACTCCAACTTGTCCGATGCAAATAGGAAAGCGCCCTCATGGCGCTGATGCGTCCGTGCTAAGTGCAAAGTGCGCCATCAAACGCCACACAGCCCACTGCACACACCACGCGTGCGCACGTGTACGCATGCGTGTGCGGATGGTGCAAAGCACCATCCTTGCAGTGTGGGTGCATGCACACTAGCTTTCACCTCACAATTCCATATGCAAAGGAATATTCCATGTAGCACTTTATTAAGTGCTTCATGTTTTCCTCTCTTTCTGATGTGGGACAAAGCCCCAAGCTTACTTCATTCTTTCCAAAGAAAAACATGGAAGGTTTTGAAAACACCCAAAAATAAACTATAAATTTGAAAACCCATTTTGAAAATTCCCCAACATTCCTCCACCATTTTCAAAATATCAGATGATGATTCTTGGTTCACTTCGCAACCTTATGCATAGGTGAAGATATCTTATGATGTGAATCATTCACTTAATGAAGACATCTCAAAGTTAGTCAAGATGGCATAATAGACTTGTCTTTGAGCTAGAGATCTTATACGACTAACCGGACATGTCTCACACACAGTACAAGTTACCTCAAGTATTCTAACAAACCGACACATGGATTGGCCTTGTGTCTATATCCTGCTTCATGAGCGCTCTAGAGTCAAGCCCTTGGACTCATAGGAAGTGGCACCACCTCCTACACGCACATATGTAAGCTTACTAAGAGTACCCCTATGATTTACAGTACCCTAACAACTCAGTTGTAAGCTTATTAAGAGTTTGCTAACTCATCCTCTTCTTTTCACATTACAACTACCAAGCATTTCAACCTTGGGATGAAAATGAAATAAAACTAAGTACTTACAATCACGACATATGGTGTACTTGGGCTCATTGAACTCAAGAATTGATGTTTCTTCAAGCGTTGAGTCGAGTTTCCACCAGGAGTGATTATGTTAAGTGGGCTTAAGACCCATCCCCTTTGATGTTTTCCACACCAAATCCCTTGCAAGTCCCTTTGTTAAGGGGTCAACCAAGTTTTCACTTGAATTTACATAACTAATGGTAATCACACCTTCTGTGATTAACTGCCTAACACAGCTATGTCTCAGTCCTATATGCCTGGACTTTCCATTATAGACATGGTTATAGGCCCATGATAGAGTTGTTTCACTATCACAATGCAAAGATATTAGTGGCATAGGTTTTGGCCATATCTTAATCTCTAACAGGAGATTCCTTAGCCACTCTACCTCTTTGCTACAAGAAGCCAATGCTACAAACTCTAACACCATGGTTGAGTCTGTTATGCATGTTTGCTTCTTAGAACCCCAGGAGATAGCTCCTCCTCCAAGAGTAAAAATCCAACCACTCGTGGACGAGTGATCTTTATGGTCAGTTATCCAACTAGCATCCGTGAATCATTCCAGCACTGCTGGATAGCCATTATAGACTATTCCATAGTCTATTGTTTTCCTCAAGTACCTAAGTACTCAGTTAACAGCATGCTAATGCACACTACTAGGGTTACTAGTATATCTACTAAGTTTTCCCACTGCAAATGCAATATCAGGTCTAGTGCAAATCATGGCATACATCAGGCTACCTATTACTCTTGAGTATTCTAGCTGATCAACAACTTTTCTAGTATTAGGATACAATTTCAAATTTGAATCAAAAGGTGTAGGCATGGAGGTACAATTATATTGACTAAATTTCTTAAGAATTTTCTCAATATAGTATGACTGGGTTAGAATCAAATTATTGTCCTCTCGTTTGATCTTAATACCTATAATTACATCAGCCAAGCCCGTGTCTTTCATACTAAAGCTAGACGACAAGAAAATTTTAGTACTTTCAATGACATCATCGTCAGTACCAAAAATAAGCATGTCAGCTACATATAGGCATATGATTACACCTCTATTGCCAGTAAACTTACTATACACACACTTATCAGATTTATGTATCCCAAAACCAATTGACACTATTACTTTGTCAAATTTCTTATGCCACTATTTTGGAGCTTGTTTTAGTCCATATAGTGACTTCACGAGTTTACACACATTGTGTTCTTGACCTTGTACAACAAATCCTTCCGGTTGTTACATGTAGATTTCTTCATCTAACTCTCTATTTAGGAAAGCGGTCTTAACATCCATTTGATGGATTTCAAGTTTGAAGATTAAGGCTAAGGCAATACACTCGAATGGTGGCGATTCTGACCACGAAAGCATATGTATCAAAATAATCGATACCTTTTTTTTTAGTAAAACCCTTAGCAACTAATCTTGCTTTGAACTTGTCAATTGTGCCATCAACTTTCATTTTCCTTTTGAAAATCCATTTACAGCCAATTTGTTTGGATCCAGGTGGCAAATCAACAATTATCCAGGCATTGTTACCCATGATAGAATCCATCTCATCGTTTATTGCTTCTTTCCAGAAAGCAACATCTTGAGACTTCATAGCTTCCTCAAAAGTTAATGGATCTGAATCCATATTCAAAGAAATCATTGTTTGCTTACATTAAGCTTTTCTAGTTCATTCTATAAGGTAAACAATGAAATCAGGGCCAAATGACTTCTCAGTCCTAGCCCTCTTACTCCTCTTTAGCTCAATAGGCTCATTAGGTTCATTAGGCTCAATGGGTTCATGTCGTTCACTGTTGTCTGTAGACATCAAAGGAGTTGATTCATTTTCTTGATTAGAATCCAACCTTGGAATGGTTGTGAAACGATTCTCATAAAATATCGCATCACGTGATTCGATGATGGTATTTGTTTCCATTGAACCATTGGGCTCTACAACTAGAAACCTATATGCTTTGCTATGTATAACATAACCAAGGAATATGCATTCAATTCCTTTTTCACCTAATTTCTTCCTTTTAAGTTCAGGCAATCTGACTATTGCCCTACAGCCCCATGTTTTTAAGTAACCAAGATTAGGTTTCTTGTTTTTCCAAAGTTTATAAGGAGTAACATTTCTTCCCTTGAGAGGAATTCTATTGAGTATGTGATAGGAAGTGAGCAAAGCTTCACCCCAAAAACCAGAACTTAAATTAGAGTAAGAAAGCATAACATTAATCATTTCTGTTAAGGTCCTATTTTTTCTTTCAGCTACTCCATTTTGTTGTGGTGTGTAGGGTGCAGACTTCTCATGAATAATACCAACATTTCACAACATTCTGGAAAATGGGATTCACCGCCTTTATCAGACCTAAGTCTTTTTATTTTGACATTACACTGATTTTCTACTTCTGTTTTAAAAATCTTGAATTTATCAAGCACCTCATCTTTTGAATGCAAAAGATAGATATGACAATACTTACAAAAATTATCAATGAATGTTACAAAATATTTTTTACCACCTCTAGTAGGGGTACTATGCATGTCACATATATCACTATGCACAAGTTCAAGCAGAGATGTGGTTTTATCTACTTTAGGAAATGAAATGCGAGTAATTTTAGATTGCACACAAAATTTGCATTTTTCAATCATATCAATGTCATACTTAGGAATTAAATCTAAATTAACCATATCACGCTCTTTCCTAGTATTAACATGACCTAAACGAGCATGCCATAAAGAAAGAGAATCAACAATATAAGTAGAAACAGATGTATTATTGATAACGTTAAGTTTGAACATTCCTTGATACATGTAGCCCTTTCCAACAAAAATCCCACCCTTAGACAAGACAAATTTGTTCGACTCAAATACTAACTTGAAACCATGCTTATTAAGCAAGTTTCCAAATACAAGGTTTTTCCTGACATCAAGTATATAATAAACATCATTAAGACTTAAGACTTTTCGAGATGTAAACTCTAGATCCACCATCCCTTTGCCTATGATAGCAGCAGTTGAAGAGTTGCCCATGTAGAGAATTGTTCCATCACTTACTTGTTCATAAGTAGTGAAATGACTCTTGTCATTGTAGACGTGTCTTGTTGCTCCTGAGTCAATCCACCAGTCACCAGCATCTTCGAGCATGTTCACCTCGGATACAACAGCCACGAACTTTTTCTTGGCATTTGAAGCTTCTGGCTTCTTCTTGTATGACCGGCATTCATTTCTAAAGTGCCCTAGCTTGCCACAGTGCCAGCAAGCGTCTTTCGGCTTCTTAGCATTTTTCTCGGGTTGGGGTTCATGCTTACGCTTCTTTTTGTGTTTCAGAGTTTTCTTAAAATCTTTCCTAGAAGATAGCAGTAAACTACAATAGATTCATCCATGTTCATATTCTTTGTCAAAATTGACTCAGAATATGTTGGATCTCATGGAATTGTTCCATAATGGGCTTTATATCAATCATTGTAAAACGCATAAAATTACTAACAAGAAATTTCTTACTGGTGGCATCCTTGGTGAGGTACTTTGACTGTAATAAGTCCCAGAGTTGCTTTGCCTTTTCCAAATGTTGATACACATCGAATAGAGAGTTGATAGTGCATTCAGAATGTGTCCTCGACAAATGTAGTCGTCATTCTCCCATTTGGTTCTGGCACTATTTTGCTCCACAGTCTCATCTTCTTGCTTTGTCGAATAGGGGGTAGTTAGCACATAGGCCACTTTGAGAGTGGTGAGCAAAAAGTGCATCTTCTTTTGCCAGCGTTGGAAATTTCCTCCATCAAAACGGTCAAGCTTCATGAAATCTTAAGTCATTTTCTGAATAGACATCGCCATATATAAATATGGTCTATAGATTGTTGGAACAATTCGTCTAGAATTCTTCAATTGGTGGTCTTCAAGTCTTCCAAACTTGGCGATGAACTTGTCTATGTAGAATAGAAATTTGATGCTTCAAGTCCCGTTACGTAGTCGCTTTCCTAAAGACAATATTTGCACCCACCAAAAGGTGTGCAGGGGGTTACAACAAATTTGCTTCCAGGATACAGTGAAGCCTGATCTAAGGATCAAGTCTACCGACGTCTGCACTGACGACAATAGATCAGAATACTCTTGATATAATCAAAAAAACTAAGACGCTGATAATCAAATCTGCAGAACCTGATTACCAGTAAGAAAAGCAGAAATTTGCTTAAGAAACTCTTGATCGAAAACTATGAATCAAGAGAGAGATATAGAGAGAATTGCTAACAGTCGGTTTTCGGGGCCCGGGGCCGCGCGTTTCGACCCTCGAACCTTCGTTTTGCATCCGTCTTGGTCCATTTTTGGTAGAGACCCTATTTTCATTGTTAGGGAGGTGGTAGTATGGTAGGAGGCCACCTTTTCCCCTGAAAAACCAATTTTCTCATTTTCTCTCTCCTAAAGCCGGATTTTTCTGACAGAAAGCTGGTTTTTCTCACTTTTGAGCCACAATTTCTGACTTTTCATACCACCATTGTGATCTACTCATCTGGGAGGCCACCAATATGGGTAGGCCGACCAGTAATTCTTCCTGACCCTTTTGAACCCCTCTAAAAAGCTGGTTTTTCTCTCTTCTGAACCACATTTTTTGGGTTTTCTCCATACAACTGTATTCTACTCATTTGGAAGGCCACCTTTCTGGGTAGGCCGACCAGAAATTGTGCTTGACCCTTTTGACCCCTGGTCGGCTGACCAGGGAAGGTGGTCGCCCGACCACCCTAAACCTTTTGAGCTGGCCAGCCAGTCTTGCCTCTGTGAGTGTGTTCCAGCTGTGCCAGCTGTTTTGCACTTGACCCACTGTCTGAGGGTTTTATCCTTGTTTTGATCCTTTTAAGGGTGGTTTTGCACCCTTTGCTTAGCTTCCAAAGGAAGTTTGACTCTTTGGTCAAGCTTCTTGAGGAAGCTTGACCCTTTTGGTCAAGCTTCTTTTAGAAGCTTTGACCCCCCTTTGAGGCTTCTCCAAGAAGCCATGGCCTTCTCCCTTTATATAACCAACCCTCCATCTCATTTTGCAAGGGTTAGAGAAGCTTTTGGCTGGAAAATATACATACAACCCTCTATCTCTATATTTCAAGCCTCCAAACACCCATATTCTTGGCCTTTTTACCCTACACCTCATAGCCTACCACCTCCATCATCCATTCCAGCACCTTGAAGGTCATTTTCAGAGGTTGAAAGCTCACCAACTTGGTCTAGAAGCTGCTGGAGGTCGGCTCTACAAGGGTAAGTCTTCATTTCCCATTTTTTTGCATTCTTTTGCTCCGTATCTTAGCCCCTTTTGCTTGCATTTTTGGACTTGGAGCTAAACTATAAAGTGTCCCATTTTGAGCTCCTCTTCAACTTTGTTTAAGGGTACTTTGCTGTTTGAAGTCATCTACCTCTGCTTACACTCTATCTCTCTTTTAGGGCTATTTTTGCATCATATTTTAGCCTTACTTGTAAACATTTTTGGACCTTGACATAAACTGAAGAAAGTCTTGTTTTGACCTCCTCTTTAAGTTTGTATGAGGTCACTTTTCTGTTTGAAGTCATCTTCCTCTTGTGCATGCTTCATCTCTTCATGATTAGGGCTATGCATTAGAGCACTTGCATTGGCCATGGTTTGGCCTCTTAGCTACTGAAATCTAGTGGATTTTCAATGGATTAGATGCATTTTTGGGAGCCAAAATTAGAGGGGGGTGACCCCCTCTCTCCTTGTCTTGTTTGGTGGTCTTGTTGGCCTTCTAAAGGGACCCCTTTTTGCATGCTTTGAAGTCATGTTTCAGGCCTTATTCTGAGGGTTTTAAGGTCTTCCTTGGCTTTGTCTGAGGCCCTTTTGGCCATTTTTTATGTCCCTCATGCATGTATGGAACAATCCTCCTCAAGGCCTTTTAAGAGGGCCTTTCATTGTATGCTTTATTGATCAATTCCAGGGCTTATTTGGTGAGTTTTAGGGCTGTCATAACTCATTTCCAGAGTTGGTTTGGTCATGCTAAGTGTCTATCTTGTATGTGTTAAGTAACCCCTTGCATGGCCTTTCAAAGGAACTCATCATTTTTGCACATGTTGGCTGCATTTCAGTGGTTATTTGGGCATATCTTGACATATTTTATTCACTGTTTTTGGCTGGTTTGATGAGTTCTCATACGCTTCATATACATGCCATGTAAACCATGGTTGCTAGCCAATGTTGCATGTTGTTTTAGCCCATCATGTTAGCATTTTTTGGCCATGCTTTAAACTAGTAATGTGCATGTTTTAGGACTGCCTTGGCTCTGTCTTTGTGCTTCATAGTCAAATAATGCTTGCTTTGCATGGTTATGGTTCAATACATGTGCCTAGTTTTGAGTTTCGGGGCCTATAGCATGCATTGTGTGCCATGTTTACATGATTCGGGACCATTGTTTATCATGTTTCAGAGCTGTATCATATGTGTTTGTATGCCATATTGCATCCCTTGCCATGCTTTGGTAGAGTGGCATGTTATGCCTTAGGATCGGTCCTTGGCATTTGTGCGCATTTGCATGCATTTCGGTTGTTTCATTTCCTATCATATGGCCACTGATGTGAGTGTGGCTGAGGTCCACTCATGTTGGTGTAAGTCCATCATGCATTGTGTATGCCATTTCTATTCATAGCATTGCATATGCTAGGTTGCATGTTAGAGCATTGTGTATGCCATGTTACATCGTGCATTGTGTATGCGACTTCATAGCATTGCGTATGCTAGGTTGTATATTAGTCGCATTCATGCATGTCATGCATATTGCATTGTGTTTGGGATAGGAGTTAGCCCAAGCACGGGAAATGAAGGACGTTTCGTACTCCGAGTGACGGAACGTGTCTCAATTTCCGGTCACTGGCACTCTGGATTAACCATGATGGAGTCTCGGTCTTGTTGTGTTTTCATGTGCATTCATTTCATATTGAGTCGTGCAATTCGACTCCTCGGCCATCATGCATCGAGATGCGTGATTGATGGCACGAGGATCGAGGTGTGCATACATACGTGAAAATACTTTGCCATGCCCCCATTTCTTGCTCTCTGTTGTAGCAAATCAGAAACTGGCAGTCTTTTGGAGCTTCGCGCAACATTCCGGGATTAATTGCAAACAGAGGCAAACCGGGGCATCGCAATGGATTTCCACGCAAGGCAACTCAAGCATGCATCATTCATCATTTAGAACAGAGCTGAGGCGGTCCATGGGCTTGCATGCTAATTTACTGCTTTCCTAGTTAATTTGTTAATTAATTAGGGTTTTTATTCGGACTGTATTATTTATTTGGGACTGTATTATTTATTCGGACCCTCCAGGCGAGGGCACAATTGTAATAAGTGTGCGTGTGTGTAATGTATGTCTTCCAACCCCACGTCTTTCTCCCTTTTATTTACCAGTTTATGATGGTTAGATTAGGGCATGTTTCAATTAGCATACAATATGATAGCATGTTTGCATTCACTCATCTGTTTTGCATGCACTGAGCTCGGCGCATCATACTAACTGCATTGTATTTCAATTCTGAGTTGAATACTTGTCAGTTGTAGCATTTCACATGCCATCTTTAGAACAGCCGAGTCTATCTTAGTTGCATTTTGCATGTGTTGCATTAGGCATTTCTGTATAGTTAGGATCATGCATGATTTCTAACATAGCTTCTGTTTTGGCTTGGAGTACTCTGTAAGTTTTTGTGCTTTAGCATCCTTGCATGCGTGTGAGTGACTGCCATGATAGCATGCTTACCATGAGGCTATGTGCTTATGTGATATAACTGCCTGAATGCCTGTGGGTGAAGGTTGGATTATCTGAATTGGAATAATGCATTGACTGTGAGCTTTAAGCCCACTAGATAGTGGCAAAACCATGTTTTCTAAGCCCACCCGAGGGTGGCAAAATCTGCATTTTAAGCCTACTTGCGAGTAGCAAACCATTTTCAAAACAAACATGAAATGTTTCGTTCCAATTCAGGCGACCTAGTCTATACTTGTATGCTGTACCCATCACATAGTAAATCTAAGCTAATAACCGGAATAAGAACGCATAATGTTTTCAAAACTAGATATCATGGTTAGTAGAGGCCGATCTTTGATCGGGCGAGCGGGGGTGCTCACGAAGTGACCTTCCCCAATCATACCCAAGTTCCCGAGCCGATGTAACTTTGGTGATGATGGACACGTGGCCTTAAGCACGAGTCAAGGTTTAAAATAAAATATTTAGGTGGCGACTCTGTATCTGGCAAAGCAGTCCATGTTTGGCACTTCTTTACAAAAAAAAAATCTGTTTTGAAAAACGATTTGTCGGATTTGGACTCTTTGGTTCAGATTAAGAACCGTGACAATTTGAGTCCGAACTGTAGCGGGGCCCAAGGGCGCGTCTACAGATATGTGTGCACAACCACCCTCCCTATCATTTCTCAAGCTCAAGGGAGTGTGGTTCTCGACTCTCGGGCCGCCAACCAAGCATCGCAATGCACGATGGCCGAGAAGCCGAGATTGCACAAGTCAATGTCAATGAATGCACAAATAACACATAAGGGGCCTCCACCCTATCATACACAATCAAGGGCGTCGGCGACTGAGAAATGAGGTGCGTTTCATCACTTCAAGTATGAAACACCCCTTGTTTCTCATGTTTGGATCAACATCCGATCTAAACACAATGCAACACACACAACATGCCTATCTAACAATGTTAATATGGCATGCACAAGGTTCTAACATATGAACAATGCATGCATGGCATGTTTAGAGGCTAAAGCATCAAAGCAAGTAAAGAGCATCATACAAGAGGCATGCAATACAATGCTCAACGGACTTAAACCAACCCCAAATAGACCTCATGCATGCCCAAACAATGGCCAAAATGTGCTGAAAAGGGAGCCCAAAAGCTTATTCAAGCATGCATACACATTGGCTCACAAACAAGGCATGTAGACACAACTCTCAAACACATTGAAGGAGTGAA
This sequence comes from Camellia granthamiana, assembly GCA_036172215.1. Taxonomy (NCBI): domain Eukaryota; kingdom Viridiplantae; phylum Streptophyta; class Magnoliopsida; order Ericales; family Theaceae; genus Camellia; species Camellia granthamiana. Next base: position 34,630,272 of record CM069912.1, read on the forward strand.
AAATGTGAGAGTGTGGCAGTGAAATATGCTCTGAAATCATGTAAGAAATGATGCCAAATCTTCCAAACAACACAAGCATAGCATCCTAAGGACCTTGGATCATTAGGCTAGTCAAAGCTATTGCACTACAACCATGCATAACAAATCCCACATGACCCAAACTACTCAAAACAGAGTTGAGGCATGCATAAATGAAGGCCGAAAGCATGCTAAAACATAGGCTCAAAAGGGAAGGAAAACATGTTCATTCATTGGCTCACAAACAAGGCATAATGCATAACCCTCAAGAGCAATGAAAGAGTGATGAATATGGGAGTATAGCAAAGACATAAGCCCTGAAATTGCATTCCAAATGATGCCAAATCATGTACACATCACAAATGAGGCATGCTAAGAGGCTCAAAGCTTAAGGGTAGCAAAGGCACTTGCACCATAGCCATATCAAGCAAGCCCCAAAGGGTCAAGATGACTCAAAACAGTCCCAAGGTAGGTCAAAACAATGCCAAAACATACATGGAGCAGAGCTAACATATGCTACAATGGGAGGCATAAAGCATGATGCATGCAAGGCCAATGAGGGGGATTACACTACACATACCAAAACCAAGCATGAGATGACTTCACCAACAAAAATCAGAGTTGTATCATGGCAAAATAACACCAAAAACATGCTGAGATGGTAGCCCAAAAAGCTTAGGCAAGCGTGCATACCAATTGGCTCATGATTGAGGCATAAAGCATAACCCTCCAAAGCATTGAAAGAGTGAAGCATGGGAGAGTATGGCCACACTTCACACACTAAAATCATGTGAGAAAAGAGGCTAATGCATGCAAACACTCAAGTAAAGCATGCTAGAGACTTGGAAACTCAAAGCTAGTGAGCAAGATTGCACTATGGCTATACAAAGCAAGGCATGCATGACCAAAATCACTTAAAACAGAGCTTAAGCATGGCAAAAGATGAGTAAAATCTTGCTGGAGTGGAGCCAAAAACATGCTAAAATGGTGGTCCAAAGCATGATGCATGTTAAGGCTATAGGGAGGATTGCTCTACAAGGGTATGAAGCATGCAAGAGGCAATCAAATCAACCCAAAATAGAGCTATATCATGTTAAAATAAGGCCTAAAACATGCTAAGATGGAGCCTCAAGGAGGTAGAAAAACATGCTCTTTTGATGAGCCAACAACACAAGCAATCAAGACACAAGGAGAGGGGATAATCCACTCCTATTTGGGGCCTCAAAACACACTTTCCACCACTAAAATTCCTCTCGAAGTCAGTGGTTAAAAGGCCAAGAGAAGGTGATCTCAAAGGCCTAAAGAGATGGCACAAAACAAAGCAAAATAAGGCACAAAAGGGGGTAGACCACCCCCAACACCAAAGAGGCCTCAAACAAACACTTTAAGCACTTGAAAATGAAGCTTTTTTCAATTTAAAGTTAAGCCTAAAACATCATGAAAATAGGGCCAAATAAGCAATTAAAGATGCTAAAGACTCACCCTTGAAGCACAACTTCAAAACAGCAACTTTAGAGACAAAAACCAAGCTAAAACCACCCAAATGCAACCTCCAAGAACCTGAGCTCAAGAGTGAAGGTGTTTCATTAGGTGTTTGTGTGCAAAAGTGTGAAGAAATGGCACTTTTGAGCACAAAATAACACAAATATAGAGAGAGGGAGAAAACAAGATAGAGATATATGTATACCCCTAATGCCAGTTTTTTGAACCTTGAGCAAGAGGGAGGAGGCTCCCTTATATAGAATTTCATGCCTCAAGCTTGTTAGACAAGCTAGAGGCTTGAAGCAATCCCTCCATACACGTGTACGGAGGATGCCTTCTGTGCCCAACAGCTGGCAAGGAAAATATCTGCAGAAAATGCAGGATGGCCGCCGACCAGTTAAAGTGGTCGGCCAACCACCTCCCCTAGTCGACCAACCACAAAAGGTGGTCTATAGGGAAGAAAACTGGTCGGCAAGGGAGGAAGAGGGTCTGCAGGGAGGGTAGAAGGTGGTGGCAGGCTGCGGACCACCTTAGGTGGTCCACAAACCACTCACTCTAGCTGGCCGACCACCGAAAGTGGTCTACAGGGACAAAAAGTGGTCTACAGGGGGAAAAAACTGGTCTACACCCCTATTCCACTCTCCAGGCAAAGGATAACAAGGTTTTGTTCAAAAACAAACCCAAAAGGAAGCAAGACAAGAGTTCGCAAGGCGAGGCACTCAGCCGGAAGCCCCAAAAACTAATCTACGAGTACAAAAAGGGGCCTACGAGAGGGAAATATAGTCTATGGCTACAAAAAGTGGCCTACTGGCCTCTGTTTCCCTCTAGGCAAAGGCAACAAGGCATGGTCCAAAAATCAGGCCAAGTGGAGAAAGTTAAGAGGTCCCGAGACAAGGCGCTCAGCCGAAGGCTCCAGAAACTCAAAACGAGCACAAACATGCACAATCACTAAGTGCACAAACGATGACGTCTGAGTCTTAAGGTCGGTTAAAAATGGGGTGTCTACATACACCCCTTCCTTTAACAGGGTCTGATTGACCAAGATAGAGAGCAGCCCAGAAGAACCTTTAACCGCAACAACAATGCAGGCCCAAGTGGCGCTGCAACTGCAAGAGCTTCGGAGGTGAGCTTGGTCACCACCATTCCCCCTCCCCTTCCAAGACCCATGGTAGCCACACCTTTCTCTGGTGCATCCGGAGGCAATACACAGACCACCAAATACCAACCCAGAGGCCAAAGAACCTTCACCCCATTGTATATGCCCCTGTCCAAGGCTCTAGGGGTATTAATCAGGAAAGGGCATCTAAAACCCCGGGAGCGGAGGCCATTACCAAATCCACTCCCCCCCTCTCACAACCCAACCAAATACTACGCATATCACCAACAACATGGTCATGACACTGACCAATGTTTCCGACTGTGTCATGAGATTCAAGATCTCATTGACAAACAGGTGATCCTGCCTCCAGAAAAACCCAACGTCACAACTAACCCGCTCCCTACACACAACCAAACTCCACCTCCTAAAAGAGTCAACTTTATCCAGACTGGGGTCGTGTCTTACGATCCTAGCATCTATATCACTCCTTTCAATCTACGTAAGCCGGAGGTGCTCCTTCCTAACTGCACTGACTTTTTGTGCATGTTGGACATCTCCACAACCCAACCTGAGCCAATGGTGGTGGCTGTCGAAGACAGAGCAGGGGAGGTTGCAGAGGAGAATGGAATTGTTGAGTCAGGGTTTGAGCAGTCTAGGAATTTTGCTGGGAAAGCCTACGATCCGAGTGATTACATTCTGTCAGTGGGCCAGGTTGAGCCAAGTGTAGAATTGCCAGAGAGGGCAGAACTGTGTGCGATCCAGGGGGATAGACTTGAGTAGGGGACAAGTGATTTGGTGGCTGTAGAAGAGGACTTTGCCAACCTCCAATTTTTCAACGACCAAGAATCGGGGGACGCGGCAGTCAGCTGGTTTGATTATGAGGAATCGGCAGAGGCTACCGGATGGCTGAATGATCAACCGGATGTTGTGGAAGAGTTCCAACCAGAACAGTGCCCGGCAGGGGTGAGGATATCAGTTGTGGCCGGAAGGGCCGGAAGTCAGAATGGATTGCCGGAGAGCGCTGGTACGAAGAATTTCGCTCAGGACCGGGGCATTGTGAATGTAGGGAATATTGAACAACCAGCTATACTGACGTAGTTGGAACAAGAAAGATCTGGGGATTCTGAGAGAATCAGGAAAGCTAAAGCCCCCGTGGGGACTGAAAGTGCTGTGGGCACAAGAACAGAAGATGCTGCGAACATGTGGGCTAAAGTACTGCGAATACAATCATACCGGAGCCGGACAGGTGTCTGTAGGCTGCTGACGGAATGTGGTGGGAAGACGATGATTTATGTCTTGCCCACACAGATGAGGATTGGGGGAGCAATCAACCAGATGACACCTGGTATATCGGTGAGGTCGATCATATGACAAGAAGCGGGCGGTATTTCAAGCCCCCGTACCTAGACCAGCCAGAAGCATCTGGGAAGGATAAGGAAGCTGAGAGACAGAAAGAGAAGCAAATCGAAGAAGAGGCTATACTGAAGCAGTTAAAGAAGATACAAGCAGACATCTCCATCTGGGGACTGCTTATGGCATCACCAGTACACAGACAAGTTGTCTTATCAGTTATGGATAAGGCCAAGCTCTCTATAGACACCACGCCCAAACAGCTGGTGGGCTTAGTTTTCCCGGGAGGAGCTACCCCGATGTTAACCTTCTCTGACAAGGAGCTGCCACCTGAGGGTGCGAGTCATAACAAGCCACTCTACATTTCTGTGGAGTGTAGGAACAAGTGGATACCCGTGGTGTTGGTCGACACAGGGTCCGCCATCAATGTATGCCCGGCAAGAACTGCATATGCCATCGGTTTAAAGACTGCAGACTTTTTGCCGACAGCCCAGGTGATTCGGGCATATGACAACACGAGCTGAGAAGTCATGGGAACAGTGAAAATCCAGACCAAGGTTGGGCCGGGACAGCATGAAATAGACTTTCACATCTTAGAAGTTCCTGCGACCTTCAATCTGCTTTTGGGGCGGTCGTGGTTGCACTAGGTGAAGGCCGTCTCATCCACTTTGCATCAGATGGTGAAATACCCCCATAGGAAGGGAGTAGCCATCGTTTTTGGGAATTCATTGATCCATCCACCGCCAGAGGCGCCTACACTAGTCCTAGAAATTGAGCACGACATGGAGGATGTGTTTATGTCAGGTTTTACCTTAGCTGAGGCTCGGGTTGTGCAGAATATCATGGCTGTTAATGAGGGAGTGTATGTTAGTGCTCAATCGGTATACCTCATGAACAAGCTTCAACACATCCCCGGGATGGGATTGGGAAAGAGCAGCCGGAAGGGCGTCACAGCATTGGCCAAAGTGCCACACAACCCCCATACCTTTGGCTTGGGTTATCTGCCCGCCAAAGAGGATTGGATAATGAAGGGAAAGGAAATGGCTGGGAGAGCCAGAGCAAAGCAGGCTGGGAAGCCTTTTGAGCTGATGCACAGGCCCATTCAGGGTACCCTAAACGGACGCTTCGTCCGAGAGGGGGATGACTTTCCATTTTGTGGCTTCCTAGAGTCATGGCTGAACGCGGAGAGGAAGCGCGTACCAGGTTTTGAGATCTTCTTTGACCTGTAATTATCCGGGGATGACGTTGCCGAAGAGCAGACAGACCCATTGGCTGAGGCTGAGCAGAGTAAGAAAGTGCAGTCTGAGGACGCTGAAAGTGAAATGGGGGTAGCGCTGGCATCTCTACTTTCAGATCCTCCGATCGAACAGAAGTGCTTGGGGGATAACTTCTCGGTATGTGTGATCGAGAATGAAAAGGCTGCGGGCCTACCAGCAACTATTTTGGATGCATCTATCGCACCCTCTCTCATTTGGCAGTATGAAGAGGGATTTTTGTCCAACAGCACCAAGTCAGGTAGTGAGCCGGAATCTGATTCCACCGAGTCCTGTGAGTCAGAATCAGGTTCCAGCTCGACTGAGTCTAAGTCTGGTAATCCTGGGGATGATAACCCGGATGCCACAGTCTTGTCCAGGTCGTCTTTTTCTTTCTCTTTCGAGTCTGTTGTAACCGAAGAATCGGACGATTTGGATGTGCTTAATGAGAATCAAGTAGCTGTGGTTTCTGAGTACTTTTCTATGCCCTTGATTTATTGCATTAACTCAGACTTTCAAAATTTTGATGAAAACGACGAGAACGAAATTCCTCCGGTTTTGCAATGCTTAATTGAACAAGAGCAGGAAAGATTTGTTAAACCTTTAGTTGATGAAATCACTACTGTGAATGTTGGTACTGAGGAGGACCCGCGGCTGGTCCAGATCGGGTCCACGTTGTCTTCGGAGGAACGCGAACACTTAGTCGCTTTATTAAAAGATTTCAAAGATGTTTTCGCATGGTCCTATGAAGACATGCCTGGGATCGATCCTGAGATTGTGCAGCACTGGATTCCTCTTGACCCCAAGGCCCGACCCGTTAAACAGAAACTCAGAAGGATCCGCCGGGATTGGGCCCTCAAGATTAAGGAAGAGGTCACCAAGCAAATCGACACAGGCTTCCTGCTGGTATCCGAATACCTGACTTGGCTGGCCAACATCGTTCCGGTGCCGAAGAAGGATGGCAGGATCCGGGTATGCGTGGATTTCAGGGATTTGAACAGAGCCAGTCCGAAGGACGACTTTCCCTTGCCGCATATTAATGAGTTAGTGGACTTTACAGCGGGGCATGCTTTGCTTTCATTCATGGATGGCTTCTCCGGCTACAATCAGATAGTGATGGCACCTGAAGACCGGGAAAAGACTGCATTCACCACCCCGTGGGGGACATACTGCTACAGAGTGATGCCGTTTGGGTTAAAGAATGCTGGAGCTACTTATCAACGGGTCGCGACCACGATATTGCATGACATGATCCACAAAGAGGTTGAGGTGTACGTGGACGACATGATTGTCAAGTCCAAAGATAGAGAGGGCCACTACACCACCTTGCAAAAGTTCTTTCAAAGGATCAGAGAATTCCGGTTGCGGCTGAACCCTCAGAAATGTACGTTCGGTGTTACAGCGGGAAAAATGCTGGGGTTTCTGATTACACAGAGAGGTATCGAGGTCGACCCTTCCAAAATCAAGGCCATCTTAGAAATGCCACCACCAAGGACTGAAAAGGAGGTGAGAGGTTTTCTGGGTAAAGTGCAATTCATAAGACGGTTTATCTCAAAATTAACCTTGACTTGTGAACCACTTTTTGGCCTCCTGAAGAAAGGAAAGAAATTCCAGTGGGACAACCGATGCCAAGCTGCTTTTGAACAGATCAAGGAATGCTTACAGAACCCGCCCGTGTTGTCACCGCCAGAGCCGGGGAAACCGTTGATATTGTACCTTTCAGTGACTGAGACCACAATGGGTTGTACGCTCGCACAAGAATCAGAGGACAAAGTGGAGAGAGCCATCTACTATCTGAGCAAGAAGATGCGAGAATATGAGACTCGCTATACACCATTAGAGAAGGCTTGCTTAGCTTTGGTATGGGCTACCAGGAAGCTGCGGCACTACCTGTTAGGTCACTCTGTAATGTTGGTTTCGCGACTGGATCCCATCAAATATCTTTTCGAGAAACTAGCACTTACGGGTAGGCTAGCTCGTTGGTTGCTGTTGCTCTCCGAATTTGATTTGAAATATGTGATACGCAAGTCAGTCAAGGGAAGAGCAGTAGCAGAATTCTTAGTCGATGATCCAGTGGAAGGGGGTGAAGCAGTCGAGTACTTATTCCCAGATGAAGCCATTTTGCATATTGACGGTGAAACTTGGACGATGTGCTTTGACGGAGCGTCAAATCAGTACGGGTATGGGATAGGGGTGTTGCTGATAGCACCCGACAATTCCCATATCCCTCTAGCCTTCAAACTCCGGTTTAAAGTCTCAAACAATGAAGCAGAATATGAGGCATGCATTGCCGGTCTAGAAGCAGCCCTGGAACTAGGGGCAAGACGGTTGGACGTCATCGGGGACTCGAACCTAGTTGTGTCTCAAGCAAAAGGGGACTGGAAAGTCGAAGAAGAAAAGATGATGATGTATCACCAGGCCTTGGACTTGTTAATCCCTCGGTTTGAGAAGCTAAACTTTGCTCATCTACTAAGAGAGAACAACAGGTTCGCAAATTCTTTAGTAACTCTATCTTCCATGATAGACATCCCGTTCGGAGTCCAAATGCGTCCAGTCATCATTGACCAGAAATTTGTGCCAGCCTACGAGTCGATTGCTGCTATAGATAAGGCTCAGGACGAAAACCCTTGGTATTACGACATTTGGAATTTCTTGGAGAAGGAAGCATACCCGCCAGGGGTAAATGCCAAGGATAAAAGGGCAATTAGAAAAATGGCCGTTCAGTTCATCATCTGTAGGGGAAAGCTGTATAAGAGAGGTCATTTGGGAATGCATAAGCTGTGTGTCGATGCCGAAGAATCGAAGCGCCTAATGGAGGCCATCCATGGAGGGGAATGCGGTGCACATATGAATGGAGTAATGCTAGCACGGAAGATCCTCAATCAGGGTTACTACTGGTCCACCATGGAGGAGGATTGTATCGGTTTTGTTCGGTGATGCCACAAATGTCAAATTCATGCAAATCGCAAGAACATTCTGCCGTCGAAGCTGTACAATATGACTTCTCCATGGCCATTTTCAGTCTGGGGAATTGATGTGATCGGGGCTGTCACTCCGAAGGGGTCAAATGGGCATGAGTTCATCCTGGTCGCGATAGATTATTTCACAAAGTGGGTCGAGGCCCAATCCTATGTGGTGTTGAAGGCTTCACATGTTGCGAAGTTTATCAGAAACAACATCATCTGTCGCTATGGGGTCCCAAACGAGATAATTTCGGATAACGGTTCCCACTTCAAGAAGGAAGTGATTGACTTGTTGGAAAAATACAACATGGTTTTTCATAAGTCATCCACATACCGGTCGCAAACCAATGGAGCGGTTGAGGCCGCCAACAAGAATATCAAACACATACTGCAGAAGATGGTGGAAACCTACCGGGATTGGCCAGATAAGCTGCTGTTTGCTCTGTGGGGCTACCGGACTTCAATCAGAACTTCTATTGGGGCGACTCCGTATTCATTGGTTTATGGAATGGAGGCCGTTCTACCTATCGAGATTGAGGTTCCGTCGTTGCGAGTATTGGCTGAGTGTCAAATAGCCGAAGCAGATTGGCAGCAGAGCAGGTTTGAGGAACTCATGCTCTTTGATAAGAGAAGACTGAAATCACTGTACCATGTTCAAGGTTATCAGCGGAGAATTGCTCAGGCTTTCAACAAGAAAGTTAAGTCCAGGAATCTAAAGAAAGGAGATTTGGTGCTCAAGGACAACCGAGCTCCCATCCACGACCCAAGGGGCAAGTTTAAACCCAATTGGACTGGTCCCTACATCATTAAGTCTATCTGGTCAGGTGGAGCTGTGGTTTTGATGGATCTAGATGGCCTAGAGTTCTCACAACCGATCAATATGGACAAGTTGAAGAAATATTACCCTTGAGAGGCTCGCTAGGCCGAAAACCCGAAAGGGCGACCTAGGCAAAACTCGGAGCACAAAAAATTTTGAAATTATAAAAACTGAGCTCGCAAGGTTGAAAACCCGCAAAGAGCGACATTGGCAAAAGTTAGAGCGTAAAAAGAGAGTGAAAATACCCGAGTGAACCCGAGCCTGAACTACGTAAGGCTTGATTCCCATCTTTGGGATACGTAGGCAACTTCATCTTGGAGTTCAGCCATAAACTTTTCCTTGATCAACTTTGTCCATTTGATCATCTCGGCCATCTTTGTCTATTCAGCATTCAAGAGTTCGGTTATGATCTCTGGTGCAGTGCTTTTCAGACTAGGGGCAACTTTCCGTTGCTGTGCAGTGCCGCGGTACTATTCAGACTAGGGGCAACTTTCCAGTTGCTAGGATCCGGGGTTGTGCATCTCAGTGACAGATCTCAGGCGTGTCCAGTTCTGATCCATATCGAAAATGGTTTTGAAAAGTTTTAATAAAAATTGACTTTGTTCAAATTAATCTTTTTTACAACTAAGACCATTTTTGGACCAAAGCGGAAAATTTTCAGTACCCACAACCTTCAATTTCATTGATTTCAAAGCAGAGTTCTCCTGCTCTTGCATACAAATTGAAGTTGCTTTTTATTACATTCATAAAGAAAACTTGAAAGTACTAATAAAGCAATAAATCCGGGGCATGGATAAGTCAGGTGTCCCTGTGCCCCCTCCCAGAGCTGGTCGAAGCCTCCAATGCCAAGCTGGGCCCAATCTATGCCTCTTCATTGAGCCAATCTAAGCACTCATCAGACAAAGTGCAACTGAAAGTGGGAGCGGGGGCCAGGAGCTCTCTAGTCCTCCAGGCTGTGGCATACCGGGTAAGCTGTGCGCCTCGAACCGGGAATGCAGGAGGGTACTCTATCCCCTCTGGCGGGCAAGTCTGATCATGACCAAACTGACGCCAGAACCGGAACGGAAAGTAGAACACACAGTGAGTTAGACCAATCAACTGGATCCCGGTCTGCCGGGACATGCTATAGCTCATTGCCGGGAGATTGAGCCAAGGGCAGCGCCAAGCAATGCGATCTGTAGACGAATTGCACATCCAGTCGAACCACCATCTCTCATCAAGGGCATCGACTAGGCGTTGTCAAAAGAAATAGCCGCAAGCTGAGTAGGCTGGGCAAAAGTCCACAACCTACAATTTATCCATCAACCATACCTGGAGAGGGATGAAAAATGAGAGAGTAAAGAATAGAGAGATGTACGATGAGAGAAAAGTAAGAAATGGGGTTTTGTGAGAAAAACCGAGCCTGAGGGCCGAGTGATGTGAGCAATACATATGTGAGATTGGGTGGGAAACATTACCTGCAGCAGTAGTGGACTCCCCGCAAATCTGGTCGTCTCCTGGCGATAGAAAGCATCCAAGCCCATCAGTGTCTCGGCCAATGTCATGGTGATGCAGCTCTTTCCTTCCTTCAAGCCTTGAGCAACTTCAATCAGACGAATGCTAGATCCACTAAAGCCTGGGGCAAGTAAAAAGTGATATAGCATGCACAAACAAAGGGCATGTCGCCGAAAACCTTGCCAATGATGGTTGCCGCGGTCACCGGCATCAGAAAAGCGATGAATCAAGCCGAGGATGTCCAGTTCCCCGTTGCAAATCAGAGACCGAGCGTCGTGCATGGTGAGCCCACACATCCGCCCTAAAGCTTGGGCGTGGCCAAAGCAAAATTGAGGCAAAATCTCTTCATGGCGTTCAGATTCCATCAAAACTTGAAAATCTTCGAAAGTTGGACATACCTCTTGCCCGCCAAAGCTAAAAACATGTGTTACCGGGTTCCAAAACCTCGCCGCGGCATGGAGGAAAGAAAGGTGCAGCGGAGTACGGCTTAGCGTGAATAGTGCATTCAAGCCGAAGCCCCGGAAGTTCAACTTTTCCAAGCCGTCTAAAGCAGCAATCCAAGCTGCGAGATTTTCAACGAGAAACGCCTCCATTTTTGGTGCAAAACAGAGATGAAATGAATCAACCACGAAGCTAGGACTTTTAAAGAGGATAAGGCACTGTTCGGGGGACATGTGTCAAAAAACTGATGGTTGCTAAGCTAGGTGGTCGGCCGACCACCTTTTCTGGTAGGCCGACCACCCCCTTGGTCTCCAAATGAAAAAGCTGGTCGGCCAGCTCCCAAAGGTGGTCGGCCATGCTGCAAAGTGGGGCTTTGGTCTTGTTCTAGCCTCTAGAAGGAAGTTCCTAGCATTTCCATGCATCGGGAGTATTGAAGTTGCGAGTTTTCCTCAGTTTCGGATGCGTTCCGTCACTACAATCGTCTGAAATGCACTTTGTTTATCGAGTTGTTGTTAAGTCTTGCTTATCGAGTTGTTGTTTTGTTTGTCGAGCTGTTTTGTTTATCAAGTCTTGTTTATCGAGGCATCGAGTTTCGTGCATTGAGTTGTTACTCTGTGTTTAATCAACTTCGTTGTGTCTTGCTTATCGAGTTGTCAACTTTGTTGTGTTTTGCTTATCGGGTTGTAAACTTGCTAAGTTTTTGTTGTTTCTTAGTAAGTTAAGTTGTTTAGTTTGTTGCGTCGGTTCATTACCTGACTTGGCAATTTTTAATGCTCATTTCCATTCAATCTCTTCTTTTGGTGCAAAATGATGCAATGCGATGCTAAGAACATAAAATACAACACTTTTTCAAAAGCTGTTTCATTCCATCATCTTTCCTTTGTTACAACATTTTTTAGAACAAGGGTACAAGTTTTACAAAAAATAAAACTGCCTAATAATGTACAATGTGCTACAACTACTAGTAAAAAAGGAAAATAAAGCAGGGAACAGCTGCATCAATGCTCTCAAGAGCAGGAATAAGAGGCCCTCTTCGTCCTCTTCTGCGGAACAGCCTCTGCACCATCATCACCATCATCATCGTCTGAGTCGGGGCTGCCATCCTCGGAACCCTCCTCAGCCTCATCTCCACTACCGGAACCGGAGTCGGAGCCACCCTCTCTGTCAGCAGATGTCTCTGACTGGGGATCTGCAGCCTCTTCCTCCTCGCTGGACTCCTCCTCTATGATGTGCGCTCTGCGTCCGCCTCGTCCGCGAGACGACTCCCCTCTCCCAGCTCCTTGAGAAGGCCTAGATGGCCCAACTCCTCGGGAAGGCCTGGATAGCCCGGCCTGTGGCTGAGTATATACCGGAGGCATCTGAAAAATAAAGAGTGCAATTTGAATACATCAGATCAAATATGTATGCCAGATGCAGATGCAAGACAACTACATGAAGTGGGTGCATGCAGGTACAGTACGTAAATGTGGTGTGTGTCAGATGTACTCTACATATACAGTCAATTGATGTAGTGAAATGTTCAAGATCAGCATGTCATCAGAAGCCTGATAATGCAAGAAAACTGAAGAGTACCTGGACACCGATGATGGATAATTGCGCCTCTCTCTGCAGGACCATGCCCTCAAGTGAGGCCACCAATCCGAGCATCCCCTCCATGTACTCTTTGGGTGGTTGCAGATACAAGCTCAAGTCATCAATGAATAAACAAATGTCAAAGTATCTGTGTGATAAATGGAAAACAATGGAACATACCGGTGGTGAGTTAGGGTCACTGACATATCGGTGATCAGGCATCGGAGGCTCTATCGGGATCGGGTAGGAAGCCTCATATCTCTATCCCGTCAACTCAGTCGGGATATCTAGCCACCCAGCATAATGATAAGTCAGAGGAATCGGGGGAACCAATCCACCCCCACCTCTAGATATGCCAGCCCTGCTGGTGGAAGGGACATCTGCAGCCCGAGCCCGACTCGATGACGGCATACTCGCAGACCTCCTCGTGGGAGTACGGACACCTGTCAATGGAGGCATCAAGTATGTGTGACGGTAGGTCGCGTACTCCCCCTGCTCCAAATGTAGTAATGCATCGGTACCTTCCATAGCACTAGCGACCTCCTGGGGAGGGAGCCTATCAGCGGTCCGCATATCGTCTGGAGGTACTGAGGGGATGTCCTGAGCAGGGTAACCCCATATCTGGCGCAAGAAGCGATCCCCCAAAAACCAGGCCCTGCCAACTGGCCCCTCGAATAGAATCCTATACCGAGAGGCCCCCCATGCTCCGGCGAACTGAAATCGGATCTCCCCACCCAAAGGTACCCAAGGCTGCCATGTGATCTGCGGATAACCAGTGCATAAGCTGATTAGAAATCGGGAATGCGCATGACAAATCAAAGATGAAAACATGAAGAACTGAGAGTTCTGAAATACCTCTGTCGGCCGCATTGTATCGAAGTACTGCCGTAGGTAGAGGAGAGACTCCCGAGGTCTCGGCCGGTACTGGCCCTCGAAAACGAGTGAATACGGGGTCATGAGAGGTACCTTCACCTCAAGCTCTGGAGCTAGCATCGGGAAGTACGCGAAAACCCATAACTATGAGAAACAGAGCAATAGCCATCAGAATACAGAATGCCGAGTGCAGAATGTAAATGCGAAATGCTGAGAGCATAATGTAAAGCACAAAATGTAAAGTTTGCCGTGTGCGCAATGTACAGATAATGAAAAGCAGAAATGTAAACCAAGAGGGCAGAAAGTACCTCCCAGGCTCTCCAATAGCCGCCAACTATATTCTCCCGTCCGCGGGAGGTCGCGCTCATGTAGCAATAGAGGGTAGCCAAGCCGGCGCCACCCCAGTTGTATCGGCTGATCTGTGATAGGTCCACCAGAGCGCTCAGCAGATAGAGTCCGACAGTGTTCGCCCTATCAGAAAATAGAGTAGTCCCGAAGAGGAACATCAAAAACCCACGAGTATACTGTGCTGCCTCCACGGGAGTCTCAGGCACCCTCCCTCTGAAATATGAAGAAAACCAGGTATACCGGACTCTACCTGAGGATCTATCAACTGGTGGGCGAGCTCCCAATAGATATATCTAGGTGGCCTCCCACTCGCCCATCTCCTCATCATAAGGGATCGCCCAGCCTACCACATCAAGGCCTGTGAGCACGGCAAAGTCAAATGGGGTCATAGTCATGTCCCTGGTAGCAGAGAAATGGAAGGAGTTGGTGGTGTCCCACCATCTCTCTACCAGGGCCCCCATCAACGTCCTACTGGCAGGATAGCGAGATATCCCAATGCAGAAGGGGCCAAACCCTGCCAAGTCAACCCAATCGCGGACAGCCTCCGGGAGCTCTGCATACCACTCTCTCGCCACAATGGAGCCATATCCTCGTGTAACACGGGAAGTCACCTGTATTCAGAATGAATACATGTATTCAGTTTCAGAATAAAATGTATAAGCTGCGTGCAAATGAAATGTATAAGCTGTGTGCAAATGAAGTGAATGAGCTGCGGGTTCAGAAATCAAAGTGTGTGAGCTGCGTGTTCAAAGTAAAGTGAGTGAGCTGTGTGTTCAGAAGTCATAACTAGGCTGCGTGTTCAGAAATTTACAGTTTGGGCTGCGTGTTCAAATGTCAACGAGTGTGTGCTGCGTGTTCACATTCAGGAAACTGGATTGCGTGTTCGAAAATTTACAGTTTGGGCTGCATGTTCAAATGTCAACGAGTGTGTGTTGCGTGTTCACATTCAAAAAACTAGGCTGAGTGTTCAGAAATTTACAGTTTGGGCTGCTTGTTCAAATGTCAATGAGTGTGTGCTGCGTGTTCACATTCAGAAAACTGGGCTGCGTGTTCAAATGTCAACGAGTGTGTGCTGCATGTTCACATTCAGAAAACTGGGCTGTGTGTTCAAACCTTCTACAAAGTGTGTGCTGCGTGTTCACCTCAAAACTGGGCTGCGTGTTCAGAAAATTCAGAATTTGGGCTGCGTGTTCAAACCTTCTACAAAGTGTGTGCTGCGTGTTCACCTCAAAACCAAGCTGTGTGTTCGACATTAAAGTTTGGGCTGCGTGTTCAACCTTCAACAAAGTGTGTGCTGCGTGTTCACATTCAAAAACTAGGCTGCGTATTCAGAAATTCAAAGTTTGAGCTGTGTATTCAAAATGCAAATAGAATGCTGTGTCATAGGCTAAGTGTTCAGAACAAGCTATGTGCTAGAATGAGCAGATAAGCATAGCAAGAGCATGAGATGCACGGAAAATGCAGAATACGTTGTAGAAAATGTAAAAGTGAAATACATACCTCCCGCGCCTGATGGGAAAGGTGGGACTCCGGCTCCCGCAATAAAAGATCCATAGGAGCTCGCTCGTCGAAATCAGTGAAATGATAGAAAACTACCTGAGGGAGGACATGTGTCGGAGGGTCGTACCTCTCAAGAATAAATGGTCGAACCCTCCGAGGCAGAGCCATAATATCTGGATCATCTCCGGCGCCTGGAGGACCTCCACCTTGAGGAAAGTGACCGGCCATTTTGAAAAATCTGCAAAAAGGGGCAAAAATGAGCAAAATGAGCCAAAATTGGAAAAAGTCAACAAAAGTCAACTCTCGGGAAATGAAAAAGTCAACAAAAGTCAACTCTCGAGAAAATCTTCCACATGTTGAGACAAACTTACCTCAAGTGGTGAAAATGAGAAAAGAAGCTCCGAAATCAAATTTTAATCGGTCCAAAGTAAAGAAAACTGAAAGTTTTCGCGAAACAACTTTGCGTGGGGCATTGGAAAACGCGTATAGAGCGTAGATCTAAGAGAGAAAATGCTCTAGGAAGGTAGAGGGACTGATTTCGGCCTTGGAGTTATGAACACAAAGTGTTTGGCTTTGTATATTTAAAGAAATGAGTGTGAAAGTCCCAAAC
Organism: Camellia granthamiana; assembly: GCA_036172215.1. NCBI lineage: Eukaryota > Viridiplantae > Streptophyta > Magnoliopsida > Ericales > Theaceae > Camellia > Camellia granthamiana. The sequence continues at coordinate 34,646,092 of CM069912.1, forward strand.
TGCCCCGGATTTGGGCTAGGTGGTCGGCCGGCCACCTTTTCTGGTAGGCCGACCACCTCTCTTCACTAAAACTGGTCGGTGGCCTCCCTCTTGGACCAAACCTGGTCAGTGGTGTTCCCAAGATGGTATCCAAGGTCTCTGCAAATTTTGGTAATGATTAGAGTCCCCGGCACCCGAGAAAGTACAAGAAAAGTGCACTTTTTGTCGCGAAATCCCTCTGCGAGAACTTCAACTCCAACTCTCGATGCATGCTTCGTCTTTACTTTTCAAGAGCGAGGTGTATCCTTTGTGAATATGTTGTGACCTTTCCGGGAGGTAAACCGGAGGCCGCGATCGAGTCGCCCTCACCGAAACTCGCATTTCTTTGCTCGTTGTTTTGTGTCAGATATGCGTTCGAGTTTGTACTTATCCTGCATTGTCATGCACATCACTTACATTCTCATGCACACCACTTGCATTGTTATGCACGTTTCATTGGTATTGTCATGCTTCCACACTTAACTTGCGTTGTTACGAGCGTTTCTTCTCGCATTGCGATGCACTCACCCATCGACATCGTGTTTGTCTGCATTCGATATCACGCTGAACATATGTTGCTGACTATGTTGTGCTTGTTGAGTTTCTTTCTTTTGCAGGCACGATATTGTATGTACAGTTCATTTGAGGCTAGTGCGACCAGACGAATCGCGCAGGTATCATATCTTCTCCGTGTGAGACGTGGCGAGAATTGAATAATTCTCCGCATTCTTAACTGCATGAAATGTAGTTGTTGCTTTGTATTCTTGCTTAAAACTGTTGTATCTATTGTGAATATGTGCTTCATTACAGCTTGCTGCATTTGTATAATCATGAGGTATCTTCGGCTTCTTGCATTGTCGGTTGCATTTTGCCCCCTTCCTGCGGGCACATCTCTATTTATCTCGCATGTTTGTCTAAGTCTTCGGCCTTGTCAAAAATGGGTCGTCTCTGGGCTTTGACATTCACTCCCGTCACTTATGACTTCCGAGTTCTGTCAAAGAGGGGCAACTATAGACACCCCATTTTTGACCGACCTTAAGACTCAGATGTCACCAACTGAGCGCTCGGTGATGTTGCATATTGTGCTCGTTCTGAGGTTTCAGAGTCTCGGCTACGAGCCTTGCCTTCGGACTTCCGGACTCTTTTGTACTTTGCCTCAGTTTGCGAACCAGGTCCCATTTTCTTCGTTTTCTCTTCCCGAAGGGAGGGAGAGGTCTTGTAGACCATCTCTTAGTAGCCGTAGGCTACGTTTTGTGGTCATAGGCCATTTTTCCCATTTGGAGCTCGGTTTCCGATTTTTCAGAGCCGTCGGTCGCGTGCCTCGGTTTGGGACCGCTTAACCACCTCCGTTTGCTCCGGTTTTTGGCACACACCCTGTTTCCTCCCTTTTGAGGGACACTGTGGCCCGGGAGACCAACTTCGTGGTCAAATGCCACCTCTGGTGCCTAACAGTCGGTTTTCAGGGCCTTGGGCCGCGCGTTTCGACCCCCGAACCTTCGTTTTGCATCCGTCTTGGTCCATTTTTGGTAGAGACCCTATTTTCATTGTTAGGGAGGTGGTAATATGGTGGGAGGCCACCTTTTCCCCTGAAAAACCAGTTTTCTCATTTTCTCTCTCCTAAAGCCAATTTTTTCTGACAGAAAGCTGGTTTTTCTCACTTTTGAGCCACAATTTTTGACTTTTCATACCACCATTGTGATCTACTCATCTGGGAGGCCACCAATATGGGTAGACCGACCAGTAATTCTTCCCGACCCTTTTGAACCCCTCTAAAAAGCTGGTTTTTCTCTCTCTTGAACCACATTTTCTGGGTTTTCTCCATATAGCTGTATTCTACTCATTTGGGAGGCTACCTTTCTGGGTAGGCCGACCAGCAATTGTGCTTGACCCTTTTGACCCCTGGTTGGCCGACCAGGGAAGGTGGTCGGCCGACCACCCTGAACCTTTTGAGCTGGCCGGCCAGTCTTGCCTCTGTGAGTGTGTTCCAGCTGTGCCAGCTGTTTTGCACTTGACCCACTGTCCGAGAGTTTTGTCCTTGTTTTGATCCTTTTAAGGGTGGTTTTGCACCCTTTGCTTAGCTTCCAAAGGAAGTTTGACTCTTTGGTCAAGCTTCTTTTAGAAGCTTTGACCCCCCTTTGAGGCTTCTCCAAGAAGCCATGGCCTTCTCCCTCTATATAACCAACCCTCCATCTCATTTTGCAAGGGTTAGACAAGCTTTTGGCTGGAAAATATACATACAACCCTCTATCTCTATATTTCAAGCCTCCAAACACCCATATTCTTGGCCTTTTTACCCTACACCTCATAGCCTACCATTTCCATCACCCATTCCAGCACCTTGGAGGTCATTTTCAGAGGTTGGAAGCTCACCAACTTGGTCCAGAAGCTGCTGGAGGTCGGCTCTACAAGGGTCAGTCTTCATTTCCCCTTTTGTTGCATTCTTTTGCTCCATATCTTAGCCCCTTTTACTTGCATTTTTGGACATCGAGCTAAACTGTAAAGTGTCCTATTTTGAGCTCCTCTTCAACTTTGTTTAAGGGTACTTTGCTGTTTGAAGTCATCTACCTCCGCTTACACTCTATCTCTCTTTTAGGGCTATTTTTGCATCATATTTTAGCCTTACTTGTAAACATTTTTGGACCTCGACATAAACTGAAGAAAGTCTATTTTTGACCTCCTCTTTAAGTTTGTCTGAGGTCACTTTTCTATTTGAAGTCATCTTCCTCTTGTGCATGCTTCATCTCTTCATGATTAGGGCTATGCATTAGAGCACTTGCATTGGCCATGGTTTGGCCTCTTAGCTACTGAAATCTAGTGGATTTTCAATGGATTAGATGCATTTTTGGGAGCCAAAATCAGAGGGGGGTGACCCCCTCTCTCCTTGTCTTGTTTGGTGGTCTTGTTGGCCTTCCAAAGGGACCCCTTTTTGCATGCTTTGAAGTCATTTTTCAGGCCTTATTCTTAGGGTTTTGAGGTCTTCCTTAGCTCTGTCTGAGGCCCTTTTGGCCATTTTTTATGTCCCTCATGCATGTATGGAACAATCCTCCTCAAGGCCTTTTAAGAGAGCCTTTCATTGTATGCTTTATTGATCAATTCCAGGGCCTATTTGGTGAGTTTTAGGGCTGTCATAACTCATTTCCAGAGTTGGTTTGGTCATGCTAAGTGTCTATCTTGTATGTGTTAAGTAACCCCTTGCATGGCCTTTCAAAGGAACTCATCATTTTTGCACATGTTGGCTGCATTTCAGTGGTTATTTGGGCATATCTTGACATGTTTTATTCACTGTTTTGGCTGGTTTGATGAGTTCTCATACGCTTCATATACATGCCATGTAAACCATGGTTGCTAGCCAATGTTGCATGTTGTTTTAGCCCATCATGTTAGCATTTTTTGGCCATGCTTTAAACTAGTAATGTGCATGTTTTAGGACTGCTTTGGCTCTGTCTTTGTGCTTCATAGTCAAATAATGCTTGCTTTGCATGGTTATGGTTCAATACATGTGCCTAGTTTTGAGTTTCGGGGCCTATAGCATGCATTGTGTGCCATGTTTGCATGATTCGGGACCATTGTTTATCATGTTTTAGAGCTGTATCATATGTGTTTGTATGCCATATTGCATCCCTTGCCATGCTTTGGTGGAGTGGCATGTTATGCCTTAGGATCGGTCCTTGGCATTCGTGCACATTTACATGCATTTCGGTTGTTTCATTTCCTATCGTATGGCCACTGATGTGAGTGTGGCTGAGGTCCACTCAAGTTGGTGTAAGTCCATCATGCATTGTGTATGCCATTTCAGTTCATAGCATTGCGTATGCTAGGTTGCATGTTAGAGCATTGTGTATGCCATGTTACATCGTGCATTGTGTATGTGACTTCATAGCATTGCGTATGCTAGGTTGTATATTAGTCGCATTCATGCATGTCGTGCATATTGCATTGTGTTTGGGATAGGAGTTTGCCCAAGCACGGGAAACGAGGGAAGTTTCGTACTCCGAGTGACGGAACGTGTCTCAATTTCCGGTCACCGGCACTCTGGATTAACCGTGATGGAGTCTCGGTCTTGTTGTGTTTTCATGTGCATTCATTTCATATTGAGTCGTGCAATTCGACTCCTCGGCCATCATGCATCGAGATGCGTGATTAATGGCACGAGGATCGATACATACGTGAAAATACTTTGCCATGCCCCCCTTTCTTGCTCTCTGTTGCAGCAGATCAGAAACCGGCAGTCTTTTGGAGCTTCGCGCAACATTCTGGGATTAATTGCAAACAGAGGCAAACCGGGGCATCGCAATGGATTTTCGCGCAAGGCAACTCAAGCATGCATCATTCATCATTTGGAACAGAGCTGAGGCGGTCCATGGGCTTGCATGCTAATTTACTGCTTTCTTAGTTAATTTGTTAATTAATTAGGGTTTTTATTCGGACTGTATTATTTATTTGGGACTGTATTATTTATTCGGACCCTCCGGCCGAGGGCATAAATGTAATAAGTGTTCGTGTGTGTAATGTATGTCTTCCAACCCCACGTCTTTCTCCCTTTTATTTACCAGTTTATGATGGTTAGATTAGGGCATGTTTCAATTAGCATACAGTATGATAACATGTTTGCATTCACTCATCTGTTTTGCATGCACCGGGCTCAGCGCATCATACTAACTGCATTGTATTTCAATTTCGAGTTGAATACTTGTTAGTTGTAGCATTTCACATGCCATCTTTAGAACAGCCGAGTCTATCTTAGTTACATTTTGCATGTGTTGCATTAGGCATTTCTGTATAGTTAGGATCATGCATGATTTCTAACATAGCTTCTGTTTTGGCTTGGAGTACTCGGTAAGTTTTTGTGCTTTAGCATCCTTGCATGCGTGTGAGTGACTACCATGATAGCATGCTTACCATGAGGCTATGTGCTTATGTGATATAACTGCCTGAATGCCTGTGGGTGAATGTTGGATTATCTGAATTGGAATAATGCATTGACTGTGAGTTTTAAGCCCATTAGATAGTGGCAAAACCATATTTTCTAAGCCCACCCGAGGGTGGCAAAATCTGCATTTTAAGCCTACTTGCGAGTAGCAAACCATTTTCAAAACAAACATGAAATGTTTCGTTCCAATTCAGGCGACCCAGTCTATACTTCTATGCTGTACGCATCACATAGTAAATCTAGGCTAATAACCGGAATAAGAATGCATAATGTTTTCAAAACTATATATCATGGTTAGTAGAGGCCGATCTTTGATCGGGCGAGCGGGGGTGCTCACGAAGTGACCTTCCCCAAGTTCCCGAGCCGATGTAGCTTTGGTGATGATGGACACGTGGCCTTAAGCACGAGTCAGGGTTTCCTAAATTCCCCAAAATAAAATATTTAGGTGGCGACTTTGTATCTGGCAAAGCAGTCCATGTTTGGCACTTCTTTACAAAAAAAAAAAATCTGTTTTCAAAAACGATTTACCGGATTTGGACTCTTTGGTTCAGATTAAGAACCGTGACAATTTGAGTCCGAACTGTAGCGGGGCCCGAGGGCGCGTCTACAGATATGTGTGCACAACCACCTTCCCTATCATTTCTCAAGCTCAAGGGAGTGTGGTTCTCGACTCTCACGCCGCCAACCAAGCATCGCAATGTACGATGGCCGAGAAGCCGAGATTGCACAAGTCAATGTCAATGAATGCACAAATAACACATAAGGGGCCTCCACCCTATCATACACAATCAAGGGCGTCGGCGACTGAGAAATGAGGTGCGTTTCATCACTTCAAGTATGAAACACCCCTTGTTTCTCATGTTTGGATCAACATCCGATCTAAACACAATGCAACACACACAACATGCCTATCTAACAATGTTAATGTGGCATGCACAAGGTTCTAACATATGAACAATGCATGCATGGCATGTTTAGAGGCTAAAGCATCAAAGCAAGTAAAGAGCATCATACAAGAGGCATGCAATACAATGCTCAAAGGACTTAAACCAACCCCAAATAGACCTCATGCATGCCCAAACAATGGCCAAAATGTGCTGAAAAGGGAGCCCAAAAGCTTATACAAGCATGCATACACATTGGCTCACAAACAAGGCATGTAGACACAACTTTCAAACACATTGAAAGAGTGAAAAATGTGAGAGTGTGGCAGTGAAATATGCTCTGAAATCATGTAAGAAATGATGCCAAATCTTCCAAACAACACAAGCATAGCATCCTAAGGACCTTGGATCATTAGGCTAGTCAAAGCTATTGCACTACAACCATGCATAACAAATCCCACATGACCCAAACTACTCAAAACAGAGTTGAGGCATGCATAAATGAAGGCCGAAAGCATGCTAAAACATAGGCTCAAAAGGGAAGGAAAGCATGTTCATTCATTGGCTCACAAACAAGGCATAATGCATAACCCTCAAGAGCAATGAAAGAGTGATGAATATGGGAGTATAGCAAAGACATAAGCCCTGAAATTGCATTCCAAATGATGCCAAATCATGTACACATCACAAATGAGGCATGCTAAGAGGCTCAAAGCTTAAGGGTAGCAAAGGCACTTGCACCATAGCCATATCAAGCAAGCCCCAAAGGGTCAAGATGACTCAAAACAGTCCCAAGGCAGGTCAAAACAATGCCAAAACATGCATGGAGCAGAGCTAACATATGCTACAATGGGAGCCATAAAGCATGATGTATGCAAGGCCAATGAGGGGGATTACACTACACATACCAAAACCAAGCATGAGATGACTTCACCAACAAAAATCAGAGTTGTATCATGGCAAAATAACACCAAAAACATACTGAGATGGTAGCCCAAAAAGCTTAGGCAAGCGTGCATGCCAATTGGCTCATGATTGAGGCATAAAGCATAACCCTCCAAAGCATTGAAAGAGTGAAGCATGGGAGAGTTTGACCACACTTCACACACTAAAATCATGTGAGAAAAGAGGCTAATGCATGCAAACACTCAAGTAAAGCATGCTAGAGACTTGGAAACTCAAAGCTAGTGAGCAAGATTGCACTATGGCTATACAAAGCAAGGCATGCATGACCAAAATCACTTAAAACAGAGCTTAAGCATGGCAAAAGATGAGTAAAATCTTGCTGGAGTGGAGCCAAAAATATGCTAAAATGGTGGTCCAAACCATGATGCATGTTAAGGCTATAGGGAGGATTGCTCTACAAGGGTATAAAGCATGCAAGAGGCAATCAAATCAACCCAAAATAGAGCTATATCATGTTAAAATAAGGCCTAATACATGCTAAGATGGAGCCTCAAGGAGGTAGAAAAACATGCTCTTTTGATGAGCCAACAACACAAGCAATCAAGACACAAGGAGAGGGGATAATCCACTCCTATTTGGGGCCTCAAAACACACTTTCCACCACTAAAATTCCTCTCGAATTCAGTGGTTAAAAGGCCAAGAGAAGGTGATCTCAAAGGCCTAAAGAGATGGCACAAAACAAAGCAAAATAAGGCACAAAAGGGGGTAGACCACCCCTAACACCAAAGAGGCCTCAAACAAACACTTTAAGCACTTGAAAATGAAGCTTTTTTCAGTTTAAAGTTAAGCCTAAAACATCATGAAAATAGGGCCAAATAAGCAATTAAAGATGCTAAAGACTCACCCTTGAAGCACAACTTCAAAACAACAACTTTAGAGACAAAAACCAAGCTAAAACCACCCAAATGCAACCTCCAAGAACCTGAGCTCAAGAGTGAAGGTGTTTCATTAGGTGTTTGTGTGCAAAAGTGTGAAGAAATGGCACTTTTGAGCACAAACTAACACAAATATAGAGAGAGGGAGAAAACAAGAGAGATATATGTATACCCCTAATGCCAGTTTTTTGAACCTTGAGCAAGAGGGAGGAGGCTCCCTTATATAGAATTTCATGCCTCAAGCTTGTTAGACAAGCTAGAGGCTTGAAGCAATCCCTCCATACACGTGTACGGAGGATGCCTTCTGTGCCCAACAGCTGGCAAGGAAAATATCTGCAGAAAATGCAGGATGGCCGTCGACCAGTTAAAGTGGTCGGCCAACCACCTCCCCTAGTCGACCAACCACAAAAGGTGGTCTATAGGGAAGAAAACTGGTCGGCAAGGGAGGAAGAGGGTCTGCAAGGAGGGTAGAAGGTGGTGGCAGGCTGCGGACCACCCACTCTAGCTGGCCGACCACCAAAATTGGTCTACAGGGACAAAAAGTGTTCTACAGGGGGAAAAACTGGTCTACACCCCTATTCCACTCTCCAGGCAAAGGATAACAAGGTTTGGTTCAACAACAAACCAAAAAGGAAGCAAGACAAGAGTTCGCAAGGCGAGGCACTCAGCCAGAAGCCTCGAAAACTAATCTACGGGTACAAAAAGGGGCCTACGGGAGGGAAATATAGTCTATGGCTACAAAAAGTGGCCTATTGGCCTCTGTTTTCCTCTAGACAAAGGCAACAAGGCATGGTCCAAAAACCAGGTCAAGTGGAGAAAGTTAAGAGGTCCCGAGACAAGGCGCTCAGCCGGAGGCTCCGGAAACTCAAAACGAGCACAAACATGCACGATCACCAAGTGCACAAACGATGACGTCTGAGTCTTAAGGTCGGTTAAAAATGGGGTGTCTACATACACCCCTTCCTTTAACAATCTCAGAAAATGTCTTTTTCTTTGGGTAGCAGGCATTAACAATATGGTTATCCTCCCCAGCCTTCCTGAGTAGTGTTGATTAAGCTGCTTTATGCTTTGTGACATACTCCTTCCCAAAATCTGCCAATTTCACTTTCAGTGCTCTGTCATCACACCAGATTCCATTTGCCTTTTATATTGCCATATCTGCTACTACCAGAAATTTGTACCTAACGAAACCAAATCAAGATCGCGTTAGTTGTCTCCTCTTGTTTGGTATATATGCGTCCATGACTATACCATAGTTGGAAAAGATTTTATATGGCCCTTTTGCCCCAATAGATTATGGTATATTATCCACAAACCCAAAGTGGATTGATACATCGGCCCTAAAATTCCTCATTCCTCTTCCTTCATGCCTCCGTACCACTGGCTGCCAGCATCCATGACCTTGTTGGTTGTATACTCTCCCTGTCACTATTTACCTGGTTGACTACGCTATTGACAATGTAGAAATCAACTAAAACTATTACTATCACTAGTATATGTGAAATTGTTATGAGATTGAATGATGATTACACTAAAAACCCAGGAAAGAATGTGAGTGAGAGAGTTTACAGAAAGAGCAAATCTAGTCTTACATTAAAACAACTGTTGGAAGTTCTCAAAAGATTTGAATTCTTTGCATTACTTGAATGGAATGGAAATAGTCATTTCAAGATTAGTTGTCGTGAAATAACTATAACAACATATTAATTTAAAATTCAAAATCACTTAATAAAATGGAAAATAGCATTGCAGTGTTAATTTCAGCAAGATAATCTCAAATTAATAAATCAAATTATAAATTTATCTTTTAATATTGTAAAATTTTCCACTAATATGCAAATAATAATACTTTTTCCAAATGTCACTTAAATGATATTTTTTTCTTAAGAAAAATGATCAAATTTAAATTTACTTATTAATTATGGACGGCTAATTTTTAGGAAAATTTAATCATAAATCTCATATGGGGGAATGTTGATCTATTTAGTCCTAAGTGTTTTCTTATAAACTAATTAGTTCTTTTTGTTTTGGAAAGTTGTATTTATTTGATTTGATATTATTTGAGTTTAAGTTAATACCCTTTTGTGATTTATTTTTTCAATTTTCTAATTTGTTTTTGGGATATGGAAAGGTGAGGTTGTGAAAGATTCTTTTCGAGCGTGAAAATTTACATTTCTATTAGTGTGATTTTCTAGTGTTACATTATAGCACTACATTAGAATGTTACGTTTAGAAAAAAAAGTGTACTAAGGAGTTTTTGTGTATTACATTGATTAGAGTATTACGTATGAGAAAAATACACTAAGAAATTTTTTAAAAATGTTATGTTATTACGTTTGGGAAAAGTACACTAGGGAGATTTTGTGAGTTACATTGATTAGAGTATCATGTTTGGAAAAAGTATACTAAGGAGTTTTTTTTTATAATGTTATGTTGTTACTTTAAGAAAAGTACACTAAAGAGTTTTTTGTGTGTTACATTGGAATATTACATTTGGAAAAAGTACACTAAGAAGTTTTTTAGTATTACATTGATTGGAGTATTATGTATCGAAAAAATACACTAAGGAGTTTTTGTGGAATATTATATTGTTACATCTGAAAGAAGTATACTAAGGAATTTTTTTTAAGTGTTAAGTTTAATAATTTTAACATTATGAGAAAAATAATATTTGTCCCTCAACACATAACTCACGCATTTATGGTTAGCCCTCTATGTAATTCATACCGCAATGGGACCTTTGGGTCCATAAGAAAAAAAAATAGAGGACCAACCAATTCATAAGATCACTATTTGAAATTTATTGGTGCTTTACCCTAATTTTTAATTCTAGAAAAGTGTTGCAACCATCACCGAGAAAGGGTTCCAACCATCGAGTCTCTCTTAACGTTGTGTTTGGTTAGGGGATTTAGGAAGTGATTTAGAAAGGAAAGTAGAAATGTAAGTGAAATATAAATAAAATATACTTACATTTCATTTAGTTTCACACATTTTTTCTTTTTCTTTTTTCTTTCCCTTTTCAAATCCCTCCCAAAAGCTCCTAACCAAACACAAACTACGGGAAAATCTTGGGTTCTACTCTTTGAAGTAGAATGAAAGGATAAAATTTTCTTACAAAGTCTATGAGTATGAATTTTAACTCTCCCAATATACTAATCTAACAATTAACTATTAGTTTTTACTGATAAAAAAACAAAAAGAAAAAAAGGAACAGTCACACCAATACGCTGTGACTGAGAAATTGTGAGATTTAAAAATCCTTAGACTTACGCCAACCTTCCCCACAATACCCTAAGAGGCGGTGTTAAGCAAAGAAGAGTTGAGTAGAGAGAAGGGTGGATTCCAATAGTTAAACGACGAGGAAGACAGGAAACAAGAATCAATGGGCCAAGGGAAGGTTTGCTTACACTTTTTGTGGATAATATTTCCAACTCTATGGATCCAAAAGGGTTATATATGTCATTCATGAAGTTTGGCATTGTAAAGGATGTATTTATCCCACAGAAGAGACGCAAGGTTAAGAATACAAGGTTTGGTTTTGTGCGGTTTGACTACCCAATGGCTAAGGAAATGGCAATTCAAAAAGCTAATGGACTATGGGTGGATGATAAAGCATTAGAAACGAAAGAGGTTGAGTACAGCAAGACAAAAGTCACAAGTAGTGATATTCATTAGAACCAGATGCATGATTCCATTGGTTGAAGGTTTGAAAGTGTAAGGGGTGAAGGTAACAGGTTTCAGGTTAGGGACCACAAATCCTTTGCAGAGGTAGGAAATGCAAAGACTAATAAGAGCAGAGCAAGTACAACAATAGCAGTCACAGATGTGGGAATTGGGTGGTTGTATGAGAGTGTTATTTTAAGGCTTAAAGTAAATCTTAATGCTCATGAGATGGAAAAGGAGTTAAAGGTAAGATGAGTGGGAGATGTTCTGGTAAGAAAAGAGGTGGCAGAGATGTGGTAGTAACCTTCAATTCCAAGGAAGACATGAAATCTAAACTACCACGATTCTATCCATGGATCCACGAGTGGTGTGTTTTTATGATTGAATGGAAAGTTGGTCTGCAGCTAGAACAAGAGAGAATGGTATGGTTAAGCTGTTATGGTGTACCATTAAATCTTTGGAATAGCTTCACTCTGAAGAAGATTGGAAACATCTGGGGTGAAGTTATTAATTTTGGTGATGATGCAAGCCATCCATCTTCATTTAAATGTGCAAAAATCAGAGTAGCAACAAGGACTATGGAGGTCATTAATAATGTAATCAACCTGGAGTGTAAAGGAAAGTGTTATCCAGTAAGGGTATGTGAGGAGCAAAGAGTAGTATCTAAAGTGGTAAAAGGAGCCTGCAAGTGTAGAATTCATCAAGATGAAGAATCTGGGTCTTACGAAATTGCAGTTTAAGGGTCTTAAGACAGAAACAGTGAGGAGAAGAAAAAGTATGACAAGGCAGCTGACTCAGTGGATGAGTTGGACAGAAAAAATGAATTGGACCATGTTAGTAAGGCAAGTCAAATGGGGAGTGAGGTTGAGCTGGATGATGTTAATGGCTTGACGCATGCTTTAGTAGTTGAAGATTCATTAAATGTCTTAGAAAAGGAAAATATTGGAGAAGTAGTTGAAAAGGAGGCTTTGTTACCGTTGGACAGCTCTGATATGGTGGGAACGAGGCATCTCAAAGGGTAGATGTGCAGATGTATTCTCCAGGCTTCATTAAGAGCATTACTAGATCAAGTAAAGATAGGTCGGGTATCAACCTTGAGGTTATTTTGGGCCAAGATCAACCTGTCAATTATGGCCTACCTGGGTCTGTGGATAAAATAGGCCCAGATAAAAGTCAAACCATCATGAAAGCTGTTAATAAGCCCAACGAGAGTAGTGTCCACTCTAGGCCAAATGACAGGAGAAATCACTCTAGCCAAAACCATCAGAGGAAGGAAATTTCGAAGGGGAAGAAGATTTTGAAGGGTAAAGGTAAAATAGAATAAAAAAAAAAAAAAAAAAGAAGAGGGCATTGCAATCAAATGCAAATTGGTAAATTCTTAGGTTTTGTTAAAAATCTTAGCCATAAAGCTATGTCATCAAATAAGAAGGGTTCTAAGAGTGTTATTTTCAAACCAGCAGTGGCAGCTTTAGCAACTCTCTCTTCACTTCATCTTGGTAACTGCTCATGGGAAGGAAGTTTAATCCTAAAGGAAGCTGAAGCTACTGTTCAAATGGGAAGCCTGTTAGGGATCAATTTCCAAAGGAATGAAGCAGATGCTCTAAAGATGATTTCAGATATGGAACTGAAGGACAAGGAAAGGATTGGTGGAGGGACAGAGGATATGGTTTGAAATGTATCCAGAGGAGGCTTCAGAGTTTTTTATGTTGTTCCCTAATGAAGATATTTTCTTAGAATTGTAGAGGATTGGGTAAGAGAGAGAAGAGAGGAAAGATTAGAAGATTGATTGTTGATAGAAAGATTGATATTGTTTTGCTCCAAGAAACAAAGCTAAATAGTTGCACTAATTTGGATGTTAAAGCTCTATGGCCAAAAGATAAAATGGAATATTTGTGTGTAGATTCAGAAGGTTCATCAGGAGGTCTCCTGTGTATTTGGGATCCTGGAATATTCCAGATGTCAGATTGCTGCAGTAATAGAAGCTTTATTCTGATTTTAGGTACTCTTTTCAACTCTTTTGAGTGTGTTATTGTCAATATATATGCCCCTAATGTAGAGAGAGAAGCTTTGGAATATTCTGGGTGGGTTGAAGTTTGTTTTCCCTAAGCCCTGGTGTATAGGAGGTGATTTTAATGAAATCAGAAGTATTGGTGAGAGGATATGCTGCTCTAGAAGAGATAGAAGTATAAGGGATATCAACAATTTCATTGAGTCATGTGAATTATCAGATATTCCTCTGTTAGGTAGGAAGTTCACTTGGTGTAATGCACATGAGGGAGAAAAGTAGAGTAAGATAGATCGCTTTCTAGTAAATCCAGAGTGGTTAAAAGTGTTCAAATTCAAACTTTGGGGTTTACCTAGATTACTATTAGACCATTGCCCCTTAATCCTTATGGAGGATGAAAGGGACTGGGGCCCTAGACCATTCATATTCATCAATGCATGGATCTTACATACTCAGTTCTCAGTTTTTCTAGAGAAAATTTGGATGGAGGCTAAAGTAGTTGGGTGGGTAAGCTTCATCCTACATAGTAAGCTTAAATTGCTTCGAGAGGCTTTGAGAACGTGGAACAGAGAAGCATTTGGGAATGTCCCTACTAAGCTTAAGACAGTCGAGGAGGAATTGCACAAGCTTGACCTGCTAACAGAAACAAGAGATTTAGAAGATATTGAGAATGCAAGAAGAAAAAAAGCAATAAGTGAGGCTTGGAAGTTAAGTAGAAGGGTTGAATAGATGTGGCTTCAAAAGGCTAGACTTGATTGGGCACTAAAGGGTGATAAGAACAGAAGGTATTTTCATATCATGGCTACTAGTAGACAGAGCAGGAATGGGCTCAATTCAGTAACTATAGGAGATATGGTGTATGAAGATCTTGTGAAAGTCAAACATGACGTATGCTTGCACTTCATCAAGCATTTTTCAGAGGAATGGAAATGCAAACCATCATTGGAGGGTGTCTTTAAAACAATAAGGAGTAGTCAAGCATTTGAATTGCTTGAATCAGAATTTTCAGAGGATGAAATTTGGGCAACCATCAAAAATTGTGAAGGAAACAAAGCTCCAGGACCAGATGAGTTTAATCTTTTATGTTACCAGAAGCATTAGAAGATAATGAAGGGAGATTTGATCCAACTCATGAAAGAGTTTCATACTCATGGTAAATTGGTTAAAGGTATTAATAGTTCTTTTATAACATTGGTTCCCAAAAAAGAGAATACAGTGGGATTGTCAGTTTTAGGCCTATAGGTCTAGTGGGCTCAGTTTAGAAGGTTCTATCTAAGGTGTTATCAAATAGATTAAGGAATGTTCTGCTAGAAATAATCAGTGAGGCTCAATCTGCTTTCTTAAGTGGCAGAAATATTTTGGATGGAGTATTAATAGCAAATGAGGTGGTTGATGGGTGGAAGAAGTCAAAGAGTAAGGGTGTCATAGTTAAGCTTGATTTTGAAAAGGCCTATGATTCAGTCAATTGAGAGTTCCTATTCTCAATGTTATCAAGATTTGGTTTTGGTGATAGATGGATAACGTGGATAAGAGAATGTGTTACATCAGCTAGGGTTTCAGTCCTTGTGAATGGCTCTCCCATTGAAGAATTTTGTCCCCAAAAAAGGTTAAGGCAAGGTGACCCTCTCTCTCCCTTCCTATTCAATATAGTGAAAAAAAGGTTTAAATATACTACTGTCCAGAGCTCTAGAAAAGAGTTTAATTAAGGGTGTTAAGGTTGGGACTCATGGTGTACTTGTGTCCCACTTGCAGTTTGTTGATGATTCAATTTTATTCTGTGAAGCTGAAGTACAGGAAGTAATGAATATCAAGAGAATCCTAAGATGTTTTGAACTTGTATCTAGGCTGAAAATAAATTATCATAAGAGTGTGGTTTGTGGTGTAGGTGCGGATGAAGATATCCTGGCAAAACTTGTTGGTAAACTTAACTGTAAGGCTGGCTCATTACCATTGAATTATCTTGGGATTCCATTGGGAGCAAATCCTAGTAGAAGGAGGACTTGGAAAGTGGTCCTTGATAAAGTTAAAGCTAGGTTAGCAGGTTGGAAGAGGAGGTTCTTGTCTTTTGTTGGTAGGTTGACTTTGATTAAATCAGTCCTAGCAAGCCTACCTATTTACTACTTATCTTTGTTTAGAATGCCAAAGGGGGTAGCCGAGGGTTTTGAAAGAGTACAAGCTACATTCATTTGGGGAGGTTCAGATCTTAAAAGGAAAATTCACTTAGTCAAATGGGAGGAGGTGACTAGAAGTATTGATCAAGGAGGTTTGGGGATTAGAAAGGTTAGAATTGCTAATTCTTGCTTGTTACTTAAGTGGTGGTGGAGATTTGCTTTTGAATCAAATGCGCTATGGAGGAGAGTGATTTGCAGTAAGTATAATTTTGAGGAGTGTACCTAGCTACCTTTTCCTGGAAACAGTTCTTCGCAGTCAAGATTATGGATTGATATTAGTTTAGTGGCTAATCAGCACCCTTCTCTAGAGTGTTTTGGAAATAATTTTAAAGTAAGGGTGGGGGATGGTTGTAAGGTCAGATTTTGGGAGGATGTATGGTGTAATTCCCAGTGTTTGAAAATAGAATTTCCAAGATTGTACAGCTTATCAAAGGAAAAGAAGGGTTCTCTTCATCTATTTGCAGATTTCAAGGAAACCTTAGAGGAGTGGAGCATTTTACCTAGAAGAGAGTTGTTTGAATGGGAAAAGGTGGAATTGCAGAGATTAGTCTCTATTCTTTCAACTGGTCCTTCAGTAAGCTTGGATAGAATTGATTAGCCAGAATGGATAGCCACAACATAAGGTATTTTTTTGGTATCTTCTCTATACAAGCTTTGTTCATTGGAATATGGAAATTACCTTAAGGTTAGTAGTTTGTTATGGAATAAGGTCTTACCTCCTAAAGTTCAATTTTTTAGCTGGCTGGCTTGCTTGGAAACATGACGTAAAGACTTTTGTATTCTTACAGAGAATTGGGGTCCTATCTGGTGGAAACTATACACTGTGCTGCTTCTATCAACAAGATTTGGAGTTAGTAACACATGTGCTCCTTTATTGCCTTTTTGTGTGGAAGGTTTGTGTCATGATCCGAACCCGCCCCCATGGGTTAAGGACATAACCGGCCAGTAATCACGAGATTACCTACGGCCTTAAACCAAATCAGATATGTTTTAACAGAGTTAAGGGGGCCAAATGAAAGCAATTTCAAACTTTTGTCCATAGAGCTGTGCTTACATGGCACGTCATAACATTTCTCAAACATACATTAATAACTCACATCAAGGAAAGTTAACATATAAGCTTTACACAACAGGATCATTCAACTCATGGTCAGCCAATCAAAACTATATACAACTGTAATCCAAAGTTCTCGCCAACATGACAAAATATAACAAAATAGCAAAAGGGCGAAAACAAGTCTCGTGCGTGAGACGTATGGGCTGACTCTTCAAAACCTTGATTGTTTCACACAAACTTCACTGAGGCTGGGTTTGGACCTCCCTTGGCTCACCTACAGACACATGAATGAGCGTGAGCGAAAGCCCAGTAAATAATATCAAATAAAGAAGATACACGAACGATATTTAGAACAACATACATCAGACGGCCTTGGGCCCAATTCATATTTTTATCTAGTATATATACATATACATATAGGTCAAGTGACTGCGGTTCCAAACACATTAAATGGCCTCGGGCCCAATTCATTCATATCCGACGGCCTTTGGCCCAATCATTCGCGTCAAACGGCCTTTGGCCCATTCATTCATGTCAAACGGCCTTTGGCCCATTCATTCATGTCAAATGGCCTTTGGCCCATTCATTCATATCAAACGGCTTTTGGCCCATTCATTTGTATCAAACGGCCTCCGGCCCAATCATTCATTCATGTTAAACGGCCTTCGGCCCATTCAATCATTCATTCATATCAAACCGCCTTCGGCCCATTTATTCATTCATTCATGTCAAACGGCCTTCGGCCCATTTATTTATTCATGTCAAACGGCCTTCGGCCCAATCGTTCTTTCATTCATGTCAGACAGCCTTTGGCCCAACCATATGGCATAGCAAATATCTGTCCACAATTCAAATTAACAAACTTATAAGACTTATAGGGAAATAAGCAATTGGACAAATAACATACTTCAAAATATCTTTATTAAGATATTACTCACAGTGTTCTGCCGGTGGATTCACCCTTGAGCTCGACCCTACACATTACATAACACATATGGGCCACAAACGATTCAATCTGTTCTTAATTCATACATCCCTCTTAGGCTTCTCTCTTATCCTTTTAACTCATTTATAATGTTCAATACATGCCTAAGAGTGGTTGGAAGTGAAAGAGAACAGAAAATGAAACACAGAACACCTTTACAAAATTTCAGAAACAGGGTTCCTCGCTCGAGCGTGGCTTTTGCCGCTCGAGTGGACCCCTATGGTCTGCAAAAATACTGGTTGCCTCATTTTAACGCTCGAGCGTAAATTCAAATGCTCGAGCTGAAAGTCACTCTACATAGCTCCCCGCTCGAGCGTGAATTTCCCCACTCGAGCGGACATCAATGTCTGTAAAAATATTCTGGGAGCTCGCATTTCACGCTCGAGCGGCCATTACCCTGCTCGAGCTAACGTGCCGGATTTTCGAAATTCCAGAACTGTTCTGGAAGCTCAAACTTGATCTCCAAAGGTCCAATTTATGTACAAAACATTCAAATATGCAAGTACACTCCCAAAACACACATTAAAGATGACTTGCAACCATAGCTCAAAATTCCATGGGTTTAACAACTTTCAAACCACACATTTTATATATATACAAATCATGTTTCTAGTTAGTATGAACAAGCTTCAAAGCTTGGAATTAAGCTCCAATATGTGGAAATTCTTGCATGCATGTATCAAACAACCTTCAACACAACATGATCAACATGTTTTACATCTAAACATGCAAAATTATGGTCAATCCTTACCTGCATGCGTCCATTGATCTCAAATTTATCAAGCCTAGCTTAATTCATGTATCTAACTTTTTATACAACTCAAATTATACTTTTTGAGCACAATGTAACTTTGATTCCACAGAATTACAAACTCAAAGTTATGAATTCATGTTCAATTACTCACCTAGGAGCTCCAATCAGCCAAATTCTAGCTAGATCTTTGAGTTTAGCTCCCAATCTTCAAGCTTTGAGCCAACATTCATAATTTGAGCCCCTCTCTCTCTAGAGCACATTCAGATTTTGAGTTCACAAAATGAGGGACTTAAGTGTATATTGGCCTATTTATAGGCTTGCTTCATCATATTGATTAAGTTTAAGTAATGGCACTCTAATTAATCATTCTGAATCTAATCATTTTGATCCGAATCAATTTTCAATTAAATTTAACCATAGGCTCTAAAAATTACGCTAATCATATTGACGTAGTCAATTTCGGTTTCTATGGCTTATAGAGCCTTTAATTTAAATTCTAGAGCAGTGATTCAAACAGATTTTCCTACGGTGAACAGATAGAAATTCAAAACCACATATATTCATATAAATGACACTCAAAATCATATCAAACACATAATCATATTCATAATAAAGATCAATTAGCATAATACGTAACAGGGTTATCACAGTCTTCCCTCCTTTAGGAAGTTTGGTCCTCCAAACTTATTTTACCTTCGTCGAGGAACAAATGTGGAAAGCGTAGTCGCATTTCATCCTCTTTTTCCCATGTGGCATCTGTCCCATAGTGTTCTTTCCATTCCACTTTCACCATCGGGATGGACTTGCTTCTCAACTGTTTTACTTGCCGGTCAATGATTTGTTCCGGCCATTCTGTGTACTCCATATTTTCATCAAGAACTATCCGGTGATAATCAATCACATGAAACGGATCCCAAAGATAACCCCTCAACATTGATACGTGGAATACATTGTGCATTTGTTCGAATCCCAGTGGCAAAGCGACTCGGTAAGCAACAAGGCTAAGCTTTTCTAGAATTTGGAAAGGCCCAACGTAACGAGGCGACAATTTACCTTTCTTACCGAATCTTACTTGGCCCTTCATCGGAGTCACATGGATAAACACATGGTCACCAACCTCATACTCAAGAGGTCTTCTTTGTACATCTGCATAATTCTTTTGCTGACCCTGGGCCGTCTTGAGCCTTTGCTAAATAATCTTGATCTTTTCAGAAGTGTCTTGCACAATTTCAGGCCTAAGCAAGGCTCTATCCCCAACTTTTGTCCAACAAATCAGTGATCTACACCTTCTACCATACAAAGCCTCGTATGGTGCCATACCAATGCTGGAGTGGAAGCTGTTATTATATGCAAACTCTGCTAGTGGCAAGTAATTTTCCCATCTCCCTTGGAAATCTAAAGCACACATCTGAAGCATATCTTCTAAGGTCTGAATTGTCCGTTCTGATTGCCTGTCAGTCTGCGGGTGGAATGCGGTACTAAACCTCAATTCTGTTCCCATAGCTTTTTTGCAAACTCTTCCACAATCTAGACACAAATTTCGGATCTCTATCCGAGACAATGGATACCGGGACTTCGTGTAAACGGACAATCTCATCAACATATATAGTAGCTAATCTATAAGCATCAAATGTAGTTCTGACAGGTAAAAAATGTGCAGATTTAGTCAGTCTATCAACTACAACCCAGATAGAATCCATACCTCGAGGTGTTCGAGGTAGACCAACAACAAAGTCCATA
The DNA here is from genome assembly GCA_036172215.1 of Camellia granthamiana. Classification (NCBI taxonomy): domain Eukaryota; kingdom Viridiplantae; phylum Streptophyta; class Magnoliopsida; order Ericales; family Theaceae; genus Camellia; species Camellia granthamiana. The sequence continues at coordinate 34,666,140 of CM069912.1, forward strand.
GTCACATGTTCCCACTTCCATTCAGGAATATGGAGGGGTTGAAGTAAACCACCTGGTTTCTGATGTTCAGCTTTTACTTGCTGACACTGAAGGCATTTGGACACATATTCTGCAATTTCTTTCTTCATTTTGGGCCACCAATAGCTTTGCTTCAAATCCCGATACATTTTATTGTTACTCGGATGCATAGCGAACACTGATTTATGGGCTTCATCTAGAACTCTCTTCTTCAGTTCCGGAATATCTGGGATACACATTCGGTTTCAAAACCTTAACACTTCATTTTCAACACTAAACTCTACTTTTGGACTTGTCTCAAATTCATCAATCACTTTCTTGAGGAATTCATCCTCTTTTTGTTTTTGTTTAATCTCATTAATGATTGTCGGTTCAGTTGAAATAGCGGCTATCAATCCACCCTATTCACACAATACCACTTCAATCTCAGACTTCTCAAAATCTTGCAAGATCTCTTTCTGTTCAATAAGTAAACAAGCCATACTCCCCATTGACTTTCTGCGTAAGGCATCAGCAACTGTATTAGCTTTCCTGAGGTGATACTGAATTTCAAGATCATAATCCTTTATCAATTCAAGCCATCTCTTTTGTCGCATGTTCAACTCCTTCTGCATAAAGAAGTATTTCAGGCTTTTGTGATCCGTGTAGACTTCACACTTTGCTCCATACAAATAATGCCGCCAGATTTTCAAAGCGAATACAACTGCGGCCAATTCTAAATCATGTGTTGGGTAATTTTCTCGTGTGGTCTCAACTGTCGGGAGGCATAAACAATTACTCGCTCGTTCTGCATTAACACACAACCCAAACCCTTGTAAGATGCATCACTGAAAATCACAAAATTTTTCGTACCTAATGGTAGTGTCAAAACTGGTGCAGTGGTCAATCTCGTTTTTAGTTCATGAAAGGCAGATTCTTTTTCATCATTCCATTCAAATAGTTTTCCCTTGCGTGTCAGTTGGGTAAGAGGCACAGCTACTATTGAAAAATCTTTCACAAACCTCCTGTAGTATCCAGCTAAGCCCATGAAACTGCGGACCTCTGTTACATTTGTCGGTGTAGGTCAATTCACAATCGCCTCTATTTTCTGCGAGTCCACTGATATTCCTTCCTTGTTGATCACATGCCCTAAAAAGATTACTTCATCCAACCAAAATTCACATTTCTGTAGTTTAGCAAATAACTTCTTTTCTCTAAGTATTTGTAACATAGTCCTCAGATGTTGTTCATGTTCAAGTCTATTCTTGGAGTATATCAAAATGTCATCAATAAAAACCACAACAAATTCATCAAGGAAAGTTTTAAAAATTCGGTTCATTAAGTCCATAAACATTGCCGGAGCATTAGTTACCCCAAATGGCATAACAAGAAATTCATAATGGCCATACCTTGTTAGAAACGCGGTTTTCTCAACATCTTCTGCTTTCACTTTCAACTGATGATACCCGGATCTCAAATCAATTTTGGAAAACACTTGTGATCCCTGCAACTGGTCAAACAGGTCATCAATACGAGATAAGGGATATTTATTCTTTATTGTTACCTTGTTCAATTCTTGATAGTCGATACACAAACGCAAGGTTCCATCTTTCTTTTTCACAAACAACACTGGCGTACCCCATGGTGAAGTGCTAGGTCGAATAAACCCTTTGTCAAGCAGGTCTTGCAACTGTTCTTTCAGTTCTTTCATTTCAGCAGTAGTCATTCTGTAGGGAGTTTTAGAAATAGGCTGGGTGCCCGGCATAATTTCAATCGTAAACTCTATCTCCTTATCTACCAATTCCCCTGGTAATTCATTTGGAAACACATCTGGAAATTCTCTAACACTAGGGATACTGTTCAATTCAACATTCACAGATTGTTCAGATAGCACACAACACAAATAACCCTGGCACCCTTTCCTGATTAATTTACATGCTTTCATTGCAGATATCAAATAAGGTAGAGGCACTACCCCGTTACCCACAAACACAATTTCTTCTTGTTCCGATGGTTTAAACACAACCCGTTTTGTTACATAGTCAATGGTGGTACAATATTTAGTTAACCAATCCATGCCCAGAATTATATCAAAGTGCCTAAAGTTCTAGGGCAACAAATCCACATATAGAATAGCATTCCCAATTCGCATGTCACAAAAATGATATACAGATTCACACAATACAGATTCCCCGGATGGAACAGATACACATAGCAGATATGGTAATAATTCTAGAGGTCTACTCAGTCTAGATGCAAATGCACATGTTATGAAAGAGTGTGTTGATCCGGAGTCAATTAACACAAAAGCATCCTGATTACATATAGAAATAGTACCTGAGACAACTGTTTTAGCATTCCGTGTATCGCCTGGAACAAGTGCGAAGACTCTCCCTTGCCTCATGGTATCTCCGATGGTAGTAGATCTCATAGTATTTCCCGATTTTGGGATCGATGCAATGGAACTAGTAGCTATCTTCCCACTGTACTGATTACGGTCTCTGGCCACATGCCCTATTTTTCCACATTTAAAACAAGCTCCTGACACACGGTAACAAACCCCACAATGCCTTTTACTACAAATATTACACATTGGAGATGTATCTCGAGAAGAATTAGAAGTACTCGAGGAGCTCGTATTCTGCTTCTTCAAAAATTTCTTCTTCGAAAAGAAGCCTTGTCTTTTACTACCTTTCCAGTCTATCTTTGGTTTAGCTTGTCTGGCTATGTTAGCTTCTAATATTATGGCCCGGTCTAACACCTCAATATAGGTTTCCAGTTTGAGAACATGTACCTTCTCTAGAATATCATCCCGGAATCCCCCTTCAAAATGTTTTGTCTTCTTATAGTCGGTATCAACCACATGTGGTGCAAACCTAGCCAATTCAGTGAACTTGGCTTCATACTCAGCTACAGTCATGCTGTTCTGTTTGAGTTCCATGAATTCCGACACCTTCCTATCACAGACACACTGTGGAAAGTACTTGTTATAGAAGATTTCTAAGAACCGTGCCCAACCAACGCCTTTATTATTTTCACGCATTAGCATCCACCACCTTCTAGCTTCATCTTCAAGAGTAAAGGTGGCTAGGAGCACTTTCTGTGTTTTTGAACAAGGAAACACCTCAAAGAACATTTCAATGCCGAGAACCCATGCTTCAGCCTTCAACGGATCTAATCCCCTATGGAACTGTGGTGGTTTCATTTTCTTAAACTCTTTGGTGAGAGCTATTATTCGGTCATCATTCTGATTATCTGGCAGAGGTGGCACTGGAGGAGGAGGCGGAGGGTATGGTTGTTGCCACTGTTGTTGTTGCCTTTACGTTTCCGCCATTTCCTGAATCAATCTTTCCATTCTATCCATTCTGGCTGTAGAAGACTCCTCTATCTCATCACCTCTTGTTTTCACCATCTAATTAGACTTGCATTATACTTTATACAAAAGATTCACAAGTATGCATATACTAAAGAGCATACATATTCAAATAATTCGAAATGCAAGCAATTCACAAACTTGTAACACGTAATTGTTCAACTTGAAACATTTAACCATGTTCTTAATGCTTTCAGATTCATACTTATCACATGAATGCATCATAGATCTTTTCTAGATGCTTATTGCTCTTTTTGGACAAGTGTGTGAGTTATTAACTCATGCTCTGATACCATTCTGTCATGACTCGAACCCGCCCCCACGGGTTAAGGACATAACCGGCCAGTAATCATGAGATTACCTACGGCCTTAAACCAAATCAGATATGTTTTAACAGAGTTAAGGGGGCCAAACAGAAGCAATTTCAAACTTTTGTCCAGAGAGCTGTGCTTACATGGCACGTCATAACATTTCTCAAACATACATTAATAACTCACATCAAGGAAAGTTAACATATAAGCTTTACACAACAGGATCATTCAACTCATGGTCAGCCAATCAAAACTATATACAACTGTAATCCAAAGTTCTCGCCAACATGACAAAATATAACAAAATAGCAAAAAAGCAAAAACAAGTCTCGTGCGTGAGACGTATGGGCTGACTCTTCAAAACCTTGACTGTTTCACACAAACTTCACTGAGGCTGGGTTTGGACCTCCCTTGGCTCACCTACAGACACATGAATGAGCGTGAGTGAAAGCCCAGTGAATAATATCAAATAAAAAAGATACACGAATGATATTTAGAGCAACATACATCAGACGGCCTTGGGCCCAATTTATATTTTTATCTAATATATATATATAGGTCAAGTGACTGCGGTTCCAAACACATTAAATGGCCTCGGGCCCAATTCATTCATATCCGACGGCCTTTGGCCCAATCATTCGCGTCAAACGGCCTTTGGCCCATTCATTCATGTCAAACGGCCTTTGGCCTATTCATTCATGTCAAATGGCCTTTGGCCCATTCATTCATATCAAACGGCTTTTGGCCCATTCATTCGTATCAAACGGCCTTCGGCCCAATCATTCATTCATGTTAAACGGCCTTCGGCCCATTCAATCATTCGTTCATGTCAAACGGCCTTCGGCCCATTTATTCATTCATGTCAAACGGCCTTCGGCCCAATCGTTCTTTCATTCATGTCAGACGGCCTTTGGCCCAACCATATGGCATAGCAAATATTTGTCCACAATTCAAATTAACAAACTTATAAGACTTATAGGGAAATAAATAATTGGACAAATAACATACTTCAAAATATCTTTATTAAGATATTACTCACAGTGTTCTGCCGGTGGATTCACCCTTGAGCTCGACCTTACACATTACATAACACATATGGGTCACAAACGATTCAATCCGTTCTTAATTCATACATCATTCTTTGGCTTCTCTCTTATCCTTTTAACTCATTTATAATGTTCAACGCGTGCCTAAGAGTGGTTGGAAGTGAAAGAGAACGGAAAATGAAACACAGAACACTTTTACAAAATTTCAAAAATAGGGTTCCCCGCTCGAGTGTGGCTTTTGCCACTCGAGCGGACCCCTATGGTCTGCAAAAATACTGGTTGTCTCATTTTTACGCTCGAGTGTGAATTCGGATGCTCGATCTGAAAGTCACTCTACATAGCTTCCCAGCCGAGCGTGAATTTCCCCACTCGGAGCGGACATCAATGTCTGTAAAAATATTCTGGGAGCTCGTATTTCACGCTCGAGCGGCCATTACCCCACTCGAGCGGACGTGCTGGATTCTGGAAATTCCAGAACTGTTCTGGAAGCTCAAACTCGACCTCCAAAGGTCCAATTTATGTACAAAACATTCAAATATGCAAGTACACTCCCAAAACACACATTAAAGATGACTTGCAACCATAGCTCAAAATTCCATGGGTTTAACAACTTTCAAACCATACATTTTATATATATACAAATCATGTTTGTAGTTAGTATGAACAAGCTTCAAAGCTTGGAATTAAGCTCCAATATGTGGAAATTCTTGCATGCATGTATCAAACAACCTTCAACACAACATGATCAACATGTTTTATATCTAAACATGCAAAATTATGGTCAATCCTTACATGCATGCGTCCATTGATCTCAGATTTATCAAGCTTAGCTTAATTCATGTATCTAACTTTTTATACAACTCAAATTACACTTTTTGAGCACAATGTAACTTTGATTCCACAGAATTACAAACTCAAAGTTATGAATTCATGTTCAATTACTCACCTAGGAGCTCCAATCACCCAAATTCTAGCTAGATCTTTGAGTTTAGCTCCCAATTTTCAAGCTTTGAGCCAACATTCATAATTTGAGCCCCTCTCTCTCTCTAGAGCCGTCTCTCCCTCTCTCTCTATAGCACATTCAAATTTTGAGTTCACAAAATGAGGGACTTAAGTGTATATTGGCCTATTTATAGGCTTGCTTAATCATATTGATTAAGTTTAAGTAATGACACTCTAATTAATCATTCTGAATCTAATCATTTTGATCCGAATCAATTTTTAATTAAATTTCACCGTAGGCTCTAAAAATTACGCTAATCACATTGGCGTAGTCAATTTTGGTTTCTGTGGCCGATAGAGCCTTGAATTTAAATTCTAGAGCAGCGATTCAAATAGATTTTCCTACGGTGAACAGATAGAAATTCAAAACCACATATATTCATATAAATGGCACTCAAAATCATATCAAACACATAATCATATTCATAATAAAGATCAATTAGCATAATACGGAACAGGGTTATCTCAATTTGGTCATCAATGTTGAAGTGGTGGGGAATTCATTGGGTAATTCCTAGTACAGTTGTTTCTCTATTGCATTGGTGGGAGGGAGGGAAGTTTAAGAAGAAAGAAAAGGTGTTTTGGAGACCAATCCCTCTCGTTACTCTATGGTCTATATGGAAGTTAAGGAATGAGTGTGTTTTCAATAAGGCAAGTGCTGATGTTGAGGTCTTGGCTGAGCTTATCAAAACTAGATTGGCTCTTTGGCTCAATTCATCATCAAAGGATTGGCAATACCCAGTGAGTAATTTTATTTATAATCTAAATCAGATTAGAAGGTGTCATGATAGGGGTCGATTGTTCTTTCTTGTTGTATTGTAGCTGTTACTGGTATAATGTTGTTGTATGGTTGGGTGCTTCTAATCTGCTGTTGCTGGTTGCTTGGTTGTTTTGATGGCTGTTGATGCATTGGTTGTTTGGTTGCTTGGTTACTGTTGCTTGGGCTGCTGCTGCTGCTGCAGCATTGGTTGTATTGTTGTTATGTTTTGCAATTTGTTTTGAATTGCTATCAACTGTTGTGTCACAAGGAAGCTTGCTCCAGTTGCATAGTCCTGATGTTATGTTGCCATTGGATTTGTAATGCTATTGTAGGTTGATCTGTGTGAGAGGAAGAACAACAGTAGTATTATGTAATGGTCTTGGTAGATAATCTGCAAGAATTAGCAAGCACTGGTGAGTAGCAGCTGCAGCAGTATTGGGTCAGTGATGGGCTGGGGGAGGGGTGAAGAAGTAAAGTTTATGGCAACTGTTACTACAGGGATGGAGGGAGTTCAAGTGGTATCCTGATGCTGATTGTTTAGTTGCTACCTTGTGTTATGTTGTCAAGCTCTCGTGAGGAAGGTTGCTATGCTGGTTTAAGGTTGTATGTCCTTTGTCAGCATTGAAGTTTTTGTGTGTGCTTGGCTGTGTTCTGCTGTATTGATTTTTGTGTTTGTTTTTATTTCGGGTGTGGTTGTCTTTTTATTGCGGTTGGTTACTTATCAACTTTTGTCGGTGTGTTAGTAGATGATAGGACGGACTTATCGGTGCCAACTTAGTTGGGATTGATTTGTTTCGTTTTGATACTCTTTGCACTCATCGCTTTCTTTATTGATGTAATACTCTTTTGGTCCATCAATAAAATTTATCTTTTGCTGATAAAAAAAAAGTATAAAAAATAAAAAATAAATAAAAATTTGATAAATCCACCATGATTGGTGGATGAGGCATTCGATTCAAGAATTGATTTTTGTCGGTGATAAGGACGTGATGAGCATTCGTCCATATTTTTATCTCTTTATATTAATTATATATATATATTTGTGGGCTTTAATTCAAATTGACACTAATAATTTAAGCCGTCTATATTACATGTCATACAATAAAAATTACCCATTCAAAATCTATAGGACATCTACAGAAACAAATCACATTTTATTTTATAAAATTAATAATTTAATTTTACAATCATTCTTGAAACCATCAATAGTATAAAATAAAATTAGATTTTCTTGTGTTTACAGTTTTCCGATTAAAATAAAATTAGATTTTTTTATTAAATCACATTTCATGGTCGGTAAATACAGTATATGTAATGGCAAGGGCAATTCTTGTTATATTTCTCCTCTATGTATATTTTGTTCTAAATATATATATATATATTTTTAAAATCACATAACTTGAGTTTTATAAATTCATTTTTATCAAAATTAATATCTATGAATTTGACTTTTTGAGATATTTAAAAAAAGTTCAATATTGAATATTAAATTTTAAAAAATGAATAGATTAATTTTTTGTCAATCAAAATAACAAAATAGTTTTTTTTTTTTTTTTTTAAACAGAAGCATTTGAAATCGCCTTTGACAATTTTGGACGGATAGATCACAAAAAATAAAAATGAAAATAAAAATAAAAAATTCTTCCAAAATTGACTATTCGGTGCAATGTTATGAACGGTTGAATTTTAACACCATAAACAATTTTTTATCCATTTTTTTATAGCTTTAGGTACCTATCTGTTGAAATTATTTCAACCTATCTATTCAAATTAATTTAAGCTATTTGTCTTCATATTTGTACCTATCTGTCTAAATTATTTACATTATTGTGAATATTTTTATCTACATGGCCAAATTATTTTAACATATTTGTCTCCATATTCGAATTTATCTGTCTAAACTATTTTACGTATTTGTTCCACATTTGAATCTATCTGTCTAAATTATTTTAATCAATCAGTTCCCGCATTTTTAAGTATTCCAAATTATTTTAAGCTATTTGTACAAAACTTTTTATCTCTCTCTAATTATTTTAATTGGTTTATCCTCATATTTGAACTTGACCAAATCATTTCTAAATAATTTTTGGACAAATAGGTAAAAATATGTTTAAAATATGGGGATAGATAAATTACGATAATTTAGACACACAGGTCAAAATATTTACATAAATAGGTTAAAATAATAGAATAGAAATCTAAAAATATTACAATTAAAATAATTTGGACAAACAGATTTGTGAAATTGTAAAAAAAAAAAAAATTGTTTATGATATTAAACTTCAACATGTAACTTTGTGATCGGTGATCCATTCTGGACAATTTATTTTTCTAATTCCATATATTTTTTCGAGATCTATCCATCCAAGATTGTCAAAATCGATTCATTTTTTCTAATTTTACATTTAATATTGATCTTATTTGAAAGATTTTGAAAGACAAATACACATAAATCAATTTTATTAAAAATAGATTAGTAAAACTTTAAGGCCTCGTTTATTAACATTTTTAGTATTCAGTTTACAAAAAATAAAAAACACGTTTTTGTTTATTTTTGTCAAAAACGAAAACAAAAAACTTGTTTGGTGTACAAAAATATTTTTAAATCAAGTAAAAATAAAAATAGAGAAATATATTTGATGAGTTGCTGGATTTGGTGGCCATAGATGGAGAATGGATAAATGTGATGACTGGTAGTGGCTGGTAGCAAAAGGTGTTCACCGAAGTTAGTAGTTGGATGTCAGAGGACATGATGTAGGTGGAAGAACAACAAAAGGTAGCCATAGATCATGACGATGACTGCCCACCAGCCTGAGAGTTGGTGGAGGTTGGCTGGAGTTCACCACCCTCAGGCAGTGGAAGGTGGTGGCGGCCATAGGTGGTAGGTGAGAGAAGAAAGTGAAAACTTGTTTCAAAAACAAGTGAAAACAACTTTATTGTGTTTTCAAAAAATTTTAAAACTTTGAAATTAGTTTCATCTTTTTGAAAACGAAAATAATACACCAAACAAGCTTTTGTTTTCGGTGTGCAAAAAAAAATGAAAACAGAAACAGAAAACATGAAACAAAAATGTTAACAAAAGACACCTAAGTTATGAGATTTTAAAATTTTTTAACACAAAATAAACACAAGGGTAAATCTGTCTGACAGAAAATGTGTCCTTGTAGTCTTAAAAGCTTAGCTCTTGGAGTGATCTCAATCAAGTTTTGCAATTGAATTTATGACATGAGTGCCCTAAAACATAATCATAGTAAAAAACATAAAAATAAATAAATAAATAAATAATAATACTAGGAAAATCCTATCGTCCCAAAAAAGATTTAGAATTTTATGGATATTGTGATTATATGATGGAGATTAAATGGATGTTGTGTGGGTCCAAATATGAAATGAATACAAGTCATAGATTAATATTTCTGAGTAAATTCGAAATAAAAATTCTGGAATTGTAGGTTTGTCATAATAATAACATGTGAGGTTTAAACTCACAAATTGGAAGGGATCCTGCCTACAAGCGAGATAAATGTCCATCATGCCAAATTTCTATCCACATTTATAATCCAAAAACAGGGTAAAGGCAAATTCCATTTTTTCAGTGATTTCAAATTGGTAGGTGTTATACAATTGTAGCTGGTGTACCGTAGCTCTACCCGTCATTGTAATGGTTACATTTCTTTCTCTTTTGGTTTGAATGTGTAGTACTTTGCAATGGGCGGCAATGGAAAACGCAAAAAGCGACGCGAAAATTTTAACCGTGTGAATTTGTTTGAAAGAGTAAGAGAGCCATACGATGAAGAATATAATGTGAGTCCGTTTGTAAGAAACATAGAGCAATGTGACGAAACAGAATATCCTGTGAATCCGTTTCTAACAAAAACCGAGCAACGCGATGAATGGATAGTTTTGATTAAAGACATGTTGGAAAAAGTGAAAAGGCCTTCGAAATTGAGTATCTATAAAGTTCCCAATAAACTGGTAAAACTCAAGGAAGATGCCTATATACCTAGTATTGTCCCCATTGGACCTTTTCATCATGACAACAAAGAGTTGCTAGCTTTTGAAGAGCACAAACGGCAATACTGTTGTGCCTAGGAAGTAGAAAACAATCACACACAAATACACAAGCAATAACACACAAAGATTTGCGTGGTTCGACAAATCGCCTACGTCCATGGGCAGTGGATTTCACTATATTTGGAACAAAGAATTACACACTCTAATAATTCTCTCTCTCTCTGTATTCTCTCTTCAACGCACCACACTAAATTCCTCCAATTCACTACCTATTTATAGATGCAATGAGAGAACCAAGCTCTTCAATCAGCAGCCTTTGTTGACAAACAAAGCAGCCATTGTTGACAGCAACCATTGTTGACAGCAAATCTGAGCCAATCTTCAACAAATCTCCACCTTGGCGAGGATTCTCTATCCAACATAGTGATCGATCAACACTGCCATTCACCCGAAGGTGCTCAGTTCCGAGAGATGTTGACCAAGTCCATACAGTGTTGGAACTTGATCCCAGAAACCACTTTTGTGGGCATATCGGCCGGATTATCTGCAGTGCTAATTTTTTGAAGCAGAATATCCCCTTCATTCACAATTTCTCGGACGAAATGGAAACGGACATCAATGTGCTTGGTACGGGAATGATGACCTTGGTTCTTTGCCAAACAAATGGCACTCTGACTATCGTAGTACACCTCAACGTGCTTCTGAACAATACCCAAGTCCTCAATCAACCCATGTAGCCAAATAGCTTCCTTAAAGGCTTCTGTCACTGCCATATACTCGGCCTTTGTAGTAGACAAACCCACCGTTGACTGAAGCGTTGACCTCCAACTCACCAGCCCTTTAGCAAGCGTAAATAAATACCCTGTTGTTGACCGGCGTTTGTCCAAGTCACCAGCATAATCTGAGTCCACATATCCAACCAGATTCTGTCTGAGTCTATGATCTCTTTCAAACTTCAAACCCATCTTAACTGTGCCATGTAAGTACCTTAAGATCCATTTCACTGCCTGCCAGTGACCTTTCCCCGGATCATGCATATACATGCTTACCATACTCACAGCATGTGAGATGTCAGGCCTTATACAAACCATAGCATACATTAATGTACCAACTGCATTTGCATATGGAACCTATGCCATATGCTTTCGTTCTTCTTCTGTGCGTGGAGACATTGAAGCACTAAGCTTGAAATGAGAGGCCAATGGTGTACTCACAGCTTTTGTTTTCCCATTTATGCCAAATCTGTCTAACACCTTTTTTAGATATTGGGTTTGTGTCAGACAAACCGGCCCTTCTTCCTGTCTCTTTTGATCTCCATGCCAAGAATTTTCTTTGCTTCACCAAGATCCTTCATTTCGAACTCTCCTGCCAACTGTGCCTTGAGTTTATCAATCTCCACCTTGCTCTTAGATGCAATCAGCATATCATCTACATATAAGAGCAAATAGATGAAGGAACCATCGAAAAGCTTACGGAAATATACACAATGATCATACTGGTTTCTTGTGTATTTCTTTTCCGTCATGAACCGATCAGATCGCTTGTACCACTGTCTTGGGGACTGCTTCAACCCGTACAACGATTTCTTTAATTTGCAAGCCCAATCCTCTTTTCCAGCAACTTTGAAACCATCTGGCTGGGACATGTATATCTCCTCTTCAAGATCTCCATGTAAGAAGGCAGTTTTGACATCGAGTTGGGTGAGCTCGAGATCAAACTATGCAACCAAAGCTAACAAGATAAGAATAGACGTGTGCTTCACAACAGGTGAGAATACCTCATTGTAGTCTATTCCTTCCTTCTGAGCATAGCCTTTAGCAACCACTCTAGCTTTGAATCTGATGTTGTCTTTGCCTGGGATGCCTTCCTTCTTAGTGTAAACCCATTTACACCTAATTGCTTTCTTACCTTTTGGAAGTTGCACCAACTCCCAAGTCTGGTTCTTGTGAAGTGACTCAATCTCTTCATCCATAGCCTCCTTCCATTTGACACTTTCTGGATTCTGCACAGCTTCTTTGAAAGTGCAAGGAATATTATCTTCAATGATTGGAAGTGCATAAGCCACCATATCGGTCATCCAACTGGGGCCTCTGGATCTTCATTTTCATCTGAACTCTCTTCAGAATCTTCTTCAGAGCTGTCAACTGAAACTTCTTCAGGATTGTTGTCTGTCTGAACAGTCTTCACTAGAGTCTCAAACTCCACCTGCACTGACTTCTTCAATGCTTCCTCATTCTGTTGAGGATTTAGCTGCGTCAGCATTGTAGACTCATCAAAGGTAACGTCTCTTCTAGTGACAACTTCCTTTGATTCAAGGCACCAGAGTCTATATCCCTTGACACCGTCACTGAAGCCCAAGAAGATAGCTTTCTTGGCTCTAGGATCCAACTTAGATTCTATAACATGAAAATAAGCTGGATATCCAAAGATACGTAGCTGATCATAATCAGTAGCTGGCACTCCTAACCATACCTCGATAGGAGTCTTGCCATCAAGTGCTGTAGTAGGTAGTCGGTTAACAAGATGACGAGTATAGTTCAATGCCTCGCCCCAAAATGCCTGGCTCAATCCAGAATGTGACAACATACACCGGACTTTCTCCACCAAAGTGCGGTTCATGCGTTCTGTAACTCCATTTTGCTGTGGCATTCCACTAACTGTAAAATGTCTCACTATCCCTTCATTCCGGCAAACCTCAAAGAAGGGATCTAATGTGTATTTGCCGCCATTGTTAGATCTAAGCTTCTTGATCTTTCTGCCTATCTGGGTCTCAATCATTTTCTTCCATATAAGAAAGATGTCTAATACCTCATCTTTATGCTTCATTGTGTAAACCTAAGCCCTCATTGAGAAATCATCAATGAATGACACAAAGTAGTGTTTACCTCCCAAAGAAGCATTCTTGGAAGGACCCCATACATCAGTGTGAACGTAGTCTAGAATCCCTTTGGTACGATGAATAGCAGTACCAAACTTGATTCTTGTTTGCTTACCCAGTACACAATGCTTGCAGAACTCAAGCTTCCCTGTTTTGGCGCCTTTCAACAGGCCTTGCTTTACCAACCCTTGTAAAGCCTTCTTACCGACATGCCCTAGGCGCATGTTCCAAAGTCTAGAAGTGTCTGATATATCATCTTCTGAGTTGGTGGAGACAGCCACTCTCCCGGTGACTGTAGAGTCGTGTAGGAAATATGAATTTCCCTTTTGAGTACCCTTCATTGCAACAAATGCTCCTCTAACAACCTTGAGGACTCCACCTTCCATAGCTACTCTGTAACCTTTGGCATCTAAAACTCCCACTGAGATGAGATTTTTCATCAAATCTGGTACGTACCGAACATCTTCGAGAATTTTGATTGTTCCATCATGCATCTTCAGTCGAATTGTTCCAATCCCTTTTGTTCTGCAAGCTTGGTCATTGCCCATCAACACAACTCCTCCATCGAACTCTCGTAAGCTCGAGAACCATTGCTTGTTAGGACACATGTGGTAGGAACATTCGAAATCTAGAATCCATTCATCAGTCTGGCCAAGTGATGAAACTGTGAAGGCTGATCCTTCACCATTATCTCCATCTTGTGCAACGTTCACCCTTTCATCTTTCTTGTTTTAATTGGGACAATCTTTTGCCCAATGCCCCTTCTGGCGACAAGCAGCACACTCGTCTTTTGCAAGACATCTTCTATCTGATGATTTCTCTCTAGATTTTGAGCAAGACTTTCCTCGCCCTGTATATCTTCTATTATTTGTCCTGCCTCTGACTGTCAATGCCTCTGATACTGAGTCCCTGTTTGTAGGTTTATCTTTCCTTCTGAACTCATTATTTACCAAGGCATTTGAAACATCAATATACTTGATCTTTTCTTTACCATACAGTAAAGTGGTGGTGAGATTATCATATGTCTCAGGCAAGGAATTCAACAGTAACAGTGCTTTATCTTCATCATCAATGTGATTATCCAAGTTTTTCAAATCGGTAAAAATTTTGTTGAAATTGTTTAGGCGTTCGTTCATCGAAATACCTTTCTTATAGTCGAAACGAAACAACCTCTTTTTCAAGTAGAGCCAGTTCTCAATGCTCTTTGTCATGAACTTGTCTTCAAGCGCCTTCCAAAGGTCCTTCGCAATATCATATTCTGTGAAGGCATACTTCTCTTTTTTTGCAAGGCAAAGTCGGATGGAACTGCAGGCCAGGAGATTCACTTTCTCCCATTCTATCCCATCCAGGTCATCTGGTTTGTCTCCCAGAGTGAAGTGCAGGTTCATCTAGACAAGCATATCTTTAACTTCGCATCTCCACATGCAGAAATTGCTGCTTCCATCGAACTTTTCTACCTCGAACTTAACATAGGACACCGGGGTCCAATGCCTAGAGTTTCTTGTAGTTGCTGGATTACTTATGGACTCGGTTGATCTCGTCTCTGTAGATTCTGCCATTAAGATTGCTCAATGATCTCCACCACAAACAATAACGGATACTTGAAATGCCCGAAACAAGGCAAATTCGAAGCTCCCGAAGACTTCACTGAAAATTCAGATCCGAATCTCAAAAAACAGAATCCGCAGTTGTGTCCGGAATGGTTGATTTAGCTAGGAAAGCACTTTCTCTATCTCTCCAGGGACCTTAATGAAATTTCTCCAAATCTAGGGGCCAAATTGTAATTTTCCAAAACTCTGGGGACCTTACTACAATTAATAGAAGTTCCATGGGCTAAATTGCAATTTCAGCAAGATTAGGGGCTGAAATGCAATTTACCAAACTTTCAGGGGCTGAAATGTAATTTCTCAAACTATTAGGGGCTGAATTACAATTCCTCAAACTTTTAGGGGGCCTCTCTGCAATTTCAAAAATTTCAACTAACTGGGTTGATGACGTGGCAGATGTGCTGACGTGGCGCTGACGTGGCAGATGTGCTGACTGTGACATGTCTCGATACGTGGAAGTGACTAGGCAGCCACGTGGTGTAGACATGACAGTGACTGGGCTGACGTAGTGCAGACGTGGCAGTTGAGTTGTTGCTGATGTGGCTTCACACGTGGTAATGACCTGGCATCCACATGGCAGTTGGCAATATTGGTGCTCCAAAGATTTGCACCTTGGCCAAAGGACTGCAAAGCTTAACCTTAACCACATCAACAGAGCTCCTCTTAGTGTTTGTATTACCTTCAAATACTTATTTGAAGTATATATTTTGGCTACACAGAGTCGTCTTCTATCTCTTGCTGCGCGTGGGTCTTCTGGTTAAGAGTTGACTTTACGCGCCATACTTTGACCAGCGTGTGTGGATCACCTAGAAGTCTGTTTTGGCCGTTCTTTCTGGGTCTGGACTCCTCTCGTGGAGACGGACCTCCTGATATATTCAGAAGTTGATTTCGACAACTTCGAATTTTTCAGTTTACAGAAAACAGAGTTGCGGATGCTCTGTTTTGGCACAATGATGCTCTGATACCAATTTGTTGTGCCTAGGAAACAGAAAACAATCACACACAAATACACAAGCAAGAACACACACTACTACAAAAATAGTTAAAGATCACACTTTGACAAAAAAAAAAAGATCTCACTTTTATTGGAAGTGTGATAAAAAAAAATTAGATTGATATTTTAATCACACTTAATTTGATTGAGTGTGATAATATTTATTTTTTATGTCACTTTTCAATTAAGTGTGATTATATATATATTTTTTAATCACACCTTCTAATTAAAAGTGTGATTATATATACACTACTACTTTTTAATCATACTTTTTAAACAAGTGTGATTATATATATATTTTTTAATCACACATTCTAATTAAAGTGTGATTGTTTATATATTTTTTAATCACACCTTTTAATTAAAGTGTGATTATATATACACTACTACTTTTTAATCACACTTTTTAAGTAAGTGTGATTATATATATAATTTTTAATCACACATTCTAATTAAAGTGTGATTATTTATATATTTTTTAATCACACCTTTTTAATTAAAGTGTGATTGTATATACACTACTACTTTTTAATCACACTTTTTAAGTAAGTGTGATTATAAATATATTTTTTAATCACACATTCTAATTAAAGTGTGATTATTTATATATTTTTTAATCACACCTTTTTAATTAAAGTGTGATTATTTATATATTTTTTAATCACACCTTTTTAATTAAAGTGTGATTATATATATACTACTTTTTAATCACACATTCTATTAAAGTGTGATTATTTATATATTTTTTAATCGCACCTTCTAATTAAAGTGTGATTATATCACTACTATAAAAATAGTTAAAGATCACACTTTGATAAATGAAAATATCTCACTTTTATTAGAAGTGTGATAAAAAAATTTAGATTGACATTTTAATTACACTTAATTTAATTAAGTGTGATCATATTTATTTTTTATGTCACTTTTTAATTAAGTGTGATTATATATATATTTTTTAACCACACTTTTTAATTAAATGTGATTATATATATATATATATTTTTTAATTAAGTGTGATTATATTTAGTATTTATTTATATATATGTATATATATAGTAGTATCCACAGTTGAACAAATCAAACCCCCTCTCTCCCCGTCTCTCCGTCTACCCCTCTCACCCTCTCATTACTCACTTAGCAATAGCTATGGTTTTATTATCTTTCTCTCCCCTATAGAAACCCTAGTTTTGAAACTCCCATCCGCAACAACAACAATCACCATCAGTGTTAGATCTGCCACACTACAAGAAAAGTGGGCTTAAAAGACGGAACTATTTGCGACGGCACACTTGCCGTCTCAAAAAGTCACTTTTTGTAACGACAGAAAATGCCGTCTAAAAAAAGCAGAGTATTTGTGACAACACCATTTGCCGTCTCAAAAAAGCAGAGTATTTGAGACGGTACCATTTGCCGTCTCAAAAAAATAGAGCATTTGCGACGGCACAATTTGCCGTCTCAAAAAATGAGAGTACTTGCAACGGTATTTATCAATCCACTATAAGAAAATACACTTTTAGCAACCACTTTGTCTCTCTCTCACTCATCACTCTGTCTCTGTCTCTGTCTCTCTCTCTCTTCTTTATCTGTCTCTCACAAAATTAAAATATTTTTAAAATATTTAAATATTTAAAATTTTGATTTGAATTAAGTTTTGAAAAGAGTTTTGAATTATGTGTTTGGTTAAGAGTTTTGAAAAGTAATGATTATATTTTGAATTGAATTTTGAAAAATGGATGTAGAATTATGATTTGAAAGCTCAAAACAAACACCATACTTAAATCAATTTGTGAAACTATGACCACCACCACTACTGCCACCACTACTACCATTACCTCTTATCCACCATCGCCACCACTCCACTACCACCACTACCACTACTGCCGCTACTAATACCATTACCTTTCCTCCACCATCGCCGCTCCATCTCCTCTACCACTACTACAACTTCACCACTAATCTCCTTCGCCATCACCACCACCACCACCACCTCTTGTCCACCACATTCACCACTACTGCCACTTCTTCTCCTCTGCCACTCTCATTTCAGTAACAAAAAGAAAAAAAAGGGCTGTAGAAAAATATTTCTCATTGACAAAAAAAAATTAACTTTATTTTAATGGAAAATATTTTTCATTAAAATATTACCCTTACTTCTACCAAAAAAAAAAAAATCATTAAAATAAATATGAAACAAATAAATTTTCAACCTTAGTAATTAAAAAAAATAAAAAATAATTTTTTTTTTCATTACCCCTACTCATCACTCTTTGTCTTTGTATCTGTGTCTTTCTCTTTCTCTCTCTCTCTCTCTCTTTGTCCCACACTGTACTCGCGTTGCTCACTCTCTCCATCCCCTCTTATTGATTTACCGATCTCCCTTTCGATTATCGATCTCTCTTTTTTCTCTCTCTCTCTTCTTTCAATCGCACATCTCTCATTTCTCTTAATCACTTGTCGAAAGAGAAAAAAGTCAAAAAATGAAATGGGCCTCTCTCTCTCTCTCTCACACTCATCGCTCTTTTCCCTGGCTCTCTCATCTCTCTCTGCTCTCTATCTCTCTTGCTCATCTTTCTTCTTCTCTCTCTCTTTCTTTCTCTTTCTTTATCTTTCTATGTCTCTCTCTATATCTCTTGTTCATCTCTTTTTGCTGTTTCTCTCTCTCTTTGTCTATCTCTCGCTCATCTTGTTTCTTTCTCTCTTTTTTTCTCTGTGTGTGTGTGTCTCTCTCTCTCTCTCTCTCACTCATCACTATTCTCTCTGGCTCTCTAATCTCTCTTGCTCATTTTTCTTCTCTCTCCTTGTCTTTCTATATCTCTTGTTCATCTCTTTTTGTTGTCTTTCTCTCTCTTTCGCTCATCTTGTTTCTCTTTTTTATTTTTACTTTTATTTCTCTCTCTCCCTCATCTCTCTTTCTCTTAATCATTCATTTCTCTCATTCACACTTATCTTTTTCTCTGAGCCCATTGTTGTTGAAAGAGAAAAAAGTCAAAAAATGAAATGAGTCTCTCTCTCTCTCTCATCTATCTTTTCCCTCTCTTTCACTCATCTCTCTCAAAAAATGAGTTTACGTTGGTTTTTAAACAGAAATCTAAAAATTTGACTAACAATTTTTTTTTAATTAATTTTTTTTTCAAATATTTTTTTTAATTATTTTTTTAAATATTTTTTTTCAAATAAAATTTTTTCAATTAATTTTTTTCCAATTAAAATGTGTATGATCTCATTGTCATAAATAATAAAAAAAAACCAGGATAAACATATTTTTTAGTTTATATTTTTAATTTTTTTAAAATATTTTGTTCAAACGCATTTGTAATTTATATATTTTTTAAAAATAAATAAAAATTAATTTATAAAATTTTTATAAACATAAATTAAAAATATAAATATTATCAAACCGTACCTTAAATTTTCATTCGAGCCAGTTATGCTTGATGTGGCAAAAAAAAAGAAAAAAAGAAAAAAAAGCACAAAATTTGATTCCCGCTCGTTTTTCCCCCCTCAACCAAAAATCCCCAAATCTCAAATCCCTAATTTTTGAACAAAAAATCCCCATCTCTCTCTCTCTCGCGACTGTGAGCACGGCAGACGATGGCGTCGAGCGACGGGGTTAAGGAGCCTCACTCTTTTGTTTCTCACTCCGTTGGCTTTCCCTCTGCTGCTCTCATTCCAGTGGCGAAGGAGCTGCTCAGGGACCACCGCAGCCATTAATAGCAGGCTCGAAGCTTTCAGCTTCAAGAACATCGGTCCGCTCAGATTCACATGATTGAAGAGACTCTCCGATTCGCCGGTGTTCCTGGTGCGGTCTAATTTCTTATATCTTTCTGTCTATCTGAATATATTTTGACGATTTCATCTGATTTCATTTCATTTAAATAAACAGGACATTCTTATATTTTGCAATTGTTTTGTTGAATCCATGATGGAATGCGAAGGTGATTACATCTGTGGCGGGAGGATTTTTCTGGGTAAATAGTATTGTTGTACGAATACAGTTAGGAACACATAATCAAACACACAAAATATATCAATGGACGTGATTTTACAAGATTTGTTGTCTAGACCCGCCTCTGAAATTTTTTGCATTTTTAGTGTTCAATTCTGCGATTGGTTTTTTCTTAGACTTATTGTTGTTGTACACACGCATTACAAAGTGTTTATGGGTTGAGTGTGTAACTTGTGGCAATTTGGTTTGCTATCTGATTTTGAATCTTGTTGATCTAATGCAGACCTTTATAGCCATAAATTGTTATTGGACAGTTTAAAAAATCAATGAAAAATTTGGTAATGTCTCCTTCTCCAATGGATACATCTCAAAATGGACATATGAAACATCTTGATGGGGGATACTCACTATTCGAAATTGAAGATACTGATTTGTGGAAGTTATTGGACAAGCCGAGATGTATTAACATAGAGAGGAATCGATCCTTCGATGAGAGGTCCTTCAGTGAGATGTCGGTCTCTTTATCACCGCCACGCCATTTATTCAGAGGTTTTGAAAATGCCGCCTCGCATGTGTTTGATCATATCGACAGTGTTTATTCTCCGGGTAGAAGATCTGGAATTGGTAGCCCTAGAATAAGTAGAGTTGAGATACATCCCATAGTCTTCGAGGCATGGGAGTCTTTGAGGCGTTCATTGGTTTATTTTTGTGGGCAACAAGTTGGGACTATTGCTGCTGTGGACCATTCTGTAGAAAACCGCAACTATGATCAGGTGAAGCTAGCTCCCATTTAATTTTCGTGCTCTTTTCGACAACTGATTTCTCTGCATTTTTCTCTGGTGTGTTCCAAGTTTAATGCTTGTTTTGATTACTTATTTCACTTTGTGGTGCTGCATATCACACTTTTCAACTGTTTCATGTCATTTGTTTTCTCTATGGGCCTTTCCTTTGAGACTATTTCATGAAAAATCCGTATGAACATTTTGCTCCGGTTTTCGGATGAATCCAAGAGCATCACTTATCAAGATTAGTGATTGGAAAAAAAGAGAGAAAAAAATAGAACAATTTATTTTCACCAACCATAGGAAAGACCCAATCTATATTTTTACTATAAAATATCATTTGTATGTAATATGATAATTTTACTATATTTTCTGTGTATTGGTACTGCAAAATATAGAATGTAATGATTTGCATGCAATTGTATGTAATATGATAAATTTACTATATTTTTTTATGTATTAGTACTGCAAAATATAGAATGTAATGATTTTACTCCAAATTTTATTTTATTTTTCCTCAAAAAAAGAAAAAAAAATAAGTATCCTTTTCAAAACAAAAGGATCAAAATCATGTCTTGTACTTGTACCCTCATTTTATATTGACATGGGCACTTTAACGAAATTGAAGAGTCCATATAACATAGCATTATTCAAAGTTTAGCTTCATCAATGGGTGAGTTTGAGATTAGTCCATTGATAGTGTGACCTACCATAAATGAAAGAGGAAGTTTCCCTTAATGTAACTAATAATTGATGTTGTCATTTGAATAGAAACATAGGTTCATGGAAACATAGGTTCATTATGGACAATCTCAAATGGATGGTTCAAGGACTACTTTAAGTGGAAGGTGAAGTAGCATGAGTACATACACTCGTGTGCCAAGTTGCCAACATAGCAGCCAGCAAGCCACAAAGACATCACGTCTCACCTGTTAGCCTCATGAGATGACACTTGGACCAATGAGCGCCACAGGTAAATCTTTTCTCCATGGCAAAGCTTGTCGGCTGAGGCTAATGTACATAGTGCCTTAATCTTGAGCCATAACATTCAAAAGCAATCAACAAGGAACCTCAAAGCACTTGACCTCACTCTTTCGATCGAGTGAAATCTTTATTCAAGGGCGCCTATTTGCGCCCATTTGCACTTGCACCAATGTGCTCGAACTACACTCGAAATGGTTGTACAGTTCCCAACCAAATCATACTCCTATGGTCTACAATTGGCTCTCCAATAGTACCTTCATGCCCTCATGCTAGCTAAGGTTAAAAGCAATGCCTACGAACCCCCTTAGGTTGGCGTTGCAATCATGAGACACCCACCCCATGGATCTTGCATGGGATCTTTGGGGTTCACATGGAATGGTGGTTAAAGTTGAAGATTTTTCAAGATGCTCATTCCACTCTCCTCCAAAGAACTTGCACCTTCACTGATCTTAAAGAGAAACAGACTTACAAGAAGATATTCTCTAGATGCAGGCAAAATGTGCACCTCTCTGTACCTAAGAAGCATAGCGATTACCACTACAACCTGTGATGCCTCTGAGGATTTCAGCACCACTACTAGTTGTGGTATTTAATTGCCAAGCAGAGGATGCCACATGTTACTTCGTCCTCGCACAAGCATATGACCCAGGGGAACTGGCCTCTATGACCCAACCCTTCCATAGATAATAAGACTCAGCCTTTGTCTCTTGAGTGACTAGTCATCTCTATTCCTATGGCCAGCTCAAAATCTAGCTGCAAACCAAATGCAGGCTACGCACACACTTTTGCACTATATATTTGGAAACCTATTCCTTTGAAGCTTTTCTAATGCAGAACAACCTCTATCCCATGGTACTTGTATGAATATAAACTTGACAATGTCGACTTTTACATGATTAACTAGTGGAGGTTAAAAAATAAAAATAAATAAATAAAAACTTGGTTATGCTTTATTAGAATGAACAATCTCAACTGAGATGTCAGGGGTCAACATTGTTATGGTTTGGTTTTTTCTTCCCTATTAAGGTATCTTTCTTCAGTTGTTTATTTGTTCCTCATTGCTGGTGTTAGACTTGCGAGTATGGGTTGTTAGACTTTCTTACATAGTTGATTGTCCAATTTAATGTAGTTCTCTTGATATTACTAAAATCTTGATCCCGGGGGATGAACTGACAGGAAATTGTATTAGCACCGAAACTATAGAAACAACAAATCTCTAGATGATAGAACGAATATAAAAACTGTGTGAGAAACATACCAAATCATGCACCAAAACTATCACAAAGAGTAAGAGGCACTCAATTAGACATTAACTATGTTAAGATTATGAATAGGAACAAGTCTCATACTTGACAACTTGCTCAGAAAAATGCTTTCTTGGTTGCCTCTGCCGAAGTGTGTGCAAGTCACCTCCCGGGCAAAACTCCATCACCAAACACGAGAATTTGTCTGTCTCAAAATGAGAGTACAAGGTTAGCAGAAAGGGATGGTCCAAAGACTAGTATTTCTCGTTCTGTCTGAGCACGAAGCAGCTTCTTATGGCTCGCTAGTGCTGCTTTGTCCATAACCTTCATAGCAAAGTAACACTTAGTGCCACTCAACTCTGAAAGATAGACACTTCCAATATCCCCACAGCCCAGCCTCCTCAGCAATCTGAAATGGCTCAAACCCAAAGCCCCATCTTTAGCTCGGACAGCTTGAATGGCTTCCCACCTTGAGTCATTTGCCTTGTGAGGTTTGTTAATACTGCTACTGAAGCTGCTACAAGTACTTTCATCACTTACATCAGTGCTTGTGCTACCTCTGCACATGCTGCTCTTCCCACTCTCAACAAAATCAGCTCGATCGCTAATTTTAGCACTTCCACTAGTCTTTGCAAGGCTATTAGCCCCATCACTAACTTTAGCAGAAGCTGAGCTATCCTTTATATTCCCATGATCTGATGATTTCTTTTCCTGATATGCTCTACCTTCAAGTGAACCCCTAGTGTCACTGACTGTAGGACTTACATTTGTTGGTACTTGTTTCAAAACTCCAAAAGGTAAGCTTGAATCTAATTTGTCGGCTAACAATTGTACGACCATGTCTGAAAGGGCTAAAGATGCCACTTTGTCATAGTACTCCAACCTATTAAAATGTTTTAGGCAAACCCTTATGAATGGCAACCACTTCTGCCTTCACAGAATCTCCAAAACCCACTGGTTTAAAGGAGACCACAGAAGCCACAACACAATTCATAAAAGTTCCACAAGTCATAGGCATAACTTCTCCATGGCTTTAAAAGAACAGAGCAGTAATCCTCACAGGCACATCAACAAAGTCTTTGTTGACAGCCAAGCAGTGTGAAGTGACACAAACTGTTTGGAAAATATTTCGTTAACTGAGCACTTTATAGTCTTAAATCTTAATGAAAACCTTTTTGTAATATCAACATCAAACTATGTAGCTTTTATTGTGATGTAAGAGTTGAAAATTTTGCTTACAGGCCACTTATCCTTATTCTTATTCCTATGTTGCAACTGAAAGGAAATTTCTCATTGCTACTGCAGATTTGAAGGTGGTTGAATCTCCTATTTTTGTGATGAGAATAATTCCCACAGCTACAGCTGTATTTAATGTTTCAAAGTTGAACATGGAGCGAAACAATGTTCGTGCTCTGAATCAAGGTAGTATGTAGCCACCAATCTTGGTACATTGCTGTTTTTGAGCTCCATGGTGATGTAACTAGCAGTATTTTCTGAATTTTTACGAGGGGGCGTTCTTCAAGCTACGCCTAGGTACAATAGTAGTATACTAGAGGACTTGTTTCTAGAGGATAATGCAGAATTTGTCAGAAGAACTTTCCTTGGATGGAAAGAACTAGGAGAGGCTTTGATTTTGCTGAAAGTATGTATTCCCAATACCTTGGCAATTTTAAATTTTGGTGCAATAGGTCCTAGTGTTTAGATGGAAAATTAGTTTCTGTTGTTGATGGTGTAGGTCTGGGCTCGGCAGAGAAGTTCAATATATGCCCATGATTGCTTAAGTGGATTCCTAATTTCTGTCATAATGGTATACCTTACAACAAAATCTGGTGGGAAACGCATTAATAATTCAATGAACACAATGCAGATATTTCGTGTCACAACGGACTTCATTGGTATGTCTAGTTTTTCCCTCTTCCCTTTACTGTTCAGAAGTTAGTTGCATATTTTTCATTGAATAAAACTGGAGAACCAAATGATTTATTTTCCCTGTAAATGCATATCTTGTAGGATTTGCAATGAAACTATTTTTTTGTCTCCTTTTTCAATTGACAGCTAGCCCTGTTGTGCACAAGAATTCATAACCATTTAGCAAATGGTATGATTAATTACATCTATACATATATATACATATACCTATATGAGAATTAGGCAAGGAAATGCACAAACTATGTTTATATTATTGGCAGCATGTCTAATTGAATTGATATGATTTGTTAATTGAGATTGGGAGATTGCTGGTGTTAGTGTTTCATACTAGGAAGCTTTTCGGGTAGTTCAAGAGCTATTTTTTGAGGACAACAAGTAGAGCTGATGTTACTCTGCTTTTCTGGGTTGAACTATTGGCAGTTTTATGTGTTTGGGTTGTTCAATTTTCTGTTAAAATTATTAGAGCAACTGATGACTGTAGTGCTCTGTTCAACCTTAGTCTCACCACACAACCTCCAATCTTCTTCTTCATCACTGTATATATATATTGAAAGTGCCCAGTTTCATTTTTCCTTTTTAACTTCGAGATATTAGCTATACAGGTTGCATATGTTTGATTGTTTGCTTTCAAATGCTTTATTTTTATTTTTATTTTTTTTATTTCCTTTTGTTTTTGTTTTTGAACTAAATGTTGCAATTATTGAATATATAAAAATTTCATGAAGCTTCTTTGATCTGTCAATAAAGATGCTTCGTCTCTGTAATTTCTTCATTTTTATAGAATCTTTATTGCTCATGAATACTTAATCTGCACAAAATGTGATTCAAATGCATGAAAATTGTAACTTTCTTATAGATTAGCAGTTCAAGCTCTTTAGTTTTGATGATTTTATTGTGTGTTGTTTAATGATTTTTATTTTTATATTTTTTCCCATTTTCTTGGGTGTAGAAGAAAGTTTGAAAATTTATAGCACTCCGATTGTTTGTTCTAAAGCCTAGAAAGAGACTCATTGATGACTTTGGTTTATCAAAATAACTTGTTTGAATTTTGAAACTATACCTTTATTTGGTCTGTGTTGTTTTCAGTTTTCGATTCGTCGATTTGTCGATTTGATTGGCTAATGGTGATATTTGTTTGTAATAGGGGAATTTAGTGCTGTTCCAGGAAGAAAACCTGAACCTTGTACTGCTTTTTATTCTTCTTACCAGTGTAGTAACTCATGTTCATTGAATGATAAATTTTAGTGAAGGAATGCATTTTCAAAATTTTGGCATATTTATGAAGGGCTGCAGGTTAGGATTGCCTAATTGTTAAGTGTTTTTGTATGGGACACGGACATTCAACACACCACAGATATCTGAAATGCACTCAAACTATTTGCACAATCAACATTCAATTGCATTTCTTTTGTAGAACATTAAATATTTGAGATGGATAAAGCCTCTTAAATTAAGTTGTTGGTTATAGTAAAATTTCTGTTGAACTTGCAATTTCTATGGATAAAGTGACATTTTGTTTTTACATGCTTCATGTCATGGTAGAGGTATTTAATGTTAAGACATTTGAAGGGGTGTGATTAGTCGGACTTTATCTTTTGTAAGACTAGAACAATTTCTACAAATAGTTAGTTTATTCATATGTTTCTAGTGGGTGTCTGAATTAATTTGTGTTTTTATTTTTCAGGTTAGAAATTTCTTGGAGAGATGCAAAATATGGTCAAAGAATTCAAGGACTTAATTTTTCAAGTTTTTTTTTTTTTAATTTTTTAATATATGTAAGCATAGTTTAAATTTTTTGATTTAATTCCTTTGTATATACTTTTAAACATATTTAACTTTCATTTATGAAATATATGACGTTATTCCATTGAATATGTGGTTATGATTCAAAGTATAGTATATAGTGTGTATTACATTCTTGAAATGCGTGTACAAAAATAATATTGATTATTCTTCAAATATGTCGAATCTTTTTAGTAATTAATTACACTTAAAAGATGTGATCTAAATGTTATTAATCACACTTAAAAGATGTGATCTAAAGTTTATTATCACATGCTTTATTAGTTTTTAATCACACTTAAAAGGTGTGATCTAAAGTTTATTATCACAGGTTTTATTAGTTTTTAATCACACTTAAAAAATGTGATCTAAATGTTTTTAATCACACTTAAAAGGTGTGATCTAAATGTTATTAATCACACTTAAAAGGTGTGATCTAAAGTTTATTATCACAGGTTTTATTAGTTTTTAATCATACTTAAAAGATGTGATCTAAATGTTTTTAATCACACTTAAAAGGTGTGATCTAAATGTTATTAATCACACTTAAAAGGTGTGATTAAAAATGACCATTTTTAATCACACTCCCAAAGATCACACTTTAATAAAATTTAAAAGGTGTGATTAAATAATAAACATCACACAAAAAAAGTGTGATCTTTATCTGTTTTTGTAGTAGTGACACAAAGATTTACATGGTTCCGCAAATCGCCTACGTCCACGGGCAGCGGATTTCACTATATTTGGAACAAAGAATTACACACTCTGATAATTCTCTCTCTCTCTCTCTCTCTCTCTCTCTCTCTCTCTCTCTGTATTCTCTCTTCAACTCACCACACTGAATTTCTCCAATTCACTACCTATTTATAGATGCAATGGGAGAACCAAGCTCTTCAATCAGCAGCCTTTGTTGACAAACAAAGCAGCCATTGTTGACAGCAAATCTAAGGCAATCTTCAACAGATACATGGTTCATCTTCTTGCTCGAACATTGGAAGCTGAAGAAGCTACCCGCGATGAGTGTGCCAATGCCATGTTAGATTTGGTAGAAGAAGCTCGAAGATGTTATTCAGAGTATATAGACTTGGACAAGCACAAACTAGCTATAATATTGCTAGTTGATGGCTGCTTCATACTCGAACTGTTTTTGAGGTACTCAGATATTGAGAACAAGGAGGAGGAGGAGGACGAGAAGGAGAAGGATGTAGTTAACGACGGCCCTATCGTGCCCAGCCCAGGGGCTCATGAACAGACCCCATTATTAATGATTCTCGGATTGTTGCAACTCTTCAACATGATTTGGCACTACTCGAGATTTAGTGACGAGTAAGTTGCAAGTCAATCCTTGGATGTAAGTGGTGACCATTTACTTCATATCTTGCATAATTTTTACATCCCCAAAACATTTCACAAAGGCCTTAAAACCTTGCATAAATCTCACCTCCGCATAAATGGAAAAAACCATGAAGATGATCCTCAGGGCTTGCAAATATATGGATTCACAAATTGTGCCACACAACTTTTTAAGGCAGGAATTCAACTTCATGGCAACACCGAGGCCATCGCAGAAGAAAATTTCTTAGCCATAGAGTTCCATGATGGAGTGGTGAAAATGTCATCATTACAAATACACGAAGCTACAGAATCAATCTTTCGAAATATGATTGCTTTTGAGCAATGCAACATCATCGGCAGTTCTCATTGCATTGCATCATATGCATTTCTTATGAGAAGTATCCTCCGTTCCTCGCATGATGTTGACCTTCTTAAAGAAAAAAAGATCATAAAGGATTTGAACGGTGGTGTTATTGTTCGTGGTGGTGGTGATAAAGGTCTTGCGATTTTCTTCAAATCACTGTGTAAGAGAGTTGTGTTAAAGGACTTCTATTTTCCAGTTTGTGCGAGCAGGTAAATGGATACTACTCCACCCGCACGTCTTGGCTGCACTGGCGCAGACTTTTTTTAATTTTAGAAGGGAGCGTTTTGATACGCTAAAAAAAAGTTTTTTTTGACTTTTTAAGTCACATTACTTCTTTATTTTTTTTATATAAAAATTTAAAAAAAAAATCAAAATATTAACTTTTTACTAACTTCTCAAAATACCACTTGATATAAAGCTGCAATTTATTAATTCTGTAAAACATGTTTTCACTTTTGGGTTGTTCTGAGTCATAAATATGGTCTGTTGGTGTTTCGATTACCCTGTAATTTTTCCATTATATTCCCGAGTGTATTTTCGGCTTCTTGGTCTTTGTAAGGTGTGTTTGGAAGTTGTCAATAAATCCACAAAAATATTCTTTGAAATATGAATTTTTTTAGTAATGAGATATGATTTATGAATTTCCATAATATAAATCATAAAATTGATTCTATCTCCATCAATTTAAAATTCTAGATGAATTGTTGAATAATTTAACATAATATCAAAATCTTATATTCACATCTCACCACGTACCTGTTAAATAAAATATATACACATGTTTTCCTTTTTTAATAATTTTTAAACTTTTAAATGAGTTGTAATCACGCATTTTCTTCAAATTTCTCTTGCTTGCAGTGATATCTACTACAAATCGTGTGGGACGATCCTCCTGTCTTGGTGGGTACTTCTTCCAAAGTTTGATTGCTGAATTATTTTTAGGAGAAATTGTTATTCAGGGTAATTTTAAAAATAATTATTATATATTAGTAAAAAAAAATTATGATATTAATTATTAATATTTATAACATTTTTTATTTTTTTGTAAATATTTTTTACTGCACCATCACAGTGTAATTTTTCTCTATTGAGATTAGATAGGATGGGATTATAACTATGATTGTGAAGGTAATTTATACTATTGGATTAAATGAGATGAAAGATTGGATACATGATAGCATTATAGATAAATTATGAGGAATAAGTTGTACCACAAAATAATTGGATAAAATGACTAAGATATTATTGTTTAAATAAAATTAAAAAATATAATTATTTTTTATGGTTAAAATCTGGTGAGTCCTAATCTTTCTAATGCCAAACTACCCGTAATATTATTTAATCTCTAAATTTTCTTCTATTCAGTACTAAAATTGAATTAGACTTTTCAGTGGAACCACATGTTTCCCTCCTCTAATCCTTCCAGCATATCCTGCAATAAAACATTGAATTAGCAATTCAGTGGACTATTTTACACAATACACCCACTTTCCGCATAAATTTTTGAATTTCACTGTAAAAAATATATATATCAAAAGTCTTGTTTGGAAAGTTATCTATTTTAGTTAGTTATTTAATTTTTTTATTATTTTAATCAGACTAAAAAAGTTATGTTTAAAAAGTTGATTGACTTTTTTTAATAATTGATGTAATAGTTGTGAAAGAAAAAGTGAAATAACTATGGGTTGAATGTTGTGGAGAAGTGGTTTGGAAATACTCTTCAGATCCTGAGAGACGCTAATGATCCTCAGTGCGTTTTTTGATTGGTGGGGCATCTTGGATAGGGCTTTAGTCTTTTTTTTTTTTTCCGAGAGATCGTGTTGTTGCTATTGTCCGCCATAAGAACAGGGCGAAGTTACAGGTTCACCTCCAGAGGGCCTATTTTCCGACTCTATCTATACTCTTTGGACGGAGAGTTCCTTCCGCAGCTTGGCCTCACCTTACCCGGAGGAATTCCTTTGATCTTCGAGCCGATTCTCACGTTTAGGTTGGTCTTTCGTCTTTCGATTGGTTTGTGTGAAGCCACCTAATTTAACTCCTTTTATGCAACATTTCGGCTGTAAACTCTATGACCTTTCCCCACGCACTGAGGCTCGCTAGCCATCTTCCATTGACGGGTCCCGCCAAGTCCTTTCGTTCGACAGAAGTGCGCTTCGGGCGAAACCCCTTGCCTTTTGCTAGTGGTCTGGTGCGGAATGAGTCTATAGTTCTGGTCTTGGGAATCTCTTCGTCCCTGCGATGATGGCTGCTAGAAGCCACCTGAAAAGATACAAACACTCCGGTCGGGGGTGCCGGAATTAGCACTCCGACGGACAAGTTAGTTCAGACACTCAAGATAGCTTGTTTACTAAGTTTTGTGAAGTGATTCGTACATACCTTTCTAAATCTGTGGTTCTTGTATTTATACTTGCTTTTTGGGCCTCGGGGCTTGAGCCTACTTTTATCCCATTCCCCTTTCATTCATTCGGAACTACTGACCTACGTCTATTCGGCTTTCCTAACGTATTCGGCGTCCTAGTCACGCAATACGAAGCCGAATAATATCTGATTTCTGGGGTACGCATCTTCCGACTCTTCTGCTTATTCGGCTCCCACAATTGCCCTCCAAGCACTTTACCGACGATAGTTGGCTGGAGTGCTTTGTTTTGAATTTCGAAAAGTCAGAGCCAAAATTCGGCGGTTGGCCTCATCACGCGGATATCCAAGAGCACCCCTTTCGGTTGTCGTGTCGACTTCCCGCCCCCTAGTACGTGTCTATTTATTGCGATTTAAGATTTCGACGTCCTTTCAAGTATGTCTTTTATGACGCTCATCGCTGGATTGCCTTTTGAATCGTCCCTGCAACTCTCTTTTCCGATATCCTCTTCGTCCTTTGTAAGTTCTCTCCTCCCTTGCTTCGAAGACTCTTTCTGGTCTATTGCTTGGCAAATTCTCATAAACTGTAGGGTATAGAGAAACATCTAAAAGACCTCCTCTCGCCAGATCGAATTGCTGGCTTTAAACGTCATTTCTTCATTCCTGATGATGTCCGTCTGTCGCTTGTGGCAGACGGCACTCTTGATATGGAGAGGGAGGACAAAACCACGATTGTCTTTCCTCTTTTGTCAATTGCAGAGGGTGGAGTCTGTTTCCCCCTTCACCCGTTTCTTAGGGCTGTGCTTCGCCATTGGGGTTTAATCCCTTCCCAACCTAATTTGAATTTCTTTAGAATCATAATGGGGGTTATAGCGCTCAACCGTCGCCTAAGAATTAACCTTGGCATTCCAGCCATCCGGCATTGTTATGCCTTAGCTAAGTCTTCCGGTCGGCACAGGCGTTTCTTCCTTAGGGCCAAGGATATCGACCAACAGCTGATTACTATGCTTTCCAGTTCTGGAAAACGAGTTGATGATGTTATGGTCGTTGTCCAGGGTAACTGGGAATTTGGCGAAGGGGAGGATCACGTCGACCCTATTCCTAGACGGAGGGGCGAGCCAGGTGGCCGATTGCCTTCTCGCTTTTATTATTTGTTCGTTTTTGTTGTAAAGCCTCTTCTTTGAAATGTTACGGCCTGGCTTATGCAGGAAGCAATTTGAAGAAAGTTGTGTCCTCAACTGACGACGCCGTTCTTTCGGATATTGAAGTCGCGCTCAAATATTTCGGCCGTCGAAGTCTTCAGAAACAAGGGAGGGCGGCCCACATTCTGCTTCGTTACGAGCCGACATACACGACCTTCCCGGCGGCAGAAATTATCCCGGTTCTGGTGGGTGAAGATTCTCTTATCGCTCTGATTTTGTTCGACTTCAAAAACTTGAGGCAGGTTGGTTTTGAAGGGTCCGATTCGGAGCAGGGTGTAGCTAATGTTACTGAATCAGATCAGTCTGAAACCGAGTCTGACGAGGTATTGAATTCGGCCGATCCCCCATCCACTTCGGGCCGAGGGGATCTTTCACTTGACGGCATTTTTCACGGTTTA
The DNA here is from genome assembly GCA_036172215.1 of Camellia granthamiana. Taxonomy (NCBI): domain Eukaryota; kingdom Viridiplantae; phylum Streptophyta; class Magnoliopsida; order Ericales; family Theaceae; genus Camellia; species Camellia granthamiana. Next base: position 34,698,443 of record CM069912.1, read on the forward strand.
GAGGATCCCGCCGCAGACCCCGAAGACATGGCCGGGTTAAGCCTGACAAAACTTGCCCGGAAGGCGAATGTGGAAAGGTTGACCGCGCGGCGAAGAGCGGAGGCCCTTCCGTCTGAAGTGCCACCCGCCGCTAAATCTCAATTCTCCCTACCTATTGGTGAGTCGGAGTCCTTGCGCGTTGAGGTAGAGACGGCAGAAAATCGGAATGCCGAATCTATTTTGATCGTGCAGGCCGGCCAAGAAGTGGAGGCAGAGAAACGCCCTGCCGAGTTTGAGGCCGGCTCAGAAGAACATGGCAGCAAACGTCCTCGATTAGAGGGATCGGACGTGATCGTTCCTTTTGTCATTCAACCGATGATGAAAAACATGCCGGTTTCTTCTGATGCTTCGACGCTTAAAGATCCAGAAGTCGTATTCAACTTGGCTACGTCCGTGTCGTTGCCGTCTGACAAGGAGGCTTTCCGGGTGGAAACAGATCTGAATGCGACAGTACTAGCCGCCCAATCGGCACTTTTGGTACATATTCGAACTTAGCTTCACTTAATCCAAATACTGTTGAAGTTATGGTTTTAAATTCTTGTTTTGCAGACCGTCGGATGGATAGCCGATATGGGACGTCGCCATCGCGACGCTGTTAAATAGATTGGTTATTTGTGTGAGGAAGTTGAAGGCCAGAGGAGAAGGGCGGAGGTCGAAGCTTTGAGGGCGAACAAGGAAGCCTCAAGGGCCGACACCGAGATGGAGAGGGCTCGTAGTGCGGATCAATTGAGATCGGATGCCGAGAAGAAGGCGGACGCGAGCGAAGATACGCTCAAATTGGCCCAAAAGGCGATCTCCAAACTGGAGGCTGAGTTGGCTGAAACGAAGGCGGTGAAGGAAGCAGCCGACTCGGAGTCTTCCAAAGTATTCGAGGCCGGGAAAAATGCTGGACTCGCCGAGTACGTGCACCAAGTCCCCAAGTTTGAAAATCGGGGATTCAAACATGGATGGCACAAAGCCCTTGCTGCTGCTAACGCTTCATTGATTATGCCAATACCATATGAGCAAGTGGATGTTGAGCCGTTGGAGTCTGATTTCGATGGCTGATCCGGCCGACTGACATAGTTTTTAGGATGTCAAATGTATTTTTACAATTTTTTAATTTAGTATTTTGCATCTGTTGCTACAGTCATAGTAAACGTCATAGTTTTTTTTTTTTTTTTTTGTAACTTGAGTATATAAAATTTCATGAGTTGTGCTCAACTAGCTAAGGAAAATGTTGTTGATGAATGATATTGATTAGATCGGCTGCTTAGCTTAGGTATTTGGCCGATCAGGTGAGTAAATCTGCCCTTGCCTTAGCCAGGGCGCGAGCTTGCGGAGCCGAATGGGCCTGACTCGCGGGCTGGCTGAGGCAGGCATTGATCGGCGCTAGTGCTTGAAAACATGGCCGACCAGATTAATAACTCTGCGCTTGCCTTGGCGAGGACGCGAGCTTGCGAAGCCGAATGGGCCTGACTCGCGGGCTGGCTGAGGCATACATTGATCGGCGCTTGCGCTTGAAAACATGGCCGACCAGATTAATAAATCTGCCCTTGCCTTAGCCAGGGCGCGAGCTTGAGAAGCCGAATGGGCCTGACTCGCGGGCTAGCTGAGGCAGACATTGATCGGCGATTGCGCTTGAAAACATGGCCGACCAGATTAATAAATCTTTCCTTGCCCTCGTGGGCTGGACAATTGTCATCCGACTGTTGGCGTTTGGGATTACTGACGTTGCCTCGGGAGAGCTGCATATATTGAAAGATAAATGGGGCGGGTGCACGCCAGAGGCCCTACTTATTTGCATTCAGGCAACTTAGGAGGGACGAAGACTGACCGAATCAGACGCCGCAATGAGTCGTAGTAGCGAGCCTACGCATACGGGAAGAAGAACGTTCAATGATCGGGAAACACAACAGTCCCTTAGTCATCGAAGCAGATCGCCCCGAAAGGATAGACAATAACGGGGAAATTCTTTGTGCCCGCGACCGGAAATTGAGCCTGATTCGACTCCACGACCGTTGAGTTTTGCAGTTTCTGTGAGGAATAGACCAATGACGGAGGCGGATTCTATCATTAATGACCCAGATGTGGCAGTCGAGTTCGCTCGACAGATATTCCCGCCGGAAGTGCAATAATCGATGGTCGGACATGGAGATTTCAAAGTATTTCGAGATGGCATACATGGGGCCGTGAAAGGACTATATACTGCTTACGAAGTGGGCATGCGTCTACGGGAAGCACGACGTGAGAGCGAGAAAAAGGACGAAAGGAATCGCAGTCTAGAGATTCGCGCGAAAAAGGCTGAGTGTGGGCTCCAGGAGCTGAAAAATGTTCAAACTAGCGTGTCGGTGGCGGCCAGTCAATCTAAATTGGTCGTTACGGACAGAGTGACCCAACGGACCTCGGGTTATGAAAAGGGGTTTTAGGACGGCCTGAAGGTCGGGATTGAGAAAACCAAACAGGACCTTGCCGAGGAGGTCTGCCGATGTGAAAATCGTGGATTCAAACATGGATGGATCAAGGCCCTTCAAACTGAGGAAGCTCTCGAAGTCGTGGACATTGATTCGGCCTCGCCCCTGTACCATCGCCACTATTTTCCTTATTCCGATTTTGAAATTGAGAAGAGCGACGATGAGGGTGCCACATGAATAGACTTCGTGCCGAATAAATAGAATTTCTTTTATTTTCAACGTTTGTATTTGGTCTTGAAATGTTATGTGCTTAATTAATCGTATTATTTCAACTTACTGGCAAGTTTTGTGCTGCATGGCGTAAATGTTCAAACGTGCATTGACTGGCTTGAATTAAGAATGATTCTCAGTGAATATTTATTCGGCCAATAAAGGGGTCCGAATGCATCTCTCAAAAAGGCCAATCGTGATATCCACGAAGGGGGCTCCGAATCCGGAGTTTTAATCGGCCTTTATAGGCTTACTCAGCCCTAAGGTGTCGTGCACCGAAAGGGGCTCCGAATCCGGAGGCCTTATTTTGGCCAATCGTGATATCCACAAAGGGCGCTCCAAATCCAAAGTCTTAATCGGCCTTAATAGGCTTACTCGGCCCTAAGGTGTCGTGCACCAAAAGGGGCTCCGAATTCGAAGGCTTTATTTTGGCCGATCGTGATATCCATGAAGGGCGCTCCGAATCCGGAGTCTTAATCGGCCCTAAGGTGTCCTGTACCAAAAGGGGCTCCGAATCCGGTGTCTTAATCGGCCCTAAGGTGTCATGCACCAAAAGGGGCTCCGAATCCGAAGTCTTAATCGGCCCTAAGGTGTCCTGCACCAAAAGGGGCTCCGAATCCGGAGGCTTTAATTTGAGTTTTGTTAATTGAGTTTTGTTTTATTAATTTGAGTTTTGTTAATTGAGTTTTGTTAATTTCTTAATTGAGTTTTGTTTTATGTGTTTGGTTACGATTTGAATGTAGAGTTGTTTTTAAATTAAAATATTAACATTTTAAATTATTTAAATTTTTTGAATATTTAAATTATTTAAATTTTTACGATTTAAATTTTTTGAATATTTATTTTAATTTTTTACTTATTAAATTATTTAAATATTTATGATTTAAATTTTTTGAATATTTCTTTTGAAAAAAAAATTATTTCCTTTGTAGTATTTTCAATTAAAAAATTGATTAATGTTATTTTCTGTTAATAATAAATTTTTTTAATTGAATTTTAAAAAGAGTTTGGTTATGAGTGTTGATCAAAATTTTCAATAGTGTGAAAGTAGTGTGTTTTGTTATGAGTTATAACAACTTGAATTAAGTTTTGAAAACTCTTTCCAAAACTCATAACCAAACAAATTTTCTTATTTCATATGTCAAATCAAACTTTTAAAACTCAATTCCATACTCAATTCAAAACTCAATTCAACACTCTATTCAAAAACCATAACCAAACAAATTTTCTACACTCAAATCATAATTTCATAACTCACAAACTCAAAATACAACTCATACTCTCAAATCATATTTACAAAACACTACCAAACGCAACCTTAAATTTTCAAAAAAAAATAAAATTAAATTAAAAGAAGGTCACTAAAAATAAACTAAAAAAACGTTACCGAATAAACAAACTCCAAAAAAAAGAACAAGAAAGAAAAAAAAAAATAGTCAAAACATCATCGTTTTAAGTTATAGTAGAACCTGCTGTGCACTGGCAACCCCCTCCCGACTTTAGTATCTGGTAAACCCATGTCGTGGATACAACAACGATTGAGACCTCTTTTTATTGGGGACCCCCACAATTGCTTTTGGATTCTAACTACTAATGGTGTGGGTCCCATACATACATGAGTGGATCCAGCACATAAATCAATGGTTGAGATTTAAAGGGGATTGCAGGGGTTTCCAAAAAAATAAGTTTAGTAATCTCTTCCAAAATGACATAGTAAGGCCTGCTAATGTAAACCCAAGTTATTATTAAAAATAAACCTGTCATTTTTTATTTCCTATTTTTTTCATTTCAACAACCTCGGTTAGCTCTAATTTTGTCACGACCCCATTCTGCCCCTAGTAGAATGGTGCCGTGATGGCCAGTAATCCGAGATTACCAAAGGCCAACTTACAAAGATTCACACACAATCAGAGTACACATATGGGGCTTACATGTGCGGAAGCAATAAATTTAAATCTAATTAGTCCATAAGAGCTGTGCATAGATTAAATGAAATGACATATATTTTAACATGGTTTACAACTTGAATACAAATAAAATAAAGTACATATTACATCTTGATCAAAAGGCTTCTCAAGCCGACATATACAAAAGAAATGAATTACAAAGCCAAGAAGCATAATCTTCAAGATGCCACAAAATATGAATCCAAAAACATCTTGCAAAACACATCTAGGCGTCACCACCTTCTTGCTCGTCACCTACATATATATAAGGAGCGGGTGAGCTTGGAAACTCAGTGAATGATATTAGTAATAAAGGTTTGAATGAATGATATTCGAGATCTTTATCAAAACAATACATATAATAACTTGTACAAAATCAAGAGATGAACGAAGTTCATCTATCAAGTCTTTCAAAGCTTCAAGGGATGCTTACTAGCATCAATATAATACAAGGGATGACATTCTGGACAAACCCACGCGGTAAACCGTCGGTGGCAAGACAAGGGAGATATTTCAAAACAAGGGTGCTAGTTGCATTATAGTCCCCTAGCACTAAGGACTTTCCAAGACAAACGCGCTAGTTGCATTATAGTCCTCTAGCACTAAGGACTTTCCAAGAATGTCATCAAAACAAGATAATATACTTGATACAAAAATTAGGGATAATCATTCATGCTTGAACAACCACTTTTCCAAAACGAAACAAGCAAAGCTTTATCAAAACTTTATAACATAACTTTATTAAAAATACCACTCACATAGCTCTTCGGGTGTGGAGGTTACAAGCAAGGATCCAAGCCCTACAAGTACATAATAAATCCCATTGAATGCACTTCAAGAAGACAAGAAGAGATGCTCAAAAATGGACATGGAATACATTCCTAAAACAAGCTTTGTATGAGTGTAAATGATCTCGGCATTTCTTTCAAGACTCAGTCAAGACAAAGCAAAACACGTGCTGGGAGTTAAAACACTGTTTCTTATCTCAGGAAAACATGCTGGGTACCAACCAGGTCTTGGCCGAGGTTCCACACCTCTTGGCTGAGGTATGGTCCCGATGACCACATTCAGGGAAATGAAGTTGGGAAAACCTGGGTTTCCCTCTCGATGAACATGAAGAGCATGAAGAGCATGAAGGGCATGAACATGAAGAACATGAAAGGCTAAAATCATAACTTCGTTATTCAAAATCTAAGTTTTCATGGCATGAGTTCAAAAAACATGGACCTGGGTACCCATACTTGGAGATTCCATGAAAACAAACACAAAAACATAGATCTTGATACAAACTTTCGGATCAAAACATGGTTTTTCTTTAAGAACACATGAACATCATTTTCTTTTTCTAAAACCAAACTTTAAATCAATGCATGGCTCATGAATCATGCTAGATCATGCAATGTGATTAGATGAACATAAGGAATAACAAGAGTAGATCAAGATTCTAACCTCAAAACATGAATTAAACAGTTTAAACCCTAAGGATCAAGCTTGGAAATCTACTTCTCTCTCAAGAACTCCTCTTCCTCTCTTCCTAGAGCTTCTCTCTCTTCAAAGCCAAAGATATGACAAATGATATGTTTTCTCTACTACCAGCAGACTTAACCCTCTGCTAGGACACGTGGCAACGACTGGTTGGCTCTCCTAAAAAAGGTGACTGAATGACAAGACAAGAGCAAGACAAAGTGTGTATAACAAACAAGGTGGCAAGGGCACTTTAGTAAGGCGAGCATCTCGGGTTAGAACATCGGCTTCGGCAAAAGGGGCCTCAATGATCTCGGCTAGAAAGGATAACACATGGTCCAAATGTGCCACACCTTGGCCTAGATGTGCCACACCTTGGCCTGGGTTATACTGGTCCAGAACAAGATCACTGGGTGCAAGGATGAAGGATCTAGGATGTCTAGATGATAACATCTCGGCCTAGATGATACACATCTCGGCCTAGGTGCTGCACACCTCGGCCTAGATGATCACACCTCGGCCAATATGCCAGGGCGAAAGTGGAGGTCAACCAAAGTGGTTCCAAGATGGTCCTAGATATAAGAGGTTCAAGGGTGTGACCTAGGCTTAGGATGACCTCAGCTTAACACACACCAAGCAAGAAACAAAGCATCCAAGCAACACTTAACAAAACAAATCAAGGTATGCAAAAATGCAAGCTTAATCAAGACAAAGATCATGCAAATGGACGTGAGCATGACTAGGATAAAGTGAGGGTTGTTTCAAATTTTTTTTTTAATCTTTTTTTGTCTAGGATATAGTTCTAGCTTTAGTACTGAGTAAACCTAAGTTGTTAATAAGGTGGCTAATGTCTTTCATAATCATATGGGTAAAGGGACGCTAATGTAAACCCAAGTCATTTTTTTTTTTTTTGGTTTATTTGAGAAGTATATCTGTAGGTGTTGATTTTCGACCACACAATCAAACGGGGAACTCAGCTAGAGAGTACTGGTAGAATAGATTAAGCCAACCACCTACCAACAAGAAGATGAGAATATCACGGTGGTTCATCCACTCGGGGACCCTCTGACGATCAAGTCAATAAATCTTATCTCTCACAGATATCAAAACAATACTTAAACTCACAAGTAAAAACATCTCAAAATAAAGCATCAAAGCATTATAAGTAAAAGCATACCATAGACCCACGGGTACCTCACTTTTATAATGGTCAGTGTCCAACTTCCCCTATAAGTATCATTTCATGGGACTCTATTCTTTATAAGGATAACATCTATCACAACTCACACTATTCAGATTAAGATGAACTTCCTTAAGAGTCTCACCTCTATCCAAATAGGTAGCTTGATGTCATCTAGGACTCTAGTCTTCTATCCAAATATCTCAGATTCCGATATCCCCATAGAATACCTCGACACTGCCCTAAACATCTCGGCGAACATGATCTGCCCACGTGGCACTTCAGTTGACACCTCGACATCACCGTAGTCACATGGCGTCATCTCAAAATACTTTTCCACAACTACCCCCTAGGTTCTATTACCTCGACAACCTGAGGTGATGGAACCTACATCGTTTCATCTTCCAACATGCTAGAGATACTCTTCCGACTGAGATCATGATTCGCCAGCATATCGAAACAAGGACTCAAATGTCTACTCATCAAGAACCAAGAATCAAGAACCAAGAACCAAGAACCATCATGTTCTGTCTCATCCAGGTCCAATATCTCGACAAAGATTGTACTACTAGCAGAGATCATGACTCACTAGTTCAAGAACATCAAGATCCTAGTATCAACTCATCAGAATCCAAGAATAAACAAGTTCCACCCCCATCGAAATTCAACATCTCAACCGAGATCACACTTCTTAACCGAGATCAACATCTCAACTGAGATCAATATCTCAACTAAAATCGCACTTCTCAGTCAAGATCATTATCAGATTGGAGCGTACCAATCGTATTCCCATCATGTCGCATCAGTTCTGACCTTCGCTGCCTAATGTCAGCATGGGCATGTCGCCCAAGGACTAGAAATCATAACTTTTTGCCATCTTTTTCCATTCCAACAAAACCTTTTCATTTTCCCATTTCGTTTCTACCTGTGTCTCTAGACTCTCTTTCTCTTTTTGCCTCTGTAAACCATCATTGTTGTTCTTGAAACTTTGATTACTATGAATACTCCATTCGTGCCCCAAGGTTCAAACTTTACTAACTGAACCAAACTAACAGCCAAGCACCTCATCAGCTGCTCTACGCATCAACCCACCATCTCAATGGCAGTGCAAATACCGACATAATGACAATCTTAAAGCTAGAACCAGGAATAGGAAACACAGAGGTCCTAAGCTTCCAGCCTTAGACCTTGATAATCCTCCAATCGCCGTATCTGCGAGTAACCATCGCAGTAACCAATGACGACATGTCTCACCGAACTCTTGTCATATAGTCAATCTAACATGCTCATGCCTCAAGCAACTCAATATCTTGGAAAAGAAGCACATGAAGCAAGAGGACCAAGTTACTGCTGCCAAAGCCGAGGCCATTGCTAATGCCGCTAAAAAGAAAGCTGTCGAAATTGAGAAGAAACTAGTAGAGGCACCAACTAACAAGGAGCGGAAACCAAGGCCTACTCTGAGGGGCAGGCCGATGTGTGAGATGCGTACAAAAATAGGTCAACATAGCTTGCAACAAAGGCTACTATCTCGGCTGGATGGCAACCCTCAAAAAGCTATTTGTCCCCGAGGACTCACCCCTTTGTGACATCGGTCAACTCAATGTCCTTTTCCCTCCCTCTCCCAATCAATCTGAGGATGAGGCCAATGAAGTAGAAGAGGTCGATGACGAGGAGGCTGAAGACAAGAAAGAGGCCAAGGCCGAGGCCGAGGTTGTAGAGAAAGAATCTGAAGCTACTGTTGGGACCAAGTCCCCTACTCTAAATGATCAAGTCCTAGACTTAACTGAGGAGGGTGGGGATGAGGTCTCCAAGAGCACCTCACCAAAGAAGGCCAACACTTCTGAAACCAAGATCACTGTCGCTGCAAAGAGCCTAGACTAGAATCTTCTGGAAATCGCGGCCAAAAAGTCTGCCTAGCTGTCTGCCGAGACCGAAACATTGCCAACAGCCAAAGTTGATCAGTCTGAGATCAATGCACAAGATCCTAGCACTTAGGAATTTTTCTTTCTTTTTGTACTTTTTCCTTGAACAGTTGTAACTTTTTGGCAATTGGAACAATGACAGCTTTGATTTGGCTGAGCCGACCTCTCCTCTATAGTTTAAACAAGTTTTATCTTTGAATACAAGTCTTCTTTTTGTCTAGGTGTTTGAATGCTTCTCTTTGTGTATGCTCACTTCATTGCTTCTGTATCTGGCATGTTTCCACACTTAGAATATTTTTGCAATTTTTCCAAGTATACCTTAACTGTGCGATCACTTCGGGTTGGAACACATCCGACATGTATCACCTCGAATCTACTTCATTTCGGGTGCACCCTTAGTTGGTCATCTCAGACCTACTTACCTCAGAGTTCACCTTTTGCTGTGATCTCAGCCAACGAGCACTTTATAAAAACTCTTTGAATAACATTCAACAAGTATTGCTTCCTTACTTGTACTTGTTGTCTCTTAAAACATCATCCTTTCAACCCCTCCAAGCTTGACAACCTGGTTGGTTATTTCGGGTAACAAATACCTCGGGTATCCCCTTATTTGGTTACCTCAGCTGACTCTAACTTGTAAATTGTTGTCAAAAATTTAAACAAGTGTCAAGTCTATTCCTCATTCCTACTTCTTGTTCCCTAATGTGAATCTGAGTAACACTTATGTTCACATTAAGCACGCATCTCTATTTTTTGCCGAAATCTGATTCAAACAAATCCTAGCCGAGGTTTTCTACCCCGGTGTCTCTATTAATCTGACTAGATCAAACTTAGTCCAATTCTACCGCCATGGCAAGTCTAAGTTACTTGTCATGTTTCATTCGGAAACATTGCCAATTTAGTTCAACTCTATTATATGATAAGTATAATTCAACTCTATCATGCGATAAGTCTAAGTTATTCGTCATGTTTCATTCGAAAACATCACTAACTTAGTTCAACTCTATCATATGGTAAGTATAATTTAACTCTACTATGTGATAAATCTAAGTTATTCGTCATGTTTCATTCAAAAATATCGCCAACTCAGTTTAACTCTATCATATGGTAAGTATAATTTAACTCTACCATGTGATAAGTCTAAGTTATTCTTCATGTTTCATTCAGAAATATCGCCAACTTAGTTCAACTCTATCGTAAGGTAAGTTTAATTCAACTCTACTATATTATATGTCTAAGTTATTCGTCATGTTTCTTTCAGAAACATCGTAGACTTAGTTCAACTTTGCTGTCATGGCAAGTCTAAGTTAATCGTGATATTTCGTGCTGAAACATCACAAGCTAAGTTCAACTCTACCATCGTGGCAAGTCTAAGTTATTTGTCATGTTTCGTGCCGAAACATCACAAACTTAATTGAACTCTACCATCGTGGCAAGTCTAAGTTATTCGTCATGTTTCATGCCAAGACATCACAAACTTAGTTCAACTTTATATGCCTTTGGTAAGTTCTGATATTTTCAAAAAAAAATTCCTAGGTCAAACTCCTGTGTTCTCGAACCTACTCATCTAGGTCAAGATCTTGTCTTCTCAGATCTGGGATCTGCTCACTTAGGCTAAGCTCTTATCTTCTCGGACCTACTCATCTAGGCTGAGATCTTGTCTTCTGGGATCTGGGATCTGCTCACTTAAGTTGGGCTCTTCTCTTTTTGGACCTAATCATCTAGGCTGATATCTTGTCTTCTGGATCTGGGATCTGCTCACTTAGGTTGAGCTGTTGTCTTCTCAAACCCACTCATCTAGGCCGAGATCTTGTCTTTTGGGATCTGGATCTACTCACTTAGGCTGACCTCTTGTCTTCTCGGACCTAATCATCTAGGCCGAGATCTTGTCTTCTGGATCTGGGATGAGCTCTTGTTTTCTCGGACCTAATCATCTAGGTCGAGATCTTGTCTTCTAGGATCTGGATCTGCTTCTTTTAGGCTGAGCTCTTGTCTTCTCGGACCTAATCATCTAGGCTGAGATCTTGTCTTCTGGATCTGGGATCTACTCACTTAGATTGAGCTCTTCTCTTTTGGGCACCGATTTTGGTTGCTGGTGTCGGCGTGTCCTATAATAGGGATGCTGGCTGCATCACTTTGTTTTACATCATGAAGTTGACCACTGTTTATAAATCTATCAACTTATTAGCCATATCTTTCAGTTTCTCGTCTCTTCTCTAGCATCTGTCCCTCCGTACCTCAAGGTCGCTTTCACGGTAGTACTCATCACGGCTACCCTTTCTGGTTCCCTCATCGGCCTTTGGCAACATTATTCGCCTTAGGATTGACTTCTTGCACTTTTCCGTTACGGTCCTCTCCTCTAGTGTTAAGATCCACATGCTTCTCCTTCTCACTATGGATGTCGTCCCCAATTCTCACTTCTTGTCTGTTGTTGGCCATTTATTCTTACTAAGTTCCTACAGACGGTGCCAAATTGTAGGTGTTGATTTTCGACCACACAACCAAATGGGGAACTCAGCTGGAGAGCACCGGCAGAATAAATTAAGCCAACCACCTGCCAACAAGAAGATGAGAATATTGCGGTGGTTCATCCACCCGAGGGCCCTCCGACGATCAAGTCAATAAATCTTATCTCTCACAGATATCAAAATAGTACTTAAACTCACAAGTAAAAACATCTCAAAATAAAGTATCACAAATAAAAGCATACCTTAGACCCACGAGGGTGCCTCACTTTTATAATGGTCAGTGTCCAACTTTCCCTAAAAATCTCACTTCATGGGACTCTATCCTTTACAATGATAACATCTATCACAACTCACACTTTTCAGATTAAGATGAACATCCTTAAGAATCTCATCTCTATCCAAAGAGGTATCTTGATGTCATCTAGGACTTGAGTCCTCCATCCAAATATCTCAGATTCCGGTATACCCGCAGAATACCTCAGCAGTGCCCTAAACATCTCGACAAAAATGATCTGCTCACTTGGCACCTCGGCTGACATCTCGGCGTCACCTAAGCCATGTGGCGTCATCTCAAAATACTTCCCCACAATACCCACTAAAACAAAAAGTATTTTTGGTGACTTTTTTTGGCAACTAAACAAAAATTAATCGCCAATGTTACATAATCGGTGACTAATATACTTGTTGGTTGCCAAAAACTAAATTATTGGCAATGAATTGGAATTTTTGGTCACTGTTGAGTTTGGCACCAACCTATATTCTTGCACAGGAGCGCTAAAAAAAATTTCGTGACCACATCAATATACGGTGACGGAAATTTTGGTCTCTAATTGTGCATTTTTGGCGACACAAATAAAATAGACACGAGCATGTCAACTGTATTTAGTGCAACCTAATTATTTTAGTCACCAATAAATTATTTTCCAAAACTATGTCGTTTTGAATATTCTTTTTTTTTTTTTGTTAAAAAAAAAAATTTGTTGACCCAACCTTCTGGGTGAATAAACTGTTTGTGGGTGAATAAACAAATAATTGACCTAAAAGTTCATCTCATTCTCACACTCCACAACCTCAAACGGCTTCTTCTTCTTCTTCTTCTTCTTCTTCTTCTTCTTCTTCTTCTTCTCTCTCTCTCTCTCTCTCTCTCTCTCTCTCTCTCTCTCGCACCACCGATGAGCATCGCCTCCTTGTCTTTTTCTTCTTCATCTTTTGTTTCGTTTCTTTCGGTTCTGCATCTTGATTCTCTAGTTATGCATTTTCATCAAAACCAGAGTTTTGAAAACTAATTGCCAGGTTATAACTTCATCTCTATTTTGTGATAATTTCAAAAAGTAGACCCATGAAATGAATACAGATAAAATTATGTTTTGATTTTTAGAAAAACATTGCTTCCTCTTCCCCCCAAAGCTAAGTAAAGAGCTTTATTTATGACTCCCCAAGTTTTACTGGGAAATAGTCATTTAGCTAATTGTGGGAAAATTAATGCAAATATTTTCCTTTGAATCAAACAAGGGTCTCAGAGATGTTTATTATTTTTTTTCAAAGAACATTGTTTTTACCCTTTTCTAGATTTCTTTATTTTTATTTATTTATTTATTTTTTTTGGAACATTCATGTTTGGAATTCTGTAGATTTTCTTGGGTAGTGTGTTTCTTACCTCAGGAATTCTTTAAGTTTGCAATTTGAAGCAGTAAGCCTTCTTGCATAAGGTAAGAAAGCTTACTCAGATTTCTACTGTTCCTTTGTTTTTTGGATGATGAAAGTGCATTAGTAAGTATTATTATCATCTAAGTTTTCTTGAATTATGTAGACGTATTTAGAATCTGTTAGTTTACTTAATTAACTATAAGAGCCATCTTGTGGAATAGAAAAATAATGTTAATGGTGATTTGTGGAATAGAAAAACATTCTAGATACTACTAGCATTAATGAATCCTAATTTTTTTTGTAATTTTAATGAACCCTACATCCAAATGACTGATTTGGGGTACTCTTCATCCCTCCATAGACATCTTTGAAAATTGAAATGGAAGAGAAAATCTGTTGTTTGCTTGCTTGCGTCATGCATTTTCCTTTCTGACTTAGAATTGTTACATACCTTCTGTTTGGTGGCCTAGAAAATTGAGATTTTGAATATTATGATTGCTTTTGTTTTGGTTTCTAGATCAAGGAAAACACATCAATTTAATCGAATGATTTTCAGTTACACTTTATAAGCACATTCTATTATGCGTTGTTAGTCCTAGATTTGTTGAAGGAAAGGGAAATGAAAATAAAGAGTAAATTTTGCTGTTTGATTGCTTGCATCATTTTTCTCTCTGACTTGGAATTGTATTATATACCTTCTGTTTGGTGGCCTACAAAATTGAGGAGATTTTGAATCTTATGCTTGCATTTTCTTTTTAATCTTCCATGTTCTTCCATATTTTTTTTTTCAATTACTAAAAACTTGTTTTCTCAAAATTATATATTTGATTATTTTAAAAAAAAATTTAATTAATTAATTAATGTGTATTTGATTTTGTTGTTGAGCTAAATAAAATAAAATAAGATTGAATATATACTTAGTTTTGGTTGTGAACCTAAAAAAAAGAAAAAAGAAAAAAAAAAAGGTATGGTCAAGTTGGGTTGGGAAAAATCCAAACCTATTAGGAGATGGGCAGGGTAGTACCCATGAGGAATGGGGAATAATTATTATAGGAGAATGGAGATGGGGAATTAATATGCGCTCCATTAACCCCCATTGTCATCCCTAGTTGTGGGCCATTGTTTGTCCCATTGTCATATGTAGTGATGGTCCTATAGAGAACAAGAGAATCTTTTAAGGAAATCAATTAGAAAAACATATTGATACACCAATGTTAAGTAAAAATTTGTTATATGACTGAGATGTGATTGATTTTGTTTGATTATTTTAATGAATGGAATTGAACAAAAAGATTGTTAAGTGAAAAGTCTAATAATAAAGAATTAGAGAGAGGTTTCAGTCCTATTATTCAAAGAGTTTAAAATTAATATTTAAATTCATAAAAGTAGTGCTTTTTATATATAAACAGAGTTTGTTATTTTTGCTTGTAGGTTTTGACTTGTATGATGCCACGCCATGCCAATGCTTTAATTAATATTTATTTTTGCTTCAATCCAAGTTTCCAATCTATGTTGTGTATCTGTCTTTTTCGGTAGTGAATTATACATTTTTCAAAGCTGTGAATTTTTTTTTTTTTTTTTTGGCAAGAATACAATTGTTGTCTAGATTATAAGTACAAGCATTTATTTAGATGTGTACATCACATTTTGGTTTGATATATAGTAATAGAATTGAATTGTTTATTTTAAACATATCCATGGTAAGTAAGTATGACAATAAGGTAGAAGAAGAAGAAGAAGAAGAAGACAGGACATGAGTATCCCATATTCATTTCATGTCCAAAACTCTCTATTAATTTCATGTATAATGCGATTTTAATGTAAACTTTGATTTACAATTGCAAATGTTATAGGTTATTTGCTGATGCAAAGAGATAAAAAAAAATAAAAAATAAAAAAAGAAGAAGAAGAAGCTGCAATCATTCATTGGGAGCAATTACTACATTGAGTAAGCTTTGACTATTTGTTAGGGCATTTTTAATTTACTTATAGAATTTTGGCACTTTTTTTTATTAAATTTGTGGCTGTTAGAAGATTTACATTTTTTCCTAATGTTTTGAGCATTCACGATATGCCAAACACTTAGATGACCTAAGGAACTATTTGACATATAAATAAGATAAGACCAAATGTGCTAATTACGGGTGGCTGTTGTGTTTAGTTTCAAAAATCTTAATTTCATGTCTAACTCAACAAATAAATAAGTCAAATAGGTAAAATAGATGAATATGTTTTTACAAGAATAACTAAACTAATATGTATCAATCTCAACACCATAATTTATATAGCAATTCTAATTTATATATTCATTTCATCACTTACCATATGATTCTTTTTCACCCTTTACTGTAGATTGCATATTCTACTTGAATATTAATTCTTGTTTATCACTTACTATTGTTAATACAACTTTGTTAATAATGTAAATTATTTTATGGTGTAATGCATATAACAACTTTTATAATCCAAGATTTAGAACTATCAAAGTAGGATACTTGGAAATCACTATTAGATAAAACTTTGGAGCAAAAGATATGGAATCATAATCTTGTAAAATCTCTAATTAATATTGCCATATCACGTGGGTCATCGTAACAACTAAATAAAACATTGTAGGCTTCTACAAAGATTCCTATTGGAGCAAGAGAAAGTCAGATTGGATAGCACCAATATGTGGTCAATTACATGTAAGTATGCTAATTAATAGAGTCACATATTTATGTAAATGATTCTATTTGTTGAAGTTGTTTACAAATTGATAGGAAGCTTTGAAAAAGTGACATGAAGTGTCTTTAGAGCCTGGGATAGTATCTTTAACTCAGGAGCAACTGTCAATTGAGGTTCTTGAAAAGAGATCGGGATACTTAAAAGGCTTAGGAGTTGGTCCAAAAGCATCATCATGCAGATCTTCTATTAGTACACAGTCACATATTGAGGTGGTTTCAAGCCTACAAAAACAACTAAAGTCATTGAAGAATTTGTCTGAGATCCAGCAAAAACATATTGCAGCCCAAAACCTGGCAGCACAAGAGCAAGCTAAAATGATTGAAATGAAAAACAAAATATTTGAAGAGATTGAGATGTTTATGAGGATGCACAAGGATCGGGCGAGCATGCAGGTTGATGAAGATGATTATCCATCAGAGGAATCTTATTGACAAGAACTTTTGTAAGTACATTTTTCATAATTTAATTTTCAAATCACTATAAGCATTTCACTTAATATATTTGTTGAAACAAACTACTGCTTGCTACTCTTGAGTTGGCTGAGTTGACATAGAACTTTAATTATTGCAAAACCTAAGGTTTAAAAGGTCTATTTGGGAAGCAATTGGACTTTCGATTAAGATATTGGTGAAGGTAATCCAATCCCCTGTTGGTGACATTACATTGATGATACTTGCAGCTGTTGATGCTAACGTAGTTGTAGCTGTTGCTTGTGCGTCTTGATTGTCAATTGAAGTTGCTTGACTCCTACTCAATTGAAGCTCTTGATGCTACTGTGGTTGTAGCTAATGCTTGTGTGAGTCTTGATTGTCATTCATTGGTGAGAAACCAACAAAGAAAACCAAAACACAACAAACACTCCGGTTGGCCTATCTCAAGTCTCACAAATCGGTACGAAACATAACAAAGCTTGACAGCAGCCACCCATAATCCGTTCGAACCACTCATTCATTATTCTTCAGTTTTCAGTGAAAGTATAGCCAGTTTTAGTACATTAGGGCACATATATTTACAAGGTCTGAAAGGCTAGTCCTCATCCTCCTAGTTAGTATTATGAAGGTTGTAGTGTTAAGAAGTTAAAAATAAAGCATATAACCACCTTTAAAATCCTAAATAAAAAGCTAGTCACCCCATGTGAATAACTGTGATATCTACCCATTTTTTGATTGTAATGATTATGGTTCCATAATTGAGTTAAACAAGAGTTACAATCTTTGTCAATTAAATTAATTCTTTTTCCAATTAAACTTCCACCATACTTGGTCCTTTTCCAAATTAACTTCATCTTAGTTTTTGTAATTTAGAAATTATCATATAAGTGGTTATATATTTGGTTAATGATATTTTGTAAAAAAAAATTCTTATTGTTATTCTTATTTTTTGGGCAATATAATTAGGGGTGGCTGTTGTATTTGGTATTTCATAGTTTTGAGACTAAGCATTTTATTACTAACATTTTAAATTGTAATTTTTTTCATATGTTTGACAGATTGGCAATGGATGGAACATATTTTGGGGTAGTATCAGAGGATTACATTTTGAATTTTTGGATATATTTTGTCATAGGATTTTGTAGCTGGGGAAGTTTTTTTTTTTTGGAATCATTGTGTATATGTTTCAAGTTTTGGATTGTAAGGGATTTACTTATGTTGAATGTTTTGGACTTGATATTTTGTTAATATTTAATATGCTACTATTTTTTAATTAAGTTTATAGTTTGGGTGCTTTGCACAATGTATTAATTAATTAATTTTTTTTTTGATTGCATTTATGTGTAGAAAAGATGCACAGAAAAAATAAGTTTGGGTTTGGATTATTTTTTATAGGTTTATGAATTGAATAGGGAAATTGTAAAAAAAATAAAAATAATGAATTTTTTATTACAGGTTTTTCAATTGTTAATTTACTTTTGGTGACAATTTATTTCGGTTACTAAAAGTCTATGTGAAATAGGATATGAATTTATAGCAACCAAAATCTTGATTGGTTGCCAAAAGATTTAGCATTTAGCAACTAAGCATTTTTTGTCACTGAAGGATGGTTTAGTGACGTTTTTGTAGGTCGCTAAAACCTAACATGGCATCTGTTTAAGGCCATTTTTAGAGACTACATGCTACTTTACAGCGATGATTTTTTGGTATTTGGTGACTAAATTCTCTATATCAGCAACTTACATGATTCATTCAGAAGCAACGCACAATATGATGCAATAACATTTTAGTGTAAAGGTTTAAGAAGCATCTACTAGACAGTCCATACACACATCCAAAATGCATAATGAGTCCATTTATAGCAGGAGAAAAAAGAAGAAAGAATTAAAACATTATGATGTTTGCAGCTGGAGAAAGAATTAAATGGATGTAATTGCAAAAATGATCAACATGATATGAAAAATAAGGTGTGTTTAGCTTCTTAAATTACATGTCAAAGATATTTCACCAAGAATACCTACAACAAATAGGTATATAAGAAGTACAATATTTACTTGTGAACTTATGATTTTGCAGACGCACGCATATTTGGGTTGAATATGAACTAAAAATTGCTAATCAAGTAAATTTCACTTTCACATTCCTCAAACTAATTTTTCCAAAACAAACCATGGATCCTTCTATAAAAGCTTGACATCTGAAGAAAATAAATAAAATTCAAAATCAAGAGGGTCCAGCTTAACAAAATCAAAATCAAGTCTAATTCAAATCATTACTAGTACAATAAACCATATAGAAAACACAAAAAAGCACTATCTGGTTTAATTTAATCAATTCTCAACAACCAAACACACAAAGACAGAAGAGAAAAGAAGAATAAATCAAATGGAACAAAAACTCAGAGATCAGGAAAAGAAAGACTGAAAAAAGCGATGTCCACAAGTGAGTGGATTGTAAGAGGTTCAAAAACTACACAAAATTTAGCAAACAATCTAGAGAAATGTTTAGATCAAGTTTAAAAGCCAAAGCAAATCGAGATTTAATAATTAAAAAAATAAAATGAATCTTCAAATCAAAAACCTGTTTCCAAATCAGAGTTTGCACCGCATTGATAAAAATAAATTGAATCGGAAAAAATTCATGTTGATCTTCGAAATCCACTTCCTCTGAACTGATGTTGATCTTCGCGATAAGCCGAAGAGAATTTGGGAGCTAAGAGAAAGATATGGGGAATACAGAGACAGAGTTGGATTCATACATAGAAATTAGGCTTACTGATTATGAATCAATCGAAATCTTCATCAACAACAGATCGAAATCTTCAAATCTTCATCAACAATCAATCAAAATCTTCAAATATTCATCAACAATTGATCGAAATCTTCAAATAAACAATAAAATTGAGAGTGGTGAGTTGAAGGAGAGACTAGAGTGAGAGAGAGAGTGAGATTTTGAGAGAGAGAGAGAGAGAGAGAGAGAGAGAGAGTTCATACCGTTGGAGATAGATTTGGAAAATAAGAGTGATGCCTACATGATTTGGATATATATGTATATTTTTTTAAGAACATGATTGGGTGTTAATTAGAATGAGATTTTGATATAAAAGTACTTTTTTTGCGATGGTCAAACAATCAGTCGTAAAAAAATAGACGCAAAAAGTCATATTTCTAATAGTTCCATACTTATTTACTACAACGAATAGCTTGGCCAATTTAGCATTACTCTTTTTAAAACCGGCTTTGGGTTTGACTATGAGCAACGAAGCAGTTGAAAGTAAATCCGAGAACTTAACTGGTGACCATTTACTTGATATCTTGCACAATTTTTATGTCCCCCCCCAAATTTAACAGAAGCCAGCATGGTAAGCAAAGTAGTGAATCCAGAAAGTGTGCTGGTGCTGCACGACTTTTGAGGGCAAGAATTTGACTTCATGTTGACACCAGTTCAGAAAATTTACTAGACATAAAGTTCAAAAAATGAGTTGTTACAATGCCACCATTACATATACAGGAATCTATCACATAAACAATCTTTCAAAATCTGATTGCTTTTGAGCAGTGCAGCATTGGCACCTCACGTTACATTGCATTGCATCATATGCGTTGCTTATGAAACATCTCCTCAGTTTCTCGCATGATGTAGAAACTCTCCAAATAAAAAAGATCATAATAAATGATTTGACTGATGATGGCATTGGCAATGGCGGTGATGAAGTGGTTACAACTCTATTCAAATCCATGTGCGATGGAGTTATTTTAAATGACTTTTGTTTTTCCTGGTTGTGTGAAGAGGTTAATGACTACCCCAAGGCTTGTTTAGATTTGCGTAGACTTAAGGCAAGAGTGATGGTCATATGTCGTGAATATATGCTAGTCTTGGGAGCTAAATATTTCGTCACTCCATGGGCCACATTGTCAGTCATTGCTGCAGGCCTGGTTCTCGGCTTCACTGCCATGCAAACCTATTACTCTGCCAGAACTTATTATCACCAATTCTAAGTTCTTCTACTTCATACATGGTAGATGTGACCTTGACCACCAATGATATCCATGCTGGACTCATTATATTCAACTACTGTAATTGTAATATTTATGTTGTATTTGACTCATGAATTTACAAGAATTTGAAAAGAAAAATTAAAAAGACGTGAGAAATTAAGTAAAATGTAGGTATATTTTACTTATATTTAACTTATCTTTTCCTTTTTTCTTTTCAAATATCTCACTAAATTCCTGAACTAAACACATCCTTAATAAACAAAAATACCAAAAAAAGATATGATCATGTTATCATTATTGTTTTGACCAAGGATCGACTTGATATGCAGCAATTTAATTTCTTTAAAATATGTTTTCAATTGTTTTAATCAATAATGTGGTTCGTATTTTTTATGTTATTTTAGAAGTGTACTTTTCGCTACTTGGACTTTGTAAGGTGTGTTGAAAGTATTCAATAATTTAACAAGATTCTTACATAAAATATTTTTCTTGATGATGCATTTGTGTGTGAATGAATAAATTTGAGAAGAGGGTTTTGGTCATGGGCGGAGCTACAACTATTGCAGTGGTGACAGTTGACACCATTGGAATTCCAAAATTGTAAATTACTTAAAGTATAGGGGGACTTATATGTAGGTCTTAATAGGTAGATTTATTATTTAATATATCTTATTATAATTAATGTGTTTTCCATCAAATACTATTAAAAAATGTCACTAATTGTTAATTTTCAGCGACAATTTGAAAATTTCGTCGCAAAAAATGTCACTAATTATAAGTTTTAGAGAAAATTTAAAAAAATCGTCACAAAAAAAGTCAATAATTTTCAACTTTCAGCGACAATTTGAAAAATTCATCACAGAAAAATGTCATTAATTGTAAGTTTTAGCGGCAATTTATAAAAACCGTGACAAAAAAAATGTCATTAATTGTCAATTTATAGCAATATGTAAAAATGGTCACAAAAATTATTTTTAGCAATGATTTTACTGACATTTATTTTTAATAGAACTTGATGAGAATTAAATCCAACTGTTAAGACTTATTGATAGTTTATCCTAAAGTTACATATGGAATTTTATTCAAAAGTTTTGGATTTTAAAATATTGAACCCAGTAAACTGAGGAAACAAAATATTACATTTGGAGTTTACAAATTGATTTAGGATAGTTAAAAATAATAATTAGCCTTTATGTCATAAAGGATCTGAGCGATTTTTTTACGTGTTGGTTATCGGCTACTTAACACACAACCCTCCTCCTTTACCCGGACTTGGGACTAGCGGAGTTGTTAAGCAAACCAGGTGGAGTTTGAAGGGAAGTTTGCACTTAAGAAAATGAAATTGAATAAGTTCTTAGGATCTGATGATATATCTATTGAAGTGTGGAGATGTTTGAGTAAGAAGGGGATTGTTTGGTTGACTAGGTTATTTAGCAAGATTTTGTTGACTAGGAAAATGGCAGAGGAATGGAGAAAGAGTATTGTAGTGCCAACATATAAGAATAAAAGAGATGTCTAGAATTCCAACAACTATAAAGGAATCAAGTTAGTGTGTCACACAATGAAAGTGTGGGAGAAAGTGATGGAACGTCAATTGCGAGATATGACAGAAGTGTCAGAGAATCAATTTGGATTTATGCTTGGTGGGTTAATAATGGAAGCAATTTATCTTTTGAGAAAAATAATAGAAAAGTATAGAGAAAAAAAGAAAAGAGACATTCATATAGTTTTTATCGATCTTAAAAAAACATATGATAGAGTGCTTCAAGATATAATTTGGTGGGTATTAAAGAAGAAAGGGTGACAAAAGGTTATATTGATGTAATTAGGGATATGTATGAAGGTGTGATGACCATTATTAGATCGCTTGCTGGAGAAACGAGTGAATTTTTAATTACTATAGGGTTACACTAAGGATCAACCTTAAATCCTTATTTTTTTGCTTTAGTTATGGATGAGTTAATGCACAATATTCAAGATGATGAGCCATGGTGTATGCTTTTTGTAGATGATATCATGTTAATGGACGAGACTAAAGAAGGAGTTAACACTAAGTTGGAGATTTGGAATCTAAAGGGTTTAAGATAAGCAGAACTAAGACAGAGTATATGGAGTGTAATTTTAATAACAGTCACAATGGAAGCAAAATAGAAGTGAAGATTGAGAATTAAGAACTACCAAAGAGTGAACATTTTCGTTATTTAGGATCAATTATCTCAACGACTTGGGGAGATTGGAGCGGATGTGGCCTACAGAATTAAGGTAGGGTAGCTTAAGTGGAGGAGTGCGTCTGGAGTACCGTGCGATAAACGAGTGTCCATTAGACTAAAAGGGAAGTTCTATAGAACAACTATTAGACCAGCGATATTGTATGGGACGAAATGTTGGGCAACTAAGAAACGACATGTAGATAAGATAAGTATTGTTGAGATGAGAATGTTAAGGTGGATGTGTGGCAAAGCTAGAAATGATAGAGTTTGGAATGAGTATATTCGAGAATGGGTAGGAGTAGTACCAATAAAAGTTAAGTTGAGAGAGAATAGATTGAGATGGTTTGGTCATAAACAATGGAGACCAATAGAGGTAGTAGTGAAGAGATATGATATAGTGACAGAAGATGGTAGTGTTAGGGGATGGGATAAACTTAGATTGATGTGGACTAATGCAGTAAATAGATATATAAATCTCCTTAATTTGACTAACGAAATGGCCTTAGATAGAGTCGAGCGGAGAATAAGGATTCATGCAACCGACCCCATTTGATTGGACTTAAGGCTTGATTTGGTTTGGTTTTCCTAAATCATTTTTGGTTTGACTGATTTGCTAGTTTAACGGCGATCTTAGCGGTTTTATCAAAATATATTAGTTAGATTTGTTTGATTAAAAAAAAATAAAAACTAAAAAAACTAAAAATTGACCTAATTAAAGATTAAATGATTGATATTGTTTTATTCGAATTAAACTTCCCACCCGAACAATTGTTAATTTTTATTTTACACAATCCCACATTAGGGAAAGAAGAAAAAAGTGAGTTGTTTCACTCATATAAAGTAAATCTATGCTCCCATTTAATATTATAGTGTTGTGCATATTTTAATTAAAGACAGTTTAAATTTTAAAATAAAACAAAGTTTGAAAGTTTTAATTAATTAATTTTTGTGTAAGTTGGTTGGTCTTTTGACTGATTTTAATGATTTTATCAATGTATATATTGTTTGATTTCCAAAAGGTATGTTTAAGTTTTATAACAAACTTTAACATAAAATAAACTAAAACTAAAAACTTTTTAAAACGAAATTTATTTTTATTTTATCATACATATAATTTTTCTTTAATTTATTCTATTTTTTTGCATCTTTACCAATTAAATTATGATATTTATTTCTTATTGTGAACTTATAATATACAATTAATGACATAACAATTACAATATATATATATTCTAACTAGTGGGTGGCACACGCAATGCATGTGCAATTCAGATAAGTAAGCATAAAAATAAATAATAAAGAAATTAATATCATAATATGTATGTTGTCTAAATGGTAAGAGTATTCTTAACGAAACCCAAAGTTTGGTTTTCAAATCTTGCTCATGCCTTTGAATAATATTTTTTTATTTGAGGACAGAAAAATTTTCCATATGATAGAAGGAGAAGCCACCACACTATTAAATGCCGAGTTATGTGTTCACATATAGATAAAATGGTTAAAATTTAATTCATTCTAAATTATTTTTCTACACATTTTAAATAAATTTTATATTAATATTTAATTTTTAAATTAATTTTTATTATTTATTTACTGTGCATCACACGGGTTCATATGCTAGTACAAATAGTACTCAATAAGGTTGTTTATTAGTGAGAAAAGAGAAGAAGAAATTAATTAAATGGGACTTCTCAAATTTTTTCCTTCAATTTTTTTTTGGGCTCACAAAGGATGTCTAGGGTTTTGCTCCAATTAATCTCTAGGGTGTTAATAATGGAATCCTATATGGGATCGTGAATCAAATCATTGAATCAAATCGAAACATATAAAATTCTACTTTTAATGTAAAATAAAATGAAAATAATCAATAATGATAATGTATATTAGATAAATTTAAAATTATTAAAATAAAAATGATAAATTGATATAATAAAAGTGCTATTAGCACCTTATGAATTATTTTGGACCCTCCATTTCTTTGAGCCTTCACTTATAAATTTTGAAACCTTCAAAATTTCTTTTCTCTCCTCAAATAATAGCAAAATTATCCTTGTGAGAACACTCCATCCATTGAATGCACACCCCCCCCCCCCCAACCTCAAAAAACCCCTCTTTCAAAAAACCCTAATAAAACCCACCAGGAAGAAGAAGAGCCAATATGATTACTAGCTCTGCTGCCTCATCCACCATTGCCACAGTTGGTATGCTCTCTCTCTCTATATATATATATATAAATATATAATTTTTTAGTTTTTTCGTAATAATTTCTTCTCTTGCAAGAAAAAAATTATAATAATTGGTTTGGTTGGTGGATATTATAAAATTGTGAGTTCAGCAGAGAACTATGCAGCAAAACATGCGATGAAGGAATAACTTTTGAACCTAATAATGGATTTGCACTACTTCCGAAAACTTCAAGAAGTGTTAAAAATTTTGACCATTCAATGTGTTAAGAAATTTCCATGTTCGGGCCTATATTCCTGAAATTGAAAATATGAAAACTTCTGCAAGCGTTAACAATTTTGATGATTCGATGTGTTAAGAAATTTCCATGTTCGGACTTGCATTCCCGAACATTACTTATTTGTTCGGGAATGCCTTCCCAAACAAATAAGTAATGTTCGGTCTTGTATTCCCAAACTTGAAAAAATGGTTATGTTTGGTGTGCAACTCTAATCAAGTTTCCACCCTCATACTTGAATTCTATATTTGGTAGAGATTTTAAAATCATGATTCCAAATCAATTTCAAAACACAATTTGAAAACATGTTTGATAAACCAGACAAGTTTTGAATTTTTGGTCTACCCGATCGTCTACTCGGACATCTGGCCGGTCATCCAAAACAGTACATTTTTTTTTTGGGCCAATCGCCACCTAGTATTTGGAAAAAAAATTTATATTTGTTTTTGATATTTTTTAAATATAAAAATTATTTTTTTAGACGAAAATGACAAATTATTTTTTTGAATTGAATTTTAAAAAGAGTTTGGTTATGAGTTTTGAATAGAATTTTCAATAGAGTTTTGAATTATATGTTTGGTTATGAGTTATAAGTTTTTGAATTAAGTTTTGAAAACTCTTTTCAAAACTCATAACCAAACAACTTTTCTCATTTCATATGTTAAATAAAAAATTCAAAACTTAATTCAAAACTCTTTTCAAAACTCATAATCAAACAAATTTTCTCTTTTCAAATCATAATTCCAAAACTTACAAACTCAAAATACAACTCTATTCTCAAATCATAATTCTAAAACTCTATCAAACACTACCGAAAACTGCGACAAGTGTTAACAATTTTGACCGTTCAATGTGTTAAAAAAATTTCATGTTCGGACCTGCATTCCCAAACATTAGTTATTTGTTAGGGAATGCCTTCTCGAATAAATAAACAATGTTCAAGCTTGTGTTCCCGAATTTCGATCATATGTTCGGGAGTTCAATCCCAAACAAATGACGAACATATTTTTATTATTTTTGCCCTTTTTTTCAAGAAACTTATTCTTACAAGGTCAAGCTAAGAACAACATCAAAGCTGTGAACCTTCTCTAAGCTTTTATTGTTGTACTCCTCTCATCTTATGGAGTTGTAATTACCAAAAACATTCCACTCATTGTCATTGCCAGAGAAGTGTAGGTAGTCAAATGATTGCCACTGTTACTGCTAGAATATTGCCGCCAAAAAGTTTTCAAGGTTTTGAGAATGTGTAGGTTTTGATGGTGGGATTTGGGAAAAATGGTTGGGTGGTGACGGAGGTGGGGTGCTAGCATAAACCCTAATTCATAATGTAGTGGGTGCGTAGGTTTAATTGTGAGATGGGGTGTCCCAAAATTAATGATGTCCTTTTTAGTATTTTTATTTGAAGTTATTATTGTAATAAAAATAAAGTTAACAATTGGGGGGGTCCAAAATAATTTATGGGGTCTTAATAGCAGCACTCTATAGTAAATCTTCTAAATATGATAAACTTATAATTAGTATATTTTATTTATTTATTTTTCAAACATGAGGAATGGTCTTTGTAATTTATCCTAAATAATGGCATTGTTGAAGAAACGCAAACACAAACAGAGACAAAAAGTGTAGGTACCTAAAGATCTAGTTATCCTAGATCTATTGGCCACGGATGTAGCAAAAATGACAAAATCTGGTGAATAACCAGTGGAACCTTTAGACTTGGTCGGATGAGGTATGCAGTGTGAAAAGTGTGGAATAGACTCAGCATCCAAGTCGAGTGTGATTATCTGTTTTTTCAACCTTTGCTGATACCCATCTTCTTCATCTTTTTCCTCCTATTGGACTTTTCACAGCGCTCCACAATGTTCAATGGAACCATTGACAGGGGTGTCACGACCTAAACCTGCCCCTATAGGTTTAGCAACGTAACCAGCCAGTAATCCGAAGATTACCTACGGCCTCAAAGACAAAATTCAAAATATTTAAGTATAATTGGGGCCTAAAGCAGAAGCAAAACAAAAATAATGTTGTCCATTGAGTTGTGCGTACATGATCAACTGTAGTAATTAAAACACTTCAACACACTTATATATACATGTACAAAGACATATTTTATAACATATCTCACACACTTCATGAAGAACTTTTAACAAAATACAAAGACCAACTCAAGCCTGACAAAATAAAATAAAGCCTCTATACAGGCATCCTTTTTGGGTGGCTTGACAAAGAGGCAGACTCCGAGGCAAACTCTAATGTTGATCGTCCAATTGCTCACCTATATATATATATAAAGAGTGAGCTAACGCCCAGTGAATAATACCAAAGTAACGAGGCTGTATGAATGAGATTCCTAATCAAGTAAATTACATTAATACATATTACATGTAAATCAAATTAGAACAAACTCAGGTCCATTGTTTCCATATTCGTATCTCTGCGTATATTCATATTCATGTTCATGAGCACCTTTTCATTCAAATGGCCTTTGGCCCATCACATTCATATTCAAACGGCCTTTGACCCATCATAGTATTTAGTATTCAAATGGCCTTAGGCCCAATTCATTCACATTAAACGGCCTCCGGCATAATCATCATATCAAACGACCTTTGGCCCAATCATATCAAACCGCCTCAGGCTCAACCATCATATCAAACGGTCTCTGGCCCAATCATCAAGAAACACTATGAAATTCAGTTCTGACCGAGTACCCTCTTTCTAGTGCTTTCACTCTTTATTATCAAATATATTTTCTTTATGAATCTCATGCTCGGAATTAACTATCTATTACTACTATAATCATCCCATTATGTGATCAAGTTGATAGCCTTAACTACTTGTATTTTCAAAAAAAAAACAAAAAAAAAAGTTTACTTGTATTTTCAAGAATCATTCCTAGTTTCACCAAATCAAATTTGCCCATTCTTGTAGCAGTTACATGTTGGCATTGGCTAGAAACATGGATTGTTTGATCAATAGCTCGTGTTAATAGAAAAATTTTGATTATTTCCACATGATCAAGTTGATAGCCTCAATTACTTGTATTTTCAAAAAAAAAAAAAAAAACTTCACTTGTATTTTCGGGAATCATTCCTAATTTCACCAAATCAAATTTTCTCGTTCTTGTAGTAGTTAGATATTGGTGTCGGCTAGATGTTAGATAATGTCTCAATGGGACCACATAATTAAATGTGGTGTTATCATTTATAAGAAGCCTACAATTTAAGTGATTCAATTTAGTTAATAGGCTTAAGGGTATATGTGTTATGGACCTAATGTGTAGATACTAATTGTTTAATTCCTATTTCTATGAGGGGCAGAAATAGAATTAAAACCAATAATGGTTAAAGTTGGTTTTCAGTTTTGAAACAATAAATAGACATTTATTGTTTCCTTTTGAACTTCCATAACGTTTCAGTTGAAAACCAATAAATAGAAATTAATACATATCGGTAACGTTTCAGTTTTGAAAACCAATTACAACCTTTAAAAGGTTATGGTCCCTATTCCTTCCCAGGTGGTAAAAAACACTGCCATGTTTTCTAAATCCTCTCAAGGAGAAACATAAGGCACCAAAGGGGAAAGGATTAGAAGGCAATAACATAATCAATAACAAAGAGTTTATTGATAATCACGCTTCCGTTTAACCGTTCGTCAATGGATTCAGGTATGTCATTTTGGCTTGATTTCTTGATAATACACATGGCAAACGATCCAAAGGGTAAGGTTTATGTTCTGAAATTTATGTTTACAATTGGTATCAGAGCCCGCATATCATGTGTATTATCAGAATTGATATGCTTTATTCATTCTCTTTAGTTTCCTGGAATCAGATTCTGAATTTTCTTATGGATGTAAATTCTATTTTTTCCTGTTTTGTTCTGTGAAAATGGCAATCTGTTTTCTGGAATTGTAACATGATTCGGTGGTCCGTTTGTTTTTTGGACCCGTCAATTCTATTTATATATGTATGTATATAATTGGGATTGCTGCAGATTATATAATATTTCGGGGTAACAAATTAAGAAATCTTTAAATTTAATGTAATTTCATACAACGTCTACAGAAATTTAATTTTCTAACATTCTCAATATAAGTCCATTCAAACAAGATGTCACAAAAGTGATCTCTTTTGTCTAGATTGTTTTATATGGAATGTTTTGATGTTCATGTCTGTGTATCTCATGCGGGTATTTATCGGTCCAAAGACATGATTAATACTTGGCAGAATTACACACACATTTTGTGGTGATAAACATGTGCCAATTGTAAAGGAAACCTAATGTGAATAATAAATCCATCAAAAGATAGATTTGTTATTTGACATAACTTATTGTCAATGTTTGATCATTACAACAAGAATACCACTTACAGTTAATATCACTACCCAAAGGCTTGGTATTAATGTTGTGCTAGGTATCTTGAGATGTTGTCATTAAATTAATTTATTTAGAGATTATCTGTTTGGTAACTTAATGTGAATATAATTGTTCATTCCTTTTATTTTCTTTTCTATTCAGCTTTAATGTCAACTACTTCAATCTCTGCCAACATGAACAATGTTCTAATGTTAAATGGAACAAACTTTAAGGACTGGAAAGAGAACATATTGATTGTTCTCGGCTGCATGGACATAGACTTGGCATTAAGGATGCCAAAACCGAATGCTCTCACTGCACAAAGTACTCCTGAGGAAATTGTGTACTTTGAAAAGTGGGATCGTTCTAACAGGCTAAGTCTTATGATCATGAAGCGTGGGATTCCAGAAGTCTTTCGGGGTGCAATAACAGAGGATGTTACCGTTGCCGGTGAATTTCTTTCAGAAATTCAAAAGCGTTTTGCTAAAACGATAAGGCTGAAACAAGCACGCTTTTAGCAAGCTTGATTTCAATAAAGTATAAATGCAAGGGTAATGTTCACGAGTACATCATGGAAATGTCTCATCTTGTTTCAAAACTTAAGGCACTAAAGCTCGACCTATCTGATGATTTGCTCGTGCATTTAGTTCTCATCTCTCTTCCTGCACAATTTAACCAATTTAAGGTCAGTTATAACTGCCAGAAGGAGAAATGGACTCTCAATGAGCTCATTTCATTTTGTGTGCAAGAGGAAGAGAGATTGAAGCAAGAAAGGACAGACAGTACTCATCTGGCAAGCACCTCCAAGCCTACGGGCAAAAGAACGAATAAGGGAAAGGAAGTTGCTATTCCTCAGGGTCCGGAACCAAAGAAACAGAAAGTGCAGGATGGTTGTTTCTTTTGTGGCAAACCCGGACACAGAAAGAAGGATTGTGCCAAATACGTCGCCTGGCGTGTAAAGAAAGGTACATTTCATGTTTTGGTCTGTTCTGAAATAAATTTAGCTTCAGTACCAAGAAACACTTGGTGGGTAGATTCTGGTGCTACTACTCACATATGTGTTTCTATGCAGGGTTGCCTGAACTACCGAAAGCCAACTGATGCTGAAAGATACATCTTTGTGGGTGATGGCAAGTCAATAGAAGTGCAGGCAATAGGGCACTTCAGATTATTGCTTAAAACTGGTTATTATTTGGATTTATTAGACACTTTTGTTGTACCGTCCTTTAGACGGAATTTAATTTCTGTTTCTGTATTGGACAAATTGGGATATTATTGTTCTTTTGGAAATATGAAGTTTAGTATGTCTATTAATTCAAATGTTGTTGGTACTGGTTTACTTAATGTGTTTGATAATCTATATTTGCTCGAAACTATTACATCTTATAATGAAACCTTGCACGTGGAATCACGAGGTACAAAGCGTAAATTAACTAAGGAAACTTCAGCCTCATTATGGCACAAACGCCTAGGTCACATCTCTAAATCTAAAGTTGAGCGCCTTGTGTCTGATGGAATTTTGGACTCTCTTGATTTTTCAGATTTTGATGTCTGTGTTGAGTGTATCAAGGGAAAACAGACCAAAATAAAGAAATATGGTGCCAATAGGTCTACAGATGTCTTAGAATTAATTCATACGGACATTTGTGGCCCATTCCCTATGGTGTCTTGGAATGGTCAACAATATTTTATCACATTCATAGACGACTATTCCCGATATGGGTATCTATTTCTTATCCATGAGAAATCACAGTCTTTGGACGTATTCAAAACATTTAAGGCCGAAGTTGAGTTACAACTCAACAAACGGATTAAAAGTGTCAGGTTTGACCGTGGTGGTGAATACTATGGCAGATATGATGGATCAGGTGAACAACGTCCAAGACCGTTTGCAAAATACCTGGAGGAATGTGGAATCGTCCCACAATACACCATGCCAGGATCACCTAGCATGAATGGTGTATCTGAGAGACGAAACCGGACTCTGAAGGATATGGTAAGAAGTATGATCAGTCATTCTACTTTACCAGAGTCCCTCTGGGGTGAGGCTCTAAAGACAGCAACTTATATCTTAAATCAGGTGCCAACTAAAGCAGCTGCAAAAACACCTTATGAGCTTTGGGTTGGGCGAAAGCCTAGCCTAAAACATTTGCATGTGTGGGGGTGTCCTGCTGAGGCGAGGCCTTATAAACCTCATGAACGAAAATTGGACTCTAAAACCATTAGCAGTTACTTTATTGGCTATGCCGAACGATCACGGGGTTACAAGTTTTATGATCCCACAAATAGGTCAATATTTGAGACGAGAATTGCAACATTTTTTGAGGATGTTGAGTTTGGGGGGAGATATCCAGTTAGAGACATTGTTTTTGAGGAGGAAGCAGGAGTAATCCCACTTCCTACTACTACTTTTGACCAATTACAGGTTCCTATACCTGTCATTGCTCGAGAAGTAATTTCGGATCCTCAACCAGACAATGTTGTTCAAGATAATATAGTGCAAATTCAAGATGAGGAAATTGTTCCTGAGGAACAAACTCTACAACCTCAAGAATCTGTGCCATTAAGGCGATCCACAAGAGAAAGGAGATTTGCACTTTCAGATGATTATATTGTATATCTCCAGGAACATGAGGTAGAAAATGGAATGTCGAAAGATGATCCAATCAACTTTCGTCAAGCCATGGAAAGTCCCAACTCTCATAAGTGGATAGAAGCCATGAATGAAGAATATAAGTCTATGCAAGACAATAAAGTTTGGGAACTTGTCTCATTACCAGTTGGTGCGAAGCCCGTAGGTTGTAAATGGATATTTAAAACCAAAAGGGATTCAAATGGTAATGTGGAGAGGTATAAGGCACGTCTTGTAGCCAAAGGCTTTACTCAAAAAGAAGGAATTGACTTTAAAGAAACTTTCTCTCCAGTTTCTTCGAAAGATTCTTTTAGGACAATTATGGCGCTTGTTGCATATTTTGATCTTGAGTTGCATCAGATGGATGTCAAAACAGCTTTTCTTAATGGTGACATTAAAGAAACAATTTATATGGTGCAGCCAGAAAACTTTGTGTCAGGAGACCCAAAGAATATGGTTTGCAAATTGACTAAATCCATCTATGGACTCAAACAAGCTTCTCGTCAGTGGTACTTCAAATTTCATCAAGTTCTCACTTCGTATGGTTTTGAAACTAACGTTGTTGATGAATGTGTGTATCACAAGTTCAGTGGGAGTAAACACATATTTTTGGTTTTATATGTTGACGACATATTGCTTGCCACAAACGATATAAACTTATTGCATGACACCAAGAGATTTCTATCTAAGAATTTTGAAATGAAAGATCTTGGTGATGCTTCCTTTGTATTAGGAATCGAAATACACCGAGATCGTTCTCGGGGTATTCTGGGATTATCACAAAGGAGCTATATCGAAAAAGTACTCATTAGATTTGGCATGCAAAATTGTAAATCAGGTGAAACCCCGATTGCTAAGGGAGACAAGTTTAGTCTCAGCCAATGCCCGAAGAACAGTCTTGAAATTCAAGAAATGCAGAAGATTCCTTATGCCTCGGTTGTAGGGAGTCTAATGTATGCTCAAGTATGTACGCGTCCGGATATTGCGCTCATAGTTGGCATGTTAGGCAGATATTTAAGTAATCCTGGCATGGATCATTGGAAAGTAGTCAAGTGTGTTATGCGATATTTACAGAGAACAAAGGAATATATGCTCACATATAGGAGATCGGATAAGTTAGAGGTCATTGGATATTCCGACTCCGATTTTGCTGGATGCCAAGACAGTAGGAAATCCACATCAGGCTATATGTATCTGTTAGCTGGCGGAGCAATTTCTTGGAGGTCTGCAAAGCAGACGCTCATAGCTTCATCCACCATGGCTGCAGAGTTTGTAGCATGTTATGAGGCATCAAACCAAGGGATATGGCTGCAGAATTTTGTCACTGGGTTGCGTATTTTGGAAGGCACTGAAAGACCACTTAAGTTATATTGTGACAATAAGTCTGCAGTTTTATATTCCAATAACAACAGGAGCTCGACAAAATCAAAGCATATTGATATCAAGTTCCTAGTTGTAAAAGAAAGAGTGCAGAGTAGACATATTTCCATAGAGCACATTGGGACAAACTCCATGATAGCGGATCCACTTACGAAGGGACTACCACCCAAGGTCTTTCATGAGCACACTGCTCATATGGGTGTTGTTCTATTTGAGAACATTCTGGTTTAGTGGGAGTTTGTATTTATATTACTGCTTTATGTCAGCCTTGAGTTTTATCTATGTAATTAGATTAATTTCTGCAGAAATGAAGTATTCAGTTTATTACGCTCTGTTACGTATTGTGAAGTATTGATATCAATAAAGTTAAGTAGGACCAGTTGGAAATAGGCATGTATGGATCACATTATATGTAATTTCCATGCTACGCATCCATGATTGATCTATGTCATTTAGCTGTATTAGTATACGTGACCATTGGTGGGTCGAGTTACGATTAATATAACGAAGACCGCTTTGATCCTATATTAATATAGTTAATGGACAAGATTGTTTGGATACCCTCAAGTTATGATAACAAATTTCTGAGCTCACTAAAGTTAAGCACATTTTTCAGGATACATATGTGGTCCAGTGGGAGATTGTTAGATAATGTCTCAATGGGACCACATAATTAAATGTGGTGTTATCATTTATAAGAAGCCTACAATTTAAGTGATTCAATTTAGTTAATAGGCTTAAGGGTATATGTGTTATGGACCTAATGTGTAGATACTAATTGTTTAATTCCTATTTCTATGAGGGGCAGAAATAGAATTAAAACCAATAATGGTTAAAGTTGGTTTTCAGTTTTGAAACAATAAATAGACATTTATTGTTTCCTTTTGAACTTCCATAACGTTTCAGTTGAAAACCAATAAATAGAAATTAATACATATCGGTAACGTTTCAGTTTTGAAAACCAATTACAACCTTTAAAAGGTTATGGTCCCTATTCCTTCCCAGGTGGTAAAAAACACTGCCATGTTTTCTAAATCCTCTCAAGGAGAAACATAAGGCACCAAAGGGGAAAGGATTAGAAGGCAATAACATAATCAATAACAAAGAGCTTATTGATAATCACGCTTCCGTTTAACCGTTCGTCAATGGATTCAGGTATGTCATTTTGGCTTGATTTCTTGATAATACACATGGCAAACGATCCAAAGGGTAAGGTTTATGTTCTGAAATTTATGTTTACACTAGAAACATGGACCATTTGATCAATAGTTTGTGTTATCCATTCTTTTCCGTTTGTTCAAATTTTCAATCGATTGGTAAGGTTGCAATGTAGAATATAGTGTTACTCTTTGTTTTTCTATGTTTTTATTTATTTATTTATTCTCTAGTGATACAATATGTTCTATCTTGGTCTTCTGTTGCAATGGAAGGAGTATTAATCTATTGTTTCTAGCAACCATTGTTGTCTCATCACTGCTCATTAGTGTTCATTTATTCCCCTTGTAAATGTTATAGGTTATTGGCTAATGCAAAAAGATAAAAAAGAAAAAAAGAAAAAAAAAAAGAAAAAAAAAAGAAGTTGTAATCATTCGTTGAGGGAAATTACTACATCGAGTAAGCTTTGACTATTTGTTAGTTTTAATTTACTTATAGAATTTTGGCACTTTTTTTTTATTATTAAATTTGTGGTTGTTAGAGAATTCACGTTTTTTTTCCTAATGTTTTGAAAATTAATGATATGACAAACACTTAGATGACCCAAAGAACTATTTAACATATAAATAAGAGAAGACGAAATACGCTAATTAGAGGTGGCTGTTATGTTTGGTTTCAAAATTCTTAATTTCATGTCTAACTCAACAAATAAATAAGTCAAATAGCTAACATAGATGAATATGTTTTTACAAGAATAACTAAACTAATATGTAACAATTTCAACACAATAATTTATAAAGCAATTCTAATTTATATATCCATTTCATCACTTACTATGTGACTCTTTTTCACCATTTACTGTAGAATGCATATTTTACTTGAATATTAATTCTTGTTTATCACTTACTATTGTTAATACATGTCACGCCCCACTTTTTATTATTCGAGGTCATTACCAAGTTCATTAACTTAATTCAATTTCAGAGATAATATGCAAAAATAAACTCATACATTTAATCCATAGCAATGAATATCAGTACTCTCATTCGTATGCAAGTAAATGTTACATGAACAAACTAATAAATTGCCCTTAGGCTTACAACTTTTAAATAAACAACTGAAGGGTGTAACCCTTTTACACATATGGCGTTCCGCCAACAAGAAAGAGGCCCCGTGGCCAACAAATAAGTAGATCCAAATCTTGCAGCTCAACCTGCTTAATACCTGAAAAAGATTCAACAACGTGGGATGAACATATAGTCCAGTAGGGATCTCAACTTGATCCTCAACAATAACAACAGTACAGATAGCTATGATCATGCACACTCATTCTCATACTAGAATAGTAATGTGACAGTTTAAACAAAATATATATGTATATAAACTTTTCTCAAAAACAACTATTTCATTCAATGCTATAAGCGTTTCATCTTTCCCTTTTTCCTTTCATTAACCCCGTACCCAACCTTTTATACATAAGCAATTACTTAGGAAATAAATTCACTAAGACCACTACTATTCTCCAATTTCCACACATACAACAGATGTGCCTTTCTAGAACATATTTCTAAAATGTTTGATTCTCTTTACACTTCTAAAAGACAAGGGGTAGCAACTAATACAAGATTAACACAAGATAATCCAATTACAATTTCATGACACGAATGTCTACATTGCCTATGACACATAGTCTATGGCACAATCCACCTTCCAATTATGGCTCAGAACCTGGCCAAATAACTCAACAAGGGTTCCGTCTCTCATTAACAATATTTCCAAATTCAACAGGGATAACAAATCAAGTTAAACATATCTGATAACATAACAAATACACATGTTGGTATCGTAACAATCACAATCAAACTCACTTCCATACTTCCCAACTGATACACATTTTGGTGATGTATCATATCAAATAAACAAACACTTTAAGTTAAACCTCTCTATAACATAACAAATACACATGCTGGTATTGTATCAATCATAACCACATTCACTTCCATACTTCCCAACTGATACACATTTTGGTGATGTATCATATCAACAATAAATAGAAATACTTCTATTAACAATAAGCACACATATATGTGATGCTAGTGGAGTCCATCCCCTTTCTCCTCCCAACAAATCTGGTTTAGAGGTCCATCCCCTTTCTTCCCCTAAACCCTCCAACAATTCCGGTTTAGAGGTCCATCCCCCATCTTCCCCTAAACCGGAAGTACATCCCCTATCTCCTCCCATACACAAGTAATGCATTTAAACACAACGTCATATACACAATCAATCAATAGTGTAATGCATACACAACAGTCCAACGCAACCGTGTCATCCTCCACCGATGACCAAGGACAAAACCTCTAGATGCAGGTATATTGTACATCTATAAACATACTCAATTGTCATGAGATTATCAACTTATCACTAATACTAGCATAGTGGTATAAGATACAACAATCCAACATTCATACTTATTTCAAAGTGTCTTTCCCATTCCACAAAACCAATCTTGCTTCCTTTTGTTTTCACAAAACCGTTTTCATTCCTTTTGTTTCCACAAAACCAAATCCAAAGGCAACAAAGCCAAAACTCATTTTAATCTACCACATTCCTTTCAAAGCCATTCCAATTTAATTTTATAAATTGAATCATAACTATTAAATTAGGGTTTTACTCCCTCTTTCTCAATATTGAACAAAATGCCTCAATCATCTATAATAACCAATAATGGCTTCAATTAAATCCAAATACCCAAGTATTTACCCAAAGATCAAACCCCTCTATCTTATTATTAAATCAATAAATATTAGGGTTTCCTCTCCTTTCAACAACAACTAGCTAATTAACACCCAATTAGCCCCAAAACACATCTAATAACCATGGATCTAAAACCCACAACCAACCCAAAGATCAACCTCATGAATTTATACAAAAATCCAACATGATATAGTTTTCATGCAATACAAAAATTACCACATGTCTATCTATAGATGAAATATTGAAAAAGAGCAAGGAGAATCCCTACCTCGAAGCAAAGAACCCAAAGGAGAAGATGACCCGGAAACAAAGTGCTCCAAATCCACAGTTCTTCAGATTAAAATGTAACCCTCACTCTCCTCTACCTTTTTAATGAAGTAACTAGGGTAAGAAATCACTCTAACTAGATCAAACCTAGGAGAGAATGTGTTTAGAGAAGAAGAGAACTCGGAAATTAGGGTTTTGGATCAAAAAGAATGAAAAACTCCCCTAAAAATCCCGCTGCTGCGTTTAAATACTGGACAGGCTCGCTCGAGCGAAGACCTGGTCGCTCGAGCGACCAGACACAGAAACAGACCTCGCTCGAGCGACAAGAAGCTCGCTCGAGCCAACAACCACTGCTCTCAGGTCTAGCACTGGACGCAACCTCGCTCGAGCCAAGAAATGCTCGCTCGAGCGACGGACCAAAACAAAGACCTCGCTCGAGCGAAGATAAGCTCGCTCGAGCGACCAAGCCAAAAACTGAACATCAACTCTTGGTTTCTAAACCCAACCAACCTGCAATCAACCTGCCCAAAACATCCTATAACCCAAAATAAGGAATCAAAGGACAACAACAACAATAATATGACAATAGAATCCTCGGAACATAAGTCCGGATACAATAATCAAATGGTAAAAGACCGGGGTCACTACAACCTCCCCCCCTTAAAGAATTTCGTCCCCGAAATTAAGGATACGTCAAAATACAAGACCAACTGATTACACACACCAACATTCCCCCCAACACAAGGAGTGAAACCGCTCTCACAACAAACCATCAAGTCGCTCTTACCTAGGAAGAGACTCACTAAGGGAATACGTTCCAAACGACCACACTTAGGTACGAAAACCCTTCAAACCAAACCTTTCCTGAAACAATTACCAACAACCGACTAGCGCTTCCAGCTAAGTCACTACTCAACAACAAGGTTCCCGAAAGCCAGCTCAAGCAAATCTTATGAGTAAAACAAATAAGAAAACATTTTCTTGTTCAAGAGACATTTCTCAAAGATAGTCAAATTTTCAATGTGAATATTCCAAAATAAATCTTTCATTTTCCATGCGAAGCTCAACAGTTTTGTAAATATTTTTCACAAATACAGTGCTATCCAAAACACAAAATCATCCACTGTTCATTTACTAAAAAGATTCACTTGGAATTCCTCAAAACCCTTGAATTAAATCAATTTCTCAACAACACCCTTAGGTGGCCCAAACACTATGAAAAATTTTTGTTTTCCATTTCTTTCCAAAATAGCACTATCAACAACCATCACGCACACAGTGATGCCACAACCAACACAGAACATGACATTTCTATAATGATAGTTAATAGAGATAACAACAATACTATCAACACATAAGGCATAAGAATTTCATGGTTTTGCAATTTCATCCCGCCTCCCTTTACTTAACCAGTTTAATAACATACACCTGGCCAAACAATAAAATGAGATAGCAACCCATATGAAGCATTTTTCACTTCACCACAGATAAGCATATTAGCTATATCATATTAACAACAAATAGAAATATTTCTATTATCAATAAGCACACATATTGTGATGCTAATGGAGTCCATCCCCTTTCTCCTCCCACACAAAATCCGGTTTAGAGGTCCATCCCCTATCTTCCCCTAAACCGTGGAGTTCATCCCCTATCTCCTCCAAAACAAAATGCATATGCAATGTAATACACACTTGCCATATACAACACATAATCAATACATGAATGTTCTGTATTAATCCAACAGTCAAAGTAAATGACTCAATTTCAGTTATACCTAGGCCACATGCAAGGTCTACAACAATCATGACTATCCTCAAGGTGATAAATGCCAACCCAAAACACAATACCAATAAGCTGACAAATCAACTCAACAAACTCCACACTCAGTAATCCACACACTGATGTGCCACTCAAATTACTAACCCCAGACACGGAGTTCTCTACATAAATCCCCAAATTCTGGAATTTCACTGGATCTCCTCAATTTAAACCGCATCAACACTGCGCCTAAGGGTATCACCATTTCCCTCCCCATGGCTGCATAGTAAGCCTACTCATCTCCTCGACCGAAGACCGACATGGTCAACCTTAATCACAATAACCCAACCAAGAAGGATAATTCGACCAACGCTATTCTCGTCACTCTAGAACACAAACTGTTCTTCCTTTAAAGAATGCTGCCTGCATCCACTCACGAACCATCCCTAACAATTAATAACCAATCACTACACGAACACTACCCCCATACCACCGATGGGGTCACCATGAACTAGCTACTAGCAAAGCCCAAAACACAAACCAATAAACAAGTACCATTCCCGCTAACCCGAGACACAAAGCCCACATAACCTTGCCCACACCACACACTCTCGAAACCATCACATCTAACACATACATCCACGGGTTCTCGTTCTCGACAATCAAACTCTAACATGAACAAGATTCACAAACCAACACATAGTTAACGCAATATACAGTGCCAAGCAAACAACAACGCTAGGATCCTTGACCCCATTAACAACTTCTCAAAATAAATAGAGAGTTCGAAATTCCATACATACCCCCCAATACATGAGGATTAAACAAACAATACTTATGCATATAAATGCGATACATAAACATGGTGCCTCAGCATCCAACAGTACACCGGTCCATAACAAAATCAATAAACATGATACACCACCGGCCAACATTACCAAAAAGTCCCTCTCCAAGATAACACTATAGGACTAACTAATAAGTCGCCCCTCGCGAGGCTCCCGAAGCCTGGCCTGCCCGTTTCTGGTACCGATAACGCCCCCGACTGGACGGGTACAACTGAGTCTGACTAGGTTTTAATACCCCCGAAGAATTTGCACGCAAAGGACAAGAACGTCTACCATGGCCCTGCTGACCACAAACAAAACAACCACCAGACCCTCTACTCTGAAACTGGTCTGAAACCTGCACCTCCCCGGACCTCTCAACTGAAGTGCCCGAAACCTCTGACAAAGAAAAGGAACCATCCCCCGACTGAGCATGTTTCCGCCTCCACCCCTTACTGAGCCTAGAGCGCTTAGGGACCGTAGGGCTTGCCTCAATGGTCTCCTCCTTAACCCCATCATCACTAGCAATTAGGGCCTCCACATGGGCCGCTGCCTCAACTAAAGTATAGTAATCCTTCAACAAGGATCCAGCTACCTTCTCCCGAATATCGAGCACAACCGCTTCTCAAACTCAAAACAACGACGCTCCTCTGTTGTGACCAACTCTGGAGCAAACCTCGACAAACTATCAAACCGCATCTCAAACTGTGCCACAGGAGTATCATCCTGACGCAACTCCCAAAAACTGTTCCCTCAACCTTTCCCGAGCAGAAGGAGGGAAATACTTAGCCAAAAAGGCCTCGGTAAAAGCAACCCACGTGCTACCCACACTATTCTTAACATTCTACCATCAATAACTCGCATCACTCTTCAGCTGAAAAGTCGCCAAAGAAACCCTCAACTCCTCATCTTCGACTCTGAGCATATCAAGAGTCTTGGTAATCTGTTCTAGCCAATTCTCTGCCTCCAACGGCTTAGCCTCCCCCACAAACTCTGGTGGACTGGAGCGAAAGAACTCCTTAGTAAGTTTGAGAGCATGCCCGCTGCCGCCCTCAGTACGAGCTAGGGCGTTTTGCACTGCTCTCACAATCTCACGTGCGACATCCTCGCCGACAGCCGATGCTGCAACGGCAGGTACTAAAGGAACTGTTGTGCCTCTCCCAGCGTTCCTACTACTCAACCAACCTCTACTCCCTCGTGTAGACATCCTATAAAGCACTAATGAAAATACACTTAGTGCCAACACAATAGCCTTCTCCGAGGCACACCCTACTACTGGTAAGTCACAAGACACACTTAGCCTCAAACTTTACATCTCTACTGCATATAAACATCTAAGCATGTAAACACATAATCGAATCAAGTCCACAAAGATAGCCACTCATCCCGGAACTCTCAAGGAATTCCTATCAGAAACCACGTTGATCAGGCGCGTTTCCAAAAGGACCTCAAAGCAAGTTCACCGGCTATGAATACTATCCAAGAGACTGAATCCCATGCTCACATAAATGCAACACATAAGTCCTAATTCTCATGGTATCTATATGCAACGTCCTCACTACACGTAGTAAACCCACTGTGGTAAAAACCACTTCCCACGAGCTCAAGGTATTCAAACCCGGTAGCTCTGATACCAAGTTGTCACGCCCCACTTTTTATTATTCGAGGTCATTACCAAGTTCATTAACTTAATTCAATTTCAGAGATAATATGCAAAAATAAACTCATACATTTAATCCATAGCAATGAATATCAGTACTCTCATTCGTATGCAAGTAAATGTTACATGAACAAACTAATAAATTGCCCTTAGGCTTACAACTTTTAAATAAACAACTGAAGGGTGTAACCCTTTTACACATATGGCGTTCCGCCAACAAGAAAGAGGCCCCGTGGCCAACAAATAAGTAGATCCAAATCTTGCAGCTCAACCTGCTTAATACCTGAAAAAGATTCAACAACGTGGGATGAACATATAGTCCAGTAGGGATCTCAACTTGATCCTCAACAATAACAACAGTACAGATAGCTATGATCATGCACACTCATTCTCATACTAGAATAGTAATGTGACAGTTTAAACAAAATATATATGTATATAAACTTTTCTCAAAAACAACTATTTCATTCAATGCTATAAGCGTTTCATCTTTCCCTTTTTCCTTTCATTAACCCCGTACCCAACCTTTTATACATAAGCAATTACTTAGGAAATAAATTCACTAAGACCACTACTATTCTCCAATTTCCACACATACAACAGATGTGCCTTTCTAGAACATATTTCTAAAATGTTTGATTCTCTTTACACTTCTAAAAGACAAGGGGTAGCAACTAATACAAGATTAACACAAGATAATCCAATTACAATTTCATGACACGAATGTCTACATTGCCTATGACACATAGTCTATGGCACAATCCACCTTCCAATTATGGCTCAGAACCTGGCCAAATAACTCAACAAGGGTTCCGTCTCTCATTAACAATATTTCCAAATTCAACAGGGATAACAAATCAAGTTAAACATATCTGATAACATAACAAATACACATGTTGGTATCGTAACAATCACAATCAAACTCACTTCCATACTTCCCAACTGATACACATTTTGGTGATGTATCATATCAAATAAACAAACACTTTAAGTTAAACCTCTCTATAACATAACAAATACACATGCTGGTATTGTATCAATCATAACCACATTCACTTCCATACTTCCCAACTGATACACATTTTGGTGATGTATCATATCAACAATAAATAGAAATACTTCTATTAACAATAAGCACACATATATGTGATGCTAGTGGAGTCCATCCCCTTTCTCCTCCCAACAAATCTGGTTTAGAGGTCCATCCCCTTTCTTCCCCTAAACCCTCCAACAATTCCGGTTTAGAGGTCCATCCCCCATCTTCCCCTAAACCGGAAGTACATCCCCTATCTCCTCCCATACACAAGTAATGCATTTAAACACAACGTCATATACACAATCAATCAATAGTGTAATGCATACACAACAGTCCAACGCAACCGTGTCATCCTCCACCGATGACCAAGGACAAAACCTCTAGATGCAGGTATATTGTACATCTATAAACATACTCAATTGTCATGAGATTATCAACTTATCACTAATACTAGCATAGTGGTATAAGATACAACAATCCAACATTCATACTTATTTCAAAGTGTCTTTCCCATTCCACAAAACCAATCTTGCTTCCTTTTGTTTTCACAAAACCGTTTTCATTCCTTTTGTTTCCACAAAACCAAATCCAAAGGCAACAAAGCCAAAACTCATTTTAATCTACCACATTCCTTTCAAAGCCATTCCAATTTAATTTTATAAATTGAATCATAACTATTAAATTAGGGTTTTACTCCCTCTTTCTCAATATTGAACAAAATGCCTCAATCATCTATAATAACCAATAATGGCTTCAATTAAATCCAAATACCCAAGTATTTACCCAAAGATCAAACCCCTCTATCTTATTATTAAATCAATAAATATTAGGGTTTCCTCTCCTTTCAACAACAACTAGCTAATTAACACCCAATTAGCCCCAAAACACATCTAATAACCATGGATCTAAAACCCACAACCAACCCAAAGATCAACCTCATGAATTTATACAAAAATCCAACATGATATAGTTTTCATGCAATACAAAAATTACCACATGTCTATCTATAGATGAAATATTGAAAAAGAGCAAGGAGAATCCCTACCTCGAAGCAAAGAACCCAAAGGAGAAGATGACCCGGAAACAAAGTGCTCCAAATCCACAGTTCTTCAGATTAAAATGTAACCCTCACTCTCCTCTACCTTTTTAATGAAGTAACTAGGGTAAGAAATCACTCTAACTAGATCAAACCTAGGAGAGAATGTGTTTAGAGAAGAAGAGAACTCGGAAATTAGGGTTTTGGATCAAAAAGAATGAAAAACTCCCCTAAAAATCCCGCTGCTGCGTTTAAATACTGGACAGGCTCGCTCGAGCGAAGACCTGGTCGCTCGAGCGACCAGACACAGAAACAGACCTCGCTCGAGCGACAAGAAGCTCGCTCGAGCCAACAACCACTGCTCTCAGGTCTAGCACTGGACGCAACCTCGCTCGAGCCAAGAAATGCTCGCTCGAGCGACGGACCAAAACAAAGACCTCGCTCGAGCGAAGATAAGCTCGCTCGAGCGACCAAGCCAAAAACTGAACATCAACTCTTGGTTTCTAAACCCAACCAACCTGCAATCAACCTGCCCAAAACATCCTATAACCCAAAATAAGGAATCAAAGGACAACAACAACAATAATATGACAATAGAATCCTCGGAACATAAGTCCGGATACAATAATCAAATGGTAAAAGACCG
The DNA here is from genome assembly GCA_036172215.1 of Camellia granthamiana. NCBI lineage: Eukaryota > Viridiplantae > Streptophyta > Magnoliopsida > Ericales > Theaceae > Camellia > Camellia granthamiana. The sequence continues at coordinate 34,743,111 of CM069912.1, forward strand.
GGGTCACTACAATACAACTTTGTTAATAATGTAAATTATTTTATGGCGTAATGCATACGATAACTTTTATAATCCAAGATTTAGAACTATCAAAGTAGGATATCTGGAAATCACTATTAGATAAAAATTTGGAGCAAAAGATATGTAACCATAATCCTGTAAAATATCTAATTAATCCTTTTGTCGGGTTTGTTCATGTCTTGCTCTTTGCTCTTATTTTGCATGAAACAACTAATCTACAGTTTCATCCTTCAATGTTGCTTTTATTTTTATGGATTGTAGATATGCAAAGCCATAGAACGATCTCTCTGGAAATTCATATTGTCTCTTCTTCCCTTACTCTCTGGAGCATTTAGTACATTCTATTCCCAAGTCAAAAGACATGAGGTAAATTCCATTTTGTTTTCTTTTTGTTGAGCCATCGAACTTCATTTTAACCTTCCATTTCTTAATGTTGTTTTATCACTTCCTCCTTATTAGGGTAGCTAATTTCATCTATATGTCCTTGTCAAAAAGTAAGAAAAGTATAGGAGTGCCACATTGCCGTTAAAAAGTTTTGATAACTAAATCATAGAAATATAAAAAGAAAGTTGCAATGGTTAAAGGCGATTACAAACTAAATGTGTGTTTAGATTTTGAATTTGATTGTTAGAGAGAGAGAGAGAGAGAGAGAGAAGGAAATATGAAAACTAAGCCAAAAAATGCACTTTTTCACACTTAAGCTTGAAAATAGGCCACCGGAGGCCAAAATCGTGTAACAGCCACGAGACGGCCTAGGGAACACCTCAAACACCTCGGAAGAGACCGATGTAAGTTGTGAAAACTTACGGAACTAGTACGGGACTTCCGATTTGCAAACTAAGTCGAAAAAGGCACTTTTTCACACTTAAGCTTGAAAATAGGCCATCGGGGGGCCAAAATCGTTTAACAGCTACGAGACGGCTTGAGGAACGTCTTAAACACCTCAGGAGGGACCAATGTAAGTTGTGGAAACTTACGAAACTAGCACATGACTCCCGATTTGAAAACTAAGTCTAAAAATGCACTTTTTTGACACTTAAGCTTGAAAATGGGCCATCGGAGCCAAAATCATGTAACAGTCACGAGAAGGCCCAAACAACATCTCAAACACCTCGGAAGGGACTAACGTAAATTGTGAAAACTTACGAAACTAGTATAGGACTTCCGGTTTGAAAACTAAGTCGAAAAAGACACTTTTTCACACTTAAGCTTGAAAATAGGCCATCAGAGGCCAAAATCGAGCAACAGCCACGAGATGGCCCGGAAACACTTCAAACACCTCGAGAGGGACTAACGTAAGTTGTGAAAACTTATGAAACTAGCACGGAACTTCTGGTCTGAAAACTAAGTCGAAAAAGACTCTTTTTTCACACTTAAGCTTGAAAATAGGCCAGCGGAGGCTAATATCGTGCAACAGCCACGAGACGGCCCATGGAACACCTTAAACACCTCGGGAGGGACCAATGTAAGTTTTGGAAACTTACGGAACTTGCACAGGACTTTCGGTTTGAAAACTAAGTTGAAAAAAGCATTTTTTTTTACACTTAAGCTTGAAAATAGGCCATCGGGGGCTAGAATTGTGAAACATCCATGAGATGGCATAGGCAACACCTCAAACACCTCAGGAGGGACCAACGTAAGTTGTGAAAGCTTACAAAACTAGCACGGGACTTAGGGTTTGAAAAATAAGTCGGAAAAGGCACTTTTTTCACACTTAAGCTTGAAAATAGGCCAGCAGGGGCCAAAATCGTGCAATAGCCACAAGACGGCCCGTGGAACACCTCAAACACCTCGGGAGGGACCAATGTAAGTTGTGGAAACTTACGGAACTTGTATGGGACTTCCGGTTTGAAAACTAAGTCGAAAAAAATACTTTTTTCACACTTAAGCTTGAAAATAGGCCATCGGAGCCAAAATCGTGCAACATTCACTAGACGGCATGTGCAACATCTCAAACACCTCGGGAGGGATCAACGTAAGTTGTGAAAACTTACCGAACTAGCACGGGACTTCCAATTTGAAAACTAAGTTGAAAAAGGCACTTTTTTCACACTTAAGCTTGAAAATAGGCAATCGGGGGCCAAAATCGTGCAACAACCACGAGATGGCCTGAGAAAAACCTCAAACTCCTCGAGAGGGACCAATGTAAGTTTTAGAAACTTACGGAACTAGCACAGGACTCCCGGTTTGAAAACTAAGTCTAAAAATGCACTTTTTTACACTTCAGCTTGAAAATAGGCCATTAGAGGCCAAAATTGTGGAACAGCCACGAAACAGCCCAAGGAACACCTCAAACACCTCGGGACGGACCAATGTAAATTGTGGAAACTTACGGAACTAGCACGGGACTCCCAGTTTGAAAACTAAGTCTAAAAACACACTTTTTCACACTTAAGCTTGAAAATAGGCCATCGGAGATCAAAATCGTGTAACAGCCACAAGACGGCCTAGGGAATACCTCAAACATCTCGGGAGGGACTACTGTAAGTTGTGGAAACTTGCGGAACTAGCACGGGACTCCTGGTTTAAAAACGAAGTCAAAAAAAGCACTTTTTCAAACTCTTCTTGAAAAGAGGCCATCGGGGCCCAAAATCGTTAAACAACCACAAGAAGGCCCAGGAAACACCTCATTCACCTCGGAAGCAACCGTTGTAGCTAGTGTAAACTTATTGAACTAGCACAGGACTCTCGGTTTGAAAACTAAGTCCAAAAATGAATTTTTCCAACACTTAAGCTTGTAAATAGGCTATCAGGGGGCCAAAATCGTATAACAGGCACGGGAAGGCCTAGGGAACACCTCAAACACCTCGGGAGGGACCAATGTAAGTTGTGAAAACTTACGAAACTAGCATGGGACTCCTGATTTGAAAACTAAGTTGAAAAATGCATGTTAAATTGTATATTTAATTGATAAGATAATAATTATCTAACTTGCATTCTTTTTTCTTTTCTTTTTTTGTGTTTCGTTTTTTTGCAGATTCAAGATTTGATATGGGCATGTTTGGTAAGTTGGAGAGCAAAAGCTAGCTCATTTTGTGTTTTTGTTCATATTACCTTACATGTATTTTGGTTGCATTGTAAATTTTATATGGATAGTTGGTATTACAGGACATGTTTGGTAATCTACACTTGATATTATATTTTTGTTGATATTACTAGACATGTTTTTTGTGGATATTAGGAGACGTGCTTGGTAATCTGCATGCAATTGATATTGTATTTTTGTGGATATTAGTAGACATGTTTTTTGTGGATATTAAAAGACATGTTTGGTAATCCACATGCAGTTCATATTGTATTTTTGTGGATAGTGCTGAAATTCGATTGTGATGTTTATGAAAATAAATAGATTTTTGTATTGATTTGTAATAGATATTTTATTGAACAGGTTATTAAAATGCGTAGGGAATTTTTACTGAAAAGAAAAATTTTAATTTGAAAATAGTACCCCCATTTTAAATTTTTTTAATTATTATTAGCGACGAAATAAAAAATGTCGCTATTAGTTTTCAAAAATCATGACGAATAATTTTGTCACTAATGATATAGTACCAAACAAATAATTTTGTCACATTTGCTGAATATTTTGTCGCGAAGTTGAAATATTTGGTGACAAAATGTTTTTGTCATTGAAGAATTTTCTTTTCTGTTCATTTTAGTGACGAATTTTTTTGTCACCTTAATCTATATCATTGGCGAGGAAAACTTTCGTCACTAAAATCTATTTGGTGACGAAATATTTTGTCGCCAAAAACAACTAAAATAAAATATTATCTAGTTTTAGTGACGAAACTGATGTTATAGAGGACCAAAAATGCAACAACTAAAATAAAATATTATCTAGTTTTAGTGACGAAACTGATGTTATAGAGGACCAAAAATGCAACATTTGGAGACGAAAAATTTCGTCACCAAAAATGAAAAATAGGCAATGAAACTGTTTTTCATCACCAGGTACTTTCAGCGACAACGTATAGGCGCCAAACGTGGTGACAAAAAATTTTCGTCACAGATCACTTTAGTGATGAAAATTTGATGTTTGGAGACAAAATTAGTCTGTCACCAAAAGCCTTTTTTGTTGTAGTGTCATATCAAACGGCCTTTGGTCCAATCATCATATCAAATGGCTTTGGGTGCAATCATCATATCAAACGGCCTCTGGTCCAATCATTATATCAAACGGCCTTGGGCCCAATCATCATATCAAACGGCCTCAAGCCCAGTTCATTTTCATATTCGTATTTATGTGTGTTTCATACTCGTGATCATGATCATATTTGTATTCAATTAGCCTTATGCAAAAGACTGACATTTAGAATACTCATTCATAATTCAAACATACAAATCCATAAAGCTTATACATAAGTAACATTTGGAAAATAACATACTTGAACATATCTTTACTAAGATATTACTCACATTATTCAGATGCTTGGTTCACCCTTGGAGTTGACCCTACACAATTCATATTACACATAGAAATTGGATCATAATACAATTCATTCCGTTCTTAACTTGTTTAATTCTCTTAGGCTTCTTTCTAACTCTTTTGATTCATTTATAATGCCAAATGTATGCCTAAGATTGTTAAAAATAAAAGAAAATGGAAATCGGAACATGAAATAGCTTTTCAAAATTTTCTAAAACAGGGCTCTTCGCTTGAGCGCAACATTGGTCACTCGAGCGGACCCATTGGCCTGCAAAAATAGTGGTTGTTTGCATTCTACGCTTGAGGGACAACTTCTCCACTCGAGTGATGATGACGAATTTTGGATTTTCCAGAATGTTGTTTAAACTTCAAAACACATTACCAAGGCTTCAAATTCATGCATGACTAATTCAAATATGCAGAAACATTCTAATTACATATATTTGAAATTAGTTGCACTTATACCTCAAAATTCCATGACTTTAATTGAAATTTAAGCCTTGGATGTTTTAAAAATCATTTTTCGATTCTTTCTCTGTTTTAAGAAACATAAAATTGAAGCCATGAACCCCCTTTCAAAAATATTTGCATAGATGAAGTTTAAATCAAAATCAAATTAAATTTTGATTCTCCAATATAAACTATAATTCATCTCTAAATTTTTTCAAATTTAAATTTAATTCATTTTCTTCATATCAAACCCAATTTCAAACCCACAAATTCTAAATCATGAATTAAACTTCCAAAATTCTTGAAAATTCACGATGCATGTAGAATTGAAACTCAATTTCATGTTAAGACAACTAATTTCAAACCCAAAGTGATTAATCTCTAAATTAATTTCCATAAATTTGAACCTAACTCCATTGCATGGATTAAATTTTTAATACATCATTGTTGCATGTTATTTATATAACACAATTCAAGAATAATTCTCAAAATTAAACTCAAACTTAACAAATTTTAAGAATCATAACTCATATTCTTCAATCTAACTTAATTTTACATGCAAAACGTAATTTCTATGAATTTATATAATGAATCCTAAAATCTCTATTCTTATCTTGTCAAATCCACCTTCAATCAATTTTTGTCTAGATTAATTAAAAAACCCAATTTCTATGAATTTATATAATTAATCCTCAAATCTTTATTTTAATCTTCTCAAATTCACCTTCAATCAATTTTTGTCTAGATTAATTAAACAACACTAGAAACATGATGGAATTTCTTACCTTAAGATGATTTTTTCATAATTTTTAACTTAAATTTTGATATCCCACATGACCCTCATCTTCCCTTTCTTCATCCTTTACGACATTCTCTCAGTTTTTCTCCTTCACGACTCTCTCTCTCTCTCTTTCTCTTTCTTCCGGCTGAGTGTGGGTTTCCAGCACAAAGTTTATAGAATGCATATACACACCCTTTAATGTGGTCACTACAACAAAACAATTCCTTCCCAATCTTTCTAGAATTTTTTTTTCCATTATTTTATTTTATGATTAGGATTAGATTAATCACTAATTATCATTAGCTTAATTAATCACCACTAAGTTTTAATTAATTTTGATTACTCGTGAATCTCACATAATTTACATAATTTAATTAACTTAATTAATTCCAATTAAAGCTTAATTTATTCATATTAAATTTTATTAATCTGAATCAGATTTTTAGTCAAACTTCCAAATGTTCTTAAATATCAAATTAAACTCATTTCCATCATCAATCTTGGCTTCCCAAATCACTAAAGCCTTCCATTTCATATCAAATCCAAAATCCTTATCAATAAATTACATATTTAAATTAGACACCTCATAAATAAATTTAATTCACAATAATCTTAATTCCTCAAACCTTATAACATAATTAATTTGATCAACTCCAATTTGAACCCAATTAATCAAATCTTAATTTTACTAAACTGAATCAAAGCTAAATCGAATATTTAATTAGGCTCCCAAATGGATCTGTATTTAAAATTAAATTGATTCAACTTATTAATTTCACTTCCTTGGTGTAGACACCCCATTTTTGACCGTCCTCAAGACTTGGACGTCACCGTTTGAACACTCGGTGATTATCCATGTTTGTGTTCGTTTGGAGTTCCCGGAGTTCTCGGCTACGCGCCCTGCCTCAGGATCTCCGAACTCGACCATTTTGTGTCTGGTTTTGCACCAAACACTTGTGTTTTGCCTTGGAGGGGCAGGGAATGGCTTGTGAGGCATCCCCACACACCACCGGCAGTGGATAGAGGCCACCGGCTGGTTTTTGTTGCCACCGGCAATGTATGTTGCCGGTCGGCACCCTTTGTTGCCGGTCGGCATTCAATTTTGTCAAAATGACATTTTTGGCCGGCCGACTACTGTTCAGCTGCTTTTGGAGATATTTTGAAACAGCTGGATGGCATTGGCTTCCCCTCCATACACGTGTATGGAGGGATGCCCCTCTTGTTTGCTTACTTGCTAAGCATTACAAGATTGCCTCCTCTATAAGAGGAGGCCTTCTCTCCCTTGTGCTAGGGTTAGAAAAATTGAAGAGGAGAGTGAGAAGAGCTCTGGTTTTAGCTTTAGGACATATATCTATCCTATATCTATACCTTCCCCTCTTTGTAGTCTTGTGTGTGTTTTAGTCCATACTATTGCACACAAGCACCTAGTGTTTCACCTTCCCTTGGCTACTGAGGTTCTAAGGGCTTATTCTTACTGTTCTTGGCTGGATTGAAGCTTAAGGAGGCAACAAGACCACCATTGTTGAAGAAAGGCTTCAAGGGTAAGAAACTAGTCCTTTTTACCCCATTTTTGCATCTTATTTCTACCTATCTTAGAGCTGTTTTTGTGTTTAGTGTATAACATAGAAAAGTTCTGTTTTTAGGCCCTCTTGATTTTTTGTTAAGAGTGTTTTGTGCTTTGGGGAAGTTTGACCCCTCTTAGGCCTTGAAAGGCCTCATTTTGTGCTATTTTGTGCAAGTTTCGAGACTTTGGTGCATCGGCCTCTTCAGCACTGAAATCTTGAGGGGTTTCAGTGGTGGAGATGGTGCCTTGAAGTCTCTAAAAGGGGAGGGCCACCCCCTCTCCTTGTTGTCCTTGAAAGAGACCATTTTTGGCCTCCTGAGGGAGCCTATGTTAGAGTGTGTGTTGATCATGTCTAGGCTGCATTTCATGCTTATTATGCCATAATATAATCATGTTGTGTGTTGGTCTTGGTACACTATGCATGCTTAGCATACCTACCATGTAATACCTTGTAATTGCCTTAATATGCCTTAGGTTGTTAGCCTTTGTTCGAGCATGTTTGAGGCTTAGCCTTGTGAATGTTTTGTGCTTATTTTGCCATGCATTAGGTCTATCCATAGTCGTTCTGATCGATTTTGGCATGCTTAGTATAGCTCCTTTGCATTTGTGGCTTGTCGGGCTTGTATGCCTCAAGCATGTGAATGTGTAGCATGTGTTGATTGCGTCATTTTGGGTGGTTTGGAACCATCCAACATGTAATTTCAGTCCCTTTGGCATGCTCATATGCTTGCCTTAGTTGCCTCTTTGTTGCTTTGAGAGCATGTGTTGTATGCCCTATGTTTTGACCATGGTGCATGCCTTTGAATTTGAGCCACTTAGATGCCATCTAAGTAGTCCTTTGGCCTTGTTTTAACATGCTAAAATCTGTTTTAGGTTGTTTAATGCATGCCATGTTTTTTGTGCTAAATGTGCTTCAAAGCTTCATTACCTTGCCTCAAGTATTTGGGCCATTTGCATGCTAATGTTAGCTTCATGTGAGTTGGTTTGGCACCACATTCTAGCATGATTTTCAGAGTTAATGTTGCATGCTAATTGTCCATGATAGCCTCTTTTAAATGTGTTTTAAAGTCGCTAGTTTAATGCTTAAAGCTTGGACCATCATATGTGCACATGTGCGTGTGTGTTTAGCCTCCATTTTTGAGCACTTTGGCTACTGATTTTGGGCCTATTTGGAGTTGCCTAAGTCATGTTTAAGTCCCTCTTTTATTTGGTTTGCATGCTTGCCTTGCATGCTTGCTTGTATGTTTGTATAAGTGCCTTGCATTGTCCATATTGCATGCTAGCCAACATGTCTAGGATTGCATTGCATTGTGCATGCTTGGCCTCTTGAAGTGAGTGTGATAGAGGTTTGGCTTCCTTGTGCGATTATATGGTTTGCATGCATTTGAAATTGAAAGCGTACACTTGATTCTTCGGGCCATCATGCATGGAAATGCGTGATTGGTGGCCCGAGAATCGAGGCAAATCCTCCCTTGAGTCATTAACATGATAAGGAGTGTGATTGGTGCATACATAGCTTGAATAGTATTGCCATGCAAGTTTTGCCCTCTGCTGCTGTGAGTTGCAGGTTCTGCAGGTATTTTCTGCCGACCGGCAACATTTTCTGCCGGCCGGCAGCAAATCAACAGCCGATGGATGAATTTTGTGCCGGTGACCACAATTCAGTGCCGGTGGTCATTCTACTTAGCCGGTGGGATTCTCCAGTGTCCAAAAAGGCATCCTTGAGACTTTGGCAGTCTTCAGAAGTGCAAAACAGGGAAAACAGAGGCAAACTAAGTATGGCAGTGCAATTCCGAGCGGGATCCGAGCACGCATGCATTGAGCCCTCTTCCCGAGGCAATTTACTGTTTTCTCCTAGTTTAGTTAGTTCGTTAACTGATTAGGCAATTTGTAATATTTAATTAGCTCGCGTAGTTAATTAATTTGTATATTCTTTTGGTCCCTCCGAGCGAGGGCAAATCTGTAATAAGTGTGGGTGAGTGGTGTGCATGTCTTCCAACCCCCATTTCTTTCTTCCCTTTTATTTACCCGCTTACGATGGTAGATTAGGGCACGTTTATTTTAGCATACCTTATGCGATGCATGCGTGCATCCATACATTTGTCTTACATGCACCGGGCTCGGTACATCATACAAACCGCATTGTATCTTCAAATCTAACTTGAATACGTGCACCGAATGATTGCATTTCACATGCTATTTTAGGGTTAGCCGAGCCTATCCTAAACTGCATCTCTGTATGTGTTGCATTAGCCACTTAACATGAACTAGGACATGCATGTTTGCTAACTAGTTTCTTGTTTTGGCACGGAGTACAATGTAAGTATTTATGCTTTAGCATATTGCATGCGTGCGAATGTTAACATAGGCTTACCATGTGGCTAAATGCTTATATGAGATAAACTGTTTGAATGCCTGTGGGTGGAGGTTGGATTGCTTGAGTTGGAAAAACTCGTTGAAATCCGTGTTTTAGCCTACTTGCGAGTAGCAAATTCCAAAGCACTTTTCAAAACAAACGGATATGCAATGCTTGTTTCCAAATTAGGCAATCTAGTCTATACTTGTTTGCTGTGCGCATAACATAGTAATTCTAGGCTAATAATTGGAACAAGAGCACATAACGTTTCAAAATCGGATATCATGGTTAGTAGAGGCCGGTCTTCGGACCGGGCGAAAGGGGGTGCTCATAGCTAACCTTCCCCGATCGTACCCAAGCTCCCGAGCCAAGACAACTTTGGTGATGACGGACACGTGGCCTTCGGCACCGAGTCAGGGTTTCCTAAATTTCCCATTTTAAAAATATTTAGGTGGCGACTCTGTATCTGGCAAAGCAGTCCATGTTTGGCACTTCTTTTCAAAATCTGTTTTTCTCAAAGCGATTTGCCAGAGTTGGACTCTTTGGTTCAGATTAAGAACCACAACAAAAAAAGGCGAGTCCGAACTGTAGCATCGAGGTCCCTCGCGGGCGCTGTTACACTTAGGCTATTAGGACCTTCAATTTCTAATCTCAGAAAATCATTGTTAAAATCACTTACCGATTGGGCTCTATAACCCTCGTAAATTCCAAATTAAATCAGAATAACGACTAATTAAAATCCAAATCTCCTTAAATAATTGAATGCCAAATATAATACGTAAAGGGATTGTCACAGGGGGAGTGGCATCACCATTTGCAACAGCAGCAACAGATAAACCCAAGAAAATGGCCATGTCAGTAAGTATTTTGTTGGGAGGGTCCTTGCCAGCCAAGCCAGACGAGACATCATCCTTGTTGTGATTTGTGAACAATCCAACGAAAGCTGCGAGCAGGGCTAATAGTTTCTTTGGATCATCACTAATTTTCAACTCTGCCGAATCTGTGTTTACAGGGGTAGAAGAAGAAACATTCACTATTTCAAATGGATTCCTGGGAATGCTATTGTTCAATTCTGGCAGTGGCAAGGTCGGCTCTAAACATTCAAGGATCTAAAGCGAACATTTAACATGAGCTCTACTGTTGGCTTTTTAGCTTTTCGAGGGTTATATTTGTAAATGTGAGCGTGCCAGCAAGGATCAATCAGTCCTTACAGAAATTATAATTGCCAACCAATTATCAGACGATTGTGTTTTAGTTCTTTCAGCCTCAATGAAGAGGACTTTTACTAGTGGCTTGACTTAGGAGAAATTAAGCAAAATAATAGATAAATGACGAACAATTGAAGTATTTCATTAAAATGAAAACTTACAATGAGCCAAACTCATCCTCGTAGAGGTTTACAGCAACGATCTACTTGAAACTACTCCTATGAATGAAGTGTAGTACAGGAATTTAAAGTACAGGAATGTAAAGAACAGGAATTTAAAGTGCATGAAATGTAAAGAACATGAATTTAAAGTGCAGGAAATGTAAAGACTGGAAAAGAAAATATGAAGTAAATGACTGGTTTGTTGGATCTGAGTCTGGGGGTTTTTTCTGGGGTCTTCCCTGCTATTTATACTTGTCAAGGATGACCTTCGAACTGCACTTCAAACCGTCGAACTGCTCCTCCATGATCGTCGATCATGTTGCCTTATAGATAGTTCCACTACGCCATCACTTGCAGTTGAGCTTCCCTCTTATATTTGAATTTGAATATGAGTAACCGTTGAAGCCACGTCACCTTGCATCTCTTTACTGATCCAATGCTACTTAGATCACGCGAGAACCAATATTAACTGCCACGTGTACGATCAGGATCGAAGACTTGAATAGTCTTCCTATATTACCCTTACTTTGCCACGTGTCGAACTGTAACTGGCTTATACAAAATATGTAGCCAACATTACCCCCCGCACTAATATGCCCAATACTTGGTGATATTAGTGGATCAAAAGCCTTTTCCCGCGCTTTTAGAACGTGCATGGAGTTTATATTCTGGAAACACAACCGTCATTTATTGATGATCATTTGCATTAACTCTCTTTCAACCTTTTGAACATCCCAATACCTTAGCATTCGAACAGACTATGGCCAAATCAACTTTTTTCTCTATTGATCAGGCACATGAAGAGCCATTGAGTAATGCTGCTTCCCCTCGAAAGTACTTCCATGCATTCATTAGCCACCTTTACCCACCTTTCTATATTCAAGTCATGGATGCCTTTCCAAATTACCAACCTTCGGATTACGAACACATTGCCCTCAATCCTTCGATTCAGAAAGTTGCAAACATGGACACGAGAAATTCTTCTTCTGAATCACCCTTAGATTGTGGACAAACTGCTTTTAGTCCTTTGATTCAGAAGGTTGCAACTATGGACATAGGAGGCCCCTCTTTACAACCCTTTGCATGGGATAAGGCTGCGGCTTCAACTTCCTCCAGGGCTTCAAGCTAGTCAAACTGGTCAGAACCTGAAGTCTGGGAATTAAGGGAGCGAATTAACCACCACTTTGTCGAATTCACCGACTCGTTGGACTTTCCTTCTTATGCGCGAAGCTCGGTGGTTTATCCTTACACGCCTATTGACTGTCGATGCAGTTTAGAGGACAGTCTACTCGTGGCATGGCACACATCATCCATGCCTACAAAAATGGTACGATCTGTTCCTCGTCCAGAAGAGGCACAGGGGTATAACCCTTCATTTTTAGCCAAGAAGGCGAAGCTTCATCCTTCTGACTGGCTTGATTGTGTCAGTGCTCCTCAATTTCCTCTTTCTTTCGAAATGGAGGCCTTTATACCTCCTCATTCGAAAGAACTTTCCTGGATAGAGAAGTTGAGGCTTACCCTTTCTGCAGAGAAAGTTTTCCCTCCTTACGAGCCTCCACTTTCTCCTACTTCAGCTCAACAAAAGCAAGCCCAACTCCTGCTTGTAGCCTTTTCTCACCTACTCTTCAATGTTCTTGAGGAAAATGTTCCCCTTAAGAACTTTCGATGGGCTTGTAATATTCTAACTCGGGGCCACGTTCTCAACCCCATTGCTCAAGCAGAACTTCACACATTTTTTGACCAACTTCCATCACTTCTCCATTGGCACCACACTTCTTTGGCCACCATTCAATCCTTTGATCAACTTTCATCACTCCGAGTTCATTCTCAATATGAAGCAGAGAACCTCGTCGAAGAATACAACGACTTTCAAAATAAGGATTCTACGTACTGGGATGATTTGGAAATGGATGAGTTGGAATAAGGACTAAGAGAAACGGCGTTCGAAATAAAGGCTGAGGAGCTCTTTTATGAAGTGAGAACACATCAACTCATGCAGCCAATGTTAGAAGAAATAGAGGATAGAATAAAGAAAGAACAAAAATTCATTGATCATAGCTGGACTAAGTTTCATGATCTTGTTATTTATTCTATTCCTATTTTTATGAGCTTGAGTTTGTACCCAAATAGGGCTATTTGATGTAATCACTTTTGCTTAAATATAATTGAGACTTTTCCTCTGTTCAGCATTGTCTCTGTTTACCCTTAAAAGCAAATTCAAGGCTTAGAACTGAACAATCTCATCCTTCGAACCTGGACTCAATTGTCTTAAATGAAACACTACAAAGAACCAATTATGAACTTTTCCAATTTATGGAATAAAGTTTTGGCTGATTTTCAATCAGAATCAGTGTTTCGAATCTGGCAATCCTATTCTTAAAGCTTGTTTCAACCATAATCAACATCTGACCATGGTTAGTATAATCAATTTAGTTTTAAATTGACCATCTTTTGCTCCGAACAACAGTTCATGTTGCTTTAGTTCCACATAGAACTTTTCTGTAAACCAACCATTGGTTTTGATGTTTTGAACACCAAATCCTATCCTTAAAGAGTCTCAAGTTTTGTCTCGAAGGACATTACCTTCGTTAAGAAACCTAAAACAGGTCTTTAAACCTTTTGGAGCAAAACAAACACCTGAGTATTCTTATATTTTTTAAGTATGAAATGTGCTTCGAAGCCGGCTTCTCTGTTTCAAAGCCGTTGTTTTTTGGCTCTTGGCGCCAAACTTTGGCTTCGAAGCCAAATATTTTACTTCGAAGCTAACCTCAGTATCTGGGCTGTGTTTTTCCCTCCAAAACATTGAAGGAAACTCTTCGTATTCATACTTCTAGTACTTAACGACTTACGTAATATATTTTTCAGACACAAAAGCTCCTTTTTTTTAAAAAAAAAAAAACCCTTTTGTTTCGTGCTCTGAAATCACTTGCTCTTTTAACACACAGACCCTACCGATCTTCTATTAACCCTCTCTTCCTTGCTACTTGCTATCAATGGATCCTTCCTCGCTGAAAGTGCTCGTTGGCGACCGTATCAGCCCTACCATGGCTTTGAAGAAATGTATTGATGAAGAAATTGCCAAGCTAACAACTGGTGGGTCAAGCGCCATAGATGGACGTCTCTTTGTTTCTCGCCATAGCAACCAACAGGACTATGTCCTAGGTCCCATCTTTCGAGAGGCCCCTGACCAACTTCCAGCTTTATACCCCCGTTTGGAGGATCACTTTCTTCTTTATGAAGGAGGGCTTGACTGGAGCAATTGGAGAATGACCCGGCCTCATCGCTGCTGGCCGACATTGAGAACCGAATGGGAGGAATGGTACGACAGGGTTGTGCTTGCGAGAGAAGATGACCTACAGGAGCTCTGCATCCTCGACGCTCTTCGTCTTTCCAGGTTCATCATTCTTGAGGACCCCTTTTTGGTTCCTGCTGCTTTATGCTTTTGGAATATGGCTTTTAATTTCTTCCAATTTCGGTGCGGTATGATGGCCCCCACCGTTCTTGATGTTTGCCATCTCTTAGGGCTTTCGCCCCTTGGCTCTCCTTTTACTCCCGCCTACCCAGACTTATCTGTCAATTTTTCACTTCCACCTTTAAATTCCTCCTATAGTGATTTTGTAAAGGCTGAAAATAAAAGGGTAGGCCTCGTGAGATATAGAGAACTTTTTTCTTTCATTTTATACTGGCTGTGTAAGTTTCTCTTTTGTACATCTTCTCAACGGATTATGCCTGAATTCGCTCCACTTGCGAAAGCCCTTGTCTTGAAAAAACGCATAGCCTTGGCCCCATATCTTTTAGGCCATGTTTATAGAGCTTGCTCCCAATTTTGCGAAAGACCTCTTGATGCTAACCAAGGAGGTCCCCTCTGGGTGCTCCAACTCTGGCTCTTCGCCTATTTCACTGACTTGCACCTAAAATGTCTAAAATTCCTTGTTCAGGATCCTAGTACTTATGGGGAAAAGTATGCTAGGATTGCTCTCTATCCTGCTTCCTTTGCTTATTACTTTACCTTCTTTCATCAACTCCCTATTTCTCCATCTGCCACCTTCTTTTGTCCTTTTGATGCCACTAAAGGACTTGCCTGGCTACAAACCTTTTTGGCTGATAAGGAGTGTTCCACTTCACTGCATGAAGATATGTGGGCTTCAATTTTGCTACCGAGGGAGTTGTTTATTGGCACTTTAAACCCTCGAGCTTATAAATGCATATCTGAGGTGTACTGCCCTTCTCAGTTCGCCAAACAATTTGGGCTTACTCAAGGGATACCTGTTCCACTTTGTAGTCTCTCGAATGTCCACCTCACGGCTAGAGACGTAAGAATATCCAAATCCAAGCTAGAGGCGACAACATTAAAACTGCTGAAGGAATTGAGTGAATTCAAATTTATCCATTTTCTTCCCTCTGGCTCAGTCTTGAAAAGATTCCAGAACTGGTGGACAGCCAATATGGAAGTGCGCCTATCTGCACACTCTCATGACTTACTGGTAGGGCTAGGAGTACCTTCGAAGACTAAATCAGCAGCAGTTGAGAACATTCCCTCCCTTTCCACAGCTACCACAACTTCTCCTGCAGCCTCACCCCCTTCAGCTAGAGTTACCGGAGCTGTTTCGAAGAAGGGCAAGTATTTTCAGGTTCTTCTTTTTTCTTCTTTTGAATCTTTTGTTTGTTTCCTTTACACTCATGTTCTTTGGTGCAGGGTCTCCACAAGAAGAATCCCCCAAGAGAGCTGAAACTTTAGCTACTCTCAAAGAGAGACGACAACAGAAAAAGAAAAGGAAGCTAATCCTCCTTCCTGAGGAATCTGAATCTCAGGCAGAAGAGAGAGAGGCTGAACAAGAGCAAGAAGTACCTTTGTAAAGAACAAAGAGACAAAAGGTGGCTGTCTCCTCATCCGACATAATCGAAAATCCTGTTCACGAGGCAACTACCACAATAGTGGAGAAAGAACTTACCTCTGAAGAATCTGAACCCCAGGTTGAAGAGAGGGAGGTTGAAAAGGAGCCGGTAGTATCACTGCCAAGAAGGAAGAGAAAAAAAGTGACTGCTCCTACTACTGACTTCGTTGAAGACCCTATTCATGAAGTCGTTACCAAGGCAGTAGAACATGAACATTCCAAAGCCATGATTGTCTTCAAGAGAGCTGAGAAGAGACGGCAGCAACAATTTCTGAGAGATGAAGTTGCTGCTGCTGACGCATTACAAAGGGAAACGGTAAGAAGGCAACAGACTGTCGAACATTTTTCCCTTCGCAGCTCTCTCACTATTGCCAACACTTCTGAAACAAGTAATTTCTTTCATGCTTCTGCTGTTTTTCCCTTGTCAGCTTTTGGTATTGAAGTTTGACATTGCTTTACATTTCTTCCTCTTGCAGCAACAACTACTGCGTTTATCTTTCCAATGAGGCCTCCCTCAATTTCAGTTCAAGTTGATCAAATGCAGAATGTCAGGGTCATTCAAATCGTACTCCCACTTCCAAGGCCTACATTAGATGTACCTTCTTTGAGACCCAGTATTCCTGCATCTGTTCTTCTTGGCTTAGAGCCATACCTTTCTTGACCTTCGACCTACCTCAGTCCACTTCTCCTTCGAGCCTTGCTCCTCCTCCTTCTTTCACAGAAATTCCAATTGCTACCTCTTCTTCGAAGGCAGCTAATTCCCCAATTGAGGGTGTTGGTAGTTCTCCAACTCATAATTCATCACCTTTGCCTACTTCCAGCCCCTCCTCGCTTGATTCATTGGTGGCTAAGACCATAGAAACTGCCAAAAATGCTCCATCCATTTCTCCTATCCCCATGCAGTCCTCTGTGCCTTCCACCACAACACTCTCTGTGCCTCTCATGTCTATGGAAGAGGTTGATATCTTCGAAGGAAGACTAGCTAGTCTCTTCGACGTACCCTCTACCTCTCCAACATTGAATGTTGAAGCTGAGCCATTAGTTTTAGCTGACTCCTTGCTGGAAATTTTTGAGAGCTCTTCTTCCTCCAGCAGCAAGCCTTCTGCACCTTCGATAGACCTGGACACATGCCTGGAACTGTTGATTTCTTTTTCGAGGATCCCCTTTGAGGCTCTGCAAAGGCCTATAATCAGAAATGGGTTCCTCCAGTGCTGCAAAATTGCTGAGCAGTCAGGGATGGATGTCTCAAGTCACCTATCCCAGGTAGTAGCTACTATCGATTTTTACATCAGCATTTGTCAGGCTGCCAAGGCTGCGGATGAGAAATTGGCTGGCGACCAGAGTTTTGTTTCCCAAGTACATACTGAAGTGTCAAAGCTTAAGAAACAACACTCCTCTGCCTCCCACTTTCGAGTCTAGTTGCTGGAGAGGAAAGCTCAGCTTGAAGAAGAGCTGTCCGCAGTGAATCAAGCCCTAGTCCGAATTGACACTAAATTGCAAATTACCAGCCAAGGACTGGCTGATCGAAAGGAAGAGATAGCTGCAGCTATTCGACTGTTTTCAGCATTTACCAATAGGAAATCTGTTGTACAAAAACAATTAAAACACTGTAATGATTTTTGGGCCAATTTGTGGCAAAATGTACTTAATTCTTTATGAAAGAACAAATTTTTGTGCATCATTTGAGCAGTCTTATGTTCTTGTGCTTAGTGTTTATTTTATTCCTTATGTTTCCCAAATGGTTGGAAAATAAGACTTCAAATATCTGCCATTAATCTTTTTGGGATGTACGTAACCATTCAAATTTCTTAAATGGTATGCTCTAAAAGGCAGAACTCTATGAATTTGATATGGTCCTTCCTAGTTAGGTGACCATTTGCCAAACTTATGGCTTTTAATTCCTATTGGGAGTATTGTTTTCCATACCAAATCACCTTCATCAAAGCCAATGTGTTTGACTTTCTTATTATAATTCTTGGCTGCTTTATTCTTTTGGAAAAGAATGCTATTTAATGCCAAAATTCTGGCTTCATCTATGCTTTCTAACTCCAAACACATACTTTGATGGTACTGCTCAGGATCTAACTGATCTTAGCATCTTACCCTCAAAGATTTAACATTAATCTCCACAGGTAAAACTATATCATGCCCATATACTAAGGCATAAGGAGTGGCTCCTGTGCTTGACCTTGGGGAAGTTTTGTAAGCCCACAAAACATCCAACAACAGGTTATGCCAATCCCTAGGATTATCTTCCATAACCTTTTGTATTCCCTTTTTCAAGGACTTATTGGATGATTCAGCTTGACCATTGGCTTGTGCATAATAGGGTGTGGAATTAACAAGGCTAATTTCAAACTCTGCCACAAAAGACCTCACCATTTTCCCATCGAACACAGTCCCATTATCCACAATTATGGTTTGTGGGATGCCAAATCTATGGATTAAATCTTTAATGAACCCAATGACTTCTGTCTGGTCTACAGCTTTGTATGGCTTGGCTTCGACCCACTTAGTAAAGTAATCAGTGGCCACTAGAATGAAACAATGATGCTTCGAAGAAGGTGGGTGTATTTTTCCCATCATATCCATGGCCCATCCTCTGAATGGCCAAGGCTTCACTACTACATGTAGGTCAGTTATGGGCACATGTCTTATTGTGCCATGCTTTTGACATGCCTGGCAACCCTTTGCATATTCTATGCAATCTTTAAGGATGGTTGGCCAATAGTAGGAATGCCTTCGAAGCAACCATCTCATCTTTACACCAGGCTGATGAGCACCACAGATGCCTTCATGAACCTCAGCCATAGCTGTTAATGCTTCTTTTGGACCTAAACATTCCAGCAACAAACCATCTCCCCCCCCCTTTTGTAGAGAGCATTACCATATATCATATGTTGCATAGACTGCAATTTAACTTTTCTGCTGGCCTTCGAAGATGGACCATCCAAGTACTGCATTATTGGATGCCTCCAATCTTGTTCTTGTAAGTCATTATGATTGACTTCCAAGACCACATTCCTTTTGTTCAAAGGTTGTATTAATCTCTAATATGTTGTTTGGCTTATGTCCCTTTGGGCATTATCCATTCTCTTGAAGTTCGAAGCTTTCTAAGCCACATCATTAGCTCTATTATTCAAGAATCTTGGAACATGAGTCACATTTGCTATTTGAAATTGAGAAAGCAGATGTAACGCAACAACATAGTATGGTAAAATGCTTATGCTTTGACACTTGAAAATCCCTTTCACTTGGTTAACCACCAATTGAGAATCTCCAAATATGTCAACTGCATGAACTTGTAATCCAATAAGAATTTCTAATCCCACTATTAGGGCTTCATATTTAGCTTGGTTATTAGAACAGGTAGCTTCATCCACCCTGAAACCATGTGTGGTTTTTACCCCTTGTGGTGATTTAATCACAATACCAATTCCAGTTAAGCTATTGGCTTTTGACTCATTGAACCACATCTGCCATGGCTCAACACTAGCCATACCAAGTTCCATTATCTCTTGGCTCTCTGTTTGAGATAGATGGTCTGCCAGAAAATTGGCTAAAACTTGTCCTTTTACTGCCCTTTGAGGGACATATTCTAGATGAAATTCTGATAAGGCTAGTATTCACTTGCCAATTCTTCCCCTCAACATAGGTCTAGATAACATGTACTTAACCAAATCTGTTGTTGCAATTACCAGGACAGTTGTAGATAAAAGATAGTATCTTAATTTCATTGCAGCAAAGTACAAAGCAAGACACAGTTTTTCAACAGCTGAATATTTACATTCACAAGAATTTAAAAACCTACTAAGGTAATAAACAGCTTGCTCCTTGCCTTCTTCATTATCTTGGGCCAAGAAAGCTCCCAATGAATCTTCTGCTGCAGCTATGTACAACTTCAAGGGCTTATTACCCTTTGGTGGCATCAGGACTGGAGAGTTGGCCAAGTAGGCTTTGATACCTTCGAAAGCAATTTGATGCTCTGCTGTCCACTCAAATTCCTCTTCATCTTTCAGCCTTAACAAGGAAGAAAATACTTTAGTTTTCACTGTAGTGTTAGAAATGAACCTTCGAAGAAAGTTAACCTATCCAAGGAACCTTTGTAATTCTTTCTTACTTGATGGAGGCCTAGCTTCAATGATGGCTTTAGCTTTATTCTGATCAATCTGTATTCTTTTCTTGTGTACTACATAACCCAAGAAGTTTCCAGATGGCACACCAAAAGCACACTTAAGGGGATTGAGTTTTAACTTGAACCTCCTCATTCTTTCAAAAGCTGCTTCTAAATGAAACAGATGCTTCTCCATGGACTGGGATTTCACTACGATGTCATCAATATAACACTCTAAATACCCTCCAATGAGGTCATGAAAGATAGTGTTCATAGCCCTCTGATATGTAGCCCCAGCATTCTTCAGACCAAATGGCATTTTAACCTATTCGAAGGTGCCAATATTCCCAGGACATCTAAATGCTGTCTTGTGGATATCCGCCTCTGCAATGCAAATTTGGTTATAACCAGAGTGTCCATCCATCATTGACAAAACTTGATGCCCTGCTGAACTGTCTACCAATAGATCTACTCTAGGCATAGGGTACTCATCTTTTGGAGTTGCTAGATTTAAGTTTCTAAAATCAATGCATACCCTCATTTTACCATTCTTCTTAACTACAGGCACAATATTATATAGCCATTCAATATACCTGGCTGTCCTAATAAAGCCTGCCTTGAGTAATCTAAGAATCTCCTCCTTGACTTTCTGAATTACTTCTGGACTCATTCTTCTTGGTTTCTGTTTATATGGTTTGAAATTAGGCTTCATAGGGAGCCTATGTTCCACTAATGACTTATCCAATCCTGGTAGTTCATTATAAGACCATGCAAAGCAATCTTTATATTTCTTTAGCACAACCAATAACTAGTCCCTGTCCAGATCATTCAAACAAGAACTTATATAAGTGGGCTGTTACATAGAACCTTCCCCTAAATTTACTTCTTCTAAGGGGTCTTGTGTCTGAGAACTTATTGAAGCTTCTTCCTTGGTTTCTTCTACCTTCGAAGCAACCTTCTCGCTTTGTTATGCTCCTAGGTTCTCTAGTTGAACATCTCTGCCCTCTTCCTCATAAACAAAATCTATCCATAAAGCTTCCTCTTCCTGTATCTCTTGGACTTTGCTTCAATGTCCAATGCACAGTACTTATCAAGGGTCAAAACTCTGACCTGTTGCTGCTCCTGCTTGCAGCCAATTATCATGGCTTCTCTCTCTTGCTCCTGTACTTTATGGACTATTGCTTTTACATCCAATGTTGAGAAATTACTCAGAGCCAAGGACTTGGCTTCTTGTGCTTCATCTCTTTGCCTACAACCAGGCATTATTGTCATCTTTAACGACAACCTCTTCATCAGCACTCTCCTCGACTAAGTGCTTCAGGTGTGTCACTTCCTCATCAGCCGTCACTTCGGCTGAGCCATCAGGTTTCCTCAGTATACTGAGTGGTGTCACTCCTTCAATATACAGTTTGGCCTCTGCAAAGTCTGCACAGGCTATGAAGGGTTGAGGATCTGCATCAATTTCCTCTGTCTCTCCATTGCCTAAGGCCATCATAATTTTCTGATGTAAAGAGGAAGGCACACATTTGTTAGTGTGGATCCAATCTCTCCCAAGTAGAGCATTGTAGTTAGCATTACTGTCGATTATGAAGAATGCTGTCATGCCGTCCCTGGTTCCCACACTCAAGTTAATGAGTAGAATTCCCTAAGCCATCTGTTTGTCTCTAGCAAAGCCAACAATGGTTGTGCTAGTTGGGATCAACCTGGAATTCTTTTTCCCTAGTTTCTTCAAAGAAGACTTCGGTAGTAAGTTCACTGCTGCCCCATTATCTATTAGGACTCGGTTCAATTGTATCCCATCGAAGAAAGCCTTGATGTACAAAGGCTTGGCATGTTGTGTCATAGAATTCGAGGGATATTCAAAAGGATATGAGAGGTTAATGCTCACCTCTTCTTCACTTTCATATTCAGTTTCCATTGGGGTTGCCATTCCGGAATCATCCTGTACCATACTCACTTGTGAATCTTCACTAGAGACTGGAATTGGATCAACTTCTTGACGATCTTGGTTCTCATCCCCAGCTTCAAACTCATGAGGTAGTATATGTACCATATTAACTGATAATGGAGGAAATGAGCCAAACTGGATGGCTGGCTATGCCTGTTTCCCCTCTTGGCTATCTTGATTAGTTACTTCAGAAGCATCATCCATGTTGCATTCTGGCACTTCATTGCTAACAGGTTCCTTCGAATGGTTTTTCTCGACTGGTTTTTCAACCAGAAATGTTTGCTCAACCATGAAGGCTTCGAACATTTCTTCCTCCACCATTTCTTTCTTTTGGCTTATGCCAATTTCTTCTTCTGTCTCGCTATCACTCTCCATCAGAGTTTTCTCCAATCCTGCTAAGCTAGACTTCTCTCTGGCTTTTAGTTCAGAATGAACCTTGGCCAACTGTTCTCTGTTGCAACCCACTTTGCTTTGTACCGTTGGCTTTGGAGTATGGTCTGGCTTTGGAGTCTTTTTTCCTTCTATCTGGACCAA
Organism: Camellia granthamiana; assembly: GCA_036172215.1. Classification (NCBI taxonomy): domain Eukaryota; kingdom Viridiplantae; phylum Streptophyta; class Magnoliopsida; order Ericales; family Theaceae; genus Camellia; species Camellia granthamiana. The sequence goes on from CM069912.1 coordinate 34,765,572, forward strand.
TGAAGAGCTCTCTCCATTTTCTTTCATATCTTTCTGGTACTGAGTGTACCTGCGCTGAATCTTTCTCCTTTGTGATCTCGAAATGACTGGGACCATGTCTGGTTCCTTTGTCTTTGGGTGTTTAAGCAATGCCCAATTATTCGGAGCCACCAAAGGAGGCTTAACCATCCTTCCTTGGTTTCTAACATCTCTCTGGGCAGGCACTTCCCTAGGTTTGTTTTGTATTACAAACCAGTCTAGAACTCCAGGTACCCACGAACTTACTGACTCAGATGTTGAACTGCTTTTTTTTACCTTTGAAGCCATCTTCGAAGCTGGCTGTGAAGGTAAGTGCTTGGCTCTGACCTCATGTTTCAAGCCTGATTCAGGCCTTCGATGAAGGTGGCCACTTTCTGTCCTGTGTGAGGTTGGTCTAGGGGGCCAATCTCTGGCTTTGATCCCATAACCTGAACTCCTCTCCAGTCCTCTTTCAGAATGACTGCTCTCCATTCTGTAATAGTTAGGTGGCCTGGACTCATACAAGGGCCTCTTGCCTTTAGCATGCATTCTATCGACTGCTGGTTCAATTACCAATGGCTGCTGCCTAACACTAGCTGGATACAACCTTTTGTTATAAGCATTAGTTGGTTTAGGGCGTCTCTGCACATCCCTGTAATATTGCTTCCCATCAATTGGAAGCCCTTTCAACCACTTATAACTCAGTCTGCACCTGGGACACATCCTTTGCATTACTGCTGCCTCTAAGGAATCATCATCCAGTGATTCTTCATCTGAGTGTTCCCTCTGGTGTGCGAAACCTTGTCCAATAGCTGGTGGGTTTCTAGTGTCCTTCTTGATGGTTGTCTGGTTGGCAACATGCATCTGCACATTGACCTTTTCGAATTCTGTCAAGGACAAGTTCTGGAAATCTGACATAATGACATTGATTGCCACCTCTCCAACTTCTGGAAATGGGTTACTATCAATCTCCATGGCCTTTTCTGCTTTGGCTGGGAATTTCAAACTTCCTTTCCGAATTTGTTCTTGGATCCTGTCTCGAAAAACAATGCAGTTTTGAGTCGAGTGAGACCAAGAGTTATGCCATTTACAATATACTTTTCCCTTAAGTTCATCTGGAGATGGCAGTTTTACTCCTTTTGGTAACTTAAGAAAATTGGCCGCAAGCAAATGATAAAAAATGTCATCTGCCTTTGTTAAATCGAAAGAGTATTTCCTGTGAAAGTATTTCTTTTTAAACTGCTGGTCAATTGTTGTATCCTTATGAATTAATGCTTCACAGATTACAGGTTCTTTGCCCACAATCTCTGCTGTATCGATCTCATAATTAGGATCTCTATAATATGTCTTATACGATGCATTATTTCGATCTTGTTCCTCCTCTAACAATGCTTTATATCGCGACACCTTATAGGTTAGTTCCACAAAATCTCTGAATTCAGTTGAGTCAAACTTCTTTCGAAGTCTGAATTCTAAGCCATTTTGAGCCAATCTTACAAACTCTGGCTCTGGTAGGATGACTCTACATTTATTTTGAGCCCTTTTAAATCTGGCAATAAATTGAGTAGCCTTTTCTTCAGGCCTTTGACTCAATCTTGCCAAGTCTGCCATGGAAACCTCTAGCTCCGATTGGAAGAATTGGGCATGAAATGCCTCTTCCATTTATTGCCAAGTTTGAATAGAGCCAGGTGTAAGGTTGATGTACCATACAAATGCTCCCCCAGTTAGAGAATTTGGGAATAATCTCAGTTTCATATAGTCATCATTAGTAAATTCACCGCATTGAGCAGCAAACCTAGCAATATGCTCTACTGTTGATTGATTTCCACTCCCATAGAAAAGGGTAAAATCTGGTATTCTGAACCCCCTTGGGTATTCATGTACCCTATCTATCCATTCTGGGTATAGTTTTCTGTATACAGGAGTCTAGACCCCCCGAGCCATCGGTCCACACATCTCCCTAACAATATCAGCAATTTGGTCCTAGGGACCATATTTTGTGCCTGCTGAATGACTACTGGAGGAATAAACACAGGGTTTGGTGGACAAACTTGTGTCTGTGGTCCTCTTGGTCCATAAGGTGGTACATTTGGGACTGGTTGCCCCTGTGGTGCAGGTTGCTGTTGGGGGTGTAGGTAACCCCTTTGAGCCTGTCCTGCGAAAGGACCTGCAAAAGGTGCTGGAACAGGTGTTGTGTCCCTTCCATTTGTGGGAAAACCTTCCAACCCTCCGGGTATAAATTCGAATAAGGGATTATTGTACCCCCTAGTGCCAGGTATGGCTTCGAACATGGGATTTGTGACCATTCTTATGCCAGTTTCTTATACTGGGCCAGATCCACCAATTTGCATGGCTTCATTGTTGAGTACTGAGGCATTTTGACCTGCTATAGGCCTCGAAATGGGTTCATACCAAGACTGAGGTGATGGTTTTTCATAGTTCTGACTATTATTTTGACCATTAGAATGTCTATTAACTTGCATAGGCTGTTTAGCTCTAACCAATCTTTGTTGAGGGACATTTAAAACTTCCTCGATGTGTCTTGTGTTTGTTGGTTGGTGGTTATTCATTCGATCCAAAAAGGATGTTGCCCACCTTTTCATTGTGTTCATTAATTGTTGTCCCATGGCATCTTAGGCCATCCCATGGATTTGTTGGCTGAGTAGATGGGACAGTGGATGGTCCAATTCCTTGGTTTCGTTCAATATTATGAACATATGGTTCTTGTCCCGAAGTACTGGTCTGTTCGACCATAGGTTCTGATAACATGGGAGTTTCCACAGGATGTGTTACCACATTATCCTCTCGATTAGGTATTTCTACCTCTCCTTCTACGCCTTCTTCCAAGCGTTCATTTTCTCCTTGTCTTCTTCGTCTAGCCATTTTAATTAGTCCCACCAGGCGTGCCAAAAATATATGTTGGCTTTTTGGCTTTTTGACGGTTATATTTGTAAATGCGAGCGTGCCAGTAAGGATCAATCAGTCCTTACAGAAATTATAATTGCCAACCAATTATCAAACGATTGTGTTTTAGTTCTTTCAGCCTCAATGAAGAGGACTTTTACTGGTGGCTTGACTTAGGAGAAATTAAGCAAAATAACAGATAAATGACGAACAATTGAAGTATTTCATTAAAATGAAAACTTACAATGAGCCAAACTCAGCCTCGTAGAGGTTTACAGCAACGATCTACTTGAAACTACTCCTATGAATGAAGTGCAGTGCAGGAATTTAAAGTACAGGAATGTAAAGAACAGGAATTTAAAGTGCAGGAAATGTAAAGAACATGAATTTAAAGTGCAGGAAATGTAAAGACTGGAAATGTAAAACTGGAAAAGAAAATATGAAGTAAATGACTAGTTTGTTGGATCTGAGTCTGGAGGTTTTTTCTGGGGTCTTCCCTGCTATTTATACTTGTCAAGGATGACCTTCGAATTGACTTCAAACCGTCGAACTGCTCCTCCATGATCGTCGATCATGTTGCATTATAGGTAGTTCCACTACGCCATCACTTGCAGTTAAGCTTCCCACTTATATTTGAATTTGAATATGAGTAACCGTTGAAGCCACGTCACCTTGCATCTCTTTACTGATCCAATGCTACTCAGATCACGCGAGAACCAATATTAATTGCCACGTGTATGATCAGGATCGAAGACTTGAATAGTCTTCCTATATTACCCTTACTCTGCCACGAGTCGAACTGTAATTGGCTTATACAAAATATGTAGCCAACATCTACATTTCTACATGTCACTCAAAAAAAAAAAAAAAAAAAAAAAAAAAAAAGTTACTTAAACAAATTATTACAAAAATTTTAAGGGATAAAATTTAGTATTATTGTTTATGTCTAACCATTTACATAAGAAAAAAATACTATACAAAAATCTAGAACTATAATATCATCCCAAAAAAAGGAGTACTGAATGAATTATATCATTTAAGCATTACACCTCTTGCATTTTTAGTTTCAAAATTGAACCAAGAACTCGTAATTGTGATTCAATTAATTCTTCTATACTTTTTTGAAAGTACGATTAAATAAACAATGTATTCCATTATTCAACAAACAACAATCAATTCAATTATAAAGATTTCAGTTTTTAAGTAAAGCCAACTAACAGTTGAATTAAAACTTGAAATGATACAAAATCTAAATGCATCCAGAGAGAGTATTAAAATTTAAAAAAGTTCAATCTCATAACGATAAATTAAGTTGGAGAGAAATTTGGTTAAGTGAAATCAATTACTTTGGACCCTGCATTAATAAAATTGTGTTGTTTTTGGATTTAATATGAAGTGCTAAATTTAGTTAGGGTTTGATAAGTTGAAATCAAAGTAATTGGAATCTTCCACTTATAAAAACAATTTTGTTTTTGAGTTCAGTGTTGAGGGTTGGAGATAGGTGAGTTTTGATGTTAAAAATTTGAAGGCCTTCATTTAATTGAGGTCTAAAAACATTATAAGAATTTTTCCAAAATTGAGGCCTAATTTTTAGCTCAAATCTAGAGACCCAAAGCAATGACTTTGCCGACTTACCCCAGAGCCAGCCCTATTCCGACTATTTTCTCTTTTATGTTCAGAACCTCCAATCATCGTAGCCCAAAGATATGTATACATATAATTAAATGGGGATGGTATGGTGCAATGTTTTAGGGCTAGGAATGATTTTGATTACAGGTGCAAGAGTGGCTCTGGTGATATCTCTTATAGAGACTTGCGTGTAGGTTTTAATAGGTAAATTTATGATCTAATAGGTCATGTGAAAATCAATAGCGTTTTTCATCAAATACTATTAAAACATAATTATTAATTGTTAATTTTCAGCGATAGTTTCAAAATTTTGTCACAAAAAATATCATTAGTAATAAGTTTTATTGACAGTTTAAAAAGTCATCACAAAAAAGTCACTAATTTTTAACTTTCAGTGACAATTTGAAAAATTCATCACAGAAAAAGTTACTAACTATAAGTTTTAGTGACAATTTATAAAAATCGTGACAAAAAAAATCACTAATTATCTATTTTTAGCGATATACAAAAAACCGTCATAAAAAATTTATTTTTAGCGTCAATTTTACTATAACTTATTTTCAATAGAACTTGATGGGAATTAAGTCCAACTATTAGGATCTATTGATAGTTTATTCTATCTCACTTACATCTCTAGATCTCTCTCTCTATTTATAGTGTACATTTTGGCATTTTCTAGGAAGCTGAGAGCATCTCCAATGGTGTTGCCAAAGGAACTGCCAAAGCTATAATTTGGCAAGAGTGGAAAAAAAAAAAAAGGGAGTCTCCAATGGCCTACTATTCCTCCTGTTAAACATAGCAGATGCCCTTTTTGTTATCAAATTTGACAACAGAAATGGCATTTGCCAAACATGTCACATCATAAAAAATAACTGATTTTGGCTACAAAGTTCATCATCTCCTAGAAAAACATCCCAAAATGTTTGAAGTTTTTTTTAAATGAAATTCACTAATATTTTTTTTGTCAAACATAATTCATTTATTTATTATAGCATATGTTCCTTCAATTTTTTTTTCTTAAAATAAATTTCACCAATTTCTGCATTTCCCAAACACAAATTTCACAAATTTCAAAATGATCAGTCAAGAATTTGTTTCACAAATTTCACAAATATTTCAATCAATCAGTCAATAACAAATTTCAAAATTATCAGTTAACCCAAATTTCACAAATTTATATAAATTTATGAAGCAATCTAGTTCGAATTTAGAAGATAAATACCTAGATTCTAGCATGATTAATGAACTTGTTCTTCATCTCAACCAGTTCTTGGGTTTTGCACGGAGTTTCAATATTTGAAAATCTCATAAAAGATTTGTGGGTCTGTTGTTTTTTTTCCACCTAATTTGGTCTGAAACTGACACAAATCAAAGAGAGGGGAAATCGGATTGGTGGGTCTCCAAGAAAATGGTAATAGAGAAATGCGTTTGATAATGGTGAGATGAGATCTAAAGAAAGTGAAAGAGGGTGAATGGGTTTGATGAAGATGGAGGTATGGATGAACATTGAGAGAGAGGGAGAGGAAGAGAGAGGGTGAAGATTGTGTTGCCTTGAGATTCTAGCCGAATGAAGATCAAGATGATTCCAACCCTCAAGATTGTGTTGTCCTGAGAGAGAGAGAGAGATATATATTTTGATCGGCAAAAGAGAAGACTTCATTGATGAAAAAACGCATACAGAGTATGGAAAAATACATCAATAAAGAGGAGCTTGGAGCTAAAAAAGCTCCAACCTCCTAGTTGGTGAGAGACCAATGAAGAAACAAAACCAGAAGGAAACAAAAAGAAAGGAACTCAAAAAGAATGGAGCAAAACAGGACAGACAGTGTGAGCACCAAACCTCCTCACAACCAGCATGAACAAAAAGGTGAAAATCCAAAACCAGCTTAAAACCATACACCCAACCAACATATCAGCCAAGTTACCATGAGTGAGCAGCCATAAATCAATAGCAAAACCAGCAGCAAACAAAAGCAGCCTAGAGCAGATAAATCAGCCTTCCCAAACAGCATACAGATCAGCAGCATAGTTCATACAGATCAGCAGCATTATACAGATCAGCAAAATGGGAATGCAGAACCCAAGTCTCTGCCTACCAACTGAAGCCTTCCAAGGCCATCTCAAATCAGATTCAGAACATCAACACAATGCAGCCCAACTGAATTCATAACAAAACAGCTGAAAACTCCCCTGCCTAGCATCTGAAACCTTCCAGAACCAGCTCAAAACAGATTCAGAAACATCAACACAAATGCAGCCCAACTGAAATCACAATAAACCAGCTTAATCAAACTCCTCTGCCTACCAACTAAACAGAACATTGCATACCAGGGCTCAGGAACAGAACAGCAGAAGACAGCACAGACCAGAACTTGTGCAGATCATCATTTCAGCAACAACAACAGAATCAACCCACAGAGCTTCAGCAAGACAGCAATTAACTACACACAGATACAGACTTGATCCAGGTTATATATAACATTGTGCACCGAATAATTAAACCCCTTTAAGGATGAGGAAACCCACAGAGCTACTCTAGCCTTTATTAGATCTTCCAAAGCATTCCAATTCGGTTGTACCTTATTAAATAAACAATCATTTCTGCGTCTCCACACTGACCACATAACTGCTTGTGGGAGCCGAATAAATAGAAGAGTTAGAAGGGATGTATTCCAGAAGTCAGAGACTGTTCGGCTCCATGCTAATCAACTAAGATGCCGAATACATTGAGATCGCCGAATAGACGGGGAGATGTATGTGGGAATAAACGAAAGGATAATAAGTAAAAAGTGGTCTCTGGACCCGAGGTCCAGAGAATGACTATAAATACAAGAGCTTCAGATTTAGAAAGGTATGTAAGAATAACTCCACTTAACTTAGTGAACAAGCTTTCTTGACCATTGAGACAAACTTGCCCGTCGGAGTGCTAACACCGGCACCCCTGACCGGAGTGTTAGTCTTTGCAGGTGACTAGCTGAGGATCAAGAGCGTCTCCCAGGATCTGAAGAGTATTTCCAGAATCACTTCCCGACAATTGGCGCCGTCTGTGGGAATACTCAAAGTACATCCATGGAAGGCGTGACGCAAGATCCTCCGATAGCCACCGACAAGACTACACAGAGAGATGAAATCACTCTGGCAAATATGCTCGGGAAGGAAACCATCGCTGCGAGATGCGCCTTGAATTTTGACTCGCCAACGACTTCAGCGCAGGAGACGATGCAAGCCATCATGGAACAAGCTAAACAGAATGAACAAAGGCTGGAAAATATGATCGCAGAAAACGAACGCCTCCGTCAAGATTTGGCCCTGGAAGTAGCAAAATCCAAAGAAGTCGCGCGCCAAGACCCCGAACGACCCCTGAGGGCAGGTAAACAACGACCTCGAGCCCGACCAAGGGAAACCGATAGTGACTCCAACTCATTATCCACGGAGCATAACAAGGGATGCTCAGACACTTCCAGCTCCTCTGAAAAAAGTCCACACACAAGGAACAAGCGCAGAAGAAGCAGTTCAGACGAAGAGGACCATCACGATCCTTTCATCCGACGAATTGCGAGGGCGGCCCTGCCCAAGAAGTTCAAAGCTCCATCATTTACTCTCTACGACGAAAAATCAGACCCCACTGATCATATACGTCACTACAAGCAGGCCATGACGTTGCATGCAGACAATGAAGCCCTCATGTGCCGAATATTCCCTAGCAGCTTGGGGCCATTAGCTGTCAGATGGTATTACAAGCTAGAGCCGGCTTCGATCAGAAGTTTCCATCAATTACAAAAATCCTTCAGGGCCAGGTTCTTCACTAACGAGGTACAGCCGAAACAGGCCGACTCTCTCTGGGCTATGCAAATCCAACCAGGAGAAACGCTGAGAGCATATTCGGCGCGATATTGGGAGTGCTTCAATCTCGTTGACGACGCTTGCAACGACTCCATGGCCGTCACCGCCTTCAAAATGGGACTACATCCCGACAGTGCTCTTCGCAACTCCCTAACCAGAAGACCCCCCAAAACAGTCTGGGCGTTGATGAAGAAAGTCGAAGAGTATTGCAAAGTGGAAGACGATGCCTTGAGGATTAAAGCCAGACAAGTGTCCTCCAAACCGGCACCTCCTGAAATTGCTCAACCAATAAGTTCCGTGCCACCTCCGAGCCCTGAGCCGCGACAACGTGCTAAACGAGACAAAAGGCGGGACTCTCGCCGATCGAGTAATCAATGCTCCCACCCGATACACGACGAAGGGACCGGAGGTGCGAATATCACAAAGATCATGGCCACGAAACAGAGAGTTGCTACGCATTAAAAGATCACCTGGAAGAACTGGTGCAAGACGGCCGACTGCAGCAGTATGTGAAACAGGGAAAGCCAACCAAGGCATTAGCATTGAGGCAGGACTCTCCCCCACTTGGCGTGATCCATGTAATTTACAACCTGCCTACACCCCCAGCCGTGCACACAATTCGATCGTATCCAACTCTGCAGGGGCGCCGTATTTCGACTGACCGGTCCGAACAAGCTCCGACAATTGCCTTCAACGACTCCGACCTCAATGACGCAACGGCTTCCCACATTGATCCGTTGGTCATTGGATTACGCATAAACCGGTTCATCATTGAACGAATTCTCATAGACCCAGGGAGTAGTTCAGAGGTCATGTACTACCAAGCTTTCACCAAGCTCGGCCTCAACGAGTCGGATCTATCTCTGGCGCCTCACCCACTATTCGGCTTTAATACGAATCCCGAATATCCATTGGGCAAGGTCACATTACCTATTCGAGCGGGTTTCAGAACGGTCGAAGCGGAATTCCTGGTCGTGAAGCTCCCCTCGCCGTATAATGCCATCATGGAAAGAAGCTGGCTACATCTCATGAAGGTCGTCCCAAGCACCTACCATTAGATCCTGCGTTTCCCAACAACCCATGGCATTGAAGAAATCCGTGGTTCCCCCCAATCGGCACAAGCTGAGTTCTGATGAAAACCCTATCACCGACCCGATCTGTGGGCTCTGATACCTGTAAATATATTTCGCCTCTACAATACGAACTATTTTTCCTCCTCCCTCAAAATCACATGTCAATTCCCAGTGGGGCACTCGCCAGGATTGGCCAAATCAAGTCTCCGGATTCGGAGCGCCCTTCGTGGATATCACGATCGGCCAAATCAAGTCTCCGAATTCGGAGCCCCCTTTGGCGCATGACGCCTTAGGGCCGATTAAGTCTCCGAATTCGGAGCCCTCTTCGGCGCATGACGCCTTAGGGCCGATTAAGTCTCCAGATTCGGAGCGCCCTTCGTGGATATCACGATTGGCCAAATCAAGTCTCCAAATTCGGAGCGCCCTTCGTGGATATCACGATCGGCCAAATCAAGTGTCCGAATTTGGAGCCCCCTTCGGCGCATGACGCCTTAGGGCCGATTAAGCCTCCGGATTCGGAGCGCCCTTCGTGGATATCACGATCGGCCAAATCAAGTCTCCGAATTCGGAGTCCCTTTTGGTGCATGATGCCTTAGGGCCGATTAAATCTCCGGATTCGCAGCGCCCTTCGTGGATGTCACGATCGGCCAAATCAAGTCTCCGAATTCGGAGCCCCCTTTGGCGCATGACGCCTTAGGGCCGATTAAGTCTCCGAATTCGGAGCCCCCTTTGGCGCATGACGCCTTAGGGCCGATTAAGTCTCCGAATTCGGAGCCCCCTTCGGCACATGACGCCTTAGGACCGATTAAGTCTCCGGATTCGGAGCGCCTTTCATGGATATCACAATTGGCCAAATCAAGTCTCCGGATTCGAAGCGCCCTTCGTGGATATCACGATCGGCCAAATCAAGTCTCCGAATTCGGAGCCCCCTTCGGCGCATGACGCCTTAGGGCCGATTAAGTCTCCGGATTCGGAGCGCCCTTCGTGGATATCACGATTGGCCAAATCAAGTCTCCGGATTCGAAGCGCCCTTCGTGGATATTACGATCGGCCAAATCAAGTCTCCGAATTCGGAGCCCCCTTTGGCGCATGACGCCTTAGGGCCGATTAAGTCTCCGAATTCGGAGCCCCCTTTGGCGCATGACGCCTTAGGGCCGATTAAGTCTCCGGATTCGGAGCACCCTTCGTGGATATCACGATTGGCCAGATCAAGTCTCGGGATTCGGAGCGCCCTTCGTGGATATCACGATCGGCCAAATCAAGTCTCCGAATTCGGAGCCCCCTTTGGCGCATGACGCCTTAGGGTCGATTAAGTCTCCGGATTCGGAGCACCCTTCGTGGATATCACGATCGGCCAAATCAAGTCTCCGAATTCGGAGCCCCCTTTGGCGCATGACGCCTTAGTGCCGATTAAGTCCCCGAATTCGGAGCCCCCTTCGGCGCATGACGCCTTAGGGCCGATTAACTCTCCGGATTCGGAGCGTCCTTCGTGGATATCACGATTGGCCAAATGAAGTCTCCGGATTCGGAGTGCCCTTCGTGGATATCACGATCGGCCAAATCAAGTCTCTGAATTCGGAGCCCCCTTTGGCGCATGACGCCTTAGGGCCGATTAAGTCTCCGGATTCGGAGCGCCCTTCGCGGATATCACGATCGGCCAAATCAAGTCTCCGAATTCGGAGCTCCCTTTGGCACATGACGCCTTAGGGCCGATTAAGTCTCTGAATTCGGAGCCCCCTTCGGCGCATGACGCCTTAGGTCCGATTCAGTCTCATTAAGGCTGAATGGGCCCCGGGTTCAAGCCTCCAAATATGGAGCCCGCTTTAGTGCTTCAAAGGATTATTGCATTAATCCGTTCGGCCATACTAATCGGTCTACAGTGCTAAGCGCTAATTACGTCTCCGAATCCGGAGCAAACGTTGGCACGAACAAAAGATATTGATAATTGATCCTATGCAACATGCTAGAACAGATCATACATTCGAAGTAATGTGCTTTAGTACACAAGCAAAATTCAGAATAACACGCAAATATATTTAAAATAAAACCATTTATTTGATTAAACAGTTGTTACATAAACACAACCCCCATTCGAGCATTACAATATCGAAAGCAAAAAAGAAACAAAATGCGCCAGTAAAGCAGCTTCGCCGGATCGACGACCGTCGCCCTAAACCCCTCCACGGCGTGCAATACCTTGATCCAGCCATGCTTGAAACCACGATTTTCGCATCGGCAGACTTCCTCAGCTAGGTCTGGTTTGGTCTTCTTGATCCCGGCCTTCAAGCCGTCCTGATATCCTCTTTCATAACCCCAGGCCTCTCGCTTCGCTCTCTCCCCCACGCTTTTCACTTGACCGGCCACCACCGACTCGGCCGCTCGAACACTCTTCAGCTCCCGAAGCTCACTCTCAGCCTTTTTCGCGCGAGCCTCCAGACTACGATTCCTTTCGTTGTTTTTCTCACTCTCACGTCGGGCTTCGCGCAGACGCATCCCGACTTCATAAGCGCTATACAGTCCCTTGACAGCCCCATGTATGCCATCCCGAAATACTTTGAAATCTCGACGTCCGACCATCGACTGTTGGACCTCCGGCGGAAAAATCTGCCGAGCGAACTCGACTGCCACATCTGGGTCTTTAATTATAGAATCCGCCTCTGTCATTGGTCTATTCTTCACGAGAACCGCAAAACTCAATAGTCGTGGCGCCGCGTCAGGCTCAACTTGCGGTCGTGGGCACGGGGAATCTCCCCGTTGTCCGTCCTTTCTGGGTGATCTGCTTCGACGACTAGGGGGCGCTGTTTTTCCCGATCCATGGATGCTCTTTTTTCCGTGTGAATAGGCTCGCTTCTGCATTTCATTTTGACCTTTAAACCCAGCCAATGTTGGCCCCTGCCAGGTTTGGATCAAGCCTGAATGGAAGTGAGTCGAGTTGTTGGCATGAACTCGCCCATTTATTCTGGGGTACATGTAGCTCCCCCGGGGAAACGTCAGAGAGACTGAGCGCCAAACGTCGGGTGCCCCTCAGCCAGCCCACGACTCAGAGCCATCGGCTCATTCAGTTCCTCAGGCTCGCGCCCTGACTAAGGCAAGGGCAGATTCATTAATTTAGTCGGCTATATTTCAAGCGCTATTGTCGGTTAACCTAAGATCGCTGGGGCAGAGGCAGATTCATTAATCTAGCCGGCTATGTTTTCAAGTGATATCGCCGAGTAATTTATGCCTCAGCCAGCCCACAACTCAGAGCCATCGGCTCATTTGGTTCCTCAGGCTCGCACCCTGACTAAGGCAAGGGCAGATTCATTAATCTAGTCGGCTATATTTCAAGCGCTATTGCCGGTTAACCTAAGATTGCTGGGGCAAGGGCAGATTCATTAATCTAGTCGGCTATATTTCAAGCGCTATTGCCGGTTAACCTAAGATCGCTGGGGCAAGGGCAGATTCATTAATCTAGTCGGCTATATTTCAAGCGCTATTGCCGGTTAACCTAAGATCGCTGGGGCAAGGGCAGATTCATTAATCTAGCTGGCTATATTTTCAAGCGATATCGCCGAGTAATTTATGCCTCAACCAGCCCACGATTCAGAGCCATCGGCTCATTCAGCTTCGCGGGCTCGTGCCCTGCCTAAGGCAAGGACAGATTCCTTAATCCGATCGTCCAGGCTTAAAATTAAGTAATCATTCTTCACCAGCAAAATTGAGCACAACTCATGACATTTTATATATGCAAAATAAATGAGCTACAAGCCCGGACAAAAATGTCTGACAACAATTGTAACATTACATCTGTGAAATCCTAACAGTCAAATGCCCAGCTCAGCCTTCGGAATCAGTCTCCAACGGCTCGACATCCACTTGCTCATACGGCACTGGCATAGTCAGTGAAACTCCAGCTGCAGCAAGGGCTTTGCGCCAGCCATGTTTGAACCCCCTGTTTTCGAACCGAGGGTGGTCCACATATTCGGCGAGCCCAGCATCTTTCCCGGCTTCGAATACTTTGGAAGCAGCCGCCTTCATTTCAGCCAACTCAGCCTCCAGGCTGGCAACCGCCTTCTGGGACAATCTCAGTGCCGCTTCACTCGCGTCCGCCTTCTTCTCGGCGTCTGCTCGGGATTGATCTGCAATGCAGGCCTTCTCTACCTCGGCCTCGGCCCGAGAAGCTTCCTTGTTCGCTCTCAAAACTACATCCTCGGCCCTCTTCCTCTGGCCCTCCACTTGCTTTCGTAAGCGGCCAATCTGTTTCACGGCGTCGAGATGCCGACGTCCCATATCGGCTATCCTTCCGATGGTCTGCAAAGGAAGAACCCAAAAACATAACCTCAACAGTACTCGGATAAAGTGAAGAAAAGTCAGAATACGTACCAGAAGTGCCGATTGCGCGGCTAGTGCGGTCGCATTCAGATCTGGTTCAACCCGGAAAGCCTCCATATCAGACGGCAACGACACGGACGTAGCCACACCGAATGCGACTTCTGGATCTTTAAGCGCCGAAGCGTTAGAGGGAACCGGCATATCCTTTACCATTGGACGAATGACAAAAGGAACAACCTCATTAGATCCCTCCAATCGAGGACGCTTACCACCTTGTTCGTCTGAACCGGCCTTGAGGTCAGCAGAGTGTTTCTCTGCCTTTTCCCCAACTTTTTGGCCGACTTCCCCGGCCAACGGAGATTCGGCATTCTGACCTTTTTCCTTCTCCTCTACAACCCCCAAGGACTCTGATTCAGCAACAGGGAGGGGGAGTCGAGATTCGGTGGCGGGCAGTATTTCAGACGAAAGGCCCTCCGCTCTTCGCCGTGCGGCTAACCTCTCCGCATTCGCCTTTTTGGCAAGCTTTGTCAGACTCAATCCGGCCATACCCGCGGAGTCTATGACAGGAAGATCCTCTAAGCGTTGAAGAACGTTGGCAGAAGGAAGATCCCCTGGTCCCGATGTAAACGGAGGATCGGCGGAATCCAATACCTCCTCAGAGTGGGTCTCAGATTGATCTGATTCGGCAATATCAGCTACCTCATTTCGGTCCGAATCGGACCCTTCAAAGCCTACCTGCCTCAAGTTTTTGAAGTCGGACAGAATAAGAGCGGTAAGGGAATCTTCACCCTTCGGAATTGGTATGTTTTCCGCCGCCGAGAAGGTTGTGTATGTCGGCTCGTAACAAGGCAGAATGTGAGCCGCCCTCCCCTGTTTCTGAAGGCTTCGACGGCCGAAATACCTGAGAGCAACCCTAATATCTGAAAGAACAGCGTTGTGGGTTGAAGATAGTACTTTTTTCAAACCCCTCCCTGCACAAGACGAAGCCGCAAGATTTCAATGGAATAGGTTTCACAATAAAAATGAACACATAACAAAAACAAGGAAATACTTGGTGACCTGGCTCGCCCCTCCATCTGGGAATAGGGTCAACACAATCCTCCCCTTCGCCAAATTCCCAGTTACCCTGGACAACGACCATAACATCATCAACTCTTTTCCCAGAGCTGGAAAGCATAGTGATTAGTTGATGATCGGTGTCCTTAGCTCTAAGGAAATAACGCCCTTGCCGACCGGAAGACTTAGCCAAGGCATAGCAGTGCCTGATAGCCAGAATGCCAAGGTTAATTCCAAGACGAAGATTCAACGCTACAATCCCCATTATAATTCTAAAGAAATTCACGTTAGGTTCAGAAGGGATTAAATCCCAATGGCGAAGCACAGCCCTTAGGAATGGGTGTAGAGGGAAGCGGACTCCACCCTCTGCGATTGACAAGAGAGGAAAGACGATCGTGGTTTCGTCCTTCCTCTCCATGCCAAGGGTGTCGTCTGCCAAAAGTGACAGACGGACGTCATCAGGAATAGAGAAATGGCGTCTAAAACCAGCAATTCGATATGATGAGAGGAGGTCTTTCAAATGTTTCGCCATACCCTACAGTTGACACAGATGTGCCAAAGAATAAACTACGAATAGTTCTCGAAGCAAAGAAGTGGATAACTTACAGAGGATGAAGAAGATATTGGAGGAGATAAAATTGCAAGAACGATCCAAAAGGCAACCTAGCGACCAGTATCACGGAATGCGAATCCGAAGGGACGCCAATCTTTAAAATCGTAATGAATAGGTATGTACGAAGAGGCGGGAAGTCGGTACGACAACCAAAAGGGGGCGTACTTAGACGTGTGCTTCGTAGCCCCAACCACCAAAATTTTGGTTCTGAGTATTCAAAATTCGGAACCAAGCACTCCAGCCAACATACGTTGGGAAAATGCTTGGGGGGCAATTGTGGGAGCCGAATAAATAGAAGAGTTAGAAGGGATGTATTCCAGAAGTCAGAGACTGTTCGGCTCCGTGCTAATCAACTAAGATGCCGAACACATTGAGATCGCCGAATAGACGGGGAGATGTATGTGGGAATAAACAAAAGGATAATAAGTAAAAAGTGGGCTCTGGACCCGAGGTCCAGAGAATGAGTATAAATACAAGAGCTTCAGATTTAGAAAGGTATGTAAGAATAACTCCACTTAACTTAGTGAACAAGCTTTCTTGACCATTGAGACTGACTTGCCCGTCGGAGTGCTAACCCCGGCACCCCCGACCCGAGTGTTAGTCTTTGCAGGTGACTAGCTGTGGATCAAGAGCGTCTCCCAGGATCTGAAGAGTATTTCCAGAATCACTTCCCCACACTGCTAATGGCAGTGTTTTCCAAACTGCTAGCATCTTCTTCTTCATTTTTATACCTGACCACGACAGAAGTAATCCCTCTACTGTTCCAGGACTAACCCATTTGTAATTCCACCAATTCACTAAGTTGGCCCACAATTTCCAAATGAAAGGGCAGTGAAGAAAAACATGATTAACCGTCTTCAACTTAGATCTGCAGAACACACAAAGGGCAGAGACATTTGGGCGCAACACTCCAATTCTTTGCAACAATTCAGAGCATTTAATCCTTTCTCTCCATGCTAGCCAACTCAAGAATTAAGCTTTGGGAGGGGCTAAATTGTTCCAAATACACCTAGTGACTATAAACTCTACCCTTTGACTTGCTTCCAACCACTTCCAAGTTGATGCCACAGTGAACTCTTCAGACGGGTGAGCTAACCAAGAACAAGAATCTACCACCCCTTCCTTGAGCCTAGGCGCATTCTGCAAGAGATCATTAAGTTTTTGCACTTCCTCCTCTTCCCATGCTAGGAGGGGTCGTTTGAAAACCATATTCCAATCTGAATCTGACACTCTTCTGTGGAAAAAATCAACCAACTTTTCATTTTTGTCAACTGATAATGTGAATAATCTGGGAAAAGACACACTCAGATTTTGGTTGTGACACCACTTGTCAGACCAAAATTGCAGTCTTTTGCCATTTCCAATAACTAGCCTGAATGCAGAGCAGTGTTAACTTCAGCCACTGATATTATATCTTTCCACGTATGCGACAACCACACTGAACTAATAAATAAGGGGCACCATCTGCCTCCTAAACCTCCATACTTACTACATATCACTTGCTTCCACAAAGCTGCCTCCTCCTTACCATACCTCCACCACTATTTAATTAGTAGACACTGATTAACCTGGCTTAGGTTTCTCACCCCTAGCCCACCTTTAGTTTTACTTAGGCATATCTCTGTAGACGTCCCTGAACATCCCGAGAAAATCCCGTTTTGTTCATTGGGCTCACTATAGTTCATGACTTAATGTCACGGTCCTGTATCTAATCTCACAAAGTGCAATGCAAGACCGATGAATCATCAAAGAGTCCAAATCTGGCAAATCGTTTTTGAAAAAAAATAGATTTTTAGAAAGAAGTGCCAAACATGGACTGCTCTGCCAGATATAGAGTCGCCACCTAAATATTTTATTTTGGGGGAATTTAGGAAACCCTGACTCGTGCCTAAGGCCACGTGTCCGTCATCACCAAAGTTGCCTCGGCTCGGGAACTTGGGTACGATTGGGGAAGTTCACTTCGTGAGCACCCCCGCTCGCCCGATCAAAGATCGGCCTCTACTAACCATGATATCGAGTTTTGAAAACATTATATGCTCTTATTCCGGTTTATTAGCCTAGAATTACTATGTGATGCGCACAGCATACAAGTATAGACTGGATTGCCTAAGTTGGAACAAAGCATTGCATATCCGTTTGTTTTGAAAATGGATTGAATTTTGCTACTCGCAAGTAGGCTAAAACACAGGTTTCGACGAATTATTCCAATTCAAACAACCCAACCTTCACCCACAGGCATTCAGGAAGCTATATCACATAAGCACATAGCCTCATGGTAAGCATGCTATCATGGCAGTCACTCACACGCATGCAAGGATGTTAAAGCATAAGTACTTACCAAGTACTCCAAGCCAAAGAAAGAAGTTAATTAGAAAACATGCATGAATTCTGACTATGCTGAGCTGCCTAATACAACACATACAGGTATGCAACTAAGATAGGCTCGGCTATTCTAAGATGGCATATGAAATGCAACAAATGATACACGTATTCAACTCAGAATTGAAATACAATGCAGTTAGTATGATGCGCCGAGCCCAGTGCATGTAATACAGATGAATGAATGCAAACATGCAAACATATAGATGCTAATTTGAAACGTGCCCTAAAACTAACCATCATAAGCTAGTAAATAAAAGAGAGAAAGACGTGGGGTTAGAAGACATACATCACACACGCACACTTATTACAACATTGCCCTCCTCAGAGGGTCCGAATAAATAATACACAACCAAATGAATAACGAATTACAGCTAATTATTACACAATCCTAATTAATTAATAAATTAACTAAAATAAATAAGCTCGCATGCAAAACATATGAAATGGACTGCCTCAGCTCGGTCTTGAATGATGAGGAATGCATGCATGCTCGAGTTGCCTTGCCGGAAAATCCATCGCGGTGCCCCGATTTGACTCTGTTTGCAACTGGTCCCAAAATACTGTACACAACTCCATGGGAACTTGTAGGGATGCTGCTGACTAGTTTTTGCTGCTGGCTTCCGGTTTGCTACAACAGAGAGCAAGAAAGGGGCATGGCAAAGTATTTTCAACATATGTATGCACAATCACTCTCCCCGTCGTTGCATGAGCTCTAGGGAGTGTAGTCCTCGACCCTCATGCCACCAATCACGTATCTCGATGCATGATGGCTGAGGAGTCGAATTGCACGACTCAATGTAAAATGAATGCACACATAAACACAACAAGGCCTAAACTCCATCATGGGTAATCCGGAGTGTCGGCGACCGAGAATCGAGGCACGTTTCGTCACTTGGAGTACAAAACTGTAGACGTCCCCGAACATCCCGGGAGGGAATCCCGTTTTGTTCATTTGGGCTCACTATAGTTTAGGACTCAAAGTCATGGTCCTATATCTAATCTCACAAAGTGCAATGCAAGACTGATGAATCATCAAAGAGTCCAAATCCAGTAAATCGTTTTTGAAAAACAGATTTTTAGAAAGAAGTGCCAAACATGGACTGCTTTGCCAGATACAGAGTCGCTACCTAAATATTTATTTTGGGGGAATTTAGGAAACCCTGACTCGTTGCCTAAGGCCACGTGTCCGTCATCACCAAAGTTGCCTCGGCTCGGGAACTTGGGTACGATTGGGGAAGTTCACTTCGTGAGCACCCTCGCTCGCCCGATCAAAGATCGGCTTCTACTAACCATGATATCAGGTTTTGAAAACATTATGTGCTCTTATTCTGGTTATTAGCCTAGATTTACTATGTGATGAGCACAGCATACAAATATAGACTGGATCGCCTGAATTGGAACAAAACATATCATGTTTGTTTTTGAAAGCGGTTTGTTACTCGTAAGTAGGCTAAAATGTGGATTTGCCACCCTCAGGTGGGCTTAGAAAACATGATTTTGCCACTCTCAAGTGAGCTTAAAACTCGCAGTCGATGAATTGTTCCAATTCAGATAATCCAACCTTCACCCACAGGCATTCAGGCAGGTATATCACATAAGCACATAGCCTCATGGTAAGCATGCTATCATGGCAGTCACTCACACGCATGCAAGAATGCTAAAGCATAAACACTTACCGAGTACTCCAAGTCAAAGAAAGCAGCTAATTAGGAAACATGCATGGATCCTAACTATGCTGAGATGCCTAATGCAACACATGCAAAAATGCAACTATAATAGGCTCGGCTATTCTAAGAATGGCATATGAGATGCTACAGCTAACACGTATTCAACTCGGAATTGAAATACGATGCAGTTAGTATGATGCGCCGAGCTCGGTGCATGCAAGACAGGTGAATGGATGCAAACATGCGAGCATAAGTATGCTAATTGAAACATGCCCTAAACTAACCATCATAAGCTGATAAATAAAAGGGAGAAAGACGTGGGGTTGGAAGACATACATCACACACATGCACACTTATTACAATTATGCCCTCGCTCGGAGGGTCCGAATAAATAATATAGTCCAAATAAATAATTACAGTCCTAATAAATAATTAAATATTACCAAACCCTAATTAATCAACAAATTAACTAGGAAAGCAAGTAAATTAGCATGCAAGCTAAATGGACTGCCTCAGCTCTGTTTCGAATGATGAAAGATGCATGCCTCGTCGGGAAATTCCTCGCGATGCCCGATTTGCCTCTGTTTGCAATTAGTCCTGGAATGCTGTGCAAAGCTCTAGAAGGCTGCTGATTTCTAGTTTGCTGCAATAGAGAGCAAGAAAGGGGCATGGCAAAGTATTTTCACATATGTATGCACACCTTGATCCTCGTGCCACCAATCACACATCTCGATGCATGATGGCTGACGAGTCGAATTGCACGACTCGATGTGAAATGAATGCACATGACAACACAATAAGGCCTAGACTCCATCATGGGTAATCCGGAGTGTCGGCGACCAGGAATTGAGGCACGTTCCGTCACTTCGGGTAGGAAACGTCTCTCGTCTCCCGTGTTTGGGCTAACTCCTATCCCAAACACAATGCAATGAGATGGCCTACACAATGCGACTAACATGCAACCTAGTATACGCAATGCTATGGACTAAAATGGCATACACAATGCACGTGACACAACATGGCATGCACAATGCACTAACATGCAACCTAGCATACGTAATGCTATGGACTAAAATGGCATACACAATGCAAGATGGACTTACACCAATATGAGTGGACCTCAGCCACACTCACATTAGTGGCCATGGTGGAAATGAGACAACCGAAATACATGCAAATATGCACGGATGCAAAGGACCGATCCTAAGGCACAACATGCAACTCTAACAAGGCATGGCAAGGAATGAAATATGGCATAGGATGACACATGATACAGCTCTGAAATGGCATAAAAGATGGTCCCGAAACATGCAAGTATGTCACATAATGCAAGCTGGATGGCCCGAATACCGAAACTAGTGAAATGTGTCACACTAGGGGTACACAAAGCAATGCACAAATGGAAAAACCAACCCCAAACAGACCCTACGTAGGTCTAAAATAGTGGGGAAATGGCCTAAAATGATGGCTCGGAATGCAAAGAAATGGAGCTCATTCAATGGTCCGAAAACAAGGCATTCATGCACAACTCTCAAGCACACTTAAAGAAGGGAAAACATGAGGATATGGCATTAACATAAGCTCTGAAATATGATGCAAAATGACCCCAAAGCATGAAAACACCTCAGAACATGCATACAATGGACTTCGAAACTCAAGGGTAAGCATGGATATTGAACTACAAGCATGCAAAACAAGCATCATTCGACCATGAGACCCAAGAAAGAGCTAGGGTAGTCCAAAATATGTACAAAATCAGTTCAAGGCATAGTCAAAATGTGCTAGAGTCAATGGTCAACAAAGCATGCAAAGAAAGCTAGTGAACCATGAGTTGTACTACAACTATATGAAGCATATGAGAGCTCACCAAACCAGCCAAAAACAGAAGTATGCCATGCCAAAATATGCCCAAAAACCCACTGAAACTCAGTCAATGCATGCAAGAATGATGTGCTCCTTTGGAGGGCAATGCAAGGGGTTGTTCTACACATATAAGACAGACATACAAAATGGCAAAACCACCTCTGGAAAGAGATTATGAGGGCCTTAAAACTCATCAAAAATGGC
This sequence comes from Camellia granthamiana, assembly GCA_036172215.1. Lineage (NCBI taxonomy): Eukaryota > Viridiplantae > Streptophyta > Magnoliopsida > Ericales > Theaceae > Camellia > Camellia granthamiana. Next base: position 34,787,114 of record CM069912.1, read on the forward strand.
CTGAAATGAAGCTAGGAAACATGAAAGTAAAAGCCCCTTGAAAGGCCTTGAATAGGATTGCTCTACACATGCATAATAGATACTTTATACGGAAAAACGGGCTCTGGACAGAGTTCATGCAGACCTTAAAACTCACCAAATAGGGCCTGAAACATGGCTTCAAAACATGCAAAGTGGAGCCCCTTTGTAAGGCCAAAAGGGCCAACAAACCAGGCAAGGAGAGAGGAGGTCACCCCCCTCTGATTTTCGCTCTCAAAATAGTATGCTAGCCACTGAAAATCCACTAGATTTCAGTGGCTAGAAGGCTAAACAAAGCACAAAACCAAGGCCTAGATGCAAGGCTCAAAACAAGATACAAACAAGCATGCAAGGGGGTAGATGACCCCCAACAGAAAAATGACCTTAAACAATCTTCAAGAGGAGCTCAAAATAAGATTTTTTTTTAGTTTATGTCAAGGCTCGAAAATGCTTGCAAGTAAGGCTAAGATATGAAGTAAAATAAGCCTTAAAAGAGAGATGGAGCATACAAGGGGGGTAGATGGCCTCTAACAGAAAAATGTCCTTAAACAAACTTCAAGAGGGACTCAAAATAAGACTCTTTTCAGTTTATGTCAAAGCTCAAAAATTCTTTCAAATGGAGCTAAGATATGAAGCAAAATAATGCTATAAAGAGGGAAATGGTGACTTACACTTGTAGAGAACACCTCCAGCAACTTCTGGACCAAGGTAGGAGCTCTTCAACCTCTGAAAATCAGCTCCGAGGTGCTTAGGTTGATAATGGAGGTGTTGTGCTTGGAGGTGTAGTGCAATGGGTGCAAGAACAATGGAGTTTGAAGCTTGAAGGAGAGAGATATGGAGGGAAGTGTATGTATGCTCTAGAGTAATTTTCCAACCCTAGCAATGGAAGAGGAGGCCTCCCTTTATAGAGAAGAGAGGCCAAAGCTTCTCTTGGAAGCTTCAAAGATCCTCCATACACGTGTATGAAGGATGCATCAAATGGCTCCCGGCTGGCACAGCTGGAACACATTCAGTGAGACCAAAAAACAGGAAGCAGGTCGACCAGTTAAGGTGGTCGGCCGGCCACTCCCCTTGGTCGGACCGACCAGGGGTCAAAAAGTTCAAGCAAGAAAGGTGGTCGGCCTACCCATATTGGTGGCCTCCTAGATGAATGCAACACAATGATGGTATGGGAGACTTGAAATTGTGGCTCAAAAGCAAGGGAGACCAAGGGGTCAAAATGGTCAAGAAGAAAAGGTGGTCAGCCTACCCATATTGGGGGTCTCCCAAGTGAATACAACTCAGTGGTGGTATGGGAGACCCGAAATTGTGGCCCAAAAGTAAGGGAGACCACCTACTTGTCAAGAAAATCGGGTGGCGAAGAGAAAGGTGGTCTCCAAGAAGAATTGCTAGTCTCCCACCCCCGTACCACATTCCTAACAATGAAACTAGGGTCCACACCAAAAATGAACCAAGACGGATTCAAAACGAGGGTTCGGGAGCCAAAACGCGCAGCCGGGGGCCCCGAAAACTAACTATTAAGCACCGAAGGTGGCGTATGACCACGAAGGTGGTCTCTCGGGCCACAATGTCCCTCTAAGGAGAGGTAACAAGGTGTGTGCCAAAAATCAGAGCAAACGGAGGTAGTTAAGCGGTCCCGAACCAAGGCACACGGCCGACAGCTCCGAAAATCGGAAACTGGTCTCCAAACGAGAAAAATGGCCTACGACCACGAAACGTAGCCTACGGCCACTGAGAGATGGTCCTCGAGACCTTTCCCTCTTTCGGGAAGAGAAAACAGAGAAAACAGGACCTGGTTCGCAAACCGAGGCAAAGCACAAAAGAATCCCGGAGTCCGGAGGCAAGGCTCTCAGCCGAAACTCTGCAACCTCAGAACGAGCACAATATGTAACATCACCGAGCGCTCAGTTGGTGACGTCTGAGTCTTAAGGTCGGTCAAAAATGGGGTGTCTACAGTTGCCCCTCTTTGATAGAACTCGAAAGTCATACGTGACGGGAGTGAATGTCAAAGCCCAGAGACGGCCCATTTTTGACAAAGCCGAAGACTTAGACAAACAGACAAGATAAAAGAGATGCGCCCGCAGGCAGGGGGCAAAATGCAAAATGATATGCACCAAGTCGAACGTAACTCATGATCATGCAAAGCAGTAAACTGTAATGAAGCAAATATTCACAATAGATGCAACAGTTTTAAGCAAGAATGCAAAGCAGCAACTACATTTCATGCAGTAAGAATGTAAGAGAATCACAATTCTCGCTACGTCTCACACGGAGAAGATACAATACCTGTGCGGCTCGTCTGGTCGCACCAGCTTCAAATGAACCGTACATACAATATCGTGCCTGCAAAAAAGAGAAACTTAACAAGCACAACATAGTTAGCAACACATGTTCAACACTACATCGAATATAGACAAACATGGTGCCGATGGGAAAGTGCATCGCAATGCGAGAGAAGCGCGCGTGACAACGCAAGTTAAGCATGGAGGTATGACAATACCGGTGAAACGTGCACCACAATGTAAGCGATGTTCATAACAATGCGAGTGGCATGCATAACAACACAAGATAAGTGCGACTTTACGAGCATGTTTAAAACAAAACATCGAGCAAAGAAATGCAAGCTTTGACGAGGACAACTCAAATCGCGACCTCTGGTTTACCTCCCGGAAGGGTCACAACGTATTCAAAAAGGATACACTTCTCTCTCGGCGAGTAACGATGAAACACGCATCGAAAGTTGGAGTTGAATTTCCCGCGAAGGGATTTCACGCCGGAAAGTGCACTTTCCTTGTACTTTCTCGAGAGCCAGGGACTCCGATCACCACCAAAATTTACAGGGAGCTCAAAGAGGCATGGGAGACCACCTAGGAGGGCCACCAACCAGGTAAGGAGGCCACCGACCAGGTTTGGTGAAGGGGGGTGGTCGGCCTACCAGAAAAGGTGGTCGGCAGACCACCTAGCCAAAAACAGGGGCAGTTTTGTCCTTTTGCCCTTGTTTCTTTAAATACACATGTCCAAAGCACTTTTTGCTCACACTCTCAGATCCAAAATTGTCTCCTCCTCCTTCCTAGACCATTTTCTCCCTCAAATCTGCACTCTATACGCGTTTTCCAACACCCCACGCAAAGTTGTTTCGCGAAATCCTTCAGTTTTCTTCACTTTGGACCGATTAAAATTTGATTTCGAAGTTTCTTTCTCCATTTTCACCACTTGAAGTAAGTTTGTCTCAATATTTGGAACATTTTCTTGGGAGTTGACTTTTTCATTTTCCGAGAGTTGACTTTTGTTGACTTTTTCCAATTTTGGCTCATTTTGCTCATTTTTGCTCCTTTTTGTAGATTTCTTGAGATAGCAGGTCATTTTCCTCAGGGTGGAGGTCTTCCAGGTGCCGGGGGTGAGCCAGACATTATGTCTTTACCTTTGAGGATTTGGCCATTTGTTCCCAAGAGGTATGACCCTCCGGCGCACATCCTTCCTCGGGCCGTTTTCTACCACTTTACCGACTTTGATGAGTGAGCGCCTGTAGATCTATTATTGCGGGAGCCAGAGTCCCACCTCTCTTATCAGGCACGAGAGGTACGTACTTCACTTTTACATTTTCTGCAATGTATTCTGCATTTTCCGTGCATTTCATGCTTTCGCTATGCATGCTTATCTGTTCGTTCTGAACACACTTGCACACCATACTTCTGCTCATTCTAGCACACAGCTTGTTCTGAATACTCAGTCTACAACACAATATTCTGTTTGCATCTTGAACACACAGCTCAATCACTTGAATTTCTGAACCCGCAGCCTATATTTGATTGTGAACACGCAGCATACACTTGTTGAGAGTTGAACACGCAGCCCAAACCTTGAATTTCTGAACACGCAACCCATATTTTGATTGTGAACACGTGGGACACACTATTTCTGAAATCTGAACAAACAGCCCAAACTTGTGATTGTGAACACGCAGCACACACACTATTTCTGAAATCTGAACACACGACCCAAACTTGTTGATTATGAACACGCAGCCTACTGTTTTTGCAATCTGAACACACAGCTCAAACACTTGATGTCGAACACACAGTTCGAACTTTGAGATGAACACACAGCCCACTGTTTTGAAATTTGAACACGCAGCCTAAACTTTGATGTTGAACACACAGCTTACACTTTGATGATGAACACACAGCCCACTGTTTTTGAAGCCTGAACACACAGCATACACTTTGATGATGAACACACAGCCCACTGTTGAATTTCTGAACACGCAACCCAAAATTTGATGTTGAACACACAGCTCACACTTTGATGATGAACACACAGCCCACTGTTTTTGAATTTCTGAACACGCAGCCCGAATACTTGGCTTTCTGAACACGTAGCCCAAATTTTAAGGTGAACACACAGCACACACTTTGATGATGAACACATAGCCTACTGTTTGATGGCGAACACACAGTGCATTATTTTCTAAAATCTGAACACACAGCCCAAACTTGTTGATTATGAACATGCAGCCCACAGCATTGTATCTGATTTGATTTGCACATAACTCATATACTTTATTTTGTAATTGAATACATGTATTCATTGTGAATGCAGGTATCTTCCCGTACTACACGAGGATATGGATCGATCATCGCCAGGGAGTGGTACGCGGAGCTCCTAGAGGCCGTTTGCGGTCTGGTTGACCAGGCGGGGTTTGGACTCTTCTGCACGGTGATATCGCGTTATCCAGCAAGTAGGACCCTGATGGGCGCCCTTGTAGAGAGATGGTGGGACACCGCTAACTCCTTCCATTTCTCAGCTACCAGGGACATGACTATGACCCCATTCGATTTTGCCGTGCTGACGGGCCTTGACATGGGAGGCTAGCCGATCCCCTATGACAAGGACATGGGCGAGTGGGAGGCTGCCTGGATTTATCTATTGGGAGCTCACCCACCGGTTGACAGATCTTTGGGCCGAGTCTGGTACACTTGGTTTTTCACACATTTCAGAGGGAGGGTGCCCGAGACTCCCAAGAAGATGGCGCAGTACACTCGAGGGTTTTTGATGTTCCTCTTCGGGACCACTCTATTCTCCGATAGAGGGAACACCGTTGGACTTTATCTGCTGAGTGCTCTAGGAGACCTATCACAGGTCAGTCAGTATGACTGGGGTGGCGCCGGCTTAGCTACCCTCTACTGCTACATGAGTGCGACCTCCCGCGGACGGGGGAACATAGTTGGCGGCTATTGGAGAGCCTGGGAGGTACTTTCTGCCCTCTTAGTTTACATTTCTGCTTTTCGTTATTTGTACACTGCACACATGGCACACTTTACATTCTGTACTTTGCATTCTGCTCTCAGCATTCTGCATTCTCTGTACATTCTGTATTCACATTCTGCACTCAGCATTCTGTATTCACATTCTGCACTCAACATTCTGTATTCTGATGGCTATTGCCCTGTTTTCCACAGCTATGGGTTTTTGCGTACTTCTCGACGCTAGCCCCGGAGCTTGAGGTGGAGGTGCCTCTCATGATTCCTTATTCGCTGGTTTTTGAGGGCCAGTACCGGCCGAGAGCTCGGGAGACTCTGCCCTACCTGCGGCAGGTTTTTGATACAGTGCGGCCGACCGAGGTAATTCAGAACTCTCAGTTCTTCATGCTTTCATCTTTGATTCATCTTGCACATTTACGATTTCTAATTGGCTTATGCATTGGTTATCCGCAGATCATATGGCAGCCCTGGGCGCCCTTGGGTGGAGACACCCGATTTCAGTTCGCTGGGGGATGGACCGCTTCTCGGTATAGGATCCTATTTAAGGGCCCAACTGGTAGGGCCTGGTTTCTGGGAGACTGCTTCATGCACCAGACTATGGGCTTCCCCGAGCAGAGTGTCCCGCAGCACCTCCGGACGATATGCGATCCACTGGGGGGCTCAGTCCCCAGGAGGTCGACAGCGTCATGTTGGGTACCGACGTATTTCTTCATTTGGAGGAGGGGGAGTACGCGACTTACCGTCATACGTACTTGATGCCTCAATTGACAGGTGTCCGTACTCCCACAAGGAGGTCTGCTGGCATGCCATCGTCAAGTCGAGCTCGGGCTGCAGGTGTCCCTTCTACTAGCAGGGCCGGCACATCGAGAGGTGGGGCTGGACTGGTCCCCCCAATTCCCCTGACTTATCATCACCCTGGATGGCCAGATATCCCGACTGAGTTGACATGATGGCGATACGGGACTTCCTACACAATTCCGATAGAGCCTCCTATGCCTGGTCACCCATACGTCAAAGACCCTGACTCGCCATTGGTATGCTTTACAGTTTTGATTTATCACTCAAATATTTGGACATTTATTCATTCACTGATGACTTGCACTTGCATCTGTAGCCTACCACGGAGTATACTGAGGGATTGCTCGGGTTGGTGGCCTCACTCGAGGGCATGGTCCTGCGGAGGGAGACGCAGTTGTCCATCATCGGTGTCCCGGTACTCTTTAGTTTTCTTGCATTTATCATACTTCTGATGACATGCTGAACTTGAACATTTCACTGCATTGATTGGCTGTATGTGTAGAGCACATCTGGCACACACCACCTTCATGTACTGTATCTGCATATACTCTCTCTATGTAGCTTTCTTGCGTCTGCATCTGATATACATACTTTGGCTGATGTATTGAAATTGCGCACTTTCTTTTCAGATGCCTCCGCTACATACTGGACCACAGATCAGGCCATCTAGGCCTTCTCGGAGAGCTGGGAGAGGGGACTCGTCTCGTAGACGAGGCAGGCGAAAAGCACCTGTCATAGAGGAGGAGTCCAGCGAGGAGGAGGAGTCTGCGCATCCTCAGTCAGAGACATCTGCAGGCAGAGAGGATGACTCTAAGTCCAGTTCTGAGGGCGGAGGTGATACTGAGGAGGGTTCCGAGGACAGCAGCTCCGATTCAGATGGTGGTGCCGGTGGAGATGGTGCAGGGACTTCTCAGCCGAAGAGGACGAAGAGGGCCTCTTATTCTTGCACTTGAGAGCACTGATGCAGATGTTCCTGCTTTATTTGCCTTTTTTACTAGTAGTTGTAGCACATTGTACATTATTAGGCAGTTTTATTTTCTGTAAAACTTATACCCTTGTTGTAAAATGTTGTAACAAAGGAAACATGATGGAATGAAACAGCTTTTGTTCAAAAAGTGTTGTATTTTATGTTCTTAGCATCGCATCGCATTGCATCATTTTGCATAAAAATGAGATTGAATAAAAATGAGCATTGAAAAATTGCCAAGTCAGGTAGTGAAATGACACAACAAACAAAACAACTTAACTTACTAAGAAACAACAAAACCTTAGCAAGTTTACAACTCGATAAGCAAATCCCGGAAATGTTGATAAACAAAGAACAACAATTTCAACGGACAAAACTCGACAACTCGATAAAACTTAACAACTCGATAAACTTAGCAACTCGACTTGATAAGCAAAACTCAACAACAACTCGATAAACAAAACTCAACAACAACTCGATAATCAAAACTCAACAACAACTCAATAAACAAAACTCAACAACAACTCGATAAATAGACGTATCTCGGACGATCGGAGTGATGGAATGCATCCGAAACAGAGGAAAACTCGCACCTTCAACACTCGCAATGCATGAAAATGCTAGGAACTTTCTTCTAGAGACTAGGATAAGATCAAAGCCCTATTTCTCTCCATGGCCGACCACCTAAGGGAGCTGGCCGACCAGCTTTTTTTCCTTGGAGACCAAGGGGTGGTCGGCCTACCAGAAAAGGTGGTCGGCCGACCACCTGGTTTGGCAACCCCCAATTTTTCGACACGTGTCCCCCGAACAGTGCCTTATCCTCTTTAAAAGTTCCAGCCTCGTGGTTCATTCATTTCATCTCAGTTTTGCGTCAAAATGGAGGCGTTCCTCATCCAAAATCTCACAGCTTGGATTGCTTCTCTAGATGGCTCGAAAAAGTTGAACTTCCGGGGCTTTGGCTTGAATGCACTATTCACGCTGGGCCGTACTCCGCTGCATCTTCCTTTCCTCTATGCCGCAGCAAGGTTTTGGAATCCGGTAACACACGTCTTTAGCTTTAGCGGGCAAGAGATGTGTCCTACTTTCGAGGATTTCCAAGCTTTGATGGAGTCCGAGCGCAATGAGGAAATCTTGCCTCAACTCCGATTTGGCCACGTCCAAGCATTAGGACAAATGTGCGGCCTCACTCTGCATGACGCTCGATCATTGATTCGGGAGGAGGAACCGGACATCCCAAGCTTGGTTTGCTGGTTTTCTGATGCTGGTGACCGCAGCGACCATCATTGGCAGGGCTATCGGCAACACGCGCATTGCCTATGCTTGCTATCTCATTTCTTGCTTGCCTCAGGTTCCGGTGGATTCAGTGTCTGGTTGATCGAGGTTGCCCAAGGTTTGAAGGAGGGCAAGAGCTGCATTGCCATGACATTGGCTGAGACATTGATGGGCTTAGACGCTTTTCATCCCCGGGAGATGGCTAGGCTTGCAGGGAGCCCACTACTATTGCAGGTAATGTTTCCCATCCAATCTCACATATGTATTGCTCACATCACTCGGTCCTCAGGCTTGGTTTTTCTCACAAAACCCTTTTCTTACTTTTCTCTCATCGTACATCTCTCTATTCTTTATTCTCTCATTTTTCATCCCTCCCCAGGTGTGGTTGATGGACAAGTTACAGATTGTGGAGTCTTGCCCGGCATACTCAGCTCGCGGCTACTTTTTTCGACAACGCCTGGTCGATGCCCTAGATGAGGAGTGGTGGTACAACTGGATGTGCAGTTTGTCTGCAAACTGCATCGCTTGGCGCTGTCCTTGGCTCAACCTACCAGCAATGAGTTACAACATGACCCGTCAACCTGGGATTCAACTGATTGGCATGACACACTGTGTCTTCTATTTTCCGTTCTGGTTCCAACGCCAGTTCGGATATGATCAGACTTGCCCGCCAGAGGGGATAGAGTACCCTGCTGCATTCCCAGCTCGAGGCTCACAGCTTGCCCGGTATGCCACAGGATGGAGGACTAGAGAGCTTCTGGCCCCCACTCCCACTTTCAGTTGCACTTTGTCTGATGAGTGCTTGGATTGGCTCAATGAAGAGGCATAGGAAGGGCCCACTTTGGCATCAGAGGCTTCGACAAGCTCTGGAAGAGGGCGCAGGAACACCTGACTTATCTATGCCCCGAATTTATTGCTTTATTAGTACTTTCAAGTTTTCTTTATGATTGTAGCCAAAAGCAACTTCAATTTGTATGCAAGAGCAGGAGAACTCTGTATTGAAATCAATGAAATTGAAGGTTGTGGGTACTGAAATTTTTTCGCTTTGGTCCAGAAATGGTCTAAGTTGTAAAAAGATTAATTTTGAACAAAGTCAACTTTTATTAAAACTTTTCAAAACCATTTTCGATATGGATCGGAACTGGACACGCCTGAGATCTGTCACTGAGATGCACAACCCCGGATCCCAGCAACTGGAAAGTTGCCCATAGTCTGAATAGTTCCGCGGCACTGCACAGCAACGGAAAGTTGCCCCTAGTCTGAAAAGCACTGCACTGGAGATCATAACCGAACTCTTGAATGCTGAATAGACAAAGATGGCCGAGGTGATCAAATAGACAAAGTTGATCGGGAAAGGTTTATGGCTGAACTTCAGGATGAAGTTGTCTACGTATCCCAAAGATGGGAATCAAGCCTTACGTAGTTCAGGCTCGGGTTCACTCGAGTATTTTCACTCTCTTTTCACGCTCTAACTTTTGCCAAGGCCGCCCTTTGCGGGTTTTCAACCTTGCGAGCTCAGTTTTTATAATTTCAAATTTTTTTGTGCTCTGACTTTTGCCTAGGTCGCCCTTTCGGGTTTTCAGCCTAGCGAGCCTCTCAGGGGTAATATTTCTTCAACTTGTCCATGTTGATCGGTTGGGAGAACTCTAGGCCATCTAGGTCCATCAATACCACAGCTCCACCTGACCAGATAGACTTAATGATGTAGGGACCAGTCCAATTGGGTCTGAACTTGCCCATTAGGTCGTGGATGGGAGCTCGGTTGTCCTTGAGCACCAAATTCCTTCTTTTAGATTCCTGGACTTAACTTTCTTGTTAAAAGCCCTGGCAATTCTGTGCTGATAACCTTGAACATGGTACAGTGCTTTCAATCTGCGCTCGTCAAAGAGTATGAGTTCTTCAAATCTGCTCTGCTGCCAATCTGCTTCGGCTATCTGACACTCAGCCAGCACTCTCAAAGATGGAACTTCAATCTCGATAGGTAGAACGGCCTCCATCCCATAAACTAATGAATATGGAGTCGCCGCAGTAGACTTCTAATTGAAGTCCGGTAGCCCCATAGAGCAAATGACAACTTATCTGGCCAATCCCGGTAGGTTTCCACCATCTTCTGCAGTATGTGTTTGATATTCTTGTTGGCGCCCTCAACCGCTCCATTGGTTTGCGGCCGGTATGTGGATGACTTATGAAAAGCCACGTTGTATTTCTCCAACAAGTCAATCACTTCCTTCTTGAAGTGGGAACCATTATCTGAAATGACCTTGTTTGGGACCCCATAGCGACAGATGATGTTGTTCCTGATAAACTTCGTAACATGTGATGCCTTCAACACCGCATAGGATTGGGCCTCAACCCACTTTGTGAAATAGTCTATCGCGACCAGAATGAACTCATGCCCATTAGACCCCTTTGGAGTGACAGCCCCGATCACATCGATTTCCCAAACTGAAAATGGCCATGGCGAAGTCATATTGTACAGGTTCGACGGTGGGATGTTCATGCGATTTGCATGGATCTGAAATTTGTGGCATCGCCGAACAAAGCCGATACAATCCTCCTCCATGGTGGACCAATAATAACCTTGTTTGAGGATTTTTCACGCTAGCATTACCCCGTTCATATGCGCACCGCATTCCCCTCCATGGATGGCCTCCATCAGGCGTTTTGATTTTTTAGCTTCAACGCACAGCTTATGCATTCCTAGATGACCTCTCTTATACAATTTACCTCCGCAGATAATGAACTGAACAGCCATTCTTCTGATTGCCCTTTTATCCTTGGCATTTACCCCTGGTGGATACGCTTCTTTCTCCAAGAAATTCCAAATATCGTAATACCGGGGGTTCTCATCTTGAACCTCATCTATAGCAGCAATCGACTCATAAGCCGGCACAAATTTTTGGTCGATAATGACTGGACGCATCCGGACTCCAAACGGGATGTCTATCATGGAAGATAGAGTTGCTAGTGAATCTGCGAACCTGTTGTTCTCTCTTAACAGATGAGCAAAGTTTAACTTCTCAAACCGAGGAATTAACAAGTCCAAGGTCTGGTGATACATTATCATCTTTTCTTCTTTGACTTTCCAATCTCCTTTCGCTTGAGATACAACAAGGTTCGAGTCCCCGATGACGTCCAACCTTTTTGCCCCTAATTCCAGGGCTGCTTCTAGACCGGCAATGCATGCCTCATATTCTGCTTCGTTGTTCGAGACTTTGAACCGAAGTTTGAATGCTAGAGGAATACGGGAGTTGTCGGGTGCTATCAGCAACACTCCTATCCCATACCCGTACTGGTTTGACGCTCCGTCAAAGTACATCGTCCAAAACTCGTCGTCGATATGAAGAATGGCCTCATCTAGGAATAAGTACTCAACTACTTCACCTCCTTCCACTGGATGATCGGCTAAGAATTCTACTACTGCTCTTCCCTTGACTGACTTGCGCGTCACATATTTCAGATCGAATTCGGAAAGCAACAGCAACCAATGAGCTAGCCTACCCGTAAGTGCCGGTTTCTCGAAGAGATATTTGATGGGATCTAATCTCGAAACCAACATTACAGAGTGAGCTAACAGGTAGTGCCACAGCTCCCTGGTAGCCCATACCAAGGCTAAGCAAGCCTTTTCCAACGGTGTGTAGTGAGTCTCATACTCCAGCATCTTCTTGCTCAGGTAGTAGATGGCTCTCTCCACTTTGTCCTCTGATTCTTGCGCAAGCATGCAGCCCATTGTAGTCTCAGTTACTGAAAGATACAAAATCAACGGTCTCCCAAGCTCTGGAGGTGACAACACGGGCGGGTTCTGTAAGTATTCCTTGATCTGTTCAAAACCAGCTTGGCATCGGCTATCCCACTGGAATTTCTTTCCTTTCTTCAGGAGGCCAAAAAGTGGTTCACAAGTCAAGGTTAATTTTGAGATAAACCGTCTTATGAATTACACTTTACCCAGAAAGCCTCGCACCTCCTTTTCAGTCCTTGGTGGTGGCATTTCTAAGATGGCCTTGATTTTGGAAGGGTCGACTTCGATACCTCTCTGTGTAATCAGAAACCCCAACATTTTCCCGGCTGTAACACCGAACGTAAACTTCTGAGGATTCAGCAGCAACCGAAATTCTCTGATCCTTTGGAAGAACTTTTGCAAGGCGGTTTAGTGGCCCTCTCTTTCTTTGGATTTGACAGTCATGTCGTCCACGTACACCTCAACCTTTTTGTGGATCATGTCGTGCAATATTGTGGTCGTGGCCCGTTGATATGTAGCTCCAGCATTCTTTAGCCCAAATAACATCACCCTGTAACAGTAAGTCCCCCACGGGGTGGTGAAAGCAATCTTCTCCCGGTCTTCAGATGCCATCACTATCTGATTATAGCCTGAGAAACCATCCATGAACGAAAGCAAAGCATGCCCCACTGTGAAGTCCACTAACTCATCGATATGCGGCAAGGGGAAGTCGTCCTTCGGACTAGCTCTATTCAAGTCCCTGAAATCCACGCATACCCGGATCATACCATCCTTCTTCGACACTGGAAGAATGTTGGCCAACCAAGTCGGGTATTCGGATACCAACAGGAACCCTGCGTCAATTTGTTTGGTGACCTCTTCTTTAATCTTGAGGGCTCAGTCCGGGCGGATCCTTCTGAGTTTCTATTTAACGGGTCGGGCCTCGGGGTCAAGAGGGATCCGGTGCTATACAATCTCAGGATCGATCCCAGGCATGTCTTCGTAGGACCATGCGAAAACATCTTTGAAATCTTTTAATAAAGCAACTAAGCGCTCGCGTTCCTCCGAAGACAACGCGGACCCGATCTGGACCAGCCGCGGGTCCTCCTCAGTACCAATATTCATGATAGTGATTTCATCCATTAAGGGTTTAACAAATCTTTCCTGCTCTTGTTCAATTAAGCGTTGCAAAACCAGAGGAATTTCTTCCTCGTCGTTTTCATCAAAATTTTGAAAGTCTGAGTTAATGCAATAAATCAAGGGAATAGAAAAGTACTCAGAAACCACAGCCACATCATTCTCATTAAGCACATCCAAATCGTCCGATTCTTCAGTTACAACAGACTCAAAAGAGAAAGAAAAAAACGATTGGACAGGACTGTGGTATCCGGGTTATCACCCCTGGAATACCGGACTCAGACTCAGTTGAGCTGGAACCTGATTCCGACTCAACAGATTTGAAGGAATCAGATTCCGGCTCATTACCTGACCCGGTGCTGCTTGACAAAAATCCCTCTTCATACTGCCAAATGAGAGAGGGTGCGATAGATGCATCCAAAATGTTTGCTGGTAGGCCCGCAGCCGTTTCACTCCCGATCACGCATACCGAGAAGTTATCCCCCAAGCACTTATGTTCGATCGGAGGATCTGAAAGTAGACACGCCAGCGCTACCCCCATTTCACTTTCGGCGTCCTCAGACTTCATTTTCTTCCTCTGCTCAGCCTCGGCTAATGGGTCTGTCTGCTCTTCGGCAACGTCATCCCCGGATAATTGTAGGTCAAAGAAGATCTCAAAACCTAGCATGCGCTTCCTTTCCGCGTTCAGCCATAGCTCTAGGAAGCCACAAAACGGAAAGTCCTCCCCCTCCTGGACGAAGCGTTCATTTAAGGTACCCTGAATGGGTCTATCCATCAGCTTAAAAGGCTTCCCCGCCTTCTTTGCTCTGGCTCTCCCGGCCATCTCCTTACCCTTCCTTACCCAATCCTCTTTAGTGGGCAGATAACCCAAGCCAAAGGTCTGTGGGTTGTGTGGCACTTCGGCCAACGCTGCAACGCCCTTCCGGCCGCTCTTTCCCAATCCCATCCCGGGGATGTGTTGAAGCTTGTTCATGAGGTATACTGATTGTACGCTAACATACACCCCCTCATTAACAGCTAAGATGTTCTGCATGACCCGAGCCTCAGCCAGGGTAAAACCCGACATGAACACATCCTCCATACCGTGCTCAATTTCCAAAACTGGCGTAGATACTTCTGGCGGTGGATGGATCGACGAATTTCCAAAAATGATGGCGACTCCCTTCCCATGGGGGTATTTCACCATCTGATGCAAGGTGGATGAAACTGCCTTTAATTGGTGCAACCACGGCCGCCCCAAAAGTGGATTGAAGGTCGCAAGAACTTCTAAGACGTGAAAGTCTACCTCATGTTGTCCCGACCCAACCTTGGTCTGAATTTTCACTGGTCCCATTACTTCTCTGCTTGTGTTATCATATGCCCGAATCGCCTGGGCTGTCGGCACAAAGTCTGCAGTCTTTAAACCGATTTCATATGCAGTCCTTGCCAGGCACACATTGATGGCGGACCTTGTGTCAACAAGCACCACGGGTATCCATTTGTTTCTGCACACCACAGAGACGTAGAGTGGCTTGTTATGGTTCGCACCCTCAGGTGGTAATTCTTTGTCGGAGAAAGTCAACATCGGGGTAGCCCCTCCCGGAAAAACTAAGCCCACCAGCTGTTCGGGCGTGGTGTCTATTAAGAGCTTGGCCTTGTCCATGGCCGATAAGACAGCTTGTCGATGCACTCGTGATACCATAAGCAGTCCCCAGATGAAGATGTCTGCCTGTATCTTTTTCAACTGCTTCAGTACAGCCTCTTCTTCGAGTTGCTTCTCTTTCTGTTTCTCCACCTCCTTATCTTTCCCAGACGCCTCTGGCTGATCTAGATGTGGGGGCTTGAAATACCGCCCGCTTCTAGTCATATGATCGACTTCGCCGATGTACCAGGTATCGTCTGGCTGGTTGCTCCGCCAATCCTCATCCGTATGGGCAAGACATAGATCATCGTCTTCCCACCACATTCCGTTGGCAGCCAACAGACACTTGTCCAGCTCCGGTACATTTGTACTCGCAGTACTTTCCGTCCACATGTTCGCAGCATTCTCTATCCTCGTGCACACAGCACTTTCAGTCCTCTCAGGGGCCTTAGCTTTCCTGATTCTCTTAGAATCACCGAACCTTTCTTGTTCCAACAGCATCAGTACAGCTGGCTATTCAACACTTCCCGCATTCACAATGCCCAAGTCCTGAGCGAAATTCTTAGCACCGGCGCTCTCGGCGATGCATTCTGACTTCCGGCCCTTCCGGCCACAACTAATGTTCTTGCCCCTACCGGGCCCCGTTCAAACTGAGTTTCGTCGACAACATCTGGCAGGTCATCAAGCCACCCGGTGGCCTCTGCTGACTCCTCAAAATCTGACCAGTTGACTACCATGCCCTCTGGATCTTGCTCATTGAAAAATTGGAGGTTGGCAAAGTCCCCTTCCACAGCTGCCAAGTCATCTATCCTCTGACCAGATTTGTCCCCCTGTATCACACAAAGCTCTGCCCCTGCCGGCAATTCCACATTTGGCCCAACCTGGCCTACTAATAGAATGTAGTCACTCGGACTGTATACCTCCTCAGCAAAACTCCCAGATTCCTCAGATTCTGACTCAACAATCCCATTCTCCCCTGAAATCTCCCATGTTCTGTCTACGACAGTCACCACCATTGGTTCGGGTTGGGTTCTGGAGATGTCCAACATGCACAAGTCAGTGTAGTCCAGAAGGAGCACCTCCAGCTTGGGTAAGTGAGACAGGGTGATATATATGCTAGGATCGTAAGACACGACCCCAGTCCAGATAAAGTTGATACGTTTGGGGGGTGGAGCTTGGTTGTGCGGTGGGAGAGGGTTTGTTGGGACATTGGGTTTTTCTGGAGGCACAATCACCTGCTTGTCAACGAGATCTTGAATCTCATGACGCAATCTAAAACATTGGCCAGTGTCATGACCATGTTGTTGGTGATATACGCAGTATTTTGCTGGGTTATAAGAGGGAGGGAGTGAATTTGGTAAGGCCTCGGCTCTAGGGGCTTTAAGTGCCCTTTCCTGCTTAATACCCCCAGAGCCTTGGACAGGGGCATATATAATGGGATGAAGGTTCTCTGGCCTCGAGGTTGGTATTTGGTGGTTTGTGTGTTGCTTCCGGATGCGCCGGAGAAGGGTGTAGCTACCATGGGTCTTGGAGGGAGAATGGTGGTGACCATGCTTACTTCTGAAGCTCTAGCATTTGCGGCATTGCTGGTGCTTGTATTGTTGTTGCGGTTGAAGGTTCTTCTGGGTTGCTCTCTGTCTTGGTCAATCAGACCTTGTTTCATAGCATCCTCAATTTGTACCCCCATCTCGTGCAAATCTGAAAAGGTAGGGAAGGGGAGCACGATCATTTTCTGCATCAGTTTGGGTTGGAGATTGCGCACAATCATCCGAATTTGATCTTTATCAGTGGGCCTTAGGGTCATCATTGAGGCCTTGGCCCTCCACCGGGCTACAAAATCCGAAAAGCTCTCTTTAGGCTCCTGCCTTGTTGTCTCAAGATCACGGGTTGTAATCTCGATTTGAGTGTTATAAGAGTACTGCGCAATGAAAGCCTCGGCCATCTCATCCCAATTCCGCTTAACATCATCTTCTAATTTTGCGTACCAGATAGTGGCTACACCCGACAGGGTCCGGCCGAATAATGAAAGCTTCTGCAGTCTGGTGAGGCCCATCGGCCATAGTATATCTGAGAACAACCGAAGATTCACCATGGGATCCCCAGATCCGTCAAAGCGGTCGATTTGTGGCATTTTGAACCTATCCGACAGCGTCACAGCCACGTCAGTATACCTGTCCTCAATGTTTGGGATGGACTTTACCCCTTGGGATTTCTTGAACAACTTCTCAAGCTTGCTCAACTTTAACGCTGTATGGTCCACCTTGAACTCAAAGGGAGAGTCCGGTTGATTGATAGGCGTTGGTGCCTTGGATAGTTGAGGTAGAATCGGGGGCGGAGCCAGCCCTGTCGGAATATCCGTATCTCCATGGACATTTGGTGCCTCCCCGGGCGTTGGAACTCTTGGTGGGGGAGGAGCTTGGTGTGAAGCAGATGCCCCGGCTTGTTGTTGCAGCCTGGCAATTAACTCTGCCTGCTGGGCCATGATCTCGGCCTGTTGTTTGGCAAATTCATCTCGACGAACAGCGTCCTGCTGCATGGCTCACATGGTCTCCTGCATCTGACACATCATTTCCTCAACTCCTGTTGTTCCTATCATACTACCCTGATCTATCTGAACTACTGGTAGGTTTATCTCTATGGCAACAATTGAGACCTCAGCCAGACTGTCCACTGATGGGGTAAACCACTGCTCTGGCAACCTCTGCTCGGATACACTATGTCTTCTCAACCTCCGTCTGACGACCGGGGGTAGAGAATGGAACACTGGTTGTCCGTCAACCAGATCCTCAGATCGATTGAGTCGGCGACCTCTTGTCCAGAGTGCTTGGGGAATATCTGCTTGGTCTGAAGCAATTGTGCTAAACTACCTAGCAAAAAGATAAATAAAGTAATAATAAGGAAATAAACAACCAGACAAATGGACAGCATAACAGCGTAAATAAACACAACACACAGTGGGGCATCACAACACACACTTGATAAGCTGGAATACACTGTTTCTCAAATATTGATCACTGTTCCCAAATCACTGCCCCCAAAACTGAACCTGATACCCGCAAATAACTGATTCGCAAAATACTGAACTGGTGCCCGCAGGCCTAATACCCAAACTTGTAAACTGATACATGCATTCCTGTAGAGACGCACTCTAAAAGCACATAGCAAACAAGTGAGAGCCAAAACACCCCTATGTTGGGGTAGGGTTTCCCTGTCCTATTTTGTCAGGAGCTAGGGTTTCACTATGAACACAGCAGTTTCAAACAACCTATAATCGGGTAAGCAACCTATCCTAGCTTGGAATGGTCACTATGGATTCCGAATATGCACTAGGTCGAATGATCAAAAAGGGTGCCCCGGTAAAACCGGGGTTTGTGTTCTCGTCGTGGCAGAGGCCGCAACCGGTCAGCCTTATGGCATGCTTCTCGAAGCGAGCCTCCGGCAAACCGTTCATGAATAGCATACGGCAAACACTGTGTTATAGGCGCACCAATGCAAATTTAATGCAAAGAAACACACAAGTGTAATCAAAACCAGATATCACGAGTTCGAGTCAAGTTCTCCAAACTCCCCAGCAGAGTCGCCAAAAACTATAGACATCCCCGAACGTCTCGGGAGGGAATCATGTTTTGCTCATTTGGGCTCACTACAGTTCAGGACTCAAAGTCACGATCCTGTATCTAATCTCACAGACTGCAATGCAAGACCGATGAATCATCAAAGAGTCCAAATCCGGCAAATCGTTTTTGAAAAACAGATTTTTAGAGAGAAGTGCCAAACATGGACTGCTTTGCCAGATACAGAGTTGCCACCTAAATATTTATTTTGGGGGAATTTAGGAAACCCTGACTCGTTGCCTAAGGCCATGTGTCCGTCATCACCAAAGTTGCCTCGGCTCGGAAACTTGGGTACGATTGGGGAAGGTCACTTCGTGAGCACCCCCACTCGCCCGATCAAAGATCAGCCTCTACTAACCATGATATCGAGTTTTGAAAACATTATGTGCTCTTATTCCGGTTATTAGCCTAGATTTACTACGTGATGCGCACAGCATACAAATATGGACCGGATCGCCTGAATTGGAACAAAACATCTCATGTTTGTTTTTGAAAGCGGTTTGTTACTCGTAAGTAGGCTAAAATGTGGATTTGCCACCCTCAGGTGGGCTTAGAAAACATGATTTTGCCACTCTCAAGTGGGCTTTAAACTCGCAGTCGATGAATTGTTCCAATTCAGATAATCCAACCTTCACCCACAGGCATTCAGGCAGGTATATCACATAAGCACATAGCCTCATGGTAAGCATGCTATCATGGCAGCCACTCACACGCATGCAAGAATGCTAAAGCATAAACACTTACCGAGTACTCCAAGCCAAAGAAAGAAGCTAATTAGAAAACATGCATGGATCCTGACTATGCTGAGATGCCTAATGCAACACATGCAAAAATACAACTATAATAGGCTTGGCTATTCTAAGAATGGCATATGAGATGCTACAGCTAACACGTATTCAACTCGAAATTGAAATACGATGCAATTAGCATGATGCGCCGAGCCCGGTGCATGCAAGACAGGTGAATGGATGCAAACATGCGAGCATAAATATGCTAATTGAAGCATGCCCTAAACTAACCATCATAAGCTGATAAATAAAAGGGAGAAAGACGTGGGGTTGGAAGACATACATCACACACACGCACACTTATTACAATTATGCCCTCGCTCGGAGGGTCCGAATAAATAATACAGTCCAAATAAATAATTACAGTCCTAATAAATAATTAAATATTACAAAACCCTAATTAATCAACAAATTAACTAGGAAAGCAAGTAAATTAGCATGCAAGCTAAATGGACCACCTCAGCTCTGTTCCGAATGATGAAAGATGCATGCATGCTTGAGCTGCCTCGTCAGGAAATTCCTCGCGGTGCCCCGATTTGCCTCTGTTTGTAATTAGTCCTGGAATGCTGTGCAAAGCTCTAGAAGGCTACTGATTTCTAGTTTGCTGCAACAGAGAGCAAGAAAGGCGCATGGCAAAGTATTTTCACATATGTATGCACACCTCGATCCTTGTGCCACCAATCACGCATCTCGATGCATGATGGCGCGAGAAGTCGAATTGTACGACTCGATGTGAAATGAATGCACATGACAACACAACAAGGTCTAGACTCCATCATGGGTAATCCGGAGTGTCGGCGACCAGGAATTGAGGCACGTTCCGTCACTTTGGGTACGAAACGTCTCTCGTTTCCCGTGTTTGGGCCAACTCCTATCCCAAACACAATGCAATGAGATGGCATACACAATGCGACTAACATACAACCTAGCATACGCAATGCTATGGACTAAAATGTCATACACAATGCACGTGACACAACATGGCATGCACAATGCACTAACATGCAACCTAGCATACGCAATGCTATGGACTAAAATGGCATACACAATGCAAGATGGACTTACACCAATATGAGTGGACCTCAGCCACACTCACATCAGTGGCCATGGTGGAAATGAGACAACCGAAATACATGCAAACATGCACGGATGCAAAGGACCGATCCTAAGGCACAACATGCAACTCTAACAAGGTATGGCAAGGAATGAAATATGGCATAGGATGGCACATGATACAACTCTGAAATGGCATAAAAGATGGTCCCGAAACATGCAAGTATGTCACACAATGCAAGCTAGATGGCCCGAATACCGAAACTAGTGAAGTACGTCACACTAGAGGTACACAAAGCAATGCACAAATGGCAAAACCAACCCCAAACAGACCCTAGGAAGGTCTGAAATAGTGGGGAAATGGCCTAAAATGATGGCTCGGAATGCAAAAAAATGGAGCTCATTCAATGGTCTGAAAACAAGGCATTCATGCACAACTCTCAAGCACACTTAAAGAGGAGAAAACATGAGGATATGGCATTCACATAAGCTCTGAAATATGATGCAAAATGACCCCAAAGCATGAAAACACCTCAGTACATGCATGCAATGGACTTCGAAACTCAAGGGTAAGCATGGATATTGAACTACAAGCATGCAAAACAAGCATCATTCGACCATGAGACCCAAAAACAGAGCTAGGGCAATCCAAAATATGCACAAAATTAGTTCAAGGCATAGTCAAAATGTGCTAGAGTCAAGGGTCAACAAAGCATGCAAAGAAAGCTAGTGAACCATGAGTTGTACTACAACTATATGAAGCATATGAGAGCTCACCAAACCAGCCAAAAAAAGAATATGCCATGCCAAAATATGCCCAAAAACCCACTGAAACTCAGTCAATGCATGCAAGAATGATGTGCTCCTTTGGAGGGCCATGCAAGGGGTTTTTCTACACCTATAAGACAAACATACAAAATGGCAAAACCACCTCTGGAAAGAGATTATGAGGGCCTTAAAACTCATCAAAAATGGCCTGAAATGAAACTAGGAAACATGCAAGTAAAAGCCCCTTGAAAGGCCTTGAATAGGATTGCTCTACACATGCATAATAGATACTTTATACGGAAAAACGGGCTCTGGACAGAGTTCATGCAGACCTTAAAACTCACCAAATAGGGCCTGAAACCTGGCTTCAAAACATGCAAAGTGGAGCCCCTTTGTAAGGCCAAAAGGGCCAACAAACCAGGCAAGGAGAGAGGAGGTCACCCCCCTCTGATTTTCGCTCTCAAAATAGTATGCTAGCCACTGAAAATCCACTAGATTTCAGTGGCTAGAAGGCTAAACAAAGCACAAAACCAAGGCCTAGATGCAAGGCTCAAAACAAGATACAAACAAGCATGCAAGGGGGTAGATGACCCCCAACAGAAAAATGACCTTAAACAATCTTCAAGAGGAGCTCAAAATAAGATTTTTTTTAGTTTATGTCAAGGCTCGAAAATGCTTGCAAGTAAGGCTAAGATATGAAGTAAAATAAGCCTTAAAAGAGAGATGGAGCATACAAGGGGGGTAGATGGCCTCTAACAGAAAAATGTCCTTAAACAAACTTCAAGAGGGACTCAAAATAAGACTCTTTTCAGTTTATGTCAAAGCTCAAAAATGCTTGCAAATGGAGCTAAGATATGAAGCAAAATAATGCTATAAAGAGGGAAATGGTGACTTACCCTTGTAGAGAAGACCTCCAACAACTTCTGGACCAAGGTAGGAGCTCTTCAACCTCTGGAAATCAGCTCCAAGGTGCTTAGGTTGATAATGGAGGTGTTGTGCTTGGAGGTGTAGTGCAATGGGTGCAAGAACAATGGAGTTTGAAGCTTGAAAGAGAGAGATATGGAGGGAAGTGCATGTATGCTTGTAGACGTCCCCGAACGCCCCGGGAGGATGAGTCCCGTTCTGTTCATTTTGGGCTCACTACAGTTCGGACTTAAATTGTCACAGTTCTCAATCTGAACCAAAGAGTCCAAATCCGGCAAATTATTTTGAGAAAACAGATTTTTGAAAGAAGTGCCAAACATGGATTGCTTTGCCAGATACAGAGTCGCCACCTAAATATTTTATTTTGAGAAATTTAGGAAACCCTGACTCGTGCCTAAGGCCACGTGTCCGTCATCACCAAAGTTGCCTCGGCTCGGGAACTTGGGTACGATTGGGGAAGGTCACTTCGTGAGCACCCCCGCTCGCCCAATCAAAGATCGGCCTCTACTAACCATGATATCTAGTTTTGAAAACATTATGCGTTCTTATTCCGGTTATTAGCCTAGATTTACTATGTGATGCGCACATCATACAAGTATAGACTGGGTCGCCTAAATTGGAACAAAACATTTCATGTTTGTTTTGAAAATGGTTTGCTACTCGCAAGTAGGTTTAAAATGCAGATTTTGCCACCCTCGGGTGGGCTTAGAAAACATGGTTTTGCCACTATCTAGTGGGCTTAAAACTCACAATCAATGCATTGTTCCAATCCAAATAACCCAACCTTCACCCACAGGCAT
Organism: Camellia granthamiana; assembly: GCA_036172215.1. Lineage (NCBI taxonomy): Eukaryota > Viridiplantae > Streptophyta > Magnoliopsida > Ericales > Theaceae > Camellia > Camellia granthamiana. The sequence continues at coordinate 34,809,853 of CM069912.1, forward strand.
TCAGGCAGTTATATCACATAAGCACATAGCCTCATGGCAAGCATGCTATCATGGCAGTTACTCACACGCATGCAAGGATGCTAAAGCATAAAACTTACCGAGTACTCCAAGCCAAAACAGAAGCTATGTTAGAAATCCATGCATGATGCTAACTACACAGAAATGCCTAATGCAACACATGCAAAAATGCAACTATAGTAGGCTCGGCTATCCTAAACATGACATATGATGATGCTACAACTAACATGTATTCAACTTGGAATTTAAATACAAATGCAGTTAGTATGATGCACCAAGCCCGGTGCATGCAAAACAGATGAATGAATGCAAACATGCTATCATACTGTATGCTAATTGAAACATGCCCTAACCTAACCATCTTAAGCTGGTAAATAAAAGGGAGAAAGACGTGGGGTTGGAAGACATACATCACACACACGCACACTTATTACAACATTGCCCTCGCGCGGAGGGTCCGAATAAATAATATACAGCCCCGAATGAATAATTACAGTCCGAATGAATACAAAATCCTAATTAATTAACAAATTAATCTAGGAAAGCAGGTAAATTGGCATGCAAATCCATGGACCGCCTCAGCTCTGTTCCAAATGATGAATGATGCATGCTTGAGTTGCCTTGCGCGGAAATCCATTGCGATGCCCCAGTTTGCCTCTATTTGTAATTGTTCTCGGGATTTGTGTAAAGCTCCAGAAGGCTGTTGATTCCTGATTTGCTGCAACAGAGAGCAACAAAGGGGCATGGCAAAGTATTTTCACATATGTATGCATGACTACTCTTCAGGAAGTGTAGTCCTCGATCCTTGTGTCACCAATCACGCATGTCGATGCATGATGGCCGAGGAGTCGAATTGCACGACTCGATGTGGAATGAATGCACATGTAAACACAACAAGACCTAAACTCCATCATGGGTAATCCGGAGTGTCGGCGACTGGAAATTGAGACACGTTCCGTCACTCGGAGTACGAAACGTCCTTCGTTTCCCGTGCTCGGGCTAACTCCTATCCCAAACACAATGCAGATGAGATGGCATGCATGATGTGACTAACATACAACCTAGCGTACGCAATGCTATGAAATAGCATACACAATGCTCGATGTGACATGGCATACACGATGCTCTATTATGCAACCTAGCATACGTAATGCTATGAACTGAAATGGTATACACAATGCATGATGGACTTATACCAATATGAGTGGACCTCAGTCACACTCACATCAGTGGCCATTAGATGAAAATGAGGCAACCGAAATGCATGCACACATGCACGCATACCGAAGACCGAACCTAAGGCATAAAATGCCACTCTACCAAAGCATGGCAAGGGATGCAAGATGGCATACAAACATGTAATTTCAGCACTGAAACATGATGCTAAATGACCCCGAAAGATGGAAATATGGCACCGGATGCATGAGATGGTCCCCGAAACTCAAGACTACGCACATGTATTGACTTATAACTATACAAAGCATGCATTATTTGACTATGAAGCACAAAGACAGAGCCAAGACAGTCCCAAAACATGAACATTTCTAGTTCAAAGCATGGCCAAAAAGTGTTCACATGAAGAGCTAAGGCAACATGCAAAATTGGCTAGTAAGCATGAGTTGTATTACAACTATATGATACGCAAGAAATCTCACCAAACCAGCCAAAATCAGTGAACAAAACATGCCCAAATATGCCCAAATAACCACTGAAATACAGCCAATGCATGTAAAAATGAGGGGCTCCTTTGGAAGGGCATACAAGGGGTTATTAAGCACATGCATCAAGGACACTTAGCATAGCCAAACCAACTCTGGAAATGAGTTATGAGGGTCCTAAAACCCACTGAATAGGCCCTGAAATTGGTCAACAAAGCTTGCAATGAAAGGCCCTCTTGAAAGGCCTTGAGGAGGGTTGTTCCACACATGCATGGGGGACATAAAATATGGCCAAAAGGGCCTTGGACTGAGCCAAGGCAGACCTCAAAACCCTCAAAATGAGGCCTGGAAAGTGACTTCGATGCATGCAAAAAGGGGTCCCTTTGGAAGGCCAAAAAGGCCACCAAACAAGACAAGGAGAGAGGGGGTCACCCCCCTCTGATTTTGGCCTCCAAGAATACACCTAAGATACTGAAAATCCACTGGATTTCAGTGGCTAAGAGGCCAAACCATGGCCAATGCAAGTGCTCTAATGCATAGCCCTAATCATGGAGAGATGAAGCATGCATAGGGGGAAGATGACCCCAAACAGAAAAGAGACCTTAATAAAACTTGAAGAGGAGATTAAAATAAGATCTTTTTCAGTTTATGACAAATCTCAAAAATGTTCACAAGTAAGGCCAAAATATGATGCAAAAATTGCCCTAAAAGAGAGATAGAGAGTAAGGGGAGGTAGATGGCCTCAAACAGCAGAGAGCCCTTCAACGAAGTTGAAGAGGGGCTCAAAATAAGACACTTTACAGTTTGGCTCGAAGCCCAGAAATGCTCATAAATAAGGCTAATATATCACGCAACATAAGCCCTAAAAGAGAGATAAAGCACAAAGGGGGAGTGGAAGACCTCAAACAGAAAAAAGTTCTGAATCAAACATGAATATGAGCTCAAAATAAGACTATTTTCAGTTCAGGTCGAAGCCCAAAAATGCTTTCAAATAAGGCTAATTAATCATGCAAAACAAGGCAAGAAAAGGGGAAATAGGGACTTACCCTTGAAGAGCAGATTTCCAGCAGCTTCTGGTCCAAGATTCTGAGCTTTCAACCTCTGCAAATGGCCTCCAAGGTGCTGGAATGAGTGATGGAGGTGGTAGGCTATGAGGTGTAGGGTAAATATGCAAGAAATGTGGACTTTTAGCCCAGAAGAGAGATATATGGAGATGTATGTATATCTCTTGATCAAAAATGGTGAACCCTTGCAATGGAAGATCTGCCCTTATTTTATAGAGAAGAGAGGCTAAAGCTTCTCTTAGAAGCTTCAAATCAAGGGCCAAGATCCTCCACACACGTGTATGGAGGATGCAGCAAATGGCAAACAGCTGGCACAGCTGGAATACACTCATGGAGGCAAAAATGGCCGGCCAGCTCAAAAGGGCCAAAGTGGTCGGCCGACCAGGCAAGGTGGTAGGCCAACCAGTCCAAGTGGTCGGCCGACCAGGGTCAAAAGGTTCAAGCCCTAAAGCTGGTCGTCCATATAGCCCTTGAAGTTAGCTTTCCAATGCCGCAAACCTTGCATTAAAATTCCTCCTGTGGAAAAAGTTATGCCAGTTTTGGTGAAGCCGCGCAGATTCGGTCCAAACGGAATTCAACCAATCATATCTCCCCTACCCGGACTTGTCCTTAGTAGATTCTTTAGTGAAAAATGAAGCCCTGGAAGTAAGCTTTCCAACGGTGGCAACCTCATATCAAAATTCCCTCTGTGGAAAGAGTTATGCCTGTTTCGGTGAAGCCGCGCAGCTTTGGCCCTACCCGGATTCATGCCGAACTTCTCCCAAACTAGTTTTCTTCTCTCTTCTCCTCCTTTGTTCAACTCCAAACCCCTAAGTAAGGTGTTTTGAAAGTTTTTTCAAAGATTTCATCTCTCTTTCGTTCATTTCCACTTTGTCCTTGCTCGGTTTACCGAAAAGCAGAATATTTGACAAAATGCGAGCCTCGGAACATCGTAAAAACTTTATTTCAAAAACGTTTTAAAAGAGAGGGTTTTAAGACTAAAATATTTTGATCAAAATTGTTTTGGTCTAGAACAGGGGTATGAAGTTGAGATTTGACTCTCTCATTGCCGAAAAAAATTAAACCTTTGCCCTGCACACCTTTCTCCACCATGTAAACCATCGAAAGTGGCATGCGACCACGAAGGTGGTCTCCTAGGCCACAGTGTCCCTCAAAAGAGAGGAAACAAGGTGTGTGCCAAAAATCGGAGCAAACAGAGGTAGTTAAGCGGTCCCGAACTGAGGCATACGGCTGACAGCTCCAAAAACTGGAAACTGGGTATCAAACGGGAAAAATGGCCTACGACCACAAAACGTAGCCTACGGCCACTGGGAGATGGTCTACGAGACCTCTCCCTCCCTTCGGGAAGAGAAAATAGAGAAAATAGGACCTGGTTCGCAAACTGAGGCAAAGCACAAAAGAGCCCCAAAGTCCAGAGGCAAGGCTCTCAGCCGAGACTCCGCGACCTCAGAACGAGCACAATATGCGTCATCACCGAGCGCTCAACCGGTGACGTCTGAGTCTTAAGGTCGGTCAAAAATGGGGTGTCTACAGTTGCCCCTCTTTGACAGAACTCGGAAGTCATAAGTGACGGGAGTGAGTGTCAAAGCCCAGAGACGACCCATTTTTGACAAGGCCGAAGACTTGGACAAACAAACAAAATATAGATAAATAAATGGTTGTGCCCACAGGCTGCCTACGTATCTCTTTGCAAGGAATCAAACTTGCATAGTTCAGGGGCAGGATGCAAAATGATATGCAAAAAGATTTTGATAATTGGACTTATACACTACGCGAAGCCGGTCTGATAATTGGACTTATACGCTACACGAAGCCGGTTTGAAAGTTGGACTTATACGCTAAGCGAAGCTGGTTTGAAAATTGGACTTACACGCTACGCGAAGCCGGTTTGATAATTGGACTTATACGCTACGCGAAGCCGGTTCGAAAATTGAGGATTCATGCAATGCACTGTAATGTAATAACTAAAATGCAATGTAATAGCTAGGAAATGAAGGTACCTTACAGGGGCACTTGGCAATGACGTACCTCATGCTGCTGGGGATCTCTCGCTTCTTCTTGATTGAACCACAGGTACTACTTTTCTCCCTGACTATGGTCGCAGCTTTCCCTATTCTCCAACAGGGTGACAGACTAGGTTGGTTCAGTATCCAGAATTGAGGCGCATACACATGCTATCTCAATCTATGGGGCTGCCATACAGATTTCAAGCCAAGGATATACCCCTGGGTATTTAAACCAGACTTTAGTCTCGGAAATCCCGAACCTTTGTGTTCTAGGCATGAGCCATTCGAACTCTAGTTTCCACTGTCTCAGTTGGTCTCCTAGGAACTCACCGCAAACATAGGCAGGTGGCTATACCGGACCACCGGAAGTCGTTCGGGCGTGACAAACACCAAAGGAATTGTACCTTTAGAGGATTTAAGGTCTCCTAGACCGGAGAGTGCACAAGATAGTGCGATGAAATGCAAGTAAAATGCAAGTACGATGCGCAAAACAACGCGAATGATGATGCAGGATTTAAGGTCTCCTTAGACCGGAGGATTTAAGGTCTCCTAGACCAGACAATAAAACAAATACGATGCAATGGATGTAATAGATGTGATGCAATAGATAATAGATGCAATGCAACAGAGAGTACAATAGACGCAAAATGGTGACATACGCCAACCACGCTGGACTCGTGAGTGCAGGAAGAGCAAAGAAAATCAATCAGAAGCACGTTCCACGCAACCTAAGATAAATTCCAAACACACTGAAATCGTGTGAGGAAGGGGACACTCAAACCACGCTGAAATCGTGAGAGGAGGTCCAAAAACAACCTGCCCAGCGCGTCTACAACGCAACCTGGGATAAATTCCAAACACGCTGAAATTGTGTGAGGAAAAGAACACTCTAACCACGCTGAAATCGTGAGAAGAGGTCCAAAAACAACCGCTCAAGTGCGCACACAACGCAACCTGAGATAAAATCCAAACACGCTGAAATCGTGAGAGGAGGTCCAAAAACAACAGCTCAAGTGCGCGCACAACGCAACCTGAGAAAGGATCCAAACACGCTGAAATCGTGTGAGGAAAAGGACACTTAAACCACGCTGAAATCGTGAGAAGAGGTCCTAAAACAACCCGCCTGGCGCGTCTACAACGCAACCTAGGATAAAATCCAAACACGCTGAAATCGTGTGAGGAAAAGAACACTCTAACCATGCTGAAATCGTGAGAAGAGGTCCGAAAACAACTCGCCCAGCGCGTCTACCACGCAACCTGGGATAAAATCCAAACACACTGAAATTGTGTGAGGAAAGGGACACTCAAACCACGCTGAAATCGTGAGAAGAGGTCCTAAAACAACCCGCCCAGCGCGTCTACAACGCAACTTGGGATAAAATCCAAACACGCTGAAATCGTGTGAGGAAAAGAACACTTTAACCACGCTGAAATCGTGAGAAGAGGTCCGAAAACAACCCGCCCAACGCGTCTACAACGCAACCTGGGATAAAATCCAAACACGCTGAAATCGTGAGAGGAGGTCCAAAAATAACCGCTCAAGTGCGCGCACAACGCAACTTGAGAAAGGATCCAAACACGCTGAAATCGTGTGAGGAAAATGACACTCAAACCACGCTGAAATCGTGAGAAGAGGTCCTAAAACAACCCGCCCAGCGCGTCTACAACGCAACCTGGGATAAAATCCAAACACGCTGAAATCGTCTGAGGAAAAGAACACTCTAACCACGCTAAAATCGTGAGAAGAGGTCCGAAAACAACCCGCCCAGCGCGTCTACAACGCAACCTGGGATAAAATCCAAACACGCTGAAATCGTGTACGGAAAGGGACACTCAAACCACGCTGAAATCGTGAGAAGAGGTCCTAAAACAACCCACCCAGCGCGTCTACAACGCAACCTGGGATAAAATCCAAACACGCTGAAATCGCCTGAGGAAAAGAACACTCTAACCATGCTGAAATCGTGAGAAGAGGTCCGAAAACAACCCGCCCAGCGCGTCTACAACGCAACCTGGGATAAAATCCAAACACGCTGAAATCGTGTGAGGAAAGGGACACTCAAACCACACTGAAATCGTGAGAAGAGATCCTAAAACAACCCGCCTAGCGCGTCTACAATGCAACTTGGGATAAATTCCAAACACGCTGAAATCGTGTGAGGAAAAGAATACTCTAACCACACTGAAATCGTGAGAAGAGGTCCGAAAACAACCACTCAAGTGCGCACACAACGCAACCTGAGAAAGTCCCGGAGGACAACGATCCCAAACGCTGCTCAGCGTAAAAGGATAAATGGTAGAAGATAACACAAGATGCAAATAAATGCAAGTAAGGTGTGCATGACAATACAACGAGTGTGCGTGACAACGCAAGTAAAGGTGTGCATGACAATACCAGTGGAAGAATGCATAACAATGCGGGTGGAAGAGTGCATAACTTTGAAGCAGGCTTGATCTTGCGCTTGAGGTAGAGGCACACTCATACTTCGGAACATTGACAAGGCTTGAAAAGGTACATCCGGAATACAATCACGGAATTTTCTAAAGGTGAAACACACTCAGATGCTTCCATTTTTCCTCTTTTCTTTTGCTTTGCAGTTCAAAACCCATGTAGCTTCAGATAGGTCCTGGTTTTACTATTCTCACGTGACCTGGGTTGAACCCTGCGGTTTTTGAAAGAACAAAATCTTGTTTTGCACAAACGCGGAGAACGGCACGACACTCTGAGCACAAAACGATTTATTTTTTTTTTTTTTTTGAAAGTGAGAAATGAATTCTTAACCGGGTATTGAGCCTACAACTGACTACAGCCAAAACGACTCAACAACGGAAAACAAAGGTAGAACAACCAAAACACGACTCAACAAAGGAAAAACAACCTAAACACATTTATTGACACTCAAATGACTCAAAACAAGAATAAAGACAAACAAAACACGCAGACACAACACTCAGCTGTGTTACAAAGGCAAGATACCTCTTGGTGCACGAGGAGCCAGTTTCTCCGGGTATTATTTCCCACCCTTTCTTTTTTGTGGTTCTCACATCACTCCGCCCTTAGGCTCTGTTTTTCTCTCAAAACCCTTTTCTCACTTTTTCTCTCATCGCACATCTCTCTATTTTTTAATCTCTCATTTTTTTTTATCCCTCCCCTGGGTGGTCGATGGATAAACAGAAAGTTGCGGGGTCTTGCCCCTAGCATTCCGCTAGATTCTTCTTCTTGTTCACAACAATGAGTTTCTTCCACAGAGGGGCCGCGCTACAATTGGGTGTGTAGCAAATCTACAGCTGACATCGGTCGACGATGCTCTGCTGGGGAGTTTGGACGTGATCAGATCTGTCCAGATGAGGGAGTGGAATATCTGGCCCCATTCCAGTTCGTGCTTCGCACTTGGCTTGATACCTCATTGCTTGGAGGATGTGAGAGCTTTCTGCCCTTTTGCTGTTAGCTTCAGTTGTGCCCTCTTCTGGCAGGTAGAGTGTCCTTCTTGGCAAGTATGTTGACAATGGGGAAAGACATGAAGCTTGACTCAGCTATGCCGCTAGTTCATCGTTTTGACCATTTTTTTTGGTTTTCTACTAAAACAATTTTAACCAAGATGAGAGTTAGATTAACGTGCTTATTCGATTTTCTGATTCAAAATCATGCAAGTTAGGTTATGAGCACTGAAAATTTTCCTTTTTTGGGTCCAGGAAAAAGGTCCAGTTTTGGAAAAAAAGGAATAGTTTTTGAGAGAAAATCAGTCAACCTCATTAAAAATTCTTAAAAACTGTTTTTACAATCGGCCACTGCTCAACGAGCATAGAACCCACTCTCGAGATGCACAACCTCAGATCCGAAGGAAAATTGTCCCTTGCTTGAAGAGAGCTGCATGGCAACGGAAAGTTACCCCTTGTTTGAACGGCACCGCGGCGCATTGAATGGCAACGGAAAGTTGCCCCTTGTTTGAATGGCACCACAGCGCATTGTAGTCAGTACTCAAACTGACGAACACAACCAAATTCTCGGATACAGAGAAGGCGAAAATGATCAAAACCATTACATGGGCACAATCAAATTGAAGTGTTTTACGGCTGGACTTCAGGATGAAGTTGCTTACGTATCCCAAAGATGAGAATCAAGCCTTACGTAGTTCGGGGTTAAGGTACACTCGTGTATTAACCTCTCATTTTACGCTCTAACTTTTGCCAAGGCTACCCTTCCGGGTTTTCAACCTTGCGAGCTATGTTCTTCTTTTCTTTTCAATTCTTTTCATTTCTTTTTTTTTTCTTTTTCATCTTTTCTTTTCATTTTCTTCATTTTTCTTTTTTTTTCATTCTTTGCATTTTTCTTCTCTTTTTTTTTTTTGTGTTCTTTTTCTTCTTTTTCTTGCTCTAACTTTTGCCTGGGTCGCCCTTCCGGGTTTTCGGCCCAGCGAGCCTCTCAAGGGTAAAAGTGTTGCTTTGTCCATGTCAAATGGTTTTGAGATCCTGAAGTCATCTGAATCTAGGAGAATGGCTGCTATTCGCCGACGATGCAGGAGTCCATCCAATGGGGGCTGAATTTGCCCCTAGTGTTGTGGATAGGAACTCGATTGTCCTTCGGCAAAAACTTTCTTCTTTCCCCCCTTCTGGGATTTGGCATTCTTGCCGATCTTCATTGATTTGCGGAATGATCCATCTTCGGCTCTTCGAGCACAATCGGGCATTTTTCTGCCTCTAGGTCGAGGGCTGCTTCGAATCTGGCCATACAGGCCTCACATTGCGGTTGACCACTGAACATTCTGAGTTAAGGCTGAAGGTCGGAAAGCAAAGGGGGGGTCGAGTCTCAAGGCTAAGAGTGATCCTAAGCTGCACAATCTCAAGAGCGATTCCACACAGGTCTTCGTAGGACTGTGCAAAACATTTTTTTTTTTTGAAATCTTTTAAGAAAGCTACTAATCGCTCGCACGGAAGACAATGTAGAACCAATCTGGATTAAGCTAGGATCCTTCTCAGTACTCACATTATCAAACATGATCTCAATCATTAAGGGCTTAGCATGCCTCTCTTTCTCTCAATTGATCAAATTTTTGCAAATCCCAAGGAATTCCTTCCTCTTTGTTTTCACCACAGTGTTCAAAAAGTTTTAAAAAACTTAGGTCAATGCAATAATTTCAGGGCACAAAAGAGCAGGTGGAATGCACTGCCGTTTCATTCAAGCTTCTGGCACAACTGGCACAAGGCAGAAGCGATCACAAGAATGTGAAAATCACTGTTGTTCATTCAAATCTGTTGGCATTACTGGCTCCAAGGCAAAAACAAACTCAAAAGAAAACGAAAAGACAAACACAAAACAAGCAAGTGATGTCCGAGGTAACACCCCCGGCATCACCCGACTCCAACCAAAATAGGACTGACTCGGTACAACAAGACAGACCCAACTGACTCAGTAAGAAAAGACTGACTCTGTACAAAACAACAAGACTGACCCAATACCCAAGTCAGAAAGTATAAATTAACAACATTCGCAAATGTGCTCAAAACAGTGCATGCCATCCACCATATCTGGAGTAAACTAAGCGCCATCCGCAGGCGGTTCATCCCCCGATCACATGGTCACATTCTCCCCCAAGTTCACCGATCCAGTGCCGATACACTTTGTAGGACTTGACGCGAAGATGACCTTTTTATCAATCAGATCTTGTATTTCATGGTGAAGACGAAGACACATGTCAGTGTCATAGCCAGCTTGTTGATGAAAGACACAGTACTTCGCCGGGTTGTGGGAGAGAAGAAGTTCATTCAGCAATGGCCGCGACTCCAGGGGCTTCAGATGCCCTTTTTCGATCAGGACCCTCAGGGCCGTTGACAGAGACATGTCCAATGGGGTGAACACCCTTTGGCCCCGAGGTGGGTATTTGGCAGGTTGTGAGCTGGTTGTGTTGGATGTACCGGCGAATGGGTCGGTAGTTGCTGCCTTTTGATGATCTCTTCCGAGTGTAGGATTGGAGCTGAAAGGGGTGTTTCTGGTACAACGACCCTTCTCCTGGCTTGCCCCTTGATTCAAACTGCTCTCATTCTGAGCGGCAAAAGTGCCATCCACAATCTTTGCAACAACTGCAATTACTTACTATTTATTCAGCCCTTCGGCTTTCAACGCCTCAACAGCCCACTGAAGGTGTTCATGGGGACCAATGCTTGCCCCTACCTTGTTCTTACCACTTGCCTCCACTTGGTCAAGGGATCGGCCTTCTTCAAATGCAGCCCGTCCCAAGATTGGGGAGCCTTTTGTTGTGAAACTCCTAGCATGTGCTGTGGTCGATGATGGAGCCAATGTCCCAGAGGCTAGATCTGTCACAGTTCTTTGAAGATCTTCAATCATTCTCTTTAGCTCAGAAGTAGTGGGCTCATGGGTTTGAGATGATTGGGGTCCAGGTGCATCCATCATGCATAAGTCCATGCTTTCTGGAATGAACACCTCAGGCTTGGGTAGATGGACTGGGGTGATGTATATGCTGGGGTCGAAGGTGGATGGTAGTGTGTGGATGAGGTTGAGGTGGGGAGGTGACGAGTCAGTACTAACCTAAGGTCATTTGGGTGGAGCTAGGGTCTCTTTGTCAATAAGATCCTGAATCTTATGACAGAGGCGGATGCAACAGTTCGTATCATGACCGTGTTGTTGATGATAGGCACAGTATTTAGCTGGGTCATATCTTGGTGGAAGAGGATTTGGAAGGGGTTGGGGTTCTAGGAGTTCTAGGTGCCCTTCTTCTTGCAGCTTTTTCAAAGCTTGGGAGAGACTCATGTAAAGAGGGTTGAACTTTCGGACTTGGGGCCAAGTTGAAGTGGTTGGTTTTTGGCCATTGAGGGAAGTGGTGATAGTGTCTACTTCTGAGTATTTCGCAGCTATGCTACCATTAGCAGTAGCATTGGAACTGCGAACAATATTCCTCTTCAAAGGCTCATTATCTTCTGCAAAGATCCCTTGTCGGATGGCATCCTCAATTTGAACCCCCATTTCATGAAGGGCTGGAAAGGTAAACAGAGGTAGAACGACCATCTTTTGCAGCAACTTGCCATGCAAATTCTGAACAATCATCCTGATCTGATCTTTGTCGGAAGGCCTTGTAGTCATCATTGAGGCCTTTGCTCTCCATCTCGTCACGAATTCTAAGAAACCCTTCTTTGGTTCTTGTCGGGTGACTTCGAGATCACAAGTTGTGACCTCGATCAGTGTGTTGTAGGAGTATTGAGCAATAAAGGCCTCAGCCAACTCTTTCCAGTTCTGTTTCACAGAGTTCTCCAATTTTGCATACTAGATTGCGGCTATCCCAGATAGGGTTCGGCCGAATAGTGACAATTTCTGGGCTGTGGTCAAACCCATTGGCCTCAAGATATCATAAAATAGTTGGAGGTGTACCATTGGGTCTTCAGAGCCATCGAATCGATCGATATGTGGCATCTTGAACCGATCCGGTAATGTCACCACTGAGTCAGTATGACCATCCTCTATATCAGGAATAGAGTGGGCTCCCTGAGACTTTTTGAACAATTCCTCAAGCTTGCTTACTTTCAATGCTGTGGGGTCTGTCTCGAACTCAAAGGGGGAGTCTGGTAGGTTGGTGGGTGTTTTAGATAGCTGGGGTAGAACCGGGGGCGGAGCTGGCCCGCCTGGAATGTCCGTATCATCCTGGACGTGGGTTGTCTCCCCAAGCATGGGAACTCTTGGTGGGGGAGGAGTCTGGTGTGAAGTAGATACTCCAGTTTGCTGCTCTAACCTGGCAATTGTCTCTGCCTGTTGGACTATGACCACGGCCTGTTGCTTAGCGAATTCCGCTTGACAGACAGCATCCTCCTACATGAGCTTCATACTCTCTTGAAGCTGACGCATCATTTCTTCTATCCCTGCCATGCTGCCCTGACCTAGCTGAATAACAAGTGTAACTCCCTGAGGTATCTCAACCCAACTGCACACAGGTGAGATGGATAATGACTGCTAATCCGAAGATTGTTGAACTGATGATTTGTGCTTGACTGGCCTTTTTACCCGGCCTCTGGCGAAGGAACACTGATTTGCCCTTGAACTGAATTTTCGACCTGATAAAGTCTATCAACACGGATCCAATGTACCCAGGGGATATTGGAGCCTTCTGAAGCTATGGTTCCCAGACTACCTAGCAAAAGAGAAAACATGCAGTATCTCAAGCCAATTTCGCCAAAACAGATACGAGCAAAACTGAACGACTGTGCTCTCTACTGAATTCTGCCCAAATCTCTACCCTGCAAACTGATACCCTCAGGTAAACTGAATCCCAAAATGCTGAACTGGTGCCCGCAGGCCTGATGCCCAAACTTGTAAACTGATATATGCATTCCTGTCGAGATGCACTCTAAAGCACATAACAAGCAAGTGAGAGCCAAAACACCCCTATGTTGGGGTAGGATTTCCCTGTCCTATTTTGTCAGGAACAAGGGTTTCACTACGCACACAGCGGTTTCAAACAACCTACAATCGGGTAAGCAACCTGTCCTAGTTTGGAATGGTCACTATGGATCCGAATATGCATTAGGTCGAATGGTCAAAAAGGGTGCCCCGGAAAAACCAGGGTTTGTGTTCCCATACTGGCAGAGCCTATAACCGGTCAGCCTTATGGCATGCTTTGACAAAGCAAGCTTCCGGCAAACCGTTCAGGAATAGCAGATGGCAAACACGGTGTCCTAGGCGCACTAATGCAAATGCAATGCAAAGAAACACATAAGTGTAGTCAAAACAAGATATCATGAGTTCGAGTCAAGTTCTCTAAATCCCCAGCGGAGTCGCCAGAAACTGTAGACGTCCCCGAACACCCCGGGAGGATGAGTCCCGTTCTGTTCATTTTGGGCTCACTATAGTTCGGACTCAAATTGTCACGGTTCTCAATCTGAACCAAAGAGTCCAAATTCGGCAAATCGTTTTGAGAAAACAGATTTTTGAAAGAAGTGCCAAACATGGATTGCTTTGCCAGATACAAAGTCGCCACCTAAATATTTTATTTTGGGAAATTTAGGAAACCCTGACTCGTGCCTAAGGCCACGTGTCCATCATCACCAAAATTGCCTCGGCTCGGGAACTTGGGTACGATTGGGGAAGGTCACTTCGTGAGCACCCCCGCTCGCCCGATCAAAGATCGGCCTCTACTAACCATGATATCTAGTTTTGAAAACATTATGCATTCTTATTCCGGTTATTAGCCTAGATTTACTATGTGATGCGCACAGCATACAAGTATAGACTGGGTCGCCTGAATTGGAACAAAACATTTCATGTTTGTTTTGAAAATGGTTTGCTACTCGCAAGTAGGTTTAAAATGCAGATTTTGCCACCCTCGGGTGGGCTTAGAAAACATGGTTTTGCCACTATCTAGTGGGCTTAAAACTCACAATCAATGCATTGTTCCAATCCAAATAACCCAACCTTCACCCACAGGCATTCAGGCAGTTATATCACATAAGCACATAGCCTCATGGCAAGCATGCTATCATGGCAGTTACTCACACGCATGCAAGGATGCTAAAGCATAAAACTTACCGAGTACTCCAAGCCAAAACAGAAGCTATGTTAGAAATCCATGCATGATCCTAACTATACAGAAATGCCTAATGCAACACATGCAAAAATGCAACTATAGTAGGCTCGGCTATCCTAAACATGACATATGATGATGCTACAACTAACATGTATTCAACTTGGAATTTAAATACAAATGCAGTTAGTATGATGCGCCAAGCCCGGTGCATGCAAAACAGATGAATGAATGCAAACATGCTATCATACTGTATACTAATTGAAACATGCCCTAATCTAACCATCATAAGCTGGTAAATAAAAGGGAGAAAGACGTGGGGTTGGAAGACATACATCACACACACACACACTTATTACAACATTGCCCTCGCGCGGAGGGTCCGAATAAATAATATACAGCCCCGAATGAATAATTACAGTCCGAATGAATACAAAATCCTAATTAATTAACAAATTAATCTAGGAAAGCAGGTAAATTGGCATGCAAATCCATGGACCGCCTCAGCTCTGTTCCAAATGATGAATGATGCATGCTTGAGTTGCCTTGCGCGGAAATCCATTGCGATGCCTCTGTTTGCCTCTGTTTGCAATTGTTCTCGGGATTTGTGCAAAGCTCCAGAAGGCTGTTGATTCCTGATTTGCTGCAACAGAGAGCAACAAAGGGGCATGGCAAAGTATTTTCACATATGTATGCATGACTACTCTTCAGGGAGTGTAGTCCTCGATCCTCGTGCCACCAATCACGCATGTCGATGCATGATGATCGAGGAGTCGAATTGCACGACTCGATGTGGAATGAATGCATATGTAAACACAACAAGACCTAAACTCCATCATGGGTAATCCGGAGTGTCGGCGACTGGAAATTGAGACACGTTCCGTCACTCGGCGTACGAAACGTCCCTCGTTTCCCATGCTCGGGCTAACTCCTATCCCAAACACAATGCAGATGAGATGGCATGCACGATGCGACTAACATACAACCTAGCATACGCAATGCTATGAAATGGCATACACAATGCTCGATGTGACACGGCATACACGATGCTCTATCATGCAACCTAGTATACGCAATGCTATGAACTGAAATGGTATACACAATGCATGATGGACTTACACCAATATGAGTGGACCTCAGCCACACTCACATCAGTGGCCATTAGATGAAAATGAGGCAACCGAAATGCGTGCACACATGCACGCATACCGAGGACCAAACCTAAGGCATAAAATGCCACTCTACCAAAGCATGGCAAGGGATGCAAGATGGCATACAAACATGTAATTTCAGCACTGAAACGTGATGCTAAATGACCCCGAAAGATGGAAATATGGCACCCGATGCATGAGATGGTCCCCGAAACTCAAGACTACGCATATGTATTGACTTATAACTATACAAAGCATGCATTATTTGACTATGAAGCACAAAGACAGAGCCAAGGCAGTCCCAAAACATGAACATTTCTAGTTCAAAGCATGGCCAAAAAGTGTTCACATGAAGAGCTAAGGCAACATGCAAAATTGGCTAGTAAGCATGAGTTGTATTACAACTATATGATACACAAGAAATCTCACCAAACCAGCCAAAATCAGTGAACAAAACACGCCAAAATATGCCCAAATAACCACTGAAATACAACCAATGCATGTAAAAATGAGGGGCTCCTTTGGAAGGGCATACAAGGGGTTATTAAGCACATGCATCAAGAACACTTAGCATAGCCAAACCAACTCTGGAAATGAGTTATGAGGGTCCTAAAACCCACTGAATAGGCCCTGAAATTGGTCAACAAAGCTTGCAATGAAAGGCCCTCTTGAAAGGCCTTGAGGAGGGTTGTTCCACACATGCATGGGGGACATAAAATATGGCCAAAAGGGCCTTAGACAGAGCCAAGGTAGACCTCAAAACCCTCAAAATGAGGCCTGGAAAGTGACTTCGATGCATGCAAAAAGAGGTCCCTTTGGAAGGCCAAAAAGGCCACCAAACAAGACAAGGAGAGAGGGGGTCACCCCCCTCTGATTTTGGCCTCCAAGAATACACCTAAGACACTGAAAATCCACTGAATTTCAGTGGCTAAGAGGCCAAACCATGGCCAATGCAAGTGCTCTAATGCATAGCCCTAATTATGGAGAGATGAAGCATGCATAGGAGGAAGATGACCCCAACCAGAAAGGAGACCTTAATAAACCTTGAAGAGGAGATTAAAATAAGATCTTTTTCAGTTTATGACAAACCTCAAAAATGTTCACAAGTAAGGCTAAAATATGATGCAAAAATAGCCCCAAAAGAGAGATAGAGGGTAAGGGGAGGTAGATGGCCTCAAATAGTAGAGAGCCCTTCAACAAAGTTGAAAAGAGGCTCAAAATAAGACACTTTACAGTTTGGCTCGAAGCCCAGAAATGCTCACAAATAAGGCTAATATATCACGCAAAATAAGTCATAAAAGAGAGATAAAGCACAAAGGGGGAGCGGAAGACCTCAAACAGAAAAAAGTTCTTAATCAAACATGAATATGAGCTCAAAATAAGACTATTTTAAGTTCAGGTTGAAGCCCAGAAATGCTTTCAAATAAGGCTCATTAATCATGCAAAATAAGGCAAGAAAAGGGGAAATTGGGACTTACCCTTGAAGAGCAGATTTCCAGCAGCTTCTGGTCCAAGATTCTGAGCTTTCAGCCTCTGCAAATGGCCTCCAAGGTGCTGGAATGAGTGATGGAGGTGGTAGGCTATGAGGTGTAGGGTAAATATGCAAGAAATGTGGACTTTTAGCACAAAAGAGAGATATATGGAGATGTATGTATATCTCTTGATCAAAAATGGTGAACCCTTGGAATGGAATATCAGCCCTTATTTTATAGAGAAGAGAGGCTAAAGCTTCTCTTAGAAGCTTCAAATCAAGGGCCAAGATCCTCCATACACGTGTATGGAGGATGCAGCAATTGGCAAACAGCTGGCACAGCTGGAATACACTCACGGAGGCAAAAATGGCTGGCCAGCTCAAAAGGGCCAAAGTGGTCGGCCGACCAGGCAAGGTGGTAGGCCGACCAGTCCAAGTGGTCGGCCGACCAGGGTGAAAAGGTTCAAGCCCTAAAGCTGGTCGTCCATGTAGCCCTTGAAGTTAGCTTTCCAATGCCGCAAACCTTGCATTAAAATTCCTCCTGTGGAAAAAGTAATGCCAGTTTTGGTGAAGCCGCGCAGATTCGGTCCAAACAGACTTCAACCAACCATATCTCCCCCACCCGGACTTGTCCTTAGGAGATTCTTGACTGAAAAATGAAGCCCTAGAAGTAAGCTTTCCAACGGTGGCAACCTCATATCAAAATTGCTTCTGTGGAAAGAGTTATGCCTGTTTCGGTGAAGCCGCGCAGCTTTGGCACTACCCGGATTCATGCCGAACTTCTCCCAAACTAGTTTTCTTCTCTCTTCTCCTCCTTTGTTCAACTCCAAACCCCTAAGTACGGTGTTTTGAAAGATTTTTCAAAGATTTCATCTCTCTTTCGTTCATTTCCACTTTGTCCTTGCTCGGTTTACCGAAAAGCGTAACATTTGACAAAATGCGAGCCTCGGAACATCGTAAAAACTTTATTTCAAAAATGTTTTGAAAGAGAGGGTTTTAAGACTAAAATCTTTTGATCAAGATTGTTTTGGTCTAGAACAGGGGTATGAAGTTGAGATTTGACTCTCTCCTTGCCGAAAAAAATTGAACCTTTGCCCTGCACACCTTTCTCCACCATGTAAATCATCGAAAGTGGCATGCGACCACGAAGGTGGTCTCCTGGGCCACAATGTCCCTCAAAAGAGAGGAAACAAGGTGTGTGCCAAAAACCAGAGCAAACGGAGGTAGTTAAGCGGTCCCGAACTGAGGCACACGGCCGACGGCTTCGAAAACCGAAAACTGGGTTTCAAATGGGAAAAATGGCCTACGACCACAAAACGTAGCCTACGGCCACTGGGAGATGGTCTACGAGACCTCTCCCTCCCTTCGGGAAGAGAAAATAGAGAAAACAGGACCTGGTTCGCAAACCGAGGCAAAGCACAAAAGAGCCCCGAAGTCCAGAGGCAAGGCTCTTAGCCAAGACTCCGCGACCTCAGAACGAGCACAATATGCGTCATCACCGAGCGCTCAATCGGTGACGTCTGAGTCTTAAGGTCGGTTAAAAATGGGGTGTCTACAATGCTCTAGAGTAATTTTCCAACCCTAGCAATGGAAGAGGAGGCCTCCCTTTATAGAGAAGAGAGGCCAAAGCTTCTCTTGGAAGCTTCAAACATCCTCTATACACGTGTATGGAGGATGCATCAAATGGCTCCCAGCTGGCACAGCTGGAACACATTCAGTGAGACCAAAAAGTAGGAAGTAGGCCGACCAGCTAAGGTGGTCGGCCGGCCACTCCCCCTGGTCGGCCGACCAGGGGTCAAAAAGTTCAAGCAAGAAAGGTGGTCGACCTACCCATATTGGTGGCCTCCCAAATGAATGCAACACAATGGTGGTATGGGAGACCCGAAATTGTGGCTCAAAAGCGAGGGAGACCAAGCGGTCAAAAGGGTCAAGAAGAAAAGGTGGTCGGTCTACCCATATTGGTGGTCTACCCATATTGGTGGTCTCCCAGGTGAATACAACTCAGTGGTGGTATGGGAGACCCGAAATTGTGGCCTAAAAGTGAGGGAGACCACCTACCTGTCAAGAAAATCGGGCAGCGAAGAGAAAGGTGGTCTCCAAGAAGAATTGCTGGTCTCCCACCCCCGTACCACCTTCCTAACAATGAAACTAGGGTCCACACCAAAAATGAACCAAGACAGATGCAAAACGAGGGTTCGGGGGCCAAAACGCACCGCCGGGGGCCCCAAAAACTGACTATTAAGCACCGGAGGTGGCGTACGACCACGAAGGTGGTCTCCTGGGCCACAGTGTCCCTCTAAGGAGAGGAAACAAGGTGTGTGCCAAAAACCGGAACAAACAGAGGTAGTTAAGCGGTCCCGAACCGAGGCACATGACCGATGGCTCCGAAAACCAAAAACTAGTCTCCAAACGGGAAAAATAGCCTACGACCACAAAACGTAGCCTACGGCCACTAAGAGATGGTCCTTGAGACCTTTCCCTCCCTTCAGGAAGAGAAAACAGAGAAAACAGGACCTGGTTCGCAAACCGAGACAAAGCACAAAAGAGTCCCGGAGTCTGGAGGCAAGGCTCTCAGCCGAGACTCCGCAACCTCAGAACGAGCACAATATGCAACATCACCGAGCGCTCAGTTGGTGACGTTTGAGTCTTAAGGTCGGTCAAAAATGGGGTGTCTACAGAAACATCCCTCGTTTCCCGTGTTTGGACTAAACCCTACTCCAAACATGATACAATATACATGGCATGCATCAATGCAACTCTAACATGCAACCTAAACATAATGCCACTAAATGATGCAAACATGCAAATGATGATATGCAAACATGCTACTAGCATACATAATGCTATGAAATAATCAATGGCATACTCAATGCACATGAAAACTATATGGCATACGCAATGCACACATGGAGACTAACAATGAAATGATCAAGGCATACACAATGCAATGGTCAATCATGCAACAACATGGACTAAATGGCATATACAATGCAAGATGGACTTAAACCAAGATAGGCGAGCCTCAGCCACACCCAAATCAGTGGCCAAACATGATGAAATTAGGCAACAAAAACACATGCAAACATGCACCAATACAAGAGACCAAACCTAAGGCACCGAATGCAACTCTATCAAAGCATGGCAATGGATGAAATATAGCATACAATCACACATTTTCCATCTCTGAAATTACATGTAAGATGGTCCCGAATCATGCAAACACCTCACACGATGCATGCTAGATGGCCCTAATACCGAAACTAGTGAAGCGCATTACACTAGAGGTACACAAAGCAATGCACAAATGGCAAAACCAGCCCCAAACAGACCCTAGGGAGGTCCAAGACAGTGGGAAAATGGTCTAAAATGATGGCTCGAAAGGCATGGAAATGAAGCTCATGCAATGGTCCAAAAACGAGGCATTTATGCACAACTCTCAAACGCATTTAAAGAGTGGAAAACATGGGAATATGGCATGCATATAAGCTCTGAAATATGATGCACAATGGCCCCAAAACATGGAAACACCTCAACATAAGCATGCAATAGGCTTCAAAACTCAAAGCTAGGCAAGGGTATTGCACTACAACCATGCATAGCAAGCATCATTCGACCATGAGGCATAAAAACAGAGCTAAGGCAGTCCAAAACATGCACAAAATTAGCTTAAGGCATGGCCAAAAAGTGCTAGAATCAAGGACCAAAATAGCATGCAATATAAGCCAGTAAAGAGGATTTATACTACAAGCATATGAGGCATTCAAGGGGTCACTAAACCAGAAAAACTCAGAGGTATGACATGCCAAATAAAGCCCAAAAACTCACTGAAACATGGTCTATGCATGCAAGAATGAGATGCTCCTTTGATAGGCCATGAAGAGGGTTGTTCTACACATGCAAGATGGGAACCCAATATGACAGAACCACCTCTGGACAGAGGTTATGCAGGCCCTAAAAATCACTGAAAAGGGCCTGAAATGAGGCTAGGAAGCATGCAAGTATAGGCTCCTTTGATATGCTATGAAGAGGGTTATTCTACACATGCAAGAGGGACACATAATATGGTAAAAACAGCTCTAGAAAGAGCTCATGCAGGTCCTAAAATTCACCAAAAATGGCCTGAAACATGGCTTGGAAGCATGCACACATGGGCTCCCTTGTTAGGCCAAATATGCTAGAAAATGAGACAAGGGGTGAGAGGGCCACCCCTCTCTGATTTTGGCTCTCAAAAACACATAAAAACCACTAAAAATCCGCTGGATTTCAGTGGTCAAAAGGGCCAACAAAGCTTAACACAAAGGCCCTAATGCATGGCTCAAAACAAAGGGAAATGAAGCATGCAAGGGGGTAGATGACCCCCAACAGAAAAATGATCTTAAACAAACATGTTAAGAAGCTCAAAATAAGACTTTTTTCAGTTTATGACAAAGCCCAAATATGCTTGCAAGTATGGCTAAAAGATAAAGTAAAACAATGCTAAGAAAAGGGAAAAAGAGTATTACCCTTGTAGCCAAAAGGACCAGCAGCTTCTGGACCAAAATAGCACACCTTCAACCTCTGAAAACCAACTCCAAGGTGCTTAGGTTAATGTTGGAGGTGTTAGGCTAAGAGGTGATATGCAATGGTGCAAGAACAAGGGGCTTTAGAACACCTAATAGAGAGCTATAGGGAGAAGTGTATACATAAGCCTTAAACAATTTTCTGAACCAGCACAAAGGATGGGGAGGCCCTCCTTTATAGCCAAAAAGGTCAAAAGCTTCTCAAAGAAGCTAAAAAACCAAGCTTAAAGATCCTCCATACACGTGTATGGAGGATCCATTCTGTGCCTTCCAACTGGCACAGCTGGCAACAACTCACAGAGACAAGACAGAAGGAAAGGGGCCGACCAGTTCAGGTGGTCGGCCAACCAGTTAAGGTGGTCAGCCGACCAGTCCAAAAGGGTCAAGTTAGAGAATGGTGGTCGGCAGCCCTAATCGGTGGTCTTCCAACTGAGTGCAAGCTAGTGGTGTGGTGGGAGACTAGCAATTATGGCCCAAAAGTGAGGGAGACCAACTACCTGTCAAGAAAATCGGCCGGCGGGAGAAAGGTGGTCTCCAAGAAGAAAAGGTGGTCTCCCACCCTAGTACCACCTTCCAAACAATGAAAATAGGGTCCATGCCAAAAATGAACCAAGACGGATGGAAAACGAGGGTTCGAGGGCCAAAACGCGCAGCCGGGTGCCCCAAAAACTGACTGTTAAGCATTGAAAGTGGCGTGCGACCATGAAGGTGGTCTCTCGGGCCACAGTGTCCCTCTATAGAGAGGAAACAAGGTGTGTGCCAAAAACTGGAGCAAACGGAGAAAGTTAAACGGTCCCGAACTGAGGCACACGGCCGACGGCTCCGAAAATCGAAAACTGGTCTCCAAACAATAACAGTGGTCTACGACCACGAAAAGTAGCCTACGGCCACTGAGAGATGGTCTACGAGACCTCTCCCTCCCTTGGGGAAGAGAAAACAGAACCTGGTTCGCAAACCGAAGCAAAGCACAAAAGAGTCCCGAAGTCCGGAGGCAAGGCTCTCAGCCGAGACTTCGTAACCTCAGAACGAGCATAACATACACCATCACCGAGCACTCAATCAATGATGTCTGAGTCTTAAGGTCGGTCAAAAATGGGGTGTCTACAATCTCCTTCCAGTTAATTAAGTGCACTTTCTTCCTGATTTCAGACCCTTCCCAAAGAAAGTTAGCTTGAATTTTGTGAAGTAATTTTGCAATACCCACTAGCAGCTTGAAGATGGATAAGAAATAAATTGGCAAGCTTGTCGAAATGGACTTGATCAATGTTAATCTTCCAATAAAAGATAAATACCTTCTCTTCCAAGACGCTAGCTTACTCTTAAACTTGTCTATCACAGGCTTCCAAGCAGTCTTTCTCCTTGGATTTGCTCCTAATGGTAACCCCAGATAACTCATTGGCAACTTTTGACTTAGGCAATTTAGTTTTTTTGACAAGACCTGGACAATATCATCCTGCACACCTACCCCACACACCTTACTTTTGTGGAAATTTATTTTGAGTCCAGACATCAACTCAAAGCACCTTAAGATTCTTTTCACAGCTACAACTTCCTCCCACTCAGCTTCACAAAAAATAATGGTATCATCGGCAAACTACAAGTGTGTAATTTTCAACTCAGATGGACCTGCAGATACTCCTCTGATCAGTCCCACTTCCTTAGCTCTTTCCAAGAGAATGTTCAGACCCTCCGCTACAATATTAAAGAGGAAAGGAGAAAGTGGATCTCCTTGCCTAAGATCTTTCATGGGAGAGAACTCAGAAGTAGGTGAACCATTTACTAGCACTGAAATTCAAGCTGTGGATATGCAAGTCTTCATCCACCCCACCCATTTCTCTTCAAAACCGAAATTTTTCATCATCGAGTACAAGAACTCCCAATTTACGGAGTCATATGCCTTTTCAAAATCCAACTTGAGGATGAAACGTTTCTTCTTTGACCTTTTCCACCAATCCACCACTTCATTGACAATTAGAACCCCATCTATAATATGCCTTCCGCTCAAAAATGCAGTTTGAACTTCACTAATAATCTTGGGCAACACTTTCCTCAGCCTTCTTGATAAGACTTTAGCCACAATTTTGTATATGGAGCTAATCAAGCTGATTGGCCTATAATCTCCCAACCCCATAGGGTTTTCCTTCTTAGGAATTAAGGTAATGAATGAACTATTTATTCCTTGAGCTAGCTTTCCATTAGAATGAAACTCATTCATCAATTGCACAAACTCTCCTTTCACGATGGCCCAGCACTTTTGAATACATTTTAGATTGAAACCATCCAGCCCCGACGCTTTATTCCCGTCACAATCTTTAATTGTTTCCCATATTTCATCCTCCAAAAATTCTGCCTCTAACAACTCAGATGAGTCAGTTAGACTGATTGAATCGAAAAGACCTGATAGCTTTGGTCTACTCTTCCAATCTTCAGTGAAAAAGTACTTGAAATGACTTGCCACTGCCTGCTTAATCATCCCAGGCTCATCCTGAATCACACCATTCACAGTAACTGAGTTTAACAAGTTTTTCCTCTGCCTTTTGGTTGCCATTAAATGGAAAATTTGGTATTTTTATCCCCATTTTTAGCCCAGGCCCTTCTAGATTTTTGAAGCCACAACCATTCCTTCTTCTTACTCA
Source organism: Camellia granthamiana (assembly GCA_036172215.1). Lineage (NCBI taxonomy): Eukaryota > Viridiplantae > Streptophyta > Magnoliopsida > Ericales > Theaceae > Camellia > Camellia granthamiana. The sequence continues at coordinate 34,833,940 of CM069912.1, forward strand.
GATCCCAAACTAGTTTTCTTATTTCTACCCTTCTTTTGATCTCAGCATCCTGTAGATTCCTTCCTTCAGCTATTAAATCCCACTCATGCATTTCCTCCTCTGCTTGTTTCAACTTCTCATCAATGTTACCAAAGACTTCACTGTTCCACCTCTTCAGATGGACTTTCAGATTACCCAATTTTTTCAAAAGTCTGAAACTAGCCCATCCACTAACTTGGTATCCTTCCCAACAGTTCTTCACTTCAGCTTTGAATTTGGGATGCAAACACCATGCATTAATAAATCGAAATGGTTTTGGGCCCGAATCCCTCTCATCCTTCATAAGGAGTATTGGGCAGTGATCAAAGATACACCTAGGCAGTCCCCACTGTTTAAACTTGAACTCTTCCATGCTCATCTTATTTCTTTCTTTGATGAAAATGAAGATGAGAATGGTGTGTTGTCTTGGAATGGGTTGGAGGATTCTAGAGAATTCATCTCAACCGTTGGTTTAGGGTACGCGGACGGTGATGATCCTATCTTGGAAATGAAAAGAGTCATTGTGCTCTATTTGCCTAAAAAATAAATAAATATATAAATAAATGAAGATTATAGCTGTTGTTTGTACTTAATTATTATTATTTTGTAGTGATATGTTTTTTGGTGGGGTGCATTATAAAAAAAAAAAAAATCAATTTTTCAAAATTTTTTTTTTCATTTTTTATATTTGTCTAGTCGGGAATAATGTAAATATATAATTTTTTTTTAGAAAGAGTTAAAAAAAGATCACAAAAGACAAAAAATAAATTAAAAAATCACTAAAAAACCTATATCCAAACAATACCTACAAACTTGAAGTGAAAGTTGGTTAAGATTTGCCAAAATAGCATATGACCATTGGAATACTAATGCTATAATTTGGCAAATTACTACTATTTGTTGCCAAATTATAGCAATAGTAATAGCAATAGCAATACTATTATAACAAATACCATTAAAAATGCTCGGAGTATAAGTAAATTTAATGTACATTTTTTTACCCAGTAATGTATAGTGTGTAAGAAAGAGACACAGTTGTTTTGAATATTTCAATCCATTATCATATCGCTATATTTAAAAGGTAATAATTTATTAACAAGCAACGGTGCATAATACAACAAAAAATAGGTGGTTTAATCTTAAAGATTGATTTAGTGGGTGCAACTTGAAACTTGGGGGTATGCTCTTTTCACGTCTTAAGTTTAACTCCTACTAGGTGATATCAATTTATTAGAGTCACGCCTACAGGCTCTGTTCAAAATTTGCTCGATTCACGTAGAAAAACCATTTTACGTGAATCTCAAAATTAATCGAAATATATGTGAACTGTCCATATACTTGGTAGAAAAAAAAAAAAAGAAAAAAAGGGCGCACTATACAAATGATGTGGGATTGGGTGCAATTACCCTTCCACCAATATGGATTGGTCTTGATTTTTATTCAAGTAGCCACTGTATTTTTGTACATTGCCTCAATCTAATGCAACTTCTATTGAGGTAGTATGATTTTAAATTAATATGGACTGATTAAGTCTATATTTTAAGTTATATCGTTAAATTATATTTTTCTGTATTTATGATATGTTTTTATTTTATAAATAAATAATAAAAAATATTATTGGAATGAATATTTTTGAAAATTTTATTTTTATAATAATATATTATAATTATGATGTCACGATTTGATTTTGTTTGACTCAACAGTTAAACTAGTAATCCTTAATTTGTTCATTTTTTTGCTTTGCTCAATGGTCCTATCTTTAAAACATTTCCACCCAACCAACAATTGACTTTTGCATTAAGTGGTTTGTTTCTTTCTTTGCTTTTGTTTTATTCGTTACCTAAAAAAAATAAAAAAAATAAAAATTTTGCATTAATTAAAGGGACATTTACATATTAGTGAAACAGATAAAAAAAATTATACAAATGTGAAGGGGTGCAACTCAGGATTGCATCCTCATAACTTTTGAGTTGCACATCACCACACAAGGAGTTGCACGCCATATGTTTTTTTTTTTTTTTTTTTTTTAAAATATATATATATTCTACCTTTCATTGTCATTTCCGCTTAATTAAACAATGTTCAATCACAAACAAACCATTCATGTCTGATCTTGGTACATTGTAAATCTAAGTTGCTCATAAGGCTATTAATGTCTTCGAAAATGACACGGATAAGACTAAAAAGGCCCAATCATAGAGGAATGACTTCTAAAATTAGACTCAAAAGAACCAAGATGCCTGAGCTCACCCCAAGCCTCCTCATGTAAACTTGTTATTTTTATTTGTTATTTGGGAAGTAAACTTGAGTCATTTTTCTTTACAACAATGATACATTTCTTTACCGTCAGAGTTTTAATTGAGTTCCAGCAAGGCGAAAAAAAAAAAAAAAAATCACATTAAATAAGTCTTATACATATATATATATATATTAAAAGTATTAGAGATTACAAATCAAAGTTGGAAAACATTTTATTTCAACAACCACATGCAATTTTGTCACGGCTGACTTTATTACCCCGAAAAAACCGAAGTTGTCCTCCAAGATGATATGGGCTAGCCTAGGGCTGCTAGCCTGCTAGCAAAGGTTTATTTTATTCCAAGATAAATTACATTTTGCCCTTTTATATTTGGTTATCTTTGTAGAGATTTATATGTAAGTTTTAATATGTAGGTTTTTTATTCAATAGATCTGGTAAGAATTAATGATATTTTTCATCAAATATTATTAGAAAACCGTCATTAATTGTTAATTTCAGCGACAATTTAAAAATTTTATTATAAAAAATATCACTAATTATAAATTTTAGCAACAATTTTAAAAAATCGTCAAAAAAATTAATTTTCAACTTTCAGCTACAATTTAAAAAATTTGTTATAGAAAAACGTCACTAATTGTAAGTTTTAGCAACAATTTATTAAAACTGTCACAAGAAAGTCGTTAATTGTCAATTTTTAGTGATATATGCAAAAAAAAAATAATCACAAAAAATTATTTTTAACAACGATTTTACTATGACTTATTTTCAATAGGATTTTATGGGAATAAAGTCCAATTATTAGGATATATTTGTAATTTATCCATCATTTTACATTTTTTTTTTTAAACTTTAGCCCTTTATATTTTTAGGGGGGGGGGGGGGGGTTTCAATACTCTAAAATTTAATTTTTGTTCAAATTAGATGAAAAATATCATGTTAACTGCCACATGACATAAAGCATATATTATTATATTAGAGTATGAGTTTGTATTAAAGGTAAGAGTTTATATAATAAAATATTTTTATATCATATGATTGCCAATTTGTCATCTTTTTGTCTAATTTCGGACATAATTACTTTTTAAAAAAATTCAAAACATAAAGGACAAAAATGAGAAAACAAACTTTAAAAGTCAAAAATAAAAAAGTCTTCATTTGAGATGTGAGTTGGCTTTTTAACTTTTTGGCCATTTTAGCTTGGGCTAAAAAACCTCGTTGGGCATAGGCTTTTTATCTTTTTTGATTTTTATAAGAGAAAAAATAAATTAATTATTATTTAAATGTGATATTTTTTCTTGTTAATTTTTTAATCTATTTATTTTTTTGTGACTATTTTAGTCCAAATAACCTATCCCAAACATAGCCAAAATAACCAAACATGAAAAGACAGTGTAATTTATCCATTGAAAAGTAAACCTTTTGTAATTTTCTTTCTTTCAACAATCACAATTTTGTCATTACCCTGACCTTCGTTCCTACCTGTTAAACCAAGTAGTTGACTAATGATAAAAGCGGGATAGGTGCATGTTCATGTGCCAGGTAAAACCTAAGCTGTTGTTGATACTGCTCAAATCCGGTTCCCACTTTGCCAGCCAAAATGTTTATTTTGTTAGCAAATGAGGGCAATTAAAAAAAAATTTAATATGGTTGTTGAAAAAAATGAAATGAAATGACTTTCGTATTAGGTCATAAATTAATGTGATGATAGCCCTCTGTACAATTAGAATGTTTTGACTATTGAAGGAATGAGTCGTTCCACATTATCACTAGATGAAACATCTAATAAAAATGATCTTGAATGAAACAAATCTTATTATTTTAATTGAAAAAAAAAATCAATTTGAGACACTAATTGTATTTACTCAAAGTGCTCTAAATAATTTTTTCTAAAACCAAGACAAGTTGGTGATTATGAAAATTATTCAATATTAGTTGCGGTACTATCACAAATAGGAGCATCCAATACAACCGTTAAAATAATTGTAAAACTTTAAATTTTGACAAAAAACTCAAAATTGTAGCTTGTTAATGGCCTGTCAAATTTTGACAATGAGCAAACTTTGTGCCAGTAAAATTTGAAAATTAACTAAATAAAAGTAGTGTCAAGTTGCAATTCGTTAAAATAAAACCTTTGTATTTTGCCACGGCAGGAAATATGGCTTTTAGTAACGCTTGAAAAACGTCACTAAATTCATAAAAAAAATGCGGCTAAATTTTTAGTGACTTTTTATTATGAATGCCGATGATTCGACTGTTGCTATATGTTTACGACATTTGAAAAAAAAAAGCCATCTTTGACTTTTTGGAGACGTTTCAAAAATTCCGTCTTATAGTTGCCGGTGGCAAATTTTTCTTGTGCCATGACATCATGTGCACACCTATAGTGGCGTTTTTTTTACAAAATGCCACTAAATGTTATTTCTTCCCTTCAATTGGCGAATTCTTGTTCTTGATTAGTTTTACATTCTATCAACTGGAATTTTCTAACATTCATTCTATAAGGTGGTTCAAGGTTAGAGAGGTGATTAGAGAGACAAAACTATACTAATGATTCAACAATGGCGAGAATGGCTGGAGAATGAGTAGTAGCAACTGTATAGGAGTTGGAGAGTGTGTAGTTGGGTGAGGGTGAAGCAAAATGGCTCAAGAAGAAGTGTATGGTAGTGCCAAAATGGGCACCAAATCTCTCAAGAAGAAGTGTATGGTAGTGCCAAAATGGGCACCAAATCTCCAAAATTCTTCTTCTTGAACCTTGGGAAATGGGTCCTATTTATAGGCTTTTCCTTGATGCCAAGAGGAGACCAGTGGCCAAATAGAGAGAAGACATGTGTCTCAGAGAATCACATGAAATATTCTACCTTGAGCCACCAGGCTGAAGGTGCCATGTGTCCCTCTGCATGTACTGTGCAGCAACTACCTTTTTTGAGCCTCAACAAGTGTAGTTGCGACGGGAGTGTTTGGCGCGGCAACTCCCTTTTGAGCCTCAGCAAGTGCAGTTGAAGCAGGAGTGTTTGCCTCTGCACTTGCCTTCTCAAGCTGAACCTCAGCAAGTGCACTTGCAACGGTGAACCTTGCCGCTGCACTTTCCTTCTCAGTTCTATTTGCCAATACATGCGTTCTCAAGACTCTATTAGCCTGCTATCGACTACATTCGTGCTCACCTCAGCGAAGCCTCCACCTTTAGCCACCTAACCACAAACTCCCCAGTTTCCCAAGGCGAAGGCCACAACCAAGCCTGTTATTAGCCATGATGTGCCTTAATACCAAGCCTAAGGGGACTTCCTTAGTCCTGTTTGTGCGACTAAGGCACGTCCATGACCTGGGTAATGGAAAGGGAGTCGCTATGTTCGGGCTACCTTGCTCCCATCTTCGTAGGGTTGCCGCGGTAAATTGATATTTCTGGGCCTGCTATCAGCTCCAACCAGAAAGTCTTGGGGCCAGCTATCAGCGCCGAGTTAATAAACTGTGGGACTTGCTGTCAGCCTAGGCTAGTAATGCCTTGGGGCCTACTATCGGTGCCAAGCATTAGTCTCTACTTGCAAAGGGAAGCCTCTCTCAAAGGCTACTATCACCTTGGTAGGATATTCCCTCTTCAATTTAGTTGCTGCGGTCATAGTTGCTACAGTAGTAGTTGCTACGGTAATCATTTCCCGCGACAAGTTCAGAAGGCAGAACCGAGAATATTAGAGATGGCGGCGTCGATCGAATGCCTCCGCAACTTGGACGCTGCAAGCACTGTCTCTGCAGCTTAGTTGCTTCGGTTTTCTCCTTTCCTTAGTAACTCTAGATGGCTGTGGTACCGACATTACTTGGAATGGCGACGACATCAAAGATACTTGGAATGGCGGTGCTGAGACAAAGTGCCTCCGTAACTTGGCCATTGCAAGTAATGCTTCTGCAACTTAGTTGCGTCAGCTTTCTCTTTCCCTCAGCAACTTCGGATGGCGGCAGAACCGAAGATATTAGGAATGGCGGCACCGAGGCAAAGTGCCTCAACAAGTTTCTCGCTACACATGTTCCCTCCGCAACTTCACCGCTGCAGGTGTTGCCTTCGTAACTTGACTTGGGCATTTTTTCTTCATGGAGTCTATTTGGACCCTTGGTGGGTCGGACCTGCATCGGCCCACTACTGGTCCACTTCCCTTAGGCTTTGGCCCATGCTCATTTTTCATTCTTGGTCGCCTCTTTGGGGTGACCTCATTGATTAGGCCCATACTTAGTTTGGGGCTTAATTTTTGACCCTCTACATTTGCCCACTGTGCGCGTGGGGGACACACTCATAGTTTCCCGGGCCTGCATGACGTAAGCAAGTAGCTCAAGGGTTGCGTCGGTTGGGCCAAAAGTTGAGTCGGCTATGAAAAAGTGCCCCCTTTTTGACTGACGGGTCATAATGGGCCTTGGAAAGCGTGTCGGCGGCTTTTGCCTCCTTTATAAATAGTGCCTTAGGTCCACTAGTCCCCCACTTCTGCCGAAACACATCTTTTTTCTCCTTGTCTCCTTTGTCCCCACTTTCCAAAGTCTTTTTTTCCTTTCTTTACTCTCCCTCATGGCTAGCACAAGGTTTCTACCCGACAGGGCTGCCCCATCCTCTACTGAGTGGAGGAGGGCCCCATACTTTGGAGAGGTGGTTGACCCCTTCTGGAAGGCAGTTGACTCCTTCATTCTTGATGCCCTTCCTCTAGAGGAGCCTCTACTTCCTTTTGGGGAGGCTACTTTGGATGGCGCGGACATGGTGAACCCAGTCTCTGTGTTGCGGTTTCACATGGAGCGCGACGACTTTCCACATTCATACATCTACTATCGCACTCATTCGGGCCCCCCAGCAAATTGGTCCCTCTAGGTTGATGACATCATTGTAGATGGCGGTTTCGAGCAGCGTTTACGCGATGTTCGTCTTTTCAATGCCATTTTGATTTCAAGGGATTTATCAGTGCGCAAGGTACAGACTAACACTAATATGGTTGCCTCCCGCTTGAGTCGCGACACTCACACTTTTGCCTTGGCATGGGGGGAGATAACCCCAATCCTAGAAGATGTTGATGTCCTTTTGTGCCTAAGTACCTGTGGAGATCACCCCTTTGATCCAGCGTCCCTGACACCTGCAGAGCAAGTTGCCGTCACTGCTCTCCAAAGCGTCTTTCGGGAGGCACAGAAGTTTGGCTCCTGGTATGATCTTAGAACTAGGGAACTGCTCCAGGAGAGACCTAAAAGGGGCAAAACCACCTATCTTTCCTGGCTGAAGCATTTCTTCAAGGACCTGCAACCAGTTGTAGACGACATCACAGAGGAGAGCCATGACTCCGTAGTTGGGTCGGGCTACCGTGGCGACTTGTACTTGGCCGCATTCGTTAGTTATTTCATCTCATTTTTTGTTCTACCTAGCAACCCTGCTGAGAGCATTAATCCCCTGGTGTTGCCTTGGCTGTCAAGCTCTGCAGCAGCAGTCAGATTCCTCTGGCCCCTCTCTTCTTGGGGAACTTATACTTCCGCCTTGACCTTATCCACTCGGACATGGAGCGATCCATGGGCCGCTATGATGTGTGGAGCTTCGTTCACACTCAGTTCCTGACTGCCTTTTTCTATAAGAGATTCCCTGCCATGGGCCCTATCCCTAAAGAGCATGAGCTCTTCTTCACCAATGAAGTCTTTGATGCCGAGGGTCGCCCTGTTCTAAATGCAAAGGGTCAACCTGTCACGAGGCAAGTGCGTCAATCCCTCCCTTACATCTCTCGGTGGTCTGGCCTTGGCACCAACAGACCCTTTGTAGACTACGTTGACCGCATAGAGGAGTGCGTGTTCCGCCCTTTCACTCAGCTTCTTCTTGGCATTTCTGTTGTCCAATTTTATTTTTCAGAGGCCCGTCACGTTGATTTTTCTCTCAACAGTGTCCAGGCTAACTCCTTTCTCATTGCTGCAATGATACGCCCCGAATTTCTACCTGTGTGGAACAAAGAGGGCACGTCCAGCATCGTCTATCGACCGGACAGGGTCCTTAGGCAGTTCGGAATGGATTAGGGTGTCCCACATGACTCTCCGCCTCAGACTAATTTTCACCAGAGTTTTCAGCGATTTGTCCGTGACTATACCGCTTTACTTGTAGAGGGTTTAGGCTTCATGGAGCTTCTCTCATTTGGGAGAGAAAGCACCTTTACTTCTAATAATAGGCTGTTCTGGCACCGCAACGCCAACTCTTTCTTCAATTTTTGCAACAGTGCTCCGATTGTCCCTGCGATAGAACCTGTCCCGTAGCCTAACTTATCCCTTCATCTGCCTTCTAGCCGAAGGAAACAATCCAATATATTCTGCAGCTTTAAACTTTTATCCCTGCTCGCTGCGGAGGAGCCTCACTTGTCTGGGGCAATGTCTATTCAACCCTTGCAAATTTCTCCCCCTCAAGCCGGCACAATAGTGTAGACACCCCATTTTTGACCGACCTTAAGACTTGGGCGCTACTGATTGTTTATTTGGTGATGAAAGTTGTGCAGTGCAAAGGTTCGATTTCTTCGGCAAGTGGAGAGTCAAATCCTAACCTTACCCCCCATTTTGGACCAAAGCTATTTTGAATGGTTTTTAGACCTTAAAACCCTTTTTTCCAAAATATTTTTGAAATAAAGTTCCTACGATGTTCCAACACTCGCATTTTGTTAAATGTTACACTTTTCGGTAAACTGGGCAAGGGCAAAGTGGAAATGCATGAAAGAGAGGTGAACTCTTCAAAAAAATCTTCAAAAACATCTTGTTTGGGGATTTGGAGTTGAAGAAAAGAGGAGTGAAGGGAAGAAACCTAGTTGAGGAAGAAGTTGGGTATGAATCGTTAAAAGAGAGACGAGCAGTCCTCGCTAAATCAGGCCTATCCTTTTGTATACTTGGATTTAAGCTATGAGGTCACCACCGTTGGAAAGAATACTTTTGGGGCTTCATTTTACACTCAAGAATCTCCTAAAGCCGACTCCAGATGGGGGAGATATGGTTGGTTGAAGTTAGGCATCAATCCGATTGAGCCGAAAATGAGCAGTCTTCAGTAAAAGAGAGATATCTCTTAGCACACTTGAAATTTTGAGGTGAGGCTGCCACCATTGGAAAGCTTACTTCCGGGGATTCATTTTAGACACAAGAATGACCTGCAAAGGAGTCTAGATTGTAGACCGCCCGTACTCGCTCCACATGCGAGGGCGCGAATTGTGTTCATAGCTACTACAGTTCGGACTCTTGTCACAGTTCTGAATCTAATCTCACAAAGTGCAATGTAAGACTGATAAATCACCAAATAGTCCAAATCCGACAAATTGTTTTGGAAAATCGATTTTAATAAAAAAGCGTCAAACATGGATTGCTTTGCCAGATTTCAGAGTCGCCACCTAAATATTTTGTTTTGGGAAATTTAGGACACCCTGACTCGTGCCTAAGGCCATGTGTCTGTCATCACCAAAGTTGCCTCGGCTCAGGAACTTGGGTACGAAGGGGGAAGGTCATGAAATGAGCACCCCCCGCTCGCCCGATCAAAAGATTGGCCTCTACTAATCATGATATGTTGTTTTGGAAAATACATGTGTTCTTATCCCGGTTATTAGCTAACATTACTACGTGATGCGCACAGCATACAAGTATAGACTCAATCACAAGAATTGGAACAAAACATCTCATGTTTGTTTTTTCAAAAATGGTTTGAAAGTGCTACTCGCAAGTAGGCTAAGATGCGGATTTGCCACCCTCAAGTGGGCTTAGAAAACAACATGATTTTGCCACTCCGCAAAGTGGGCTTAAAATGCGCATTTTGATGAATTGTTCCGATTCAAAGAATGAGGCCTTCATCCACAGGCATTCATGCAGTTAATCAATTAAGCACATAGCCTCATGACAAGCATGTTGTCATGGCAGCATTCACATTCATGCTGTATGCTAAAGCGTAAACACTCACAGCGTACTCCGAGCCAAAACAGAAGCTAGTTAGTAATCAATGCATGATCCTAGCTATGTCAACGATGCCTAATGCAATACATGCAAAAATGCAACTAAAATAGGCTCAGCTATCTAAAATGGCGTATGAATGCAACTTGATAACATGTATTCAAATAGGTTTTGAAATACGATGCATTTTGAATGATGCGCTGAGCCCAGTGCATGCAAGACAAATGAATGATGCACGTATGCAAGCATAAAGTATGCTAATTGAAATATGCCCTAAACTAACCATCAAAAGCTGATAAATAAAAGGGAGAAGGAAATGGGGGTTGGAAGACATGCACACACACACGCACCCTTATTACAACAATTGTGCCCTCTCGACGGAGGGTCCGAATGAAAGCTAAGCTATTCTAAGCTAAGCTACTTAACTAATCTAATAATCTAATTAGACTAATTTCTACACAACCAAATCGAATAACTAGCAAACCAATTACTAATTATTACAATACTTAACTAATTAACAAATTAACTAATTAAATTACAAATTGATGCTAACTAACAAGTAAGCATTAAACTAAGCTACTCCAGCTCTGTTCAAAGAAGAAGAGGAAGCATGGTCGGTTGCTACCCCGAAAAGCTCTCCGGTTGCTCTCTTGACGCTCTGTTTGCAGGGTGTCTCCCAGTGCTTGCTGCTGAAACTTACCAAAACAGTGATGAGGAATGTACCAATGGCCTGCCGGCCATGAATGGTTGCTGCCGACCCCCATGCCGGCCAAGGATGCACACTGCTGGCCACAGATGAAAGGGTGCCAGCCAACAATGTGGTATTGTCGGCCAATAGTGTGCTGTGACACCAAGCTGCAACAGAGCACAAAACAGAGGAAATGGAGGGTCTCACAAGGGTATGTACGTACTATGCCCCTCCATATCACCTCAAAACATCAAGGGGGAGGCATAATTGGATCCAAAACCATCAATCAAGCATCGCAATGCATGATGGCCAAAGATCCAACTTGTATAAATTTCAATAAATGCATGACAAACAAGACACTTAGGCCATTTCCTTATCATGGGAAATCAAAGACAATGGAGACCAAGGGAGATTGGCTCACTTCATCACGTCAAGTATGAAGTGGGCTAATCCACCTTATGCAAACAATCATGCTCATCTTGACATGTTAAGATGGCATGCATGTGACTCTATCATGCAAGCAATGCATGCATGGCATTGTTTAAAGGCTAAGGCATCAAAACTAGTGAAGGGCAATAGGCGGGAGGCATGCAATATCGAGCTTAGATGACCAAACCAGCCCAAAATAGAGCTACAACATGGCAAATCAGTAGCAAAAACATGCTCAAACTAAGGCTCAAAAGAGTAGAAAATCATGCTCCTGTGGTAGCTCACAAATAAGGCACAAAAGCACAGCTCTCAAAAGCTCTCAAGGAGTGAAAGAAGTGTGAACATGACACATGTATATGCTCCAAAATAACATGTTAAATGATGCCAAGACATGCAACCATCACAAGTATAGCATGCTATGGTGCTCAAAACGCAAGACTAGCTAAGGCACTTGCACCATAGCCATATTAAGCAAGCCCCAAAAGACCAAGATAACTCAAAACAGAGCTAAAGCATGCCAAAATATGAACAAAAGCATACGGGAGCATAGCCAAAATGAGCTAGAATAATAGGCTAAAGAGACAAGCATGCAAAAGCTAGCTAGCAAGGATTACACTACAAGTGTATAAAGCATGCAACAGGTGACCCAACCAGGCCAAAATAGTGTTATGCCATGCTAAAATAAGGCCAAAAATAAGCTGAGAACAAGCCAACACATGCTAGAAAACCATGCTCAATCATTAGGCCAATAAGGCAAGCAAACAAGACAAGAGGAGAGGGGACCACCCCCTCTCATTTTGGACCTCAAAACCACATTTCTACCACTGAAAATCCACTGGATCTCAGTGGCTAAAAGCCAAACAAAGATGAACTCAAAGGCCTTAAAGGATGGCTCCAAGCTCAAGCAAATAAGGCACACAAGGGGGTGAAACACCCCCAATGCCAAAAAGACCTCAAACAACCATCTAAAATAGTTGAAAACAAAGCTTCTTGTAGTTGAAAGGAAGGCCTAAAAAAATATGCAAGAATGGCCAAATAAGCAATGAAAATCAAGCTTTAAAGAGGATATGAGACTCACCCTTGAAGCACAGCAATAACAGCAAGTTTCTGAGGCAAAACCAAGTTAAAACCACTCAAATACAACCTCCAAGAACCTCAGCTAAAGAGTGAAGGTGTTTAACTAGGTGTTGTAGTGCAAAAGTGAAGAGAAACTACACTTTGAGACACTATTAAGCACAATATAGAGAAAGAGAGTGAGAATTCCAAAGAGAGAGAGATTTATATTGTCTCTAAAATTGCTGAACCTCTAGAAAGGGGGAGGAGCCTCCCCTTATATAGAGCAATGCAATGCAAAGCTTGTTTAAAGAAGCTTGAAATGGCCTCTATCCCTGCATATATAGAGGATGGCTCAGTGAAAAACAGCTGGCTCAAAAGATCTAGCACAAAATCTGTTGAAACAAGGTGTCTTGCCGTCCATCAGTGGTGGCCGGCAGTGCCTCATTGATGGCCGGCAAGCCTCATCAATGGTCGGCAGGGCTAAATGCATGGCCGATAGTGCCTTCCCCATGGCTGGCAGGCATCAACAAGAAGCATACTGAAAGGACCAACACATGGTCCAAAAATGGGACAGAAAGGATACAGGGTTTGGAAAGCTCAAACCTGTGACGTTCCATCGCGAAATTGGAGTACTCAACGAGCAATCGAACTTGTCATTGGATGTACCTGCAAGCATTTCCAATCTTGAGGATGCTCAAAAATGGGGTGTCTACATAGATGAAGGAGTTATGCCCATTTGAAGTCGGACCTGCAGAGCAGAATTTGCAGTCGGCCACTAGAAGTGGCCGATTGGCCAACAAAGTAGTAGGTTGGCCCCAAAGATGGCTGGCCGGCCGGCCAAGAGTGACCCAAACTCAGAATTTTTGAAGATATTTTGTCCTACAGCAGTTTCCAAGTTGTGTCACCTGTCCTAGCTCAGATATTTTCGACCAAATGCTCTCTTTTTGCTATATATGAAGCTATATCTCATATATTCAAGGGGGAGAACATCGAAGCAATTGTGGGAGCCTCTCTCTCTAAAAAATCCTCTCTCTCTAGAAAATTTTTAGAGCTAAATCTCTACCTCTCTCTCTCTAGAGTTCACTCTCTCTTGCCCTTTGGTGCATGAAAGCTGAGATACACCATACATTTGCACACAAGCCCTTAACCAAATTGAACCACCTTGGAGCTGAGGCCTCATGGGACTTATTTTGGGCTATTGAAGGGTCATTTGAGCCAAGAAAGAGGCTGTTTTGTTGCTGTGCATCAAGAGGTATAACTCTCCTCTTTTGTATTTGTTTTGCACACTTGCTTCACCATCCTTTTTCCATTGTTTTGGGCTGTTTTTTTTTTTTTGGGGGGGGGGGGGGGGAGGGGTGTTGAACTACAAAAAGGTCTGATTTTCAGTCCTAAAAATGTTGGTTTAAGCCTTGTTTGTCTAGGGGGTGTTTCCTCCCTTTTGCTCCTTGGCTTGTAAGGCCTTTTGAGCTATCTTTTAAGCTTTTCAAGCAACTTCTTTTTGGCCTTAAAACCACTGAATTCCTAAGGAATTTCAGTGGTAGAAAACTTGTTTTGAGGCTCAAAATGAGAGGAGGTGGTCCCCTCTCCTCTTGTCTTACTTCCATGCCTTGTTGGCCTTGTACTTGAGCATGCTTTTCTACTCCTTTTAAGCTGAGTCCAAGCATGTTTTTGTAACTTTTTGAACCTTCCATAACTCTATTTTGGGATGGTTTGGTCATTGGTTGCTTGTTTTTGGTACTTGTAGTGCAATCATGCTTGTTGGCCTAACATGCTTCATGCTTTAGTTCATCATTCTAGCATGTGTTAGCTTTGCTCCAACACATTTTTGCCACTGATTTAACATGCTTGAGGTCTGTTTTAAGTGGTCTTTGTCATATATGGCTTGCCTTGTATAGCTACGACATAGTTGACTTCATTAGCTTTGTGTTTGAGGTCCCTAGCATGCTTGGAATGTGATGTTTGCATGGTATAGCCTCATTTCCCACATGATTTCAGAGCATATTTCATTGCCACACTCTCACATTTTCCACTCCTTCAATGTGTTTGAGAGTTGTGTCTTCATGCCTTGTTTGTGAGCCAATGTGTATGCATACTTGTATAAGCTTTTTGGCTCCCTTTTCAGCATGTTTTGGCCTTTGTTTTGGCATGGTTGAGCTCTATCCAGAGCTGGTTTAGTTGTTTAAGCTTAGTATTGCATGCTCCTTGTGTATTGCTCTTTACTAGCCTTGTGCTTTAGGGCCTCTTGCATGCTATACTTGTGTTGTTTGAGTGATATGGCATCATTTAACACATAATTTCAGAGCATATAGCCTTGTTATACTCCCATGTTTATCACTCTTTCAATGCGTTTGAGGGTTGAGCTTTGTGCCTTGCTTGCGAGCCATGAGTTGAGCATGCTTTTCTTGCTTCTTGTGTTTAAGTTTCAGTACATTTTGGCCATCGTTTGGGCATGCATGAGGTCTGTTTGGGATTGGTTGAAGTCCATTGAGCATTGTATTGCATGCCTCTTGTATGATGCTCTTTACTTGCTTTGATGCTTTAGCTTCCAAACATGCCATGCATGCATTGCTTATATGATGGAACCTCATGAGTGCCACTCTAGCATTAATAGATAGTATGTTATTTGCATGCGTGATGCATTGCATGGGTTTGGATCAGATGTTAATCCAAACACGAGAAACGAGAAAAATTTCATACTTGAAGTGATGAAATGTGCCTAATTTCTTAGTCGCCGTCCCCCTTAATTGTGCATGATAGGGTGGAGGCCTCTCGAGTCTTGTGTGTTACTTGTGCATTCATTAACATTGTGCAAGCTTGACTCTTTGGCCATCATGCATTGAGATGCGTGATTGGTGGCTCGACAGCCGAGTACTACACTCCTTTGAGCTTGAGACATCATAAGGAGTGTAGTTGCACACACATTTCCTTGCAAATACACTGTCATGCCTTTGTTTGTGCTCTGTTTCAGCAAAAGGAGAAATTGCAGAAAGCAGTGGCCGACCGGCCATCAAAGCCAGCCGACTGGCCACCAAGGCTGCCAACCGACCCCCAGTACTGGCCGAAGGCTATCCCACTTGGCCGACCATCCCTCAGTATGTTCCTAAGATCAGTAAGAAGCAATTTGGAGGTTGGCATAATTTTTAGAGGTCTAAAGGTGTGCAAACAGAGGCATCTTGAGGCAAGGCGGTGGATTTCTGGGAGGACGCGACCGAGCATGCATACCTCCCTCGCCCGCGAGGCCATTTTACCACTTTACTAGCTAGTTGTAGTTAATTACATGTTTTGTAATTAATTAGTTTAATCTGTGTTGTAATATTTAATTAGTTTAGGTTAGATGGTTATTCAATTCATTTTGGTTTATAATAATTAGTTTAATTAGCATAGCTAGTTAGCTTATTATTCGGACCCTCCTGTGAGAGGGTGTATTGTTATAATAAGGGTGCGTGCGTGTGTGCATGGCTTCCAACCTCCACTTCTTTCTCCCTTTTACTTATCAGCTTTTGATGGTTAGTTTTAGGGTATGTTTCGATTAGCATACTTTATGCTTGCATGCGTGCATCATTCATTTGTCTTGCATGCCCCGGGCTCGGCGCATCATACAAACCGCATTGTATTTCAATACCTATTTGAATACATGTATCGAAGTGTCGCATTCATATGCCATCTTAGATAGCCGAGCCCATTTAGTTGCATTTTTGCATGCGTTGCATTAGGCACTTAACATAGCTAGGATCATGCATTGATTTCTAACTAGCTTCTATTTTGGCTCGGAGTACATTGTAAGTGTTTATGCTTTAGCATCCTTGCATGAGTGTAAGTGTTGCCATGTTAGCATGCTTGCCATGAGGCTATGTGCTTAAGTGATTAACTGCATGAATGCCTGTGGATGAAGGCTTCATTACTTGAATTGGAACAATTCATCAAAATGTGAGTTTTAAGCCCACTCGAGGGTGAAAAATCCGCGTTTTAGCTTACTTGCGAGTAGTATCGATGTTTTGTTCCAAATTGAGTGATTTAGTCTATACTTGTATGTTGCGCGCATCACGTAGTAAGTTAGCCAATAAACCGGAATAAGAACACGTGTTTTCAAAAACAACATATCATGTTTAGTAGAGGCCGATCTTTGATCGAGCGAGCGGGGGTGCTCATTTCAGGACCTTCCCTTCTCGTACCCAAGTTCCCGAGCCAAGGTAACTTTTGCGATGACGGACACGTGGCCTTAGGCACGAGTCAGGGTTTCCTAAATTTCCCAAAACAAAATATTTAGGTGGCGACTCTGAAATTTGGCAAAGCAGTCCATGTTTAGTGCTTTTTGATTAAAATTAGTTTTCCAAAACGATTTGCCAGATTTGGACTCTTTGGTGATTTATCAGTCTTGCATTGCACTTTGTGAGATTAGATTTAGAACCGTGACATGAGTTTGAACTATAGTAGCTAGAACCTAATTCGCGCCCTCTCCGAGAGGGGGGCGTGATTAAAATTAGTTTTCCAAAACGATTTGCCAGATTTGGACTCTTTGGTGATTTATCAGTCTTGCATTGCACTTTGTGAGATTAGATTTAGAACCGTGACATGAGTTTGAACTATAGTAGCTAGAACCTAATTCGCGCCCTCTCCGAGAGGGGGGCGTGCGGAGGAAGTTTAGGCGGTCTATAGCTTCTGGCGACTCTACTGGGGATTTAGAGAACTTGACTTGAATACCATGATATGTTGTTTTGTTTACACTTATGTGTTTCTTTGCATTGCATTTGCGTTGGTGCGCTTAAGTCACGGTGTTTGCCATCTGCTATTCCTGAATGGTTTGCCAGAGGCTTGCTTGGAAAAGTGTGCCATAAGGCTGACCGGTTACGAGCTCTGCCATTATGGAAACACAAACCTCGGTTGTTACCGAGGCACCCTTTTTGACCATTCGACCTAGTGCATATTGGAAGCCGTAGTGACCATTCCAAACTAGGACAAGTTGCTTACCCGAATGTAGGTTGTTTGAAGCCGCTGCGTGCGTAGTGAAACCCTAGCTCCTGACAAAATAGGATAGGGAAACCTTACCCCACCATAGGGGTGTTTTGGCTCTCACTTGCTTGATGTATGTTGTTAGGGTGTATCTCTACAGGATGTATGTATCAGCTGCAAGTCTGAGTATCGGCCTGAGGGTATCAGTTTACAGGTAGAATTTTAGGCAGAATTTAGTAGAGAGCACGGTCATTCAGCTATGCTCATATCTGTTCTGGTGAAATCAGGCTGAGATGCTGTCTGTTTTCTCTTTTGCAAGGTAGTCTTGGAACCATAGCTTCAGAAGGCTCCGATATCCCCCGGGTGCATTGGACTTTTGTTGATAGACTTTGTTAGGTCAGAGATTCCATTCAAGGGCAACCAGTGTTTCCTTCGCCTAGGCAAGGCAAAGAAAGGCTAGTCAGGGCTTACCGGTTTAACTGATCTGACAGTCACTAGTCATATCACCTTTGTTCAAACTCAGCAGACCGTGATGGCACAGGGTTCGGAAGAAGTTGTGGCTGTGATAGCAGCATTAAATCAGGGAACTGCCATGCAAGATGAGACCAATGCTGAAACGCAACGCCTATCTAGGGCATCTGCCACACACTCGGTCTCAGGACCCCAGCCGAACTTTGACCCACTTTCACCAGCTGAAGATTTGCAGGGTCCAGATCCTCGAGAAGGGTTGGCTCAAGCTCGAGTTTTCAGACCCCTGGTGCAGCTTAATGAGAGGCTTTATCGCTTTGATGTTAATGAGCTCGACCCGACCTCATTAAAAATTGCTAACCTTGAGAAGCAACTCAAAAAGGCACAGGGCCTTACCTCCATTCTCGACATTGAGGATGGGTACCCTGAGGTGGCTGTACGGCTCCCAAACAGATTCAAAATGCCATATATTGACTGTTTCGACGAGTCTGGAGATCCTTTTCTTGGATGTCCTGAAGCCGATGGGTCTGACTAAGCCACAGAAACTCTCTCTGTATGGAAGAACCCTGTCGGGTGTAGCAGCCGCTTGGTATGCCAAGTTGGAGAATACAGTGAAGCAGAACTAGGAAGAATTGGCTGAGGCCTTTGTTGATCAGTATTCTTACAATACCCAATTTGAAATGACCACCCAAGGGCTTGAAGTAACCCATCAGAATCCTACAAAACCTTTTGTGGAATTTGTTGCAAGATGGAGAGCAAAGGGAGCACAGATGACAGATCGGCCTTCTGAGAGGGATCAAGTGCAGATAATGGTGCGCAACCTTGAGCCTGATATGTTGCAAAAGTTGATAGTCGTTCCACTATTCACTTTCAAAAGTTTGCATGAATTGGGGGTTCAGATTGAGAATACGTTCAACACAGGGATTATTCTCAGACACAAGTGAACCAACAAGGAGGGTGTTTTCTGGAAGTACCAATGCTAGTAGTAGCATTATTCCCAAACCCACCAAAATCAATATAGTCACCACAGCCGACCTTTTTGCCAAACCAAGCCTACAAACAGCCGGCCTGACCTAAGCTCAGGGCAGAACTTTCACTCCCTTCTATATGAGCTTAACCAACGCACTAAAAGTCTTGATGGAAAGAGGGTATCTCAAACCCCTTGGTCCTCAACCTTTGCCTGACCCCACTCTCGGCCAGACATAACCCCACTAAATACTGCGTGTATCATTAGCAGTGCGGTTATGGCACCGATTATTGCTACCGCCTTCATCATAAGGTCCAGAATCTGATCGACAGTTGGACGATAGCTCCACCTCAAGACCCCAATGACCAAATATCTCCTGCCTACCTCAACTTCATCCATATATTGCCATCCACCTATGACCCCAGTATATACATCACCCCAGCTTATTTACCCAAGCCTGAGGTGTTCATTCCAGAGAGCCTGGACTTGTGTATGATGGATGCACTCGAGCCCCAATCATTTCAAACCCTTGAACCCACTACTTCTGAGCTGATAAGGACGATTGAAGATCTTCAGAGAATTATGGCAGATCTGGCCTCTGGGATATTGGCTTCGTCATCGACCACATCACATGCTAGAAGTTTCATGCCAAAAGGTTCCCTAATCTTGGGACGGGTTGCGTTGGAAGAAGACCAAGCCCTTGGCAAAGTGGAGGCAGGTGATAAGAACAAGGTAGGGGCAGGCATTGGTCCCCATGAACACCTTCAATGGGCTATTGAGGCTTTGAAAGCCGAAGGGCTGAACAAACAGCAAATGATTACAGTTGTTGCAAAGATTGTGGACGGCACTTTTGCCACTCAGAATGAGAGCAGTTTGAATCAAGCGGCAAGCCAGGAGAAGGGTCGTCGTACCAACAATGTTCCTTTCAGCTCTAATCCCACGCTCGGAAGAGATCATCAAACCCAGTTAGCGCTTACCAATCCCTTTGCTGGTGCATCTAGCAAAACTCCACAAACCTCGAAGTACCAACCCCGAGGTCAGAGGGTCTTCCATCCCCTCTACATGACTTTGCCCAAAGCTTCCCAAATCCTTGTTAGACAAGGCCATCTCAAACCCCTTGAGCCTCGGCCTCTCCCTGGTCGTCTTCCAGCCAGTCATGATGCTGCCAAGTACTGTGCCTTCCATCAACAAATTGGTCATGGCACTGATAGTTATTACCGTCTTCGCCACGAAATACAAGATCTGATTGATAATGAGGTCATCGTCGTACCAGGCTCTGCAAAGTCTATCGACACTAGATTAGTGAACTTGGGGGATAATGTGATCATTTGATCGGGGGATGAACCACCCGCGGATGGCGCTAATTCTACTCCAGATGTAGTGGATGGCATGCACTGTTTTGAGCAATGTACAAATGCTGTTAACTTTCCTTTCTGACTTGGGTATTGAGTCAGTTCTGTTGTGGTGTATTATATTGAGTCTTGTTGCTTTGTTTCGAGTCTGTCTTGTTGTATTGAGTCAGTCCGGTTGTGTTGGAGTCAGGTGATTTCGGGGGTGTTACCTCGGACATCACTATGTTGTTTTGTGTTTGTCTTTTACACTCTTTCTTTTGAGTCTGTTACTGCCTTTGAAGCCAGTTGTGCCAGAAGATTTGAATGAAACGGCAGTGCTTTTCACCTACTTTTCTGTGCCTTGAACTCATTGCATTGACCTAAGTTTTTCAAAACTTTTTGAACAATGTATTGAAAACAAAGAGGAAGGAATTCCTTAGGATTTGCAAAAATTTGATCAATTGAGAGAAAGAGAGGCGTGCTAAGCCCTTAATGAATGAGATCATGTTTGTTAATGTGAGTACTGAAAAGGATCCTAGCTTGATCCAGATTGGTTCTACATTGTCTTCGACGTGAGCGATTAGTCACTTTCTTAAAAGATTTTAAAAAATGTTTTACGTGGTCCTACGAAGACATGTATGGAATTGATCTTGAGATTATGCAGCATAGGATCGCTCTCAGCCTCGAGACTCAACCCCTTTTGCTTTCAAACCTTGAACTTGGATTCAGAATGTTCAACGGTCAACCACAATGTGAGGCTTGTATGGCCAGATTTGAAGCAGCCCATGAACAAGGGGGAATAAGGTCGTATGACATTAAAGGAGGCCCGCTAGGCCAGATTTGAAGAAACCCTTGAACTAGGGGCAAGAAAGTCAAATCAAGAAGATCAGATGTTATCAAAGAAAGCTTGCAAAGCTAGATCAGAAATAGCCCTTGAACTAGGGGCAAAAATGTCAGATGTGCTCAAAAGATTCAAAAGATGAGTCATTTCGCAAACCATTGAAAACTGGCAAGAAAGCCAAATTCTAGTAGTTGGAAGAAGAAAGTTTATTATTGAAGGACAATCGAGTTCCTATCCACAACACTAGGGGCAATTCAGCCCCCATTGGATGGACTTTTATATTATCAGCGAACAACAGCCACTCTCCTGGATTCAGATGGCTTCGAGATCTCAAACCGATCAACATGGACAAAGTTACACTTTTTTTTTATCCTTGAGAGGCTCACTGGGCCAAAAACCTAGAAGGGCAACCCAGGCAAAAGTTAGAGCAAGAGAAAAAGAAAAAGAAAAAGAAATGAAATGAAGAAAATGAAAGAAGAAAAGAAAAGAAAAGAATGAAAAGAAAAAGAGAAGAAATTAAAAGAAATTAAAAGAAAAGAAAAACATAGCTCGCAAGGTTGAAAACAAATAAAGGGCGGCCTTGGCAAAAGTTAGAGCGCAAAAGGAGAGGTTAAATACCCAAGTGTACCTTAACCCAGAAATACGTCAGGCTTGATTCCCATCTTTGGGATACGTAGGCAACTTCATTCTGAAGTCCAACCATAAACACTTTCGAATCGACTGTGTCCATGTAATAGTTCTGATCATTTTTGTCTTCTCTATATCCGAGAGTTCGATTGTGATCATCACTTTCAGAACTGATTACAGTGCGCTGTGGTGCCATTCAAACAAGGGGCAACTTTCCGTTGTTGTGCAGTGCCATTTAGACAATGGGCAATTTTCCATTGTTTTAGATCTGACGTTGTGTATCTCAAGAGTAGATTCTGTGTTGGTCGAGCAGTGGCCGTTTGCAAAACAAGTTTTGAGAATTTTTAATGAAGTTGACTAATTCTCTTGAAAATTATTCCATTTTTCCAAAACAGGACCTTTTCTTGGACCCAAAAAAGAAAAATTTTCAGTGCTCATAACTTGACTTGCATGATTTCAAATCAGAAAATCGAACAAGTTTGTTAATCTAACTCTCACGTTGATCAAAATTGATTTAGCACAAGCTGAAAAACAAAAAATCGTCAAAATGATGAATTAGGGACACAGTTGAGTCAGGTGTTCTGTCTTTTCCCCGTTGTCAACATGCTTGCCAGAAAGGGAACAATACTTTCCAGAAAGGGCACTCTACTTACCAGAAAGGGCACAGCTGAAGCTGTCAGCTAAAGGGCCGAAAGCTCTCTCATCCTTTAAGCAGCGAGGTATTAAGCCAAGTGCGAAGCACGAACTGGAATAGAGCAAGGTATTCCATTCCCTCATCTGGAAAGGTCTGGTCACATCTGAACTGGCCAAGGGCGTCATCAACCGATGTCAGTTGCAGATTTGCTACACACCCAGTTGTAGCGCAACCCCTCTGTGGGAGAAGCTCATTGTTCTGAGCGGAAAAATGAGAATCTAGTAGAATACTAGGGGCAAGAGCCCACAACTTTTTGCTTATCCGTCAACCACCCAGGGGAGGGATAAAAAAATCAGAGAGATTGAAGAATAGAGAGGTGTGCGATGAGGGGAAAAGTGAGAAAAAGGGCTTTTTCAGAGAAAAAGAGATTGAGTGCCAGAGTGATGTAAGAATCACAAATAAGAAAGGGTAGGAAACAATATCCGGAGAAACAGGCCCCTTGTGAACCGAGATATCTCTTGCCTTTGTAACACATCTGAGTGTTGTGTTTTTGTTTGTCTTGATTCTTGTTTTGAGTCGTTTTGAGTGTCAACATATGTGTTTAGGTTGTTTTACCTTGTCTTTTCCTTTGTTGGGTCGTTTTGGCCGTGGTCAGTCGTAGGCTCAATACCCAGTTAAAAACTCATTTCTCAATTTCAAAGATAAAATTGTTTTGTGCCCAAAGCGCTGTGCCGTTCTCCACATATGTACAAAACAGGATTTGTTCTTTCATAAAACTGCAGGGTTCAACCCAGGTCATGTGAGAATAGTAGAACAAGGACCTAACTGAAGCTATGTGGGTTCCAGATTGCAAAGCAAAAGAAAAAAGGGAAAATGTCGGGCATCTGAGTTTGTTTCAACTTCAATAAGTTCCGTCATTGCATTCCGTATGTACCTTTTCAAGCCTTGTCAATGCTTCCAAGTATGAGTGTGCCTCTACCTCAAGCTCAAGTTCAAGCCTATTTCAATGCCAGAATGGCGATTAGAAGTACTCTCCCTGAGTACCATTCCCTGCCAGAGGCATCTTGGCTATGTTCGCAATGAGTTCCTAGGAGACCAACTATGACGGTAGAAACTAGAGTTCGAATGGCTGATGCCTAGAACGTGAAGGTTCAGGATTTCTGAGACTAAAGTCTGGTTGAAATACCCAGGGATGTATCCTCGGCTTGAAATCTATATGGAAGCCCCATAGGTTGAGATAGCGTGTATGCACCTCAATTCTGGATACTGAACCAACCTAGTCTGTCACCCCGTTAGAGAATAGGGAAAGTTGTGAATATGGTTAGGAAGAAAGGCGGCATCCAAAATGTTCTACGTGAAGAATCCTTGTCAGCATATCAGAACCTTTATACTGTGAGTTGAAGGAAAGAGTTCGAAGAACGCAAGGTAAGAGTTCGAGGAACACAAGGGAAGATCCCCATCAGAGTAGAGCGGTTCATCGCCACTCACCCCATGAGGTGCTTTCTAAAGCGCCTCTTTGTTTGTTTGTTGCATTCCCTAGACATCATGCTCTACATTGCTTGTAACATGTATCATATCATCACAAATATTGCATAAATGCATCTTGTACTATACTTATTCTTGTTGTCGCATAGAATATACACGTTACATTGGATGTACGTCGCTGATCCTTTTGCATAGAGTACGTTTCTGTTTCTTCTCTTGCATATTGTGCATGGAGCATGCCTTAAACATCGTATTATGATCATTCGTCTCGCATGTGACATGCATTGTATTTGCATTGTACCTATCGAGTTTCTTTCTGATACATACACGATATTGTATGTACGGTTCATTTGAAGCTGGCGCAACCAGACGATGTTGGATGTGCGATTCATTCAGAGGAGTTCCGTTTAAAACTGATTATGTTTTGTGTATCTATCGCACATTTTCACTTAGTGTGTCTATCACACTTTGTTCATTTAGTGTATCTATCACACTCTCCTCACTTAGTGTATCTATCACACTTTCTTCATTTTTGTGTATCTATCGCACATGTTCATCCTTGTGTATCTATCACACATGTTCATTTTTGTGTATCTATCGAACATATTCATCTTTGTGTATCTATCGCACATGCTCACTTTGTGCATCTATCACACATCTTCACTTAGTGTATCTATCAAACTTTGTTCACTTAGTGTATTTATCACACTTCGTTCCCTTTTGTGTATCTATCACACTTTGTTCACTTAGTGTATCTATCACACTTTGTTCACTTAGTGTATCTATCACACTTTGCTCATTTTGTGTATCTATCACACTTTGTTCACTTAGTGTATCTATCACACTTCGTTCACCTTTTGTGTATCTATCACACATCGTTCACTTTTGTGTATCTATCGCACTTTGGTCACTTAGTGTATCTATCACACTTTGTTCACTTAGTGTACCAATCACACTTCGTTCACCTTTTGAGTATCTATCACACATGTTCACTTAGTGTATCTATCACACTTTGTTCACTTAGTGTATCTATCATACTTTGTTCACTTAGTGTATCTATCACACTTTGCTCATTTTGTGTATCTATCACACTTTGTTCACTTAGTGTATCTATCACACTTCGTTCACCTTTTGTGTATCTATCACACATCGTTCACTTTTGTGTATCTATCACACTTTGGTCACTTAGTGTATCTATCACACTTTCTTCACTTAGTGTATCTATCACACTTCGTTCACCTTTTGTGTATCTATCACACATGTTCACTTAGTGTATCTATCACACTTTGTTCACTTAGTGTATCTATCACACATGTTCACTTAGTGTATCTATCATACTTTGCTCGTTTTGTGTATCTATCACACTTTGCTCATTTTGTGTATCTATCACACATGTTCATTTAGTTTATCTATCACACTTTGTTCACTTAGTGTATCTATCACACTTCGTTCACCTTTTGTGTATCTATCACACATCATTCATTTTTGTGTATCTATCGCACTTTGGTCACTTAGTGTATCTATCACACTTTGTTCACTTAGTGTATCTATCACACTTCGTTCACATTTTGTATATCTATCACACATGTTCACTTAGTGTATCTATCACACTTTGTTCACTTTGTGTATCTATCACACATGTTCACTTAGTGTATCTATCACACTTTGCTCACTTTGTGTATCTATCACACTTTGTTCACTTTTGTGTACCTATCACAATTTGCTCACTTTGTGTATCTATCACCCTTCGTTCACCTTTGTGTATCTATCACACATGTTCACTTAGTGTATCTATCACACTTCGTTCCCTTTTGTGTATCTATCACACGTTCGCTTTGTGTATCTACCACACATGCTCATTTTGTGCATCTATCACACGTTCACTTTGTGTATCTATCACACGTTCGCTTTGTGTATCTATCACACTTTGCTCACTTTGTGTATCTATCACACGTTCACTTTGTGTATTTATCACACACGCTCAATTCGCATCGGAATCTTGCTTAAGACTTCGGGCGTTCCGACGATTGCTTTGGGCCTTCCTCACGAGAAGCGCAGTGAAGATTGCATAATTTTCTTACATCCTTTCTGTTAGAATGTGTGAGACTGTTGAATCTTATTTGCTTGCTTAAAATGTTGCATTTACCATGCCTAGCACTTGCATTCAAATGTTTCATTACGGCTTTATTTGTATGATCATAAGTTATGTTCTGCATTGTGCATGTCATTTGCATTTTGCCCCTGCCTGTGGGCGAATCTATTATGTCATCTTGCTTGTTTGCCCAAGTCTTTGGCCTTGTCAAAAATTGGTCGTCTCTGGGCTTTGACATTCACTCACATCACTTCATGACTTTCAAGTTCTGTCAAAGAGGGGCAACTATAGACACCCCATTTTTGACCGACCTTAAGACTTGGGCACTACTGATTGTTTATTTGGTGATGAAAGTTGCGCAGTGCAAAGGTTCAATTTCTTCGGCAAGAGGAGAGTCAAATCCCAACCTTACCTCCCATTTTGGACCAAAGCTCTTTTGAATGGTTTTTAGACCTTAAAACCCTCTCTTTTAAAATAATTTTGAAATAAAGTTCCTACGATGTTCCAACGCTCGCATTTTGTTAAATGTTACGCTTTTCGGTAAACCGGGCAAGGGTAAAGCGGAAATGCATGAAAAAGAGGTGAACTCTTCAAAAAAATCTTCAAAAACATCTTGTTTGGGAGTTTGGAGTTGAAGAAAAGAGGAGTGGAGGGAAGAAACCTAGTTGAGGAAGAAGTTGGGTATGAATCGTTAAAAGAAAGACGAGCAGTCCTCCCTAAATCGGGTCTATCCTTTTGTATACTTGGATTTAAGCTATGAGGCCACCACCGTTGGAAAGAATACTTCCGGGGCTTCATTTTTCACTCAAGAATCTCCTAAAGCCCAGTCCGGATGGGGGATATATGGTTGGTTGAAGTTAGGCATCAATCCGATTGAGCCGGAAATGAGCAATCTTCACTAAAAGAGTGATCTTTTAACACAGTTGGATTTTTGAGGTGAGGCTGCCACCATTGGAAATCTTCCTTCCGGGGCTTCATTTTAGACACAAGAATGGCCTGTAAAGGAGTCTAGATGAAGGAGTTATGCCCATTTGAAGTCTGACCTGCAGAGCAGAATTTGCAGTCAACCACTGCCAACAAAGTAGCAGGTCGGCCCCAAAGATGGCCGGCCGGCCAAGAGTGACCCAAACTCAGAATTTTTGAAGATATTTTTTCTTACAGCTGTTTCTAGGTTGTGCCACCTGTCCTAGCTCAGATATTTTCGACCAAATGCTCTCTTTTTGCTATATATGAAGCTATATCTCATATATTCAAGGGGGAGAACATTGAAGCAATTGTGGGAGCCTCTCTCTCTAAAAAATCCTCTCTCTCTAGAAAATTTTCAGAGCTAAATCTCTGTCTCTCTCTCTAGAGTTCACTCTCTCTTGCCCTTTTATGCATGAAAGCTTAGATACACCATACATTTGCATACAAGCCCTTAACCAAATTGAACCACCTTGGAGCTGAGGCCTCATGGGACTTATTTTGGGCTGTTGAAGGGTCATTTAAGCCAAGAAATAGGCTATTTTGTTGTTATGCATCAAGAGGTATAACTCTCTTCTTTTGTATTTGTTTTGCACACTTACTTCACCATCATTTTTCCATTGTTTTGGGCTGTTTTTTGGGGGGGGTGTTGAACTACAAAAAGGTCTGATTTTCAGTCCTAAAAGTGTTGGTTTAAGCCTTGTTTGTCTAGGGGGTGTTTCCTCCCTTTTGCTCCTTGGCTTGTAAGGCCTTTTGAGCTATCTTTCAAGCTTTTCAAACAACTTCTTTTTGGCCTTAAAACCACTGAATTCCAGAGGAATTTCAGTGGTAGAAAACTTGTTTTGAGGCTCAAAATGAGAGGGGGTGGTCCCCTCTCCTCTTATCTTGCTTCCATGCCTTGTTGGCCTTGTACTTGAGTATGCTTTTCTACTTCTTTTAAGCTGAGTCCAAGCATGTTTTTGTGACTTTTTGAACCTGCTATAACTCTGTTTTGGGTTGGTTTGGTCATTGGTTGCTTGCTTTTGGTACTTGTAGTGCAATCATGCTTGTTGGCCCAACATGCTTCATGCTTTAGTTCATCATTCTAGCATGTGTTACCTTTGTGTAGGCCACCCGAAATCCACTCCGCGCGCAAGGGCACGAAAATTGTGGTTCTTAGCTACTACAGTTCGGACTCATGTCACCTTTCTGAATCTAATCTCACAAAGTGCAATGTGAGACTGATAAATCACTAAAGAGTCCAAATTCAGCAATTGTTTTGGAAAATCGATTTTGAATCAAAAAGCGCCAAACATGGACTGCTTTGCCAGATTTCAGAGTCGCCACCTAAATGTTTTATTTTGAAAAATTTAGGAAACCCTGACTCATGCCTAAGGCCACGTGTCCGTCATCACCAAAGTTGCCTCGGCTCGGGAACTTGGGTACGAGAGGGGAAGGTCATGCAACGAGCACCCCTACTCGCCCGATCAAAGATCAGCCTTTACTAACATGATATGTTGTTTTTGAAAACACATGTGTTCTTATTCCGGTTTATTAGCTAGCTTACTATGTGATGCGCACAGCATACAAATATAGACTTAATCGCTCAAGTTGGAACAAAACATCTCATGTTCGTTTGTTTGAAAATGGTTTGAAAATGCTACTCGCAAGTAGGCTAAGTCGTGGATTTGCCACCCTCAAGTGGGCTTAGAAAACAATATGATTTTGCCACTCTCAATTGGGCTTAAAACTTACATTTCGATGAATTGTTTTAATTCAAGCAATCCAACCTTCATCCACAGGCATTCATGCAGTTAAACACTTAAGCAGTTAGCCTCATGGAAAGCATGATATCATGACAGTCACTTACACACATGCAAGGATGCTAAAGCGTAAACACTCACAGTGTACTCCGAGCCAAAAAAGAAGCTAGTTAGTAATCAATGCATGATCCTAGCTATGTCAACAATGCCTAATGCAACACATGCAGAAATGCAACTAAGATAGGCTTGGCTATTCTAAGATGCCATGTGAATGCAACTTGATAACATGTATTCAAATTGGTGTTGAAATACAATGCAGTTTGTATGATGTGCCGAGCTCGGTGCATGTAAAACAGATGAATGATGCATGCATGCGAAGCATAAGGATGCTAATTGAAACATGCCCTAAACTAACCATCGAAAGCAAGTAAGTAAAAGGGAGAAAGAAATGGGGTTGGAAGACATGCATCACACACACGCACACTTATTACAACAATCGCCCTCTCGACGGAGAGTCTGAATAATAAGCTAACTAGCTAATCTAAGCTAATTAAACTAATTATTACAAACAAAACTAATTAACTAATCCTAGTTAACTAATTATTACAAAATGAAGCTAATTAACTAACAAGTTAACTAACTAGTTATTACAAACACAAATGAATAGTTAAGCGCATTAACTACTTAAGTACAAAACCAAGGCATTAGCTAACTAAGCAAAGTGGCTAAGTAAAGCAGTAAAGAGATGTCCTCAGGGCGAGAAGTGCATGCATGCTCGGTCGCTTCGTTCGGAAATCCATTGCGATGCCCCAATTTGCCTCTGTTTGCAATTGATTTCAGATCACTACACAAACTTCAGGGTAGCTTCTACTCCATCATGGGGACCTCCAGGAGGGTGGCCGACCAGTTGTTGGTGGTGTAGACCACCTGTAGACCACTTACCTTTGCTGCAGACCAGAAAAAGTGGTCGGCCAACCACTTTTACTGGTCTGCCGACCACTTATTCTGCCACACTTCCAGTTTGCTACAATAGAGAACAAGAAGGGGCACGGCAGTGTATTTGCAAGGTATGTGTGCACAACCATCCTCTCTATCATTTCTTAAGCTCAAGGGGGTGTGGTTCTCGACTCTCGGGCCACCAACCAAGCATCGCAATGCACGATGGCCAAGGAGCCGAGTTCGCACAATTCAATGTCAATGAATGCACAAATAACATATAAGGGCCTTAAACTCTATCATGTATGATCAAGAGCGTTGGCGACCGAGGAATGAGGCACGTTTCATCACTTGAAGTATGAAACGTCTCTCGTTCCTCGTGTTTGGATTAACACCCTATCCAAATACAATGCAACACAACACAAGCATGATCAACCTAACAATGCTAATGGCATGCGAACACAACGCAATATAGCAACATGCAAGCACAATGCAAGGTAACAACATGCAATGTTATGCAACAACATGCAAACAACATGCTCTTCTATGAGTGCTAGAATGGCATGCTCAAGATCCTATCATGCAAACAATGCATGCATAGCAAATTTAAAAGCTAAGGCCTCAAGGCAAATAAAGTGCATCATACATGAAGCATGCAAGGCAATGCACAAATGGCCAAACCAAACATGGACAGACCTGAGATACTTCAAAACAGTGGCCAAAACTCAACAAAACCTAGGCACAAAGAGCATGGAATGCACATTCAACTCATGGCTCGCAAGTAAGGCATAAAGGCACAACTCTTAGACGCAATTAAAGAGTGACATGCATGAGAATATGGCAATGCTACTGTAGACGTCCCCGAATGTCCCGGGAGGGAAATCCCCCGTTCTGTTCATTTGGGCTCACTAGAGTTCAGGACTCAATGTCACGGTCCTGTATCTAATCTCACAGAGTGCAATGCAACACCGATGAATCATCAAAAAGTCCAAATCCAGCAAATCGTTTTTAAAAACAGATTTTTTTGAAAGAAGTGCCAAACATGGACTGCTTTGCAAGACACAAAGTCGCCTCCTAAATATTTTATTTTGGGAAATTTAGGAAACCCTGACTCGTTGCCTGAGGCCACGTGTTCGTCATCACCAAAGTTGTCTCGGCTCAGGAACTTGGGTACGATTGGGGAAGGTCACTTCGTGAGCACCCCTGCTCGCCCGATCAAAGATCGGCCTCTACTAACCATGATATCGAGTTTTGAAAACATTATGTGCTCTTATTCCGGTTATTAGCCTAGATTTACTACGTGATGCACACAACATACAAGTATAGACTGGATCGCTTGAATTGGAACAAAACATTTCATGTTTGTTTTTGAAAGATGGTTTGATGGTGCTACTCGCAAGTAGGCTAAGACATGGATTTGCCACCCTCAGGTGGGCTTAGAAAACATGGTTTTGCCACTATCTAGTGGGCTTAAGACTCACAGTCAATGCACTATTCCAATTCAGATAATCCAACCTTCACCCATAAGCATTCAGGCAGGTATATCACATAAGCACATAGCCTCATGGAAAGCATGCTATCATGGCAGTCACTCACACACATGCAAGGATGCTAAAGCATAAACACTTACCGAGTACTCCGAGCCAAAGAAAGAAGCTAATTAGAAATATGCATGAATCCTAACTATGCTGAAATGCCTAATGCAACACATGCAAAATACAACTAAGACAGGCTCGGCTATTCTAAGATGGCATATGATGATGCTACAGCTAACACGTATTCAACTCGGAATTGAAATACAATGCAGTTAGTATGATGCGCTGAGCCCGGTGCATGCAAGACAGATGAATGGATGCAAACATGGGAACATAAGTATGCTAATTGAAACATGCCCTAATCTAACCATCATAAGCTGGTAAATAAAAAGGAGAAAGACGTGCGGTTGGAAGACATACATCACACACACGCATACTTATTACAATTGTGCCCTCGCTCGGAGGGTCCGAATAAATAGTGCAGTCCGAATAAATAATTACAGTCCGAATAAATACAAAACCCTAATTAATTAACAAATTAACTAAGAAATGAAATAAACTAGTATCCAAATCCATTGACCGCCTCAGCTCTGTTCCAAATGATGAATGATGCATGCTTGAGTTGCCTTGTGCGGAAATCCATTGCAATGCCCCAGTTTGCCTCTGTTTGCAATTGTTCTTGGAATATTGTGCAAAGCTCCAGAAGGCAGCTGATTTCTAATTTGCTGCAACAGAGAGCAACAAAGGGGCATGGCAAAGTATTTTCACATATGTATGCATGACTACTCTTCAAGGAGTGTAGTCCTCGATCCTCGTGCCACCAATCACGCATCTTGATGCATGATGGCCGAGGAGTCGAATTGCACGACTCAATGTGAAATGAATGCACATGAAAACCCAACAAGACCTAAACTCCATCATGGGTAATCCAGAGTGTCGGCGATCGGGAATTGAGACACGTTCCGCCACTCGAAGTACGAAACGTCCCTCGTTTCCCGTGCTTGGGCTAACTCCTATCCCAAACACAATGCAAATGAGATGGCCTACACAAAGCGACTAACATACAACCTAGCATATGCAATTCTATGAAATGGCATACACAATATTCGATGTAACATGGCATACACAATGCTCTAACATACAACCTAGCATTCGCAATGCTATGGACTGAAATGGCATACACAATGCACGATGGACTTACACCAACATGAGTGGACCTCAGCCATACTCACATCAGTGGCCATACGATAGGAAATGAAACAATCGAAATGCACGCAAACGCGCACGAATGCCAAGGACCGATCCTAAGGCATAACATGCCACTCTACCAAAGCATGGCAAGGGATGCAATATGGCATACAAACACATATGATACAGCTCTGAAACATGATAAACAATGGTCCCGAATCATGCAAACATGGCACACAATGCAAGCTAGGGGGCCCGGGTGCCGAAACTAGTGAAGTGCGTTACACTAGAGGTACCCAAAGCAATGCACCAAAGGCAAAACCAACCCTAAACAGACCCTTGGCAGGCTTGAAACAGTGGGAAATTGGCCTAAAATGATGGCTCAACATGCATGAAAATGAAGCTCATTCATTGGTCGGTAAACATGGCATTCACGCACAACTCTCAAGCACACTTAAAGAGATGAAAACATGGAAATATGGCATTCAAACCAGCTCTGAAATGTGATGAAAAATGACCTCAAAACATGAACACACCTCAGCACATGCATGCAATGGACCTTAAAACTCAAAGTTAAGCATGGGTATTGAACTACAAGCATGCAAAACAAACATCACTCGACCATGAGGCATAAAAACAGAGCTAGGGTAGTCCAAAACAAGCACATTATCAGTTTCAAGCATGGCCCAAAAGTGCTCACATGAAGGGCTAAATCAACATGCAACCTAGGCTAGTAAGCATGGTTTACATGGCATGTATATGAAGCACAAGAGAGGTCACAAAACCAGCCAAAAATAGAGACATGATATGTCAAATAAACCCCAAATAACCAGTGAAATGCATCCAATGCATGCAAAAATGATGAGCTCCTTTGGAGGGCCATGCAAGGGGTCACTCAACACACAAAAGATAAACACTTAGCATGGCAAAACCAACTCTGGAAATCAATTATGACAACCCTAAAACTCACCAAAAAGGCCCTAAAAATGGTCAACAGAGCATGCAATGAAAGGTCCCCTTGAAAGGCCTTAACGAGGATTACTCCACACATGCATAAGGGACATGAAATATGGCCAAAAGGGCCTCAAACAGAGCCAAGGTAGACCTTGAAACTCACCAAATTGGGCTTAAAAAGTGACTTCACAACATGCAAGTGAGGGGCCCTTTGGAAAGCCAACAAAGCTAGTAAAGAGAATGAGGGGTGAGAGGGTCACCCCTCTATGATTTTGAAGCTCAAAGACACATCTAAGCCACTAAAAATCCACTGGATTTCAGTGGCTAAGAGGCCAAACCAAGGCCAATGCAAATGGTCTAATGCATAGCCCTAATCATGAGGAAATGAAGCATGCAAAGGGGGAGATGACCCCAAACAGAAAAATGCCCTTAATCAAACATCAAGAGGGGCTCAACATAAGACTTTTTTTAGTTCCTGGAAAATCTCGAAAATGCTTGCAACTAAGGCTAAGATATCATGCAAAATAAGCCCTAAAAGAGAGATGAAGCATACAAGGAGGTAGGAGACCTCAAATAGAAAAGTATCCTTAATCAAACTTCAAGAGAAGCTCAAAATAGGACACTTTACAGTTTATGACAAAACCTAAAAATGCTTGAAAATAGAGCTAAACTATGGAGCAAAACAATGTCAAAATGGGAAAAATAGGGACTTACCCTTGTAGCCAAAGGGACCAGCAGCTTCTGGACCAAAATAACACACCTTCAATCTTTGAAAACCAGCCCCAAGTTGGTTAGAGTGATGGTGGAGGTGTTGTGCTAGGAGGTGTGGAGCAATGGTGCAAGAACAAAGGTGTTTTGAAGCTTGGAATAGAGAGATATAGGGAGAGGTGTATGTATGAGCCTTCACCAATCTTGGAACCCTTGCAATGGAAGAGGCACCTTTCCTTTATAGAAGAGAGGGGCTAAAGCTTCTTCAAGAAGCTTAAAACCAAGCTCAAAGATCCTCCATACACGTGTATGGAGGATGCAGCAAATGCCTCCCAGCAGGCATAGCTGGAACACACTCACTGAGACAAACAAGCTGAGAGCTGGCCGACCAGTTCAAGTGGTCGGCCGACTACTTGCCTTGGTTGGCCGACCAGGGGTCACAAGGTTCAAGCTCCAAAGCTGGTCATCGATGAAGCCCTTGAAGTTAGCTTTCTAATGCCGCAAACCTTGCATCAAAATTCCTCCTGTGCAAAAAGTTATGCCTGTTTTGGTGAAGCCGCACAGATTCGGTCCAAACAGATTTCAACCAACCATATCTCCCCCACCCAGACTTGGCTTTAGGAGATTCTTGAGTGCAAAATGAAGCCCCGGAAGTAAGCTTTCCAATGGTACCAACCTCGCATCAAAATTCCTCCTGTCCAAAGAGTTATGCCTATTTTGGTGAAGCTGCGCAGATTTTTCCTCTCCTTCCCGGATTCATGCTGAACCACTTTTGACCACAAAAGCTGGTCGGCCATCTGATTTTCTGGTCTGCCATGTGGCCATATTGAAGCCCAAGAAGTTAGCTTTCCAATGGTACCAACCTCGCATCAAAATTCCTCCTGTGCAAAGAGTTATGCCCGTTTCGGTGAAGCCGCACAGATTCGGTCCAACCGGATTCATGCCGAACTTCTCCCAAACTAGTTTTCTTCTCTCTTCTCCGCTTTTCTTCAACTCCAAACCCCCGAACAACGTGTTTTGAAAGATTTTTCAAAGATTTCATCTCTCTTTCATTCATTTCCACTTTTTCCTTGCTCGGTTTACAGAAAAGCGCAATATTTGACAAAATGCGAGCCTCGGAACATCGTAAAAACTTTATTTCAAAAACGTTTTGAAAGAGAGGGTTTTAAGTCTAAAATCTTTTGATCAAGATCGTTTTGGTCCCAAAAAAAAAAAGGGGGTATGAAGTTGAGATTTGACTCTCTCCTTGCCGAAGAAATTGAACCTTTGCACTGCACAACTTCCAAAACCATCATTTGCGTCCAAGTCTTAAAGGCGGTCAAAAATGGGGTGTCTACAGTTGCCCCTCTTTGACAGAACTCGGAAGTCAAGAAGTGACGGGAGTGAGTGTCAAAGCCCAGAGCCGACCCACTTTTGACAAGGCTGAAGACTTAGACAAACAGTCAAGATGATCAAAGAGATGATGTGCCCGCAGGCAGGGGGCAAAATGCAAAAGACATGCACAAAGCCAAACGTAACTTATGATCATGCAAAGCAGCAAGCTGTAATGAAGCAAATATTTACAATAAATGCAACAGTTTTGAGCAAGAATGCCATGCAAATCAAACTACATTTCATGTAGTAAGGATCATGTAAATAAAGCTGTGACGAAGCAAATATTCACAATAAATGCGACAGTTTTAAGCAAGAAGGCAAATCAAACTACATTTCATGCAGTTATGATGTAAGAAGATTATGCAATCTTAGCGAGCATGTGCGATAGATACACAAAAGTGAAGAGAGTGTGATGGATACACTATATGAATAAAGTGTGATTGATACACTAAGTGAAGCAAAGTGTGATAGATACACAAAGCGAAACAAGTGTGATGGATACACTAAGCAAATACGTGATAGATACACCAAGCGAACGTGTGTGATGGATACACAAAGTGAACGTGTGTGATGGATACACAAAGTGAACGCGTGATAGATACACAAAGTGAGCATAGTATGATAGATACTAGAAGTGAACACAAAGTGTGATGGATGCACTATGTGAAGCAAAGTATGATGGATACACAAAAAGTGAACACAAAGTGTGATAGATGCACTAAGTGAACAGAGTGTGATTGATACACTAAAGTGAACACAAAGTGTGATAGATTCACTAAGTGAACAGAGTGTGATTGAACGAACACAAAGTGTGATAGATGCACTATGTGAAC
The DNA here is from genome assembly GCA_036172215.1 of Camellia granthamiana. Taxonomy (NCBI): domain Eukaryota; kingdom Viridiplantae; phylum Streptophyta; class Magnoliopsida; order Ericales; family Theaceae; genus Camellia; species Camellia granthamiana. The sequence continues at coordinate 34,869,927 of CM069912.1, forward strand.
GGAGTATGATAGATATACTAAAAGCGAACACAAAGTGTGATAGATGCACTAAGTGAACAGAGTGTGGTAGATACACTGAAGATGAACACAAAGTGTGATAGATGCACTAAGTGAACAAAGTGTGATTGATACACTAAAAATGAACACAAAGTGTGATAGATGCACTAAGTGAACAGAGTGTGGTAGATACACTGAAGATGAACACAAAGTGTGATAGATGCACTAAGTGAACAGAGTGTGATTAATACACTAAAAGAGAACACAAACTGTGATAGATGCACTAAGTGAACAGAGTGTGATTGATACACTAAAAGCGAACATAAAGTGTGATAGATGCACTATGTGAACAGAGTGTGATTGATACACTAAAAGCGAACACAAAGTGTGATAGATACACTATGTGAACAAAGTATGATACATATACAAAAAATGAACACAAAGTGTGATAGATGCACTATGTGAACAGAGTATGATAGATATACTAAAAATGAACACAAAGTGTGATATATGCACTAAGTGAACAGAGTATGATAGATATACTAAAAATGAACACAAAGTGTGATAGATGCACTTTGTGAACAGAGTGTGATTGATACACTAAAAATGAACACAAAGTGTGATCGATGCACTATGTGAATAGAGTGTGATAGATATACTGAAAATGAACACAAAGTGTGATAGATGCACTCAGTGAACAAGTGTGATGGATACACTAAAGGTGAACACAAAGTGTGATCGATGCACTTAGTGAACAAAGTATGATTGATATACTAATTGTGAACACAAAGTGTGATAGATGCACTCAGTGAACAAGTGTGATGGATACACTAAAGGTGAACACAAAGTGTGATAGATGCACTTAGTGAACAAAGTATGATTGACATACTAACTGTGAACACAAAGTGTGATAGATGCACTGAGTGAACAAAGTATGATAGATATACTAAATGTGAACACAAAGTGTGATAGATGCACTTAGTGAACAAGTATGATAGATATACTAAAGATAATGAAGTGTGATGGATACACTAAAGTAAATGACGTGTGTGATGGATACACTAAAGTAAATGAAGTGTGATTGATACACTAACTGAATGAAGTGTGATTGATACACTAAATAAATTATCTCAAACAGAACTTCTTTGAATGAACCGTACATACAATATCGTGCATGAATGAGAAAGAAACTTGAGAGGTACAATGCAATACAATGCATGATACAATAAACAAGCATAGCGGCGCTTTAGAAAGCACCTCATGGGGTGAGTGGCGATGAACCGCTCTACTCTGACGGGGATCTCGCCTCGTGTTCTTCGAACACTTACCTTCAACTGACAGTACAAAGGCTCTGAAATACTGACAAGGGTTCTTCACGTAGAACACTTTGGATACTGCCTTTCTTCCTAATCACATTCACAACTTTCCCTATTCTCCAACGGGGTGACAGACTAGGTTGGTTCAGTATCCAGAATTGAGGTGCATACACGCTATCTCAACCTATGGGGCTTCCATACAGATTTCAAGTCGAGGACACGCCTCTGGGTATTTAAACCAAACTTTAGTCTCAGAAATCCCGAACCTTTGCATTCTAGGCACGAGCCATTTGAACTCTAGTTTCCACCGTCGCAGTTGGTCTCCTAGGAACTCATTGCGAACACAACCAAGATGCCTCTGGCAGGGAATGGTACTCAGGGAGAGCACTTGATCGCCATTCTGGCTTGAAGCAGACTTGATCTTGAGCTTGAGGTAGAGGCACACTCATACTTCGGAGCATTGGCAAGACCTGAAAAGGTACACACGGAATGCAATCTCGGAACTTACTGAAGTTGAAACAAACTCAGATACCCGATATTTTCCCTCTTTTCTTTTGCTTTGCATTCTGGAACCTATATAGCTTCAGATAGGTCCTGGTTTTACTGTTCCCGTATGACCTGGGTTGAACCCTGCGGTTTTACGAAACAACGAATCTTGTTTTGCATAGATGTGGAGAACGACACGGCACCCGAAGCGCAAAACGATTTTATTTTTGAAATTGAGAGATGAGTTCTTGACCGGGGTATTGAGCCTACGACTGAACACAGCGCGCTACGACTCAACAACGAAAAACAAAAGGTAAACAACCTAAACACATCGAGTAACACTCAAAATGACTCAAAACAAGAATCGAGATAAAATAAAAAGACACGACACTCAGACGTGCACATGGAGCCTGTTTCTCTGGGTATTGTTTCCCACCCTTTCTCATTTGTGATTCTCACATCACTCGGCCCTCAAGCTCAGTTTTTCTCTCAAAACCCTTTCCTCGCCTTTTCCTCTCAGCGCACATCTCTCTATTCTTTAATCTCTCATTTTTCATCCCTCCCCTGGGTGGTTGATGGATAAACAAGAAGTTGCGAGCTCTTGCCCCTAGCATTCTGCTAGATTCTCTTTCTTCTGTTCACAGCTAGTGAATTTCCCTACAGAGGGGTTATGCTGCGGTTGGATGTGCAGCAGATCTGCAATTGACATTGGTTGACGATGCTCTACTGGGGAGTTTGGATGTGATTAGATCTGCCCAGATGAGGGAATGGAATATCCTGCCCCATTCCAGTTCGTGCTTCGCACTTGGCTTGATACCTCGTTGCTTGGAGGATATGAGAGCTTTCAGCCCTTTTCTGTTAGCTTCCGTTGTGCCCTTCTTGGCGAATAGGGTGCCCTTTCCGGCAAGTATGGTGCCCATTCTGGCAAATGCATTGACAACGAGGGAAAGACAGGAAGCCTGACTCAACTGTGCCCCTAGTTCATTATTTCGACCATTTTTTGTTTTGGTTTTCTACTAAAACAATTTTGACCAACATGAGAGTTGGATTAACATGCTTGTTCGATTTTCTGATTTGAAATCATGCAAGTCAGGTTATGAGCACTGAAAATTTTCCTTTTTTTGGGTCCAAGAAATGGTCTAGTTTTTAGAAAAATGGAATAATTTTCGAGAGAATTAGTCAACTTCCGTAAAAATTCTCAAAAACTATTTTTGCAAACGACCACTGCTCAACGAACACGGAACCTACTCTTGAGATGCACGACCTCGGACCCATAAATAATGGAAAATTGCCCCCTGTTTGAACGGCACTGCATGGCAACTGAAAGTTGCCCCTAGTCTGAATAGCACCGTAGCACATTGTATGGCAACGAAAAGTTGCCCCTTGTTTGAATGGCACCGCAGCGCATTGTAAACAGTCTTCTGAGTGATGATCACAGCCGAACTCTCGGATACAGAGAAGTCAAAGATGACCAAAACCATCACATGGACACAATTGACTTTGAAGTGTTTTACGGCTGGACTTCAGAATGAAGTTGCCTACGTATCCCAAAGATGGGAATCAAGCCTTACGTAGTTCGGGGTAAGGTACATTCGGGTATTTACCTCTCCTTTTATGCTCTAACTTTTGCCAAGGCCACCCTTTCTGGGTTTTCAACCTTGCGAGCTATGTTTTTCTTTTCTTTTTCATTTCTTTTTCCTTTTTTCATCTTTTTCCATTTTTTCTTTCTTTTTTTTTTGTTCTTATTTTTTTCTTTTCTTGCTCTAACTTTTGCCTGGGTCGCCCTTCCGGATTTTCGGCCCAGCGAGCCTCTCAAGGGTAAAAGTGTAGCTTTGTCCATGTCAAATGGTTTTGAGATCCTGAAGTCATCTGAATCTAGGAGAATGGTTGATGTTCACTGATGATGTAAGAGTCCATTCAATGGAGGCTGAACTTGCCCCTAGTGTTGTGGATAGGAACTCAGTTGTTCTTCAGCAATACTTTCTTCTTTCCCCCTTCTGGGATTTGGTATTCTTGCCAGTCTTCCTTGGTTTGCAGAAAAGACTCATCTTTGACTCTTCGAGCGCATCTGACATTTTTGCCCCTAGTTCAAGGGCTGCTTTTGATCTAGCTTCGCAAGCTTCCTTTGATCACATCTGATATTCTTGTCCCTAGTTCATGGGCTGCTTCTGATCTGGCCACACAGGCCTCACGTTATGGTTGACCATTGAACATTCTGAATCCCAGCTCAAGGTTTGAAAGTGAGGGGTCGAGTCTCGAGGCTGAGAGTGATCCTAGGCTGCACAATCTCAAGAACGATTCCACACAGGTCTTCGCAAGACCATGTAAAACATTTTTTGAAAATTTTTAAGAAAGCGACAAATCGCTCGCGCTAAAGATAGTGTAGAACCAATCTAGATCAAGCCAGGATCCTTCCCAGTACTCACACTAACAAGCATGATCTCATTCATTAAGGGATTAGCACACCTCTCTTTCTCTCAGATTGATCAAATTTTTACAAATCCCGAGGAATTCCTTCCTCTTCGTTTTCACCGCAGTGTTCCAAAAAGGTTTTGAAAAAAACTCAAGTCAATGCAATGACTTAAAGGCACAAAAGAGCAGGTGAAATGCACTGCCGTTTCATTCAAGTTTGTTGGCACAACAGGCTCAAAGTAATAAGCACAAAACATGACAGCCACAGCTGTTTCATTTAGATCTTCTGATGTGACTGGCTCCCTGGCAGAAACAGACTCAAAAGAAAGCGAAAAGACAAACACAAAACAAAATAGTGATATCCGAGGTAACGCCCTTGGGAACACCCGACTCTAACAAAACAGGACTGACTCGATACAACAAGACAGACCCAACTGACTCAGTATGAAAAGACTGACTCTATACAATAGGACAGACTCTAAATGACATAACAAAACTGACTCACTACCCAAGTCAAAAAGTACAAAAATCAGCATTCACAAATGCTCAAAACAGTGCGTGCCATATGCCACATCTGGAGTAAGCTGAGTGCCGCCCGCAGGTGGTTCATCCCCCGATCACATAGTCACATTATCCCCCATAAGTTCACTGATCAAGTGCCGATAGACTTTGCAAGACTGGTACGGCGATGACCCTATTGTCAAACAGATCATGTACATCATGGCGCAGACAAAAGCAACTATCAGTGTCATGATTGGTTTGTTGATGGTAGGCACAGTACTTAGTCTGGTCATGCTTTGGAGGGAGAGGATCGGGTAGAGGCTGTTGTTCCAACGGTTTCAGATATCCCTTCCAGAGTAAGGCCTCTAGAGCCTTTGACAAAGGCATATAAAGTGGGGTAAAAACCCTCTTGACTCAAGGTGGATATCTGGTTTTTTGCGAGCTACTTCCGGACGCACCGATGAATGGGGTAACTGTTTTTGATGTGGTGGTGGTGACCATGCCCACTTCAGAAGATCTTGCAGCTGCATCACCACTGGTGGTCGCATTCGAACTGCGGAAAGACGCCCTCCTGGGCTGCTCCTTCTCCTGGTCAATGAGGCCCTGCTTCATGGCATCCTTGATCTGTACTCCTATCTCATGCAAATCTGAAAAGGTAGGGAAGGGAAGCACGATCATTTTCTGCATTAGTTTGGGCTGGAGGTTGCGCACAACCATCCGTATTTGATCCTTATCCGTTGGCCTAATGGTCATCATTGAGGCCTTGGCCCTCCAGCGGACCACGAATTCTCAGAAGCTCTCCTTAGGCTCCTGCCTCGTCGTCTCAAGATCACGGGTCGTAATCTCGATCTGTGTATTATAGGAGTACTGAGCGACAAAAGACTCGGCCATCTCATCCCAATTCCTCTTGACATCGTCCTCCAGTTTTGTGTACCAGATGGCCACCACACTCGACAGGGTCCGGCCAAACAATGAAAGCTTATGTAGTCTGGTGAGGCCCATCGGTGTTAGTATGTCCGAAAACAAACGGAGATGCACCATGGGATCCCTGGACCCATCAAAACGGTTGATTTGTGGCATCTTAAATCTATCCGGCAGCGTCACGGCTGCGTCGGCATATCCATCCTCGATGTCCGGGATGGACTTCACACCCTGAGATTTCTTGAATAGCTTTTCAAGCTTGCTCACTTTTAATGCTGTGGGGTCCACCTCGAATTCGAAGGGAGAATCCGGTTGATTGATAAGAGCGGGTGCCTTGGACAGTTGATGTAGAATTGGGGGCGGAGCCGGCCCTGTTGGGATGTCTGTATCCTCTTGGACATTCTGGACATTCCCCGTCTCCCCGAGTATTGGAACTCTTGGTGGGGGAGGAGCTTGGTGTGAAGCTAATGCTCCGGCTTGCTGCTGTAGCCGGGTAATTAGCTCTGCCTGCTGGGTCATGACCATAGCCTGCTGTTTGGCAAATTTCGCCTGACGAGCAGCGTCCTCCTGCATGAGTTTCATACTTTCTTGGAGTTGGCGCACCATTTCCTCCATCCCTGCCATGTTCTGCTGTTCTAGCTGACTGACTGGTATATCTATCTCTGTGGTAAAAGCAGATATCTCAACCCAACTGCACAAAGGTGAGATGGATAATGACAGCTAATCCGAAGACTTTTGAACTGATGATCTGTGCCTGACTGGCCTTTTTACCCTGCCTCTAGCGAAGGAACACTGATTTGCCCTTGAACTGAATCTCTGACCTGACAAAGTCTATCAGCACAAGCCCAATGTACCGAGGGATATTGGAGCCTTCTGAAGCTATAGTTCCATGACTACCCTAGCAAAAGAGAAAACAGAGAGCATCTCAGCCTGATTTTATTAGAATAGATATGAGCATAGCTGAATGACCGCACTCGTTACTGTTTTCTGCCCCAAAATTCTGCCTTAAATCCGATACCCTCGAGTAACTGATTCCCAAAACACTGATGTTGATGCCCGCAGGCCGGATGCCCAGACTTGCAAACTGATACATGCATTCCTGTAGAGACACACTCTAAAAGCACATAGCAAGCAAGTGAGAGCCAAAAACACCCCTATGTTGGGATAGGGTTTCTCTGTCCTATTTTGTCAGGAGCTAGGGTTTCACTACGCACGCAGCGGTTTCAAACAACCTAAACTCGGGTAAGCAACCTGTCCTAGCTTGGAATGGTCACTATAGATTCCGAATATGCACTAGGTCGAATGGTCAAAAAGAGTGCCCCGGTAACAACCGGGGTTTGTGTTCCCGTTGTGGCAGAGCCCGCAATCGATCAGCCTTATGGCACGCTTCGCAAAGTGAGCCTCCGGCAAACCGTTCAGGAATAGCATACGGCAAACACGGTGTCCTAGGCGCACCAATGCACATTCAATGCAAAGAAACACAAAAGTGTAATCAAAACGAGATATCATGAGTTCGAGTCAAGTTCTCTAAATCCCCAGCAGAGTCGCCAGAAACTGTAGATGTCCCCGAATGTCTCGGGAGGGAAATCCCCCGTTCTGCTCATTTGGGCTCACTACAGTTCAGGACTCAATGTCACGGTCCTGTATCTAATCTCTCAGAGTGCAATGCAAGACCGATGGATCATCAAAGAGTCCAAATCCGGCAAATCATTTTCGAAAATAGATTTTTTTGAAAGAAGTGCCAAACATGGACTGCTTTGCCAGATACAGAGTCGCCACCTAAATATTTTATTTTGGGAAATTTAGGAAACCCTGACTCGTCGCCTAAGGCCACGTGTTCGTCATCACCAAAGTTGCCTCGGCTCGGGAACTTGGGTACGATTGGGGAAGGTCACTTCGTGAGCACCCCCGCTCACCCGATCAAAGATCGGCCTCTACTAACCACGATATCGAGTTTTGAAAACATTATGTGCTCTTATTCCGGTTATTAGCCTAGATTTACTACGTGATGCGCACAGCATACAAGTATAGACTGGATCGCCTAAATTGGAACAAAACATTTCATGTTTGTTTTTGAAAGATGGTTTGATGGTGCTACCCGCAAGTAGGCTAAGACGTGGATTTGCCACCCTCAGGTGCGCTTAGAAAACATGGTTTTGCCACTATCTAGTGGGCTTAAGACTCACAGTCAATGCACTATTCCAATTCAGATAATCCAACCTTCACCCACAGGCATTCAGGCAGGTATATCACATAAGCACATAGCCTCATGGTAAGCATGCTATCATGGCAGTCACTCACACACATGCAAGGATGCTAAAGCATAAACATTTACCGAGTACTCCGAGCCAAAGAAAGAAGCTAATTGGAAATATGCATGAATCCTAACTATGCTGAAATGCCTAATGCAACACATGCAAAATACAACTAAGACAGGCTCGGCTATTCTAAGATGGCATATGATGATGCTACAGCTAACACGTATTCAACTTGGAATTGAAATACAATGCAGTTAGTATGATGCGCCGAGCCCGGTGCATGCAAGACAGATGAATGGACGCAAACATGCGAGCATAAGTATGCTAATTGAAACATGCCCTAATCTAACCATCATAAGCTGGTAAATAAAAAGGAGAAAGACGTGGGGTTGGAAGACATACATCACACGCACGCACACTTATTACAATTGTGCCCTCGCTCGGAGGGTCCGAATAAATAGTGAAGTCCGAATAAATAGTGAAGTCCGAATAAATACAAAACCCTAATTAATTAACAAATTAACTAAGAAATGAAATAAACTAATATGCAAATCCATGGACCGCCTCAGCTCTGCTCCGAATGATGAATGATGCATGCTTGAGTTGCCTTGCACGGAAATCCATTGCAATGCCCCGGTTTGCCTCTGTTTGCAATTGTTCTCAGAATATTGTGCAAAGCTCCAGAAGGCTGCTGATTTCTGATTTGCTGCAACAGAGAGCAACAAAGGGGCATGGAAAAGTATTTTCACATATGTATGCATGACTACTCTTCAGGGAGTGTAGTCCCCGGTTTGCCTCTGTTTGCAAACCGAGGACTATTGTGCAAAGCTCTGTTCGCCTCTGTTTGCCTCTGATGAATGATGCATGCTTGAGTTGCCTTGTGCGGAAATCCATTGCAATGCCCCGGTTTGCCTCTGTTTGCAATTGTTCTCGGAATATTATGCAAAGCTCCAGAAGGCTGCTGATTTCTGATTTGCTGCAACAGAGAGCAACAAAGGGGCATGGCAAAGTATTTTCACATATGTATGCATGACTACTCTTCAGGGAGTGTAGTCCTCGATCCTCGTGCCACTACTCACGCATCTTGATGCATGAGGGCCGAGGAGTCGAATTGCACGACTCAAAGTGAAATGAATGCACATGAAAACACAACAAGACCTAAACTCCATCATGGGCAATTCGGAGTGTCGGCGATGAGACACGTTCCGTCACTCGAAGTACGAAACGTCCCTTGTTTCCCGTGCTTGGGCTAACTCCTATCCCAAACACAATGCAAATGAGATGGCCTACACAAAGCGACTAACATACAACCTAGCATACGCAATGCTATGAAATGGCATACATAATATTCGATGTAACAGGGTATATACAATGCTCTAACATACAACCTAGCATACGCAATGCTATGGACTGAAATGGCATACACAATGCACGATGGACTTACACCAACATGAGTGGACCTCAGCCACACTCACATCAGTGGCCATACGATAGGAAATGAAACAACCGAAATGCATGCAAACGTGCACGAATGCCAAGGACCGATCCTAAGGCATAACATGCCACTCTACCAAAGCATGGCAAGGGATGCAATATGGCATACAAACACATATGATACAGCTCTGAAACATGATAAACAATGGTCTCGAATCATGCAAACATGGCACACAATGCAAGCTAGGGGGCCCGGGTGCCGAAACTAGTGAAGTGCGTTACACTAGAGGTACCCAAAGCAATGCACCAAAGGCAAAACCAACCCCAAATAGACCCTTGGCAGGCTTGAAACAGTGGGAAATTGGCCTAAAATGATGGCTCAACATGCATGAAAATGAAGCTCATTCATTGGTCGGTAAACATGGCATTCACGCACAACTCTCAAGCACACTTAAAGAGATGAAAACATGGCAAATATGGCATTCAAACCAGCTCTGAAATATGATGAAAAATGACCTCAAAACATGAACACACCTCAGCACATGCATGCAATGGACCTTAAAACTCAAAGTTAAGCATGCGTATTGAACTACAAGCATGCAAAACAAACATCACTCGACCATGAGGCATAAAAACGGAGCTAGGGTAGTCCAAAACAAGCACATTATCAGTTTCAAGCATGGCCCAAAAGTGCTTACATGAAGGGCTAAATCAACATGCAACCTAGGCTAGTAAGCATGGTTTACATGGCATGTATATGAAACACAAGAGAGGTCACAAAACCAGCCAAAAACAGAGACATGATATCTCAAATAAACCCCAAATAACCACTGAAATGCATCCAATGCATGCAAAAATGATGAGCTCCTTTGGAGGGCCATGCAAGGGGTCACTCAACACACAAAAGATAAACACTTAGCATGGCAAAACCAACTCTGGAAATCAATTATGACAGCCCTAAAAATCACCAAAAAGGCCCTAAAAATGGTCAACAAAGCATGCAATGAAAGGTCCCCTTGAAAGGCCTTAACGAGGATTACTCCAGACATGCATAAGGGAGATGAAATATGGCCAAAAGAGCCTCAAACAGAGCCAAGGCAGACCTTGAAACTCACCAAATTGGGCTTAAAAAGTGACTTCACAACATGCAAGTGAGGGGCCCTTTGGAAGGCCAACAAAGCTAGTAAAGAGAATGAGGGGTGAGAAGGTCACCCCTCTATGATTTTGAAGCTCAAAGACACATCTAACCCACTGAAAATCCATTGGATTTCAGTGGCTAAGAGGCCAAACCAAGGCCAATGCGAATGGTCTAATGCATAGCCCTAATCATGAGGAAATGAAGCATGCAAAGGGGGAGATGACCCCAAACAAAAAAATGCCCTTAATCAAACTTCAAGAGGGGCTCCACATAAGACTTTTTTCAGTTCATGGAAAATCTCGAAAATGCATGCAAGTAAGGCTAAGATATCATGCAAAATAAGCCCTAAAAAAGATATGAAGCATACAAGGAGGTAGGATACCTCAAATAGAAAAGTATCCTTAATCAAACTTCAAGAGAAGCTCAAAATAAGACACTTTACAGTTTATGACAAAACCCAAAAATGCTTGCAAATAGAGCTAAATTATGGAGCAAAACAATGTCAAAATGGGGAAAATAGGGACTTACCCTTGTAGCCAAAGGGACCAGCAGCTTCTGGACCAAAATAACACACCTTCAATCTCTGAAAACCAGCCCCAACACTACAAGAAATTGCACTTTTGGCAACTACTTTTGGCAACGACGTGAATTTTTCATCGCCAAAAGTATATTTTTGGCGACACAGTGATCAATTTCGTTGGTAAAAGTATACTTTTACCAATGCAATTTGCTACCGTTGCTAAAAAAGCATGACATTCTTTTAGCGCCAAAATTTCAGAACTTTTAGGTACGACGCTTATGTTTTAGCAACACAATGAGCGTTGCTATTAGTGTGCATACTTTTGGCGACGACAAGTTGGCGTGGGCAAAGAGTTAACCATTTAGCGACGATAACACTATTCGTCGGTAAAAGTTTTGCTAGTGGAATGATGTGATATAGTGATTTGTATTTTTTATTATAATTTTTCGAAGAATTTTAAATATTCTAATCACTGAATTGTAAAATTAGAATGATCATTGAATTAGATCACAAAATGAACCCATTAACCCCAAACACACTCTTAAGTTGAGATGACTAATTTGAGATAGTTTAAACTTTTTCAAAGAATATGGTTAGATTATTAATTTCAATATGTTTGGTTTTATTTTTAGAAACTAGTTTCAATTTTTTTCCCCTAAAAAACTAAATAAAATTTCTGGCACCAATTACCAAAAATATATATATATATTAGAATTTTTTTTCCCCAAAATAACTCTTGATCTAGTTCCTCTAATCAGAAAGGAACATAGCAAGGGTTTCAATCTCTCTCTCTCTGATGATGAGGCCGACTCAATTGTTGAGGGTTACCAGGATCATCTCATCTCTTCTCTTCCGTTGTGTATCTGAAACCAAAGGTATCTATCGTTGTCTCGTTCTTCTCTTCTCTTCTCTATTGCGTATCTGAGTTCAGTTGCTTCCTCAAGGTGTTCCATTTGAAGGAAGAATATAGAAAATTGTTCAAAGGAAGGTGGACAGGTGTCATAACCATAGTTCTCAACAATTCCAAGTTCGTAGTCACCTTCTAGAACCGTCCCGACGAGATTGAGTTTGGGTTTTTGGAGTTGTAAGTTCACCGGGATTGGGTCAACGGCAAATGGGTCTGACCCGAAAAGCAGGTATGGATTTAGGGTCTTGCTTTCTAGTGTTTTGGGGGTTTATGATATGCGCTTTGATTTCGGCTAGTATATGATGCTATGATTTGATTTCTAGGGTTTTTGACAGTGAGGAATTTGATGAAATATCTTGATTTCTAGGGTTTTTAACTGTGAGGAATTTGATCAAATCTAATGTTATTGCCAATGTTTGTTTAATTTTGTTTTATTATTAGTGATTTTGATTTGTTTGATTATATATATATACATTTGTGAATTTACTTTCTTATTGGACATCATTAGTGTAAACTATCTTTTTCTTTTTCTTCTTTTGCAGATCGATATGGTACTTTAACTAGTTCTCGTAAGGGCGAGGTACTTATTTTTGCTGATTAATATGCTTTGGATTGCAATTCCAGGTTGTTTCCTTATTCATTGTGTGGAAAACATTGAATGTACATGTTGATTTCTAGTCTCTCTAATTCATCCTCTTCTCCATTCTTTATGATTTCAGTGCAATATACAATGCAAATAAACTATTTTGGATTTTTTCTTTAATGTGATTGCTCTAGCACACCACCTCAATAATGTCAACATACTACGTAACTAAACCCTTTTTTGCAATATTCCCTTCTTTGCCTCTTTGTTGTATCTGTTTGAACTTGGTGGTGTGTCTATGTCACCTACCAAAGCCTATGCTTATTTTTCTTCCATTCTCTTGATTCAAGAAAGTTTCAAGGCAAGAGTATTTGAAGAAAACGGAGCAAAAGAAACTGAAGGAGCTTAGGTATGATAGGATGTCACATCTTAGTTTTATATTCTTTATGTTTTTGTTTCTGTTCTACTTGTAGATGTGTTTATATAGACAGTGGTGATTGTAACTTGTAAAACTTTTATAAAAAAGATTTTGTCTTATGATTTTTTTTATCGGTTTTAATTTTGCATCCATGTCTTGGTAATTTTAGAGATGATATAGAAGACGAGCAGTATCTATTTGATGGTGTAAAATTGACTGAGGCAGAATATGGTGAACTAAGGTAATTAGATTGTGCTTTTGGATATACTTCTTCACATTCTCCACAATTAGTTGGACTTACTCTTGTTCTCATTGATGTCTTGGTTACAATGACATGTTATGAATAATTGATTTGTTTTATGGAAGTTGTCCCCTGTCCAGCCCCCCTTTTGAAATGAAACAAAGATATGTATAAGTAATTGCCTTTTTATGGATAAAAATGACTTCTTTCTTTGTTTTTGTTGTAAGTGAATCTGTGTTTGTGTTAAGGAATGACAATAATTTCTCCTAAAGTGAGTTTGTGCTGGCTTTTTGAATTTCTTGTGGTGATTAGATATGTCCTTGAATCCGTAAAGACAATAAGTGCATCATTGGGAAATAAAAGGCGTTTAATGACTAGTTTTTAGCACTCCAAGTTTTTGGTTGTTCCATTGTTGGTTAGGCTTTTGGCTCAGCGTAAGTATGTGATTTATTTGCCAATGCTGCTACTTATCTCCTTAATTAAATTTTCTTACTAGAGTCCTGGTTTGATTACTGCTATTATCCCTAGCAAGTTATATTTTATTGTGTGTGAAATTGCTATTTTATTGATCAATAATAAACTTATCATGGTTTTTACATTATGACATATATAAGAAAAGAAATATATGAGTTTGTTAGAAAGTTGTGACACGGGAGTTGAGTTGCTGCTGATTTTGTTGTTCTGTTTTCTTCCTTTCTTTTTCTAGTTGCTCTTAATTAGTTCCCATCGGAGAGGTGCAGTTGTAGTTGTTGTTTGCTCACTGGTTTTAGTGCTTGTAAAGAGGTGCTACTACTGCTGTATTGTTGCCGCTGCTGGTAAACTGCTGATGTATGGTTTGGTGCTGCTAAACTGTTTATTTTTCAATTGTTCCTTTTCTTCTAGTGTGCTGGGCCCTCCGTTACGTAAATGTAATACGCATTGGCAGGCTATGATCAAGGGCAGTTGTGTGGACTGGTTATCTGGGCAATTCTCTGGTCATTCTTTGGCCACTAGTGCTAAGAAATTAATGCTTACTTATACTATTTACTGTATCTGGCAGAAGAGAAATGCTAGGTTCTTCTCATCTGTTTGTACTCCAGCTAATGTGGTTGTGAGAAAAGTTGAATCTCTGGTTAGGTGCAGGCTCTTATCTGTTAACAACTTCAAGGATGATGGGGATAATGATTGGTTTATGGACTCATGGCATTTTCCTCATATAGTGTTGAGGGCACATGCTCTTTGAGTTGTTTTTACTCTTACTTCCAGTGTCTCTATATATATTGTTGTGTGTTTGGATCTTCCTCTTGCAGGTCTCCTAGATCAGTCCTTTGGAGCTGCCTCATTTTGCCCTTTGTATTCAGGACTTTGCTGGTACTTACTTAGGGATGTTGTGGGTTGAGTGATTGTGAGCCTCCACAATTAGTATTGCGATGGAGATTATTGAGAGTGAGTTTTGAGAGCCTTTATATGAGTGTTGTGTAATGTGAGACATCCATAATCCTACTATCTTGCTCATTATTTTCTTTGCAGGTTGTCAATGCTGGTCTCTTGTAGGGAGAAGGGTTGAGATGGTGAGGCTCTATAGCTAGGTTTTTGTGGGTTGAGTGATGGTGAGCCATGTAGTTTATCTAATTATTTTCTGTAGGTTGTCAAGCTCGTCCTAATTGTAAGGGAGTTTTTTTTGTTGAGGGTTGAGTGATTGGTTAGCCCTCAATTTTTTTGGAGTGCTGTGTGTTGCATCTTGAGGGTTGAGTGATTGAGGACTATTTGTTTCTGTGGGTCTACTCTACCCAGTCTTGCTGTCTATTTGTAATGAATATTTGTCAGTGTCCTTGCTGAGTTGTTACACATGGGTTATTTGTCTTGGGGTTGGTCTTGGCAGAAGCTTGTTGTGATGGACTATGTTGCTATTGGTTGCTGTTCTGCTGGCTGTGGTATATGCTGAATTGCTGCTGTTGAGTTGAAATTTGTGTAGTTCATGTGTAGATACTGCCCATGGATGGGTGTATATGGTTCTCTGCTAGTTGTTGAGTCTGTGGCTCCACTTGTGTGGCTTTGCTGGTGCTGCTGTCTCTTGTCTGTTGTTTGCTGTCTGCTGTTATGCTAACTATGGTCTTAGATGTGTTTGTGGTTCATGCTGCCATGATGTTGCTACTATATTTCCTTCCTTGTAGCAGTGTTGTTTTCTTTATAGTGCATGCTTTGGTGCTGTCTGCGGTTGCTTTCTTCTTGTATTTTTGAACTGTATGCTGCCCAACCTTTGTTTTGTTGTTGTTTGTTGTTGTCTTCCTGCCAGTAAGAGGTGGCTAATCTGCTTGGTTGGTGCAGCAAATTGGGCTAGTTTTTTGATTGGGCTCTGTTTTTTGCTGATCCTAATGGACTTAGTTTGCATTTTTGTGTTGTTTTCCTTTCTTGTTTGCATCTTTTGTGTCAGTTTCTATTCGTTTTATGACAATGTTGTCTGGCTAAAGAGCCTTTCGTTTTTTTCTCTGTGTCTGTTGTTAGTTTTATGGTGCCTGAGGGATGCCTCTTGTAAACCTATATATGTTATTGTTTTTAATTTATAACTTACTTACCTTAAAAAAAAAAAAAAGAAAGAAAACCCACAGTTTTGGCTCTATGTTTTGTGATTTATTAATTTCCTTCAATGGTTTCATCTTGTTTTGCAGGTCTATGAGGATGAAACAGTTTCTATTAACCCTTAGATTTATTTTATATTTTCATATTTTTGGCCTTTTTGATTCAGGGATCCACAATTGCTGATCTTTCAGTCTCTATTACATGGGTTAAGAATTACCAGCTACCTCCTGATGCTCCTCCCTTAACCCCTGTAAGTACCACGGCTGTTAAAAATAATACTTTGGTATCTGTTTTTATAATAATGGTCTATCTATTCATTCTGAAAATTTATAGATAATGCGAATGTAAAAAAAGTTGGATAGGCTAATGACAGGTAAATTGGTCATGGACCTACTCACCTGATCCTGAGGCCCACATTGTAGTTTTTTGGAAACCTTAGTCGTTTTACTCCTAGAAGGATATAAAACCAAAGAAAATTATCAGTGAACAAGAAAAAATAATAATGATGGTGATAATAACAATAAAATAAATAACTCTAAAAGAGAGAAATGAATGACATAGGAAAACCTCTTGATGATCAAGGTGTGATATGGTGGTAATTGTTTAAGACTGAAAACTCCCCTCCTTAGGCTATGTTTGCTTGAAGGATTTGTAGAGAGAAAGGAAGGCAAAATAAATAAAATAGAAATTGTATTTTTGTCACATTTCCCTTATTTTTCCTTTCCCACCACTAATCCCCACTCAAATCCTAGTCCCAAACACAATCTTAATGTCACAGGTTTGCTAGTTGTTATTCATGTCTTGATGGTCAAAACCTACTGATTGTAGCAGCAAGCAGAAATAGGTCAAACCCTCTGATGTTTTAATCAGTGAAGAAAACAAACTAGAAACTTTGAAAGTGATTATATATTTGAAACCAGGTGAACTTATAAGGGGGACACACATGTCCATTACTTGGAAAGACATGAAACACATTATAATTTTGAACAAAATAGCTTCGAGGATATATTAATAAAAGAAAAAACAATATAGATTTATACTATTAATCTCTCTTCCTTTAAACATAGGAATGAGTGTTATATTGTATTTTTTGTACCAAACTTAGTTTGTAGGTTTTGGTTTTAGTGACAGCCTAGCAACTTCATATATTTGGTATAATTTAAGTCTGTAGGTTTTGGTTTTAGTGACAGCCTAGCAACTTCATATATTTGGTATAATTTAAGTCCGTAAGTTTTCAAATTTTTGCTGCTAAGGCAACGGAGATTATCTAATCTATATATATATATAGAAGAGTAACTGTGACAGTGGTCAATATGAAAAGGATAGGCAAGAAAATAAAAACTCTGTTAGTATTGGATTACAAATATATATCTAGCTTACTCTTAATGGTATTGGGGAAGAGCGAGTCACTAAGTGGTGGTGGTCCTAGGTGGAATAGATAGGAGCCAAAAGGGCGAGGTTTGAACATCCAAACTAAAATAAGAGTGTAAGGGTAAATACCATTGGGCTAAAAAGCCCTTGGCTAGGAGTAAACAATTGAGTAGTGAGGTAGAAATTAACTTATATTCTCATAGAAAACTACAAAGAAAACTCTGCAACTTATATTCTCGTAGGCATTTTCATTTCAATAGAAATTAACTTCAAATTCTTGATGCTTGCACTTCCAATAGTCTACATGGAAATTCAGTGTTAACTCCTTCAGTGTTAAAAAGAAAATCCTTATTAAAGTTATTAAGAAGTCTTGACTGATAATGCTCTTGCGATTTCATATACACATAAGCTAGAATGTTCTATCCATTAAAGCTTTATTTCAATTTATTTGGAAGTTGCAATATGAATCTGTTACCTATTGATCTTATTAATGTTATTTAAGTTATGAGAGGCATCATATGTTTCTGTACCTTGAATATTACATAAATTAAAAAATAGATAAGGTCTGTGGGTGTGGGAAACCAAAGGTTTTTATTTTATTTTATTTTTTACCAGATGATGGTAAAAGCTTTATGTTTTGGCCAGTACTTGCGCTTGCATATCTATTAACTCACACACACACACACAGAGACTGCTACCAAATCAATAAAAAAGCTAATGGACTTTGTTTTAAATTTGTCATTGATCAATACATACTACTACAAGATCCTCTTTTTTGCTGGTGGCTGATGGTTGTTGCTTGTTGGTCTGCTGCAGCTGCTGGTTTGCTGCTGCTGCCGCCCTCACGGCTGATGCTTGCTGGGCTGCTGCTGCTGCTGCTGCAATGTTGCTGTGAGACGGCTGCTACTAGATGTTGGTCTGCTGGATAAGTTTGTGGGTGATTTTCATGCCGTTTTGCTTGTCTTTGTTAGTTTCATGTTTTCATTTTGTTATTTGCTGTTTTTACTATGGGTTCACAATTTGGATGTATTTGAGTATTTTAGTGAGTTTACCCTTTTAGGTTTTATACAACGCTTCCAAAAGCATATTTTTTAGCAGTGTTTTTTTGCCTACACATCAACTTTGGGTGATTTAATATTAATGTTATTAGTTTGTAATAGTAGCGCCTGAGGGATGCTTCTTGTAAATATGTAAATCTTGTAAAAAAATATATATGATTTTCAATTTTTTTTGCCGCTACAAATTTGTCGTTGCCAAAAAGTAAAGTTTTCTCGACAAACAACTTGTCGGTAAATGTGTAGCCAAAAGTTTATTTTTGCCCACTCATATTGTGTTGCTAAAAATGTATATTTTGCCAATGTCAATTTGTCGTTCCCAAAACTAAAGCTTTACCGACAACCAAATCGTTGGCAAATGGCAACATTTACCGACGTAAATGTGTCGCTAAAAGTTACTTTTGCCCACTCATATTGTGTTGGTAGAAGTGTATTTTTTGCCAATGCTAATTTGCCGTTGCCAAAAGTAAAGCTTTAGCGACAAACAAATCGTTGGCAAATGGCAACATTTACCGACGTAAATGTGTCGCCAAAAGTTTACTTTTGCCGATGTATATGTTGTTGCTAAAAGTATATTTTTTGCCCATGCAAATTTGTGTCGCGAAAAGTGCCACACAATCATCATATTTGAATGACTTTTACCGGCGCAAGGTAAATTGCCGACGATGGATGAAGGCTTTTATCGACGACTATGTTCGTCGCTAAAGGCATTATTTTTACCAACGCAATGATAATTTCGTCGGCAAAAACTTTTGCCAACTCACTTTTGCCTACGGGTTGCCAACGTAGCTTTGTGTGTCGGCAAAACTCTTTGCCAATGAATTTTCCCTTTTAGCAACATATTTTGTTGCATTGCGAAAAATGCAATATCTTGTAGTGCAAGTTGCTTAGAGTCATGGTGGAGGTGTTGTGCTAGGAGGTGTAGAGCAATGGTGCAAGAACAAAGGTGTTTTGATGCTTGGAATAGAGAGATATAGGGACAGGTGTATGTATGAGCCTTCACCAAACTTGGAACCCTTGCAATGGAAGAGGCACCTTTCCTTTATAGAAGAGAGGGGCTAAAGCTTCTTCAAGAAGCTTAAAACCAAGCTCAAAGATCCTCCATACACGTGTATGGAGGATGCAACAAATGCCTCCCAGCTGGCACAGCTGGAACACACTCACTGAGACAAACAAGCCGAGAGCTGGCTGACCAGTTCAAGTGGGCGGCCGACCACTTGCCTTGGTCGGCCGACCAGGGGTCAAAAGGTTCAAGCTTCAAAGGTCTTCCATGAAGCCCTTGAAGTTAGCTTTCCAATGTCGCAAACCTTGCATCAAAATTCCTCCTGTGCAAAAAGTTATGCCTGTTTTGGTGAAGCCACACAGATTCGGTCCAAACGGATTTCAACCAACCATATCTCCCCCACTCAGACTTGGCTTTAGGAGATTCTTGAGTGCAAAATGAAGCCCCGGAAGTAAGCTTTCCAACGGTACCAACCTCGCGTCAAAATTCCTCCTGTGCAAAGAGTTATGCCTGTTTCGGTGAAGTCGCGCAGATTTTTCCTCTCCTTCCCAGATTCATATTGAACCACTTTTGACCACAAAAGCTGGTCAGCCATCTGATTTCTGATCTCCCATGCGGCCACATTTAAGCTCAAGAAGTTAGCTTTCCAATGGCACCAACGTCGCATCAAAATTCCTCCTGTGCAAAGAGTTATGCCTGTTTCGGTGAAGCCGCGCAGATTCGGTCCAACCGGATTCATGCCGAACTTCTCCCAAACTAGTTTTCTTCTCTCTTCTCCTCTTTTTTTCAACTCCAAACCCCCAGACAAGGTGTTTTGAAAGATTTTTCAAAGATTTCATCTCTCTTTCATTCATTTCCACTTTGTCCTTGCTCGGTTTACCGAAAAGGACAATATTTGACAAAATGCGAGCCTCGGAACATCGTAAAAAGTTTATTTCAAAACCGTTTTGAAAGAGAAGGTTTTAAGTCTAAAATCTTTTGATCAAGATCGTTTTGGTCCAAAAAAAAAAAGGGGTATGAAGTTGAGATTTGAGTCTCTCCTTGTCGAAGAAATTGAACCTTTGCACTGCACAACTTCCAAAAACCATCAGTCGCGTCCAAGTCTTATAGGCGGTCAAAAATGGGGTGTCTACAGCTACGTGCTCTGAAATGAAGTGTTAAATGATGCCAAATCATCCAAACAACAAAAATGAGGCATGCTCAAAGGCCTAGAGCATAAGGCTAGTTAAGAGCAATACACAAGGAGCATGCAATACTAAGCTTAAACCACTAAACCAGCTCTGGACAGAGCTTAACCATGCCAAGTTAAGGGTCAAGAACATGCTGAAATGGAGCTCAAGAGCTTAGGCAAACATGCATGCACATTGGCTTACAAACAAGGCATGAAGACACAACTTCCAAACACATCGAAGTAGTGGAAAATGTGAGAGTATGGCAATGAAATGTGCTCTGAAATCATGTGAGAACTGAGGCTATATCAAGCAAACATCACATTCCAAGCATGCTAGAGACTTTGAAACTCAAAGCTAATGAGCAAGATTGCACCATGGCTACACAAAGCAAGGCATGCATGACCCAAAACACTTAAAACAGAGCTTAAGCATGGCAAAACATGGATAAAATGATGCTGGAGTGCAGTCAAAATAGGCTAGAATGATGGTCCAAAGTATAGAGCATGTTGGGCTAGCAATGTAGAATTATACTACAAGTGTACGAACCACTCAAGAGACAATCAAACCAGCCAAAAATAGAGTCATATCAGGCCCAAAAAGTCACAAAAACAAGCTTAAACAAAGCCACAAAGGATTGTAAAAACATGTTCATTTGATAGGCCCTCTACGCATACAAACAAGGCAAGAGGAGAGGGGACCACCCCCTCCCATACTGAAAATCCACTGGATTTTAGTGGTTAAAAGGCCAAGAGAAGATGATCTCAAAGGCTTAAAGAAATGGCTCAAAACAAGACAAAATAAAGTACAAAAGGGGGTAGACCACCCCTAACACTAAAGAGACCTTAAACAAGCATTTCAAACACTGGAAAATAAAGCTTTTTACAGTTGAAAGCTAAGCCAAAAAAAAAGCATACAAAGATGGCTCAAAGAGTAACCAAAACAAAGCTTAAAAAAAGGGAAAAGGGGTTACCCTTGAAGCACTGCAACAACAGCACCTTCTTCAGCCTAAAACCAGCTTTTATGACCCAAATACCACCTCCAAGAATCTCAGCTCAGAGATGGTGGTGTGTGGCTAGGAGTTGTAGTGCAAAAGTGAAGAAACAACACACTTTAAGGCACAAATATATATATATAGAGAGAGAGAGGAATATAGATAGGGAGATATATATGTATAGCTCTAATGAAATTTTTTTGAACCTGGAAAAGGGAGAGAGAGCCTCTCTCTTATAGAACTCCAAGCTTCAAGCTTCTTGGAGAAGCTAGAAGCTTGGTGCAATCCCTCCATGTGTATGGAGGATGCAATCTGTGCTCTCCAGCTGGCACAGCTGGCATCCACAAACTCTGCAGAAAAAGCAAGAAAGCTGCCGACCAATTGAAGTGGTCGGCCAGCTACTTACATTGGTCGGCCGACCAGTGAAAGTGGTCTCCTAGAAAGAAAAGTGGTCGGCCAGGGGGAGGGGTGGTCTGCACACAAAAAGCAAGGTGGTGGCATGGTGGCCAACCACTTTTGGTGGTCTACAGGCCACTAAGACCAGTTGGCCAACCAGAAAACTGGCTGGCGGGGAAGAAAAGTGATTTTCAGGGAGAGAAACTGGTCTCCAACCCTTATTCCACCCTCCAAGTAAGGAGAACAAGGTTTGTGCCAAAAACAAAGCAAAAAGGATGAAAGATCAAAGTCCGGGGGGTCGAGGCACGCAGCCGGAAGCCTCGAAAACTAGTCTACGGGCACCAAAAGTGGCCTATGATGGAAAAGTGGTCTCCAAGACCGCTCTGTCCCTCTCGACCAAGGCAACAAGGCATGATTCGAAAACCAGGCCAAAAGGAGAATGGTAAGCGGTCCCGAGACAAGGCGCGCGGCCGAAGGCTCCAGAAATTGAAAACTAGCCTACAAGAGGGGAAAGTGGTCTACGACCACAAAAAAGTGGTCTACAAGACCTCTCTCTCCCTCCAAGCAAGGGAAAACAAGGCATGGTCTACAAACCAAGCCAAAACACAAAGAGTTCAGAGGCCCGGAGGCAAGGCACTCAGCCGAAAACTCCGGAAACTCGAAACGAACACAAACATGCGCGATCATCGAGCGCTCAATCGATGACGCCTGAGTCTTAAGGTCGGTCAAAAATGGGGTGTCTACACTTTTCTCCAGCACATTTTTGCCACTGATTTAACATGCTTGAGGTCTGTTTTAAGTGGTCTTGGTCATATATGGCTTGCTTTGTATAGTTATGGCATAATTGACTTCACTAGCTTTGTGTTTGAGGTCCCTAGCATGCTTGGAATGTGATGTTTGCATGGTATAGCCTCATTTCTCACATGATTTCAGAGCATATTTCATTGCCACACTCTCACATTTTCCACTCCTTCAATATGTTTGAGAGTTGTGTCTTCATGCCTTGTTTGTGAGCCAATGTATATGCATGCTTGTATAAGCTTTTGGGCTCCCTTTTCAGCATGTTTTGGCCTTTGTTTTGGCATGGTTGAGCTCTGTCCAGAGTTGGTTTAGTTGTTTAAGCTTAGTATTGCATGCTCCTTGTGTATTGATCTTTACTAGCCTTGTGCTTTAGGGCCTCTTGCATGCTATACTTGTGTTGTTTGAGTGATATGGCATCATTTAACACATAATTTTAGAGCATATAGCCTTGTTATACTCTCATGTTTATCACTCTGTCAATGCGTTTGAGGGTTGAGCTTTGTGCCTTGCTTGCGAGCCATGAGTTGAGCATGCTTTTCTTGCTTCTTGTGTTTAAGTTTTAGCACATTTTAGCCATCGTTTGGGCATGCATGAGGTCTGTTTGGGGTTGGTTGAAGTCCATTGAGCATTGTATTGCATGCCTCTTGTATGATGCTCTTTACTTGCTTTGATGCTTTAGCCTCCAAACATGCCATGCATGCATTGTTTATATAATGGAACCTCATGAGTGCCACTCTAGCATTGATAGATAGCATGTTATTTGCATGCCTGATGCATTACATGTGTTTGGATCGGACGTTAATCCAAACATGAGAAACGAGGGACGTTTCATACTTGAAGTGATGAAACGTGCCTCATTTCTTAGTGGCTGTCCCCCTTGATTGTGCATGATAGGGTGGAGGCCTCTCGAGTCTTGTGTGTTACTTGTGCATTCATCAACATTGTGCAAGCTTGACTCTTTAGCCATCATGCATTGTGATGTGTGATTGGTGGCTCGAGAACTGAGCACTACACTCCTTTGAGCTTGAGACATGATAAGGAGTGTAGTTGCACACACATTTCCTTGCAAATACACTGCCATGCCTCTGTTTGTGCTCTGTTGCAGCAAAAGGAGAAATTGCAGGAAACAGTGGCCGACCGGCCATCAAATCCAGCCGACCGGCCACCAGTACTGGCCAATGGCCATCCCTCTTGGCCGACCATCCCTCAGCATGTTCCTGAGATCAGTAAGAAGCAATCTAGAAGTTGGCACAATTTTCAGAGGTCTAAAGGTGTGCAAACAGAGGCATCTTGAGGCAAGGCGGTGGATTTTCGGGACGATGCGACCGAGCATGCATACCTCCCTCGCCTGCGAGGCCATTTTACCGCTTTACTAGCTAGTTGTAGTTAATTACATGTTTTGTAATTAATTAGTTTAATCTGTGTTGTAATATTTAATTGGCTTATATTAGCTAGTTATTCAATTCATTTTGGTTTGTAATAATTAGTTTAATTAGCGTAGCTAGTTAGCTTATTATTCGGACCCTCCTGCGAGAGGGTGTATTGTTGTAATAAGGGTGCATGCGTGTGTGCATGTCTTCCAACCCCCACTTCTTTCTCCTTTTTACTTATCAGCTTTTGATAGTTAGTTTTAGGGCATGTTTCGATTAGCATACTTTAAGCTTGCATGCGTGCATCATTCATTTGTCTTGTATGCCCCGGGCTCAGCGCATCATATAAACTGCATTGTGTTTCAATACCTATTTGAATACATGTATCGAAGTGTTGCATTCATATGCCATCTTAGATAGCCGAGCCCATTTAGTTGCATTTTTGCATGTGTTGCATTAGGCACTTAACATAGCTAGGATCATGCATTGATTTCTAACTAGCTTCTATTTTGGCTCGGAGTATACTGTAAGTGTTTATGCTTTAGCATCCTTGCATGAGTGTAAGTGTTGCCATGTTAGCATGCTTGCCATGAGGCTATGTGTTTAAGTGATTAACTGCATGAATGCCTGTGGATGAAGGCTTCATTACTTGAATTGGAACAATTCATCAAAATGTGAGTTTTAAGCCCACTTAGAGTGGCAAATCATGTTTTAAGCCCATTCGATAGTGGCAAATCCGCATTTTAGCCTACTTGCGAGTAGCATCTTCAAACCATTTTCGAAAAACAAACATGAGATGTTTTGTTCCAAATTGAGTGATTTAGTCTATACTTGTACGCTACGCGCATCACCCAATAAGTTAGCCAATAAACCGGAATAAGAACACATGTGTTTTCAAAAACAACATATCATGTTTAGTAAAGGCCGATCTTTGATCGGGTGAGTGGGGGTGCTCATTTCAGGACCTTCCCCTCTCGTACCCAAGTTCCCGAGCCGAGGTAACTTTGGTGATGACAGAAATGTGGCCTTAGGCACGAGTCAGGGTTTCCTAAATTTCCAATAACAAAATATTTAGGTGGCGACTCCGAAATCTGGCAAAGATGTCCATGTTTGGCGCTTGTTGATTAAAATCAGTTTTCCAAAACGATTTGCCAGATTTGGACTCTTTGATGATTTATCAGTCTTGCATTGCACTTTGTGAGATTAGATTCAGAACCATGACAGGAGTCCGAACTGTAGTAGCTAGAACCCAATTCGCGCCCTCTCCGAGAGAGGGGCGTACGGAGGAAGTTCGAGCAGTCTACGAACAGTATGCATGACCCACTCCAGATTAAGGGCAGCCCAAGCAGTAGCAGCATCAGTTGCTGAGGCACATGCCTCACCAAGTAGGAAGAGACACCGAAAGCTATTCACATTTAGAAAATATTTTTGCATTGCTTCCTTGGGCTTCTTATATTTACTTTAGTAATCGCATAATCTTCTTCATTTTTTAGGGCCTATCAACCGTACCACCTTCAAGCCTCGGAGGTTCTTCTACTACCAGTGGCATTTTCTCATATTTGGATGACAACACTAACCTTCCCATTGTTACAAGGGTTACAAGGTTCAGGACCCGCAGGACAGTATTTCCAGATGTTGAAAAGGAACCAAGTGTGAGTGCCGAACCAATTACTGAGGTCGAGCCAATTGCCAAGGCTGAGCTAGTTGTTGAGGCTGCAAACAATGTACAAGTTCCCCCTGCTGTGGAAGTTACAGTGGGTAATGTGATTACTGAGGGTTCGGAGCCTCCAAACCCCATTGATTCTATGCACTCCGACCGTTCCTCTGTCGGCGGAGATGATTTTGTCCTTGAGACCCCAAGGGAGGATTGCGGCGTAAGAGAGCCGCTGGAAGTTGCACCATCTCCCCTTGGAGCTGCATCTGGTGGCTCCTTCCAGTCCACTGAGTCTCCATTGGTTTAACAAACTCCACTTCTAGACATCCAAGTGGCCGAGGGAAGTGCGCATGTAGCGGCTGCTTCCACTGTTCTTGCTGTGGCCCCTTTAAATTTGGACCAACTTGCAAAGGTAGCTGTCACTTTAGCCGCCCACAGTGTTACTACTATCACTAGGACCTCTAACCCAGTTGCTTTGGCAACCTCTGAACAGCTGACAGATTTATACCCCACTTACTTTCCGGAGATGCCAGCTGACCTTGGGGTGTCTCAAGATTTTTATACTGGGATGGATACCACTGTTGTTCCAAATTTGAACGTTGGAGACTACCAGATAGATGACCTCTTTTCAGAGTGACATGATGGTACAAACAGCTTTAGTCTTTCTCGTGAGGCCAGTTCATCCGATCGCCAGCCAGCATCAACTCACTCTAATGCTGCTGGGCAATCATCTTTAGGGAAAGTGTGCCGCCCTCAAACCTTTGGACGCTCTGCCAGTCTCCTTCCAGTGATTGAAGCTGGCAGCGGTGTGAGAGAGTCGTCTCAGTCCTCAGAGAAAATTTCCTTTCTAAGTTATTGGGTCTCCTCCGAAACTGCTCCCACACTTGCTCGTATCCAGGCACTGCATTCGGACACTTTTACTGCCTTTAATGTTCCTAGATCTATAGTGCAGACGACGTTGCTAGAATCACTTGCTAGCTTCATTCATGACCTTGCTACTAAGTAGATCTTGACAACCCCCAGCAAGTTCGTGGAGAGTGCTGAGGCCAACCTGAGCAGCTTTGAGAGGAACTATTTGGACCTATCATGGATAAAGGATAGGCTTTAGGCAATTGATGGTTTCCTTGAGCATGTTGACAATGTGGCAATGATTGCGTCCTTGGAGGAGACTATCAAGGAATGTGAAGGTGCCTTGGAGCAGCATCGATAGAACTTGGCTCAGTTCAGAGAGAAAGACTCTACATCGGTTGCTCAGCTGCCTCGAGATGTGACCTTGATGGACTCCCTTTTGAAGGGTTTGATTTGATTTGATGTTACTCTATTAATATTTCTTTCATTTTCTTTTCTTTATTTTGTTGTTTCATTGCGCTTGCAGCGTTTTTTCTTTTCCTTTTCTTTGTCATAACTTCTTTTCAAACATTGTAATCATGTTCTAGAAGTTTGACTTTAATGAAAAGTATGGATGTTTGGTAATACTTTTGAGTTTCATTTCATTGCTTTCTTTTCATTACTTTTACATGGCTTCTCAAGATAAGCAAAACTCTTGCAGTGAATAAAACTTCATCATGACTAAGCTTTTACTAGAATAAAATTTCACTAAGTATGGAAAACTTTCCTCACACTAAGTGTATATGAGAGTAAAAGGTTTACTAAGTGTATGACACTTTCTTTACACTTTACTTTGGAAGTATTAACAACGAAAACTTACAACTCTTTTTTCAAAAGAAATTAAGGAAAATATTCTTTGACATACTTGTCGTTGATAGGGCCAATTCTAAACCCATCATCTACTTTTGCCAACTTGTAGTACCCGCTGCTTCTTGCCTCAACAACTTTGTAGGGGCCTTTCCATCTAGGTGAGAACTTGGGGATTGGTTCCCCCGCATGATTGCGTCCACTGTCTTCCATACCAAGTCCC
The DNA here is from genome assembly GCA_036172215.1 of Camellia granthamiana. Lineage (NCBI taxonomy): Eukaryota > Viridiplantae > Streptophyta > Magnoliopsida > Ericales > Theaceae > Camellia > Camellia granthamiana. Next base: position 34,897,349 of record CM069912.1, read on the forward strand.
ATTCCTTGAACTTTCTATGTTGAACAGATTGATTTTAGGTACGAGTTATGGATTGATGATACTTTTTCATTGCTCGCGAGGCCCGATCCCTTTTTTCTTCAGCTGCCTCTATGTCATTCTTCCTGCTGTCTGGAACTAAGTGTGCTGACATAGCCATTCTTACTAAGGGTACTGTCAACTCAACTGGTAACACAACTTCGGACCCATATACTAGGGAAAATGGGGTTACCTGAGTTGGCTTTCTCTTTGACGTTCTATACGCCCAGAGTGCCACGGAGAGTTGTTCAGACCATGTGCCCCATGTTTCATCCATCATTTTACTCAGTATTCGGATGAGGGTTTTGTTGGTTGCCTAGCTTGTCCGTTCCCTTGGGGGTAGTATGGACTAGACTTGTGGTGCTTGATCTGGTAGATATCCAACAGTCTTCCAACATGGCAATTTACAAAAGGAGTCCCATTGTCAGACAACATTACTTTGGGTATGCCAAACCTGCAGATTATGTTCTTTTTGATGAAGTTGGATACTCCTGCCCCATCTGCCTTCCTCATTGGTATAGCCTCTACCCATTTGGTGCTGACTTCAGTTGCTGCAAGTATCCATCTGTAGCCTTTCGATTGCTGCGCTATAGGACCCACTAGGTCAAATCCCAAGTATGGAACGGGAAAGGAGTCTTGATGTTGTGCAGTTCAACTGCTAGTGCATGTATCAAGTTCCGAAACTTCTGGCAAGATTGGCATCTCCTCACAAAGTTTTTAGCATCTTCTTCCATTGTCGGCCAGTAGTAGCTGAGGGGAATGAAATGACCATATAATCGCTGCCCTCCTTGATGCTCTGTCTTGTGGGCTTCCCTCAGCACCTCATTTGCCTCATTTTTTGATAAGCACGCTAAAGGTTCCCCTTCAAAGCTTCTTCGGTACAGCTTGCCTTAGTCAAGGAAGAAACGAAGGGCTCGCCTCTTAACTCTGATTGCATCGGCTTTGTTCTCAGGCAGTGTGCCCTTTCCAAGGTAGTCAATATATGGCTGCCTCCATTCTTCACTGCTTAAGAAATGGGCTTCCTCTTCCTTAGGATAGGACTGACACTTTGCACATTGCCTCTGCAACTTAGTACTTTCCTTCTCCATCTCTGGCCAGTAATACCCTTGCCTCTGTATCCGTCGGTATAGACTGATATCTCCATCTCCACAGGACTTAGCATGGATTTGCTTAAGTCTATAAGTTTCTTCTTGTCTACTGACGCACCTTGCTAGCAAGTTGTTGGGACCACGAAAATGCAATTCTCCTCTGAGGAGCAGAAATGATGCAAGTTATGCTGGTCTGATTGTTCCTTGACCTGTTTTCAACTGTTGGATTATATCTACTTTCCATCCCTCAACATCTTGGTCTATATGTTCTTCAGCTAACACTACTGGTGTTGTTCTTTTCTCGATGATGATGGCTATACTATCATCTGGTATCTCCACCTTTGCCCCCAGTTTAGCCAAGGCATCGGGGAAATGGTTGTGTGTTCTAGGAGTATGCTAGATTTGGACATCATCAAACTGAGTGAGCAACCTTTGAACTACGGTGCGATATGGAGCCAATAGAGGCTCCTTCAAGGCGAAGTCACCCATTGTTTGCTTGACAACTAGCTTAGAGTCGCCCCAAATTTTCAACTTGTGGAGGCCCTTCTTTTGGGCTGCAATCAGGCCCAGTATCAATGCCTCATATTCAGTCTCGTTGTTCGAACACTCAAAGTCAAGCTTATATGATAGATGAAACTTCTCTCCTTCTTGACTGGTTAGTGTTATGCCAGCTCCACCTTTCCCAGCTCTAGAAACTCCATCAAATTTTAAGTCCCCATAAGTCTCAACCGTAGCTACTGAGACATGGACCTCACCTAGTAGAGGTACCTCTGCAGGTTCATGTTCACCAAATGGGAATTGGGCCAGTAAGTCTGCAAGTACTTGGCTCTTAATAACCTTGGAAGTAACACAAGTGATGTCATATTCTGCTAAAGCCAAGAGCCATCTTGCCATTCTTCTAGTCAGAGCGGGCTTGCTCAGCAAGTAGCGGATTAGATCACTCTGAGTCACAACCTGGATCGAGTGTGCCAAAAAGTAGTAGCGCAACTTTGGCGCTGTGAAGATCAAGGCTAAACAATGCCTCTCAATTGGGGAATATCGCGATTCGGCACTATTGAATTTGCGATTGATGTAATAGACTGGCTTCTCAATGCCATCTATGTCTTGGATAAGTAGAGCTCCAATAGACCGAGGAGTAGAGGTCAAGTACAGTAGTAGAGGCTTTTCGGGCTGTGGGGCAATCATTGTAAGTGGAGAGGTAAGTGATTTCTTCACCATATCAAGTGCCTGTTGGTGTTCTTGCAACCATTCAAACTTATGATTCCCATTCAGCAGTGTCCCAAAGGAAAAGGTTATCTCAGCAAGGGCTGGAATGAACCTCCTAAGGTATGACACTTTACCTTGGAATTTCTTTAAGGCCGGTAGACACCCCATTTTTGACCGACCTTAAGACTCGGACGTCACCAACTGAGCGCTCGGTGATGTTGCATATTGTGCTCGTTCTGAGGTTTCAGAGTCTCGGCTGTGAGCCTTGCCTCCGAACTTCGGGGCTCTTTTGTGCTTTGCCTCAGTTTGCAAACCAGGTCCTGTTTTTTCTATTTTCTCTTCTCGAAGGGAGGGAGAGGTCTTGTAGACCATCTCTCAGTGGCCGTAGGCTATGTTTCGTCGTCGTAGGCCATTTTTCCCGTTTGGAGACCAGTTTCCGGTTTTCGGAGCCATCAGCCGTGTGCCTCGGTTCGGGACCGCCTAACTACCTCCGTTTGCTCCGATATTTGGCACACACCTTGTTTCCTCTCCTTAGAGGGACACTGTGGCCCGAGAGACCACCTTCGTGGTCGTACACCACCTCCGGTGCTTCATAGTCAGTTTTCGGGGCCCCCGGCTGCGCGTTTTGGACCCTGAACCCTCGTTTTGCATTCGTCTTGGTTCATTTTTGGTGTGGGCCCTAGTTTCATTGTTAGGAAGGTGGTACGGGGGTGGGAGACTAGCAATTCTTCTTGGAGACCACCTTTCTCTTCGCCGCCCGATTTTCTTGGCAGGTAGGTGGTCTCCCTCACTTTTGAGCCACAATTTCGGGCCTCCCATACCACCATTATGTTGTACTCATATGGGAGGCCACCAATATAGGAAGGCCGACCAGCTTTTCTTCCTGACCCTTTTGAACCTTGCTGGAAAGCTGGTTTTCCTCTCTCCTGGGTCACAATTTCTGCTCTCCCATACCACCACTGAACTACACTCACCTGGAAGGCCACCAATCCGGGCTGGCCGACCAGCTTTTCTTCTTGAACCTTTTGACCCTTGGTCGGCTGACCAGGGGGAGTGGCCAGCCGACCACCTTAACTGGTCGGCCAGCCATCTGCTTTTTTGCCCTTCCTGAGTACAACACAGCTATGCCAGCTGGGAGCCATTTGGTGCATCCTCCATACACGTGTATGGATGATATTTGAAGCTTCCAAGAGAAGCTTTGGCCTCTCTTCTCTATAAGAGAGGCCCTCCTCCTCCATTACTAGGGTTGAACCTTTTGTTTAAGGCATTTGCACACTTCCCTCCATAGCTCTCTATTTCAAGCTCCAAACTCCATTATTCATGACCATTTACACTACACCTCCTAGCACAACACCTCCACCATCCATCCAAGCACCTTGGAACTGATTTTCAGAGGTTGAAGGCTCATCATCTTGGTCCAGAAGTTGCTGGAGGTCTTCTCTACAAGGGTAAGTCTCTATTTACCCCATTTTGACATTGTTTTCCTCCATACTTTACCCTTATTTCTAAGCATTTTTGGACTTCGACATAAACTGAAAAAAATTTTGTTTTGAGCTCCTCTTTAAGTTTGATCCAGGTCATTTTTCTCTTTGGGGTCATCTTCCCCTTTGCATGCTTCATTTCCTCATGTTTAGGGCTATGCATTAGAGCATTTGTATTGGCCTTGGTTTGGCCTTTTCGCCACTGAAATCCAGTGGATTTTTAGTGGCCAATATGTATTTTTGAGCCCTAAAATCAGAGAGGGGTGACCCTCTCACCCCTTGTTCTCTTTACTAGCTTTGTTGGCCTTCCAAAGGAGCTCCATTTTGCATGTTTTGAAGTCATGTTTCAGACCCTATTTGGTGAGTTTTAAGGTCTGCATAAGCTCTGTCCAGAGCCCTTTTGGCCATTTTGAATGTCTATTATGCATGTGTAGAACAATCCTATTCAAGGCCTTTCAAAGGGGCTTTTACTTGCATGCTTCCTAGCTTCATTTCAGGCCACGTTTGGTGGGTTTTAGGACCCTCAGAACCTCTGTCCAAAGTTTGTTTTGCCATTTTGTATGTCTATCTTATATGTGTAGAATAACCCCTTGCATGGCCCTCCAAAGGGACACATCATTCTTGCATGCATTGACTGAGTTCCAGTAGTTCTTTGGGCATATTTTGGCATGGCATACTTCTCTTTTTGACTAGTTTGGTGAGCTCTCATATGCTTCATATAGTTGTAGTGCAATTCGTGGTTCACTAGTTTTCTTTGCATGCTTTGTTGACCCTTGATTTTAGCACTTTTTGGCCATGCCTTAAACTGATTTTGTGCATATTTTGGACTGCCTTAGCTCTGTTTTTGGGTCTCATGGTCAAATGACGTTTGTTTTGCATGCTTGTAGTTCAATACCCATGCTTAACTTTGAGTTTTGAGGCTCACTCCATGCATATACTGAGGTGTGTTCATGTTTCAGGTCCATTATACATCATATTTCAGAGCTTGTATCAATGCCATATTGCCATGTTTTATACTCCTTAAGTGTGCTTGAGAGTTGTGCATGAATGCCTTGTTTTCAGACCATTGAATGAGCTCCATTTCTTTGCATTCCGAGCCATCATTTTAGGTCATTTCCCCACTGTTTCAAACCTGCCTAGGGTCTGTTTGGGGTTGGTTTTGCCACTGGTGCATTGCTTTGGGTACCTCTAGTGTAACGCACTTCACTAGTTTCGGTACCCGGGCCCCCTAGCATGCATTGTGTGACATATTTGCATGTTTCGGGACCATCTTTTATGCCATTTCAGAGCTGTATCATGTGCCATCCTATGCCATATTTCATTCGTTCCCATGCCTTGTTAGAGTGGCATTTGTGCCTTAGGATTGGTCCTTTGCATCCATGCATGTCTGCATGTGTTTCGGTTGTCTCATTTCCATCATTTGGCCACTGATGTGGGTGTGGCTGAGGTCCACTCATATTGGTGTAAGTCCATCTTGCATCGAGTATGCCATTTAGTTCATGTTGTTGCATGTTTGGCCTTTGCATTGCGTATACTAGGTTGTTAGGTGCATTGTGCATGCCATGCTGTGTCACGTGCATTGTGTATGCCATGTCATTCCTCGCATTGTGTATGCTAGGTTGTTAGTTGCATTGAGTATGCCATAGTTCATGAGCATTATGCATGCCATGTAGTGTTGTAGTGTTAGCATCGTATATGCTAGGTGCATGTTTGCATTTTCATCCCTTGCATGTTTGCGTCATTCAGTAGCATTGCATCTAGGATTACATGTTAGAATTGCATTCATGCACATCATGCATATTGCATTGTGTTTGGAGTAAGGTTTAGTGCAAACACGGGAAACGAGGGACGTTTCGTACTCCAAGTGACGAAATGTGCCTCGATTCCTGGTTGCCGACATTCCGGATTATCCATGATGGAGTCTAGGCTTTGTTGTGTTGTCATGTGCATTCATTTCACATCGAGTCGTGCAATTCGACTCCCCGGCCATCATGCATCGAGATGCGTGATTGGTGGCACGAGGATCGAGGTCGTGCATACATGTTTGAAATGCTTTGCCATGCCCCTTTCTTGCTCTCTGTCGCAGCAAACCAGAAATCAGCAGCCTTCTAGAGCTTTGTGCAGCATTCCGGGATTAATTGCAACAGAGGCAAATCGGGGCATCGCAATGGATTTCCGCGCTAGGCAACTCAAGCATGCGTCATTCATCATTCGGAACAGAGCTGAGGCGGTCCATGGATTTGCATACTAGTTTATTTCATTTCCTAGTTAATTTGTTAATTAATTTGGGTTTTGTACTTATTCAGACTGTATTATTTATTCGTACCCTCCGAGCGACGGCAATTGTGTAATAAGTGTGTGTGTGTGTGGTGTATGTCTTCCAACCCCACATCTTTCTCTCTTTTATTTACCAGCTTATGATGGTTAGTTTAGGGCATGTTTCAATTAGCATACTTATGCTCGCATGTTTACATTCATTCTGTCTTCCATGCACCGGGCTCAGCGCATCATACTAACTGCATTGTATTTCAATTCCGAGTTGAATACTTGTTAGTTGTAGCATTTCACATGCCATCTTTAGAATAGCCGAGCCTATTATAGTTGCATTTTTGCATGTGTTGCATTAGGCATTTCTGTATAGTTATGCATTGATTTCTAACATAGCTTCTGTTTTGGCTTAGAGTACTCGGTAAGTGTTTATGCTTTAGCATCCTTGCATGTGTGTGAGTGACTGCCATGATAGCATGCTTACCATGAGGCTATGTGCTTATGTGATATACCTGCCTGAATGCTTGTGGGTGAAGGTTGGATTATCTGAATTGGAATAATGCATTGATTGCGAGTTTTAAGCCCACTTGAGAGTGGCAAACCATCATGTTTTCTAAGCCCACCCGAGGGTGGCAAATCCACGTCTTAGCCTACTTGCGGGTAGCACCATCAAACCATTTTCAAAATAAACAAACATGAGATGTGTTGTTCCAATTCAGGCGATCCAGTCTATACTTGTATGTTGCGCGCATCACATAGTAAATCTAGGCTAATAACCGGAATAAGAATGCATAATGTTCTCAAAACTCGATATCATGGTTAGTAGAGGCCGATCTTTGATCGGGCGAGCGAGGGTGCTCACAAAGTGACCTTCCCCAATCGTACCCAAGTTCCCGAGCCGAGGCAACTTTGGTGATGACGGACACGTGGCCTTTGGCAACGAGTCAGGGTTTCCTAAATTCCCCCAAAATAAAATATTTAGGTAGAAACTCTGTATCTGGCAAAGCAGTCCATGTTTGGCACTTCTTTCAAAAAATCTATTTTCAAAAATGATTTGCCGAATTTGGACTCTTTGATGATTCATCGGTCTTGACCATGACATTGAGTCCTGAACTGTAGTGAGCCCAATGAACAAAACGGGATTCCCTCCCGGGACGTTCGGGGACGTCTACAGTTTCTGGCGACTCTGCTGGGGAGTTAGAGAACTTGACTCGAACTCATGATATCTGGTTTTGACTACACTTGTGTGTTTCTTTGCATTGCATTTGCATTGGTGCGCCTAGGACACCGTGTTTGCCGTATGCTATTCCTAAATGGTTTGCCGAAGCCTCGCTTCGAGAAGCGTGCCATAAGGCTGACCGGTGGCGGGCTCTGCCACGGCGGGAACACAAACCCCGGTTTTACCGGGGCACCCTTTTTGACCATTCGACCTAGTGCATATTCGAAATCCATAGTGACCATTCTAAGCTAGGACAGGTTGCTTACCCGATTATAGGTTGTTTGAAACCGCTGCGTGCGTAGTGAAACCCTAGCTCCTGACAAAATAGGACAGGGAAACCTTACCCCAACATAGGGGTGTTTTGGCTCTCACTTGTTTGCTATGTGCTTTTAGAGTGCGTCTCTACAGGAATGCATGTATCAGTTTACAAGTTTGGGTATCAGGCCTGCAGGCACCAGTTCAGTGTTTTGGGAATCAGTTATCTGCGGGTATCAGATTCAGCTTCGGGGACAATGATTTGGGAACAATGATCAGTACTTGAGAACAGTGTATTTCAGCTTATCAACTGTGTGTTGTGATGCCCAACTGTGTGTTGTGTTTATTTTAAGCCATTATGCTGTCCGTTTATCTGGTTGTGTATTTCCTTATTATTGCTTTATTTATCTTTTTGCTAGGTAGTTTAGCACAATTGTTTCAGACCAAGCAGATATTCCCCAAGCACTCTGGACAAGAGGCCGCCGACTCAATCGATTTGAGGATCTGGTCGACGGACAGCCAGTGTATCATTCCCTACCCCCGGTTATCAGACGGAGGTCGAGAAGACGCAGTGTATCCGAGCAAAGGTTGCCAGAGCAGTGGTTTATCCCATCAGTGGATAGTCGGGTTCAGATCCCAATTGGTGCCATAAAGATAGACCTACCAGTAGTTCAGACAGATCAGGGTAGTATGGCAGGAACGATAGGAGTTGAGGAAATGATGCGTCAGATGTAGGAAACCATGAGAGCCATGCAGCAGGACGCTATTCGTCGAGATGAGTTTGCCAAGCAACAGGCCGAGATCATGGCCCAGCAGGCAGAAGTAATTGCCAGGCTGCAACAAGAAACTGGGGCATCTACTTCCCACCAAGCTCCTCCCCTACCAGGAGTTCCAGCACCCGGGGAGGCACCAAATGTCCAGGGAGATACAGACATCCCGACGGGGCCGGCTCCGCCCCTGATTCTACCTCAACTATCCAAGGCACCTACGCCTGTCAATCAACCAGACTCTCCCTTTGAGTTTGAGGTGGACCATACAACGCTAAAGTTGAGCAAGCTTGAGAAGTTGTTCAAGAAATCACAAGGGGTAAAGTCCATCCCAGACATCGAGGACGGGTATACCGATGTGGCTGTGACGCTGCCAGAGAGGTTCAAAATGCCACAAATCGACCGCTTTGACGGATCCGGGGATCCCATGGTGCATCTCCGGTTGTTCTCAGATATACTACGGCCGATGGCCTCACCAGACTGCAGAAGCTTTCATTATTCGGCCGGACCCTGTCGGGTGTGGCCGCTATCTGGTACGCAAAATTAGATGACGATGTCAAGCGGAACTGGGATGAGATGGCCAAGGCTTTCATTGCGCAGTACTCCTATAACACTCAAATCGAGATTGCAACCCGTGATCTTGAGACAACAAGGCAGGAGCCTAAGGAGAACTTTTCGAATTTTGTAGCCCGGTGAAGGGCCAAGGCCTCAATGATGACCCTAAGGCCCACTGATAAAGATCAAATTCGGATGATTGTGTGCAATCTCCAACCCAACCTGATGTGGAAAATGATCGTGCTCCCCTTCCCTACCTTTTCAGATTTGCACGAGATAGGGGTACAAATTGAGGATGCTATGAAACAAGGTCTGATTAACCAAGACAGAGAGCAACCCAGAAGAACCTTCAATCGCAACAACAATACAGGCACCAACAATGCCGCAAATGCTAGAGCTTCAGAAGTAAGCATGGTCACCACCATTCCCCCTCCAAGACCCATGGCAGCTACACCTTTCTCCGGTGCGTTCGGAAGCAACACACAAGCAACCAAATTCCAACCTCGAGGCCAAAGAACCTTCACGCCTTTATATATGCCCCTGTCTAAGGCTCTGGGGGTATTAATTAGGAAAGGGCACTTAAAGCCCCTGAAGCCGAGGCCATTGCCAAATCCACTCCCTCCCTCTCATAACCCAGCAAAATACTGTGCATATCACCAACAACACGGTCACGACCCTGACCAATGTTTTAGATTGCGTCATGAGATTCAAGATCTCGTTGACAAACAAATGATTGTGCCTCCAGAAAAACCCAATGTCACAACAAACCCTCACCGCACAACCAAGCTCCACCCCCCAAACGTATCAACTTTATCCAGACTGGGGTCGTGTCTTACGATCCTAGCATATATATCACCCCGTCCCACCTACCCAAGCTGGAGGTGCTCCTTCCTGACTGCACTGACTTGTGCATGTTGGACATCTCTAGAACCCAACCCGAACCAATGGTGGTGACTGTCGAAGACAGAACGGGGGAGATTTCAGGGGAGAATGGGACTGTTGAGTCAGAATCTAAGGAATCTGGGAGTTTTGCTGAGGAGGTATACAGTTCGAGTGACTACATTCCATCAGTAGGCCAGGTTGGGCCAAATGTGGAATTGTCGGCAGGGGCAGAGCTTTGTGTGATACAGGGGGATGAATCTGGTTAGAGGGTAGGTGACTTGGCAGCTGTGGAAGGAGACTTTGCTAACCTCCAATTTTTCAATGAACAAGATCCAGAGGACATGGTAGTCAACAGGTCAGATTTTGAGGAATCAGTAGAGGCCACCGGGTGGCTTGATGACCTACCAAATGTTGTCGACGAAACTCAGTTGGAACGGGGCCCAGCAGGGGCAAGAACATCAGTTGTGGCCGGAAGGGCCGGAAATCATAAGGCATCGCCGGAGAGTGCCGGTGCTAAGAATTTTGCTCAGGACTTAGGCATTGTGAATGCGGGAAGTTTTGAACAGCCAGGTACTAACGTAGTTTGAACAAGAAAGGTTCGGGGATTTTGAGAGAATCAGGAAAGCTAAGGCCCCTGAGGAGATTGAAAGTGCTGTGTTCACGAGGACAGAGAATGCTGCGAGCATGTAGACGGAAAGCACTGCGAGTACAATTGTACCGGAGCCAGACAGGTGTCTGTTGGCTGCCGACAGAATGTGGTGGGAAGACAATGATCTATGTCTTGCCCACACAGATGAGGATTGGGGGAGCAACCAGCCAGACGATACCTGGTACATCGGCGAAGTCGCTCATATGACTAGAAGCGGGTGGTATTTCAAGCCCCCACATCTAGATCAGCCAGAGGCGTTTGGGAAAGATAAGGAGGCGGAGAAACAGAAAGAGAAGCAACTCGAAGAAGAGGCTGTACTGAAGCAGTTGAAAAAGATACAGGCAGACATCTCCATCCGGGGACTGCTTATGGCATCGCGAGTGCATCGACAAGCTGTCTTATCGGCCATGGACAAGGCCAAGCTCTCAATAGACACCACACCCGAACAGCTGGTGGGCTTAGTTTTTCCGGGAGAGGCTACCCCGATGTTGACTTTCTCCGACAAAGAATTTCCACCTGAGGGTGCGAATCATGACAAGCCACTTTACATCTCCGTGGAGTGTAGAAACAAATGGATACTCGTGGTGCTTGTCGACACAAGGTCCGCCATCAATGTGTGCCCGGCAAGAACTGCGTATGCAATCGGTTTAAAGACCGCGGAATTTGTGCCGACAGCCCAGATGATTCGGGCATATGATAACACAAGCAGAGAAGTAATGGGGACAATGAAGATTCAGACCAAGGTTGGGCCGGGACAGCATGAAATAGACTTCCAGGTCTTAGAAGTTCTTGCAACTTTCAATATGCTCTTGGGGCGGCCGTGGCTGTGCCAGGTGAAGGTAGTTTCATCCACCTTACATCAGATGGTGAAATACCCCCATAGGAAGGGAGTAGCCATCGTTTTTGGGAATTCATCGATCCATCCACCGCCGGAAGTATCTACGCCAGTTTTGGAAATTGAGCACAGTATGGAGGATGTGTTCTTATCTGGTTTTACCCTGGCTGAGGCCCGGGTCGTGCAGAACATCTTAGCTGTTAATAAGAGGGTGTATATCAGTACTCAATCAATATACCTCATGAACAAGCTTCAACACATCCCCGGGATGGGATTAGGAAAGAGCGGCCGAAAGGGCGTTGCAGCGTTGACCGAAGTGCCACACAACCCACACACCTTTGGCTTGGGTTATCTGCCCACCAAAGAGGATTGGGTAAGGAAAGGTAAGGAGATGGCCGGGAGAGCCAAAGCAAAGAGAGCCGGGAAGCCTTTTGAGCTAATGCATAGACCCATTCAGGGTACCCTAAATGGACGATTCGTCCGGAAGGGGGAGGACTTTCCGTTTTGTGGCTTCCCAGAGCCGTGGCTGAATGCGGAGAGGAAGCGCCTACCGGGGTTTGAGATCTTCTTCGACCTACAGTTATCTGGGGATGACGTTACCGAAGAGCAGACGGACCCATTAGCTGAGGCTAAGCAGAGCAAGAAAGTGAAGTCTGAGGACAACGAAAGTGAAATGGGGGTAGCACTGGCATGTCTACTTTCAGATCCTCCAATCGAACAGAAGTGCTTAGGGGATAACTTCTCGGTATGCGTGATCGGGAATGAAACGGCCGCGGGCCTACCAGCAAACATTTTGGATGCATCTATCGCACCCTCTCTCATTTGGCAGTATGAAGAGGATTTTTGTCAAGCAGCACCGGGTCAGGTAGTGAGCCGAAATCTGATTCCTCCGAATCTGTTGAATCGGAATCAGGTTCCAGCTCAACTGAGTCTGAGTCTAGTATTCCTGGGGGTGATAACCCGGATACCACAGTCCTGTCCAGGTCGTCTTTTTCTTTCTCTTTTGAGTCTGTTGTAACCGAAGAATCGGACGATTTGGATGTGCTTAATGAGAATGATGTGGCTGTGGTTTCTAAGTACTTTTCTGTGCCCTTGATTTATTGCATTAACTCAGACTTTCAAAACTTTGACGAAAACGACGAGAAAGAAATTCCTCCGGTTTTGCAACGCTTAATTGAACAAGAGCAGGAAAGATTTGTTAAACCCTTAATGGATGAAATCACTACCATGAATATTGGTACTGAGGAGGACCCGCGGCTGGTCCAGATCGGGTCCACGTTGTCTTCGGAGGAACGCGAGCGCTTAGTCGCTTTATTAAAAGATTTCAAAGATGTTTTCGCGTGGTCCTACGAAGACATGCCTGGGATCGATCTTGAGATTGTACAGCACCGGATCCCTCTTGGCCCCGAGGCCCAACCCATTAAATAGAAACTCAGAAGGATCCGCCCGGACTGGGCCCTCAAGATCAAGGAAGAGGTCACCAAGCAAATTGATGCAAGGTTCCTGCTGGTATCCGAATACCCGACTTGGTTGGCCAACATTGTTCCAGTACCGAAGAAGGATGGCAGGATCCGGGTATGCGTGGATTTCAGGGATTTGAATAGAGCCAGTTTGAAGGATGACTTTCCCTTGCCGCATATTGATGAGTTAGTGGGCTTCACAGCGGGGCATGCTTTGCTTTCGTTCATGGATGGATTCTCGGGCTACAATCAGATAGTGATGGCACCTGAAGACTGGGAGAAGACTGCTTTCACCACCCCATGGGGGACATACTGCTACAGAGTGATGCCATTTGGGCTAAAGAATGCTGGAGCTACATATCAATAGGCCGCGACCACGATATTGCACGACATGTTCCACAAAAAGGTTGAGGTGTACGTGGACAACATGATTGTCAAGTCCAAAGAAAGAGAGGGCCACTACACCGCCTTGCAAAAGTTCTTCCAAAGGATCAGAGAATTTCGGTTGCGGCTAAATCCTCAGAAGTGTACGTTCGGTGTTACAACCGGGAAAATGTTGGGATTTCTGATTACACAGAGAGGTATCGAAGTCGACCCTTCTAAATGCCACCACCAAGGACTGAAAAGGAGGTGCGAGGCTTTCTAGGTAAAGTGCAATTCATAAGACAGTTTATCTCAAAATTAACCTTCACTTGTGAACCACTTTTTGGCCTCCTGAAGAAAGGAAAGAAATTCCAATGGGACGGCCGATGCCAAGCTGCTTTTGAACAAATCAAGGAATACTTACAGAACCCGCCCGTGTTGTCACTGCCAAAGCCAGGGAGACTGTTGATTTTGTATCTTTCAGTAACTGAGACTACAATGGGCTGCATGCTCGCGCAAGAATCAGAAGACAAAGTGGAGAGAGCCATCTACTACCTGAGCAAGAAGATGCTAGAGTATGAGACTCGCTACACACCGTTGGAAAAGGCTTGCTTAGCCTTGGTATGGGCTACCAGGAAGCTGCGGCACTACCTGTTAGCTCACTCTGTCATGTTGGTTTCGAGATTAGATCCCATCAAATATCTATTCGAGAAACCAGCGCTTACGGGTAGGCTAGCTCGTTGGTTGCTGTTGCTTTCCGAATTCGATCTGAAATATGTGATGTGCAAGTCAGTCAAGGGAAGAGCAGTAGCAGAATTCTTAGCCGATCATCCAGTGGAAGGAGGTGAAGTAGTTGAGTACTTATTCCCAGATGAGGCCATTCTTCATATCGACGATGAATTTTGGACGATGTACTTTGACGGAGCGTCAAACCAGTACGGGTATGGGCTAGGAGTGTTGCTGATAGCACCCGACAATTCCCGTATCCCTCTAGCATTCAAACTCCGGTTCAAAGTCTCAAACAACGAAGCAGAATATGAGGCATGCATTGCCAGTCTAGAAGCAGCCCTGGAACTAGGGGCAAAACGGTTAGACGTCATCGGGGACTCGAACCTTGTTGTATCTCAAGCGAAAGGAGATTGGAAAGTCAAAGAGGAAAAGATGATTATGTATCACCAGACCTTAGACTTGTTAATTCCTCGGTTTGAGAAGTTAAATTTTACTCATCTGTTAAGAGAGAACAACAGGTTCGTAGATTCACTAGCAACTCTATCTTCCATGATAGACATCCCGTTTGGAGTCCGGATGCGTCCAGCCATTATCGACCAAAAATTTGTTTCAGCTTACGAGTCGATTGCTGCTATAGATGAGGTTCAAGATGAGAACCCCTGTTATTACGATATTTGGAATTTCTTGGAGAAGGAAGCATATCCACCAGGGGTAAATGCCAAGGACAAAAGGGCAATTAGAAGAATGGCCGTTCAGTTCATCATCTGCGAAGGCAAATTGTATAAGAGAGGTCATCTGGGAATGCATAAGCTGCGCGTTGAAGCTGAAGAATCAAAACACCTGATGGAGGCCATCCATTGAGGGGAATGCGGTGCGCATATGAACGGGGTAATGCTAGCGCGAAAGATCCTCAGACAGGGTTACTACTGGTCCACCATGGAGGAGGATTGTATCGACTTTGTTCGGCGATGCCATAAATGTCAGATCCATGCAAATGGCATGAATATCCCGTCGTCGAAGCTATACAATATGACTTCGCCATGGCCATTTTCAGTTTGGGGAATCGAAGTGATCGGGGCTGTCACTCCAAAGGGGTCTAATGGGCATGAGTTCATTCTGGTCGCGATAGATTATTTCACAAAGTAGGTTGAGGCCCAATCCTATGCAGTGTTAAAGGCTTCACATGTTGCGAAGTTTATCAGAAATAACATCATCTGTCATTATGGGGTCCCAAACGAGGTTAGTTCAGATAATGGTTCTCACTTCAAGAAGAGAGTAATTGACTTGTTGGAAAAATACAACGTGGCTTTTCATAAGTCATCCACCTATTGTCCGCAGACCAACGGAGCGGTCGAGGCCACCAACAAGAATATCAAACACATATTGCAAAAGATGGTGGAAACCTACCGGGATTGGCCTGATAAGCTGCCGTTTTTTCTGTGGGGCTACTGGACTTCAATTAGAACGTCTACTGGGGCGACTCCGTATTCATTAGTTTATGGGATGGAGGCCGTTCTACCTATCGAGATTGAAGTTCCGTCTTTGAGAGTGCTGGCTGAGTGTCAGATAACTGAAGCAGATTAGCAGCAGAGCAGATTTGAAGAACTCATGCTCTTTGACGAGTGCAGACTGAAAGCACTGTACCATGTTCAAGGTTATCAGCGCAGAATTGCCAGGGCTTTGTCCAGGAATCTAAAAGAAGGAGATTTGGTGCTCAAGGACAACCGAGCTCCCATCCACAACCCAAGGGGCAAGTTCAGACCCAATTGGACTGGTCCCTACATCATTAAGTCTATCTGGTCAGGTGGAGCTGTGGTTCTGATGGACCTAGATGGTCTAGAGTTCTCCCAACCAATCAACATGGACAAGTTGAAGAAATATTACCCCTGAGAGGCTCGTTAGGCCGAAAACCCGAAAGGGCGACCTAGGCAAAAGTCAAAGCACAAAAAAATTTGAAATTATAAAAACTGAGCTCGCAAGGTTGAAAACCCGCAAAGGGCGGCATTGGCAAAAGTTAGAGCGTAAAAGGAGAGTGAAAATACTCGAGTGAACCCGAGCCTGACCTACGTAAGGCTTGATTCCCATCTTTGGGATATGTAGGCAACTTCATCCTAAAGTTCAACCATAAACTTTTCCCCGATCAACTTTGTTCATTTGATCATCTCGGTCATCTTTGTCTATTCAGCATTCAAGAGTTCGGTTATGATCTCCGGTGCAGTGCTTTTCAGACTAGGGGCAACTTTCCGTTGCTGTGCAGTGCCGCGGTACTACTCAGACTAGGGGCAACTTTCCAGTTGCTGGGATCCGGGGTTGTGCATCTCAGTGACAGATTTCAAGCATGTCCAGTTCTGATCCATATCGAAAATGATTTTGAAAAGTTTTAATAAAAGTTGATTTGGTTCAAATTAATCTTTTTACAACTTAGACCATTTTTGGACCAAAGCGGAAAATTTTCAGTACCCACGACCTTTAATTTTATTGATTTCAATACAGAGTCCTCCTGCTCTTGCATACAAATTGAAGTTGCTTTTGGTTACAATCATAAAGAAAACTTGAAAGTACTAATAAAGCAATAAATCCGGAGCATAGATAAGTCAGGTGTTCCTGCGCCCTCTCCCAGAGCTGGTCGAAGCCTCTGATGCCAAAGTAGGCCCTTCCTGTGCCTCTTCATTGAGCCAATCTAAGCACTCATCAGACAAGGTGCAACTGAAAGTGGGAGCGGGGGCCAGGAGCTCTCCAGTCCTCCATGTTGTGGCATACCGGGCAAGCTGTGCGCCTTGGGCTGGGAATGCAGTAGGGTACTCTATCCCCTCTGGCGGGCAAGTCTGATCATGTCCGAACTGGCGTCAGAACCGGAACGGAAAATAGAAGACACAGTGTGTCATGCCAATCAATTGAATCCCAAGTTGACGGGTCATATTGTAACTCATTGCCAGCAGATTGAGCCAAGGGCAACGCCAAGCAATGCGGTCCGCGGACAAACTACACATCCAATTGTACCACCACCCCTCATCCAGGGCATCGACTAGACGTCGTCGGAAAAAGTAGCCGCGAGCTGAGTATGCTGGGCAAGACTCCACAATCTGTAACTTGTCCATCAACCACACCTGGGGAGGGATGAAAAATGAGAGAATAAAGAATAGAAAGATGTACGATGAGAGAAAAGTAAGAAAAGGGTTTTGAGAGAAAAACTGAGCCTAAGGACCGAGTGATGTGAGCAATACATATGTGAGATTGGATGGGAAACATTACCTGCAATAATAGTGGGCTCCCCGCAAGCCTAGCCGTCTCCCGACGATGAAAAGCATCTAAGCCCATCAATGTCTCAGCCAATGTCATGGCAATGCAGCTCTTGCCCTCCTTCAAACCTTGGGCAACCTCGATCAACCGGACACTGAATCCACCGGAGCCCAGGGCAAGTAAG
Source organism: Camellia granthamiana (assembly GCA_036172215.1). NCBI lineage: Eukaryota > Viridiplantae > Streptophyta > Magnoliopsida > Ericales > Theaceae > Camellia > Camellia granthamiana. The sequence goes on from CM069912.1 coordinate 34,914,566, forward strand.
AAATGAGATAGCAAGCATAGGCAAAGCGCGTGTCGCCGGTAGCCCTGCCAATGATGGTTGCTGCGGTCACCAGCATCAGAAAACTGGCAAACCAAGCTTGGGATGTCCAGTTCCCCGTCATGAATCAACGATCGAGCGTCATGCAAAGTGAGGCCGCACATTTGTCCTAAGGCTTGGACGTGGCCAAATCAGAGTTGAGGCAATATTTCCTCGTTGCGCTCGGACTCCATCAAAGCTTGGAAATCCTCGAAAGTAGAACACATCTCTTGCCCGCTAAAGCTAAAGACGTGTGTTACCGGATTCCAAAACCTTGCTGCGGCATGGAGGAAAGGAAGATGCAGCGTAGTACAACCCAGCGTGAATAGTGCATTCAAGCCAAAGCCCCGGAAGTTCAACTTTTTCGAGCCATCTAGAGAAGCAATCCAAGCTGTGAGATTTTGGGTAAGGAACGTCTCCATTTTGATGTAAAACTGAGATGAAATGAATGAACCACGAGGCTGGAACTTTTAAAGAGGATAAGGCACTGTTCGGGGGACACGTGTCGAAAAATTGATGGTTGCCAAGCCAGGTGGTCGGCCGACCACCTTTTCTGGTAGGCCGACCACCCCTTTGGTCTCTGATGAAAAAAGCTGGTCGGCCAGCTCCCTCTGATGGTCGGCCATGAAGAGAAGTGGGGGTTTGGTCTTGTCCTAGCCTCTGGAAGAAAGTTCCTAGCATTTCCATGCATTGGGAGTGTTGAAGGTGTGAGTTTTCCTCTGTTTCAGATGCGTTCCATCACTCTGATCGACCGAGTTATGTCTGTTTATCGAGTTGTTGTTAAGTCCTGCTTATCGAGTTGTTGTTTTGCTTACCGAGTTGTTTTGGCTTATCGAGTCGTTAGGTTTTGTCGAGCCATCGTTGTTAAGTATATCGAGTTGTTACTCTTTGTTTACTCAACGTTGTTGGGTCTTGCTTATCGAATTGTAAACTTGCTAAGGTTTTATTGATTCTTAGTAAGTTAAGTTGTTTAGTTTGTTGCGTCGGTTCACTACCTGACTTGGCAATTTTCAATGCACAATTTCATTCAATCTCATTTTTGTGCAAAATGATGCGATGCGATGTGATGCTAAGAACATAAAACACAACACTTTTTGAACAAAAGCTGTTTCATTCTATCATGCTTCCTTTGCTACAACATTTTACAACAAGGGTACAAGTTTTACAGAAAATAAAACTGCCTAATAATGTACAATGTGCTACAACTACTAGTAAAAAAGGCAAATAAAGCAGGAACATCTGCATCAGTGCTCTCAAGTGCAAGAATAAGAGACCCCCTTTGTCCTCTTCGGCTGAGAAGTCCCTGCACTATCTCCACCAGCGCCACCATCTGAATCGGAGCTGCTGTCCTCGGAATCCTCCTCGGCATCACCTCCACCCTCAGAACCGGACTCAGAGTCATCCTCTCTACTTGCAGATGTCTCTGACTGAGGATGTGCAGACTCCTCCTCCTCGCTGGACTCGTCCTCTATGATATATGCTCTGTGCCTGCCTCGTCTACGAGACGAGTCCCCTCTCCTAGCTCCCTGAGAAGGCCTAGATGGCCCGGCCTATGGCCCAGTATGCAGTGGGGGCATCTGAAAAGGAAGAGGACAATTTGAGTACATTAGCCAGTATGTATATCAGATGCAGATGCAAGAAAACTACAGTACATGAATGTGGTGTGTGTCAGATGTGCTCTACACATACAGTCAATCAATGTAGTGAAATGTTCAAGATCAGCATGTCATCGGAAGTATGATAAATGCAAGAAAACTAAAGAGTACCAGGACACCGACGAAGGACAACTGCGTCTCTCTCCGCAGTACCATGCCCTCGAGTGAGGCCACTAACCCGAGCAACCCCTCAGTATACTCCGTGGTAGATTGCAAATGCAAGTGCAAGTCATCAGTGAATGAATAAATGTCCAACCATCTGAGTGATAAATCAAAGCTGTAAAGCATACCAGTGGCGAGTCAGGGTCTCTAATGTATAGGCGACCAGGCATAGGAGGCTCTATCGAAATCGGGTAGGAAGTCCCGTATCGCCATCCTGTCAACTCAATTGGAATATCTGGCCATCCAGCATGATGATAAGTTGGGGGAATCAGGGGGACCAGTCCAGCCCCACCCCTCGATGTGCCAGCTCTACTGGTCAAAGGAATGTCTCTAGCTCGGGCGCGACTCGAGGATGGCATGCCAGCAGACCTCCTCGTGGGGGTACGGACACCTGTCAATGGAGGCATCAAGTATGTATGACGGTAAGTTGCGTACTCCCCCTCTTCCAAATGTAGCAATACGTCGGTACCCAACATGGCGCTAGTGACATCGTGAGGAGTGAGCCTATCAGCGGATCGCATATCGTCCGGAGGTGCTGAGGGAACACTCTGCTCGGGGAAGCCCATAGTCTAGCGTAAGAAACGGTCCCCTAGGAACCAGGCCCTACCAGCTGGCCCCTCAAATAGGATCCTATACCGAGAAGCGGCCCATCCTCTAGCAAACTGAAATCGGATGTCTCCACCCAAAGGCGCCCAGGGCAGCCATGTGATCTACGGATAACCAATGCATAAGCCGATTAGAAATCGTAAATGTGCAAGATAAATTAAAGATGAAAACAGGGTTAGAACTGAGAGTTCTGACTTACCTCGGTCGGCCGCACCGTGTCAAAAAACTGCCGCAGGTAGGGGAGAGTCTCCCGAGCTCTCGGTCGGTACTGGCCCTCGAGTACGAGCGAGTAAGGGATCGTGAGAGGCACCTCCACCTCAAGCTCCGGGGCTAGCGTCGGGAAGTACGTGAAAACCCATAGCTGTCGAAAATAGGGCAATAGCCATCAGAATACAGAATGCTGAGTGCAGAATGTGAATACAGAATATACAGAGAATGCAGAATGCTGAGAGCAGAGCGCAAAGTACAGAATGTAAAGTGTGCCGTGTGTACAATGTACAGATAATGAAAAGCAGAAATGTAAATCAAGAGGGCAGAAAGTACCTCCCAGGCTCTCCAATAGTCACCGACTATGTTCCCCCGTCCGCGGGAGGTCGCGCTCATGTAGCAATAGAGGGTAGCCAAGCTGGCGCCACCCCAGTCATACTGGCTGACCCGCGATAGGTCCACCAGAGCACTCAGCAGATAAAGTCTAATGGTGTTCCCCCTATCGGAGAACAGAGTGGTCCCGAAGAGGAACATCAAAAACCCTCGAGTGTACTGCGCTATCTCCTCAGGAGTCTCGGGCTCAATCGTCCTGAAATGCGTGGAAAACCAGGTATACCAGACTCTACCTGAGGATCTGTCAACCGATGGGCGAGCTCCCAATAGATAGATCCAGGCGGCCTCCCACTCGCCCATATCCTCGTCATAAGGGATCGCCCAGCCTCCCACGTCAAGGCCTGTCAGCACAGCAAAGTCGAACGGGGTCATAGTCATGTCCCCGGTAGCTGAGAAATAGAAGGAGTTGGTGGTGTCCCACCATCTCTCTACAAGGGCACCCATCAATGTCCTGCTAACAGGATAGCGAGATATCCCCGTGCAGAAGGGTCCGAACCCTGCCTGGTCAACCCAATCACGAACGGCCTCCGGGAGCTCTGTGTACCACTCCCTCGCAACGATGGAGCCATATCCTCGTGTAACACGGGAAGACACCTGCATTCATAATGAACACATGTATTCAGTTTCAGAATGAAATGAATAAGCTGCGTGCAAATGAAATGTATGAGCTGTGTACAAACCAAATCAGATACAATGTTGTGAGCTGTGTGTTCAACATGAAGTGTTTGAGTTGTGTGTTCAGGCTTCAGAAAAATGGGCTGCGTGTTCACCGCAAGAAGTGTGGCTACGTGTTCAACTTTCAAAAACAGTGGGCTGCGTGTTCATAATTTACAAATTTGGGTTGTGTGTTCAGACTTCAAAAACAGTGAGCTGTGTGTTCATCTCAAAGTTTGGGCTGCGTGTTCAACTTTCAAAAACAGTGGGCTGCGTGTTCATAATTTACAAATTTGGGTTGTGTGTTCAGATTTCAGAAATAGTGTGTGCTGCATGTTCACAATCAAATATGGGCTGCGTGTTCAGAAATTCAAAGTTTGGGCTGCGTGTTCAACTTTCAAAAACAGTGGGCTGCGTGTTCATAATTTACAAATTTGGGCTGTGTGTTCAGATTTTAGAAATAGTGTGTGCTGTGTGTTCACAATCAAATATGGGCTGCGTGCTCAAAAATTCAAAGTGTGGGCTGCGTGTTCAACTTTCAAAAATAGTGGGCTGCGTGTTCATAATTTACAAATTTGGGCTGTGTGTTCAGATTTCAGAAATAGTGTGTGCTGCGTGTTCACAATCAAATATGGGCTAGGTGCTCAGAAATTCAAAGTGTGGGCTGTGTGTTCAACTTTCAAAAACAATGGGCTGCATGTTCATAATTTACAAATTTGGGCTGTCTGTTCAGATTTCAGAAATAGTGTGTGCTGTGTGTTCACAATCTAATATGGGCTGCGTGCTCAGAAATTCAAAGTGTGGGCTGCGTGTTCAACTTTCAAAAACAGTGGGCTGCATGTTCATAATTTACAAATTTGGGCTATGTGTTCAGATTTCAGAAATAGTGTATGTTGTGTGTTCACAATCAAATATGGGCTGCGTGCTCAGAAATTCAAAGTGTGGGCTGCGTGTTCAACTTTCAAAAACAGTGGGCTGCGTGTTCATAATTTACAAATTTGGGCTGTGTGTTCAGATTTCAGAAATAGTGTGTGTTGCGTGTTCACAATCAAATATGGGCTGCGTGCTCAGAAATTCAAAGTTTGGGCTGCGTGTTCAACTTTCAAAAACAGTGAGCTGCGTGTTCATAATTTACAAATTTGGGTTGTGTGTTCAGATTTCAGAAATAGTGTGTGCTGTGTGTTCACAATCAAATATGGGCTGCGTGTTCAGAAATTCAAAGTGTGGGCTGCGTGTTCAACTTTCAAAAACAGTGAGCTGAGTGTTCATAATCAACAAGTTTGGGCTATGTGTTCAGATTTCAGAAATAGTAAGTGTGGGATGTGTGTTCACAATCACAAATTTGGGCTGTGTGTTCAGATTTCAGAAATGGTGTGTGCTGTGTGTTCAGATTTCAGAAATGGTGTGTGCTGTGTGTTCACATTCGAATATGGGCTGCGTGTTCAGAAATTCAAAGTTTGGACTGTGTGTTCAACTCTCAACAAGTGTGTGTTGCGTGTTCACAATCGAATATGGGCTGCGTGTTCAGAAATTCAAAGTTTGGACTGTGTGTTCAACTCTCAACAAGTGTGTGCTGCGTGTTCACAATCAAATATGGGCTGCGAGTTCAGAAATTCAAAGTGATTGAGCTGTGTGTTCAAAATGCAAATGGAATACTGTGTTATAAACTAAGTATTCAGAACAAGCTGTGTGCTAGAATGAGCAGAAGTATGGTGTGTGAGTCTGTTCAGAACGAGCAGATAAGCATGCATAGCGAAAGCATGAAATGCACGGAAAATGCAGAATATATTGCAGAAAATGTAAAAAGTGAAGTACATACCTCCCGTGCCTGATAGGAGAGGTGGGACTCCGGCTCCCGCAATCGCAGATCCACAGGTGCTCAATCATCGGAATCGGTGAAATGATAGAAAACTGCCCGAGGGAGGGTGTGTGTCAGAGGGTCATACCTCTTGGGAATGAACGGCCGAATCCTCAGAGGTAAAGACATAATGTCTGGATCACCTCTGGCACCTATAGGACCTCCGCCATGGGGGAAATGACCTGCCATTTCGAGAAATTTGCAAAAAGAAGCAAAAATGGGCAAAATCAGCCAAAATTGGAAAAAGTCAACAAAAGTCAACTCTCGGGAAATGAAAAAGTCAACAAAAGTCAACTCTCGAGAAAATGTTCCAAATATTGAGACAAACTTACCTCAAGTGGAAAAAATGAGGAAAGAAGCTCCGAAATCAAAATTTAATCGGTTCAAAGTGAAGAGAACTGAAAGTTTTCGCGAAACAACTTTGCATGGGCGTTGGAAAACGCGTATAGAGTGCAGATATGAGGGAGAAAATGGTATAGGAAGGAGGAGGAGACAATTTCGGAAATGAAGTTATGAGGAAAAGAGCTTTGGACATGTGCATTTAAAGATTCGGGTGTGAAAGGACAAAACTGCCCCCATTTTTGGCTAGGTGGTCGGCCGACCACCTTTTCTGGTAGGCCGACCACCCCCTGCACCCAACCCTGGTCGGCCGCCTCCCCACCTGGTCGGTGGTGTTCCTAAGGTGGTCTCCAATGTCTCTTTAAGCTCCCCACAAAATTTGGTAGTGATCGGAGTCCCCGGCACCCGAGAAAGTACAAGAAAAGTGCACTTTTCGTCGCGAAATCCCTCCGCGGGAACTTCAACTCCAACTTTCGATGCGTGTTTCATCATTACTCATCAATAGCAAGATGTATCCTTTTTGAGTACGTTGTGACCCTTCCGGGAGGCAAACCAGAGGCCGCGATTGAGTCGCCCTTGTCGAAACTTGCATTCCTTTGCTCATTGTTTTATGTCAAATATGCATTCGAGGTTGCACTTATCCTGCTTTGCTATGCACGTCACTTGCATTCTCATGCACATTGCTTGCATTGTTGTGCATGTTTCATTGGTATTGTCATGCCTCCGTGCTTAACTTGCGTTGTCGCGCACATTTCCTCTCGCATTGCGATGCACTTTCCCATCGGCACCATGTTTGTCTGCGTTCGATATAGCGTTGAACATATGTTGCTAACTACGTTGTGCTTGTTAAGTTTCTCTCTTTTACAGGCACGATATTGTATGTACGGTTCATTTGAGGCTGGTGCGACCAGACGAACCAGACAGGTATTGTATGTTCTCCGTGTGAGATGTGGCAAGAATCGAATAGTTCTCCGCATTCTTTACTGCATGAAATGTAGTTGTTGCTTTGCATTCTTGCTTAAAACTGTTGCATCTATTGTGAATATTTGCTTCATTACAGCTTGCTTCTTTGCATGATCATAAGTTACGTTCGACTTGGTGCATCTCGTTTTGCATTTTGCCCTCACCTGCGGGCATGCTTGCGGGCGCATCTCTCTGTTTATCTTGCCTGTTTGTCTAAATCTTCGGCCTTGTCAAAAATGGGTCGTCTCTGGGCTTTGACATTCACTCCCGTCACTTATGACTTTCGAGTTCTGTCAAAGAGGGGCAACTGTAGACACCCCATTTTTGACCGTCCTTAAGACTCAGATGTCACCAACTGAGCGCTCGGTGATGTTGCATATTGTGCTCGTTCTGAGGTTTCAGAGTCTCGGCTGCGAGCCTTGCCTCCGAACTTCGAGGCACTTTTGTGCTTTGCCTCGGTTTGTGAACCGGGTCCTGTTTTCACTGTTTTCTCTTCCCGAAGGGAGGGAAAGGTCTTGTAGACCATCTCTCAGTGGCCGTAGGCTATGTTTCGTGGTCGTAGGCCATTTTTCCCGTTTGGAGACCAGTTTCTAGTTTTCGAAGCCGTCGGCCGTGTGCCTCGGTTCGGGACCGCCTAACTACCTCTGTTTGTTGATTTTTGACACACACCTTGTTTCCTCTCCTTAGAGGGACACTGTGGCCTGGGAGACCACCTTCGTGGTCGCACGCCACCTCCGGTGCTTCATAGTCAGTTTTCAGGGCCCCCGGCTGCGCGTTTTGGCCCCCGAACCCTCCTTTTGCATCCGTCTTGGTTCATTTTTGGTGTGGGCCCTAGTTTCATTGTTAGGAAGGTGGTACAGGGGTGGGAGACTAGCAATTCTTCTTGGAGACCACCTTTCTCTTCGCCACCTAGTTTTCTTGGCAGGTAGGTGGTCTCCCTCACTTTTGAGCCACAATTTCGGGTCTCCCATACCACCATTGTGTTGTACTCATCTGGAAGGCCACCAATATGGGTAGGTCGACTAGCTTTTCTTCCTGACCCTTTTGAACCTTACTAGAAAGCTGGTTTTCCTCTCTCCTAGGTCACAATTTCTGGTCTCCCATACCACCACTAAGCTGCACTCACCTGGGAGGCCACCAATCTGGGTTGGCCGACCAGCTTTTCTTCTTGAACCTTTTGACCCCTAGTCGGCCGACCAGGGGGAGTGGCTGGCCGGCCACCTTAACCGGTCGGCCAGCCATCTGCTTTTTGCCCTTCCTAAGTGCAACACAACTGTGCCAGCTGGGAGCCATTTGGTACATCCTCCATACACGTGTATGGATGATATTTGAAGCTTCCAAGAGAAGCTTTGGCCTCTCTTCTCTATAAGAGAGGCCCTCCTCCTCCATTACTAGGGTTGAACCTTTTGTTTAAGGCATTTTCACGCTTCCCTCTATAGCTCTCTATTTCAAGCTCCAAACTCCATTATTCTTGGCCATTTACACTACACCTCCTAGCACAACACCTCCACCATCCATCCAAGCACCTTGGAACTGATTTGCAGAGGTTGAAGGCTTATTATCTTGGTCCAGAAGTTGCTGGAGGTCTTCTCTACACGGGTAAGTCTCTATTTACCCCATTTTGACATTGTTTTGCTCCATACTTTACCCTTATTTCTAAGCATTTTTGGACTTCGACATAAACTGAAAAAAGTTTTGTTTTGAGCTCCTCTTTAAGTTTGATCAAGGTCATTTTTCTGTTTGGGGTCATCTTCCCCTTTGCATGCTTCATTTCCTCATGTTTAGGGCTATGCATTAGAGCATTTGTATTGGCCTTGGTTTGGCCTTTTGGCCACTGAAATCTAGTGGATTTTTGGTGGCCAATATGTGTTTTTGAGACCTAAAATCAGAGAGGGGTGACCCTCTCACCCCTTGTTCTCTTTACTAGCTTTGTTGGCCTTCCAAAGGAGCTCCATTTTGCATGTTTTGAAGTCATGTTTCAGGCCCTATTTGGTGAGTTTAAATGTCTGCATAAGCTCTATCCAGAGCCCTTTTGGCCATTTTGAATGTCTATTATGCATGTGTAGAACAATCCTATTCAAGGTCTTTCAAAGGGGCTTTTACTTGCATGCTTCCTAGCTTCATTTCAGGCCATTTTTGGTGGGTTTTAGGACCCTCAAAACCTCTGTCTAGAGTTTGTTTTGCCATTTTGTATGTCTATCTTATATGTGTAGAATAACCCCTTGCATGGCCCTCCAAAGGGACACATCATTCTTGCATGCATTGACTGAGTTCCAGTGGTTATTTAGGCATATTTTGGCATCACATACTTCTGTTTTTGGCTGGTTTGGTGAGCTCTCATATGCTTCATATAGTTGTAGTGCAATTCATGGTTCACGAGCTTTCTTTGCATGCTTTGTTGACCCTTGATTTTAGCACTTTTTGGCCATGCCTTAAACTGATTTTGTGCATATTTTAGACTACCTTAGCTCTGTTTTTGGGTCTCATGGTCGAATGATGTTTGTTTTGCATGCTTGTAGTTCAATACCCATGCTTAACTTTGAGTTTTGAGGCTCACTCCATGCATATACTGAGGTGTGTTCATGTTTCAGGTCCATTATACATCATATTTTAGAGCTTGTATCAATGCCATATTGCCATGTTTTATACTCCTTAAGTGTGCTTGAGAGTTGTGCATGAATGTCTTGTTTTCGGACCATTGAATGAGCTCCATTTCTTTGCATTCCGAGCCATCATTTTAGGTCATTTCCCCACTGTTTCAGACCTGCCTAGGGTCTATTTGGGGTTGGTTTTGCCACTGGTGCATTGCTTTAGGTACCTCTAGTGTAACGCACTTCACTAGTTTCGGTACCCGGGCCCCCTAGCATGCATTGTGTGACATATTTGCATGTTTCGGGACCATCTTTTATGCCATTTCAAAGCTGTATCATGTGCCATCCTATGCCATATTTCATTCCTTGCCATGCCTTGTTAGAGTGGAATTTGTGCCTTAGGACTAGTCCTTTACATCCATGCATGTCTGCATGTGTTTCGGTTGTCTCATTTCCATCATTTGGCCACTGATGTGGGTGTGGCTGAGGTCCACTCATATTGGTGTAAGTCCATCTTGCATCGAGTATGCCATTTAGTTCATGTTGTTGCATGTTTGGCCTTGGCATTACGTATGCTAGGTTGTTAGGTGCATTGTGCATGCCATGCTGTGTCACGTGCATTGTGTATGCCATGTCATTCCTCGCATTGTGTATGCTAGGTTGTTAGTTGCATTGAGTATGCCATAGTTCATGAGCATTATGCATGCCATGTAGTGTTGTAGTGTTAGCATCGTATATGCTAGGTGCATGTTTGCATTTTCATCCCTTGCATGTTTGCGTCATTCAGTAGCATTGCATCTAGGATTACATGTTAGAATTGCATTCATGCACATCATGCATATTGCATTGTGTTTGGAGTAAGGTTTAGTCCAAACACGGGAAACGAGGGACGTTTCGTACTCCAAGTGACGAAACGTGCCTCGATTCCTAGTCGCCGACACTCCGAATTATCCATGATGGAGTCTAGGCCTTGTTGTGTTGTCATGTGCATTCATTTCACATCGAGTCGTGCAATTCGACTCCTCGGCCATCATGCATCGAGATGCGTGATTGGTGGCACGAGGATCGAGGTCGTGCATACATGTGTGAAATGCTTTGCCATGCCCCTTTCTTGCTCTCTGTCGCAGCAAAATAGAAATCAACAGCCTTCTAGAGCTTTGCGCAGCATTCCGGGATTAATTGCAACAGAGGCAAATCGGGGCATCGCAATGGATTTCCGCACCAGGCAACTCAAGCATGCGTCACTCATCATTCGGAACAGAGCTGAGGCGGTCCATGGATTTGCATACTAGTTTATTTCATTTCCTAGTTAATTTGTTAATTAATTAGGGTTTTGTGCTTATTCGGACTGTATTATTTATTCGGATTGTATTATTTATTCGGACCCTCCGAGCGAGGGCAATTGTGTAATAAGTGTGCGTGTGTGTGGTGTATGTCTTCCAACCCCACATCTTTCTCCCTTTTATTTACCAGCTTATGATGGTTAGTTTAGGGCATGTTTCAATTAGCATACTTATGCTCGCATGTTTGCATTCATTCTGTCTTACATGCACCGGGCTCAGCGCATCATACTAACTGTATTGTATTTCAATTCCGAGTTGAATACTTGTTAGTTGTAGCATTTCACATGCCATCTTTAGAATAGCCGAGCCTATTATAGTTTCATTTTTGCATGTGTTGCATTAGGCATTTCTGTATAGTTATGCATTGATTTCTAACATAGCTTCTGTTTTGGCTTGGAGTACTCGGTAAGTGTTTACGCTTTAGCATCCTTGCATGTGTGTGAGTGACTGCCATGATAGCATGCTTACCATGAGGCTATGTGCTTATGTGATATACCTGCCTGAATGCCTGTGGGTGAAGGTTGGATTATCTGAATTGGAATAATGCATTGACTGCGAGTTTTAAGCCCACTTGAGAGTGGCAAACCATCACGTTTTCTAAGCCCACCCGACGGTGGCAAATCCACGTCTTAGCCTACTTGCGGGTAGCACCATCAAACCATTTTCAAAATAAACAAACATGAGATGTGTTTTTCCAATTCAGGCGATCCAGTCTATACTTGTATGTTGTGCGCATCACGTAGTAAATCTAGGCTAATAACTGGAATAAAAATACATAATGTTCTCAAAACTCGATATCATGGCTAGTAGAGGCCGAACTTTGATCGGGCGAGCGGGGGTGCTCACGAAGTGACCTTCCCCAATCGTACCCAAGTTCCCGAGCTGAGACAACTTTGGTGATAATGGACACGTGGCCTTAGGCAACAAGTCAGGGTTTCCTAAATTCCCCCAAAATAAAATATTTAGGTGGCGACTCTGTATCTGGCAAAACAGTCCATGTTTGGCACTTCTTTCAAAAAATCTGTTTTCAAAAACGATTTGCCGGATTTGGACTCTTTGATGATTCATCGGTCTTGCATTGCACTCTGCGAGATTAGATACAGGACCATGACATTGAGTCCTGAACTGTAGTGAGCCCAATGAACAAAACGGGATTCCCTCCCGGGACGTTCAGGGACGTCTACAAGGCCTTTTGAGAGTGTGGTGGTGGCATCTCCATGATTGACTTGATCTTATCATCATCTACTTTGATCCCTCGCTGGTGTACAAGAAAGCCAAGGAACTTGCTGGCAGTAACTCCAAAGGCACACTTGAGAGGGTTCATCTTGAGGCAGAATTTGCAACAATGCTGAAAAACTTTTTCCAAGTCGCAGAGATGGCGGTTTGCCTCAGTGGACTTGACCACCAGATCATCCACATATACTTCCACTTCATGATGCAACATGTCATGGAACACTACAGTTATAGCTCATTGGTAGGTTGCCCCCGCGTTTTTCAAACCGAAGGGCATCACCGTATAGAAAAAATTTCCCAAGGGCATTCTAAAAGTCGTTCTTTCTGCATCTTCTAGCGCCATTTTGATCTGGTTATAACCACTGAACCCATCTATGAAGGAGAACATCTGATGGCTCGTAGTAGAATCATCAAGTGTGGCAACATGGGGCAATGGAAACTCATCTTTTGGACAGGCCTTATTCAGGTCGCGAAAGTCTACACAAACCCTAATTTAATCGTTCTTCTTTTGCTTAGGCACAATATTTGTTAGCCAAGTTGGGTACTGTATAGGCTCAATGAACTTCGCCTTCTGCAACTTTTCTACCTCCGCTTTAACCTTTGCTTCAAGATCAGGGTGATACTTTCAAGCAGCTGCTTAATTGGTTTAGAGTTGGGAAAAATGTCCAGATGGTGAGTGACAAGGGATGGGTCAAGACCAGGCATCTCGTCATATGTCCAAGCAAAGACATCACTGTATCGCTTTAGTAGTGTTATCAATTCTGTGTTAGCTGCTGGAGCCATTATATCGCTGATAAACACCGGCTTGCTCTACCCAGGTAAGTCACTGAGGTTGACCTCAGCAAGTATCTCTTGCTGCGGTTTGGGTCTATCTTACATGCATTCAAGGGTGGGCTCAGGCGTCTCCACCAACCCTTCTCGGGACTCATCACTGTCACATTTATTTGTCTCGGGGCCATCCTCCCAAGGTATGAAGTCTGGCCCCCAAGACCGTCATAGGTAGTAAACTGTCTTGCCGCCCTTGCGCACCGTAACTATCTTGGGCAGAGGACTTGTGGATTTGCCGCTCCTTTTCTATCCACTGCTTTCTGGAGCAGCCTCTGCATCTTGAATGTCTTCCCACTTCGACAATTTTACCCCTGCGATTTTACCAGTCCTTGGAGTTTTATTCATTGACAATTCAGCAAAGAAAACTGCATCCGAATAGTTTGCCTCTTCCACTTCGAATGGCTCTTCAGACGCATTTACGGTCACTGTGCGCTTTTCCAACTTTGCTTTCACGTATTGATGATAACTTGACGGGATAGCCCCATATCAGTGCATCCAAGCTCTACCATGTATCATATGGTAATTGGTGTCTACTTCAATCACATGGAACTTAGTTGCGGAATAGATCTCACCAACTGCTAAGTCCACGACAACATGGCCCCTAGTAACTTTTTTGTCACCCTCAAAACTCGTTACAGTGATGGGTTGGCGAACCATCCTGGACTCCAGGATACCAACCTTTGCGAAGGTGTCAGTAGTGATGATGTTTATGGACACCCCACCATCAAGAAAGCACGCTTGAACTCTACATCGTTGATGTAAGCTATGACAAAAAGATGACGGTTATAGGGAAAAATGTATGCTCTATCTATTTCCAAAAAAGTAATGGCCCTACAATCTTCCTGAATGCGCTAAGGCACATACTCCCTCGCCTCAACAACTTCGTCATGGTGCACTTCGGAGATGTTAATGAGGGCCTTTGTTGCTTCTAACCTGGCGGCTTGGCTCAACCCCAGCTGGTCAAAGCAGATGTGAAACTTAACAGAGTTTTGCAAGGCTTGAGCATGAGTATCTTTTGTGAATTTTGCCTCTGCAGGTACTGTCTCAGGGAGCTGGCTGCTAGTGATTTTTTCTAACTCATCATAGTAGGATGCCATGTGCACTTGATCACGCACGGGCCCAAGGTACCCAATCATATGTACATTCTTCCGCTTCTCCATGTGGTTAGGATAAGGGTCCTTCCTTACATCACGGTCACCGGCATCTTTGAACTTTAATTCATTTGTGTCAACTTTCTTCTTGAAGATACTTTTCAAGGTCCAAAAGTTCCTAGTAGGATGTTTGGTGGTTCTGTGATAGACACAATAATCTAGGCTTTCTTTGTCCTTCTTGGTTAGAGTGACATCAACATGAGGCAAAGTAAGTTCACCATCAGTGACCCATTCTTTAACCAAGGCCTTAACATTCTCAAGGCTGCAAGGATATGGATTTCTGTCCTCATAACTCTTCCTCTTTCGAGAGGACGAGGCCTCTCCTTGCGAGCGACTTCCTCCTATAGAGGTTACTATAGCAAATCTACTACTGCGGAATAGCGATGGTTGTCACAAGATCTGTGCAAGGGACCAGTTGTACTGAGGTTCCTAGTTGCCTTAATCAAGGCTGAAAAAGTAGGCAGATTATAGTTCACCAAGAAAATTTTGTAGTCGCGTATGGCAGCCTCCACACATATGCTGACTAAATGAGCCTCATCCACTGGTTTGTGATAGTCAATAGCCTTACCTTGGAACCGCTTAACATAGCCCAGTATATCTTCGCCTTCTTTTTGGACATCTCGCCCAAGTGTATGGGTTGTAACTTTCTCTTGGACTTGGAAGAACTTCGTGTGGAACTTGTTTACCATCTCCTTCCAACTCTTGATCGAGTTAGGAGCCAAGTTCACATACCAGCTGTAAGAGCTCTCGATAAGTGATTTGGAGAACTCCCGAAGGCACAGAGAGTGGTCACTGCCATGGACACCAAGAGGTTTAATGAACCTCACCACGTGTTCTCTGGTATTGCCTTACCTTGGGCACTGTATACCCAGTTGGGTATGGCATAGTCAATATCTCCTGAGAGTATGAGGGCTTCACATCTAGGTCTAAGAGAGATGGCAGTTGCTTCTTGCTATGTTCTTGCTCGAGCATAGCTTGTACATCGGCTAGAGTAACAAAATGGAGTCGCCGGAAAAGTAGGGGGGTTCAAGGTTAGAGAGGTGATTAAAGAGGCAAAACTTTGCTAATGGTTCAACAATGGCGGGAGTGGCTGGAGAATGAGTAGCAGCAACTGTATGGGAGTTGGAGAGTGTGTAGCTGGGTGAGAGTGAAACAAAATGGCTCAAGAAGAAGTGTATGGCAGTGCTAAAATGGGCAACATCTCCCCCAAATCTCCAAAATTCTTTTTCTTGAACCTTGGGAAATGGGTCCTATTTATAGGCTTTTCCTTGGTGCCAAGAGGACACCAAGTGGCTAAATAGAGAGAAGACATGTCTCCTAGAGGATCACATGGAATATTCTGCCTTGAGCCACTAGGCTGAAGGTGCCACGTATCCCTCTGCATGTATTGTGTACTATCTGTTTGCCTTCGCAACTACCTTTTTTGAGTCTCAGCAAGTGTAGTTGTGACGGGAGCGTTTGGCGCGACAACTCCCTTTTGAGCCTCAGCAAGTGCAGTTGAAGCGGGAGTGTTTGCCTCTGCACTTGCCTTCTCTGCCTGAACCTCAGCAAGTGCACTTGCAGCGATGAACCTTGCCGCTACACCTGCCTTCTCAGTTCTATTTGGCCAGTACATACATTTTCAGGACTCCATTAGCCTGCTATCGATTATGTTCGTGCTCACCTCAACAAAGCCTCTACCCTTAGCCATCTAACCACAAACTCCCCAGCTTCCCAAGACGAAGGCCACAGCCAAGCTTGCTATCAGCCATGCTGTGCCTTAATACCAAGCCCAAGGGGACTTCCTCAGTCTTGCATGTACGACTAAGGCAGGTCCATGACCTGGGTAATGGAAAGGGAGTCCCTTATGTTCGGGATACCTTGCTCCCATCTTCGCGGGGTTGCCGCGGTAAACTAGTATTTCTGGGCCTGCTATCAGCTTCAACCAATAAGTCTTGGAGCCTGCTATCAGTACCGAGTTAACAAACTGCGGGGCTTGCTATCAGCCCTAGGCTAGTAATGCCTTGAGACCTGCTATCGACGCCAAGCATTAACCTCTACTTGTAGAGGGAAGCCTCTCTCAAAGGCTGCTATCACCTTGGTAGGATATTCTCTCTGCAACTTAGTCGCTATGGTCGTAGTTGCTGCAATAGTCATTTCCCGCGACAAGTTCAGACGACAGAACCAAGAATATTAGAGATGGCGGCGCTGACAGAATGCCTCCGCAACTTGGGCGCTGCAAGTACTACCTCTGCAACTTAGTTGCTTCAGTTTTCTCCTTTCCTTAGTAACTCCAGATGGTTGTGGTACTGGCATTATTTGGAATGGCGACGGCACCAAAAATACTTGGAATGCCGGCGCTAAGACAAAGTGCCTCTGTAACTTGGCCGTTGCAAATATTGCCTCTACAACTTAGTTGCGTTGACTTTCTCTTTCCCTCAGCAACTTCAGATGGTGGCGAAACTGAAAATATTAGGAATGGCAGCACCAAGGCAAAGTACCTCAACAACTTTCCCGCTACACATGTTTCCTCCGCAACTTCACCGCTACAGGTGTTGCCTCTGTAACTGGACTTGGGCATTTTTCCTTCATGGAGTCTATTTGGACCCTTGGCGGGTCGGACCTGCTTCAGCTCACTGTTGGTCCACTTCCCTTGGGCTTTGGCCCATGCTCCTTTTTCATTCCTGGTCACCTCTTTGGGGCAACCTCAGTGATTAGGCCAATACTTAATTTGGGGCTTAATTTCTGACCCTCTACACATTCTAAACCAGATTATTTTATTTATACCAAATTAAATTTTCAACAATATATTCAACCAATCATATCAAAATCAAAATTTAAAAAAAAAAAAATCGTTGTCACATTCATACATTTAAGTCTCATTTGAAATTTTAAAATACAATGAACTAGAAAAAAAAAAAAAAAAAAAAAAAAGAAGAAGAAGAAGAAGAAGAAGAAGAAAAAGAAGAAGAAATAACCAAAAAAAAAGCTACAAATAAAGTTAATACATAACACCCATTCTTTTAATACAGGGTGACACCTGAAACATTTTGAGGCATTAATTTCGGACTTTTACTTTGTCCTCTTTCTTGAGTTGATATAAATTGCATATAAGTTGCATTGCTGGGAAAGAAAAAAAGAAAGACATTTCACACAAATAATAATTTGAAAACACATGATATGATTAAGAAATACAACTTGTACGGGAAAGAGATTCACCTTCACGTATAATCCTGTTGATCAAGCCTGTGTTCTTCTGCACGTCGTCGTTCTATCACCTGAAAACTCAAACTTGAACTGGCCGGCGGGTGTGTGCCGGAAAACCCCTCCGATGCCTAAGTCAGTAAGCAAGACAAATAGGCAAAAGCTCAATGTAGTCAGGGAGCAAAAATTGCATTACCTTCTCATAGGTGATATTGGTGAGCTTATATAGGTTTCGAATGGCACAATCCTAGTAGGACTCTAACTCCTCCATGTAGAGTCCTCCTAGGATTCAAATTCCTGGAAGATAATGCTTATCCTCCAACACCCCCCTCACTGCTTAAACCAAGTGAGATGGTCCTTCTATGGACGAACTCCAAATGACCGGAGTAACTGTTAGTTCGGCCTTTACTACTCTCCCTTACCTCGGCTTTCCCATGCTAAGGCCGAGCTAGACATAAGGAAGTTAAGCCGAACTACATTCAGAGTCATAGTCTACCTCGGTTTCCCGCATGCTTCGACCGAAGTACTCAATGAAGACCGAACTACCCACTGCTGTACTAAACAGGCAACTATGACGAACTAACTCTTAGTTCGGCCCTCCGCTTCCTCACTCCTACTCCGGTTTCGTATGCCAAAACCGGACTTCCCATAGAAGTGACTGACTGAACTAACGCGTACGGTCCTGAAGAAGCTGTTCAAATACTCCGGTTGGAAGACGTGACCGGACTAAAAAGAAACCGGGCTACACCATGTAAATATGACAACCGGACTACCGCAACACTCTTCTGACCGGTGTACGTGCTACCTTTCTCATTTGGGCTCATGTCGGCCCAACTACCAGCTCGGCCCAATTTAGTATAAATTACCCTCTCAATTGCCCCTTAATTCCATCTGCAAAGCATGATAGGGATTACTCGCCTTCCAGCCGAGCTAGAGTCCTAACTTCTCCAGCCGAGCTAGAAACACTGGTTAGCCTACCCAGCCGAGCTAAGACCCAGTTAACTTTTCCAGCCGAGCTAAAAACCATTTAGCTTATCCAACCGAGCTAAAACTGGGGCCGTACTATGCACGTCCGGTAAAAACGTCTCTTCAGTTTGCAGAAACTGAACCGTTCAGTATTCCAATGACACGTGGCAGGTTCTGATTGGCTATCCCCAGCTGTAACGCCGTTCATCGTACTTCGCGAATTTGAACAGTTCCCGCTCTTTTCCCCCTCTAACAAAATAACAAGCCCTTCTCTAGAATCATACCCTACACTGCTCATCTTCTTCTGCTTTCTCTCGTTCTTGCTCTTGAGCTTCTACTGTTCTTCATCTCCCTGCGTTCGTGCTTCCCACTCTTGCTTTCATCCTCCAGTTTTCTTCCCCTCCACCTGGTAAGTACCTCAAATCTGTTTTGTTTTTTGCATTTGACTTGTAGCAGCATGTTTCTTGTATGTTTGCAAAAACACTCTTCTATACTCTGTTTCTGAAAAACTTCATAAGAACACTTTGAACATACTAATTTAGCTTGTAGAACACCTTTTCGATCTGTATCCATGCTTCAACCGAACTAGAATACTGTTTCTGCTGTCTAGGCAAACTGAAACCGAACTAGAACTGGTACATGCCTCAGTAGTTTTAATAGGTTTCCATCTGATATATCTTAGCCGAAATAAAAACATACTTTGAGCTAGGAATTCTGGCACTTGACCGAGCTAAACTTTGAGGGCTAAACCAGCTTTCTAAGTTCCTAAACCGAACTGCGAAAACTGCCCCTTTAAGCCTAACTGGAATAAGAAATACCACAGATGAAATAGAAAAATACTTTGAGAGCCGAAATAGGGAGAACCTTTCAGAAACCGATGTAGTTACCATTGCACCCTGTCGAGCCGAAATAAAACCAGACTTTTTCTTGCTTTGTTTTGGTAGCACGGTCTTCGATCTGTGCTTAACACCTTGTTTTTCTACTTTGCAGACTTAGGTTGCCAGGCACTCCACTGTGCGTCCAACCGAACTACTGAGCACAATTTTCAAACCGATATAAATTATTTTTAACTTATATAATAAAATGGGGAAATACAGATTCCTAGTAGAAACCCCAGGGGGGCTGGCCGATTTCCGAGAGGATTACGATATCCCAGCCGATGTAAATCTGACTTTGGCAGAAAAAGACGTAGATCCCTGGAACAACGAAGGCTTTGTCCCCTTTACCATACAATCCATAGTAGAGACCGGACTACGATTCCCAGTCCAGCCTTTAATCTGTGAATACCTTAGGCAAACCAGACTTTGCCCAACCCAACTCTCCACCAACACCTATCGCATAATAATGGGCATAGACGCCTTAAACCGGCAACACGGTCTGAACCTCGGTTTAGCCGAACTATTTCACCAGTACTCAATAGGATCTAAAAACGAAGGCTGGTGCTATTACTTGAGAATACGCCGAGGTCGAGAAAAAATAATAAAAAACACACCAGACAAAGATCTAAACGATGACGATTTCTTTTGGGTCTCTGGAAACTTTGAAGACCTTGACGCTCAAATTCCTGGCCGAAGAATAAACTGGAAAATGGGACAACCCGGTATACATACCTCGGTCGCCTTTCTCACTTTTTCCTTTTATTTCGGCGTTTTGCTAGGAACCGAACTAACAGTTGTTTTACTCTTGCAGATTCAGCTTATCTTCACTCCCAGTACAACTATCCAAACCTCGATCTTCTGCACGCCGCGCTAAGAGTAAGGGAGAGAAGTTGGGCCGAACTCCTTGATTTCAAACCGACCTACCGCTACTCCGGTCGCCGAAAAGCAAGGGTGACCGACTTTCTTCTTGAAGACCCACCAGAACCGGACCCAACCTTGCCAGAAATTGTCCTTGTTCCCCTAACAGCCGAACAAGAGATGGCAAAGAAGAACAAGATGAGGGCCATGCTTACTGCCACCACAAGGGCCGAAGTGCCACCAACTCAACAAACCACTGAAGCCGTGGTAGCTCTTCCCTCACAACAGCCATCCTCCTCACGCCGAGCTAAACGCGCCCGGACTACTGAGACCGAGCAGCGTTTAGTTGATGAGGTTGATCCCATCCTACCACCGAGCCCCGGACTCAACCCACAACCGGAGTCCTCTGACCGAGCTACGCCTAACAACAAATGGGCTCCACCCTTCATCTTCAACAACCGAGATATCGACGAAGGTGACTCCGTTGTTGCTGACAAGGATCACCTACTAGCCTTCAACCTGGCGCGGGGTGTTTGTCTTCCCAAAGACATGGAGCATCACAACAAACAGCTAAATACCGAGCTGAAAGCCATCCGGTCGTCCACCAAGTCCATGATTTTGGTAAGCAGTACTGTTTTTTCTTTGATCAGTCTAATTTTTCTCAACTCTTAGCTCGGCTGACAAGGAACTCTTCTTTTGCAGGCCATTCAGAAGAACACCATTGCTCATGGGCAAATAATGGAACTTCGCAAAACAACGAGGCACGCCATAAGGGACGCCGAAGCCAGGGCGGCCGAGCTGGCATTGTCCAAACAAAGGTCGGCCGAACTGGAGGCCGAGGTAGCTCGCCTGACCGGACTGGTCACCTCGGCTGAAAATGACAAACAGTGCACCGTGACCGAAATGAAAGACAAATACTTACGGGAGATGGCGGAGCTTGAAAACAAGAAGAATGCCGAAATATCTGAGCTGAAGCAGAAGGCTGAGAACGCTTCCAAAGAAGGTTTCAAGGAAGCCGAAGCTGGCTACTCTCTGCAGTGCGAAGCAGCGAAAAAGCTGTTCTTCAAGTGCGGCTGGAGAGGTGCAGTGGAGAAGGTCGGTTGTGGACCTGAAACCGAGGTCTACGACGCTCCTGAGCACTTTATTCCGGCCTCACTGCAAGAATATGCTGATGAACTCCAAAAACAATTCCTCGGTTCGTCTGATGATGATGATGATGACGAAGAGGCAGCGGAGACTCCGGCTCTCCAAGAGCAAGCTGGCGATCAGTCAATTCGGTCAGAGCTCATGATTGAAAATGCTGCGCCCGAGCTCCCCACCGAGACTATGCTAACTGCAGATGCCGGAGTACATGCTGACCTTGGTGCCGATCTAGATGCTGAGATAGATGATCTTTTTTGATTGAACTTGTACTTTCCTTTATTTCTGAACTCTGTAACCAGGCTATGGCCCCATAATTGTACTTCCTTTGTTTTTCAATGAAAAAACCATCAACTCTCGTTTCGGTTCTGAATGTCTGCCTGTACTTGAATTGAATTTGTTCATGAACTTCAATTTGCCCAAACTGTGATCTCGGTTTTAGCTATCTAACTTATTAGCCAACCACTCTTCAGCCGATATAACTTACTTCGGCTGAAGAGTACAAAGTGTTGGTTTAATCCAGCCAACCACTCTTCAGCCGATATGACTGACTTCGGCTGAAGAGTACAAAGTGTTGGTTTAATCCAGCCAACCACTCTTCAGCCATACCCATACTTCGGCTGAATAGTACAAAGTGTTGGTTTAATCCAGCCAACCACTCTTCAGCCGATATAACTTACTTCGGCTGAAGAGTACACAGTGTTGGTTTAATCCAGCCAACCACTCTTCAGCCGATATAACTTACTTCGGCTGAAGAGTACAAAGTGTTGGTTTAATCCAGCCAACCACTCTTCAGCCGATATAACTTACTTCGGCTGAAGAGTACACAGTGTTGGTTTAATCCAGCCAACCACTCTTCAGCCGATATGACTTACTTCGGCTGAAGAGTACAAAGTGTTGGTTTAATCCAGCCAACCACTCTTCAGCCGATATAAATTACTTCGGCTGAAGAGTACAAAGTGTTGGTTTAATCCAGCCAACCACTCTTCAGCCATACCCATACTTCGGCTGAAGAGTATAAAGTGTTGGTTTAATCCAGCCAACCACTCTTCAGCCATACCCATACTTCGGCTGAAGAGTACAGAGTGTTGGTTTAATCCAGCCAACTTCTAAGTTGGTTTTTCCAGCCAACTTAGAATTAGATGTTTGGTTATTCCGGCCAAACGTCCTGCAGCCTGGATCCTTATCCTGGGCTTAGGAAGGGTGTTGGTTTAATCCAGCCAACCTGTAAGTTGGTTTTTCCAGCCAACTTAGAATATAGTTTACACTTCGTCAAAACTATCTTTTATAGAAAAAACAACCATGCTGAAAAGAATCGACTTGTTTTATTGAGAGAGGAAAAAACTACACATTCTTGAGAGAGAAAAAAAAACTAAAAATAAAACAATTTCAGATTGGCAGTGTTCCATGGCCTTGGGATTGCTTTGCCTTCCTTATCTTCCAAGTGGTATGCCCCTTTGCCTGCTAAGCCGACCACTTTGTAAGGTCCTTCCCAATTCGGTCCCAACTTGCCATCTCCTGGAACCAGGGTGTTTCCCATCACTTTGCGAAGTACCCAATCGCCGATCTTGAACTGTCTTGGATGCACTGTTTTGTTGTACTTTCTAGACAACTCTTGTTGGTAGGAGGCGATGTGAACCAAAGCTCTGTCTCTTTTTTCTTCCGTGAGATCAAGTTCCAATGCTATTGCTTCGGCGTTTAAGTCTGGATCAAAGTTTTCACTCCGAATTGTGGGGAGACCAACTTCTAATGGGATGACTGCTTCCATGCCGTAAGCTAAGGAGAATGGTGTTTCTCCTGTTGATCGCCGAGGCGTGGTGCGGTAAGCCCATAAAACATGAGGGAGTTCTTCTGCCCACTTGCCTTTAGCCTTCTCAAGTCTTTTCTTCAGTCCATCCAAGACTACCTTGTTTGAAGCTTCTGCTTGTCCATTCGCTTGGGGATATGCCGGTGTAGAATTGTAGAATTCTATCTTGTACTCCTCACAAAAGCCTCTGAAAATTCTGCCGTCGAACTGCGTGCCGTTGTCTGAGATCAGTGCTTTTGGTATGCCGAAGCGAGTAATGATGTTCTGCCAGACAAACTTTTTCACATCTTTTTCCTTGATTGATGCCAAGGCTTCTGCTTCCACCCACTTTGTGAAGTAGTCTGTTGCCGCAAGGAAGAACTTCCTGTTGCCTGGTGCTGTTGGGAGTGGTCCCACTATGTCCAAGCCCCACATTGCGAAAGGCCATGGACTAGTGAGTGGTAGGAGTTCTCTGGCAGGTTGGTGTATTTGATGCGCAAACTTCTGACATTTTTCGCATTTTTTGACATACTTCTCTGAATCCGCTTGCATGTACGGCCACCAGTATCCTTGTGAAATAGCTCGGTATGCCAATGATCGTCCTCCTTGATGGCTGCCGCATACACCCTCATGTATTTCGAACAGGAATGCTTCCACTTTGCTGGGGTGCACACACTTTAAGTAAGGTCCTGAGAATGACTTTTTGTACAACGCCAGGGATGGGGAGAGCCAGAATCGCTGCGACTTTGCTCTTATTCTGTTGGCTTCTTTCTTATCTTCTGGTAAGGTACCGTGTTTCAGGAACAAGATGATAGGATCCATCCAGGAAGGACCTAGATCTGCGCAGCATACTTCTCCTGCTTCTGGGTCTTCAATACTTGGTCTAGGCAGATAGTCGATCAATAGAGGATGTGGGATGGAGGTATCCGCCATTGAAGCGAAACCTGCTAGTTCGTCTGCTCTGCTGTTCTCCTCCCTGCCGATCTGTTCTATCCTCACCACTTCGAACTTCTTGATCTCGGTTCTGACTAGCTCTTGGTACTTAGCCATTCTGTCATCCTTTGCTTCGTAATCGCCAGAAATTTGATTTACCACCAACTGTGAGTCGCTGTAGACCATGAGTTCGGTGGCCTTCATGTAGGCTGCTGACTTGAGTCCTGCAAGAAGCGCTTCGTACTCCGCTTCATTGTTTGATGCTGGGAAGCCAAGGTTGATTGCCTGCTCCACTATCAGGCCGTCTGGAGAGATGAGGACTATGCCAAGTCCTGCTCCATGTCGATTGGATGCTCCATCCACAAAGAGCTTCCACATCTCCCCAATGAACAACTTCCAACAAGTAGAGGGATCGGATGATGCCTTGGGATCTTCCATGCTGCTGATTTCTCCGTCTAAGTCCAGGCCTGCTGCCTGCCCCTTGTCATCTTGTTGCACCAAGTTTTTCTTCGTTGGCGAGTCTGGACTTGGTATAGCATGGTTTACTTCTTCCTTGTTTGTATTACTCCGGTCTGCCTTAGGACTTGGCTGAGTAACCAATACCAGGGGTTGCGTTATTCCGACGTCAACTTCTGTCCCTAGTTCGGTTGAGTCAGTCAGGTCGACTGGGCAGATATGATGACTCCCAGGAGTGAACTCTGCGACAAAATCCGCCAACGCTTGAGCTTTTATTGCGGTTCTAGGTTGGAACTTGATGTCGTATTGTCCCAACTCTACTGCCCACTTCAGAATTCTCCCAGAGAAATTCGCCCTTTCAAACAAAGCCTTTAGTGGGAAGGCTGTAAGGACAACTATAGTGTGAGCGTGAAAGTAGTGCGATAGCTTCCTTGCGGCCGTCATTAAGGCCAATGCCAGTTTCTCCAGTGGCAAATACCTTGTTTCGGCGCCCAGCAGTGTCTTGCTAACATAGTAGATGGGCAGATGTTGGACTCCTTCTGCACGGACCAACACCGCGCTGACTGCGTGCTGCGACACTGCCAGATATAAGAAGAGTTCTTCTCCAGGAATTGGTGTTACAAGTAGTGGTGGAGAAGACATGTATTCCTTCAAGCTTTCCAGAGCTCGGTCACATTCTTCGTCCCACTCAAACTTGGCCTTGAGTGCATGAAAAAATGGTCGTAGCCTGTCTGACGATCGGCTAATGAACCGATTGAGCGCGGCTGCCATTCCGGTGAGATGCTGCACTTCTTTCACTGAGTTCGGTCTCTCCAGATCTTGTATTGCCTTGATCTGAGATGGGTCTGCTTCTATACCTCGGTTGGTCACCAGAAAGCCTAAGAATTTGCCTGATCCTACTCCGAAAGCACACTTCGACGCGTTGAGGCGTAACTTATGCTTCTTCAGGATCTCAAACATCTCACTTAGGTGCTTGAGGTGGTCATTCTGATCCTTGCTCTTGACCACCATATCATCGATGTAAGCCTCCATTGTTTTGCCTAACAATGGCTCAAACATCTTGGTAACCATTCTTTGGAATGTCGCCCCTGCGTTCTTTAGGCCAAAGGGCATGACCTTGTAGCAGTAGAGTCCTCTTGGTGTGGTGAAAGATGTGACCTCCTGGTCCGGTTCATGCATTGCAATCTGGTGGTAGCCTCTGTATGCATCCAAGAAGCTTAGTCGGTTGTGCCCCGCAGTCAGGTCTACCAGTTGATCAATCCGTGGTAGAGGAAAGCTATCTTTAGGGCACGCTTTGTTGACAGTTTTATAGTCGACGCAGACGCGCCACTTGCCATTCTTCTTTGGCACGACGACTGTGTTGGAGATCCATCTGGGGTAGTGCACCTCTCTGATTGCCCCTGCTTCCAACAAGTTTCCCACTTCTTCCGCCACTATCTCGGCGTGGTGGAGTGCCGATCTGCGGGTGCGCTGAATGATTGGCCTGGCTGATGGGTGGACATTGAGTTGGTGGCAGATGAAGTTGGGATCAATACCTGGCATGTCGTATGGAGTCCAGGCAAACACTTCGATGTTAGAGGTCAAAAATTCCAAGACCTCTAACCTCTCAGCGCCGGACAACGATGAACCAAGCAGAAAGAACTTATCCGGGTTCTTTTCATCTATTTTGACTTCCACCAAGTCTTCCACTGCTTTCTGGCTTGCTGCTTTGCCGACGTCTGCGAATAGTTCATTACTCTCCGGTTCTTCCACCGAATGAACATACCCCTTTGCAGCGCGGCTTCCATTCACCGTGACGAAACATTGCTTGGACATGATTTGGTCTCCATAGACTTCTTCTATTACTCCGGTGTCGTTTGGGAACCGCATCACTTGGTGATAGGATGACGCCACCGAGCGCATGGCATGCAGCCATGTTCTGCCCAAGATGATGTTATAGGTGGATGGGACCTTTAACACCCAGAACTCTACTTGCTTCGTCACACTCCCTGCCCTGACTGGAAGGATGATCTTGCCAACTGGCCATTCTGGCATCGAGTTAAATCCAATCAAAGGTGACACTGCAGGTGCTAAGTCTTTATCTTGCAGCTTCAATTGTTTGAACGTCTCATAATACATGATTTCGCACGAACTACCCTGGTCAATCAGAATCCGCTTGACGTCAAAATCCTTGACTCGGAGAGTGACGACCAGGGCATCATTGTGTGGGCAATATATTCTATCCAAGTCTTTATCCGAAAAAGACATAACATTTGTGGTCTCTGTCCTCCCCTTCTTGGCGACTGGTTGGGCACTTAGCACTTCCCTTAAGTGCTCAGCCTTCTTGATCGAACCTTTGAGCTCACATACACGCTCAGGTTCGAAAACTCCATGTATCACATTGATAATGCCTTGAGGCGGAGCGTCGATTGGCATTCCGTTGGGGTTATTACGGTCCTGGGGGGCCGGCTGTGCCCCTCCTTCAATGTATTTGTCTAAGTGGTCTGCCGCCACCAACTCCTCCAAATGCTGCCTTAACGGGGTGCAGTTCTCAGTTCGGTGCCCCTTTTCTTTGTGGAAGGTGCACCGGGATCTGTCGTCATAGTCCTTCTGTGCCTCGCCTAGCTTGGCTGGCCACTTGACGAAAGGTTCGTCTCGAATTTCGCTAAGTATTCGGTAGATCGGCTTCTTGAAGACCGTGGTGATGGCAGTGCGGACTCTCAACCATCTCTCGTCTCGGTCTTCTTCGTTATCGCGTCTTCCACGCCCATTTTTGTTCGGCCGATTTACCGCATTGACCTTTGTTGAGGCCTTCTTTTCTGGCGCTGCGGTCGTGCCAGACTTTGCTTTGGCACGGGCGCCATCCTCTTCCACCCTGATGTGCTGATGCACTCTTTCCATCAGGGCTTCCATGGTAAGAGGTGGCGTCATGGTTATAGAATCCCTCAGTCTGTTCCCAACTGGGAGCCCCCTCTTGTATTGCGCAATGGCGAGATTGGTTGGGCAGTCCCCAATCTGGTTGAATGTCTCCCAATAACGGCTGTTATATGACCTCAGGGTCTCTTTTTCGCCCATGTCGATGGAGAGTAGCTGGTCGATCTCCACCGGAGTCTTAGTGTTTGTTCTAAATCTTGTGACAAATGCTTCTGCCAATTGCGCCCAGGAGGCTATGCTGCCCTCTGGGAGTTTCTCAAACCAAGTCAAGCCAAGGTCACCAAGGCTTGAGGGAAACAAGATGCACATTAAGGCCTCGTTCCGCCGGTATACAGCCATGACCTGGCGGAAGTGGCTTAAGTGTAAGTAGGGGTCCGTCTTCCCCTCGTATGTGGTGAACTTCGGCTGTAGAAAGCCTGACAGTAAAGGCGCGTTCTCAATTGCTGGGACAAACGGTGAGGTCTGCAGCCTTGCCAATACTTTGTCCGTTGGTTCGTAGGCCGGGCGCGGTTGTGGCATTCCAACCTCGACGCTTCCATGCGTCCGAGGAGCCAACCGCTGTAAGGCCGAAACTCTATGTGGATCACGCGCCCTGGCATCCTCCCTGCGTCGCGCCTTTTCTTCTAGCACGGTTCGTAGGTCGGATGACCTGGGTAACTCCGTTTGCCTGGACCTTGTTTGGTGCGTATGCGAAGGCCAGTATGTGCTTCCTTCCGTGTAAGACCTTTCAGACCTCGCCCTCTCAGACCTGGAGTGACGAGTTCTGGAAGATCTTGATTGCGTATCGCCTGTCCTGAGGCTTCTCTCTTCTGCTTGGGAGGGTGTAGAATTCCTACTACGACCCTCTGAGTGGCGAGGGGGCGTCTTGTTTGTGTGCCCCTCTCCTGTCGCCACTTCTTTTCCTTTCACCTGGCGTTTGAGAGATTCCATGTCTGCCGCCATCTGCCGTATCAACTCGTCTTGTGCTTTGACGCGATCCTCCAAGGCCTGAGGATCAACCCTGCGCCTTTGCCTTTCTGGGCTTTGCGAACGAGAGAGATGAGGGCTGCTATTCCTCCTTCGTCCCCTTGCATCCCTCCTGGAATTTTGCCTTTGTGGTTCGAGGTTCGCCATGGGAGGGACCAAAGGTAGGCCTTCACGCCTTGCACCTCCGTCTGGAGTTTGTCCGTCAATGTCGGACTGAGGTAGTTCTTCATTGTTTGCCATCGAATTTTGAGAGAAAAACACTTGATCAAGAGGTTGTTCTTGTCTGTTCTTCCCACAGACGGCGCCAATTGTACGGGAAAGAGATTCACCTTCACGTATAATCCTGTTGATCAAGCCTGTGTTCTTCTGCACGTCGTCGTTCTATCACCTGAAAACTCAAACTTGAACTGGCCGGCGGGTGTGTGCCGGAAAACCCCTCCGATGCCTAAGTCAGTAAGCAAGACAAATAGGCAAAAGCTCAGTGTAGTCAGGGAGCAAAAATTGCATTACCTTCTCATAGGTGATATTGGTGAGCTTATATAGGTTTCGAATGGCACAATCCTAGTAGGACTCTAACTCCTTCATGTAGAGTCCTCCTAGGATTCAAATTCCTGGAAGATAATGCTTATCCTCCAACACCCCCCTCACTGCTTAAACCAAGTGAGATGGTCCTTCTATGGACGAACTCCAAATGACCGGAGTAACTGTTAGTTCGGCCTTTACTACTCTCCCTTACCTCGGCTTTCCCATGCTAAGGCCGAGCTAGACATAAGGAAGTTAAGCCGAACTACATTCAGAGTCATAGTCTACCTCGGTTTCCCGCATGCTTCGACCGAAGTACTCAATGAAGACCGAACTACCCACTGCTGTACTAAACAGGCAACTATGACGAACTAACTCTTAGTTCGGCCCTCCACTTCCTCACTCCTACTCCGGTTTCGTATGCCAAAACCGGACTTCCCATAGAAGTGACTGACTGAACTAACGCGTACGGTCCTGAAGAAGCTGTTCAAATACTCCGGTTGGAAGACGTGACCGGACTAAAAAGAAACCGGGCTACACCATGTAAATATGACAACCGGACTACCGCAACACTCTTCTGACCGGTGTACGTGCTACCTTTCTCATTTGGGCTCATGTCGGCCCAACTACCAGCTCGGCCCAATTTAGTATAAATTACCCTCTCACAAGTAAATATATGTATATATATTTAGAGAGAGAGATTAACAAAGACATATGGCTAACATGGAAAAAGGAACCGAACATTCAACTCTTATATATTCATTATTCTTCTCTTCAAAATTCATTTCATTTCCTAAATTTGTTTGAAATTCTTAACAAAAATCAGAGACGTCTCCTTTCCCTCAAGCAAGACTGCCTCTACTTTATATGCCTAATTAAATTAACTTACCAGAATTTCTATTTGAAACTTGAGAGAAAAATATGACACTCCCCTTTCAACATTTGATCTTTCAGGTATATAAGACACGATTTTGAGGGGGGGGGAAATTAGAAAATTCAAGGATGGTCCTCTGTATTGCATATCATATATATGGAAAGATGATTTTAAAAAGGGGCTAAACTTCTCTTTAGTTTGAAATCAAACTAGAGAATTTTGTTGGGCCCATAAGGGTTCACTATGGGTCTTGTTTTGATAATCCGAACCGTTTAATGTGTAAAACTCGTTAAGTACTTTAATCCTGTAAAAAAATCACGTTAATCGGATATCGGTAGTTACTTGATCAAATCATATTTCTGTCAACGGTAAATATAATTTTTAAAATAAATTGTTAATAAAAATCTGATCTGATCAAGTAACTATCGATATCTGATCAATATAATTTTTTACAAAGATAAAGTGGACTGGAGACAAGTATGACCCAAAAAAAATATGTAAGTTCCACTGTGCATTCCTTTCCTGAAGTAGTCATAACTAGATTCAAAAGAACCTATTATTAGATGAAGAAGAGAAACAAGTTGCAAACCTTGGCACATACAATGGAGTGTTTTAAGAAGTTGATAAAAAGTTAATTTTTTTTTACTTTTTTAGTCTTTTTTGTCTTTCTATGAGTAAAAAATGTAAAAAGTGATGTGACTCAAAATAGGTAAAAAATCAAAAATTGACTTTTTTTGTACTTCCCAAAAGACCCTAATGTCATTTAATCATTTAATATGAAAATAAAAATAAAAATGGGTATTTGATACAAGTTAAACTTGTCCTCGTGAAAAACAAAAGAAGTGGCCACCGACCAAAAACTAACTCAAGGTAAATTATATTTTACGCTCTTTATATTTGATGACTTTCCATTTCCCTATTCAAGTTTATTTTTTTCTTTTTTTCATTTTGACCTTTTATATTTTAATTTTTTTAATCTACTTCTAAAGCTAATTTCTATTTAAAATTAAATAAAAAATATCACCATAATTGTCACATAATATAAAAAAATATATTATTATGTCGTAGTTTAAATTTATATTAAAAGTGTGAGTCATATATAATAAAATATTTTTGTGCCAAATAACTAACAATGTGTCATTTTTTGTTTATTTTTTAACAGAAATTAACTTTAAAAACAAAGTGAAAAAAATTTGAAACATGAATGATGAAATTGAAAAAAAAAAATTTAAAATTAAAAGACCAAAATGAAAAAAATAACTAAACATAAAAAGGCCTTAACTCAATGTTAAACATCTGTTGTCGTTGAGTAAAATTATACAATATGTTTGTGCGGACCGGATTCCGTACTAGATGAAAATGGATCGGGGCTTCGCACTCAGTTGGACTATCCAGGGACCAGGACTCCTGCCACAAGACGCACCGTTAGAGCTGCCCGGCCGGGGTTGGCCGTATAACCCCTCCGGTGTGGGAATTAGCGATCGGTGAAGGAGTGTAGAGCTGAATTTGTATGTAAGTGTGGTTTTGATTGGAATCGTTTAGTTACCTTCAATGTGAAGTTCATGTTATCTATATATAATGTTCCTTACTTGCTTCTCAAGGTGAGTTCATGGAGTATAGGTATTGCTAGGTGTCCTTTCAGCATTGCTCCAGGTGGGGGACCACTTGATAGTTGTCATTGATTGTATATTCTCATTGTAAGCATGCTGATAACAAACCACATTCCTTTGGCTCAACAACTTCCGTGATTTTAGGTGTGGGGGACCAGCTGAGGTGGCAACCTGCACATGCTTGCACTCACAGATCCCACGTTTCCTTGCGAGATTTCTCCAGCTCGGTACTTATGTTCTTCAGTTCGGTACTGGTGTGCCTCGGCTCGGCCTTTTCCAGGCTTATTTACGGAGATGGGCTGGGTCATTATCTGTTCGGCCCACAAATTCTGTCCCGCAGCTCGGCCCAAACCAGCACTACAGCTGGGCTGGCCTTTCCGCTACGGGTTGGACCCAAGTGCTGGAGGACTTGGGCGGGCTGTTGATCATGAAGTTGGGCTTGACTGATCTGTCCATATACTCATCTGACCCACTTGGATTTGGGCTTTGTCAGATTGGGCCGGCCCAAGGCTTGGACCTGACCCATTTCACATTTAGCCCCTTCATTTGCCCCCTAGCTCGCGCTAAGGTTCCCCTTGGGGGGAGCTATTGTTCTGCCTTCCAAGCGTCACGTTGTTTTGGCTCCTCCCCAGTTCGGCCTTGGTGACGGTTCAATCCTGACACACGATTCCTACATGCGTCCTTTCATGTGACACGTGGTGACGTGCGATAGGCGTGCAGAGATAATGCGTCGACTCCATACCGAAGGTCATGATTTGTATGCCTGCGCGCCGACTGGTGTAATAAATGCTCAGGCTATCAATTCAGATCCCTCGATTTGATTTTCTCATTCCTCTAGTGACTTCGAAAGAAAGAGAAAGAGAGAGAGAGCCTCTTCTCATTCCTCTGGACCGATCTCACTGGTGCTCCACTTGGGCTTCTTCGCCGCTGATCCTGCTTTACTATCGCCGCTGTGATTTCTGTAAGTCCTCTTATGACTCTTCTTCTCTTTCCCCTTTCTGTTTTAATCATCTGGTCTGGTGCACTTGCTATCTGTGTCTCATATCCTGTTATCTAAATCCCACTTCTGTCCCACTAGTTTAGTCAGATGGGGAAGTTCCGTTCCTTGGTTGATGCCCCAGAGGCCATGGCCATGTTCCGTCTAGATTACAATATTCCTCATGACGTTACCCTTTCACTGGCGAAAGTAGACGCCAAACGTATGGGTACGAGGAACACCGTTGCCTTTCCCATCGCTGCGATTGTCGAGGGAGGGTTTCGGTTTCCTCTTGACCCATTAGTGCGCCGTTTTCTGCATCAAGTCCAGTTAACCCCAATGCAGGTGTCTGTGAATCTTTTTCGTGTTGTTGGCGGCGTATCTGCCCTCAATAGACGACTAGGCCTGAACCTTGACATATGGGATATTTTGGGATATTACACCCTTTCTCATAACAAAGACCATAGTACATATTACCTGCGTGTTCGCTCCACTGATTGTCACTTAGTTACTGGATTACCTGATTCGGATAAGCACAATGACGATTTCCTGCAAGTTGGTGGAAATTGGGAGTTTCCCGCCGGAACCGAGTTTCAGTCTGAACGGATGCCACAGAAAGATGACTACCCAGGTCCAGGCCTCTCCTTTTAATGCCTTTGGTGTTTCTTACTTTATTTTGAATATTGCTCTGATGGGTTGCTTTCTTTTTGCAGAACCTTCCTGTTTCCAGCGAAGGTCGAATCGGGAGAATGCTGAAGCCATCAAGGCTGCCTTGAGATATAAGAAAAGATCTGCACCTGAGTTGTTGGACTACCAGTCAAGTTACCGTTCTGTTATTCCGAAGAAGGCAAGACTCGCTGCTGCCCTTCTGGACTCTGATACCGAGACTGACACGTCTCTCACCCCGCTGGTCCCGAGACGTCGCAGTAGTCAAGATGCATTTCCTGAGAGAGCGCCCTCCCCTGCCCCCAGTTTCGCAGGGAGCGGGTCTGTGGCAAAGAGAAGGGTGTTGGTGGATTTAGAGGCCGAGGCCTTCGGAGCCTCTGGCGCTTTGCAAACCCCTCTGGAGAAGACCGAGGCGAAGAGCCTCATAGAGGTGAAGATGGAGGTTGGAGCTTCGGGGACCCCTGTAACTGCTGCCGAGCCCTCAGCTTCAGTCGCTGCACGAGCAAAAAAGAAGAGAAGGGAAACTGGCAAAACAGTGGTGGGGGAAGCTTCTCAGGATCCTGCTGAGGATGATACTTTTGAGAAATGGGAGCCGCCGATATCGTATGAGGGCAGGCCCATTTCTACCTCTGATTCAGTTGTCGCTTCATAGGATTTTGCCTTTAGTTTGACCAAGTTTTTGTTGATGCTGGTTGATATGGCTGGCCATAATGGGCCTCGTGACATTCCTATCTTGAAGGGGACCCTTCAAATGCTGACTGCTGTAAGTTTTTTCTTCGTTTTACTTAACTTCACTATTGCATTGCTGTCTTCCTTTTCTCTAAGTTCCTTGTCGTCCTTTGCAGTGTATCTAGAGAATGCACCTGTCCATTACCCGTGCTGAAGAGCTGGAAAGGGCCGTGCTGGAGGCTGCAATGAACGTAGAAAGACTGATAGTAAACTTGGAGTCGGAGAAGGAAGGACGCCGAACCGCTGAGAGGGAAGCCTTCCGTTTGAACAAGATTGTCGCTTTCGCTGAACAATCAAAGGAGGCTGCCATTGAGACCCAGGCTCAACTTGAGGGGAAGGTGGCCGAACTGGAGGCCGTTATTGCTGTGATGGCTGCCAAGCGTACTGCGCTGGAGGCCAAGCACTGGCAACAGGGCTGGGATGAAGCTGGGGCGGCATACAAGGAGGAGGTTCTAGTGCTGCGAGACAAGCTCTTTGTGAAGGGTTGGACGAGTGCCTTAGCCGCTGCGATGGTTCCTGAAGGCTCTTCTCTGTATCATGATGTCCCTATTTCTTCGAAATTCTCAGGTTTGAAGACTACTCCTACCCCTGATGTTCTGCCAGACAATGTTTCCCCAGAAGATGATTCTGTAAGCAAGACCCAGAGCATGAACGTTGCCACTGAAACGGTGGACGTTGAAGGGGTTGAAACCCTAGAGACCGAAGCCACGGGAGATGTGGTTAAGGTGGCTCCTACTTCTCAGGAAGTTGGAGCTTCCTCTACTGTTCCTCCCGCAGATGGCCTTGACAAAATTGCTGATGCTGCTCCTGAATTGCCCACTGTTGATGGAAGTTGATGTTGAAATGATTTGAACTTTTTGCTTTTCTGTTCTGGTGAAGACAATTTTTTCCTTTTCTTTTCTTTTTTTTTTTTTTTTTTTGCTGGTTGTGGGGCCTTCTGTGCCCTTTGCTTGGATAATGTGATTTTCTCTTTGAACTTTGCAATTTGATGTTGTTTAGCTTCTATGTTTGAACATTTCCTATACTGCTTGCCCCCGGCCGAGCATTGTTGGGACCTCGAGGCCGAATAGATGCTCGGTCTGGTTCTGTATTGCCTTTTAATGGATGTTCTGTCTGATTCTGTACTACTTGCCCCCGGCCGAGCGCTGTTGGGACCTCGGGGCCGAACTGATGCTTTGTGTGGCATTGCACTTATTTGCCCCCGGCCGAGCACTGTTGGGACCTCGGGGCCGAACTAGTGATCAGCGTGGTTAACGGATATGTGGTATGGCTGTGCTTTGAGTTCATAAGTGGGTCTTACTTAGGTCCAGGTTGGTTTCGAAAGAAAACAATCGTTTGCCCCCACCTGGAGCCAAGTAAGATCGATACTGAAGAGTTGTCCCTTGTCTAGAACTGCTTGAGTCTGTTTCAACATTGATAGTACAAGTGTGTTTGAATAAGAGAAATGCAAAGAGAGATGTCTTACTCAGGTCCAGGTAGGTTTTAAAAATTTGTTTGCCCCCAGCTGGAGCTGAGTAAGGCTGATGCTAGAAGTTTGCTCTTGGCGTAGCTCGGTTGAGTTTGTTCCAACTCTGCTTGTTTGAGTCAATACTGAAGTGTTGTTGTGCTGATATTTAAGAAGTTCTGTAGGTGCACAGATGTGTGCTTAGGATACGTCAGTGTGGTTTCCACCAAGCAATGCCACTTAGCTAAATAGAAGTGTTTACTTAAGATACATTAGTGCGGTTTCCACCAAGCAATTCTACTTGGCTAAATAGAGATGTTTACTTAAGATACATTAGTGCGGTTTCCACCAAGCAATTCCACTTGGCTAAATTCCAATTCAGTTGCCAAACATTTTCCACCAAGCTATACCACTTAGCATGTTTGAGTGCTAACCGAATTTAAATTCCGTTCAGTCGTTCTGAAACTGAGCCATTTGGGTTAAAACCAAAGTTAATTCCGTTTGATAAACATCAAAGCTAATTCCGTTTGGTAAAGACCAAAGCTAATTCCGTTTGGTAAGAACCAAAGCTAATTCCGTTTGGTAAGCACCAAAGCTAATTCTATTTGGTAAAGACCAAAGCTAATTCCGTTTGGTAAGCACCAAAGCTAATTCCGTTTGATAAACATCAAAACTAATTACAAGAATTGGATAAACCTGAGAGGAGTGGGAAAACATTTGTAGTGGTCAACAAATAAGTGCCTTTACATCCTGATAAAGAGGTTGGGGAATGACTCTATTGGTAGTATTTCTTGAGGTTTGCTACGTTCCAGGGCCGAGGTATTGCTTTGCCATTCAGATCCTCTAAGTAGTAAGCTCCATTTCCAACTACAGCTGTGATTTTGTAGGGACCCTCCCAGTTCGGCCCAAGTTTGCCCTCACCAGGCACCCGTTTATGGTCCATGACTTTCCTCAAAACCAATTCTCCTAGTATAAATTGCCTTGGGAAAACTTTTTGGCTGAAACTTCTGATGAGCTGTTGCTGATATGCTTCGAGTCTGATCAGCGCTGCCTCTCTTCGGCCCTCTGCCATATCCAGTGCTTGCGCGATAGCTTCCTCATTACTGGAGCTTTCAAATAATTCAGACCGAAGGGTTGGGAGACCTACTTCGAGTGGGATGATGGGCTCCATCCCATAGGTTAAAGAGTAAGGTGTTTCTCCTGTGGGGCGTCGTGCTGTAGTTCGGTAGGCCCATAATACGTGTGGTAACTCCTCAACGCATTTGCCTTTGGCATGCTCAAGCCGCTTTTTCACTCCGTTGATGATGGTTTTGTTCGACGCTTCTGCCTGACCGTTGCTCTGTGGGTACCCTGGAGAAGGGTTCCTATACTCGATTCTGAGGTCGGCACAAAATTTCCTGAAGATCTTACCATCGAACTGTGTTCCGTTGTCCGCGATCAGTACCCGCGGAATGCCGAAATGCACTACCACATTCCTCAAAACAAACCGCTTTGTGTCTGCCTCCTTGATGTTTGCCAGTGCCTCAACTTCAACCCACTTGGCGAAATAGTCGGTTGCAGCAATGAAGAATTGTCTATTCCCAGTGCCTCGCGCCAATGGTCCAACAATATCCAGGCCCCATTGCGCAAAGGGCCATGGGCTAGTGAGTGGAGTGAGAGTTTTGGCTGGCTGATGAATGAGTGGAGCAAACCTCTGACATTTGTCGCACCTTTGCACGTACTGCTGTGCATCTTGCTGCATTCGTGGCCACCAGTACCCGTGAGTTAGGGCTCGGTGCGCCAGTGACCTCCCGCCAACGTGGCATCCACAAATCCCATCGTGAATTTCGTAGAGAACATTCTCGACGAGATTTGGATACACACATAGGAGGTAGGGGCCAAGGTAGGAACGTCTGTAAAGCTTCCTAGACGGTGACATCCAGAATCGAGCTGATTTATGCCTGATCTTGTTGGCTTCCTTTCTGTCTTCGGGGAGTTTACCAGATTTCAAAAAGACCAATATTGGATCCATCCAGCTCAGCTCTAAGTTGTTACAGAGGACCGGAGATGCAATACTTGGTTCTGGTATGAACTCAACCCAAACTCTTCTGGCATCTTTTGTGTCCACTGATGAGCCTAGACATGCCAGAGCATCTGCGTGGCTATTTTTGTCCCGACTGATTTGTTCCACTCGTATGGATTAAAATTTTCTGAGTAGGTCTCTGGCCTTGCCTACGTACATAGCCATTCTTTCATCTCGAGTTTCATAGACCC
Organism: Camellia granthamiana; assembly: GCA_036172215.1. NCBI lineage: Eukaryota > Viridiplantae > Streptophyta > Magnoliopsida > Ericales > Theaceae > Camellia > Camellia granthamiana. The sequence continues at coordinate 34,951,738 of CM069912.1, forward strand.
CGGAAAGCTGGTTTACCACTAGTTGTGAGTCGTTGAAAATAAGAAGCTGTTCTGCACTGAAGTGTTCGGCGCTCTGCAAGCCGGCCAATAACGCTTCGTACTCGGCCTCGTTGTTTGAAGCTTGCAGCCTAGCCTGAGAGCCTGTTCCCAGATAAATCCTTCTGGAGAAATAAGAACTACTCCTACCCCCGAGCCTCGGTTATTGGACGAACCATCGACGTAGAGTTGCCAGATGTTTCCAATAAAGAGTTTCCATGCTTCCGAAGCGCTGGGTTTTTCTTATTCGGCGGCGTATGGCAACTGTGCCGAACTCAGATTCCCCGGTTCGGTACTCTGGGTGGGAGTGAATTCTGCGACAAAATCCGCCAAGACTTGGGCCTTGATTGCTGTCCTGGGTTGATACCGAATGTCAAACTCACCAAGCTCTACTGCCCACTTTGCTGTTCGGCCAGAAAAATCAGCTCGGCTGAATACAGATCTGAGGGGGAATTCAGTGAGGACATTAATGGTATGCCCCTGGAAGTAATGTTGCAACTTTCTTGAGGCAATAAACAGCGCGTAAGCTAACTTTTCCAGTGGTAGATACCGTGTCTCGGCATCTAGTAAAGTCTTGCTAATGTAATATACTGGTCTCTGCTCCTTATCAACTTCTCGAATTAACACTGCGCTCACGGCATGATCTGAGACTGGTAGATAGAGATACAGCTCCTCTCCCGGTTCTGGAGTGGATAATAGAGGGGGTGTACTGAGGTATCTTTTGAGATTCTACAGTGCTTCGGTACATTCGCTATTCCATTCAAATGCTGCCTTTTTCCTCAAGAGTTGGAAGAAGGGCTTCATCCGATCTGAGGATTTGCTAATAAACTGATTCAGTGCGGCTGCCATTCCAGCTAGTTTCTGCAGTTCCTTAGACTTTGTTGGCACTTTGAGGTCCTGTATCGCCCTGATCTGATCTGGATTCACTTCAATTCCTCTATGAGTGACCATGTATCCTAAGAACTTCCCTGTTCCTACCCCGAAGGCGTATTTCGAGGCATTGAGGCGAAGCTGGTGGTTTTTCAGGATGCTAAAAACTTCTCTCAAGTCTGTGAGGTGTTTTGTAGCGAACTTGCTTTTTACTACCATATCATCTATATAGGCTTCCATGGTTTTCCCCAGTTGGTCTTTGAACATCCGAGTGATCATTTGCTGGTAGGTCGCTCTGGCGTTCTTGAGGCCGAACGGCATTACTCTATAGCAGTAAGTCCCTCTTGGAGTGATGAACGCTGTCTTTTCTTGATCCGGACCGAACAATGGTATTTGATGATAACTGCTATTGGCGTCCAGAAAACTCATGCGCTCATGCCCCGCTGTTGAGTCTACTAGTTGATCAATGCGAGGCAGTGGAAAACTATCTTTAGGGCAGGCTTTGTTCAAGCAAGTGAAATCGACACAAACTCTCCATTTTCCGTTCTTCTTCTTGACTACAACTGTGTTGGACAGCCATTGCGGGTACTGTACTTCTCTGATTGCTCCCGAGGCCAAGAGTTTTTCAACTTCGGCAATCACTGCTTCGGTGTGCTCAACTGAGGATCTCCGACTTTTCTGTACGATGGGCCGAGCTGAAGGATTGATGTTGAGCTTGTGGCAAGCAAATTCTGGGTCCAACCCTAGAGTATCATATGCTGACCACGCGAATACCTCCATATTTTCCCTCAGCAGTTCCAGCAGCTGAAGTTTCTCATCAGCGCCTAGCGAGGTACCGATAATGAAGTACTTTTCCGGGTCGTCTTCTTTTATCAAGACTTTCTCCAAATCCTCCACCATCTTTTCCTCTGGAGTTCCTCCCACATCTTCCAAGACTAGCTGTCCGGCCACTTCTACTGTCTGTACCCGGTTGCAGAGTTGCTTTGCCTTTAATGCTGCCATGAAGCAATGTTTGGATGCAACTTGGTCCCCCGAAATCTGCTCTACTCCGTGTTTCGTTGGGAAACGGATGAGCTGGTGATAGGTTGAAGGGACTACTTCCATTCGATGAATCCATGGGCGGCCAAGTATGGCGTTATAAGGGGATGGTGTATTAATAACCAAGAACTCTATCTGGAGGGTTTTTGTCCCCGCTACGACTGGCAATACTATTCGGCCGAGCGGCCATTCCGGCTGTGAATTGAAACCGACCAACGGGGCTGCCGCTGGGGTGAGATGCTGCTCGGAGAGGCCGAGCTTTCTGAACAAATCATAATACAGTATGTCTGCTGCACTGCCCTGATCTACTAGGACTCGTTTCACATCAAATCGTTTCCCAATCCCAACAGTTATGATCAATGCATCAGTATGTGGGTGCTGTATGCCTTCTAAATCTTTGCTAGTAAATGAAACAGTGCACAGGGGGGATTTTGGTAGGGTACGTACCTTTTTCGATGCCGGCTCCACTGACATGATTTGCTGAGTTTGGGCAGCCTTAGCGATCTCTTCTTTCAGTGCCTCCTCAGATTCCTGAGCCGCTGTCCCATGGATCACATTTATTATCAGCCGGGGCGGATGCTCAATGTTTGCTTCTGGAAGTGGGTTCCCCAGCTCGGCCACCTCCTTACCCTGATCAATGTATTCCCTTAGGTGCCCAGCTGCCACCAGGTCCTCCAAGTGTTGCTTTAGTGCCCTGCAGTTCTAAGTCATGTGTCCCCTGTCTTAGTGGTAGGTGCACCTAAGCTTCTGATTGCGCCGAGCTGGATCTCCCAACATTTTCGGCGGCCAAACAAAGAAGGGTTCTCTCTTGATCGTCTCCAGGATTCGATAGATTGGCTCCTTGAACACGGTCACAACGGCTTCATGGGATTTGGACTTATCCACCTCATTCACTGCAATCCCTCGGTGTTCTCCTCGATCCGTTTTCTTCTTCTGCCGGGCTGCTTGTTCTGTTGATACTACCTCAATGGGGATCTGATCATCTTCGAGACGAGCATACTGCTCGATCCTGGCGCGCAAGTCTTTCAGAGCTGTGGCCGGGCGCTTGGTAAGTGATTGTCTCAACTTACTTTCCGGGCGCAGACCATGCTTGAAGGACATGACGGCCATTTGCTCACTGCACACATTTTCTTCCAGATCATTATACTCTTCCCAGTATCTCCTAGCATAACTGCGCAGCGTTTCCTCTTGTTCCTTCCTGAGGCCGAACAGTGTATCCGGCTCTTTCGGGATCTTAGTATTGGAGACGAACCTGGCCAGGAACTCTTCGGAGAGCTGCTTCCAGCCATGAATTGATCCAGCAGGGAGTCGATTGAACCATCGGAGTCCGGTTTCTCCCAGGCTGGATGGGAAGACTTTGCACATCAGTGCCTCATCTCGGCTCCAGAGGGACATCATCTGTCTGAAATGGCTGATATGCGTCAAAGGGTCCGATTTCCCATCGTAGGAAGTGAACTTTGGTAGAGTAAACTTCTTTGGAGGTCTCATGGTTTCAATCTCCGGAGAGAATGGCGAAGAGACGAGTTTGTCCAGTGCTCGATGTTCTCTCTGGTGAACAGTACGGTCCAGATGATCTCGATTTTGCTCGTTCTGCCTATTGCCAATCAGCCAAGTGCGAAGGTCCTGAGGAGGGTATTCAGTTTGTTGACTACCCGTCTTCTGCCTCTTGGCCCTCCTCCGGCGTGACCCACGGGTGTGGCTACTCGCCGCTTCGCTCTGTGTTGGGATTGGTTGGCTTCGTTGCCCGCAGTCATTCCTGGGGAATTTCTTCACTGGTAATTCTCTAGACGAGCTCCTTCGTTGCAAACGAGAGGGCTCTGCTTCCGTCCTCTTTTCCGTCGGATCACCCAACACCTTCTTAAGTTGAGCTTTCAATTCCTGTATCTCCATTCCCATGGAATCTATAATTCGATCTCTATAATCCTTTTCCAAAAGGAAATGATGAGAAGAACCTTCGGCGCAGGGCAATCGATGCTCGACAGATTCGGGGGTTCGATTATTGTTTCCAGTTTGCTCCTCCAGAACTGTCAGGAGTGCCAAACCTTTGTCCTTCGTTTTTTCCGTCTGCGGAGTATGTGATGAAGGCGGAACGTCCTCAATCCCCATTGTCGGAACTGAATGTAGAGCTCAGAGATGAAAATGATCCACGTTCACCGCACCAATTGTGCGTACCGGATTCCGCACTAGATGAAAATGCATCGGGGCTTCGCACTCAGTTGGACTATCCAGGGACCAGGACTCCTGCCACAAGAAGCACCGTTAGAGCTGCCCGGCCGGGGTTGGCCGGATAACCCCTCCGGTGTGGGAATTAGCGATCGGTGAAGGAGTGTAGAGCTGAATTTGTATGTAAGTGTGGTTTTGATTGGAATCGTTCAGTTACCTTCAATGTGAAGTTCATGTTATCTATATATAGTGTTCCTTACTTGCTTCTCAAGGTGAGTTCATGGAGTATAGGTGCTGCTAGGTGTCCTTTTAGCATTGCTCCAGGTGGGGGACCGCTTGATAGTTGTCATTGATTATATATTCTCATTGTAAGCATGCTGATAACAAACCACATTCCTTTGGCTCAACAACTTCCGCGATTTTAGGTGTGGGGGACCAGCTGAGGTGGCAACCTGCACATGCTTGCACTCACAGATCCCACGTTTCCTTGCGAGATTTCTCCAGCTCGGTACTTATGTTCTTCAGTTCGGTACTGGTGTGCCTCGGCTCGGCCTTTTCCAGGCTCATTTACGGAGATGGGCTGGGTCATTATTTGTTCGGCCCACAAATTCTGTCCCGCAGCTCGGCCCAGACCAGCACTACGGCTGGGCTGGCCTTTCCGCTACGAGTTGGGCCCAAGTGCTGGAGGACTTGGGCGGACTGTTGATCATGAAGTTGGGCTCGACTGATCTGTCCATATACTAATCTGACCCACTTGGATTTGGGCTTTGTCAGATTGGGTCAGCCCAAGGCTTGGGCCTGACCCATTTCACATTTAGCCCCTTCAATGTTCAATTTTCGTTCTTTAGCGAGAATTGGTAAAATGTTCACATAAGTTGAATGCCAATTTTGCATCTAAAATAGTAATCGATAATGACAAATAACTACATAGAAACAATTATGAAAGTGATGATAAAATTGATAAACTTCGTTTGGCATGAAGGTTTGGGCTGAGTTGGGATTATTTTAATCACAAAAAAATAAGATAAGTTAAAAAGTTAATAAAATAAAGTGTCACATTCAAATCATAAGTTAAGTTAAAAGGTTAAAAGGTTAATTCTTTTTTGTCTTTTTAGTGGATTATTTTATGACTTTAGCCCGTGGTTTTTTATCACAATTGGAGACGCTCAAATTATAGTTTTTTCACGATAAAAGCATTGTGTCGATTTGTTTTCGATTGTTTAATTATGATTATTATTTATTGATTAAAAATTGAAATATAATCACAAATCAATATTTTTAAGATTTTTAAATTTTTCAAAAACCATAAATATTTCCAACATTGTCAACCAACGTGTTTGCCTTCCCAATATTCCATATTTTATACCTACTCACACATGGATCTCTCGTTTATAAATATGAAAGGGCTATAGATTTTCTTTGGTCCATTATGTACGTTAAATGATGTTGTCTAAGTTCAAGTCTAGTCCTCTGTTGAGCACATCATAAGTTTTTGGACGAATTAAAGTAACAATTTATAATTTAAGACTTGTGTCATTTTGATTTCTAACCTTTTAATTTCGATGCATTTGACTCTAAATTTTAAATGTCATTCTAAATAAGCATAATTGAAGATATTATTGTTCTACTTGAAAGATAAAGTCGTCATACAATTTATTTTGTATTGGTTAACTTATATATTGTTTAAAATAACCTGTTTTTTTAGTGAATAATGTTTAAACTTTTTTGGTTATAAAGTTCTATTTTGTTTAGTTTCATACTCTATTTTCAAAAAAAATTTCTAAAAAACTAAAAATTAAATTGGTAAAAAAAAATAAATTAAAAATACATCATTTTTATATAATTTTATTTTTTGGGAGGGTAGAAATATTTTTTTTAAACAATTTTTTGATATTTATTTTTGTTAAATTAGTTTTATTCTTTCAAAAATCAAAGATTGTGACAACTTTAATATCATTATGAAACCGATCCATTAAATCGAAGAATTCAAAACTAAAAACATTTAAACATATCGATTATACATTAAAAGCCCAATATCCATCTCAAATTAAACATATCTTTTGGGAAGTTCCCAAAAGATTTGAATTCTCCGCATTACTTGAATGGGATGGAAGTATTCATTTCAAGATTAGTTGTAGTGAAATAACTATAACAACGTATTAATTTAAAATTCAAAAGCACTTAAGAAAAAAGGAAAATAGCATTGCAGTGTTAATTTCAGCAAAATAATCTCAAATTGATAATTCAAATTTTAAATTTATCTTTTAATATTGTAAAATTCTCCACTAATATGCAAATAAATATTTTTTTCCAAATGTCACTGAAATGATATTTTTTTTCTTAAGAAAAATGATCATATTTAAATTTACTTATTAATTATGGACGGCTAATTTTTAGAAAATTTACTCATAAATCCCATATGGGGGTGTTGATCCATTTAGTCCTAAGAGTTTTCTTGTAAACTAATTAGTCCTTTTTGTTTTGGAAAGTTGTATTTATTTGATTTTGTGTTATTTGAGTTAAAGTTAATGCCCTTTTGTGATTCATTTTTCAATTTTCTGATTCGTTTTTTGGGGTATAGAAAGGTGAGGTTGTGAAAGATTCTTTTCGAGCGTGAAAATTTACATTTCTGTTAGTGTGATTTTCTAGTATTATATTAGAGCGTCACATAAGAGTGTTATGTTTGGAAAAAGTACATTAAGGAGTTTTTGTAAATTATATTGATTGGAGTATTACATATGGAAAAAAATACATTAAGAAGTTTTTTTAGAATGTTACGTTGTTATGCTTGGAAAAAGTATATTTAAGAGTTTTTGTGTGTTACATTAATTGGAAAATTATGTTTGAAAAAAGTACACTAAAATTTTTTTTTATAATGTTACGTTGTTACTTTGAAAAAAAAGTACACTAAAGAGTTTTTTTGTGTGTTACATTGGAGTATTATATTTGAAAAAAGTACAGTAAATAGTTTTTTAGTGTTACATTGATTCGAGTGCTATGTTTGAAAAAAATACACTAAGGAGTTTTTGTGGAACGTTATATTGTTACATTTGAAAAAAGTATATTAAAGAATTTTTTTTTAAGTGTTACGTTTAGTAATTTCAACATTATGAGAAAAATTATATTTGTCCCTCAACACATAACTCACATTTATGGTTGACCCTCTATGTAATTCACACTATAATAGAACCTTTGGATTCATAAGAAAAAATAGAAGACCAAACAATTTATAAGATTACTATTTGAGATTCACTATGCTTGGTTGTGTTTTTTCAAAAACACTTTTCAGAAAATTTTACTTTCTTGTTTTTTGTATTTTTTTGTTTTTACTGAATTTTTTAAATATTTTAAGCAAATTTTTTTTTTTACTTTTTAGACATACCTAACATAAATATATCTAAAAAGTAAAAAATTTGTGAAAAAAACATTTTAAAAATTCACTAAATACCAAAAATATAAAAAAAAAAAACGAGAATTCAGTAAATTTTTTGTATTTTTATGTATTTATTAAAATTTTAAAATATTTTTTCACAAATTTTTTACTTTTTAGATATATCTAAGTAAGGTGCATCTAAAAAAGTAAAAAAAATGTTTAAAATTTTAAAAATATTCACTAAAAATAAAAAAATACGAAAACCAAAAAACTGAGTTTTCAAAAAACTTAATTCAAAAAATTCAAACCAAACATTTGGGTTGCAACCATCGAGTCTCTCTTAACGTTGTATTTGGTTGAGGGATTTAGAAAGGAAAATAGAAATATAGGTGAAATGTAAATAAAATATACTTAAAATTCATCTAGTTTCACACATTTTTTTCTTTTTCTTTTTCTTTTCCCTTTCATTTTTTAAATCCCTCCTAAAGCCTCCTAACCAAACACAATGTAAGGGAAAGGTCTTGGGTTCTACTCTTTGAAGTAAAATGAAAGGATAAAATTTTCTTACAAATTCTATGAGTATAAATTTTAACTCTCCCAATATACTAATCTAATAACTAACTATTAAATCGTGAAGTTTAAAACCCCTTAGACTTGCGCCAACCTTCCCCACAATAACCAGACTTAAGTATAAAAAATAAAAAAATAAAAAAATAAATAAAAATTTGATAAATCCACCATGATTGGTGCATGAGGCACTCCTTTTAAGGATTGATTTTTGTCGGTGATAAGGAAGTGACGAGCTTTCGTCCATATTTTTATCTCTTTATATTAATTATATATATATATTTGTGTGATTTAACTCAAATTCTCACTCATAATTCAAACCATCTAAATTACATGTCATGCATTCAAAGTCATCCATTCAAAGTTTATAGGACATCTATAGAAATAAATCACATTTTATTTTATAAAACTAATAGTTTAATTTTACAATCATTCTTTAAACCATCAATTGTATAAAATAAAATTAGATCAGTTTGTGTTTATAGTTGTCCGATTAAAATAAAATTAAATAAAATTTTTTATTAAATCACATTTCATGATTGGTAAATACAGTATATGTAATGGCAAGGGCAATTCTTGTTATTTTTCTCCTTTATGTATATTTTGTTCTAAATATATATTTTTTTAAAATTACATAACTTGAGTTTTATAAATTCATTTTTATCAAAATTAATATCTATGAATTTGTCTTTTTGAGATATTTAAAAAAAGGTTCAATATTGAATATTAAATTAAAAAAAAAAAAAGAATAGATTAATTTTTTGTCAATCAAAATAACAAAAACAAAAGCATTTGAAACCGTCTTTGACAATTTTAGATGGATAGATCACAAAAAAATACATAAATAAAAAAAACTCTTCCAAGATTGACTATTACGTGCAATGTTATGAACGGTTGAATTTTAACACAATAAACAAATTCTTTTTATATTTTTTTTACAACTTTAGGTACCTATCTGTCTAAATTATTTGAACCTGTCTATTCAAATTATTTTAATCTATTTGTCTTCATATTTGAACCTAGCTGTCTAAATTATTTAAATTATTGCCAATATTTTTATCTACATGTCCAAATTATTTAAACATATTTGTCTCCATATTTGAATTTGTCTATCTAAACTATTTTACGTATTTGTTCCACATTTGAATCTATCTGTCTAAATTATTTTAATCAATCGGTTCCTGCATTTTTAATTATCCCAAATTATTTTAAGCTATTTATGCAAAACTTTTTATCTATCTGTCTGCTTATTTTAATTGGTTTATCCCCATATTTGAACTTGACTAAATCATTTCTAAATTAATTTTTGGACAAATAGGTAAAAATATGTTTAAATTTGGGGATAGATAAATTACGATAATTTATACACATAGGTCAAAATATTTACACAAATAGGTTAAAATAATAGAATAGAAATCTAAAATATTACAATACATAGGTTAAAATAATTTGGACAAACAGATACGTGAAATTGTAAAAAAAAATTGTTTATGATATTAAAACTTCAACATGTAACTTTGTGATCGCTGATCCATTTTGGACGATTTTATTTTTCTGATTCCATATATTTTTGGAGATCTATCCATCCAAAATTGTCAAAATCGATTCATTTTTTTTTTTTTTAAATTTTACATTTAATATTGATCTTATTTCAAAGATTTTGAAAGATGAATACACATATATCAATTTTATTAAAAATAGATTTGTAAAACTTTAAGGCCTCATTTATTAACATTTTTAGTTTTCAGCTTGCAAAAAATAAAAAAACATGTTTTTGTTTATTTTTGTCAAAAATGAAAACAGAAATCTTGTTTGGTGTACAAAAATATTTTTAAATGAAGTAAAAATAAAAACAGAGAAATATATTTGATGAGTTGCTAGATTTGGTAGCCATAGATGGAGAATAGATAAATGTGATGACTGATAGTGGCTGGTAGCAGAAGGTGTTCCCCGAAGTTAGTAGTTGGATGTCAGAGGACATGATGTAGCCGGAAGAACAACAAAAGGTAGCCGTAGATCACGACGATGACTGTCCACTGGCCGGAGAGTCGCTGGAGGTTGGTCAGAGTTCGCCACTCATAGGTGATGGAAAATGTGTCCTTATAGTCTTAAAAGTTTAGCTCTTGGAGTGATGTCAAACAAGTTTTGCAATTGAATTTATATGACATAAGTGCCCTAAAAAATAATCACAGTAAAAAAATATAAATAAATACATATAATGAAAATAAATAAATAATAATACTAGGAAAATCCTATTGTCCCCAAAAAATTCTAGAATTTCCTGGCTATTGCGATTATATTATGGAGATTAAATGGATGTTGTGTGGGCCCAAATATGAAATGAATACAAGTCATAGATTAATATTTCTGAATAAATTCAAAATAAAAATTCTGGAATTGTTATATGAGGCTTAAAATCACAAATTGGAAGGGATCCTGCCTACAAGCGAGATAAATGTCCATCATGCCAAATTTCTATCCACATTTATAATCCAAAAACAGGGTAAAGGCAAATTCTATTATTTCAGTGATTTCAAATTGGTAGGTGTTATACAATTGTAGCTGGTGTACCGTAGCTCTACCCGTCAATGTAATAGTTACATTTCTTTCTCTTTTGGTTTGAATGTGTAGTACTTTGCAATGGGCGGCAACGGCAATGGAAAACGCAAAAAGCGACGCGAAAAATTTAACCGTGTGAATCTGTTTGAAAGAGTAAGAGAGCCATACGATGAAGAATATAATGTGAGTCCGTTTGTAAGAAACATAGAGCAATGCGATGAAACAGAATATCCTGTGAATCCGTTTCTAACAAAAACCGAGCAACGCGATGAATGGATAGTTTTGATTAAAGAAATGTTGGAAGAAGTGAAAAGGCCTTCGAAATTGAGTATCTATAAAGTTCCCAATAAACTGGTAAAAATCAAGGAAGATGCCTATAAACCTAATATTGTCTCCATTGGACCTTTTCATCATCACAACAAAGAGTTGCTAGCTTTTGAAGAGCAGAAACGGCGATACATGGTTCATCTTCTTGCTCGAACATTGGAAGCTGAAGAAGCTAACCGCGATGAGTGTGCCAATGCCATATTAGATTTGGTAGAAGAAGCTCGGAGATGCTATTCAGAGTATATAGACTTGGACAAGCACAAACTAGCTATGATATTGCTAGTTGATGGCTGCTTCATACTCGAACTCTTTTTGAGGTACTCAGATATTGAGAACCAGGAGGAGGAGGGGGAGGATGTAGTTAACGACGACCCTGTCGTGCCCAGGGGCTCATCAACAGACCCCATTATTAATGATTCTCCGATTGTTGCAACTCTTCAACAAGATTTGGCACTACTTGAGAACCAGATTCCCTTCTTTGTTTTGCAGACTCTGTTTGATCTTATAAATAAGTCTGTGACATTACCACACACACTTACTACATACGCTTTGCTTTTCTTTCAATCGGCTTTGGGATTTAGCGACGAGTCAGTTGCAAGTAAATCCTTGGACGTAACTGGTGACCATTTACTTCATATCTTGCATAATTTTTACGTCCCCAAATCATGTCACATAAGCCATCAAACCTTGCACAAATCTCACCTCCGCATAAATGTCAAAAACCATGAAGTTGATCCTCAGGGCTTGCAAATATATGGATTCACAGATTGTGCCACACAACTTTTGAAGGCAGGAGTTCAACTTCATGGCAACACCGAGGCCATCGCAGGAGAAAATTTCTTAGCCATAGAGTTCCAATATGGAGTGGTTAAAATGTCATCATTACAAATACACGAAGCTACAGAATCAATCTTTCGAAATCTGATTGCTTTTGAGCAATGCAACATCATTGGCAATTCTCATTGCATTATTGCATCATATGCATTTCTTATGAGAAGTATCCTCCGTTCCTCGCATGATGTTGACCTTCTTAAAGAAAAAAAGATCATAAAGGATTTGAACGGTGGTAATAGTGTTGGTGGTGGTAGTGGTGATGGTGGTGAAGATCTTGCGATTTTCTTCAAATCACTGTGTGAGGGAGTTGTGTCAAAGGACTTCTATTTTTCCGGTTTGTGCGAGCAGGTAAACGAATACTACTCCTCCCGCACGTCTTGGTTGCACTGGCGCAGACTTTTTTTAATTTTAGAAGGGAACTGGCGAAGACTTAAAGCGATAACGAAGGACAAGTGGCGTGAATCTATGTCGGACTTGCATAAAAAATATTTCTCCAATTTATGGGCTACAATATCAATCATTGCTGCAGCCTTGCTTCTCATCTTCACCGGCATTCAAACTGTCTACGCTGTCATTTCCTATTATCATCATCATCTCTAAGTTCTACTCTGTTGATGCAAAACTATCCCGACAGATTTGAGGATAAAAGAAACATCTTTAGCCTCATATTTGGTATAATAAGCTGCAATTTATTAATTCTGTAAAACATGTTTTCACTTTTATGTTGTTCTGAGTCATAAATATGGCTTGTTGGTGTTTCGATTACCCTGTAATTTTTCCATTATATTTCCCGAGTGTATTTTCGGCTTCTTGGTCTTTGTAAGGTGTGTTTGGAAGTTGTCAATAAATCCATAAAAATATTCTTTGAAATATGAATTTTTTTAGTAATGAGATATGATTTATGAATTTCCATAATATAAATCATAAAATTGTTTCTATCTCCATCAATTTAAAATTCTAGATGAATTGTTGAATAATTTAACATAATATCAAAATATATAATAAATCTTATATTCACATCTCACCGCTTATCTGTTAAATAAAATATGTACACATGTTTTCCTTTTTTAATAATTTAAACTTTTAAATGAGTTGTAATCAAGCATTTGACTCTAAAAATATTTTTCTTCAAATTTCTCTTGCTTACAGTGATATCTACTACTCGTGTGGGACTATCCTCCTGTCAGTACAAAAAATTAAGGGTTGGTTCGGCATGAACTATATAATCTATCTTTTTATCTTTTTTTCATCACATCACCTCTCTATTTTTCTGCACATCTTTTTGTAAAAAGACAAAAAGTGTACTTTTCTAGGACACCCCAAACCAACCCTAAGATTTTAGAAGCTAAAATTTAGAGACAAAATTATTTTTTAGGAACTAAATAATTTTATTACGAAAAGTTTCATTATTATATTTTTAGCAACAAAAATTGGACATTAGCGATGAATTATTATCCTTTGGAGACCAAATTTTTTGTCTCAAAAAATAAACCATTTTCAGACCAAATTATTTAATAGTGACATTTCCAAAATTTTGTCGCTAAAAGCCTTATTTTTTACTTTTCAGAATGACCTTTTCGCGACTATCCTCATGACAATAGAAATTAGCATTTAAATGTTTTTTGCAATAAAATTTTCACTTTTAGAGATCAAAATGTTTGATTTCTAAAATTCTTATATGTTGTAGTGTGTCTTGGTGGTACTCTTTCCAAAGTTTGATTGCTCAATTATTTTTAGGAGAAATTGTTATTCAAGATAATTTTTAAAATAATTATTATATATTAGTAAAAAAAATTATGATATTAATTATTAATATTTGAAAAATCTAGAAATCCTAGATGTTGATTTGTGATTATGTATCAATTTTAAGCAATATATAACAATCCCAATCAAACAAGCAAAGACAAATCGGCACAACGATTTTACGTGGAAAAACCACAATTGGACACCTCCAACTGTGATTAAAAAACCACGGGCAACAGCCACAAAATAATCCACTAAGAAGATTTAAAGGAATTACACAGGTATACTCTCAATTACCTAGCGAATCCACGCCTAATTGAACCAACCTTTATGTGCATCTTCCAACCCCGTCTTCACCTCGGAATTGTCTTTACGATGAGCCACTCCAGAATCCACCGAAGCTTCAAGCTCGAATTCTTCAAAATCCACCGAAGAACAACTTTCTCTTTTGTATAACAAACAAAACCTTTGATGTACTCTCTTTTAAACTGTAACGCCCTCAAAATAACGACATTAGATCCATCAATATAAGCATGCATTGATATACAAAAGACCAACATTCATCTATTCATCATAGTTTCATTACAAAAAGTATTACATGTTAACAATAAAAGCAAATGCCCTAAGGGCTTACAGCTTTCCAAGTTAACACTTGGTTACAAAAGGGGAGTGCTAACTCATTTACACATTAAGCCCTTGGCTTGAATATACATGTAATACATCAAAAGAACATAGACACAAAAAGTCTGTCCGCCTCTAGCCTCCCAAGCTATGTCCTTGGAGGTGGCATGCTACTTGTACCTGAAAATGATGTTCCCATATAGGGTGAGCCACAGCCCAGTAGAAATATACTAAACCAACTATGAACAATGACTAAAAGATTAGCAGCTGATAGATGGTCAACACTGATACATCCACATATATCACATTTCAATTACATGACTTACAAGTCTATGTTACTTTTCATTTTCCCTTTTCGATAAATAAGCATACTAGCTATGTCATCACATTAACCGATAAGCATATGAGCTATATCAACACCTCAGCAGATAAGTATAAGAACTATATCACACAACCGAAGATAAGCGTAAGAGCTATATCTACTCTTCTCTAGACAAGCATATGAGCTATATCTATACTTCTCAAAGATAAGCATATGAGCTGTATCTTCACTTCTCTAGACAAGCATATGAGTTATATCTACGGAGTTCATCCCCCATCTCCTCCCAACACTATCCGGTTTAGAGGTACATCCCCCATCTTCCCCTAAACCGCGGAGTACATCCCACATCTCCTCCTCTACACATAATGCATATAAACACATAGGTTCTACATACATTCAATCAATACATAAAGTTAATATATTCTATCAACCGTCAAGTCCCATGACACATTCCATTGATTAGTTTTCGTTTGCCTAATCATCATGCATTGTCTACAACAATCACGACTATCCTCCACCGATAGCCCAAAGCAGTTATTTCTAAACAGAAAATAAATACACAATGGATATTAAATCAACATTTCAATTTGGTGAGCGATAAATGAATCAACTACACCCTTTAATCCCATACACTTCCAATCTCGACATTTTCAATTCAATTCATCATTTTCTTTAATTAATTATATGCATTAATTAATTAAAACAATTAGGGCAAATTCCCATAATTAACAAAATAACCCTAAGGTTCCATTTTCATCCATAATCCATCATCTAACTCATCTTTCTATGCCAAGCTTGCATTTAGGTTTAATAACAAAACCCCAACTTTTGTAAAATTACACAAAAGACCCAAACTTTCTCAAAATTACCCAACAACACCCAACATATCAAAATGCTAAAATTCAAAGACAAAATCCATAAAGAGGAGTAGGATATCCCTACCTCAAAAGATGAGCTCCAACGGAGATGAAGACCAAAATCAAAATGCTTCAAATCCCGAAATTTTCAGATTAAAATGTAGCCCTCGACGATCAACACAACTTTTGTAAAGGCCAAAAGTGAGTAAACAACTCCTACTAGATCAAATCTAAGAGAGAAGTCAAGATTTTAGAGAGAGAGGCTCTCAAATTTGTGTTTGGGAAAGTAAGAGAGAGAAAGAACAAGAAAAAGTGATTTAAAAAGCTAAAACTCGGAACTTAAACCCAGTCGCCCCGTTCGAGCGTGGAAACCCCCGCTCGAGCGTCACTCACAGACTCCTGCTCGAGCGGCCAAACTCCCGCTCGAGCGGCGGATGCACACTCCCAGAAGTTTCTGCAGACAGGTCCCCGCTCGAGCGCCCAACTCCCCGCTCGAGCGTCACTCACAACCTCCCGCTCGAGCGGCCAATCCTCCGCTCGAGCGCCCAACACTACACAGGAAATACTGGATGGGTGTATTCCTCGCTCGAGCGCCAAAACCCCCGCTCGAGCGGACAAGCAACAACAAGGTCCCCGCTCGAGCGTCGAAATCTCCGCTCGAGCGGACAGGCCAAAATCTGGGCAACTAGTTTTGGTTCCTAAGCTCAACCAACCTGTAACAAACCTGCCCAACACATCCTATAACTCAAACACAAAGCAGGAAAGGATGTAAACAAGATAATAATCAACTACTAACATCCACGGACACAAGTCCGGATCACTGTACAGCAAGGGTAAACCCGGGATCGCTATATAAACCATGAGTTGAATACTCAATAAAAACATCAAAGAAAATCTAACAAAATATCTCCAGATATAAACCTTAAGATCCAAAAAGAAGATCTGGAAAAAAGTACACTTAGCTTTGGGAGAAAACCAAGTATTTATAGAAAACCAAAAGTAATCCTAGATTTGGAAGAAAACCAACTCCTTAAGAAATCCGGATTTTGAAGCTCGCTCGAGCGAAGCTTTTCTCGCTCGAGCGAGGAGCTTAGTTTTCATGATTTCTACCAAAAGTAATCCTAGATTTGGAAGAAAACCAACTCTTAAGAAATCCGGATTTTGAAGCTCGCTCGAGCGAAGCTTTTCTCGCTCGAGTGAGGAGCTTAGTTTTCATGATTTCTACTAGTGCCTTGGTTCGAGCGACGAATCCTTGGCTCGAGCGACAAATCAATTCTCTCAGGTTTTTGTGTGGACGCAATCCGTCGCTCGAGCGAGAACTCCTTGGCTCGAACGAGAAAGCCTTAGCTCGAGCGAGCATTCCTTGGCTCGAGCGAGCAACGGCGGACATGCAATTTTGAATGCAATTTTGCATTTTGCTTCGGCCGCGAGCTGACCGGACAGCTCGACCCCCGTAATAATCAGCAAAGTGGCAATCTTGAAAGTATTGACATCACAAACTTCTCTGCAAAAGCATGACTCGGGTTGGATTCGTCTCTAACAACTCATAGCCTTACTAAAATAAAAATGCGAATAAAATTACAACTCAAATGAGTTTTGTCAAACGGGGCTGCCAATAATAAAAACCTAACAATATTTATAATATTTTTTATTTTGTATAAATATTTTTTACTCCATCACAGTGTAAATTTTCTCTATTGAGATTAGATAGGATGGGATTATAACTATGATTGTGGAGGTAATTTATACTATTGGATTAAATGGGATGAAAGATTGGATATATGATAGCATTATAGATAAATTATGAGGAATAAGTTGAACCATAAAATAATTGGATAAAATGAATAAAATATTATTGTTTAAATAAAATAAAAATATATAATTATTTTTTATGGTTAAAATCTGGAGAGTCCTGATCTTTCTAATGCCAAACTACCATTATTGTTATTTAATCTCTAAATTTCTTCTATTTAAATCTGGAGATTCCTAATCTTTTCAGTGGAACCACATGTTTCCCTCCTCTAATCCGTCCTGCATATCCTGCAATAAAACAATGAATTAGCAATTCAGTGGGCTATTTTACACAATACACCCACTTTCCGAATAAATTTTTGAATTCCTCTGTAAAAAAAATATATATCAAAAGTCTTGTTTGGAAAGTTAGCTATTTTAGTTAGTTATTTAATTATTTTAACTATTTTAACCTGATTAAAAAAATTATGTTTGAAAAGTTGATTGACTTTTTTTAATAATTAATTTGATGATTGTGAAAGAAATAGTAAAATAATTATAGGTTAAATGTGATATTGGCTTATTTTGAGAAGTAGTTAAAAGTTAATTTTTTGAATTTTTTTGGTCTTTTTTTTAAAAAAAAAAAAAAAAGAGTACAAAAATGTAGAGAGAAAAGGGCCATTGTATTTTTAACTATTTTAGCATATTTTATCTTTTAGTGGATTATTTTAACCAAATCCACTTCCCAAACAAGGCCATGTATTTGTGTCTTCACAACCACCAAAACAAAAAAACAAAAAAAACAAAAAAAAAACTAAACAAAACAAAAAAAACAAAAAACAAAACAAACAAAAAAACAAAAAAACAAAAAAATAAAGGAAAAAAAAAGAAAAATAAAAGGAAAAAAGAAAAAAGGCGAACACTCAAACATCACCGTTTCACTAGGTTCATTCCTTTTTCTTTTTGGGAAAATTATTTAGAAGTCCTATTAGGGAGACTTATGCTACATTTGGTCCTACTAAAAAACTTATGTTCCCATAAGTCCTATGGGAAGTTTGTTGACACATTTACCCTCAATATTAGTTGTTAATATCATAAATAAGTAATAAAACCATATATAGAAAATTGATATAAACGTAACGTAACGTGACACCTACATAAACGTAACGTGACACCTATATAAACGTAACGTGACATATCTACATAAACGTAACGTAACGTGAAACGTGACATATCTACATAAACGTAACGTAACGTGACACCTATATAAACGTAACGTGACATATCTACATAAACGAAACGTAACGTAACGTGACACCTATATAAACGTAACGTGACACCAATATGAACGTAACGTGACACCTACATAAACGTAACGTAACGTGACACCTATATAAACGTAATGTGACATTTACATAAACGTAACGTAATGTGTCACGTTACGTTTCGCAAACTTAATAAGTTTTTATTTTTTTAATCCGTTTGTTTTGAAATAGATATATAATCTTAATATATTTTTATTTTGTATTATTAATTGTAAAATTTTAAAAATTATCAATAATATATGTGAAGAATATCGTCGGATCAACCAACATACATACATACATATAGCTGAACCAACTCACCTATGATCTATAATAATATTTAATTTTTTATATAAGAAATTGTCTATATATACATATATATATATATATATATATTATGGGTTGTTGCAACTTTATGTGGTTCATGTGTTTTATGAATTGCTTCTGTAATTGAAGCTGTAGAGGTATAACCCATTGTATAAATTGCTGGACCTGCTATAGCATTGCTAGTTTGTGAGCCGGAATTCATTACTCACCATTGCCTTTGGAAAATTTTATTTAAAAAAAGAAAAAAACTGTGTGCACAGAAATCGGTGAACAAAAGGGGGTCCCACGTTAAGACTCTGCATCTTGTGGGTGTTCTTTGATGGGGTTCTATACATGTAAATGCACTAATGGTTTTTAGGACTTGGGGATAACAAATTGAAAATCACCACCGCAACGTTGACGGTTGGAAGCAGCAGTACAATCTTAAACCGCAACAAAACCGTGCCCTTAATCAGCAACCTTGAATCTCATAGACGATTTATAAACTGAAACTTTGGGAACTACTATTTACATAGAGACCAGAAACTTACGTGAAGGTGAGAAAGGCGAAGCAGAGGAAGATGAAGACCAACAGAAGAGAGAGAGAGTGAGAGGGGGAAGGTGTGAAAATGGGGGGTAAAAAGATTAGGATCTTGTGGAATACATTCTTATGAAAATAGGACTTGAGACTCTATAAGAAATTACACAGGACTTAGCTTAGCATAAGGTTCTGAAAAAGGACTTATAAATAAGTCTCCCTTTCTTTTTTTCCTTTACTAAAGTCATCTCCTTTTTTTCAAATTTTTTTATTTTTAGTAATTGTTTAAAAAATTATATCAATGTTTTTTTTACTTTTTCGATTCGTCTTGTATGGATGAATCTAAAAAGTAAGGCTATGCTTGGTTTGATTTTTAGAAACTTGTTATATAAATTTTTTTTACAAAAAAATAAAATAAAAATAAAAATAAAAATTAAATTGGTGAAAGAATAAAAAAATTAAAAATACTTATCATGTTATATAATTTTATCTTATGTGAGATTAGAAATAATTTTTAAGAATTTAAAAATAGTTTTTGATATTTATTTATATCAAATTAGTTTTTTTTTTCAAAAAAAAATTCTTTATTTTTTTGATAAAATACAAATCGAACATGGCCTAATTTTTTTTTTTTTTTAACTCTCAAACAAAAATTGAAAAATCTAAAATAAGAAAAAAAAAAGTTTTTACTTTTTGCTTATTTTTCTCTTTCTAGACTTTTTATAAAAATATTTTAAAATATTTTAATTTTTTGTCATCTCATAGAGCTGAATCTAAAAATTTAAATTCTCAAAAAAAAAAAAAAAAAATTTAAAAGAAGTTCACTAAAAATAAACTAAAAAAAAAAAAGTTACCGCATAAACAAACTCCAAACAAAAGAATGGAAAAGAAAAAAAAAATAGTCAAAACATCATTGTTTTAAGTTACAGAAAAACCTGCTGTGCACTGGTAACTCCCTCCTGACTTTAGTATCTAGTAAACCCATGTTGTGGATACGACAATGATTGAGAACTCTTTTTATTGGGGACTCCCACAATCTCTTTTGAATTTCAACTATAGATAGTGTGGGTCCCATACATACATGAGTGAGTCTCATACATAAATAAATGGTTGAGATCCAAAGAAGATTGTGGGGGTCTCCAAAAAAATATGTTTAGTAATGTCTTCCAAAATGATATAGTAAGGCCTGCTAGTGTAAACCCAAGTTATTATTAAAAATAAACTTGTCATTTTTTATTTTTTTCATTTCAACAACCTCTGTTAGCTCTAATTTTTTTTTTTTAAATCTTTTTTTGCCTAGGATATAGTTATGGCTTTTGTACCGAGTAAACCTAAGTTGTTAATAAGGTGGCTAATGTCTTCCAAAATCATATCGGTGAAGGGACGATAATGTAAACCCAAGTCATTTTTTTTATTTATTTGAAAAGTATACGTACTACAACAAAAAGTATTTTTGGTGATATTTTTTGGAAACTAAAGAAAAATTAATTGCCAATGTTACATAATCGGCGACTAATATACTTGTTGGTCGCCAAAAACGAAATTATTGGCGACGAATTGGAATTTTTGGCCGCTGTTGAGTTTGGCGCTGTGATTATATGTGTGACTATGTGCTTGATGTGAAATTCCATGTTCTAACGTGTGAATTACATGTTTATAAATTTGAATATGTCGGTTATGAGAAAACCTGTTGGAATTGCGATCTTTGGACTGAAAATTGAAAGCCTTATTGGCACGATAAATCAAAATTGACTTTATAGTTATGATTAGCATGATTTTAGGACATTATATGAAGTTTTGTAAAAATTTGATTCGTAACAAATTAATTAGCTTTATTTGGCTAGAACTCCTTTGAAACTGAAATTAATGACTTTAATGAGTTCAGAAACTGAAATTGAGTACATGAATATGCTAATGGAAATTTTTAGAGCCATTTGGGCAGTGTAATTGAAAATTAATTTCGTCTGATTCGGTAAGGTATGTTTGGTTAGCCTATGTACCTATATATGACTTGTTACATATATCCATATTTTGTTAAGCTCATCCTAAGCCTTTTAAGAGTAAAAAACGTGGAGAGAAGAAGAAAAAAGAGAGAGAAGAAGATTCCACTTTAAGCTTGGGAATTGGAAGGGATTGAAGAATAATTCAAAGATTGGTTCAAGGTAAGTGTAAATCAACTCAAATATCCTAAATCTTCCCTCAATTGGTTAGAATCAAGCCTTAGAATGACGTTTGTATACCCATAGAAGTTAGGGTTTATGAGTTATTATCATGGTTGAATTTATTCCATGAAATTGAACATGTGATCTTTGGATTTGGTAGATTAAAGGTTGATCTTTGCGTTTTGAGTTGTCTTGAGTGAGATTGAGAGGACTCGCCTTCTAATCTTTAGTTTGCATGCTTTGATCTCACATATGTATATATGTTTGTATATGTTTATATATGTTTGTATATATATCATAAAAGGATGAAGAAAGTGAAGGAAAAATGAAAATTAGAAATTTATATGTCAAATTAAAAGGAGTTTGATCTCATTGAGCTTGAATTTCATAGTTATTATGATTATATACTATGTCCTTGAACTAAAATTGCTTGAATTAGAGCCTGGGCATATCTTTGGAAAGGTTGATTTTGTTGAAATTTCGGACTACTCAAACAGAGCCTAGGACTGCACGTGCGGGATGCACGGCCGCACGTGTGGGGCTCACGGCCGCACGTGCGGTCGACTGAGCAGTCTGAAATAAAAGCACGTGCGGCACACCTTCTTGCACGTGCAGTGGGGGACTTCCGCACGTGCAGCCAATGGAGAAAAATTTTGTCAACTTCTTTTGCTCTTTTTGACCCTCTGAAATTGTTAATGCGTATATTTAATCCCTATGAAATGCTTAAAAATGAGTAAGAACTTAACGGAATGAAAGAATGATTAAAGAATGGAAGCTAAGAAAAGAATGCATTGATTATCCATTTGTATATGTGTGCCATGTATAGGTCACTTACAGGAAAGGACCGTTGCTTGCCTAAACCGCTGTGAGTAATAATATTGTAAAGATATGTTCATTTATAATTATGTTGATACATAACTATTGTGATGTTCTAGAATTATGTTTTATGCAAATGAATGAGTTACAAGACCTATGATATGGAACATGGATGTGAAGTGTGAATTATTTATAATATGATATGGTGGGCCCAAGGCCGTTCCATTTATCCGTTACGTTTATGCTATGACATGATATGAATTGCTCGGTCTTTAAGACCTATTGATTTTTAGTATGCAACAAAGTGTTGTACGAAACTAAGTGTTACAGTGGAAGTCACTTCTAGAGTCTATACAAGTTGCCTCTTGGGTCCATGAATACATGAATTGGGCCCAAGGAGAGGTGGAAACATGTCGATGTTCCATCTACTCCATGATAAGACACAGTGATATGATATGATACATTTGCACCTAAGGTCGTTTTGATATATGATGGGCACGAGGCCGTTTTGATGTACATTGAACCCGAGGCCGTTTTGATATACATTGGGCCCGAGGCTGTTTTGATATATGATTCGGCCTGAGGCTGTTTTGATATCCGATTGGGCCAGAGGTTGTTTTGATATATGTGAGCCCAAGGCAGTTTTGTTATATGGTGGGCCTAAGGCTGTTTTATAATATGATTATGAATAATGTTATGAATGATGTAATTGTGGAAGAGTATTGTGTTATGCTTTTTTTAAATCTAGATTATTCATTTGATTTTCTTTACTTTACTATTACTTATTGAGCTTCGCTCACTCCGTATTTTATATGTATGTAGGTATTCAATTCGGAGACCAACCTTAGGTCAGCCTTAGGAGTTCTTTTGTGGACATGCTACGTCAAGCCACCCAAGATGCACCTCCGTGTCGAGGCTTTAATCTTGTATTGTTAGAATTTTGTGCTATATTGAGTTTATGTATATGTGTGTGAGATATATATAGACTAATGTGTTTACATTGTTTTAATTATTCCAGTTATCATGTATGCACAAGCTCAATGGATATTATCATTAATATTGCTTCCGCTTTAGGCCCCAATATGATTTGAATATTATCAAATTTTTGTCTATGAGGCCTGAGTATAGGCCGATCATGACGTAAACTTTTAGGGGCTGGTTCGGTTCGTGACAAGTGCCAACCTAAATTTTTCCACAAGAGTGCTAAAAAAAATTTCGCGACCAAATTAATATACGGTGACGGAAATTTTGGTCACTAATTGTACATTTTTGGCAACACAAATAAAATAGACACGAAAATGTGAACCGTATTTATGGCGACCTAATTATTTTAGTCGCCAATAAATTGTTTTCCAAAACTATGTCGTTTTGAATTTTCCTTTCTTTTTTTTTTTTTTAAAAAAAAAAATTTTGTTGACCCAACCTTCTGGGTGAATAAACTATTTGTGGGTGAATAAACAAATAATTGCCTAAAAGTTCATCTCATTTTGACACTCCACAACCTCAAACGGCTTCTCTTCTTCTTCTTCTTCTTCCTCTCTCTCTCTCTCTCTCTCTCTCTCTCTCTCTCTCTCTGTCCCTTTCTGTCTCCCTATCCCTCTCTCTCTCTCTCGCACCGCCGTTGAGCATCGCCTCCTCGTTTTTTTCTTCTTCATCTTTAGTTTCGTTTCTTTCGGTTCTGCATTTTCATCAGAACCAGAGTTTTGAAAACTGATTACCAGGTTATAACTTCATCTCTATTTGTGATAATTTCAAAAAGTAGACCCATGTAATGAATCTAGCTAAAATTATGTTTTGATTTTTAGAAAAACATTGCTTCCTCCTCCTTCCAAAGCTAAGTAAAGAGCTTTATTTATGATTCCCCAAGTTTTACTGGGAAATAGTAATTTAGCTAATTGTGGGAAAATTAATGCGAATATTTTCCTTTGAATCAAACAAGCGTCTCAGAGATGTTTATTATTATTTTTTTTAAAAGAACATTGCTTTTACCCTTTTCTAGATTTCTTTATTTTTATTTATTTATTTATTTTGTAACATTCATGTTTGGAATTCTGCAGATTTTCTTGGGTAGTGTGCTCCTTACCTCAATAAGCCTTCTTGCATAAGGTAAGAAAGCCGACTTAGATTTATACTATTCCTTTGTTTTTTGGATGATGGAAGTACATTAAAAATTATTTTTATTATCTAAGTTTTCTTGAATTATGTAGATGTATTTAGAATCTGTTAGTTTACTTAATTAAATATAAGAGCCATCTTGTGGAATAGAAAAATAATGTTAATGGTGATTTGTGGAATAGAAAAACATTCTAGATACTACAAGCATTAATCAATCCAAATTTTTTATAATTTTAATGAACCCTACACCCAAACGACTTGGGGTATTCTTCATCCTTACATAGACATCTTTGAAAATTGAAATCGAAGAGAAAATCTGCTGTTTGCTTGCTTGTGTCATGCATTTTCCTCCCTGACTTACAATTGTTATATACCTTCTGTTTGGTGGCCTAGAAAATTGAGATTTTGAATATTATGATTGCTTTTGTTTTGGTTTCTTAATCAAGGAAAACACATCAATTGAATTGAATGATTTTCAATTACACTTTATAAGCACATTCTGTTATGCATTGTTTGGTCCAAGATTTGTTGAAGGAAAGGAAAATGAAAAGGGAGATTAAATTTGCTGTTTGATTGCTTGCTTCATTTTTCTCTCTGACTTGGAATTGTATTATATACCTTATGTTTGGTGGCCTACAAAATTAAGGAGATTTTGAATCTTATGCTTGCATTTTTTTTTAATCTTCTACGTTCTTCCATATTTTTTTTTCAATTACTAAAAACTTATTTGTCACGATCTAAACCGGCCCCTATAAGTTTAGCGTCGTAACCAGCCAATAATCATTGGATTATCAAAGGCCTCTTAACAGAATAACATATAATTAAGGGCTACGGAAGCAAATATACAAAATATACATAGTCTATAGAGTTGTGCAGGCATACATGGGACATAAATTTGAAACCTTATAAAATATACACAGAAGATGTCATGTCCATATAAGTCTTGCAACATTGTTCAAGTGTCGTCAAAAAGGACTTAGCCTAGTGTACAGATAAACAAAACTTAAACGTTCTTAACATGATACACAAAATAACTATTGACATGGTCCACAAAATTTGACTTTTATACACGGGAACCTCCCCGAGAGGTACAGTGGCTAGCTGAGCCCAAAACTTTCCAGGCAGTAGTTTAGGCCTGGTCATACGCTTGCTCACCTACATACATAATATAAATGGTGAGCGGGAGCCCAGTGAATAATAGTAGGGTAAAGTGTTTTAATGAACGATGTCCATACCAGATTCAGAAATCTGAATTCAAATTCAAAAATAGAATCACGTTCATATTCATATTCTTGTTCGAATCATATACAGAAATTAGAGTTTGTACTTAATCATACGTGGTACATCCATTAACACTAACAGAACAGATACAAAACAGTTGCAGAACATATAGTGGTTATGAGTAACCAGTTCCATAAAAGAACCTCTGAATCCGGGTAACAGATGACAAATATGCTGAGCTCCATGATGGAGCCTCCGATCTGGGTAACATAGTGCAGACATATTAAGTTCCATAATGGAACCTCCGATACTAGGTAATAGCTAACAGATATCACATGATGCTAAGGATGCCATGAATACATTGTCAGAAATTGGACAATCATTCATTATACAAGACATAACATTTCAGAAAACATATCTTCTTTTATCATAAATAAAATAAATAAAGTTGAACATAACTTTATTAAGTTATTACTTACAGATGGCTCCAATTGCAAAACAGATGAAGCAGATAGATCAGATAGCTTACGGTGCGTGACCTACAAACAACACATAACATGTACACATTGAAACACATGCCCAGGATTCATTACGATCATTGTGTTTCGTTCTTAGTGTGTTTCTAAGTCTTATTTGCATTATCGTGTCTTAATCTTGGCCTAGGAATGCCTAGGATGCAATGAGGATGCTAAAGTGAACTTGAACACATTTAATAAAACTTGTTGAAAATAGGGGTCCCGCTCGAGCGCAACTTCCTTCACTCGAGCGAACATGCAAAATGTGAGTGGTCGCTCGAGCGCACATTCTTTCGCTCGAGCGGTCTATAAAAGTACTAGTTGTGTGATTTTTACGCTCGACGGTCGCTCGAGCGTAAGACTCAGGTCCTCGCTCGAGCGCAACTTTTGTCGCTTGAGCGGTCTACAAAACATATGAACTTCTGGGAGCATGCATTTTACGCTCAAGCCAACTTTTGGTTGCTCGAGCGGAAGTGCAAAAATAAAGGTGGTCGCTCGAGCGTAGGATCTGTCGCTCGAGCGGAGAGGTCGAATTCTGGAATTTCCAGATTCACCTCCAAGCTTCCAAACTCAAATCAAATACTTCAAAACTCATCCTTTTGGGCCAAAAACTTGAGGAATCATATTTGAACTTGGAAAACATTGGGAATTTTAAATCATTTCGCAAAATCAAAGCCCAAAAGCTTACCACTTGTGCAAAACAAAACTTAATTCTTAGAAAACATAACATACATGTATTGTCTTGACTTCAAAACTTCCAAAACATGATCTAATGACATGAAACTTGATGAATTCCCACAACTAAGGTGAATTAGTAACATGCATGAGGAAATTCTTGGGAAAACAACTTCAAAATGCTATGAAATATGCATGCATGCGAGATATAGCTCAATTTCATCAATTCTAACTCAATCTTTGTATCATCCAACTTAATTCTCTAGAGTTCATGTCCTACACATCATAATTGTACAATCTAAGGGTTGAATTCTTACTTAGGCTTGTCAATGTGAGAGCTATAGAAGCTTGATTCTTGTGTTTCTAAGTCCAATTCCTTTAATTTCTAGCAAATTCCTCCCAATCTCAAGTGTTGATAACAAACTCTCACTCTTGGTCTCTTTGTCCCTCTCTCTCACATTGTATAGGCTCAAAATGATGAGTATAAAGTGACTCAAAGTGTTGTATAAGCCTTTTATAGGCTTGGTTAAGAAAATTAATTAATTCCACTAATCAACTGAGTATTAATTATTCTAATTATTTCACTCCGAATCGAATTTCAATTAAACCTACCACAATGTTCTAAAAATTCCAACTAACACATATACCAAGTTAATTTCATGATCGGATGCCGATAAGGTCTTTAATTCGCAGAACAAAACAGAAACATAAACAAATATTCCTACTGCAGATAGATATAAACACAAATAATGTAATGCACATGTAATTAACTCAGGATTTCATCTTAATTACTTATTAGGCATAGTTAAGCATGGATTAACGTTAATAATGGGTCGGGGTTGTTACATTATTGTCTCAAAATTATATAGTTGATTATTTTAAAACAAATTTTTTAATTAATTAACTAATGTGTATTTGATTTTGTTGTTGAGCCAAATAAAATAAAATAAGATTGAATGTATATTTAGCTTTGGTTGTGAATCTACAAAAAAAAAAAAAAAAAAAAAAAAGAAGGGTCAAGTTGGGTTGGGAAAAAATCTAAACCCATTAGGAGATGGGAATGGTAGTACCCATGGAGAATGGGGAATAATTAAAGGGAATGGGGATGGGGAATTAATATGCACCCCATTAACCCCCATTGCCATCCCTAAGTTGTGGGCCATTGTTTGTCCTATTGTCATATGCAGTGATGGTCCTATAGAGAACAAGAGAATCTTTTAAGGAAATGAATTAGAAAAGCATATTGATAGACCAATGTTAAGTAAAAATTTGTTATATGACTGAGATGTGATTGATTTTGTTTGATTATTTTAATGAATGGAATTGAACGAATAGATTGTTAAGTAAAAAATCTAATAATAAAGAATTAAAGAGAGGTTTCAGTCCTATTATTCAAAGAGTTTAAAATTAATATTTAAATTCATAAAAGTAGTGCTTTTTATACATAAACAAAGTTTGTTATTTTTGCTTCTAGGTTTTGACTTGTATGATGCCATGCCATGCCATTGCTTTAATTGATATTTATTTTTGCTTTAATCCAAGTTTCCAATCTATGTTGTGTATCTGTCTTTTTCGGTAGTGAATTGTACATTTTTCAAAGCGGTGATTTATTTTTTTTGGCAAGAATACAATTGTTGTCTAGATTATAAGTACAAGAATTTATTTAGATGTGTACATCACATTTTGGTTTGATATATAGTAATACAATCGAATTGTTTGATTTGCACATATCCATGGCGAGTAAATATGACAATAAGGTTATAAAAAAAAAAAGAAAAAAAAGAAAGAAGAAGAAGAAGAAGAAGAAGACAGGACATGAGTATCCCATATTCATTTCATGCCCAAAACTCTCCATTAATTTTATGTGTAGTGCAATTTTAATTTAAACTTTGATTTACAAGTGCAAATGTTATAGGTTATTGGCTAATGCAAAGAGATAAAAAAAGAAAAAGAAAAAGAAAAAGATGTAATCATTTGTTAGGAGCAATTACCACATTGAGTAAGTTTTGACTATTTGTTAGGGAATTTTTAATTTACTTATATTATTTTGGCACTTTTTTTTATTAAATTTGTGTCTGTTAGAGGATTCACATTTTTTCCTAATATTTTGAGCATTCATGATATGACAAACACATAGATGACCCAAGGAACCATTTGACATATAAATAAGATAAGACCAAATGCGTTAATTAGGGGTGTTTATTTTCAAAAATCTTAATTTCAAGTCTAACTCAACAAATAAATAAGTCAAATAGCTAAAATAGGTGAATATGTTTTTACAAGAATAACTAAACTAATATGTAACAATTTCAATACCATAATTTATATAGCAATTCTAATTTATATATCAATTTCATCACTTACTATATGATTCTTTTTCACTCTTTATTGTAAATTGCATATTCTACTTCAATATTAATTCTTGTTTATCACTTAATATTGTTAATACAACTTTGTTAATAATGTAAATTATTTTATGATGTAGTGCATATAACAACTTTTATAATCCAAGATTTAGAACTATCAAAGTAGGATACTTGGAAATCACTATTAGATAAAACTTTAGAGCAAAATATATGGAACCATAATCTTGTAAAATCTTTAATTAATATTGCCATATCACGTGGGTCATCGTAACAACTAAATAAAATATTGTAGACTTCTACAAAGATTCCTATTGGAGCAAGAGAAAGTAGGATTGGGTAGTGTAGACACCCTATTTTTGACCGTCCTCAAGACTTGGATGTTCTTGCAGATATATCCGGTGACAAGTTTGATTGCTCATCGAGCGCTCGAACTCCACGGCGGAACGCCACAGGTTTGAGCTCTCCAAACCCTGCATCCATTCTATCTCATTTTTGGACCATGTTTTGGTGCTTTTAGCATATTGCTTTTGGAGCACTGCCGGCCACTTTTGGGCACTGTCGGCCATGCATTTAGGCTTGCCGGCCATTGATGAGCCCTGCCAGCCATCAATGAGCCCCTGCTGGCCACCAGTGCATCAATAGATATTTTTGGCTATTTTGTGCTAGCTGATGAGCACTGGTGCTCCCCTCCATACACGTGTATGGAGGGATGAAGGCAAGCTCTTAGCTTGCATTTCTATATAAGGGGAGGTCTCTCCCCTATTTGAGGGGTTAGAAATTTTGGTGAGCAAAATTTCACTCTCTCTCTCTAGAATTCTTTCTCTCTCTCTCTCTCTCTATATATATATATATATTGTGCTTGAAAGTGAGTTTTTTCTACACATTTGCACTGAGACCCTTAGCCAAACATAGTTAGGATCATAGTTAGTTAGAAATCATGCATGATTTTCTAACTAGCTTTTGTTTTGGCTTGGAGTACACTGTAAGTTTTACGCTTTAGCATATTTGCATGAGTGTGAGTGTTGCCATGATAGCATGCTTGCCATGAGGCTATTTGCTTAAGTGATTAACTGCATGAATGCCTGTGGATGAAGGCTTTGTTGCTTGGATTGGAACAATTCGATAAATGCGAGTTTTAAGCCCATTTTGCGAAGTGGCAAAGCATCATGTTTTAAGCCTACTTGAGAGTGGCAAATCCGTGTTTTAGCCCACTTGAGGGTGGTACTTTCAAACCATTTTTTGAAAACAAACATGAATTGAGTTGTTCTAATTCTCGCGATTTCAGTCTATACTTGTATGCTGTGCGCATCACGTAGTAAAGTTAGCCAAATAACCGGAATAAGAACACATGTGTTTATAAAACAACATATCATGTTTAGTAGAGGCCGATCCTTTGATCGGGCAAGCGGGGGTTCTCATTTCAGGACTTTCCCTTCTTGTACCCAAGTTCTCGAGCCGAGGCAACTTTGGTGATGACGAACACGTGGCCTTTGGCATGAGTCAAGGTTTCCTAAATTTCCTAAAATAAAATATTTAGGTGGCGACTCTGTAATCTGGAAAAGCAGTCCAGTTTGGCATTATTTGATTTAAAAATCTGATTTTCCAAAATGATTTGCCGGATTGGACTCTTTGGTGTTTATCAGTCTCACATTGCACTTTGTGAGATTAGATTCAGAACCGTGACAGGAGTCTGAACTGTAGGACCAATTCGCGTCTCTCCAAAAAGGGGCGCGCGTGAAGAAAGTCGAGTCTACAGGTAGCCCCAATATGCGGTCAATTATATGTAAGTATGCCAATTAATAGAGTTACATATTTATGTAAATGATTCTATTTGTTAAAGTTGTTTACAAATTGATAGGATTTGAAAAAGCGATGTGAAGAGTCTTTAGAGCCTGGGATAGTATCTTTAACTCAGGAGCAGCTGTTAATTAAGGTTATTGGAAAGAGATCGGGATACTTAAAAGGCTTCGGAGTTGGTCCAAAATCATCCTCATCCAGATCTTCTATTAGTGTACAATCACATATTGAGGTGGTTTTGAGCCTACAAAAACAACTAGAGTCATTGAAGAATTTGTCCAAGGTCCAGCAAGAACAAATTGTTGCCCAGCACCTGGTAGCGCAAGAGCAAGCTAAAATGATTGAAATGCAAAACAAAAGATTTGAAGAGATTGAGATGTTTATGAGGATGCGCAAGGATCGGGCAGGCATGCAAGTTGATGAAGATGATTATCCATCAGAGGAATCTTATTGACAAGCACTTTTGTAAGTATATTTTTCACAATTTAATTTTGAAATCACTATAAGCATTTCACTTAATATATTTGTTGAAACAAACTACTACTTGCTACTCTTGAGTTGGTTGAGTTGACATAGAACTTTAATTATTGCAAAACCTAAGGTTTAAAAGGTCTATTTGGGAAGCAATTGGACTTTCGATTAAGATAATAGTGAAGATTATGCAATCCCCTGTTGGTGACATTACTTTGATGATAGCTGCAACTGTTGATGCTACTGTGGTTGTAGCTGCTGCTTGTGTGAGTCTTGATTGTCAATTGAAGTTGTTTGACTCCAGTCAATTGAAGCTGTTGATGCTATTGTGGTTGTAGTTGCTGCTTGTGTGAGTCTTGATTGTCATTTGTTGGTGAGAAACCAACAAAGAAAACCAAAACACAACAAACACTCTCGTTGCCCGCTCTTAAGTCTTACAAATTGGTATAAAACATAACAAAACTTTACAGCAGCCACCCATAATCCGTTCAAACCACTCATTCATTATTCTTCAATTTTCGATGAAAGTATAGCTTGCTTTAGTACATCAGGACACATATATATACGAGGTTTGAAAGGCTAGTTCTCATCATCCTAGCTAGTATTATGCAGGTTGTAGTGTTAAGAAGTTAAAAATAAAGCTTATAGCCACCTTTAAAATCCTAAGTAAAAAGCTAGTCATCCCATGTGAATAACTGTGATGTCTACCCATTTTTTGATTGTAATGATTATGGTTCTATAATTGAATCAAACAAAAGTTACAATCTTTGTCAATTAAATTAATTGTTTTTCCAATTAAGGCGGCACAGGGGCCAACTTCCACCATACTTGGTCCTTTTCCAAATTAACTTCATTCCAGTTTTTGTAATTTAGAAATTATCATATAGGTGGTTGTATATTTGGTTAATGATATTTTGTAAATTTGTTTCTTATTGTTATTTTTATTTTTTAGGCAATATAATTAGGGGTGGCTGTTGTGTTTGGTATATCATAGTTTTGAGACTAAGCATTTTTTTTCCAACATTTTAATATTGTAATTTTTTTCATATGTTTGACAGATTGGCAATGGATGGAACATATTTTGAGGGAGTATCAGAGGATTACATTTTGAATTTTTGGATATATTTTGTCATAGGATTTTGTAGCTAGGGAAGTTTTTTTTGGAATCATTGTCATAGGATTTTGTAGCTAGGGAAGTTTTTTTTGGAATCATTGTGTATATGTTTCAAGTTTCGAATTGTAAGGGATTTACTTATGTTGAATGTTTTGGATTTGATATTTTGTTTATATTTAATATGCTACTATTTTTTAATTAAGTTTATAGTTTGGATGCTTTGCACAATGTATTAATTAATTAATTAATTAATTAATTTTGATTGCATATATGTGTAGAAAAGATGCACAGGAAAAATAAGTTTGGGTTTGGATTATTTTTTATAGGTTTATGAATTGAATAGGAAAATTGTAAAAAAATTAAAAATAATGAATTTTTGATGACATGTTTTTCAGTTGTTAATTTACTTTTGGTGACAATTTGTTTCGGTTGCTAAAAGTCTATGTGAAATAGGATAGGAATTTATAGCAACCCAAATCTTAATTGGTCGCCAAAAGATTTGGCATTCAACAACTAAGCATTTTTTGTTGCTGAAGGATGCTTTAGCGATGTTTTTGTAGGTCACTAAAACCTAACATGGCATATGTTTAAGGCTATTTTCAGCGACTAAATGTTACTTTACAGCGACGATTTTTTGGTATTTGGCGACTAAACTATTTGGTCACTGATTCTTTTATAAGCGCGACAGTAGTTTATTTGGTTGCCGAATCATTTAGTGATATGGCTTCGGCGACCTTTTTTTTGGGTCGCTGATACTTTTAGCAATGAAAAATACACGTTTGGTGACCAAAAAAAAATGTTTCTAATTAAAGTGCAAATTGTTGTAGTGGCTATAGCTAATTCATATATATTTTTTAATCTATAATGAAATATCAAAGTAAAAGTGAGAGAGAGAGATTTTGTACAGGGAGCAAATATTCTATGCTTCCATACTCCTTACATCCAAGCTTCACGTTTCTCCGAGCAATGTTGTCAAACCTGAAAACATAGCGACAATGAGCTACTCGGCGGGTGTATTGCCAGAAAACCCTTCCGAAGATCAAGTTAGCACTCACAGAGAGAGAATTGGAGAAAAGAGAAGATAGCTCTGTGTCAAAAGATTGCAGACCTATTGCATAGAGGCACTGTAGGGTTTATATAGTTCATGTGCACGTTACCCTACTTGTCCTCTCCTGGGCATGTGGGCATACTATCATTTCTTCGTCTTACACGTATGTGTACGATAATATTGCCAAACAGTATTGACAAAACAACAAAATGGTATTGATGCGCACGAATAGTGGATTTCCCTCTCTGCTCTCCAATTGGGTCACGTGGTAGCTCTTGTCAAGCTATCCACAATCTGGCGCATGGCTGTTTATTTCAATACAAGCTTTTACCAACCGGCCTAGCCTCGAGAGCCCAACCGGCCAACTTCAGCTCGATCTGACCAGTTAGACTTGCCTTAGTTCTATACCATGATCCACTTCTATTTGGACCACCACAGTTCAGTGAGGTTGACTCGGTCCACTAGTAGAACACCTTGGCCAAGATAGTAGAGCTTGATCAACCCTATTTGGCGGAGTTGGTCCATTTCAATCTGGCCCAGCTAACCGTAAAGCAATGGACCGAGCTGATCCTATCACGTTAACATCTCAGCCCTTTTATATGTTCAAAACTCCCATCTCAGATTTAATATGTGAAATTTATTACAAATTAGTAATTATATATATATATAATATTATATAAAATTAGTTTGTATTATATATATGAAAAATATTATACAAATTAGTGTTAGATATTATGCAAAGACTTAATAATTGGTTAAAATATTCTTCAATCCACAATCCATCCAAAATAGCTCAAATCGCAATTTGCTAATTCCCCAATCCACTAATCTGCCATTTGATTTAGAACTTTATTCTCAAACCTCCCGAATTGCACTGCACACACCCCTAGTTATAGAGACATGTGCACCATTAAGTCTCATAAGTGTTTGTAGAGATAAAAAAAAAAAAAAAAAAAAAAAAAGTCTTAATAGTTGGCCTTAAAGAAATTTTGTGACGATTTTATGCATCTGTCGAGAAAAATTGATTATTAGTGATAAGTTTCTAAATGTTCCTAAAAATTGACAATTAGTGACTTTTTGTGATGAATGTTTCAAATTATCGCTAAAAATTGATAATTAATGACATTTTTTTATGCAAGGCATTTGGTCCATAAATCTAATTTTGATTTTTCTTTGTCCAAAAGTTTACACCCTAAAATACTTTATATATAAGGACAAATGTGAGCTAAATGACTAAAACTTCATTTGGTTTTAGATGTTTTGCCTAAAAAACACAAAATGTCACATTCAAACAATAATCATTACACTTTTTCTTTTACAAAAGTCAAAAAAGCTAAAAAGCTAAACCAAATAAGGCTAAAAAAGCCAAGCTAAAAAAGTCCTAACACAAAAAAGCTAGCTAAAAAAACTAATACCAATGAAGGCTAAACTACCTTTTATGTGTATATATCCTATTGCTATATTGTTTAATCTTCATTCTCACCGATAGAATCAAACATAACCCTCTCTTTTTCTCTCATCATTATCTAAATCACCACCATCACCGCCCCTTCCTCCACCTCACCCGCTCGCGATCTCAATCGTTACCACCGCAGTCCCCAAAGGCCACCGAGACTCTTTCGGTGGCTTTAGTGAAAGCATCGACTTACGCTTTTAAAAAAGTACGGAAATATAGTAATAGGAGTACACTTCTTAGTCTCTACCACCTCAATCTCAGGCCTCTACATTGCCATCAAGACCAACCTCGACGTCGAGTCCATGCTCGAGAAAGTCGGTTTCTCCGCTGCCAAATAAGAAGTAGGAAAAACCAAACTCCCCTAATCAAATCCCAAGATTCATCTTCAAAGAAACTCCACTCGATCGGGATTCGATAATGAAGAAGAAGAAGAAAAAGAAGAAAAAGAAAAAGAAGAAGAATAGGAATTAGACGATTGAGTTGGCTGCTTTGAGCGGTGGAGCACTTGCTCTCTCTATTCTATGTAACAAGGCTCTGTTCCCGATTAGAGTTCCAATTACCATTACGCGTACACCTCCTCAGATCTGCGACAATCCCTGACCTACGTCAATCCCAGACCTACGTCTCAGTCCGATGAATGATGAGAAAGATCTGCTGTTCGGTTCTGTTATTGTAGATCTGTCTCGAAGAAAATAAAAGTACTGGTGGTCGGCAGCGGTAGCGGAGTTGGTGGAGAGGGATTAAAGGATTTGGAATCAGATAAAGAGCAATGTATTGATATTGAGGGTCTCCTCTCAAGACTCGAAAATCGAATCTTTTATTGAATTCACGGTGTTATGGTGTCAAATCTTTTAACAATTAAGTACTGAAGAAAAATTTAGACTATAGAAGGTATGAAATCAATATTTTCTAGAAAAAAATGAAAATAAAATAGAAAAAAATGAAATTTGATCTTTGCAATTTAGATGATGATTTGTTTTACTTTGGTATTGCAGTTTGTAGATGGTCAAAAATTAAACTCTAAGCTAAGTATGGACCTAAGTGCTGAGGTAGCCCCTTTGAGGTGACCAGGAATGAAAAAGGAGCATGGGCTAAAGCCCAAGGAAAGTGGGCCAACAGTGGGCCGAAGTAGGTCCGTCCCGCCAAGGGTCCGAACCGACTCCACGGAGGAAATTGCCGAAGTGAAGTTGTAGAGGCAACACTTGCAACCGTCAAGTGGCGAAGGTACTTTGTCTCAGTGCCGCCATTCCAACTATTGTCGGTATAACCGCCATTCCCAGTATTGTCGGTTCTGCCGCTGTCTGAAGTTGCTAAGGGAAAGAGAAAATCGAAGCAACTAAGTTACAGAGGCAACACGTGTAACGGTCAAGTTGCCGAGGCACTTTGTCTCAGCGCCGCCATTCCAAGTATTATCGGAACAGCTGTCATTCCTAGTATTATCGGTTCCGCCTCCATCTGAAGTTGCTGAAGGAAAGAGAAAACCGAAGCAATTAAGTTGCGGATGCAACACTTGTAGCGACCAAGTTGCGGGGGCATTTTATCAGTGTCGCCATCTCTAATATTGTCAGGACTGTCATTTGAACTTGCTGCGGGAAATGACTGCCGTAACAACTACAATCGCAGCAACTAACTTGTGGAGGGAACATCCTACCAAGGTGATAGCAGCCTTTGGAAGAAGCTTCCCCTCCACAAGTAGAGGCTAATGCTTGGCACTGATAGCAGACCTCAAGGCATTACTAGCGTAGGGCTGATAGCAGGCCCCCAAAGTCATTTTTAGCTCGGCGTTGATAGCAAGCCCTGAAGCTCATTAGCTCGACACTGATAGCAGTTCCCAAGGCTCACTAGCTTGGAGCTGATAGCAGGCCCCAAGGCTTACTGGTTGGAGCTGATAGAAGGCCTAGAAATACCAGTATACGGTAGTGACCCCGCGAAAATGAAAACAGAGTAGCCCGAGTATAAGGCACTTCCTTTCCATTACCCAGGTCATGGACCTACCTTAGTCGCATAGACAGGACTAAGAAAGCCCCCTTGGGCTTGGTACTAAGGCACGGCATGACTGATAGCAGGCTTGGATGTGGCCTTCGCCCTGAGAAGTTGGGGAGTTTGTGGTTAGGTGGCTAAGGGTGGAGGCTTCGCTGAGGTGAACACGAACACATGGCTGATACCAGGCTATGAAGTCCTGAGAATGCATGAACTAACTAAATAGAACTAAAAAAGCAAGTGCAGCGGCAAACACTCCCGCTGCAACTGTACTTGCTATGGCTCAAAAGGGAGTTACAGCACTAAACACTCCCGTCGCAACTACACTTACTGATGCTAAAAAAAGTTAGTTGCAGAGGCAAACAGATAGTGCACAATACATCCAGAAGGACACATGGCACCTTCAACTTGGTAGCTTGGGGCAGAATATTCTATGTGATCCTTTGGGACACATGTCTTCTCTCTATTTGGCCACTTGGTGTCCTCTTGGCACCAAGGAAAAGGCTATAAATATGGCCCATTTCCCAGCCCAAGAGAGGAATTTTGGGAATTTGGGGGAGGTGCTGTCTATTTGTGCACTGCCATTGCCTTCTTCTTGAGCCAGCTGTTTCACCCTCATCCAACTACTCACTCTTCAACTTTTCCAAATATTTGCTAACTCATTCTCCAGTCATTCTATCATTCTTGGACCATTAACATAGTTTTGCCTC
The DNA here is from genome assembly GCA_036172215.1 of Camellia granthamiana. Taxonomy (NCBI): domain Eukaryota; kingdom Viridiplantae; phylum Streptophyta; class Magnoliopsida; order Ericales; family Theaceae; genus Camellia; species Camellia granthamiana. The sequence continues at coordinate 34,989,373 of CM069912.1, forward strand.
TCTAATCATCTTCTTAACCTCGAGCCCCCCTACATAGTTTAACAAACTGTTTTTGGGCAAATTGATTTCTCTTGAAAAGGTAATGATTTCTCTCGTTGGGAGAGAAGAGGAGAGAGACAATGGAATGTGGTGGTAGTGATTGTTGTTGATTTTAACAGATAGTGGCTTTTAATTTATTTTTTCTTTTCCTTTTTTGGATATGGCTTGTTGTTGATGATGATCTGTTTATCTTTGTTTTTCTTTTTATTGTTGATGTTATTTTGATGATCAATAGATAGTGGTAGATATTTTTGTGTTGTTATTGAACAGATAGATCTATTTGTGTCTCCACAAAGATCTGTTTGTATCTTAAGTAGTGGGGGTGTATGTGTATGTTGGATCACTCATCTTCTCAGATTTGTGATAGATCACTCAACAAATAAGATTTGGTTTGGCTTGCTATTTCAACAAATAAGATTTGCTATAAAAAAAAAAAAAAATTTTTGAACAGAGAATTTTGACAGATAAAATTCAAAGAAAAAATTGAACTAATAATAAAAGTTAGACAGATTTGAACAGATTAAAAAATTTGAATAGATAGATATAAATTTGAACAGATAGTCAACGAAAAGTTAAAGGGTAAATTACAAACACACCCTCGAAGGTTTACTTAAATTACAAATTATCCTCTGTGGTTCTAGAAATTACATTATGCCCTCTAAGGTTTCTAATTTCATAACAAGTAGGTTATTTTATTAATAAATTATCAAGTTAATTAACAGTTTTTAATAATGTTAAAATTTTATTTCAATTAATAATTCGGATAATTTTATTATTATATAGATAAACAGTTAGAAATTTTACTTTTTCAATTAATTCTGTTAAATTTTTTTTTTGACAGGGAGGTATTTGTAATTTTTCAAACTACAGAAGGCAATTCGTATTTTAAACAAATTTCAGGGGTGAATTTGTAATTTATCCAAAGTTAAACAAACAAAAAAAAGTTAAGGAGTAAAATTGGAAACAAAATGTCTTTCAGGATTTTTCACCAATTTTATCTGAAGACGTTGCAACAAAAAAAAAAAAAAAAAGAAAAAAGAAAAAAGAAAGGATTTTGTAATGACAATTAAAAGTAAACATGAATTTTTTGATGCACTATCTTTCTAGTAGGTCTTTTTAATCCTTTCTCAAAAATAAATAAATAAATAAGAAGTAATTTTTTTAGTTATTGCCGGAAAAAAAAAACACCATTTCTGATTAAGGTTTCATTTAGAAATAAGTTATTTTAGTAATTTTTTTAACTTTTTATAAAAAAATATATAGAAAAATAAAAAAGATGATATAACAGTTTATAATGACTTTTTAAATTTTTAACTAAAATATATAATTGTCAAATGAGACGGTAGCAAAATCAAGAAGGTTACAAGCAAAAACTAAAGAGAGAGAGAGAGAGAGAGAGAGAGAGAGAGAGAGAGAGAGAGAGAGAGAGAGAGAGAATATGAAGAGTTTAGTTGTCCTAGTGTCCGTGGATGCTGTGAAGAAAGTATTGAAAGTAGGTGAATCACTACATGCAATGAACTCTTGCTATGTAATGTAGAATCAGAGTCTGGGTCTGATTTTCTGTCTTTTGGTGCTTTGTGAGTTCCCAACTTCTTCTTCTTCTCCTTGTTTTTCATCTTTTGGCAATGTTCGTTGAGGTTCGCTCGAACCAATGGCACAGGGAGTACCGCGTGCAGGTACACCCAACAAAACACCCACCCGAGTAAGTACCGTTTTCGGGTCTCGGCCACCTGCTTCTTTGAAATCACAACTCGTATCTTCCTCTCCACTACAATTACAATCACAATCATAATCACGGTGTAGTCATCAATGAAATTTCATTAACGAGATTATTCAACAAGTCATTATTAATGTTGCTATCTATCTTATCAATATTGTCTTTCTTGGGAGTGTAGTTTTGTTATTTGGTTTATTTCTAACTTACTTTTTTTTGGGGGGAAGGTTGGATATGTGCTGTGCTTTTTTGTTTTTGTTTTTTTGATCGACAAATAAATCTTTATTGATGAAAACATGCAAGATACATCAATAAAGAGGAACTTGGAGCTAACACGAAGCTCCAAGCGCCAGTTGGTGAGGAACCAACAAAAAGGAAAACAAAAAGCACTGCCAAAACAACACAAAAGGAAAAAGAACAAAAAAACAGAAAGAAGCAGCTGAGGCAACTCCAACAACAAACATACATCAGACATTCATCCCAATCAGCCATCAAACAAGCAAAACAGCACACAACCCATTCATCCCAATCAACCACCTAACACATTGACATTCAACCCAATCAGCCATCAAACAAGCATAGCAGCACACAGCCCATTCAAGCATAGCCATATGTGCTGTGCTTTTTCTTGTCCATTCCTTTGTAATGTTTTATTTATTTTTAATAAAATATTACCTTTTTCTTCCCAGTAAATATATATATATATATAATGGGAAAATAACAAATCAATTTATGAGTGGAAAAAAAATTCAAAATAATAGTGAAATTTATGAAGTTTAATTATTAAAATCATGAACTTTTTCATGTGTAGGCCATTATTTTTTTGCAAGTACAACTAATTTGTAGTTTCCCCTATATAATTATATAAATGTTGGCAATGTTGTAGAGCGTATTAATGATTTGAACGGTACATTTTGTGAGAAATAAATTATGTTGATCTAATAATTGTAATCTCTCCACTTTATCATGTTTATTGTCTATTTTCAAAAACACATTTGATGTCTATTTTTTTTAGACAAACATTTTAAATTGAATACATTATAATTATCGGATCGACGTCTTATTTTTTGTGTATGAATGTACGAAGGGCCTAAATAATGGTTCAGATCACCGAAACGACACCCGTGCTTGGAGAACAACTTTCCTTCCAAATTATAGACGGGAGGAAGCGCATCTCATATATATTGTTAGGTCCCTAAGTCTTGTCAAATCCTGCGAACAAACTTGTGTAATTGAGTTGTAATTTCTGTGTTGTTTTGTGTTGCTCGCTTGAGTGACGAAGTCCTCGTTCGAGCGAAGGACTGCGTCCAGCTTAAAACCTGAAAGAGGTCATTGTACGCTCGAGCAAAGCATTGGTGGCTCGAGCGAAGAACTGCGTCTACAGAAAAACCTGAAATAGTTCATTCCTCGCTCGAGCGAAGACTTCGTGGCTCGAGCGAAGGCACTTATGGAAATCACGCGAGCTAAGCTTCTCGCTCGAGCGAGAGAAGCTTCGCTCGAGCGAGCTTCAGAATCCGGATTTCTATAAGTAGGTGGTTTTCTCCAAACTTTAGGATTACTTTTCCAGATCTACTTTGAGGTTTTCTAAGGTGTTCTTGTGGAGAGATTTTTGTGAGTTTTTCTTGATGTTTTGAGAGAGTTCTTCACTCATGATCTAAGATACATACATCAAGGAGTTTGTTACTTCATAATTCAAGAGAGTTCTCTTCGGTGGATTCCGAAGATTCAAACGTAGAGTTTCAAAAGGCGTTTGATTCTGTACGTAGTCGTTAATTCGACAAGTGAAGTTGTGGATTCAACTTCAGGTGGATCAGTTCCGAGACGAAGGCTTGGTGAAAGAGTTACAGAAGATTCAAAGGCAAATTGACTGAGTTGGGTAATTTGTGTATTATCTTTGTAATCTTTCTTTCTTCAGTAGTGGATTGATTAGTGGCGTTTCGCCCGTGGTTTTTTATTACAATTGAAAGTTCTTCAATTGTGGTTTTTTCCACGTAAAAATCGTTTGTGTCGATTTATTGTTTATTCCGAAAAACAAACAATCTAAATCACTTTCGTAAGTGCTTGTTGATTTAGATTGTGTGTTTTGGATTATTGGCATTTGGAATATTTTTAATCTTGATCTAATCACGAATCACTTAGGATTTTCACTTGGTATCAGAGCGGGTCGTTCTATTTTTTTTAAAAAAAATCTTTTAGAACGAGATCTTGTTTGATTTGTGATAATGGATTCAATTCGTGAGGGAAATTCAATGGTTCGACCGAAGAGGCCGGTTGAGAATGCCACTGATGATGAATCCTCGGAGAGTGATGATGAAGAGCTTGAGCAAGCTTATGAAATGTTGTATAAGGAGTCTCTTAAGTTATCCAAATTAAATGACAAACTCACAACGAAACTCAAAGCATGTGAAAGTGAGAATGTCAAACTTAAGGAGGAGATTTTCGAGGCTAGAATTGATGCCATCAAGATAGCTAATGATCAACAAGCTCTTTGTGCAAAACTCTTGACTTGTGAGACAGAGAGGAATGAGCTACAGCAAATCTATGCAACATATGAAGAAAAGGTTGAAACTCTCGAGATGTCTCAAGTTTCCTTGGAGGAGCTAATCATCAAGAAAGAGGAAGAACTCAAGTGTGGTATGGCTACCATTGGTCTTTGGAACAAATGATCAAAGACTTTAGACAATATCATTGGGTCTCAACAAATTTGTTCTGACAAGAGTGGCATTGGCTTTGGATTTGATGGTAAGATAGAGCAAAAACAGAGTGTATCTACATCTCATGATACAAGAACTCAAGGAAAGGGAAAACAAAAAACTCAACATAAGGATGGACTTCTCAAACTTCCTAGAGTTGGTAAGGTAAAAGAAAAGAAGGTACATCCTATACATCCTGTTTTTATTTGTCATCATTGTGGTATGCATGGTCATATTCGCCCTTATTGTTATAAGTTGCATGGGAGAGTGTATTTGCCTAGATCTAAAAATAGGAAGTTGAAAACCAAGTCAAGACGGGTTCCCATTGAAAGCAAAGGGAACCACAACGTCAAGACACCACCCAAGAACCGCAATGCTCACAACCTTGTTTATACTAAAGTGGTTTGGGTGAGAAAAATTGATTTGTGTTAATTTGTTTATTTATTTTAGTTTTTGGGTTTCTGTTTGTTTTTTTAATGAGAAAAAAAAATGTGTGCATGTTCGTTTTTTGTCTTGCTTTGGTTAAGAAAAAAAAAAAAAAAATCCTAAAAAGATTTTCTTAGTACGGTTTTGCAAGCTTGAAATTTTTGAGATGTCCTTGGTGCATATTGGAATTGATGAGAATAACCATTACATGTTAATATATATGTGTTTTCTGTGGTCATTACTCATTTCGGAGTGTGCGTTTTTTTATTAGTATGTCTCATTCTGTACACACTCTTGGATTAGCAAATTTTGGAGTCTTCCGCCTTAGTGATCAATTTTTTTCTATGGACTTTTGGCATTGTATCTTTTGTCTTTCTAGAGGAATTGACCTATACTAGCATATCATGGGTGATGTTGAGTCTCTTAACCACTTTCCATCTTTTTACATCTCCACGGCTCTCCCATTAGTTCTTTGTAGTCTAGCCATGAGAAAAAGGCTACCTCAGAGTCACTAACCAGGCTATCCTTTTTATATCCATGCTTCTCTGGTTCGGTTTCCATACTCTTGAGCGTGTCAGCCGCCAATGAGTGTGCAAAAGAAAAAGAAAAAGAAGAAGAAAAAGAAGAAGCAAAAATGTACAAAAACAAGAAAAAAAAATGTGAAAAAAAAAAGAGATTAATTGATTGAAGGGGAGCCTCCGCTATTACTCAACAAATACCCCTTGATTCCTAGTGATTTGACTTTCCTTAGTTGTGCTTAGATTCTCTTGTTGGAGGTTCAGCTTTCATATCACTACTAGGATTTGAATCTAGTGTTTGTCGAACTCCAAAAGTCACACACACACTTTTATCATGGGATCTATGCTTTTCACATAATGCATCACTTTCTTTTATGAGGAATCTTCTAGAGGCTGTGCACATTGTGTTTTCTTGTAATGGTGCTTCTTGGATAATCTTGTATGTTTCAAGGTACAAATCTGAAATTCCCTGCTTGCTCCACCATATTAATTTTTTTCGGTTTCTTCTTGTTCATATTTTTCTGTTTGTGTGGTTTTTGATCTTGCTTTAGTTGATTGAGCTTCCTTTGTCAATTCGTGACAAAAAGGTGTTGTTCGTGTTTTTATGCTACATGTTCTTAAAATCTCCAAGTCGCATCCATTCATGTTTTCCATCTCATGCTTCAAGATAATCTAGTCATATGTTTATTTTTCATATACTCTTGTGGGACTAATAGTTGTTTTGGAGATTGTGGCACTAATAGTTGTTTTGCAGATCATGACTTCGAGAAAGAAGTTTGTTTTTGTTATCTCTTGAGAAAGAAGTTTGTTTTTGTTGGTTGTAATGGGTTGGGGTGATTAGGATTTTTTTTGTTAGGTGTGTTTTGTCACGGCATTGCCAAAGGGGGAGATTGTTAGGTTTTATTCTTGGCAATCTCGTTTGACAAGGATTTCTATAAGAGATTGGCTTTCTTCCAAAACTAGGATTACTTTGGAGTTCTTTAAGAAATTGATTTTCTTCCAAAACTAGGATTACTTTGGTTTTCTATAAGTAGTTGGTTTTCTCCCAAAACTAAATTAATTCCTCCAGATCTTCTTTTTGGTTCTTAAGGTTTATATCTGGGATATTTTGTTAGTTTTCTTTGATGTTTTATTGAGTATTCAACTCATGGTTTAAAGAGAGTACATCAAAGGTTTTGTTTGTTATACACAAGAGAGAGAGAGAGTTGTTCTTCGGTGGATTCTGAAGAATTCGAGCCTGAAGCTTCGGTGGATTCTGGAGTGGCTCATCGTAAAGACAATTCCGAGGTGAAGACGGGGTTGGAAGAGGCACATAAAGGTTAGTTCAATTAGGCATGGATTCGCTAGGTAATTGAGAGTATACCTGTGTAATTCCTTTAAATCTTCTTAGTGGATTGTTTTGTGGCTGTTGCCCGTGGTTTTTTAATCACAGTTGGAGGTGTCAAATTATGGTTTTTTCACGTAAAATCGTTGCTTCCTCGATTCCGTCTTCTTAATCTCATTGTCTGTGCTAATATCTATGTCACCACCCATTCCTCGCATATTACTCAGGACCAAGGGTATGTTTTGTATTGTATTCATCACTGTTTTCCTATTGATCTTCCCGAAATGATTGTTTCAAAAATGATTGGGGTCTTTGAGGGTAGAAAGTCTTTAGGGCTTCCTTACGGGTGTTTGCTTACCCGTTTTCTCACTTCTCTTGATGTTCCTTTTTCTGATGATGATTAGTTTGCTCACCTTATCAAACCCATTACCAAGCTCACTGTTTCCCAGAGTCAGGCCCATGTGAGGGGGAGTGTGTCAGGGGTAGGGAGTTCTGGTGCAGGTGATGATGATCCCCTTGCCGAGGAGGCGGAGTTTAAGGCAGCCACTGCCGGTGTTCCTGATCTACCCGAGATGCGACCTCGCTCATTCCGTGGCCAGCTGCAGCACTTTGAGCAGGCTGTTACTCATCACCTTGATCTTTTGGACGGCCGCCTCGATACCCTAGACAGCCGTCTTGATGAGCAGAGCACCATGCTTGCGCAGATCCTCTCGATGCTTCAGATGTAGCCTCCACCACCTCTTCCTACCTAGTTTTGGACTCTGGTTGTATTTGCACAGTTTTTTTTTTTTTTTGTATCTGGACAGTTGTTTATTGCCTTGAATAGTTTTACTCATCTTGTCTATGCCTGTTTTTGGGTCACTCCCGGACAAAAAGGGGGAGTAGATGTTAGTTGGTCTATATGTTCTTTTTGGAGTACTCATGATTTCTTTTGCGGTCTATATGTTCTTTTTGGAGTACTCATGATTTCTTTTGCAGATGAGCATTTGGACAAGTTTATATATGTTACATTGTTACATTGTCATATTTGCTATCGATGTGGATATTGTTACATTATCATATTTGCTAATGATGTGGATATTAATGATGTGGATATTGAGCTTTCTGTTTTTTTTAATGTCTTGATGGTTTGGTTTGTTACATTTCAGGTTTGATGGACTTAGATTTCATTACAGGTTTTCCTCAAGATTGGTTTATTGTTTCAATATGTTGTTCCACTTAGTTTTGAGATTGGTTGCATAGTTGGTTTGCCTTGAGTTGTAATTGTTTTAGCTAGTTCGTTTGTTTAGGAATTTGTGTTAGAAAGTTTTGTCCGGATATTAACAAAGGGGGAGATTGTTAGGTCCCCAAGTCTTGTTAAATCCCGCGAACAAACTTGTGTAATCGGGTTGTAATTTCTGTGTTGTTTTGTGTTGCTCGCTCGAGCGACGAAGTCCTCGCTTGAGCGAATTAAAACCTGAAAGAGGTCATTGTGCGCTCGAGCAAAGCATTGGTGGCTCGAGCGAAGAACTGCGTCTACAGAAAAACCTGAAAGAGTTCATTCCTCGCTCGAGCGAAGACTTCGTGGCTCGAGCGAAGGCACTTATGGAAATCACGCGAGATAAGCTTCTCGCTCGAGCGAGAGAAGCTTCGCTCGAGCGAGCTTCAGAATCCGGATTTCTATAAGTAGTTGGTTTTCTCCAAACTTTAGGATTACTTTTCCAGATCTACTTTGAGGTTTTCTAAGGTGTTCTTGTGGAGAGATTTTTGTGATTTTTTCTTGATGTTTTGAGAGAGTTCTTCACTCATGATCTAAGATACATACATCAAGGAGTTTGTTACTTCATAATTCAAGAGAGTTCTCTTCGGTGGATTCCGAAGATTCAAACGTAGAGTTTCAAAAGGCGTTTGATTCTGTACGTAGTCGTTAATTCGACAAGTGAAGTTGTGGATTCAACTTCAGGTGGATCAGTTCCGAGACAAAGGCTTGGTGAAAGAGTTACAGAAGATTCGAAGGCAAATTGACTGAGTTGGGTAATTTGTGTATTATCTTTGTAATCTTTCTTTCTTCAGTAGTGGATTGATGAGTGGCGTTTCGCCCGTGGTTTTTGATTACAATTGAAGGTTCTTCAATTGTGGTTTTTTCCATGTAAAAATCGTTTGTATCGATTTATTGTTTATTCCGAAAAACAAACAATCTAAATCACTTTCGTAAATGCTTGTTGATTTAGATCGTGTGTTTTGGATTATTGGGATTTGAAATATTTTTAATCTTGATCTAATCACGAATCACTTAGGATTTTCATATATGTATGTAGTTGAGGGGAGACTCAGTATATCACACTTGTAAGTCCTTTAAATCGGTGTAACTGCAACATTGGTGGACGTAGTCTAATATTTAGGATGTGCCTTGTAAATCTTGTATTCCAGTGTGTTTTTGTGGTTTACAATTCCTGTTTGTTCTTCTCTTCTTTCCTGATTTATCTTTTCAAATTGTTCAATAATAACCTATTACTCTTTTTTTTATCAGCAAAATAGAAGAAATTTATTGATAAATCGCAAGTATACAATTACATAAGACAAAAACATCAATAAAAAAAGGGAGTCAAGTGCAAAAAGTATCATAGCATAACATAATAACCTATTGCTTATGCTATCAAACCCATGATAATCTCATTATTTTCTGTGCATAAACTTTTATTTATTTATTCTAATTTCAGTGATGTTAATATATAAAAAAATTAAAAAGAATTGAATAATATTGTACTGTACTTGGAAAAAAAAAAAAAAAAGTTCAACGTTCAGTAGTATCAATTAATACCTGGATCCAGCTGCCTGGCTTTCATTTGTAAATAATCGCACCAAAGCTGTGAGGAGGGTTAGTACCTTGTTTCGATCATAATGGCTTCTCAACTCTGTGGGATATGCATTTCAGGGAGGATCGGAATGAGACCGTTGGGGAGGATCAGAGCCAGATCTATTGTTCAGTTTAAATATATTGTCATCATAGGCTTTGTCAGTATATTTTCTCTTTCCACTATCACCTCCCATCTTGACACAAAGATAAGCAATCAAGAAACCTCATCTATCTATTTATAAGTGCATGTATAACCACTCCGGCGCAGCGCAGTTGGTTATAAAGGAAATCCCAAGTTGCTGTCATCATTTGACGTGGGTTCGATTCTCCTGTATTACGTAAATCTTGACTTAAATGATACTTGTGTTCAGCGGTCTGTGCAAGCTCTCATAGTCTCTAGTTCGGATAGAACAACAGGATACCTTGGTACTCCCCGACTTGAGCTTTGCCTTGGACCTGCAAGAAGATGTGAGAATCTTCCTATAAAAAAAAAAAAGAAAAGAAAAGAAAAAAAAAGCGGATGTATATGGTGGGAGTGATTTTTTATTATTATTATTATTTCAGACATTGGGTCATAAATCTAATTTTAAAATTTGTGAGGTAATTGCTCAAGTTTTAATTTTTTGGAATTATAACAATAATAATAATTAAAAAAATCATATTATTTTTACATATTTATATCTATCTATTTAATGTCATTTGTTTGTACACCATACCTAATCTATATATTTGTCCATATTATCATTACCACTGGCTATTACTAGTTGCCACCACCAAAGCCATCGGCCAATTCCGGCGACTTTTCAATGACTAATGATCCGACGATAGTAGAGTCAATATATAATATGATAGAACAAGAAAAGCATATTGTTCATAATGTAATGTAAATAATAAAATTGTCTCGTTCTGTATTAGGTTAGGTTTATAGATGGGTTGGTGGTTAACAATTTAATATAGTACCAAAGAAGATAATAGATCCTAGAACATTTGTTCAGCTTAAATTTTTAAATCAGTTGTTAGTTAACAATGTAATACATATCAACACAATTTTGAAAACTTAATAATTCTAGAACATTTTATATTTCTTATTCAATTTCAATTTCAAAATAAAAATATAATATTATTAAAAGTGCTGTCTGTCCAACTTTGCTACATGGGCCAAGTCCACCCTATCAGGATTATTTTCTTTCTTTCAACAATTATAGTTTTGTCATTGCCATGACTATAGTACCTGATAAACCTAAGTTATATTGAAAAGGTTTGCTAATGTCTTCCAAAATTATATCGGTAAGGGCTACTAATGTAAACCTAAATAATTTTATTTATTTCAACAACTACAGCTTTGTCATTATCCTGACTTTAGTACCCCGGTAAACTTAAGATGAGGAGATTGAGCTAGAATACTATATACATGCACATTCATGTATTTAATGAATTTACTTTTAATAATATTTTATGGGTTTTATTTTTATTTTATAATGGTAACGTGAAATATCAATTTCTTTCTTTCAACAACCAAAAATTTAGTCATTTTGTGACCTAATGAAATATTTTTTATTTCTTTCAACAACCGCGTTATTATCCAAGTTTCTTTTTAATAGCATAAAATGGAGAACTTCACTGATGAGATCCAAAAAAGCATTAGAGTTACCAAGACAATCATCAATAAAAAGGATAAAAGTGCGAACTAGCGAAACTATCCCATCCCAATTAGATTAATCCTAAGGTCACATTTGTTTAGTAGATTAAGTTAGATTAAATTATTAGTGAGAGGATGATTAGTAAAGAGATTGTTAATGTATAGATTGTTAGTGAGGAGATTAAAATAAAAGTGTGTTTTGATGATAGTGTGGGAGATGGTTAGTGATGAGATTATCAAATTATTTTTATATAAAATAAATAAATAAATAAATTATTTCTATATTAAAAAAAACTGAAACAAATATTAAAACAAACAGATGCATTTGGTAAAAAAAAATAAAATTAAGAAAATAATTTTTTTTTTTATATAAAATAGACTCAATCTGCTCACTATTTTCCTAACCTCACCTTCTACCTGGCCAAGCTAATCCCCATATAGAAGGGGATTACTAAGCCCCTTGAACTATCAATCTGTCCTCCCATTTCACCACCAAACGCGCTGGGGGTGGGACCCACAGCCATGGTAGTCTAACCTGGCCACTCAAGCCACAAAACAAACATGACCTAATTTTAGTACATGCAGGTAAACCTAAGTAGTTGAATGACTGACAATAAAATGTTTGTGGGAATGGGGTGCAAACCACTGTTGGTGATTCACAATGAGATGTTTAAAACTAAAACAAACTGAAATTCAATTCACTCAAATACGCGTGAAAATAAGAGTTGTCTGATGGGTCATTGAAAATCGTGACAAAGTTTAGGTGTAAAATGAAATAATCTCTAAAAGTAGTTACTTATAATTAGAATTCCTATTTTCTTGTAAAATTTTCATCTTAATCAAATTCATTGGAGAAAAGATATTTTCTTTTACTTTTCTTTTCTTTTACTTTACTTTCTATCATTTTCATTTTTTACAATTTATTTCTTTCTAATCAAATGAAGCCTAAGAAATTTTTGTGAGAATGCAACACAACTATTCTTTTACACAATATTTTACACCCTTACATTGGTGTGGGGCCACACCCAAGAATTAGGTACATATATCATTTGTCTTTTTAATTAGGTGTAAGATTGAACACAAATTTAGAAATACAATTAAATTTGGATCAATTTTGAGAAACCGAACACCAATTTAGAAGTAGGAATTAAATTCGGATCAAGCCTGAGAAACCAAACAACACGAGTAATTCAAAATGCAAATGAAAAATGATATATGAGTTTACTTTTTAAATCTAGTAATGTGTTAAAAAAATAATTGATTGATAATTAGAGAATATTTAATTATCAATAAATTATCTTCTTAAAATATCATTAGGTCACTGCAATATATAATAGAGTTTTAGAGACCAAATTTTGTCTCTAAAAGTAAAGATTTTGTTGCAAAAAATATTTACGGATTAATTTCTATCGTTGTGAGGATAGTCGCTAAAAAGTCGTCCCGAAAAATAAAAAAAAAAGGCTTTTAGAGACAAAATTTAGAAAATGTCACTAATAAATTGATTTTTAGGGACAAAATAATTTGATTTCAAAATGGTTTATTTTTTTACACAAAAAATTTGGTCCCAAAAGAATAATAATTTATCACTAATATCCAATTTTCGTTGCTAAAAATATAATAACGATACTTTTCATAACAAAAATATTTGGTCAATAAAAAATAAATTTATCCCTAAATTTTGGTTTATAAAACCTTAATTTTTTGTAATGGGTCTAGAAAGTGGGTCTAAGTTATGGGGCTGAATAACAATATTCAACTCGAATTATGTTTAATAAAATAAACAATATTTACTATACATATAAATTATTAGGGTAAATTACACTCACCTCTCCCGAGGTTTGAAAAAAAATATAATTAGTGTCACACTTTGTATATAATTACATTGACTTCTGTCATTATTTTAATTCATATAACACTTAAGTTTTTCATCATCAATAATTCGTTAATTATATGAATGAAAAAAATGATGTTATAATCTATTTTCTAATAAAATGTATATTTATCTTTATTTATTTCAATATTTATCAACAATTAGTATTGGTTTCAGTTACTTTAATTATACTAAAAAAAGAATCAGTGTAATTATGTAAAAAATGTGGTGCTAATTGTATTTTCTTGAAATTTTAAGAGAGGTAATTGTAAATTATCTAAAGTAGTAAGTGTACAATGATATTAAAATTATCAATATCGGTAGATCATATTTACTATATATTATAGATACAACTAATATAACACAAAACTTATAATTTTTTTTTTCCTCACACATAAATGGTGAAGGCCAATGCAGTGCAGTGATGATGCATTAGTTCCTCAATTCTTATCTCTTTTATCTCTATCTCTCTTTCAATATTAAATTATTTATTTTAATATTATTAATAATTCTACTAAAAGGTATTAATAGGATTTATTTATAAATAATGGATAAATTACACTGACAATCCTTGATATTTCTGTTTAATATAAATCCCTTCTGACACTTGAAAAATTACATTCTCCTCATTAAGGTTTATAATCTCATAATAAATTGTTTCCTAGATTGCTGATGTCATGCCCTAAACTTTTCTAAATGACCATCTTACCATTTTTTCCTACCATTTCTTCTTCTTATTATCATAAGTGAAAAATCTAAAACCCCCGATATATAGATTTGTGATTATGTATCAATTTTAAATAGTAAATAACAATTACAATCAAATAATCAAAGACGAATCGATACAACGATTTAATGTACAAAAATCACAATTGGAGCGCTTCCAATTATGATTAAAAAAAAAAGGGGCAAAATCTACAAAACAATCCACTAAGAAGACAAAAAAGAATTACACAAACATACTCTCAATTACCTAGCGAATCTACACTCAAATTGAATTGACCTCAATGTGCCTCTTCTACCACTGTCTTCACCTCGGAAATGTCTTACGCAACGTTGAATCCATAATGTTGATGTCGAATCCACGATGATAATCGACTCCGGAATCTACCAAAGCTTTAGGCCCAAGTTTTCTAGAATCCATTGAAGAATGCTTCTCTCTTTGTGAATAAATGAATAACAACAACCCTTGATGTTTGACAATCTGTAGTTCGTTGATCAATGGATCACCTTCTATACACCAAGGAAACTCATACAAACCACCCTCAAATCGAAAACACTTTGTTTTTTTTTTCTTTCTTTATTTCTGAAAATTTGGACGGCTCAAATCCTAAAACGGGCAAACAGCGCACTTTATAGTAAACTGGATCGCGAAAACCACTCGAGCGTATAGTTAGCTGCTTGAGTTGTGTAACTAAGGCGGTTTGAAACATATAGGCTGACTGCTCGAGCGCAACTTTCACTGCTCGAGTAGTAAAACTTTCTTCCCAAAAATTTAGGTGCTTTGCAAAAGTGTTGGATGATCCTTTTTTTCGCTCCAGTGTACAAATGACTGCTCAAGTAGTTGAACAGCTCAATCCCCGTACTTAGTCAGTGAAGTGGCAAACATGAAAGTTTCAAGATCACAAACTTCTTTGCATAAATACTCACATCCTCACTAAAACATAAGAGCGAATAAAATTACAACTGAACGGAGTTTTATCAAACGTGATTGCCAATTACAAAATCCTAACAATAACTACATTCTACAATTTTCCATCATTAAATTCTACTTGAACACACTACAACAAATCTGGGTTGTTATAGTGACATATTCTTATTGAGTGATATATATATATATAAATTTTATATAGAATTTTCAAACACAATGATATATCATAATGGTGAGTTTTCACTTTAAAACAAAACATCCATTAACATAATTTATATTTACAACAATATCACTACTACAACATTTTTATGAAATTTTTTTGTCTAAATTTTTATATATGAATATGATTTTTCATTTTTATTTCCACAATTTTATCTAGATTAGATCAATTTAATCTAAATATATTTAAAAGTATTAAATTTGTACAAAAAACTTTTAAAAAATTCATTGAATTAAATACAACAAAATTAGATAATGTATTGAATTTTTTTTATTTTTGTATTTGGTGAATTGAAAAAAAAAAAATCACAAAAAATTATACTTCTCAAGTATATCTAGATTATGTGTATTCAAAAAATAAAAATAAAAATTGCTTAAAATATTAAAAAAATATAGGATTAATTATGCAAATAGTCCCTGTAGTTTACACGATGTGTCAATTTAGTTCCTGTAGTTTCAATTTGCTCGATTTTGCCCATTAATTTAACGGATTGTGTCATTTTAGTCCAATGAATAATGATTGTTAAGTTAATTTAACAGAATGTCAAACAATGTGTCAATTTGGTCCCTGTACTTTACACGATGTATCAATTTGGTCCATGTAGTTTCAATTTTCTCAATTTTGACAGGGACTAAATTGACACATTGTGGAAAATACAGGGACCAAATTGACACATTGTTTGACTTTCCGTTAAATTAACTTAACAACCATTATTTATTGGACTAAAATGACATAATCCATTAAATTAAGGGGCAAAATAGAGGAAATTAAAACTAGAAGAACCAAATTGACGCATCGTGTAAACTACAATGACTGTTTGCATAATTTTTCCAAAAATGTAATAAAAATAAAAAAAACACGCAAAAATAAAAAATAAAAACTCAATTTTTTGTATGAGTGAAACTAAAGAAGATGATTATTATTTCTCTTAAAATGATATGAACAAAATATCTGTATTATTTTATTATTTTTTATGTATAAAGGCTAAGGGGCAAATACGTCATTTTAATCTGACAGGGGATAAGTGTAATTTTTCAAATGTGAGGGGTGTAGACGTGCCCTTGGGCCTCATGCTATAGTTCGGACTCAATTTGTGTCACGGTCCTGTATCTAATCTCGCAGAGTGCAATGCAAGACCGATGAATCATCAAAGAGTCCAAATCCGGCAAATCGTTTTTGAAAACAGATTTTTTTTTTGGAAAGAAGTGCCAAACATGGACTGCTTTGCCAGATACAGAGTCGCAACCTAAATATTTATTTTGGGGGAAATTAGAAAACCCTGACTTGTTGCCTAAGGCCACGTGTCCGTCATCACCAAAGTTGCCTCGGCTCGGGAACTTGGGTACGATTGGGGAAGGTCACTTCGTGAGCACCCCCGCTCACCCGATCAAAGATCGGCCTCTACTAACCATGATATCAAGTTTTGAAAACATTATGTGCTCTTATTCCGGTGATTAGCCTAGATTTACTATGTGATGCGCACAGCATACAAGTATAGACTGGATCGCCTGAATTGGAACAAAACATTTCATATTTGTTTTTGAAAGTGGTTTGCTACTCGCAAGTAGGCTTAAAATGCGGATTTCGCCACCCTCGGGTGGGCTTAGAAAACATGATTTTGCCACTATCTAGTGGGCTTAAAACTCACAGTCAATGCATTATTCCAATTCAAATAATCCAACCTTTACCCACAGGCACTCAGGCAGATATATCACATAAGCACATAGCCTCATGGTAAGTATGCTATCATGGCAGTCACTCACACATATGCAAGGATGCTAAAGCATAAATACTTACCGAGTACTCCAAGCTAAAACAGAAGCTATGTTAGAAATGCATGCATGATCCTAACTATGCTGAAATGCCTAATGCAACACATGCAGAAATGCAACTAAGATAGGCTCGGCTATTCTAAACATGGCATATGAAATGCAATGGATAACATGTATTCAACTCGGAATTGAAGTACAATGCAGTTAGTATGATGTGCCGAGCCCGGTGCATGCAAGATGGATGAATGAATGCAAACATGCTATCATACTGTATGCTAATTGAAACATGCCCTAATCTAACCATCATAAGCTAGTAAATAAAATGGAGAAATACGTGGGGTTGGAAGACATACATCACGCACACGCACACTTATTACAGTTGTGCCCTCGCTCGGAGGGTCCAAATAAATAGTTACAGTCCGAATAAATAATTAAATATTACAAAACCCTAATTAATTAACAAATTAACTAGAAAATGAATAAACTAGCATGCAAGCTATGGACCGCCTCAGCTCTGCTCCGAATGATGAATGATGCATACTTGAGTTGCCTTGCGCGAAAATCCATTGCGATGCCCCCATTCGCCTCTGTTTACACTTAATCCCGGAATGCTGTGCGAAGCTCCAGAAGGCTGTTGATTTCTGATTTGCTGCAGCAGAGAGCAACAAAGGGGCATGGCAAAGTATTTTCACATATGTATGCATGACTACTCTTCAGGGAGTGTAGTCCTCGATCCTCGTGCCACCAATCACGCATCTCGATGCATGATGGCCGAGGAGTCGAATTGCATGACTCAATGTGAAATGAATGCACATATAAACAAAACAAGGCCTAGACTCCATCATGGGTAATCCGGAGTGTTGGCGACCGGGAATTGAGACACGTTCCGTCACTCGGAGTACGAAACGTCCCTCGTTTCCCGTGCTTAGGCTAACTCCAATCCCAAACACAATACAAATGAGATGGCATACACAATGCGACTAATATACAACCTAGCATGTGCAATGCTATGAAATGGCATACACAATGCTCGATGTAACATGGCATACACAATGCTCTAACATACAACATAGCATACGCAATGCTATGGACTGAAATGGCATACACAATGCACGATGGACTTGCACCAACATGAGTGGACCTCAGCCACACTCACATCAGTGGCCATTAGATGAAAATGAGACAATCGAAATGCGTGCACACATGCACGAATACCAAGGACCGAACGTAAGGCATCAAATGCCACTCTACCAAAGCATGGAAAAGGATGCAATATGGCATACAAGCATGTAATTTCCAGCACTGAAATATGATGCTAAATGGTCCCGAAACATGAAAATATGGCACATAATGCATGCTATAGGCCCCGAAACTCAAAAGTAGGCACATATATTGAACCATAACCATGCAAAGCAAGCATTATTTGACTATGAAGCACAAAGACAGAGCCAAGGCAGTCCTAAAACATGCACATTACTAGTTTAAAGCATGGCCAAAAAATGCTAACATGATGGGCTAAACAACATGCAACATTGGCTAGCAAGCATGGTTTACATGGCATGTATATGAAGCATATGAGATCTCATTAAACCAGCCAAAAACAGTGAATAAAATATGTCAAAAAAATGCCCAAATACCCACTGAAATGCGGTCAACACATGCAAAAATGATGAGTTCCTTTGAAAGGCCATGCAAGGGGTTACTTAACACATACAAGATAGACACTTAGCATGACCAAACCAACTCTGGAAATGAGTTATGACAGCCCTAAAACCCACCAGAAAGGGCCTGAAATTGATCAATACAGCATACAATGAAAGGCCCTCTTAAAAGGCCTTGAGGAGGATTGTTCCATACATGCATGAGGGACATAAAAAATGGCCAAAAGGGCCTCGGACAGAGCCAAGGAAGACCTCAAAACCCTCAGAATAAGGCCTGAAACATGACTTCAAAGCATGCAAAAAGGGATCCCTTTGGAAGGCCAACAAGACCACCAAACAAGACAAGGAGAGAGGGGGACACCCCCTCTGATTTTGGCTCTCAAAAATGCATCTAAGCCACTGAAAATCCACTGGATTTCAGTGGCTAAGAGACCAAACCATGGCCAATGCAAGTGCTCTAATGCATAGCCCTAATCATGAAGAGATGAAGCATGCACAGAGGGAAGATGACTTCAAACAGAAAAGTGACCTAAGACAAACTTAAAGAGGAGGTCAAAAAAAGACTTTCTTTAGTTTAGGTCGAGGTCCAAAAATGTTTACAAGTAAGGCTAAAATATGATGCAAAAATAGCCCTAAAAGAGAGATAGAGGGTAAGGGGAGGTAGATGACTTCAAAAAGCAAAGTACCCTTAAACAAAGTTGAAGAGGAGCTCAAAATAGGACACTTTATAGTTTAGCTCGAAGTCCAAAAATGCGAGCAAAAGGGGCTAAGATATGGAGCAAGAGAATACAAGAAAAGGGGAAATGAAGGCTTACCCTTGTAGAGCCGACCTCCAGCAGCTTCTGGACCAAGTTGGTGAGCTTTCAACCTCTGAAAATGACCTCCAAGGTGCTGGAATGGATGATGGAGGTGGTAGGCTATGAGGTGTAGGGTAAAAAGGCCAAGAATATGGGTGTTTGGAGGCTTGAAATATAGAGATAGAGGGTTGTATGTATATTTTCCAGCCAAAAGATTCTAACCCCTTGCAAATGGAGGTGAAGTGTGTGTTTTATAGAGGGAGAGAGATGAGGCTTCTTGGATAAGCCAAGAGAGAGGCTCAAGGCTTCTAAAAGAAGCTTGACCAAAAGGGCCAAACTCTTTTTGAAACCAAGCAAAGGGGTCAAAACCACCTTTAAAGGGGCCAAAATAAGGACAAAACCCTCGGACAGTGGGTTAAGAGGAAAACAGTTGGCACAGCTGGATCACACTCACAGAGGCAAAAATGGCCGGCCAGCTCAAAAGGTTCAGGGTGGTCGGCCGACCACCTTCCCTGGTCGGCCGACCAGGGGTCAAAAGGGCCAAGCACAATTGCTGGTCGGCTTACCCAGAAAGGTGGCCTCCCAAATGAGTAGAAAACAGCTGTATGGAGAAAAACCAGAAAATGTGGTTCAGGAGAGAGAAAAACTAGCATTTTAGAGAGGTTCAAAAGGGTCAGGAAGAATTACTGGTCGGCCTACCCATATTAGTGGCCTCCCAGATGAGTAGATCACAATGGTGGTATGAAAAATCAGAAATTGTGGCTCAAAAGTGAGAAAAACCAGCATTCTGTCAGAAAACCCGGCTGAAGGAGAGAGAAAAAGGAGAAAGCTGGTTTTTCAGAAAAATTGCTGGTCTCCCACCCTCCTACAACCTTCCTAACCAAGAAAATAGGGTCCCTGCCAAAAATGGACCAAGACGGATGCAAAACGAAGGTTCGGGGGTCGAAACGCGTGGCCCGCGGCCCCGAAAACCGACTGTTTGGCACCGGAGGTGGCGTTCATCCACGAAGTTGGTCTCCCGGGCCACAGTGTCCCTCAAAAGGGAGGAAACAAGGTGTGTGCCAAAAACTGGAGCAAACGGAGGTGGTTAAGCGGTCCCGAACCGAGGCACACAGCTGACGGCTCTGAAAAACCAGAAACTGGGCTCCAAACGGGAAAAATGGCCTACGACCACAAAACGTAGCCTACGGCCACTGAGAGATGGTCTACGAGACCTCTCCCTCCCTTCGGGAAGAGAAAACAGAGAAAACGAGACTTGGTTCGCAAACCGAGGCAAAATACAAAAGATCACAATATGTAACATCACCGAGCGCTCAGTTGGTGACGTCTGAGTCTTAAGGTCGGTCAAAAATGGGGTGTCTACAGTTGCCCCTCTTTGACAGAACTCGGAAGTCATAAGTGACGGGAGTGAATGTCAAAGCCCAGAGACGACCCATTTTTGAGAAGGCCGAAGACTTAGACAAACAAGCGAGATAAATAGAGATGTGCCCGCAGGCAGGGGGCAAAATGCAACCGACAATGCAAGAAGCCGAAGGTACCTCATGATTATGCAAATGCAGCAAGCTATAATGAAGCACATATTCACAATAGATGCAACAGTTTTAAGCAAGAATGCAAAGCAACAACTACATTTCATGCAGTTAAGAATGCGGAGAATTATTCAATTCTCGGCACATCTCACACGGAGAAGATACGATACCTGCGCGATTCGTCTGGTCGCACCAGCCTCAAATGAACCGTACATACAATATCGTGCCTGCAAAAGAAAGAAACTCAACAAGCACAACATAGTCAGCAACATATGTTCAGCGTGATATCGAATGCAGACAAACACGGTATCGATGGGTGAGTGCATCGCAATACGAGAAGAAACGCTCATGACAACGCAAGTTAAGTATGGAAGCATGACAATACCAATGAAACATGCATAACAATGCAAGTGGTGTGCATGAGAATGTAAGTGATGTGCATGACAATGCAGGATAAGTGCAAACTCGAACGCATATCTGACACAAAACAACGAGCAAAGAAATGCAAGTTTCGGCGAGGGCGACTCGATCGCGGCCTCCGGTTTACCTCCCAGTAAGGTCACAACATATTCACAAAGGATACACCTCGCTCTTGACAAGTAAAGACGAAGCACACATCGAGAGTTGGAGTTGAAGTTCCCACGGAGGGATTTCGCGACAAAAAGTGCACTTTTCTTGTACTTTCTCAGGTGCCTGGGACTCCAATCATCACCAAAATTTGTAGAGACCTTGGAGACCATCTTGGGAACACCACCGACCAAGTTTGGTCCAAGGGGGAGGCCACCGACTAGGTTTAGTGAAGAGGGGTGGTCGGCCTACCAGAAAAGGTGGTCGGCCGACCACCTAGCGCAAATCCGGGGCAATTTTGTCCTTTCACCCTCATTTCTTTAAATGCACAAAGCCAAACACCTTTTGTTCATAAATTCAGCTCCGAAATTGCCTTCTTCTTCTTCCTAGACCACTTTCTCTCTTAGATCTGTGCTCTATACGCGTTTTCCAACGCCCCACGCAAAGTTGTTTCGCGAAATCTTTCAGTTTTCGTTACTTTGAACCGATTAGATTTTGATTTCAGTGCTTCTTTCTTCATTTCCGCCACTTGGGGTGAGTTTGTCTCAATATTTGGAAGATTTTCTCGGGAGTTGACTTTTGTTGACTTTTTCATTTCCCGAGAGTTGACTTTTGTTGACTTTTTTCAATTTTGGCTCATTTTGCTCCTTTTTGCAAATTT
Organism: Camellia granthamiana; assembly: GCA_036172215.1. NCBI lineage: Eukaryota > Viridiplantae > Streptophyta > Magnoliopsida > Ericales > Theaceae > Camellia > Camellia granthamiana. The sequence goes on from CM069912.1 coordinate 35,011,290, forward strand.
TTCGAAATGGCCGGTCACTTTCCTCAAGGTGGAGGTCCTCCAGGCGCCGGAGATGATCCAGATATTATGGCTCTGCCTCCGAGGGTTCGACCATTTATTCCTGAGAGGTACGACCCTCCGACACATGTCCTCCCTCAGGCAGATTTTTTATCATTTCACTGATTTCGACGAGCGAGCTCCTGTGGATCTTTTATTGCGGGAGCCGGAGTCCCACCTTTCCCATCAGGCGCGGGAGGTATGTATTTCACTTTTACATTTTCTGCAACGTATTCTGCATTTTCCGTGCATCTCATGCTCTTGCTATGCTTATCTGCTCATTCTAGCACATAGCTTGTTCTGAACACTTAGCCTATGACACAGCATTCTGTTTGCATTTTGAACACACAGCTCAAACTTTGAATTTCTGAACACGCAGCAGACACTTTGTTGAAGGTTGAACACGCAGCCCAAACTTTAATGTCGAACACACAGCTTGGTTTTGAGGTGAACACGTAGCACACACTTTGTGGAAGGTTGAACACGCAGCCCAAATTCTGAATTTTCTGAACACGCAGCCCAGTTTTGAGGTGAACACGCAGCACACACTTTGTAGAAGGTTGAACACGCAGCCCAAATTCTGAATTTTCTGAACACACAGCCCAGTTTTGAGGTGAACACGCAGCACACACTTTGTAGAAGGTTTGAACACGCAGCCCAAATTGTAAATTTCTGAACACGCAGCCTAGTTTTCTGAATGTGAACACGCCGCACACACTCTGTAGAAGGTTTGAACACACAGCCCAGTTTTCTGAATGTGAACACGCAGCACACACTCGTTGATATTTGAACACGCAACCCAAACTTTAAATTTCTGAACACGCAGCCCAGTTTTCTGAATGTGAACACGCAGCACACACTAGTTGATATTTGAACACGCAGCCCAAACTGTAAATTTCCGAACACGCAGCCCAGTTTTCTGAATGTGAACACGCAGCACACACTCGTTGACATTTGAACACGCAGCCCAAACTGTAAATTTCCGAACACGCAGCCCAGTTTTCTGAATGTGAACACGCAACACACACTCGTTGACATTTGGACACGCAGCCCAAACTGTAAATTTTTGAACACGCAGCCCAGTTTTCTGAATGTGAACACGCAGGACACACTCTGTAGAAGGTTTGAACACACAGCCCAGTTTTCTGAATGTGAACACGCAGCACACACTCGTTGATATTTGAACACGCAGCCCAAACTTTAAATTTCTGAACACGCAGCCCAATTTTCTGAATGTGAACACGCATCATACACTCGTTGACATTTGAACACGCAGCCCAAACTGTAAATTTCCGAACACACAGCCCAGTTTTTTGAATGTGAACACGCAGCACACACTCGTTGATATTTGAACACGCAGTCCAAACTTTAAATTTCTGAACTCGCAAACCAGTTTTCTGAATGTGGACACGCAGCACACACTCGTTGACATTTGAACATACAGCCCAAACTGTAAATTTCTGAACACGCAGCCCAGTTTTTTGAATATGAACACGCAGCACACACTCGTTGACATTTGAACACGCAACCCAAACTGTAAATTTCCGAACACGCAGCCCAGTTTTCTGAATGTGAACACCCAGCACACACTCATTGACATTTGAACACACAGCCTAAACTATAAATTTCTGAACACGCAGTCCAGTTTTCTGAATGTGAACACGCAGCACACACTCGTTGACATTTGAACACGCAGCCCAAACTGTAAATTTCTGAACACGTAGCCCAGTTTTCTGAATGTGAACACGTAGCACACACTCGTTGACATTTGAACAAGCAGCCCAAATTGTAAATTTTCCAACACGCAGCCCAGTTTTCACTTCTGAACACATAGCTCACTCACTTTACTTTGAACACGCAGCTCACACACTTTGATTTCTGAACCCGCAGCTCATTTACTTCATTTGCACACAGCTTATACATTTCATTTGCGCGCAGCTTATACATTTTATTTGCATGCAACTTATTCATTTCATTCTGAAACTGAATACATGTATTCATTCTGAATACAGGTGACTTCCCGTGTTACATGAGGATATGGCTCCATTGTGCTGAGAGAGTGGTATGCAGAGCTCCCGGAGGCTGTCTGCGATTAGGTTGACTTGGCAGGGTTCGGCTCTCTCTGTGCTGGGATATCTCGCTATCCTGCCAGTAGGACGTTGATGGAGGCCCTGGTAGAGAGATGGTGGGACACCACCAGCTCCTTCCATTTCTCTGCTACCGGGGACATGACTATGGCCCCGTTTGACTTTGCTGTGCTCACAGGCCTTGACATAGGAGGCTGGGCGATCCCTTATGACGAGGACATGGGTAAGTGGGAGGCCGCCTGGATTTATCTATTGGGAGCTTGTCCACTAGTCGACAGATCCTCGGGCAGAGTTCGATACACCTAGTTTTCCTCACATTTCAGGAGGAGGGAGCCTGAGACTCCCGTGGAGGTAGCACAGTATACTCGCGGGTTTTTGATGTTCCTCTTCGGGACTACTCTGTTTTCTGATAGGGCGAACACTGTCGGACTCTATCTGCTGAGCGCTCTGGTGAACCTATCACAGGTCAGCCGATACGACTGGGGTGGCGCCGGCTTGGCTACCCTCTATTGCTACATGAGCGCGACCTCCCGCGGACGGGGGAATATAGTTGGCAGCTATTGGAGAGCCTGGGAGGTACTTTCTGCCCTCTTGGTTTACATTTCTGCTTTTCATTATCTGTACATTGCGCACACGGCAGACTTTACATTCTGTACTTTACATTATGCTCTCAGCATTCCGCATTTACATTCTGCACTCAGCATTCTGTATTCTGATGGCTATTGCTCTGTTTCTCACAGTTATAGGTTTTCGTGTACTTCCCGACGCTAGCTCCAGAGCTTGAGGTGGAGGTGCCTCTCATGACCCCATATTCACTCGTTTTCGAGGGCTAGTACCGGCCGAGACCTCGGGAGTCTCTCTTCTACCTACGGGAGTACTTCGATACAGTGCAGCCGATAGAGGTATTTCAGAACTCTCAGTTCTTCATGTTTTCATCTTTGATTTGTCTTGTACATTCCCGATTTCTAATCGGCTTATGCATTGGTTATCCGCAGATCACGTGGCAGCCCTGGGCGCCTTTAGGTAAAGACCTTCGATTTCAGTTTGCTGGAGCATGGGGGGCCTCTCGGTATAGGATCCTATTCGAGGGGCCAGTTGGCAGGGCCTGGTTTTTGGGGGATCGCTTCTTGCGCCAGATATGGGGCTACCCTGCTCAGGACATCCCCTCAGTACCTCCAGACGATATGCGGACCGCTAATAGGCTCCCTCCCCAAGAGGTCGCTAGTGCTATGCAAGGTACCGATGCATTACTACATTTGGAGCAGGGGGAGTACGCAACCTACCGTCACACATACTTGATGCCTCCATTGACAGGTGTCCGTACTCCCACGAGAAGGTCTGCGGGTATGCCGTCATCGAGTCGGGCTCGGGCTGCAGATGTCCCTTCCACCAGCAGGGCTGGCACATCTAGAGGTGGGGGTGGATTGGTTCCCCCGATTCCTCCGACTTATCATTATGCTGGGTGGCCAGATATCCCGACTGAGTTGACGGGATGAAGATATGGGGCTTCCTACCCGATCCCGATAGAGCCTCCGATGCCTGATCACCGATATGTCAGTGACCCTGACTCACCACCGGTATGTTCCATTGTTTTCCATTTATCACACAGATACTTTGACATTTGACATTTGTTTATTCATTGATGACTTGAGCTTGTATCTGCAGCCACCCAGAGAGTACATGGAGGGGATGCTCGGATTGGTGGCCTCACTTGAGGGCATGGTCCTATGGAGAGAGGCACAGTTATCCATCATCGGTGTCCAGGTACTCTTCAATTTTCTTGCATTATCATGCTTCTGATGACATGCTGATCTTGAACATTTCACTGTATCAATTGACTGTATATGTAGAGCACATCTGACACACACCACATTTACGTACTGTACCTGCATGCACCCACTTCATGTAGTTGTCTTGCATTTGCATCTGACATACGTATTTGATCCGATGTATTCAAATTGCACTCTTTATTTTCAGATGCCTTCGGTATATACTCAGCCACAGGCTGGGCCATCCAGGCCTTCCCGAGGAGCTGGCCATCTAGGCCTTCTCGAGGAGCTGGGAGAGGGGAGTCATCTCGCGGACGAGGCGGACACAGAGCGCACATCATAGAGGAGGAGTCCAGCGAGGAGGAGGAGGCTGCAGATCCCCAGTTAGAGACATCTGCTGACAGAGAGGGTGGCTCCGACTCCGGTTCCGGTAGTGGAGATGAGGCTGAGGAGGGTTCCGAGGATGGCAGCCCCGACTCAGACGATGATGATGGTGATGATGGTACAGAGGCTGTTCCACAGAAGAGGACGAAGAGGGCCTCTTATTCCTGCTCTTGAGAGCATTGATGTAGCTGTTCCCTGCTTTATTTTCCTTTTTTACTAGTAGTTGTAGCACATTGTACATTATTAGGCAGTTTTATTTTCTGTAAAACTTGTACCCTTGTTGTAAAAATGATGGAATGAAACAGCTTTTGAAAAAGTGTTGTATTTTATGTTCTTAGCATCGCATCGCATCATTTTGCACCAAAAATGAGATTGAATGGAAATAAGCATTGAAAATTGCCAAGTCAGATAGTGGACTGACGCAACAAACTAAACAATTTAACGTACTAAGAAACAACAAAAGCTTAGCAAGTTTACAACTCGATAAGCAAAACACAACAAAGTTGACAACTCGATAAGTAAGACACAACGAGGTTGATTAAACAAAGAGTAACAACTCAATGCATGAAACTCGATGACTCGATAAACAAGACTTGATAAACAAAACAGCTCGACAAACAAAACAACAACTCGATAAGCAAGACTTAACAACAACTCGATAAACAAAGTGCATTTCAGACGATTGTAGTGACGGAACGCATCCGACACTGAGGAAAACTCGCAACTTCAATACTCCCAATGCATGGAAATGCTAGGAACTTCCTTCTAGAGGCTAGAACAAGACCAAAGCCCCACTTTGCAGCATGGCCGACCACCTTTGGGAGCTGGCCGACTAGCCTTTTCATTTGGAGACCAAGGGGGTGGTCGGCCTACCAGAAAAGGTGGTCGGCCGACCACCTAGCTCAGCAACCATCAGTTTTTCGACACGTGTCCCCCGAACAGTGCCTTATCCTCGTTAAAAGTCCTAGCTTCGTGGTTGATTCATTTTATCTCAAGTTTTGCACCAAAATGGAGGTGTTTCTCGTCGAAAATCTCGCAGCTTGGATTGCTGCTTTAGACGGCTCGGAAAAGTTAAACTTCCGAGGCTTCGGCTTGAATGCATTATTCACGCTGAGCGGTACTCCGCTGCACCTTCCTTTCCTCCATGCCGCGGTGAAGTTTTGGAACCTGGTAACACATGTTTATAGCTTCGGCGGGCAAGAGGTATGTCCAACTTTCAAAGATTTTCAAGTTTTGATGGAATCTGAACACCATGAAGAGATTTTGCCTCAATTTCGCTTTGGCCACGCCCAAGCTTTAGGGCGGATGTGTGGGCTCACCATGCATGACGCTTGGTCACTGATCTGCAACGGGGAACTGGACATCCTCGGCTTGATTCATCGCTTTTCTGATGCCGGTGACCGCGACAACCATCATTGGCAAGGTTTTCAGCAACATGCCCTTTGCTTGTGCATGCTATCTCACTTTTTACTTGCCCCAGGCTTTAGTGGATCTAGCATTCGTCTGATTGAAGTTACTCAAGGCTTGAAGGAAGGAAAGAGTTGCATCGCCATGACATTGGCCGAGACACTGATGGGCTTACATGCTTTCTATCGCCAGGAGACGACCAGATTTGCGGGGAGTCCACTACTGCTGCAGGTAATGTTTTCCACCCAATCTCATATATGTATTGCTCACATCACTCGGCCCTCAGGCTCAGTTTTTCTCACAAAACCCCTTTTCTTACTTTTCCCTCATCGTACATTTCTCTATTCTTTATTCTCTCATTTTTCATCCCTCCCCAGGTATGGTTGATGGATAAATTGCAGGTTGTGGACTCTTGCCCAGCCTACTCAGCTCGCGGCTATTTCTTTCGACAACGCCTAGTCGATGCCCTTGATGAGGGATGGTGGTTCGACTGGATGTGCAATTTGTCTGCAGATCGCATTGCTTGGCGTTGTCCTTGGCTCAATCTCCCGGCAATGAGCTATAGCATGTCCCGGTAGACCGGGATCCAGTTGATTGGTCTGACTCACTGTGTGTTCTACTTTCCATTCCGGTTCCAGCGCCAGTTTGGTCATGATCAGACTTGCCCGCTAGAGGGGATAGAGTACCCTACCGCATTCCTGGTTCGAGGCGCACAGCTTGCCCGGTATGCCACAGCCTGGAGGACTAGAGAGCTCCTGGCCCCCGCTCCCACTTTCAGTTGCACTTTGTCCGATGAGTGCTTAGATTGGCTCAATGAAGAGGCACAGATTGGGCCCAGCTTGGCATCGGAGGCTTCGACCAGCTCTGGGAGGGGGCGCAGGGACACCTGACGTATCCATGCCCCGGATTTATTGCTTTATTAGTACTTTCAAGTTTTCTTTATGAATGCAATAAAAAGCAACTTCAATTTGTATACAAGAGCAGGAGAACTCTGTTTTGAAATCAATGAAATTGAAGGTTGTGGGTACTGAAAATTTTCTGCTTTGGTCCAAAAATGGTCTTAGTTGTAAAAAGATTAATTTGAACAAAGTCAACTTTTATTAAAACTTTTCAAAACCATTTTCGATATGGATTAGAACTGGACACGCCTGAGATCTGTCACTGAGATGCACAACCCCGGATCCTAGCAACTGGAAAGTTGCCTCTAGTCTGAATAGTACCGCGGCACTACACAGCAACGGAAAGTTGCCCCTAGTCTGAAAAGCACTGCACCAGAGATCATAACTGAACTCTTAAATGCTGAATAGACAAAGATGGCCGAGATGATCAAATGGACAAAGTTGATCGGGGAAAGGTTTATGGTTGAACTCCAGGATGAAGTTGCCTACGTATCCCAAAGATGGGAATCAAGCCTTACGTAGTTTATGCTCGGGTTCACTCAGGTATTTTCACTCTCCTTTTACGCTCTAACTTTTGCCAAGGCCGCCCTTTGCGGCTTTTCAACCTTGCGAGCTCAGTTTTTATAATTTCAAATTTTTTGTGCTCTGAGTTTTGCCTAGGTCGCCCTTTCGGGTTTTCAGCCTAGCGAGCCTCTCAAGGGTAATATTTCTTCAACTTGTCCATATTGATCGGTTGTGAGAACTCTAGGCCATCTAGATCCATCAGAACCACAGCTCCACCTGACCAGATAGACTTAATGATGTAGGGACCAGTCCAATTGGGTCTGAACTTGTCCCTTGGGTCGTGGATGGGAGCTCGGTTGTCCTTGAGCACCAAATCTCTTCCTTTAGATTCCTGGACTTAACTTTCTTGTTGAAAGCCCGGGCAATTCTGCGCTGATAACCTTGAACATGGTACAGTGCTTTCAGTCTTCTCTCATCAAAGAGCATGAGTTCCTCAAACCTGCTCTGCTGCCAATCTGCTTCAGCTATTTGACACTCGGCCAATACTCGCAATGACGGAACCTCAATCTCGATAGGTAGAACGGCCTCCATTCCATAAACCAATGAATACGAAGTCGCCCTAGTAGAAGTTCTGATTGAAGTCCGGTAGCCCCACAGAGCAAACGGCAGCTTATCTGGCCAATCCCGGTAGGTTTCCACCATCTTCTGCAGTATGTGTTTGATATTCTTGTTGGCGGCCTCAACCGCTCCATTGGTTTGCTGCCGGTATGTGGATGACTTATGAAAAGCCACGTTGTATTTTTCCAACAAGTCAATCACTTCCTTCTTGAAGTGGGAACCGTTATCCAAAATTATCTCATTTGGGACCCCATAGTGACAGATGATGTTGTTTCTGATAAACTTCGCAACATGTGAAGCCTTCAACACTGCATAGGATTGGGCCTCGACCCACTTCGTGAAATAATCTATCGCGACCAGGATGAACAAATGCCCATTTGACCCCTTCGGAGTGACAGCCCCGATCATATCAATTCCCCAGACGGAAAATGGCCATGGCGAAGTCATATTGTACAGCTTCGACGGCGGAATGTTCATGCGATTTGCATGAATTTGACATTTGTGGCATCGTCGAACAAAACTGATACAATCCTCCTCCGTGGTGGACCAGTAGTAACCCTATCTGAGGATCTTCCACGCTAGCATTACTCTGTTCATATGCGCACGGCATTCCCCTCCATGGATGACCTCCATTAGGCGCTTCGATTCTTCGGCATTGACACACAGCTTATGCATTCCCAGATGACCTCTTTTATACAGCTTACCCCCACAGATGATGAACTGAATGGCCATTCTTCTGATTGCCCTTTTATCATTGGCATTTACCCCTGGCGGGTATGCTTCCTTCCCCAAGAAATTCCAAATGTCGTAATACCAGGGGTTTTCGTCCTGAGCCTCATCTATAGCAGCAATCGACTCGTAGGCTGGCGCAAATTTCTGGTCAATGATGACTGGACGCATCCGGACTCCAAACGGGATGTCTATCATGGAAGATAGAGTTGCTAAAGAATCTGCGAACCTATTGTTCTCTCTTAGTAGATGAGCAAAGTTTAGCTTCTCAAACTGAGGGATTAACAAGTCCAAGGCCTGGTGATACATCATCATCTTTTCTTCTTTGACTTTCCAGTCCCCTTTTGCTTGAGACACAACAAGGTTTGAGTCCACGATGACGTCCAACCGTCTTGCCCCTACTTCCAGGGCTGCTTCTAGACCGGCAATGCATGCCTCATATTCTGCTTCGTTGTTCGAGACTTTGAACTGGAGTTTGAAGGCTAGAGGGATACGGGAATTGTCGGGTGCTATCAGCAACACCCCTATCCCATACCCGTACTGATTTGACGCTCTGTCAAAGTACATCGTCCAAGTTTCATCGTCGATGTGCAAAATGGCTTCATCTGGGAATAAGTACTCGACTGCTTCACCCCTTCCACTGGATGATCGGCTAAGAATTCTGCTACTGCTTTTCCCTTGACTGACTTGCGTGTCACATATTTCAAATCGAATTCGGAGAGCAACAGCAACCAACGAGATAGCCTACCCGTAAGTGCTGGTTTCTCGAAAAGATATTTGATGGGATCCAGTTGCAAAACCAACATTACAGAGTGAGCTAGCAGGTAGTGCCGCAGCTTCCTGGTAGCCCATACCAAAGCTAAGCAAGCCTTCTCTAACGGTGTATAGCGAGTCTCATATTCTAGCATCTTCTTGCTCAGATAGTAGATGGCTCTCTCCACTTTGTCCTCTGATTCTTGTGCGAGCATACAACCCATTGTGGTCTCAGTCACTGAAAGGTACAATATCAACGGTTTCCCCGGCTCTGGCGGTGACAACACGGGCGGGTTCTGTAAGTATTCCTTGATCTGTTCAAAAGCAGCTTGGCATCGGCCGTCCCATTGGAATTTCTTTCCTTTCTTCAGGAGGCCAAAAAGTGGTTCACAAGTCAAGGTTAATTTTGAGATAAACTGTCTTATGAATTGTACTTTACCCAGAAAGCCTCGCACCTCCTTTTTAGTCCCTGGTGATGGCATTTCTAAGATGGCCTTGATTTTGGAAGGGTCGACCTTGATACCTCTCTGTGTAATCAGAAACCCCAGCATTTTTCCCGCTATAACACCGAACGTACATTTCTGAGGATTCAGCTGCAACCGGAATTCTCTGATCCTTTGAAAGAACTTTTGCAAGGCGGTGTAGTGGCTGTCTCTATCTTTGGACTTGACAATCATGTCGTCCACGTACACCTCAACCTCTTTGTGGATCATGTCATGCAATATCGTGGTTGTGGCCCGTTGATAAGTAGCTCCAACATTCTTTAATCCAAACGGCATCACTCTGTAGCAGTATGTCCCCCACGGGGTGGTGAATGCAGTCTTTTCCCGGTCTTTAGGTGCCATCACTATCTGATTGTAGCCGGAGAAGCCATCCATGAACGAAAGCAAAGCATGCCCCGCTGTAAAGTCCACTAACTCATCAATATATGGCGAGGGAAAGTCGTCCTTCAGACTGGCTCTGTTCAAATCCCTGAAATCCACGCATACCCGGATCCTGCCATCCTTCTTCGACACCGGAACGATATTGGCCAACCAAGGCGGGTATTCGGATACCAGCAGGAAGCTTGCGTCGATTTGCTTGGTGACCTCTTTCTTAATCTTGAGGGCCCAATCCGGGTGGATCCTTCTGAGTTTCTGTTTAACGGGTCGGGCCTCGGGGTCAAGAGGGATCCGGTGCTGTACAATCTCAGGATCGATCCCAGGCATGTCTTCGTAGGACCACGTGAAAACATCTTTGAAATCTTTTAATAAAGCGACTAAGCGCTCGCGTTCCTCCGAAGGCAACGTGGACCCGATCTGGACCAGCCGCGGGTCCTCCTCAGTACCAACATTCACAGTAGTGATTTCATCAACTAAAGGTTTAACAAATCTTTCCTGCTCTTGTTCAATTAAGCGTTGCAAAACAGGAGGAATTTCGTCCTCGTCGTTTTCATCAAAATTTTGGAAGTCTCAGTTAATGCAATAAATTAAGGGCACAGAAAAGTATTCAGAAACCACAGCTACTTGATTCTCATTAAGCACATCCAAATCGTCCGATTCTTCGGTTACAATAGACTCGAAAGAGAAAGAAAAAGACGACCTGGACAAGACTGTGGCATCCGAGTTATCATCCCCAGGATTACCAGACTCAGACTCAGTCGAGCTGGAACCTGATTCCGACTCACAAGACTCGGTGGAATCAGATTCCGGCTCACTACCTGACCCGGTGCTGCTGGACGAAAATCCCTCTTCATACTACCAAATGAGAGAGGGTGCGATAGATGCATCCAAAATAGTTGCTGGTAGGCCCGCAGCCATTTCATTCCCGATCACGCATACCGAGAAGTTATCCCCCAAGCACTTATGTTCGATCGGAGGATCTGAAAGTAGACATGCCAGCGCTACCCCCATTTCACTTTCAACGTCCTCAGACTGCACTTTCTTACTCTGCTCAGCCTCAGCCAATGGGTCTGTCTGCTCTTCGGCAACGTCATCCCCGGATAATTGCAGGTCAAAGAAGATCTCAAAACCTGGTACGCGCTTCCTCTCCGCGTTCAGCCATGGCTCTGGGAAGCCACAAAATGGAAAGTCCTCTCCCTCCCGGACGAAGCGTCCGTTTAGGGTACCTTGAATGGGCCTATGCATTAGCTCAAAAGGCTTCCCAGCCTACTTTGCTCTGGCTCTCCCAGCCATTTCCTTTCCCTTCCTTATCCAATCCTCTTTGGCGGGTAAGCCAAAGGTATGGGGGTTGTGTGGCACTTCGGCCAATGCTGCGACGCCCTTCCGGCCGCTCTTTCCCAATCCCATCCCGGGGATGTGTTGAAGCTTGTTCATGAGGTATACAGATTGAGCACTGACATACGCTCCCTCATTAACAGCCATGATGTTCTGCACAACCCGAGCCTCAGCTAAGGTAAAACCCGACATAAACACATCCTCCATGCCGTGCTCAATTTCCAGGACTGGTGTAGACACCTCTGGCGGTGGATGGATTGATGAATTCCCAAAAATGATGGCTACTCCGTTCCCATGGGGGTATTTCACCATCTGATGCAAAGTGGACGAGACGGCTTTCACCTGGTGCAACCACGGCCGCCCCAAAAGCAGATTGAAGGTCGCAGGAACTTCTAAGACGTGAAAGTCTATTTCATGCTGTCCCGGCCCAACCTTGGTCTAGATTTTCACTGTTCCCATGACTTCTCGACTCGTATTGTCATATGCCCGAATCACCTGGGCTGTCGGCACAAAGTCTGCAGTCTTTAAACCGATGGCATATGCAGTTCTTGACGGGCATACGTTGATGGCGGACCTTGTGTCGACCAACACCATGGGTATCCACTTGTTCTTACACTCCACAGAAATGTAGAGTGGCTTGTTATGACTCGCACCCTCAGGTGGCAGCTCCTTGTCAGAGAAGGTTAACATCGGGGTAGCTCCTCCCGGGAAAACTAAGCCCACTAGCTATTCGGGCGTGGTGTCTGTAGAGAGCTTGGCCTTGTCCATGGCCGATAAGACAGCTTGTCTGTGTACTCGTGATGCCATAAGCAGTCCCCAGATGGAGATGTCTGCTTGTATCTTTTTTAATTGCTTCAGTACAGCCTCTTCTTCGATTTGCTTCTCTTTCTGTGTCTCAGCTTCCTTATCCTTCCTAGATGCCTCTGGCTGGTCTAGGTGTGGGGGCTTGAAATACCACCCGCTTCTTGTCATATGATTGACCTCACCGATATACTAGGTGTCGTCTGGTTGATTGCTCCCCCAATCCTCATCTGTGTAGGCAAGACATAAATCATCGTCTTTCCACCACATTCCGTCGGCAGCCCACAGACACCTGTCCGGCTCCGGTATGATTGTACTCGTAGTACTTTCAGCCCATATGCTCGCAGCATCTTCTGTTCTTGTGCCCACAGCACTTTCGGTCCCCACGGGGGCTTTAGCTTTCCTGATTCTCTCAGAATCCCCAGATCTTTCTTGTTCCAACTGCCTCAGTACAGCTGGTTGTTCAATATTCCCTGTATTCACAATGCCCTGGTCCTGAGCGAAATTCTTCGTACCGGCGCTCTCCGGCAATGCACTTTGAGTTTCGGCCCTTCCGGCCACAACTGATATCCTCGCCCCTGCCGGGCCCTGTTCTGGTTAGAACTCTTCCACAACATCCGGTTGATCATCCAGCCACCCGGTAGCCTCTGCTGATTCCTCATAATCAAACCAGTTGACTGCCGCGTCCCCTAGATCCTGGTCGTTGAAAAACTGGAGGTTGGCAAAGTCCTCTTCCACAACCGTCAAATCATCTGCCCCTTGCTCAAATCCATCCCCCTGGATCACACACAGCTCTGCCCTCTCTGGCAATTCTATATCTGGCGCATCCTGGCCTGCTGACAGAATGTACTCACTCGGATCATAGGCTTCCCCAGCAAAAATCCCAGACTGCTCAAACCTCGACTCAACAATCTCATCCTCTTCTGTGATCTCTCTTGCTCTGTCTTCGACAATCACCACCATTGACTCAGGTTGGGTTGTGGAGATGTCCAACATGCACAAATCTGTGCAATCAGGAAGGAGCACCTCCGGCTTAGGTAGGTCGGAAGGGGTAATATAGATGCTAGGATCGTAAGATGTGACCCCAGTCTGGATGAAGTTGATTCTTTTGGGAGATGGAGCTTGGTTGTGTGTAGGGAGTGGGTTGGTTGTGACATTGGGTTTCTCGGGAGGCAAAATCACCTGTTTGTCAACAAGGTCTTGAATCTCGTGACGTAATCTGAAGCATTGGTCAGTGTCATGACCATGTTGTTGGTGATATGCGCAGTATTTGGCCGGGTTGTGAGTAGAGGGAAGTGGATTTGGCAACGGCCTCGGCTCCAGGGGTTTTAGATGCCCTTTCCTGATTAATACCCCTAGAGCCTTGGACAGGGGCATATACAATGGGGTGAAGGTTCTTTGGCCACGGGGTTGGAATCTGGCTATCTGCGTATTGCTTCCGGATGCACCGGAGAAAGGCGTGGCTGCCATGGGTCTTGGAGGGGGAAGGGGAATGGTGGCGACCATACTTACTTCTGAAGCTCTAGCAGTCGCAGCGCCACTCGGGCCTGCATTGTTGTTACGGTTAAAAGTCCTCCTAGGCTACTCTCTATCTTGGTCAATCAGACCCTGTTTCATTGCATCTTCAATTTGTACCCCCATCTCATGCAGATCTGAAAAGGTAGGGAAGGGGAGCACAATCATTTTTTGCATCAGTTTTGGCTGGAGATTGCGCACAATCATCCTGATTTGATCTTTATCGGTAGGCCTCAGGGTCATCATCGAGGCCTTCGCCCTCCACCGAGTTACAAATTCTAAGAAGCTCTCTTTAGGCTCCTGCCTTGTTGTTTCAAGATCATGAGTTGTGACCTCGATTTGAGTGTTGTAAGAATATTGTGCAACAAAGGCCTCGGCCATCTCATCCCAACTTCGCTTGACATCATCCTCTAACTTCGCGTACCAGATAGCAGCCACACCCGACAGGGTCCAGCCGAATAATGAAAGCTTCAGGGGTCTGGTGAGGCCCATCGGCCGTAGTATATCTGAGAATAACCGGAGGTGGACCATGGGATCTCCAGTTCCGTTGAAGCGATCAATTTGCGGCATTTTGAACCTATCTGGCAGCGTCACAGCCACGTCGGTATATCCGTCCTCGATATTCGGAATAGCCTTGACCCTTTGAGACTTCTTGAACAACTTCTCGAGCTTGCTCAATTTCAGTGCTGTAGGGTCTACTTCGAACTCGAAGGGAGAGTCCGGGTGGTTGATGGGTGTATGTGCCTTGGATAATTGAGGTGGAAGCGGGGGCGGAGCCGGCCCCGTTGGGATGTGTGTGTCCTCCGGAATGGTCTGGACATTTGGCAAGATGTTCTGGGCATTCGGCAGGACATTCTGGATAGTTGGTGTTTGCTCGGGTAGCGGGACCCCTGGTGGGAGAGGAGCTTGATGTGAGGCAGATGCTCCGTTCTGCTGTTGCAGTCTAGTGATGAGCTCGGCCTGCTGGGCCATAATTGTGGCCTACTGTTTAGAGAAATCCGCTTGGTAGACAGCGTCTTCTTGTATCTGCTTCATGCTCTCTTGAAGCTGTCGCATCATTTCTTCTATCCCGGCCATATTCTGCTGATCTTGCTGACTGACTGGTATGTGTATCTCTATGGCAGAAACTGAGACCTCAGCCCGACTGTGCATTGCTAGGGTAGACCACTGCTCTGGTAACCTCTGTTCAGACACACTGCGTCTTCTTGGTCTTCGTCTGACAACCGGGGGTAGAGAATAAAACACTAGTTGTCCGTCAAGCAGATCCTCGGATCGATTGAGTCGACGACCTCTTGTCCAGAGTGCTTGGGGAATATCTGCTTGGTCTGAAGCAATTGTGCTAAAACTACCTAGCAAAAAGAGAAATAAAGCAATAAGGAAATAAATAACCGGATAAACGGACAGCATAACAACTTAAAATAAACACTCAACACACAGTTGGGCATAACAACACACAGTCGATAAGCTGAATTCACACTGTCCTCAAACACTGATCATTATCCCCGAATCACTGTCCTTGAAAAACTGAATCTGATACCCGCAGATAACTGATTCTCAAACACTGAACTGATGCCCGCAAGCTTGATACCCAAACTCGCAAACTGATACATGCATTCCTGTAGAGACGCACTCTAAAAGCACATAACAGATAAGTGAGAGCCAAAACACCCCTATGTTGGGGTAGGGTTTCCCTGTCCTATTTTGTCAGGAACTAGGGTTTCACTACGCACGCAACAGTTTCAAACAACCTATATCGGGTAAGCAACCAGTCCTAGCTTGGAATGGTCACTATGGATTCCGAATATGCACTAGGTCGAATGGTCAAAAGGGTGCCCCGGTAAAACTGGGGTTTGTGTTCCCATACTGGCAGAGCCCCTAACCGGTCAACCTTACGGCACACGGCCTCAGGCTAACCGCTCAGGAATAGCAGATGGCAAACACGGTGTCCTAGGCGTACCAATGCACATGCAATGCAAAGAAACACATAAGTGTAGTCAAAACTAGATATCATGAGTTCGAATCAAGTTCTCTAACTCCCCAGTAGAGTCGCCAAAAACTGTAAATGCACCTTTGGGCCTCATGCTACAGTTCAGACTCAATTTGTGTCACGGTCCTGTATCTAATCTCGCAGAGTGCAATGCAAGACCGATGAATTATCAAAGGGTCCAAATCCGGCAAATCGTTTTTGAAAATAGATTTTTTTTTTGAAAGAAATGCCAAACATGGACTACTTTGCCAGATACAGAGTCGCCACCTAAATATTTTGTCATGACCCGAACCCGCCCCTATTGGTTAAGGACATAACCGGCCAGTAATCTTGAGATTACCTACGGCCTCGAACCAAAACAGACATAACTCATCAGAGTAAATGGGCCAAACGGAAGCAAAAATTTAAAACTTTGTCCATAAAGCCGTGCTTATATGCACATCAAAACAAACCATACATATGTATGTTAATAACTCACAAACGAAACATAGTACCAGAAGGTTCTGTATAGACAGGATCATCCAACTAAGTCAACCCATGAAACTATATACAGACATAATCAAAAACTTCGCCAACATAACAAAATGTAAATACATAACGGAAGGGTGAAGACGGGTCTCGTACGTGAGACACAAGGGCTGACTCCCCAAAAACCTTTGTTGTTCCTCACAGACTTCACTGGGGCTGGGTTTGAACTTCTCTTGGCTCACCTACAAACACATGAATGAGCGTGAGCGATAGCCCAGTGAATAATATCAAATACGGGAGTTATACAAACAATATATAGAACAACATGCTCCAAACGGCCTTGGGCCCAATTCATATTTCTATTTAACATATATACGATTTAATTCAAGTGGTTGTGGTTCCAAACATATTGGCCTTTGGCCCATTTATCTTTCATTCATGACAGAACGGCCTCTGGCCCATTCATTCATGTCAAAACGACCTTCGGTCCATTTATTCATGTCAAAATGACTTTTGGTCCCTTCATTTATGCCAAAACGACCTTCGATCCATTCATTTGTGTCAAAACGACCTTCGGTCCATTCATTGATGCCAAAACGACCTTCGGTCCATTCATTCATGTCAAAACGACCTTCGGTCCATTCATTGATGCCAAAACGACCTTCGGTCCATTCATTCATGTCAAAACGACCTTCGGTCCATTCATTGATGCCAAAACGACCTTCGGTCCATTCATTGATGCCAAAACGACCTTCGGTCCATTCATTCATGTCAAAATGACCTTCGGTCCATTCATTGATGCCAAAACGACCTTCGGTCCATTCATTTGTGTCAAAACGACCTTCGGTCCATTCATTCATGCCAAAACGACCTTCGGTCCATTCATTTATGTCAAAACGATCTTCGGTCCATTCATTGATGCCAAAACGACCTTCGGTCCATTCATTTGTGTCAAAGCGACCTTCGGTCCATTCATTTATGCCGAAACGACCTTCGGTCCATTCATTTGTGTCAAAACAACCTTCGGTCCATTCATTCATACCAAAACGACCTTGGGTCCATTCATTTATGTCAAAACGACCTTTGGTCCATTCATTTATGCCAAAACGACCTTCGGTCCACTTATACTTTCGTATCCAACTGGTCTCTAAGCCTTTCAAACTTTCATATCAAACTGGCCTTTTAGGCCTTTCAAACTTTCATGTCAAACTGGCCTTTTAGGCCTTTCAAACTTTCATTTCAAACTTTGTCCACCATTCAGATTAATGAACTTTACAAAACTTACATAGAAGTAAGCAATCGGACAATAATACATTTCAGATATTACTCACAGTGATCGGTTTGTGGATGCCCTGGAGCTCGACCCTACACATTTCATGAACACAAAAGGGTCACTAACAATTCAATCCATTCCCTAATTCACATATTCCTCTTTAGGCTTCATTCTTATCTCTTTAACTCATTTACAATGCTTAATGCATGCCTAAGAGTGCTTGCAAGTGAAAGAGAACGGAAAACGAAACACAGAACGAGCATACAGAATTTCAGAAAAATAGGGTCCCCGCTCGAGCGGACCCAATAGGCCTGCAAAAGTACTGGTTGCATCAAAATCACGCTGAAGCGGGAACTAGGCCGCTTGAGCGGAAGGCCTGTCTACAAAGCTCCCCCGCTCGAGCGTGAAATACTCCGCTCGAGCGGACATCCAACTCTGCAAAAATGCTGGGGGCACGAAATTCACGCTCGAGCGGCGGCGTCCCCGCTCGAGCGGACATCAAATTTCTGGGTTTTCCCAGGTTGTGTTCTTGAGCTTCAATTCAACTTTCAACCAACATTTCATGCATGCTATGGCTCAAACATCAGATATACATGTACTAACATGGTACCAACACCAAATTACAAGACATTGGAGCTCAATTTCACAAATTAATCACATGCATGCCCCAAATTAACTCAAACTTATGCATTCAAGGTTCCCATTTTAAATAATCAACATGCATGCCCATTTTGACTTTCATTTCCTCTTCAAATGATGCAATTAGTGCTCATTCCCATGAAACTCAACAAAAACATGCCTGCATGTAGGATTAAACTTTCAATCTTTCATAATTTACAATTTACATGCTAGATTTTGTGATTCCATAGGTATTCTTTACATGCACGCACATATCAAGCCTCAATTTCAAGAAAACCAACTCAAATCATGCTCTTGATCACAAACAAACCTTGAACACACAAGATTACACATTAAACTCATGAATTCAAAAATCAAGGCTTACCTAGAGGCTCAATTGTTCAAATTTATGATCAAATCTAGAGTTAGATCTTCAAATTCCCAAGCTTGAGCCAAAAATTACATAATTCTCTCCCTTTCTCCCTCTAAGGCCGACCCTCTCCCTATTTTGCGTCCCAAAATCAGCCAAATGAAGTAAGGAAGAGAGAATAGAGGGTGTAATGCCCAAATACAACAAACCCCACTAATTCAAATATAATAGTAATAAAGTAATTGGGCACTAATTTCTCAATTAAATCAATTTAATCTGGTCCGAATCAATTTTTCAATTAAATTTCACCGTAGGCTCTAAAAAATACGCTAATTACAATGGCGCAATCAATTTCGGGTTTTGTGGCCGATAAGGCCTTCAATTTAATTTCCAAAACAGATAATCAAACAGATATTTCTACGGTGAACAGATAGGAATTCAAAACCACATATTTTCACATAATGCTCACAAAATCATATCAAAACACATAATCACATTCGTTTTAAGAACCAATTAGCATACTACAGAACAGGGGTATCACATATTTATTTTTGGGGAATTTAGGAAACCCTGACTCGTTACCTAAGGCCACGTATTCGTCATCACCAAAGTTGCCTCGGCTCGGGAACTTGGGTACGATTGGGGAAGGTCACTTCGTGAGCACCCCCACTCGCCCGATCAAAGATCGGCCTCTACTAACCATGATATCAAGTTTTGAAAACATTATGTGCTCTTATTCCGGTGATTAGCCTAGATTTACTATGTGATGCGCACAGCATACAAGTATAGACTGGATCACCTGAATTGGAACAAAACATTTCATGTTTGTTTTTTAAAGTGGTTTGCTACTCGCAAGTAGGCTTAAAATGCGGATTTCGCCACCCTCGGGTGGGTTTAGAAAACATGATTTTGCCACTATCTAGTGGGCTTAAAACTCACAGTCAATGCATTATTCCAATTCAGATAATCCAACCTTCACTCATAGGCACTCAGGCAGATATATCACATAAGCACGTAGCCTCATGGTAAGCATGCTATCATGGCAGTCACTCACACATATGCAAGGATGCTAAAGCATAAATACTTACCGGGTACTCCAAGCCAAAACAGAAGCTATGTTAGAAATCCATGCATGATCCTAACTATGCTAAAATGCCTAATGCAACACATGCAGAAATGCAACTAAGATAGGCTCGGCTATTCTAAACATGGCATATGAAATGCAACGGATAACATGTATTCAACTCGAAATTGAAGTACAATGCAGTCAGTATGATGTGCCGATCCCGGTGCGTGCAAGACGGATGAATGAATGCAAACATGCTATCATACTGTATGCTAATTGAAACATGCCCTAATCTAACCATCATAAGCTAGTAAATAAAAGGGAGAAAGACGTGGGGTTGGAAGACATACATCACGCACACGCACACTTATTACAGTTGTGCCCTCGCTCGGAGGGTCCAAATAATACAGTCCAAATAAATAGTTACAGTCCGAATAAATAATTAAATATTACAAAACCCTAATTAATTAACAAATTAACTAGAAAATGAATAAACTAGCATGCAAGCTATGGACCGCTTCAGCTCTGCTCCGAATGATGAATGATGCATGCTTGAGTTGCCTTGCGCGGAAATCCATTGCGATGCCCCATTCGCCTCTGTTTACACTTAATCCCGGAATGCTGTGCGAAGCTCCAGAAGGCTGTTGATTTCTGATTTGCTGCAGCAGAGAGCAACAAAGGGGCATGGCAAAGTATTTTCACATATGTATGCATGACTACTCTTCAGGGAGTGTAGTCCTCGATCCTCGTGCCACCAATCACGCATCTCGATGCATGATGGCCGAGGAGTCGAATTGCATGACTCAATGTGAAATGAATGCACATATAAACAAAACAAGGCCTAGACTCCATCATGGGTAATCCGGAGTGTCGGCGACCGGGAATTGAGACACGTTCCGTCACTCGGAGTACGAAACGTCCCTCGTTTCCCGTGCTTGGGCTAACTCCTATCCCAAACACAATGCAAATGAGATAGCATACACAATGCGACTAACATACAACCTAGCATGTGCAATGCTATGAAATGGCATACACAATGCTCGATGTAACATGGCATACACAATGCTCTAACATACAACCTAGCATACGCAATGCTATGGACTGAAATGGCATACACAATGCACGATGGACTTACACCAACATGAGTGGACCTCAGCCACACTCACATCAGTGGCCATTAGATGAAAATGAGAAAACCGAAATGCGTGCACACATGCATGAATACCAAGGACCGAACCTAAGGCATCAAATGCCACTCTACCAAAGCATGGAAAAGGATGCAATATGGCATACAAGCATGTAATTTCCAGCACTGAAACATGATGCTAAATGGTCCCGAAACATGGAAATATGGCACACAATGCATGCTATAGGCCCCGAAACTCAAAACTAGGCACATGTATTGAACCATAACCATGCAAAGCAAGCATTATTTGACTATGAAGCCCAAAGACAGAGCCAAGGCAGTCCCAAAACATGGACATTACTAGTTTAAAGCATGGCCAAAAAATGCTAACATGATGGGCTAAAACAACATGCAACATTGGCTAGCAAGCATGGTTTACATGGCATGTATATGAAGCATATGAGATCTCATTAAACCAGCCAAAAACAGTGAATAAAACATGTCAAAAAATACCCAAATACCCACTAAAATGCAGTCAACACATGCAAAAATGATGAGTTCCTTTGAAAGGCCATGCAAGGGGTTACTTAACACATACAAGATAGACACTTAGCATGACCAAACTAACCTTGGAAATGAGTTATGACAGCCCTAAAACCCACCAGAAAGGGCCTGAAATTGATCAATAAAGCATACAATGAAAGGCCCACTTAAAAGGCCTTGAGGAGGATTGTTCCATACATGCATGAGGGACATAAAAAATGGCCAAAAGGGCCTCGGACAGAGCCAAGGAAGACCTCAAAACCCTCAGAATAAGGCCTGAAACATGACTTCAAAGCATGCAAAAAGGGGTCCCTTTGGAAGGCCAACAAGACCACCAAACAAGACAAGGAGAGAGGGGGTCACCCCCCTTTGATTTTGGCTCTCAAAAATGCATCTAAGCCACTAAAAATCCACTGGATTTCAGTGGCTAAGAGGCGAAACCATGGCCAATGCAAGTGCTCTAATGCATAGCCCTAATCATAAAGAGATGAAGGATGCACAGAGGGAAGATGACTTCAAACAGAAAAGTAACCTAGACAAACTTAAAGAGGAGGTCAAAAAAAGACTTTCTTCAGTTTAGGTCGAGGTCCAAAAATGTTTACAAGTAAGGCTAAAATAGGATGCAAAAATAGCCCTAAAAGAGAGATAGAGGGTAAGGGGAGGTAGATGACTTCAAACAGCAAAGTACCCTTAAACAAAGTTGAAGAGGAGCTCAAAATAGGACACTTTACAGTTTAGCTTGAAGTCCAAAAATGCAAGAAAAAGGGGCTAAGATATGGAGCAAGAGAATGCAAGAAAAGGGGAAATGAAGACTTACCCTTGTAGAGCCGACCTCCAGCAGCTTCTGGACCAAGTTGGTGAGCTTTCAACCTCTGAAAATGACCTCCAAGGTGCTGGAATGGATGATGGAGGTGGTAGGCTATGAGGTGTAGGGTAAAAAGGCCAAGAATATGGGTGTTTGGAGGCTTGAAATATAGAGATAGAGGGTTGTATGTATATTTTCCAGCCAAAAGCTTCTAACCCCTTGCAAATGGAGGTGAAGTGTGTGTTTTATAGAGGGAGAGAGATGAGGCTTCTTGGATAAGCCAAGAGAGAGGCTCAAGGGTTCTAAAAGAAGCTTGACCAAAGGGGTCAAGCTTCCTCAAGAAGCTTGACCAAAAGGGCCAAACTCTTTTTGAAACCAAGCAAAGAGGTCAAAACCACCTTTAAAGGGGCCAAAACAAGGACAAAACCCTCGGACAATGGGTCAAGAGGAAAACAGCTAGCATAGCTGGAACACACTCACAGAGGCAAAAATGGCCAGCCAGCTCAAAAGGTTCAGGGTGGTCGGCCGACCAGGGGTCAAAAGGGTCAAGCACAATTGCTGGTCGGCCTACCCAGAAAGGTGGCCTCCCAAATGAGTAGAAAATAGCTGTATGGAGAAAAACTAGAAAATGTGGTTCAGGAGAGAGAAAAACTAGCTTTTTAGAGGGGTTCAAAAGCGTCAGGAAGAATTACTGGTCGGCCTACCCATATTGGTGGCCTCCTAGATGAGTAGATCACAATGGTGGTATGAAAAATCAGAAATTGTGGCTCAAAAGTGAGAAAAAACCAGCTTTCTATTAGAAAACCTGGCTGGAGGAGAGAGAAAAAGGAGAAAGCTGGTTTTTCAGAAAAATTGCTGGTCTCCCACCCTCCTACAATCTTTCTAACCATGAAAATAGGGTCCCTGCAAAAAATGGACCAAGACGGATGCAAAACGAAGGTTCGGGGGTCGAAACGCGTGGCCCGGGGCCCCGAAAGCCGACTGTTAGGCACCGGAGGTGGCGTTCAACCACGAAGTTGGTCTCCCTGGCCACAGTGTCCCTCAAAAGGGAAGAAACAAGGTGTGTGCCAAAAACCGGAGCAAACGGAGGTGGTTAAGCGGTCCCGAACCGAGGCACACGGCCAACGGCTCCGAAAAATCGGAAACTGGGCTCCAAACGGGAAAAATGGCCTACGACCACAAAACGTAGCCTACGGCCACTGAGAGATGGTCTACGAGACCTCTCCCTCCCTTCGGGAAGAGAAAATGGAGAAAATGGGACCTGGTTCGTAAACCGAGGCAAAGTACAAAAGAGTCCGAAAGTCTGGAAGCAAGGCTCGCAGCCGAGACTCTAAAACCTCAGAACGAGCACAATATGCAACATCACCGAGTGCTCAGTTGGTGACGTTTGAGTCTTAAGGTCGGTCAAAAATGGGGTGTCTACAGTTGCCTCTCTTTGACAGAACTCGGAAGTCATAAGTGACGGGAGTGAATGTCAAAGTCCAGAGACGACCCATTTTTGAGAAGGCCGAAGACTTAGACAAACAGGCGAGATAAATAGAGATGTGCCCACTGGCATGCCCGCAGGCAGGGGGCAAAATGCAACCGACAATGCAAGAAGCCGAAGATACCTCATGATTATGCAAATGCAGCAAGCTGTAATGAAGCACATATTCACAATAGATGCAACAGTTTTAAGCAAGAATGCGAAGCAACAATTACATTTCATGCAGTTAAGAATGCGGAGAATTATTCAATTCTCGCCACGTCTCACACGAAGAAGATACGATACCTGCGCGATTCGTTTGGTCACACCAGCCTCAAATGAACCGTACATACAATATCATGCCTGCAAAAGAAAGAAACTCAACAAGCACAACATAGTCAGCAACATATGTTCAGCGTGATATCGAATGCAGACAAACACGATGTCGATGGGTGAGTGCATCGCAATGCGAGAAGAAACGCTCGTGACAACGCAAGTTAAGTATGGAAGCATGACAATACCAATGAAACGTGCATAACAATGCAAGTGGTGTGCATGAGAATGCAAGTGATGTGCATGACAATGCAGGATAAGTGCAAACTCGAACGCATATCTGACACAAAACAACGAGCAAAGAAATGCGAGTTTCGGCGAGGGCGACTCGATCGCGGCCTCCGGTTTACCTCCCGGAAAGGTCACAACATATTCACAAAGGATACACCTCGCTCTTGACAAGTAAAAACGAAGCACACATCGAGAGTTGGAGTTGAAGTTCCCACGGAGGGATTTCGCGATGAAAAGTGCACTTTTCTTGTACTTTCTCGGGTGCCTGGGACTCCAATCATCACCAAAATTTGCAGAGACCTTGGAGACCATCTTGGGAACACCACCGACCAGGTTTGGTCCAAGGGGGAGGCCACCGACCAGGTTTAGTGAAGAGGGGTGGTCGGCCTACCAGAAAAGGTGGTCGGCCGACCACCTAGCGCAAATCCGGGGCAATTTTGTCCTTTCACCCTCATCTCTTTAAATGCACAAAGCCAAACACCTTTTGCTCATAACTTCAGCTCTGAAATTGCCTTCTCCTTCTTCCTAGACCACTTTCTCTCTCAGATCTGTGCTCTATACGCGTTTTCCAACGCCCCACGCAAAGTTGTTTCGCGAAATCTTTCAGTTTTCGTTACTTTGAACCGATTAGATTTTGATTTCGGTGCTTCTTTCTTCATTTCCGCCACTTGGGGTGAGTTTGTCTCAATATTTGGAAGATTTTCTCGGGAGTTGACTTTTGTTGACTTTTTCATTTCCCGAGAGTTGACTTTTGTTGACTTTTTCCAATTTTGGCTCATTTTGCTCATTTTTGCTCTTTTTTGCAGATTTTTCGAAATGGCCAGTCACTTTCCTCAAGGTGGAGGTCCTCCAGGCGCTGGAGATGATCCAGATATTATGGCTCTGCCTCCGAGGGTTCGACCATTTATTCCTGAGAGGTACGACCCTCCGACACATGTCCTCCCTCAGGCAGTTTTCTATCATTTCACTGATTTCGACGAGCGAGCTCCTGTGGATCTTTTATTGCGGGAGCCAGAGTCCCACCTTTCCCATCAGGCGCGGGAGGTATGTATTTCACTTTTATATTTTCTGCAACCTATTCTACATTTTCCGTGCATCTCATGCTCTTGCTATGCTTATCTGCTCATTCTAGCACATAGCTTGTTCTGAACACTTAGCCTATGACACAGCATTCTGTTTGCATTTTGAACACACAGCTCAAACTTTGAATTTCTGAACACGCAGCCCAGTTTTTGAATGTGAACACGCAGCACACACTTCATTGAAGGTTGAACACGTAGCCCAAACTTTAATGTCGAACACACAGCTTGGTTTTGAGGTGAACACGCATCACACACTTTGTGGAAGGTCAAACACGCAGCCCAAATTCTGAATTTCATGAACACGCAGCCCAGTTTTGAGGTGAACACGCAGCACACACTTTGTAGAAGGTTGAACACGCAGCCCAAATTCTGAATTTTCTGAACACGCAGCTCAGTTTTGAGATGAACACGTAGCACACACTTTGTAGAAGGTTTGAACACGCATCCCAAATTGTAAATTTCTGAACACGCAGCCCAGTTTTCTGAATGTGAACACGCAGCACACACTTTGTAGAAGGTTTGAACACACAGCCCAGTTTTCTGAATGTGAACACGCAGCACACACTCGTTGATATTTCAACACGCAGCCCAAACTTTAAATTTCTAAACACGCAGCCCAGTTTTCTGAATGTGAACACGTAGCACACACTCGTTGACATTTGAACACGCAGCCCAAGCTGTAAATTTCCGAACACGCAGCCCAGTTTTCTGAATGTGAACACGCAACACACACTCGTTGAAATTTGAACACGCAGCCCAAACTGTAAATTTTTGAACACGCAGCCCAGTTTTTCTGAATGTGAACACGCAGCACGCACTCTATAGAAGGTTTGAACACACAACCCAGTCTTCTAAATGTGAACACGCAGCACACACTCGTTGATATTTGAACACGCAGCCCAAACTTTAAATTTCTGAACACGTAGCCTAGTTTTCTGAATGTGAACACGCAGCACACACTCGTTGACATTTGAACATGTAGCCCAAACTGTAAATTTCCGAACACGCAGCCCAGTTTTCTGAATGTGAGCACACAACACACACTCGTTGACATTTGAACACGCAGCCCAAACTGTAAATTTCTGAACACGCAGCCTAGTTTTCTGAATGTGAACACGCTGCACACACTATGTAGAAGGTTTGAACACACAGCCCAGTTTTCTGAATGTGAACACGTAGCACACACTCGTTGACATTTGAACACGCAGCCCAAACTGTAAATTTTCGAACACGCAGCCCAGTTTTCTGAATGTGAACACGTAGCACACACTCGTTGACATTTGAACACGCAGCCCAAACTGTAAATTTCTGAACACGCAGCCCAGTTTTCTAAATGTGAACACGCAGCACACACTCGTTGACATTTGAACACGCAGCCCAAACTGTAAATTTCTGAACACGCAGCCCAAACTGTAAATTTCTGAACACGCAGCCTAGTTTTCTGAATGTGAACACGCAGCACACACTCGTTGACATTTGAACATGCAGCCCAGTTTTCTGAATGTGAACACGCAGCACACACTCGTTGACATTTGAACATGCAGCCCAAACTGTAAATTTCCGAACACGCAGCCCAGTTTTCACTTCTGAACACACATCTCACTCACTTTACTTTGAACACGCAGCTCACACACTTTGATTTCTGAACCCGCAGCTCATTCAGTTCATTTGCATACAGCTTATACATTTTATTTCCACGCAGCTTATTCATTTCATTCTGAAACTGAATACATGTATTCATTCTGAATATAGGTGACTTCCCGTGTTACATGAGGATACGGCTCCATTATGGCGAGAGAGTGGTATGCAGAGCTCCTGGAGGCTGTCCGCGATTAGGTTGACTTTGCAGGGTTCGGCTCGCTCTGTACTGGGATATCTCACTATCCTGCCAGTAGGACGTTGATGGAGGCCCTGGTAGAGAGATGGTGGGACACCACCAACTCCTTCCATTTCTCTGCTACCGGGGACATGACTATGGCCCCGTTTGACTTTGCTGTGCTCACATGCCTTGACATAGGAGGCTGGGCGATCCCTTATGACGAGGACATGGGGGAGTGGGAGGCCGCCTGGATTTATCTATTGGGAGCTCGTCCACTAGTCGACAGATCCTCGGGCAGAGTTCGATACACCTGGTTTTCCTCACATTTCAGGAGGAGGGAGCCTGAGACTCCCGTGGAGGTAGCACAGTATACTCGCGGGTTTTTGATGTTCCTCTTCGGGACTACTCTGTTTTCTGATAGGGCGAACACTGTCGGACTCTATCTGCTGAGCGCTCTGGTGGACCTATCACAGGTCAGCCGATACGACTGGGGTGGCGCCGGCTTGGCTACCCTCTATTGCTACATGAGCGCGACCTCCCGCGGACGGGGGAATATAGTTGGCGGCTATTGGAGAGCCTGGGAGGTACTTTCTGCCCTCTTGGTTTACATTTCTGCTTTTCATTATCTGTACATTGCGCACACGGCAGACTTTACATTCTGTACTTTACATTATGCTATCAGCATTCCGCATTTACATTCTGCACTCAGCATTCTGTATTCTGATGGCTATTGCTCTGTTTCTCACAGTTATGGGTTTTCGTGTACTTCCCGACGCTAGCTCCAGAGCTTGAGGTGGAGGTGCCTCTCATGACCCCATATTCACTCGTTTTCGAGGGCCAGTACCGGCCGAGACCTCGGGAGTCTCTCCTCTACCTACGGCAGTACTTCGATGCAGCGCGGCCGACAGAGGTATTTCAGAACTCTCAGTTCTTCATGTTTTCATCTTTGATTTGTCTTGCACATTCCCGATTTCTGATCGGCTTATGCATTGGTTATCCGTAGATCACGTGGCAGCCCTGGGCTCCTTTAGGTAGAGACCTTCGATTTCAGTTTGCTGGAGCATGGGGGGCCTCTCGGTATAGGATCCTATTTGAGGGGCCAGTTGGCAGGGCCTGGTTTTTGGGGGATCGCTTCTTGCGCCAAATATGGGGCTACCCTACTTAGGACATCCCCTCAGTACCTCTAGACGATATGCGGGCCGCTGATAGGCTCCCTCCCCAGGAGGTCGCTAGTGCTATGCAAGGTACCGATGCATTACTACATTTGGAGCAGGGGGAGTATGCGACCTACCGTCACACATACTTGATGCCTCCATTGACAGGTGTCTGTACTCCCACGAGGAGGTCTGCGGGTATGCCGTCATCGAGTCGGGCTCGGGCTGCAGATGTCCCTTCCACCAGCAGGGCTGGCACATCTAGAGGTGGGGGTGGATGGGTTCCCCCGGTTCCTCTGGCTTATCATTATGCTGGGTGGCCAGATATCCCGACTGAGTTGACGGGATGGAGATATGGGGCTTCCTACCCGATCTCGATAGAGCCTCCGATGCCTGATCACCGATATGTCAGTGACCCTGACTCACCACCGGTATGTTCCATTGTTTTCCATTTATCACACAGATACTTTGACATTTGTTTATTCATTGATGACTTGAGCTTGTATCTACAGCGACCCAGAGAGTACATGGAGGGGATGCTCGGATTGGTGGTCTCACTTGAGGGCATGGTCCTGCGGAGAGAGGTGCAGTTATCCATCATCGGTGTCCAGGTACTCTTCAGTTTTCTTGCATTATCATGCTTCTGCTGACATGCTAATCTTGAACATGTCACTGCATCAATTGACTGTATATGTAGAGCACATCTAACACACACCACATTTACGTACTGTACCTGCATGCACCCAATTCATGTAGTTGTCTTGCATCTGCATCTGACATACATATTTGATCCGATGTATTCAAATTGCACTCTTTATTTTCAGATGCCTCCGGTATATACTCAGCCACAGGCCAGGCCATCCAGGCCTTCCCGAGGAGTTGGGCCATCTAGGCCTTCTCAAGGAGTTGGGAGAGGGGAGTCATCTCGCGAACGAGGCGGACGCAGAGCGCACATCATAGAGGAGGAGTCCAGCGAGGAAGAGGAGGCTGCAGATCCCCAGTCAGAGACATCTGCTGACAGAGAGGGTGGCTCCGACTCCGGTTCCGGTAGTGGAGATGAGGCTGAGGAGGGTTCCGAGGATGGCAGCCCAGACTCAGACGATGATGATGGTGATGATGGTGCGGAGGTTGTTCCGCAGAAGAGGACGAAGAGGGCCTCTTATGCCTGCTCTTGAGAGCATTGATGCAGCTGTTCCCTGCTTTATTTTCCTTTTTTACTAGTAGTTGTAACACATTGTACATTATTAGGCAGTTTTATTTTCTGTAAAACTTATACCCTTGTTATAAAAATGATGGAATGAAACAACTTTTGAAAAAGTGTTGTATTTTATGTTCTTAGCATCGCATCGCATCATTTTGCACCAAAAATGAGATTGAATGGAAATAAGCATTGAAAATTGCCATGTCAGGTAGTGAACCGACGCAACAAACTAAACAACTTAACTTACTAAGAAACAACAAAAGCTTAGCAAGTTTACAACTCGATAAGCAAAACACAACAAAGTTGACAACTCGATAAGCAAGGCACAACAAGGTTGATTAAACAAAGAGTAACAACTCAATGCACGAAACTCGATGACTCGATAAACAAGACTTGATAAACAAAACAGCTCGACAAACAAAACAATAACTCGATAAGCAAAACAACAACTCGATAAGCAAGACTTAACAACAACTCGATAAAAAAAATGCATTTCAGACGATTGTAGTGACGGAACGCATTCGAAATTGGGGAAAACTCGCAACTTCAATACTCTCGATGCATGGAAATGCTAGGAACTTCCTTCTAGAGGCTAGAACAAGACCAAAGCCCCACTTTGCAGCATGGCCGACCACCTTTGGGAGTTGGCCGACCAGCTCTTTCATTTGGAGACCGAGGGGGTGGTCGGCCTACCAGAAAAGGTGGTTGGCCGACCACCTAGCTCAGCAACCATCAGTTTTTCGACACGTGTCCCCCGAACAGTGCCTTATCCTCTTTAAAAGTCCTAGCTTCATGGTTGATTAATTTCATCTCAGTTTTGCACCAAAATGGAGGCGTTTCTCGTCGAAAATCTCGCAGCTTGGATTGCTGCTTTAGACGGCTCGGAAAAGTTGAACTTCTGAGGCTTCGGATTGAATGCACTATTCACGCTGAGCCGTACTCCGCTGCACCTTCCTTTCCTCCATGCCGTGGCGAAGTTTTGGAACCCGGTAACACATGTTTTTAGCTTCGGCGGGCAAGAGGTATGTCTAACTTTCGAAGATTTTCAAGTTTTGATGGAATCTGAACGCCATGAAGAGATTTGGCCTCAATTTCTCTTTGGCCACGCCCAAGCTTTAGGGCGGATGTGTGGGCTCACCATGCATGGCGCTCGGTCTCTGATCAGCAACGGGGAATTGGACATCCTCAGCTTGATTCATCGTTTTTCTGATGCCGGTGACGGCAGCAACTATCATTGGCAAGGTTTTCGGTGACATGCCCTTTGCTTGTGCATGCTATCTCACTTTTTACTTGCCCCAGGCTTTAGTGGATCTAGCATTCGTCTGATTGAAGTTGCTCAAGGCTTGAAGGAAGGAAAGAGCTACATCGCCATGACATTGGCCGAGACACTGATGGGCTTGGATGCTTTCTATCGCCAGGAGACGACCAGATTTGCGGGGAGTCCACTACTGCTGTAGGTAATGTTTCCCACCCAATGTCACTTATGTATTGCTCACATCACTCGGCCCTCAGGCCCGGTTTTTCTCACAAAACCCCTTTTCTTACTTTTCTCTCATCGTACATCTCTCTATTCTTTATTCTCTCATTTTTCATCCCTCCCCAGGTACGGTTGATGGATAAATTGCAGGTTGTGGACTCTTGCCCAGCCTACTCAGCTCGCGGCTATGTCTTTCGACAACGCCTAGTCGATGCCCTTGATGAGGGATGGTGGTTCGACTGGATGTGCAATTTGTCTGTAGATCGCATTGCTTGGCACTGTCCTTGGCTCAATCTCCCGGCAATGAGCTATAGCATGTCCTGGCAGACCGAGATCCAGTTGATTGGTCTGACTCACTGTGTGTTCTACTTTCCGTTTTGGTTCCAGTGCCAGTTTGGTCATGATTAGACTTGCCCGCCAGAGGAGATAGAGTACCCTGCCGCATTCCCAGTTCGAGGCGCACAGCTTGCCCGGTATGCCACAGCCTGGCGGACTAGAGAGCTCCTGGCCCCCGCTCCCACTTTCAGTTGCACTTTGTCTGATGAGTGCTTAGATTGGCTCAATGAAGAGGCACAGATTGGGCCCAGCTTGGCATCGGAGGCTTCGACCAGCTTTGGGAGGGGGCGTAGGGACACCTGACTTATCCATGCCCTGGATTTATTGCTTTATTAGTACTTTCAAGTTTTCTTTATGAATGCAATAAAAAGCAACTTCAATTTGTATGCAAGAGCAGGAGAACTCTACTTTGAAATCAATGAAATTGAAGGTTGTGGGTACTGAAAATTTTCTGCTTTGGTCCAAAAATGGTCTTAGTTGTAAAAAGATTAATTTGAACAAAGTCAACTTTTATTAAAACTTTTCAAAACCATTTTCGATATGGATCAGAACTGGACACGCCTGAGATCTGTCACTGAGATGCACAACCCCGGATCCTAGCAACTGGAAAGTTGCCTCTAGTCTGAATAGTACCGTGGCACTGCACAGCAACGGAAAGTTGCCCCTAGTCTGAAAAGCACTGCACCGGAGATCATAACCGAACTCTTGAATGCCGAATAGACAAAGATGGCCGAGATGATCAAATGGACAAAGTTGATCGGGGAAAGGTTTATGGCTGAACTCCAGGATGAAGTTGCCTATGTATCCCAAAGATGGGAATCAAGCCTTATGTAGTTCAGGCTCGGGTTCACTCGGGTATTTTCACTCTCCTTTTACGCTCTAACTTTTGCCAAGGCTGCCCTTTGCGGGTTTTCAACCTTGCGAGCTCAGTTTTTATAATTTCAAATTTTTTGTGCTCTGAGTTTTGCCTAGGTCGCCCTTTCGGGTTTTCAGCCTAGCGAGCCTCTCAAGGGTAATATTTCTTCAACTTGTCCATATTGATCGGTTGTGAGAACTCTAGGCCATCTAGATCCATCAGAACCACAGCTCCATCTGACCAGATAGACTTAATGATGTAGGGACCAGTCCAATTGGGTCTGAACATGTCCCTTGGGTCGTGGATGGGAGCTCGGTTGTCCTTGAGCACCAAATATCCTTCCTTTAGATTCCTGGACTTAACTTTCTTGTTGAAAGCCCGGGCAATTCTGCGCTGATAACCTTGAACATGGTACAGTGCTTTCAGTCTTCTCTGATCAAAGAGCATGAGTTCCTCAAACCTGCTCTGCTGCCAATCTGCTTTGGCTATTTGACACTTAGCCAATACTCGCAATGACAGAACCTCAATCTCGATAGGTAGAACGACCTCCATTCCATAAACCAATGAATACGGAGTCGCCCCAGTAGAAGTTCTGATTGAAGTCCGGTAGCCCCACAGAGCAAACGGCAGCTTATCTGGCCAATCCTGGTAGGTTTCCACCATCTTCTGCAGTATGTGTTTGATATTCTTGTTGGCGGCCTCAACCGCTCCATTGGTTTGCGGCCGGTATGTGGATGACTTATGAAAAGCCACGTTGTATTTTTCCAACAAGTCAATCACTTCCTTCTTGAAGTGGGAACCGTTATCCGAAATTATCTCGTTTGGGACCCCATAGCAACAGATGATGTTGTTTTTGATAAACTTCGCAACATGTGAAGCCTTCAACACCGCATAGGATTGGGCCTCGACCCACTTCGTGAAATAATCTATCGCGACCAGGATGAACTCATGCCCATTTGACCCATACGGAGTGACAGCCCCGATCACATCAATTCCCCAGACGGAAAATGGCCATGGCGAAGTCATATTGTACAGCTTCGACGGCAGAATGTTCATGCGATTTGCATGAATCTGACATTTGTCGCATCGCCGAACAAAACCGATACAATCCTCCTCCATGGTGGACTAGTAGTAACCCTGTCTGAGGATCTTCCGTGCTAGCATTACTCCGTTCATATGCGCACCGCATTCCCCTCCATGGATGGCCTCCATTAGGCGCTTCGATTCTTCGGCATCGACACACAGCTTATGCATTTCCAGATGACCTCTCTTATACAACTTACCCCCACAGAAGATGAACTGAACGGCCATTCTTCTGATTGCCCTTTTATCCTTGGCATTTACCCTTGGCGGGTATGCTTCATTCCCCAAGAAATTTCAAATGTCGTAATACCAGGGGTTTTTGTCCTGTGCCTCATCTATAGCAGCAATCGACTCGTAGGCTGGCACAAATTTCTGGTCAATGATGACTGGACGCATCCAGACTCCAAACGGGATGTCTATCATAGAAGATAGAGTTGCTAAAGAATCTGCGAACCTGTTGTTCTCTCTTAGTAGATGAGCAAAGTTTAGCTTCTCAAACCGAGGGATTAACAAGTCCGAGGCCTGGTGATACATCATCATCTTTTCTTCTTTGACTTTCCAGTCCCCTTTTGCTTGAGACACAACAAGGTTCGAGTCCCCGATGACGTCCAACCGTCTTGCCCCTAGTTCCAGGGCTGCTTCTAGACCGGCAATGCATGCCTCATATTCTGCTTCGTTGTTCGAGACTTTGAACCGGAGTTTGAAGGCTAGAGGGATACGGGAATTGTTGGGTGCTATCAGCAACACCCCTATCCCATACCTGTACTGATTTGACGCTCCGTCAAAGTACATCGTCCAAGTTTCATCGTCGATGTGCAAAATGGCTTCATCTGGGAATAAGTACTCGACTGCTTCACCCCTTCCACTGGATGATCGGCTAAGAATTCTGCTACTGCTTTTCCCTTGACTGACTTGCGTGTCACATATTTCAAATCGAATTCGGAGAGCAACAGCAACCAACGAGATAGCCTACCCGTAAGTGCTGGTTTCTCGAAAAGATATTTGATGGGATCCAGTTGCGAAACCAACATTACAGAGTGAGCTAGCAGGTAGTGCCGCAGCTTCCTGGTAGCCCATACCAAAGCTAAGCAAGCCTTCTCTAACGGTGTATAGCGAGCCTCATATTCTAGCATCTTCTTGCTCAGATAGTAGATGTCTCTCTCCACTTTGTCCTCTGATTCTTGTGCAAGCCTACAGCCCATTGTGGTCTCAGTCACTGAAAGGTTCAATATCAACGGTTTTCTCGGCTCTGGCGGTGACAACACGGGCGGGTTCTGTAAGTATTCCTTGATCTGTTCAAAAGCAGCTTGGCATCGGCCGTCCCATTGGAATTTCTTTCCTTTCTTCAGGAGGCCAAAAAGTGGTTCACAAGTCAAGGTTAATTTTGAGATAAACCGTCTTATGAATTGCACTTTATCCAGAAAGTCTCGTACCTCCTTTTCAGTCCCTGGTGGTGGCATTTCTAAGATGGCCTTGATTTTGGAAGGGTCGACCGCGATACCTCTCTGTGTAATCAGAAACCCCAGCATTTTTCCCGCTGTAACACCGAACGTACATTTCTGAGGATTCAGCCGCAACCGGAATTCTCTGATCCTTTGAAAGAACTTTTGCAAGGTGGTGTAGTGGCCGTCTCTATCTTTGGACTTGACAATCATGTCGTCCACGTACACCTCAACCTCTTTGTGGATCATGTCATGCAATATCGTGGTTGCTGCTCGTTGATAAGTAGCTCCAGCATTCTTTAACCCAAACGGCATCACTCTGCAGCAGTATGTCCCCCACGGGGTGGTGAATGCAGTCTTTTCCCGGTCTTCACGTGCCATCACTATCTGATTGTAGCCGGAGAAGCCATCCATGAACGAAAGCAAAGCATGCCCCGCTGTAAAGTCCACTAACTCATCAATATGCGGCAAGGAAAAGTCGTCCTTCGGACTGGCTCTGTTCAAATCCCTGAAATCCACGCATACCTGGATCCTGCCATCCTTCTTCGGCACCGGAACGATGTTGGCCAACCAAGTCGGGTATTCGGATACCAGCAGGAAGCCTGCGTCGATTTGCTTGGTGACCTCTTCCTTAATCTTGAGGGCCCAATCCGGGCGGATCCTTCTGAGTTTCTGTTTAACGGGTCGGGCCTTGGGGTAAAGAGGGATCCGGTGCTGTACAATCTCAGGATCGATCCCAAGCATGTCTTCGTAGGACCACGCGAAAACATCTTTGAAATCTTTTAATAAAGCGACTAAGCGCTCGCGTTCCTCCGAAGAAAACGTGGACCCGATCTGGACCAGCCGTGGGTCCTCCTCAGTACCAACATTTACAGTAGTGATTTCATCAAGTAAAGGTTTAACAAATCTTTCCTGTTCTTGTTCAATTAAGCGTTGCAAAACCGGAGGAATTTCGTCCTCGTCGTTTTCATCAAAATTTTGAAAGTCTGAGTTAATGCAATAAATCAAGGGCACAGAAATGTACTCAGAAACCACAGCTACTTGATTCTCATTAAGCACATCCAAATCGTACGATTCTTCGGTTACAACAGACTCGAAAAAGAAAGAAAAAGACGACCTGGACAAGACTGTGGCATCCGGGTTATCATCCCCAGGATTACTAGACTCAGACTCAGTCGAGCTGAAACCTGATTCCGACTCACAAGACTCGGTGGAATCAGATTCCGGCTCACTACCTGACCCGGTGCTGCTGGACAAAAATCCCACTTCACACTGCCAAATGAGAGAGGATGTGATAGATGCATCCAAAATAGTTGCTGGTAGGCCCGCAGCCATTTCATTCCGGATCACGCATACCGAGAAGTTATCCCCCAAGCACTTCTGTTCGATCGGAGGATCTGAAAGTAGACATGCCGGCGCTACCCCCATTTCACTTTCAATGTCCTCAGGCTGCACTTTCTTACTCTACTCAGCCTCAGCCAATGGGTCTGTCTGCTCTTCGGCAACGTCATCCTGGGATAATTGCAGGTCAAGGAAGATCTCAAAACCTGGTACGCGCTTCCTCTCCGCGTTCAGCCATGGCTCTGGGAAGCCACAAAATGGAAAGTCCTCCCCCTCCCGGACGAAGCATCTGTTTAGGGTACCCTGAATGGGCCTATGCATTAGCTCAAAAGGCTTCCCAGCCTGCTTTGCTCTAGCTCTCCCAGCCATTTCCTTTCCCTTCCTTATCCAATCCTCTTTGGCGGGTAAGCCAAAGGTATGGGGGTTGTGTGGCACTTCGGCCAATGCTGCGACGCCCTTCCGGCCGCTCTTTCCCAATCCCATCCCGGGGATGTGTTGAAGCTTGTTCATGAGGTATACAGATTGAGCACTGACATACACTCCCTTATTAACAGCCATGATGTTCTACACAACCCAAGCCTCAGCTAAGGTAAAACCTGACATAAACACATCCTCCATGCCGTGCTCAATTTCCAGGACTGGTGTAGACACCTCTGGTGGTGGATGGATCGATGAATTCCCAAAAACGATGGCTACTCCCTTCCCATGGGGGTATTTCACCATCTGATGCAAAGTGGACGAGACGGCCTTCACCTGGTGCAACCACGTCCGCCCCAAAAGCAGATTGAAGGTCGCAGGAACTTCTAAGACGTGAAAGTCTATTTCATGCTGTCCCGGCCCAACCTTGGTCTGGATTTTCACTGTTCCCATGACTTCTCGACTCGTATTGTCATATGCCTGAATCACCTGGGCTGTCGGCACAAAGTCTGCGGTCTTTAAACAGATGGCATATGCAGTTCTTGCCGGGCATATGTTGATGGCGGACCCTGTGTCGACCAACACCACGGGTATCCATTTGTTCCTACACTCCACAGAAATGTAGAGTGGCTTGTTATGACTCGCACCCTCAGGTGGTAGCTCCTTGTCAGAGAAGGTTAACATCGGGGTAGCTCCTCCCGGGAAAACTAAGCCCACTAGCTGTTCGAGCGTGGTGTCTTTAGAGATCTTGGCCTTGTCCACGGCCGATAAGACAGCTTGTCTGTGTACTCGTGATGCCATAAGCAGTCCCCAGATGGAGATGTCTGCTTGTATCTTTTTTAATTGCTTCAGTACAACCTCTTCTTCGATTTGCTTCTCTTTCTGTCTCTCAGCTTCCTTATCCTTCCCAGATGCCTCTGGCTGGTCTAGGTGCGGGGGCTTGAAATACCGCCCGCTTGTCATATGATCGACCTCACCAATATACCAGGTGTCGTCTGGTTGATTGCTCTCCCAATCCTCACCTGTGTGGGCAAGACATAAATCATCGTCTTCCCACCACATTCCGTCGGCAGCCCACAGACACCTGTCCGGCTCCGGTATGATTGTACTCGCAGTATTTTCAGCCCACATGCTCGCAGCATCTTCTGTTCTTGTGCCCACAACACTTTCGGTCCCCACGGGGGCTTTAGCTTTCCTGATTCTCTTAGAATCCCCAGATCTTTCTTGTTCCAACTGCGTCAGTACAGCTAGTTGTTCACTATTCCCTGCATTCACAATGCCCTGGTCCTGAGCGAAATTCTTCGTACCGGCGCTCTCCGGCAATGCACTTTGAGTTTCGGCCCTTCCGGCCACAACTGATATCCTCGCCCCTGCCGGGCCCTGTTCTGGTCGGAACTCTTCCACAACATCCGGTTGATCATCCAGCCACCCGGTAGCCTCTGCCGATTCCTCATAATCAAACCAGTTGACTGCTGTGTCCCCTGGATCCTGGTCATTGAAAAACTGGAGGTTAGCAAAGTCCTCTTCCACAGCCGTCAAATTATCTGCCCCTTGCTCAAATCTATCCCCCTGGATCACACACAGCTATGCCCTATCTGGCAATTCTATATCTGGCCCATCCTGGCCTGCTGACAGAATGTACTCACTTGGATCATAGGCTTCCCCAGCAAAAATCCCAGACTGCTCAAACCTCGACTCACCAATCTCATCCTCTTCTGCGATCTCTCTTGCTCTGTCTTCGACAGTCACCACCATTGACTCAGGTTGGGTTGTGGAGATGTCCAACATGCACAAATCTGTGCAATCAGGAAGGAGCACCTCCAGCTTAGGTTGGTGGGAAGGGGTAATATAGATGCTAGGATCGTAAGATACGACCCCAGTCTGGATGAAGTTGATTCTTTTGGGAGGTGGAGCTTGGTTGTGTGTAGGGAGTGGGTTGGTTGTGACATTGGGTTTCTCGGGAGGCAAAATCACCTGTTTGTCAACGAGGTCTTGAATCTCGTGACGTAATCTGAAGCATTGGTCAGTGTCATGACCATGTTGTTGGTGATATGCGCAGTATTTGGCCGGGTTGTGAGTGGGGGGAAGCGGATTTGGCAACGGCCTCGGCTCCAGGGGTTTTAGATGCCCTTTCCTAATTAATACCCCTAGACCCTTGGACAGGGGCATATACAATGGGGTGAAGGTTCTTTGGCCACTGGGTTGGAATCTGGCTGTCTGCGTATTGCTTCCGGATGCACCGGAGAAAGGCGTGGCTGCCATGGGTCTTGGAGGGGGAGGGGGAATGGTGGCGACCATACTTACTTTCGAAGCTCTTGCAGTCGCAGCGCCACTCGGGCCTGCATTGTTGTTACGGTTGAAAGTCCTCCTAGGCTGCTCTCTATCTTGGTCAATCAGACCCTGTTTCATTGCATCTTCAATTTGTACCCCCATCTCATGCAGATCTGAAAAGGTAGGGAAGGGGAGCACAATCATTTTTTGCATCAGTTTTGGCTGGAGATTGCGCACAATCATCCTGATTCGATCTTTATCGGTAGGCCTCAGGGTCATCATCGAGGCCTTCGCCCTCTACCAGGTTACAAATTCCGAGAAGCTCTCTTTAGGCTCTTGCCTTGTTGTTTCAAGATC
This sequence comes from Camellia granthamiana, assembly GCA_036172215.1. Lineage (NCBI taxonomy): Eukaryota > Viridiplantae > Streptophyta > Magnoliopsida > Ericales > Theaceae > Camellia > Camellia granthamiana. The sequence goes on from CM069912.1 coordinate 35,050,129, forward strand.
ACGAGTTGTGACCTCGATTTGAGTGTTGTAAGCATATTGCGCAACGAAGGCCTCGGCCATCTCATCCCAACTTTGCTTGACATCGTCCTCTAACTTCGCGTACCAGATAGCGACTACACCCGACAGGGTCCGGCCGAATAATGAAAGCTTCAGGGGTCTGGTGAGGCCCATCGGCCGTAGTATATCTGAGAATAACCGGAGGTGGACCATGGGATCTCCAGATCCGTCGAAGCGATCAATTTGCGACATTTTGAACCTATCTGGCAGCGTCACAGCCACGTCGGTATATCCGTCCTCGATATCCGGAATAGCCTTTACCCCTTGAGACTTCTTGAACAACTTCTCGAGCTTGCTCAATTTCAGTGTTGTAGGGTCTACTTCGAACTAAAAGGGAGAGTCCGGGTGGTTGATGGGTGTATGTGCCTTGGATAATTGTGGTGGAAGTGGGGGCGGAGCCGGCCCCTTTGGGATGTGTGTGTCCTCCGGAATGGTCTGGACATTTGGCAAGATGTTCTGGCATTCGGCAGGACATTCTGGACAGTTGGTGTTTGCTCGGGTAGCGAGACCCCTGGTGGGGGAGGAGCTTGATGTGAGGTAGATGCTCCGTTCTGCTGTTGCAGTCTAGTGATGAGCTCGGCCTGCTGGGCCATGATTGTGGCCTGCTGTCTAGAGAACTCCGCTTGGCGGACAGGGTTTTCCTGCATCTGCTTCATGCTCTCTTGAAGCTGTCGCATCATTTCTTCTATCCCGGCCATATTCTGCTGATCTTGCTGACTGACTGGTATGTGTATCTCTATGGCAGAAACTGAGACCTCAGCCCAACTGTTCATTGCTAGGGTAGACCACTGCTCTGGTAACCTCTGTTCAGACACACTGCGTCTTCTTGGTCTTCGTCTGACAACCGGGGGTAGAGAATGAAACACTAGTTGTCTGTCAACCAGATCCTCGGATCGATTGAGTCAACGACCTCTTGTCCAGAGTGCTTGGGGAATATCTGCTTGGTCTGAAGCAATTGTGCTAAAACTACCTAGCAAAAAGAGAAATAAAGCAATAAGGAAATAAATAACCGGATAAACGGATAGCATAACAGCTTAAAATAAACACTCAACACACAGTTGGGCATGACAATACATAGTCGATAAGCTGAATACACACTGTCCTCAAACACTGATCATTATCCCCGAATCACTGTCCTCGAAAAACTGTATCTGATACCCGCAGATAACTGATTCTCAAACACTGAACTGATGCCCGTAGGCCTGATGCCCAAACTCGCAAACTGAAACATGCATTCCTGTAGAGACGCACTCTAAAAGCACATAACAGATAAGTGAGAGCCAAAACACCCCTATGTTGGGGTAGGGTTTCCCTGTCCTATTTTGTCAGGAACTAGGGTTTCACTACGCACGCAGCGGTTTCAAACAACCTATATCGGGTAAGTAACCTGTCCTAGCTTGGAATGGTCACTATGGATTCCGAATATGCACTAGGTCGAATGGTCAAAAGGGTGCCCCGGTAAAACCGGGGTTTGTGTTCCCATACTGGCAGAGCCCGTAACCGGTCAACCTTACGGCACGCAGCCTCAGGCTAACTGCTCAGGAATAGCAGATGGCAAACACGGTGTCCTAGGCGCACCAATGCACATGCAATGCAAAGAAACACATAAGTGTAGTCAAAACCAGATATCATGAGTTCGAATCAAGTTCTCTAACTCCCCAGCAGAATCGCCAGAAACTGTAAACGCGCCCTTAGGCCTCATGCTACAGTTCAGACTCAATTTGTGTCACGGTCCTGTATCTAATCTCGCAGAGTGCAATGCAAGACCGATGAATCATCAAAGAGTCCAAATTTGGCAAATTGTTTTTGAAAACAGATTTATTTTTTTGAAAGAAGTGCCAAACATGGACTGCTTTGCCAGATACAGAGTCGCCACCTAAATATTTATTTTGGGGGAATTTAGGAAACCCTGACTCGTTGCCTAAGGCCACGTGTCCGTCATCACCAAAGTTGCCTCGGCTCGGGAACTTGGGTACGATTGGGGAAGGTCACTTCGTGAGCACTCCCGCTCGCCCAATCAAAGATCAGCCTCTACTAACCATGATATCAAGTTTTGAAAACATTATGTGCTCTTATTCTAGTGATTAGCCTAGATTTACTATGTGATGCGCACAACATACAAGTATAGACTGGATCGCCTAAATTGGAACAAAACATTTCATGTTTGTTTTTTAAAGTGGTTTGCTACTCGCAAGTAGGCTTAAAATGCGGATTTCGCCACCCTCGGGTGGGCTTAGAAAACATGATTTTGCCACCATCTAGTGGGCTTAAAACTCACAGTCAATACATTATTCCAATTCAGATAATCCAACTTTCACCCACAGGCACTCAGGCAGATATATCACATAAGCACATAGCCTCATGGTAAGCATGCTATCATGGCAGTCACTCACACATATGCAAGGATGCTAAAGCATAAATACATACCGAGTACTCCAAGCCAAAACAGAAGCTATGTTAGAAATCCATGCATGATCCTAACTATGCTGAAATGCCTAATGCAACACATGCAGAAATGCAACTAAGATAGGCTCGGCTATTCTAAACATGGCACATGAAATGCAACGGATAACATGTATTCAACTCGGAATTGAAGTACAATGCAGTTAGTATGATGTGCCGAGCCTGGTGCATGCAAGACGGATGAATGAATGCAATCATGCTATCATACTGTATGCTAATTGAAACATGCCCTAATCTAACCATCATAAGCTAGTAAATAAAAGGGAGAAAGACGTGGGGTTGGAAGACATACATCACGCACACGCACACTTATTACAGTCATGCCCTCGCTCGGAGGGTCCAAATAATACAGTCCGAATAAATAGTTACAGTCTGAATAAATAATTAAATATTAAAAAACCCTAATTAATTAACAAATTAACTAGAAAATGAATAAACTAGCATGCAAGCTATGGACCGCCTCAGCTCTACTCCGAATGATGAATGATGCATGTTCGAGTTGCCTTGCGTGAAAATCCATTGCGATGCCCCCATTCGCCTCTGTTTACACTTAATCCCGGAATGCTGTGCGAAGCTCCAGAAGGCTGTTGATTTCTGATTTGCTGCAACAGAGAGCAACAAAGGGGCATGACAAAGTATTTTCACATATGTATGCATGACTACTCTTCAGGGAGTGTAGTCCTCGATCCTCGTGCCACCAATCACGCATCTCGATGTATGATGGCCGAGGAGTCGAATTGCATGACTCAATGTGAAATGAATGCACATATAAACAAAACAAGGCCTAGACTCCATCATGGGTAATCCAGAGTGTCGGCGACCGGGAATTGAGACACGTTCCGTCACTCGGAGTACGAAACGTCCCTCGTTTCCCGTGCTTGGGCTAACTCCTATCCCAAACACAATGCAAATGAGATGGCATACACAATGCGACTAACATACAACCTAGCATGTGCAATGCTATGAAATGGCATACACAATGCTCGATGTAACATGGCATACACAATGCTCTAACATACAACCTAGCATACGCAATGCTATGGACTGAAATGGCATACACAATGCACGATAGACTTAAACCAACATGAGTGGACCTCAGCCACACTCACATCAGTGGCCATTAGATGAAAATGGGACAACCGAAATGCGTGCACACATGCACGAATACCAAGGACCGAACCTAAGGCATCAAATGCCACTCTACCAAAGCATGGAAAAGGATGCAATATGGCATACAAGCATGTAATTTCCAGCACTGAAACATGATGCTAAATGGTCCTGAAACATGGAAATATGGCACACAATGCATGCTATAGGCCCCGAAACTCAAAACTAGGCACACGTATTGAACCATAACCATGCAAAGCAAGCATTATATGACTATGAAGCACAAAGATAGAGCCAAGGCAATCCCAAAACATGCACATTACTAGTTTAAAGCATGGCCAAAAAATGTTAACATGATGGGCTAAAACAACATGCATCATTGGCTAGCAAGCATGGTTTACATGGCATGTATATGAAGCATATGAGATCTCATTAAACCAGCCAAAAACAGTGAATAAAACATGTCAAAAAATACCCAAATACCCACTGAAATGCAGTCAACACATGCAAAAATGATGAGTTCCTTTGAAAGGCCATGCAAGGGGTTACTTAACACATACAAGATAGACACTTAGCATGACCAAACTAACCTTGGAAATGAGTTATGACAGCCCTAAAACCCACCAGAAAGGGCCTGAAATTGATCAATAAAGCATACAATGAAAGGCCCTCTTAAAAGGCCTTGAGGAGGATTGTTCCATACATGCATGAGGGACATAAAAAATGGCCAAAAGGGCCTCGGACAGAGCCAAGGAAGACCTCAAAACCCTCAGAATAAGGCCTGAAACATGACTTCAAAGCATGCAAAAATGGGTCCCTTTGGAAGGCCAACAAGACCACCAAACAAGACAAGGAGAGAGGGGGTCACCCCCCTTTGATTTTGGCTCTCAAAAATGCATCTAAGCCACTAAAAATCCACTGGATTTCAGTGGCTAAGAGGCCAAACCATGGCCAATGCAAGTGCTCTAATGCATAGCCCTAATCATAAAGAGATTAAGGATGCACAGAGGGAAGATGACTTCAAACAGAAAAGTGACCTAGACAAACTTAAAGAGGAGGTCAAAACAAGACTTTCTTCAGTTTAGGTCGAGGTCCAAAAATGTTTACAAGTAAGGCTAAAATATGATGCAAAAATAGCCCTAAAAGAGAGATAGAGGGTAAAGGGAGGTAGATGACTTCAAACAGCAAAGTTCCCTTAAACAAAGTTAAAGAGGAGCTCAAAATAGGACACTTTACAGTTTAGCTCGAAGTCGAAAAATGCAAGCAAAAGGGGCTAAGATATGGAGCAAGAGAATGCAAGAAAAGGGGAAATGAAGACTTATCCTTGTAGAGCCGACCTCCAGCAGCTTCTGGACCAAGTTGGTGAGCTTTCAACCTCTGAAAATGACCTCCGAGGTGCTGGAATGGATGATGGAGGTGGTAGGCTATGAGGTGTAGGGTAAAAAGGCCAAGAACATGGGTGTTTGGAGGCTTGAAATATAGAGATAGAGGGTTGTATGTATATTTTCCAGCTAAAAGCTTCTAACCCCTTGCAAATGGAGGTGAAGTGTGTGTTTTATAGAGGGAGAGAGATGAGGCTTCTTGGATAAGCCAAGAGAGAGGCTCAAGGCTTCTAAAAGAAGCTTGACCAAATGGGTCAAGCTTCTTGAGGAAGCTAGACCAAAAGGGTCAAGCTTCCTCAAGAAGCTTGACCAAAAGGGCCAAACTCTTTTTGAAACCAAGCAAAGGGGTCAAAACCACCTTTAAAGGGGCCAAAACAAGGACAAAACCCTCAGACAGTGGGTCAAGAGGAAAACAGCTGGCACAGCTGGAACACACTCACAGAGGCAAAAATGGCCGGCCAGCTCAAAAGGTTCAGGGTGGTCGGCCGACCAGGGGTCAAAAGGGTCAAGCACAATTGCTGGTCGGTCTACCCAGAAAGGTGGCCTCCTAAATGAGTAGAAAACAGTTGTATGGAGAAAAACCAGAAAATGTGGTTCAGGAGAGAGAAAAACCAGCTTTTTAGAGGGGTTCAAAAAGGTCAGGAAGAATTACTGGTCGGCCTACCCATATTGGTGGCCTCCCAGATGAGTAGATCACAATGGTGCTATGAAAATCAGAAATTGTGGCTCAAAAGTGAGAAAAAACCAGCTTTCTGTCAGAAAACCCGGCTGGAGGAGAGAGAAAAAGGAGAAAGCTGGTTTTTCAGAAAAATGGCTAGTCTCCCACCCTCTTACAACCTTCCTAACCATGAAAATAGGGTCCCTGCCAAAAATGGACCAAGACGGATGCAAAACGAAGGTTCGGGGGTCGAAACGCGTGGCCTAGGGCCCCGAAAACCGACTGTTAGGCACCGGAGGTGGGGTTCAACCACGAAGTTGGTTTCCCGGGCTACAGTGTCCCTCAAAAGGGAGGAAACAAGGTGTGTGCCAAAAATCAGAGCAAACGGAGGTGGTTAAGCGGTCCCGAACCGAGGCACACGGCCGACGGCTCCGAAAAATCGAAAACCGGGCTCCAAACGGGAAAAATAGCCTACGACCACAAAACGTAGCCTACGGCCACTGAGAGATGGTCTACGAGACCTCTCCCTTCCTTCGGGAAGAGAAAACGAAGAAAACGGGACCTGGTTCGCAAACCGAGGCAAAGTACAAAAGAGTCCGGAAGTCCGGAGGCAAGGCTCGCAGCCGAGACTCTGAAACCTCAGAACGAGCACAATATGCAACATCACCGAGCGCTCAGTTGGTGACGTCTGAGTCTTAAGGTCGGTCAAAAATGGGGTGTCTACAAGGGGGCATCTGTATTAAACAGAAACCTTAGGGGGTGTTAGTGTAATTTATCCAAATAATTAATCAACTAAGTGGGGAAGAAAAATAAAATTTGCTGACAAATTGAACAATTCAAGCTTAACTCAAGTTCAAATTATTATGTTTAAGTCCGGCTTGGATAAAGAAGCTTAGATTACAAGTTGAGCTTGAACAGATTTGACAACTCTACAAAAGAGGAGTTCGGATCCTCAACCGCACTTCCCTGCTGGGACTTCCTACCGCCCTCCAAAACGACGTCGTTTTGAGATTATTTTTTTTATTTCTTTTTTATCATCAACACTAGCACCATGTTGCTGATACATCAACACTGGCACCATGTTGCTGATACATCAACACTGGTATGTTGCTATCCACATCTATCACTGATGATTAACTCTCTCTCTCTCTCTCTCTCTCTCTCTCTCTCTCTCTCTCTCTCTCTTCCATGTATGTCTTCCTCTTCTTTTGTCTGTATTTCTCAAATCATCATAGCCACAGAAAGAAAGAAAAAAGGAAAAAAAGAAGAAGAAGATAAAACTGAATGCTAAAGCTTGATTATCTCATCCAACTCGATTTCGGACATCATCTCCACGACAGAGCTCTCTCACAACAAAACACCGTTTAGATTCTAGCCCTTTCTCACAGCGTTCATTCATTCAAATATCGTTCGGGAACTTTCATCAGAAAATTGAAGAAATCAATCTAAAAATTGAAGATGGCCAGCAAAATAAAAAATTATATTTTAGATGTTTATTCTCTTCTTTTTCTTTTTCTAAAAAAAAAAAATTGATTTATCAATTTGGGGGTTTGTGGTAATTTTTGGTTGAGTAGTTTGTGAATGTTAGATGTTTGTTGAAACACCTCAATGAAACATTAATGTAAAATACATGTTCGAAGTGCTAATATCAAGGAACGTGTGAACCATGGCTCTGATGCACTTTTGGCAAAGTTGTTAATCAGCTCCATCTCCTCTTGCGAATTAGACTCTAAAACTACATTTTTGACAAAACCCAGTCGCCGCCTCCAGTCGCCTCACCGCCGCCTCTCCTCACCTTGCCTCTGTTGCCTCCGTCTCCTTGCCTCGGCTCACCTTGCCTTGCCTTCGTCGCCTTTCTCTCTCTCGCTCCCAGATCGTGCTTCTCTGTCTCAAAGGCTAGGGTTCAAAAATGAGAAGGCGAAAGTAAAATAAGAAAGACAAAAAAAACAAAAAAAGTATCCAAAATGATGTCGTTTTGAAGGGCGGTAGGGAGGCACAGCAGGGAGGTGCTATTGAGGATCCGGACTCACAAAAGAGGAGACAACAAATGAGAGCTATAAAAAAACAAAACAGTGGGTGTTGAAAGAAAGAAAATGACTTGCGTTTACTCTCCAATTAAAAAAATAAAAAATTGACTTGAGTTTACATTAGCAGCCAGTCCTTGGTCATATCATTTCGCAAGACATTTATTAGTAGCCTTGTCAAGAACTTAAGTTTGTCATGTACTAAAGCCACGGCAATGTCAATCGGGCATGCAAGTAATGTTGAAATAAAAAAGGACTTTCGTATGTAACTTTTCAATCTTAATTATGTACTAAGGTTTCCTAGAAAATGCCAAAAATATTTTTTTTTTTTTGTAAAAAATAAATAAACTTTCAATCCCACCCAGCCATATACATTCACTTATAAATAGAAAGAGATGTGGGCATTAAGAGAGATCACTGGATCCCCTCTTTGTCAGCCATATACATTAATTCACTTGCTCATTATTTAGAGTAATGCTAGATATCATAAAAAAAAATATCATGAAAATGATCATGAAAGATTCTCCACCGTTAGATTACACATACAAAAAAAAATCACACACTAATCAAAGGATAAAAAATCTTCATGAAGCATTTCATGATATTTTTTTCATGATCTCTAATATTATTCTTATAGATTACCTTTTTTGCTTATCCACAAAAACAAAAAACCAAACATGTTTACTTCTACTGCGGGTAATGTATCCGGGTTCAAGTCCTTGGCTGCTCTACGTCTCGAAAATTTGCGAAATCCTTGTGCGCTTGCTAAAACTTTCCAAGATCGGCCTCATGGTATCCAAGTTGAAAAAGAGAAGTATGGTCGTCCCCTGTTGAGATGTACTATTAAACCTATATTGGGGTTATTTGCTGAAAACTACCATAGCGTAGTTTGTGAATGTCTCTATAGTGGACTTGATTTTACCAAAGAAGACGAGAATGATGGTGTTGTAAGTAAAAAGAGAAAGCACTCAGAGCTCCACTATCCAAACAATCCATTTCAAATAGAGGATGTTTCTCCTTCTATCCCCGAAAAGACAGATGTAGAGTTGAGGACCGATCATGATCCGAAGAAAGTACTAGCCCTGCTCGCAGCTTTCGTTGGATTGTTTAAAAATCACGGCCACAATCAGTCACACAATGATTTGGGCTCGGCTGAACAAGACCCCAAAGCAATACTTGTTAGTGTAGCCATTTTGTTGGGTTTATCTACTGAAGCACATGGTGATGGCAGTCCCTTTGTTAATGGTTCAATTGAACATCACCAAACGCTGCAAAAAGACCAAGAAGAAGAAGATGATGATGATGGGAATTTACGAAGCTCGAAAAGACAGAAAAATGACACCCAACTCGGATGCTACATCTACGTGGTTTGTGAAAAATCTAAAAATCCCCTAGATGTTGATTTGTGATTATGTATCAATTTTAAACAGTAAATACCAATCCCAATCAAACAATCAAGACAAATCGATGCAATGATTTTACGTGGAAAAATCACAATTAGACTCCAATTGTGATAAAAAAAAAAAAAACAAAAACCACGGACAAGAGCCACAAAACAATCCATTAAGAAGACATAAAGGAATTACACAAGTGTATTCTCAATTACCTAGCAAATCCACGCCCGACTCGAACCAACCCCTATGTGCCTCTTCCAGTCCTGTCTCCACCTCAGAATTGTCTTGCCCAACGTTGAATCCACAACGCCGTTGTCAAATCACAACGATGAGCCACTCTAGAATCCATGAAAGCTTCAGGCTCGAATTCTCTAGAATCCACTGAAACAATCCTTTGATGTATACTTCTTAAACCATGAGTTGAATACACAATCAAACATCAAAGAAAACTAGCAAGATAGCCCCAGATATAAACCCTAATATCTAAGAAGAAGGTCTGGAAGCGTAATCCTAGATTTGGAGCAACTTGAGATTTTATAGAATTTGAAATTGCACGGTCCGCTCGAGTGGGAAAATTGACGCTCATGCGGGGACGCTAAAACGCATGTTCCAAACATGGATGTACACTCGAGTAGGGAAATGGGCGTTCGAGCGTAAAAACATGCCTTACAGTATATTTGCAGACAGGTCAAACTTCTGGAACCTAACATTCTCCGCTCGAGCGGACAGGCAACTTTGAATGCATTTTTGCATTTTGCTTCGGGGGCGCTGCTCTTCAACCCCGCCGTGGCGCTACCCCAGACCCCGTCATTGTCAGGGAAGTGGCAAACATGAGAGAATTATCTTCTGAAGCATCCTTTGCATAGGCACAATTCGGGTTGGATTTGTATATAAAACTCATATCCTCACACAAATAAGGAGCGAATAAAAGTACAACTGAAAGGAGTTTTGTCAAATGGGATTGCCAAGAATAAAAACCTAACAATCTCTCCCTTTGGCAATGCCATGACAAAACACACCTAACAAATAAAATCCTAATCACCCCAACCCATTATAACCAACAAAAACAAACTTCTTTCTCAAGGTCATAATCTGCAAAACAGCTATTAGTGCTACAATCTCCAAAACAACTATTAGTGCCACAAGAGTATATGAAAAAGCAATAGACATATGACAAGATTATCTTGAAGCATGAGATAGAAATATGAATAGATATAAATTGGAGATTTTAAGAACATATAGGAAGAAAACATGAACATCGACTCATACACCTGACACATGGCATGAACACATGAAATCATAAGATACATGCACCCGACAACATTTCTCCCTCTTTTTTTTCATGAATTGACAAAGGAAGCTCAAACAAAGAAAGCAAGATCAAAAACCACACAAGCAGGGACAAGATGATGAAAAAATTAATAACCTGCGAGAAGTAAGCAATAAACAAACAGTGGATAGCAACACACAAACTGTGACAACCCTCACCTTTGATTAGCGTTAATTTGTGATTAAGCATGATAAGTAATTAATTAAGGTGAAACCCCAAATTGATTGAGTGAGTGTGTTGTTTAATTGCATTTCTATCTGTTTGTTACAGAATGATCTGTTCATGTTTTAATTTTGAATTGCGAATTGAAAGCCTTATCGGCGACCGTTTCGGAAATTGTCTTGTGTTATATGTTAATTAGGATTTATAGGATTTTATGGTAGGTTTAATTAAAATTCAATTTGGAATGATTAAATTAGAATTAATAATGCTAAATTAATTTAGTATAGGTTATCTACATTTTTTCCATTGAGTGGGCCACATTCAAAACCATTGTTTTGGGCTTAATTCACATATTTGACACATCATTCTTCATCCATCTCATTGCAAACCGTGAAAGAGATGAGAGTAGGAGAAAAATTGAATTCAACAAGAGATTGGATTGAAAATTTAGAGGAATTGAAGAGGACTTGCAAAATTGGGCTACCCCACTTGGAAATTCAAGACTTAAGGTAGGGATTCACCACCTTAATTATGAATTTAAGTTGTTTCATGCATGGTTCATGGAAAAATTGGAGATTAGAGTCAAGAAATAGCCTAAAGAGTTGAATTGAGAAACAATTTATGCATGCATGTCCCTATCATTGAATTTTGAGATCATTTTCATGAGAATTTCCACATGCATGTCCATATTATGGTTGTACTCTAGAAATTCATCATGTTTTTTAGCTCAATCTTGCATTTGGGCATACCTTGGAGCATTAGAGTTTATGAGAACTCATGCATGTTATGTTCTTGCATTGTTCATAAAAGTTTCAATGAAATTGTGTTCAATTGGCATACTTTGGAGCCTTGATTTTATGAAATGATCTTCAAAACATGTTGTACTATGGGTTTCTAAGTGTTTTCCAGAAATTTGGCCCAAAAGATTGAGTTTTGGCATGTTGGATTCATGGTTTGAGCTTTGGAAGCAGATCTGGAAAATCCAGAATTTGGCTTCCTCACTCAAGCGAGAGATTCCACGCTCGAGCGACCACCTTTGTTTTCAGACTCTCGCTCAAGCGACGGAATGCTGGCTCGAGCATAAATTGCAAGCTCTCAGGTTTTTGCGTGTGCAGACGCATGCTCGAGCGACGAGACCTACGCTCGAGCGAGCATCGAGTGGAGAATTTTAGCAACCAGTACTTTTCACATTTTTGCAGACCACTCGAGCGAAGGAGTCTACGCTCGAGCGACCTCTCTCATTTGGTAAGCTCGCTCGAGCGAAGGATTCCACGTTCGAGCGTGACCCTTGTTTTCAGCAAATTTTGAAAAGTGTTCTAAAGTACATTTTCGCATCCTCATTCCATCCTAGGCATTCCTAGGCCATGTTTAAGGCATCTTAATTGAGGATATTGATATAGAACCACACCAAATCAATTTAGGGGTTAAGTTATTAATCCTGAGTGTGTAATTTAGTTTGTGTGTTCGTTCTGCAACTGTGTAGGTTTGGCACCCAGGGACGCTGTCTAGCCTGCCTATAGCCCAGTAATCTGTGAGTAACAATGTTGTAAAGATATGTTCAATCGTATTTATTTTCAGATTGATAAATTATATTGCTTTATGAAATGATACTTTTTATCGATTGAATGATGGTCCTATTTTGAATTGTATTCGTGGCATCCATAGCGTATTGAGATTGTTATTGTTATTGATATTGATATCTTTATTGTTACAGAGATCTCTGTCAGTTCCAAATCTTGGAACTATTGTTATTGTATGATCGCCATCAATTGATTGTTCGGTCTTTTAAGACCTAGTGTATTGTTGCTATGGGATGTACCACGTATGACTTATGAATATGATGGATCGACTTGATTGAGTCGAATGATTGATTGACATATGATATTGATTGAAAATGTTTTAGTGCTAATCGATTATTTTAAAGACTGTAAGGACATCATTCTTAATCTCTTTACAAATTTGTTATTCACTGAGTTTTAGCTCACAGTTTATATATGTATGTAGGTGACCAAGCACCGGACCACACCTAGAAGCATCGAGTTAAGCTTATGTTTTGTCCAGCCAACCATTGTGCCTCACTTCGAGGTTCCGAGTCTGCTCGAGCCAAGGCTGTTTTTGGGGTGTTTCAGATTCACCCTTTTGTCTCTATTATGTATCGAATGTTTAAGACTTGGTTGTACAATTATGGTGAAGGGATAGAATCCCTAACTTGCATATTACGTGTATCTTATATGTATATTTATATATATATATATATGGTTATGAATGTAGATTAGTCCATAAAAGTCTCTTTCCATTCAGATTTTCACAGCTCATTGGACATATTTTTTATTAATGATTGGCTTCCGCCAGCCCCTTACTCTGTGCTATTGTCGTTATTGTTAAGCAGGCCTTTGGTAATCACGGATTACTGGCCGGTTAAGATGCTAAACCTATAGGGGCGGGTTTGGGTTGTGACACAAACCAACTAATGCCAAACTCCCTTACCAAACTAATTAAAGTAAGTTCATGCTAACAAACCCTTGCAATGATAAACCAAACTCCCTCACTCAAAGCAACCAAAAACACCAAAAACAATGAACAAGAAAAAAATGACAAAAAACAATATTGTGGAGCAAGTAAGGAATTTCCGATTTGTACCTTAAAACACACAAGATTATCCAAGAAGCACAATTACTAGAAAACACAATGTGTACAGTCTATAGAAGATTCCTCATAAAAGAAAGTGATGCCACATGTGAAAAGCATAGATTCCATGATAAAAGTGTGTGTGTGTGACTCTTGGAGTTCGACAAACACTAGATTCAAATCCTAGTAGTGATCTGATAACTGGACCTCTGGCAAGAGAATCTAAGCACACCAAACGAAATTCAAACCACTAGGAATCAATGGGTATTTGGTGAGTAAAAGCGGAGGCTCCCCCTCAATCAATGAATCATTTTTTTCTTTCTTTTGCACATTTTTTTTTCTTTTCTTTCTTTTGCACATTTATTTTTCTTTTTTATGCACATTTTTTTTCTTTCTTTTGCACACTCATTGGCAGCTGACACGCTCAAGAGTTTGGAAATCGAACCAAAAAAGCATGGATATAATAAGGATAGCCTGGTTGGTGACTCTGAGGTAGCCTTTTCCTTATGGCTGGACTACAAAGAACAGAGGAGAAAGCCGTGGAGATGCAAAAAGATGGAAGGTGGTTAAGAGACTCAACATCACCCATGATATGTTAGTATATGTCAATTCCTCTAGAAAAGCAAAAGATACAATGCTAGAAGCCCATAGAGAAAAAAGATCACTAAGGCGGAAGACTTCAAAATTTGCTAATTCAAGAGTGTGTACAAAATGAGACATACTAATCAAAGAACACATACTTCGAAATGAGTAATGACCATAGAAAGCACACACAAATTAACATCTAATGGATATTCTCATCAATTCCAATATGTCACAAGAACTTCTCAAAAATTTCAAGTTTGCAAAACCATACTAGGAAAATCTTTTTGGAATTTTTTTCTTTCTAAAATAAAGCATGACATAAAAAAAAAAAAAAAAATGAACAAGCACACACTAAGTGATACCACACATTAAATGATCCAAAAAGAAAAAAACACATAGAAACCTAAAAACTAAAACGAATAAACAAATTAACACAAGTCAAGTTTTTTCATCCAAACCGTTTTAATATGAACAAAGTTGTGAGAATTGTGGTTCTTGGGTGGTGTCTTGACGTTGTGGTTCCCTACCTTTTCAATGGGAACTTGTCTCGATGTGGTTTTTAACTTCCTATTCCTAGGTCTAGGCAAATGCAAACTCGCTCCATATTTGGTCTCAAGCAAATCAAAATAGTAAGGTCTATTATGACCCTTAACCTCATTATTACCAATGAAGTGGCTCTTACCCCACGAGATGTTAGAATTTCTTCCATCTCGATGAGACATTCTCCCATGCAGCTTATAACAATAAGGGCGAATAGGACCATACATACCACAACGATGACAAATAAAAACAGGGTGTACCTTCTTTTCTTTGACCTTACTAACTCTAGGAAGATTGAGAAGTCTTTCCTCTCGATGAATCTTGTGCTTTCCCTGTCCTTGAGTTCTTGTATCATGAGATGTGGATGCACTCTGTTTTTGCTCTTTCTTACCACCTGTGGGGAAGTGGTTTTCGGAAATACTCTTCTGATCGAGGAAGACGCTCTTGATTCTCTGCTAGTCACCTGCAAAGACAAATATTCCGATCGGGGGTGCCGGGATTAGCACTCCGATGGGCAAGTTAGTTCCTCTATTCAAGAAAGTTTGTATCTTAAGCTTAGTGGAGTGTATTTTTCTTACATACCTTTCTAAATCCGGAGCTCTTGTATTTATATTCATTCTTCTCACCTCGAACCCAGTGCCCACCTTTTACTTATTATCCTTATGTTTATTCCAACATAAATCTCTCCGTCTATTCGGCGATCTCAGCATACTCGGCATCTTAATTGATCGGTACGGAGCCGAATGGTCTCTGACTTATGGGATGTACCCCTTCTTCCTCTTCTATATATTCGGCTCCCACAATTGCCCCCCAAGCATTCTCCCAACATCTGTTGGCTGGAGTGCTTGGTTCCGGGTTATGAATACCCAACCAAAATTTTGGCAATTGTGCCCACACAATATTCGTCTAAGTACACCCCCTTTTGGCTGTCGTACCGACTTCCCGTCTCTTCGTATATGCCTATTCATTGTGATTTTAAAGATTAGCGTCCCTTCGGATTCACGTTCCACAATACTGGTCACTAGGTTGCCTTTTGGATCGTTCTCGCAATTTTGTCTTCTCCAATATCTTTTTCTCCCTCTATAAGTTTTCCACTTCTTT
Source organism: Camellia granthamiana (assembly GCA_036172215.1). NCBI lineage: Eukaryota > Viridiplantae > Streptophyta > Magnoliopsida > Ericales > Theaceae > Camellia > Camellia granthamiana. The sequence goes on from CM069912.1 coordinate 35,065,560, forward strand.
GCTTTGAGAAGTATTTCCATTTTATTCTTTGGCATATCTGTGTCGACTTTAGGGCATGGCGAAGCATTTGAAAGACCTCCTTTCACCAAATCGAATCGCTGGTTTTAGACGCCATTTCTCTATTCCTGATGACGTCCGTCTGTCGCTTTTGGCAGACGGCACCCTTGACATGGAGAGGAAGGACGAAACCTCAATCGTCTTTCCTCTTTTGTCAATCGCGGAGGGTGGAGTCCGCTTCCCCTTGCATCCGTTTCTTAGGGCTGCGCTTCGCCATTGGGATTTAATCCCCTCTCAACCTAACGTGAATTTCTTCAGAATCATAATGGGGGTTGTAGCGTTGAATCGTCGCCTTGGAATTAACCTTGGCATTTCGCCTATCCGGCACTGCTATGCCTTGGCTAAGTCCTCCGGCCGGCAAGAACGTTATTTCCTTAGAGCTAAGGATACCGACCATCAGCTAATCACTATGCTTTCCAGCTCTGGGAAACGAGTTGATGACATTATGGTCGTTGTCCAGGGTAATTGGGAATTCGGCAAAGGGGAAGATCGTGTCGACCCTATTCCTAGACGGAGGGGCGAGCCAGGTCGCCGAGTATCCCCTTGTTTTTGTCGTGTTCATTTTTATTATAGAACCTATTTCATTGAAATCTCATGGCTTCGTTTCGTGCAGGAAGGGGTCTGAAAAGGATATTACCTTCAACCCACGACGTCACCCTTTCAGATATCAGGGTCGCTCTTAGGTATTTCGGCCGGTGAAGTCTTCAGAAACAGGGGAGGGCGGCTCACATTCTGCTTTGTTACGAACCAACATACACAACCTTCTCGGCGGCAGAAAACATACCGATTCCAAAGGGTGAAGATTCCCTTACTGCTCTTATTCTGTCTGACTTCAAAAACTTGAGGCAGATAGGCTTTGAAGGGTCCGATTCGGAACGGAACGAGGTAGTTGATATCGCCGAATCAGATCAATCCGAGGCCGAGTTTGATTCCGCCACCATTCTATTTACATCGGGACCAGGGAATCCTCCTTCTACCGACGTTTTTCTGTACGCAGAGGATCTTCCCGTCTCAGACTCCGCGGATATGGCCGAGTTGAGTCTGACAAAGCTTGCCAAAAAGGCGAATGCAGAGAGGTTAGCCGCACGACGAAGAGCGGAGGGCCTTTCGTCTGCGATGCCGCCCGCCACCGAATCTTGACTTCCCCTCCCTGTTGCCAAGTCCGAGTCTTTGGGGGTTCTAGAGGAGACGGAAAAAGGTCGGGATGCCGGATCTCCGTTGGTCGGGGGAGTCGGCCGAAAAGTTGAGGAAAAGGCAGGGAAACGCCCTACTGACCTTAAGGCCGGCTCAGACGAACGAGGTGGTAAGCGTCCTCGAATAGAGGGGTCTGGTGAGGCTGCTCCTTTTGTCATTCATCCAATGGTAAAGGACATGCCGGTTCCCTCTAACGCTTCGGCGCTTAAAGATCCGGAGGTCGCATTCGGTGTGGCTACCTCCTTGTCATTGCCGTCTGATGTCGAGGCTTTCCGGGTGGAACCAGATATGAATGCAACAGTATTGGCCGCGCAATCGGCACTCCTGGTACGTATTTTGACTTTCTTCATCTCATCCAAGTACTGTTGAGGTTAAGCTTTTTGGGTTCTTTTGCAGACCGTCGGTAGGATAGCCAACCTGGGACGTCGGCAACTCGACGCCGTGAAAGAGATTGGCCGCCTTCGAAAGCAAGTAGAGGGCCAGAGAAAGAGAGCCGAGGATGCAGCTTTGAGAGCGAACGAGGAAGCTTCTCGGGCCGAGGCCGAGGTGGAAAAGGCTCGTACTGCAGATCAATCCCGAGCGGATGCCGAGAAGAGGGCGGACGCGAGAGAGACGGCGCTGGGATTGTCCCAGAAGGCGGTTGCCAGCCTGGAGGCTGAGTTGGCTGTCGTGAAGGCGGCAGCGTCCAAAGCATTCGAAGCCGGAAAGGATGCTGGGCTCGCCGAATATGTGGACCAGGTCTCGCGCTTCGAAAACAGGGGGTTCACGCACGGCTGGCACAAAGCCCTTGCTGCAGCTGGAGTTTCACTGACTATACCAGTGCCGTACGAGCAAGTGGATGTCGAGCCGTTGGAGACTGAGTCCGAAGGCTGAGCAGGGCGAATGATTTAGATTTCACAAATGTCTTAGGAACTTACAAATGTGTTCTTAAGCTTTATTAGACATGTTTGTATTGATTTTGTATATAAAAAATGCCGCGAGCCGAATATATAAATGAATGAATGTTGAGATTTTTGTGTGGGCTTATGGCTTATTGATTTTCTACGTATAAAAATGTCGCAAGCCGAATATATTCATGAACCTAATGTCGCGAGCCGAATATATTAATGAACCTGCCCTTGCCTTGGCTAGGGCGTGAGCGAGGGACCGAATGGGCCAATGGCTCTGAATCGGGGGCTGGGTAAGGCATAAATTAGTCGGCGTGATTGTTTGAAAATCTAGCCGTCTAGGTTGATGAATCTAGACCTTGCCCCAGCGATAGCGCTTGACATTCGGCCTAATAGATTAACGAATCTGCCCTTGCCTTGGCCAGGGCGCGAGCGAGGGACCGAATGAGCCAATGGCTCTGAATCGGGTGCTGGGTAAGGCATAAATTAGTCGGCGTGATTGTTTGAAAATCCAGCCATCTAGGTTGATGAATCTAGACCTTGCCCCAGCGATAGCGCTTGACGTTCGGCCTAACAGATTAACGAATCTGCCCTTGCCTTGGCCAGGGCGCGAGCGAGGGACCGAATGAGCCGATGGCTCTGAATCGGGTGCTGGGTAAGGCATAAATTAGTCGGCGTGATTGTTTGAAAATCCAGCCGTCTAGGTTGATGAATCTAGACCTTGCCCCAACGATAGCGCTTGACGTTCGGCCTAATAGATTAACGAATCTGCCCTTGCCTTGGCCAGGGCGCGAGCGAGGGACCGAATGAGCCGATGGCTCTGAATCGTGTGCTGGGTAAGGCATAAATTAGTCGGCGTGATTGTTTGAAAATATAGCCGTCTAGGTTGATGAATCTAGACCTTGCCCCAGCGATAGTGCTTGACGTTCGGCCTAATAGATTAATGAATCTGCCCTTGCCTTGGCCAGGGCGCGAGCGAGGGACCGAATGAGCCGATGGCTCTGAATCGAGTGCTGGGTAAGGCATAAATTAGTCGGCGTGATTGTTTGAAAATATAGCCATCTAGGTTGATGAATCTAGACCTTGCCCCAGCGATAGCGCCTGACGTTCAGCCTAATAGGTCGGGTAAGGGGTATGCGACGTTTGACGCCTTCTCGGGGGAGCTGCATGTTCCCCAGAATAAATGGGCGAGTTCATGCCAAAAACTTAAATCGTTCCTTATTCAGGCTTGAACCGGATCTGGGAGCTGCCAACATTGGCTGGTTTAGAGATTAAAATGAGTCGCAGAAACGAGCCTATTCGCACGGGAAGGAGAGCGTCCATGGATCGGGAACAAGAGCGGTCCCCCAGTCGTCGAAGCAGATCACCCCGAAAGGACGGACCACGGGGAGGTTCCCCGCGTCCACGACCCCTTGCTGAGCCAGACGCGGAGCCACGACCGTTGAGTTTTGCGGTTTTCGTGAAGAATAGACCAATGACGGAAGCAGATTCTATAATTAAAGACCTGGATGTGACGGTCGAGTTTGCCTGGCAGATTTTTCCGCCGGAGGTACAACAGTCGATGGTCGAGCGTCGAGATTTCGAGGTATTTCGGGATGGTATTCATGGGGCTATCAAAGGACTGTATAGCGCTTATGAAATCGGGATGCGTCTGCGCGAAGCACGCCACGAAAACGAGAAAAACAACGAAAAGGATCGCAGTCTGGAGGCTCGTGCGCAAAAAGCTGAGAATGAGCTTCGGGAGCTAAAGAGTGTTCGAGTGGCCAAGTCGGTGGTGGACGATCAAACGAAAATCATGGGGGATAGGGCGAACCGAGAGGCCCCGGGTTATGAGAGCGGATATAAGGACGGCGTGAAAGCCGGGATGAGGAAGGCCAAAATGGACCTAGCGGCGGAGGTTTGCCGATGCGAAAACCGTGGTTTCAAGCAGGGCTGGATCAAGGCCCTTCAAACTGTGGAAGCTCTTGGGTCCGTGGGCATAAATTCGGCTTCGCCCCTATATCATCGGCATCACCTTCCGTATTCCGAGTTCAATATTGAGAAAAGTGACGACGAAGATGCCTAGTGGAGTAAATAGGACTATTTTATCGAATGCTCGAAATGTATCGGAATGCATAGCGGCCTTTGAATAAATAGAATTTCTTTATTAGCAGATTTTGAAATGTTTTGCATGTAATTAAACGCCCTATGTCAATTCATTGTCAGCTTTTGTACTGCGTAATGTAAACGTTTGGAAATACATCAATCGGCTCCAATGTAGGAACCATGTATCAATCCACGAAGGGCGCTCCGAATCCGGAGACTCTATTCGGCCAATCGAGATATCCTCGAAGGGCGCTCCGAATCTGGAGACTTTATTCGGCCAATCGTGATAACCACGAAGGGCGCTCCGAATCCGGAGACTTTATTCGGCCAATCGAGATATCCTCGAAGGGCGCTCCGAATCCGGAGACTTTATTCGGCCAATCGAGATATCCTCGAAGGGCGCTCCGAATCTAGAGACTTTATTCGGCCAATCGAGATATCCTCGAAGGGCGCTCCGAATCCGGAGACTTTATTCGGCCAATCGAGATATCCTCGAAGGGCGCTCCGAATCCGGAGACTTTATTCGGCCAATCGAGATATCCTCAAAGGGCGCTCCGAATCCGGAGACTTTATTTGGCCAATTGTGAAGCGTATAAATTGAAGCGTGAAATCGAACAACTTTTTCATTATGGAAGAATATGTACAAGTACCAAGCCCACAAATCGGGTCATTGGTAAAATTTTCGTAGATGCGTTGAATTCCAAGGCCGTGGCAGGCTTCTTCCTGACATGTCCGAGAGCCGATATGCCCCTGTTCCTGCAATGGAGTCTATTTGATAGGGGCCGTCCCAATTCGGACCCAGCTTTCCGTCGGCCGGTCTCCGGTCGGCTGGGAGTACTTTCTTTAGGACCAGCTCTCCCGGAGTGTAGCGACGCAACTGAACTCGTTGATTGTATGACTTGGCGAGCTGTTGGTGATACCGTGCCATGGAGGCCAGGGCGCGGTCTCTTCGTTCTTCGATTAGTTCCAGGTCCAGGGCGAGCATCATGTCATTTCGGCCCGTATCAAAGGCTTGTGATTTCAAAGTCGGGAAGCCGATTTCCAGGGGTAAAATTGCTTGGGTTCCGAAGCATAGGGCGAACGGCGTTTCTCCGGTGGACCTCCTCGGCGTTGTCCGGTGCGCCCACAATACACTTGGCAACTCTTCGACCCATTTGCCTTTAGCTTTTTCCAGTCTCTTTTTGATGCCGTCCAAGATGGTTTTGTTTGAGGCTTCGGCTTGACCGTTGCTCTGGGGGTAGGCGGGCGTAGAGAAGTAGGGCGTGATACCGTATTTGCCGCATAGTTCTCGATACACGCCACAATCGAACTGGGTACCGTTGTTTGAGATGAGCGCTCTTGGAATGCCGAATCACGTAATGATGTTCCTCCATACAAATCGCTTTATGTCGGCATCTCGTATGTGTGCTAAAGCCTCCGCTTCGACCCATTTTGTAAAGTAATCTGTTGCCACGATTAGGAATCGCTTGTTTCCTAGGGCCCTGGGCAACGGTCCTACGATATCAAGCCCCCACTGAGCAAATGGCCAGGGACTGGTGATAGAATTCAACTCTTCGGCGGGCAAATGGGTCAATGGGGAGAACTTTTGGCATTGTTCGCATCTTTTAACATAATTTTCTGCGTCGGCTCTCATTGTCGGCCAATAATACCCCTGTGTTATAGCTCAATGGGCAAGAGAGCGTCCGCCGGAGTGGGCTCCACAACTGCCCTCAAGTATCTCAGTTAGAAGTTCCTCCACTTTATCCGGGTGTATGCATTCCAAATAGGGACCGGAGAGGGACTTTTTGTAAAGCCCTCCTTGTGGATCCAGATAGTATCGCAGGGCCTTATTGCGTAGCTTGTGCGCTTCTTTTTTGTCCTCTGGGAGTTGTTCAGAAGAGAGGAATCCGGTTATGGGGTCCATCCAACTTGGTGCGGACTCTATAATATTAATGTGGATCTCCTCTCCGAAGGGCCGATACTCGGCTTCGGGATGAAACCTACTTCAATGGTCCGCTTGAGTTCAGAATTGATGGCGGAGGCTAGGCATGCCAGGGCATCTGCGTGTGTGTTCTGATCACGTGTTATTTGGTTCAGTTCGTGATGGTCAAACTTCGTTAGCAAAGAGTTGGCCGTTTTCACATAGGCAGCCATACGGTCGTTTTTTGCAGCGTACTCCCCCTTTAGCTGGTTGATGACCAATTTGGAGTCACAAAACACTAGCAAACGCCGAGCGCCAAGAATATGTGCATTTCGTAGGCCGGCTAAGAGGGCTTCGTACTCGGCCTCGTTATTTGATGCTTCGAAGCCAAGTTTCACGGCCTGCTCTATTATTGCGCCGTCGGGAGACATGATTACTACGCCGGCGCCGCAGCCCCGATGATTAGACGATCCATCACAGTATAGCTGCCAAATATCCCCGACATAAATTCTCTAATTCGACTTTGGTCGAGCTTCAACCTTTGGAAGGACGTCGGCAGGTTTAAGGTCGGAAAGTCCGCCTATGAATTGGGCCACGAAGTCGGCAAGCACCTGCCCCTTGATAGCGGTTTTGGGTAAAAATTGAATGTCATATTAGCCGAGTTCAAGAGCCCATTTTGAAACACGTCCTGATGCTCCCGCACTTCGTAGTACTGATCTGAGGGGGTAATCTGTTATCACCCCAATGCTATGCCCCTGGAAGTAATGCATCAGTTTTCTTGTTGCCATGACCAAGGCTAGGATGAGTTTTTCCAGTGGAAGATAACGTGTCTCGGCATCGACCATTGCCTTGCTCACATAGTACACTGGCCGCTGCTGCCCTTCTTCTTCTTTTAATAATAAGGCGCTAACGGCCCTATCGGAGACTGCTAGATACAGAATGAGGGGGTCACCGGCAGCTGGTGTTGTCAAGAGAGGCACTGACCGGAGGTAAGTCTTGAGCCCGGTGAAAGCTGCTTCGCATTCGGCGGACCATTCAAAAGCTTTGCCTTGACGTAACGTCTGAAAGAATTGTCTGCATCGGTCTGTTGACCGACTAATGAATCTATTGAGTGCAGCGGCCATCCCCATCAACTTTTGGACTTCTTTTACTAATCGGGGGGAACCGAGTTCCAAGATCGCTGTGACTTGCCTCGGGTTGGCTTCGATTCCGCGGTGGTTGATGATATAACCCAGGAATTTGCCGGAGCCGATTCCAAACGCGCACTTCGAGGCGTTCAGTTTCATTCTATATTTGCGCAGGATGCCGAATGTCTCCTTTAAATCGGCTATGTGATCCTGTTCTTCTTTGGACTTGACCACCATGTCGTCGATGTAGACTTCCATGGTGTGGCCGAGTTGTTCTTTGAACATGGCAGTGTCCAGCCTCTGGTAAGTTGCCCCTGCGTTCTTCAGCCCAAAAGGCATAACTTTGTAGCAGTAGGTTCCTCTTGGGGTGAGGAATGCAGTTTTGTCTTGGTCATCTGGATGCATGGCGATCTGATGGTAGCCTCCGTAAGCATCGAGGAAACTCATGCGTCGATGGCGCGCCGTGGCATCGACGAGTTGGTCGATTCTAGGGAGGGGAAAGCAGTCCTTGGGGCAAGCCTTGTTCAGATCCGTGAAGTCGACGCATACTCGCCAAGTTCCATTTTTCTTCTTCACCACCACTGTGTTGGAGAGCCACGTGGGGTAGGTGACTTCTCTAATTGCCCCGGCGTCAAGCAATCTGTCGACCTCTTCTATGACGGCAGCGATGTGCTCTGCGGCAGACCGTCGGCCTTTCTGAATGACGGGCTTGCAAGTGGGGTCGACGTTCAGGTGGTGCTGCGAAACTGATGGGTCTATACCCGGCATCTCATACGGAGTCCACGCAAAGACGTCGAGGTTGGCAAGTAAAAAGGAGATCAGCTGCTGTCTATCGGCTTGGTGTAACGAGGTGCCGATCATGAAGAACTTTTCCGGGCTTCCGTCAATGTCAACTCGGTCTAAACTTTCTGTGGCCTTTTCATTTGGCTGCCGCCCGACGTCATCCAGGATTTCCCGATTGGGTGCCTCGATGGAGTTTACCTGCAATTCCTTTGGCATTTTGGCGGCCAAGAGGTAACATGCTTGTGCTGATTGTTGGGAGCCGCGGATCTGCTCACTGCCGTGTTCTGTTGGGAAACGTAATAATTGATGGTAGGTGCTTGGGACGGCCTGCAGGGTATGCAACCACGATCGCCCCATAATGAGATTGTACGGCGACGGCAGTCGGACGACCAGGAATTCTACATCCACCGTTCTGGAACCCGCTCGGACGGGTAGGTTGATTTTTCCCAGTGGGTATTCGGGATTGGCATTGAAGCCGAATAGTGGATAAGGGGCCGGGGTCAGATCTGATTCAGTGAAACCAAGTTTGATGAAGGTTTTGTAATACATGACCTCCGAAGTGCTGCCCTGGTCTATAAGAACGCGTTCGACGGTGAACCGGTTAACGCGTAGCGCGACAACCAGTGGATCGATGTGAGGGAGCGTTACGCCGATCAAATCAGAATTGTCGAAGGTGATGCTTGGTGATTCTCGGGGTTGCTTTGCTGGCGTGAGTTGCTGCTGAGGGCCTGAGAGAGACTGGATTGCATGTATGGCCGGTGCTTCCGACAGGCTGTATATCATATGGATGTTATCGTGCGGAACACTTCGCTGGAGACGTTCGTCATGTGTCAATTCCTCAAAGTAATCAGTTGAAGCACAACGAGCGTCGGTGTTTTGCTGTCGGGCCCAAGGCCATTGGTTTCCTGCCCTTGGGTGTCGAGAGACCTGGCGCACTGTTTGTTTGGGCTTTGCTATTTCCGAGGCCAGATCGCGGCGAAGGCGCTCGTTCTCGGCGATGATGCTGTCTAGGCGTTGTTTGGTCTTTCTAGCTCGTTCCAAGATCGCTAGCATCGAAGGGGGTTGTGAATCGACATTCAAGGCGCGTCTTGCAGCAATGATTTCCTTCTCGAGCATGTTTGCCGGAGTGAGGTCGACTCTCCGTGTGATCATATCGGTGGCTATCGGAGAATCGTGAATCACGCCTTCCATGGATGTATTTGAGTATTCCCACAGACGGCGCCAATTGTGGGGAAGTGGTTTTCAGAAATACTCTTCTGATCGAGGAAGACGCTCTTGATTCTCTGCTAGTCACCTGCAAAGACAAATATTCCGGTCGGGGGTGCCGGGATTAGCACTCCGATGGGCAAGTTAGTTCCTCTATTCAAGAAAGTTTGTATCTTAAGCTTAGTGGAGTGTATTTTTCTTACATACCTTTCTAAATCCGGAGCTCTTGTATTTATATTCATTCTTCTCACCTCGAACCCAGTGCCCACCTTTTACTTATTATCCTTATGTTTATTCCAACATAAATCTCTCCGTCTATTCGGCGATCTCAGCATACTCGGCATCTTAATTGATTGGTACGGAGCCGAACGGTCTCTGACTTATGGGATGTACCTCTTCTTCCTCTTCTATATATTCGGCTCCCACACCACCAAAGCCAATGCCACTCTTGTTAGAACAAATTTGTTAAGACCCAATGATACTATCCAAAGCCTTTGATCCTTTGTTCCAAAGACCAATGGTAGCCATAGCACAATTGAGTTCTTCCTCTTTCTTGATCATTAGTTCTTCCAAAGCAACTTGAGACATTTCGAGAGTGTGGGAGTTGAATATAATTAGAACAATAAGGACGAGTAGATCCGTCTGGTTCGGAATGTAGCTTCTATTCGGCATTGATCTTAGTCAATCAAAGAGCTGAATAAAGTAAACGGCACTCCAGCCAGTAGAGCAAATGCCGAGTATAAGTACGTGTAAAGGATCATGAATGGGCCTGGCCCCAAGGCCCAAAAAGAATACTATAAATATGGGATCATCAGTCAGAGAAAGGTATTTGAGAACTATTACATTTAACTTAAAATACAAGTAATTCAAAGAGTAAAGACTGACTTGCCCGTCAGAGTGCTAATTCCGGCACCCCCGACCGGATTGTTAATCCTTTTTCAGGTGGCTAGCTGAGGATCACAAGCGTCCCCTAAGATCAGAAGAGTATTTCCAAATCACTTCTCTACAATTGGCGCCGTCTATGGGAATACTCAAATACATCCATGGCGGGCGTGACAGAAGACCCTCCGATAGTCACTGATGAAACCACGCAGAGAGACGACCTCACTCCAACAACCATGCTTGGACCGGAGACTATCGCTGCAAGATGCGCCTTAAACTTCGCCTCACCCTCGACTTTGGAGCATGAGACAATGCAGGCAATCATGGAACAAGCAAAGCAAAATGACCACAAGTTGGAGAACATGATCGCTGAAAACGAACATTCCGTCAAGATTTGGCCTTGAGGTAGCGAAGTCCAAACAAGCTGTACGCCTAGATCCTGAAGGACCTCCGAGGGTAGGTGGTGGACGACCTCGAGCCCGACAAGACGACACTGATAGTGACTCCGACTCATTATCCCTGGAGCCCAAGAAGAAGGGGCGACCTGAAACTACCAGCTCTTCTGAAAAGAGTCCCCGAATAAAGCATAAGCGAAGAAGAAACAGTTCAGATGAAGAAGACTAGCACGATCCCTTTGTACAACGGATTGCCAAGGCAGTGCTACCCAAGAAATTCAAAGCACCGTCATTCACCTTATACAACGAAAAATCCGACCCCACCGATCACATCCGCCATTATAAGCAAGCCATGACGCTGCATGCAGACGATGAGGCTCTCATGTGTAGAATATTTCTGAGCAGTTTGGGACCACTAGCTGTCAGGTGGTATTATAAACTGGAGTCGGCTTCGATTAAAAGCTTCTACCAACTCCAAAAATCCTTCAGGGCAAGGTTCATCACTAATGAGGTCCAGCCAAAGCAAGCCGATTCCTTCTGGGCAATGCATATTCAACCAGGGGAAACCCTTCGTGCATATTTGGCGAGGTACTGGGAATGTTTTAATCTGGCAAATGATGCTTGCAATGACTCCATGGCCATCACCGCATTCAAGATGGGGCTGCATCCCGACAGTGCCCTTCGCAGCTTTTTGACCAGACGGCCCCCTAAAATAGTTTGGTTGTTGATGAAGAAAGTTGAAGAATACTGTAAAATGGAAGATGATGCCTTGCGGATTAAAGCCGGAAATGTAACCAACAAGACGGCTCCTGCTGAAATTGCTCAGCCGTTAAATTCTGTAGCACCTTAGAGCCCTGAACCACAGCATCGGGCAAAACGAGATAAGAGACGGGATTCTCGCCGATCAAGCAACCAATGCTCCCACCGAGCAAATGAACAGCTGCAAGTCGATAGCAGGCGCACAAGGCGCGCCGACAAGAAATATACTGAGTTGTCAGAGCCAATCAGCACGGTCATGTCCAAAATCCAACATCTTCTGTTCTTCAAATGGCCATCGAAAATGGTGGGACCTCCCGACACACGAAGATGGGATAGGCGGTGCGAGTATCACAAGGATCATGGCCATGATACTGAGAGTTGTTATGCCTTGAAGGATCACCTAGAGGAATTGGTACAGGATGGTTGGCTACAGCAGTACATCCGAAAAGGCAGCTCAACCAAAGCAATAGCCTTAAGACAGGATTTTCCTCCAGTCGGCGTGATCCACATGATATACAGCCTGCCAATTTTATCCGCAGTGTATACGATTCAGTCGAATCCCGACCCTCAAAATCAACTCACTATAGCTAAACGGCCCTATGAAGCTGCAAGCATTACTTTTGATGATTTGAATTTGGCCGAAGTGACACTTCCCCACATCAATCCCTTGGTATTTGAGTTATGCGTAAACCGATTCACCGTTGAGCGCGTACTCATTGACCTAGGGAGCACATCAGAGGTTATGTACTACCAGACATTCACCAAACTCAGCTTCCTTGAATCGGATCTCTCCCCGGCCCCTTATCCACTATTCGGCTTTAACGCCAATCCAGAGTACCCGTTGGGAAAAATCACACTACCCGTTCGAGCAGGATCCCAAACAGTGGATGTGAAGTTCTTGGTCGTGAAGCTGCCATCGCCGTATAATCTCATCATAGGGTGGACTTGGTTGCATACTATGCAAGCTGTGCCAAGCACCTATCATCAGCTGCTTCGCTTCCCAACAGCTTGCGGCATTGAGCAAATCCGTGGTTCACAAAAGTCGGCACAAACATGCTATATCCTTGTTGAAAAGACGCCGATGGAGTTGCAAGTGAATTCCATTGAGGTACCGGATCGGGAGAGCCTCGATGATGTTGGGCGGCTCCTAAGTGAAAAGGCCACAGAAGCTCTAGATCGAGTCGAAATCGGCGGAAACCCAGACAGGTTCTTCATGGTCGGCGCCTCCCTGAATCAGGCCGACAAACAGCAGCTAATTTCCTTCCTACTCAGCAACCTCGATGTCTTTGCATGGACTCCTTATGAGATGCCGGGTATAGATCCATTCGTTTCACAACACTGTTTGAATGTTGACCCTAAGCACAAGCCAATCATTCAGAAAAGCCGGCGGTCAGGCGTAGAGCACACTGTCGCCGTCATTGAGGAAGTTGACAGGCTACTTGACACCAGGGCAATCAGGGAAGTGGCCTACCGTACATGGCTCTCTAATACAGTGGTTGTGAAGAAGAAAAATGGGACTTGGCAAGTATGCGTCGATTTCACGGACCTAAACAAAGCCTGCCCCAGGGATTGTTTTCCCCTACCCAGAATTGACCAACTTGTAGATGCGACGGCACGCCATCAACGTATGAGCTTTCTCAATGCTTATAAAGGCTATCATCAAATCACCATGTATCTAGAGGACCAAGACAAAACTGCATTCCTCACCCCAAGACGAACCTACTGTTACAAGGTTATGCCTTTTGGGCTGAAGAATGCAGGGTCAACCTACCAAAGACTGGTCACTGCCATGTTCAAGGAACAACTCGGCCACACTATGGAAGTGTACATTGATGATATGGTGGTCAAGTCCAAGGAAAAGCAGAATCATATAGCCGATCTGAAAGAGACATTCGGCATTCTACCTAAATATAGAATGAAGCTGAACGTTTCCAAATGTGCGTTTGGGATCGGCTCTGGCAAATTCTTGGGTTACATTGTCAACCACCGGGGAATCGAAGCCAACCCAAGGAAAATCACAACAATCCTAGAACTCTGCTCCCCGCGATCGGTCAAGGAGGTTCAGAAGTTAATGGAGATGGCCGTCGCACTCAACAGGTTCATCAGTCGTTCCACGGACCGCTACCGACAATTCTTCCATACACTACGACAGGGCAAGGCTTTCGAATGCTCCGCTGAGTGTGAAACTGCTTTCAATAATTTGAAAACCTACTTCCGATCAGTCCCTCTCCTAACAACACCTTCTGTAGGCGACCTGCTCATATTGTATCTGGCAGTTTCCGACCGGGCCGCCAGCACCATACTAATAAAGGAAGAGCTAGGGGAACATCGGCCAGTGTATTATGTAAGCAAGGCAATGGTCGACACTAAAACACGCTACCTGTCGCTGGAAAAACTCATCCTAGCCCTGGTCATGGCGGCAAGAAAACTGATGCATTACTTCCAAGGGCACAGCATCGGGGTGCTAACAGACTACCCCTTCTGATCAGTACTACGTAGTGCGGAAGCATCAGGTCGCGTTTCAAGGTGGGCCCTAAAACTCGGCCAATACGACATTCAGTTTCTATTCATAACCTCAATCAAGGGGCAGGTGCTTGCCGACTTTATGGCTGAATTTACCGGGGGTCTTGCCGACTTCAAGTTTGATGAAATTCGACCTAAGCCAAACTGGAGAATTTATGTCGAGGACATTTGGCAACTGTACTGTGATGGGTCATCCAATCAGCGGGGCAGTGGAGCCGAAGTAGTAATCATGGCTCCTGATGGCGCAGTAATTGAGCAGGCCGTCAAACTCGGCTTCGAAGCATCAAATAACGAAGCCGAATACGAAACCCTCCTAACCGGTTTGCGGAATGCACATCTTCTGGGTGCTCGGTGTCTGCTTGTATTTTGCGATTCAAAACTACTGATTAATCAGTTGAAGGGGGAGTACGCGGCAAGAAATGACTGTATGGCAGCTTACATGAAAACGGCTAACTCTTTGCTGGCAAAATTTGACCATCACGAACTGAATCAGATAACACGCGATCAGAACACGTATGCAGACGCCCTGGCCTACCTAGCCTCTGCCATTAACTCAGAGATCAAACGGACCATCGAAGTGGGTTTCATCCCGGAGCCAAGCATTGGTCCTTTGGAGGAAGTCCAGGTTAATGTCATAGAATCTGGACCAAGTTGGATGGATCCCATTGTCGCATTCCTATCTTCCGAACAGCTCCTAGAGGACAAGAAAGAAGCGCACAAGCTGAGAAACAAAGCCTTGCGTTACTACTTGGATCCGCAAGGAAAGTTTTATAAAAAGTCCATTTCTGGTCCATACCTAGAATGCGTGCATCCAGACAAAGTTAAAGAGCTTCTGACTGAAATACACGAAGGCAGTTGCGGGCACTCTTTGGCCCATCGAGCTATAACATAGGGGTATTATTGGCCGACAATGAGATCTGATGCCGAATGCTATGTGAAAAAATGTGAACAGTGCCAGAAGTTCTCCCCGTTAACCTATCTGCCTGCTGAAGAGTTGCGCTCTATCACCAGTCCCTGGCCGTTTGCCCAGTGGGGGCTTGATAGCGTAGGACCGTTGCTGAGGGCCCCAGGGAACAAGCGATACTTGATCGTCGCCATAGACTACTTCACAAAATGGATTGAAGCAGAGGCATTAACGCACATTCGAGATGCTGATGTCAAGTGCTTTGTGTAGAGAAATATCATAACGTGATTCGGCATTCCAAGAGCTCTTATCTCAAACAACGGCACCTAGTTTGATTGTGATGTCTACCGGGAGCTATGCAACAAGTATGGTATCCGGCCCTACTTCTCCATGCCGGCTTACCCCCAAAGCAATGGTCAAGCCGAAGCCTCTAACAAATCCATCTTGGATGGCATCAAGAAGAGGCTGGAGAAAGCAAAGGGCAAATGGGTCGAAGAATTACCGAGTGTATTGTGGGCACATCGAACTACGCTGAGACGATCCACTGGTGAAACGCCGTTTGCTCTATGCTTTGGAACCCAGGCGATCATACCCCTGGAGATCGGCCACCCAACCCTGAAATCGCAAGTTTTTGATATGGACCGAAACGACATGATGCTGGCTTTGGATTTGATTCTGATTAAAGAACGAAAAGGTCGCGCCCTTGCCTCCATGGCACGATACCAGCAACAGCTTGCCAAGTCGTACAATCAATGTGTTCAGCTGTGCCGCTACACACTAGGAGAGTTGGTCCTGAAGAAAGTACTTCCGGCGGCCAGGAAACCGGCTAATGGAAAATTGGGCCCTAACTGGGACGGCCCTTATCAGGTCGATTCAATCGCAGGGGTAGGGGCGTATTGGCTTAAGGACATGTCTGGAAGGAGTCTGCCACGACCTTGGAATTCAACGCACTTACGAAAATTTTATCATTAAACCCGACTTGTGGGGAATGATACTAGTTCTGAATGGTTCAACGTGTACATGCTCCACTTTTGTAATGCAAAGATCTTTGTTTATCAACTGCGAAATCCAGTTCAAAGGTGTTCCGGTTAAAGCCTCCAAATTCGGAGCGCCCTTCGTGGATATCACGATTGGCCAAATAAAGTCTCCGGATTCGGACCCCCATCGGCGCATGACGTCTTTGGGCCGATAAAGCCTCCGAATTCGGAGCGCCCTTCATAGATATCACGATTGGCCAAATAGTCTCCGGATTCGGAGCCCCATTGGCGCATGACGTCTTTAGGCCAATAAAGCCTCCGAATTCGGAGCGCCCTTCGTGGATATCACGATTGGCCAAATAAAGTCTCCGGATTCGGAGCGCCATCCGTGCATGACGTCTTTGGGCCAATAAAGCATCCGGATTGGGAGCGCCCTTCGTGGATATCACGATTGGCCAAATAAAGTCTCCGGATTCGGAGCCCCATCGGCGCATGACGTCTTTGGGCCGATAAAGCCTCTGGATTCGGAGCGCTCTTCGTGGATATCACGATTGGCTAAATAAAGTCTCCGGATTCAGAGCCCCATCGGCGCATGACGTCTTTGGGCTGATAAAGCCTCCGGATTCAGAGCGCCCTTCGTGGATATCATGATTGGCCAAATAAAGTCTCCGGATTCGGAGCCCCATCGGTGCATGACGTCATTGGGCCGATAAAGCCTCCGGATTCGGAGCGCCCTTCGTGGATATCACGATTGGCCAAATAAAGACTCCGGATTCGGAGCCCCATCGGCACATGACGTGTTTGGGCCGATAAAGCCTCCAGATTCGGAGCGCCCTTTGTGGATATCACGATTGGCCAAATAAAGTCTCCCGATTCGGAGCCCCATCGGCGCATGACGTCCTTGGGAGGATAAAGCCTCCGGATTCGGAGCGCCCTTCATGGATATCACGATTGGCCGAATAACGACTCCGGATTCGGAGCCCCATCTGCGCATGACGCCTTTGGGCCGTTTTCGCGGATTCGGAGCCTAATCAGCACATAATGCCTTTGGGCCAAATAATTATTTAAGTCTATTCAAGTCTATTTAATATTTAATATTTAATGTCTATTTAAGTCTACGGATTTGGAGCCAGGGTCGTGCGTAACATGTATATGCTGAATAGATGTTTAATGAAGAACGCTCTATTATGTCGAGCCGGCAAAAACCGTTTACACTATAGCATATAAACATTTGAAATTGAATGATTGATTAACTTGGGCCGGTCAATGTCTATTCAATCATTTAGAAGTTGCAAACATTTATACATAGTTTATACAATGAAACACAACATGCAACGAACAAAAATTGCAAAGAAACACAAACATTGAAAATAAAATATTTTATTTGATTAACCAAAGATTACATAGTTTTAAACGCAATCTGCGTTTAAGCATTACAAATGAGTATTTTTATCCGGCGTCTCCTTCATCCTCACTCTGCTCGACTTCAAAGGCGGAAAAGGGAAAATGATTACGTTGGTACAGTGGCAACGCCGAATCAATGCCCGACGCTCGTAGAGCTTCCGCGGCTTGAAATGCCTTGATCCAACCGTGTTTAAATCCACGATTTTCACATCGGCAAACTTCGTCGGTGAGCTTTTCCCGGGTCTTCTCTATCCCTACTTTCCGGCCGTCATGGAAGCCTTTTTCATATGCCCTCCCCTTTACGGATTCTATCGCAAACATGCTCGCCGTATCACGATCGGCAAGTGCAGTACTGATAAGCCGCTGGGTCACCCTTTTTTCCACGATTGGGTTAGCCTGTACGGCTAGTTGTGTATGAGCAGCCTTAACCTTCCTTAGCTCTCGCTTAGCTGCTTTCGCGTGAGCTTCCAAGCTCTGAATGCGTTCATCCTTCTTCTCTATTTCTCATCGTGCAGCTCGAAGGCGCATGCCGATTTCATAGGCGGTGTACAGCCCTTTCACCGCCCCATGAATGCCTTCTCAAAACACCTCAAAGTCAGGTTGACCAACCATTGACTGTTGTACTTCCGGCGGAAAAATCTGTCTGGCAAATTCGACTGCCACGTTCGGGTCCCGGATGATGGAATTCGCCTTTGTCATCGGTTTGTTCCCAATGAACACAGAAAAGCTCAATGGGCATGGTGGTCCGCTGGATTCACCTCGCGAACGAGGAGAACTCCCTCTCTGGCGCTTCTCCTTCCTCGGTGACCTGCTGCGTCGACGCGGAGAGTGACCACCCGTACGGGGAGGCTCGCCACCTCGATTCATTGATGAATCAAGCTCCGCCAAAGTCCTGCCTTCTCCCTTACTATTAAAGAAAAGTCTGGTTGACATTCACACTTTTTCGGCCATGAAAGACGAGCAGAATCGAGTCGCTTTATGAAACCTAGATGGAATCTCTCGAACGCTTTTTAATCACTCAGGAGTGCACCTCACTCTCGAGGCGGCATCATCAATGCGCGCACTCCAGCAACCGCCAACATTATTGATTCATTCCGATCTAGAAGTGATATTCGACTTAAGGAGTTCGTACATTGGCTGGGGCAAGGGCAGATTTATTAATCTGATAGGCAAAATACCTAAGCCTAATGCCGACCGATTTGTGCCGCAGCGAATCCATGAACTCGTTCTATTCGGCTTTCGAAGTTCATACATTGGCCGTAGTAAGGGTAAATTTATTAATCTGATCGGCAAAATACCTAAGCCTAATGCCGGCCGATTTGTGCCGCAGCCAATCCATGAACACGTTCTATTCGGCTTAAGGAGTTCGTACATTGGCTGGGGCAAGGGTAGATTTATTAATCTGATCGGCAAAATACCTAAGCCTAATGTCGACCGATTTGTGCCGTAGCCAATCCATGAACTCGTTCTATTTGGCTTTGAAGTTCATACATTGGCCGCAGCAAGGGCAGATTTATTAATCTGATCGGCAAAATACCTAAGCCTAATGCCGACCGATTTGTGCCGCAGCCAATCCATGAACTCATTCTATTCGGCTTTCGAAGTTCGTACATTGGCCGCAGCAAGGGCAGATTTATTAATCTGATCGGCCAAATACCTAAGCCCCACGAACTAATGATATTAGGTAAGCCTACATCAATAGTTTTGCCCAAAAACAAACCAGTAATCTTCATTGATAACCACAATTAAATACAGGAAATAATGCAAAGTAAGGGAAATATTCATTCATAAACTGAGTACAGCATAGTCATCATTTTATACATGAAAATTATCCCAAGCAAATAGTTGTCTACTAACAAAAAAGTTACATTAAAAAAAAAAAAAAGAAGTTACATGATTGCAAAAAGTTACATTGAAAGTAGCTAAAGTGATCCCCAAATCAATCCTCGGCATCAGACTCAAGCGGCTCAACATCCACTTGCTCGTATGGAATCGACATGTCCAATGTCACCCCAGCGACAGCAAGGGCTTTGAGCCACCCATGTTTGAATCCCCGATTCTTGAATTTGGGGACCTCTTCTACATAGTTTTCGAGAGCGGCACTCTTCCCAGCCTCGAATGCTTCAAACGCCTCGGAGTCGGCTTTCTCCTTCGCCGCCTTCAACTCTGACAACTCGGCCTCCAACTTGGTATACACCTCCTTGGCTAACTTGAGCGATTCCTCGTTCGCGTTTACCCTCTCCTCGGCTTCCGCTCTGAGTTGGTCGGCAGTCTACGCCCTTTCCTTCTCTGCTTCGGCCCGCGCACTTTCCATTGTCGCTCTCATTGCCTCAAACTCGGCCCTACTCCTCTGACCCTCCACTTCCGACTGCAAATGGCCAATCCTTTCAATGTCATTGTGCTGGCGGCGGCCTAATTCGGCGATCCTTCCGACCGTCTGCAAAACAAGTTTGGATCGTCACATACCAACAAATACCGCTTGCAAACAAAACCAAAACAAGGAGTTGGAATGAAGTTACATACTAGGAGGGCCGATTGGGCAGCTAATGCTATCGCTACCAAATTCAGCTCCACCTGAAAGGTTGCCTTGTCAGCCAGCAACGAGATCGAGGCAGCCAAGCTCAAAGCTACAGCGGGATCCTTCAAGGCCGACGCTTCGGAGGATATCGGCGTATTTTTAATCTTTGGTTGAATGACGAAAGGAACAACCACATCCGATTCCTCTAAGAGTAGCCGTTTCTCGACAGGGTTCTCTTCAGAGCTGGCCTCTCCCTCAGCGACACGTTTCTCTTCCTGATCTGGAATCGGCCGTTCTTCTGGATTCAGAAGATCGGCCGCCTTTTCCACCTCGGCCATGTCAACGTGAGCCGTTTCTTCTACAACAATAGGTTTGACAGATTCAGTCGGGACAAGTCCAGAACAGATGGCCTCGGCTTTCTGTCGGGTGGCCATGCATTCGGCGTTTCTCCTTCATGCTATCTGCGTGAGATTTTCCTTAGCCATATCCTCAGAATAATCACCGGGAAGGTCTCCCAAATTTGTAAAAATATCTTCGAAGGCGTCCACTCGGCCTGATGTAGACGGAGGGTCAGATGAGTTCAACCCAGCTGAGTTAATAGCTTCGTCAACTTCCGCTGCCAACCGGTCCGGGTCCTCAGCGATTGGTTTGGCCTCTTGTTCTTCTACGTGTTCAGAATCGGAGGTTTCTAAACCAATCTCTCTCAAGTTCTTGAAGCTGGGGAAGATGAGGGCTGTAAGACGGTTATCGCCTCGCGCGATTGGAATGTTGTCCGCAACTGAGAATGTCGTGTAAGTCGACTCGTACCGAAGTAGAATGTGTGCCGCCCTCCCCTGTTTTTGAAGGTCTGGATAGCCAACGAACTGTAGCGCAATTTTGATTTCTACGAGCACAACTTCGTCGTCTGAGACCAACACCCTTTTCAAGTTGCTGTTTGCACAAACAAAACGGTTAGGTATATATAGTGTCGAGTACAGATATGGAAATAACAGAAACAAAGTTGGTCTAATCGGCCACCTGGTTCGCCTTTTTGCCTTGGCACCGAGTCTAGGCGATCTTCAACTTTGCCAAATTCCCAATTGCCGCGAACAACGACTATCACATCATCGACACGCTTGCCAGAGCTAGCAAGCATGGTCACCAAGTGATGATCAGTATCCTTGGCTCTGAGGAAGTAACATCCTAGCCGGCCAGTGGATTTGGCTAGGACATAACAGTGCCGAACGGCGGGTATACCTAAATTAATCCTAAGACGCCGATTCAGCTCTATAATTCCCATTATGATACGAAAGAAATTCACGTTAGGCTGGGAAGGGATTAGACCCCAGTATCGTAAAACGACTCTAAAAAACGGATGAAGTGGAAAACGGACTCCGCCTTCAGCAATTGACAGGAGGGGAAAGACGATTGTGCTCTCGTCCTCTCTCTCCATGTCAGTGGTGCTGTCTGCCAAAAATCACAGATGGACGTCGTCAGGGATGGAAAAATGGCGACAAAATCCGGAGATTCGGTCCGCTGAAAGGAGCTCCTTCAGATGTTTTGCCATCTTGACCAGTACGAGGATTATGGAAAACTAAAAGCAAACAAGGAAGCGGGATCAAAAATAAGGGAGAAGAAAACTTACAAGAGGTGAAGAGGAAAAACGAGAAACAAGGAGTTAAAAAAGCCGCGAAGTGAAGAAGTTGCACCAGAAGGCGAACCAGATATCTTTGAGTATTCAGAACATACATTCAAAGAGACAATTTCAAATCACATTAAATGGAGGCAGTGTATGAAGGGGCGGGAAAGCGTTACAATGATCAAAAAGTGTGTGTGTGTTTTGACACGCATCGGGAAGAAGATTAACTGTCGAATTTTAGACTTCCCAGGCTAGAAACCAAACACGCCGACTAACTGATGCTAGTGGGGTGTTTGGGGGGCAATTGTGGGAGCCGAATATAATTAGATCAATAAGGACGAGTAGATCCGTCCGGTCTAGAATGTAGCTTCTATTCGGCATTGATCTTCGTCAATCAAAGAGCCGAATAAAGTAAACGGCACTCCAGCCAATAGAGCAAAGGCCGAGTATAAGTACGTGTAAAGGATCATGAATAGGCCTGGTCCCAAGGCCCAAAAAGAATACTATAAATATGGGATCATCAGTCAGAGAAAGGTATGTGAGAACTATTACATTTAACTTAAAATACAAATAATTCAGAGAGTAGAGACTGACTTCCCCGTCGGAGTGCTAATTCCGGCATCCCCGACCGGATTGTTAATCTTTTTTCAGGTGGCTAGCTGAGGATCACAAGCGTCCCCCAGGATCAGAAGAGTATTTCCAAACCACTTCTCCACAGAGAGTTTCAATCTTTTCTTCATATGTTGCATAGATTTGTTGTAGCTCATTCCTCTCTGTCTCAGAAGTTAAGAGTTTTGCACAAAGGACTTGTCAATCATTGGCTATCTTGATGGCATCAATCCTAGCCTCAAAAATCTCTTACTTTAATTTGACATTCTTACTTTCACATGCTTTGAGATTCATAGTGAGTTTGTCATTCAATTTGGATAAGTTAAAAGATTCCTTATACAATTTTTCATAAGCTTGCTGATGTTCTTTATCATCACTACCTGAGGATTCATCATCAGTGTCATTCTCAATCGGCCTCTGTGAATACTCTATTTGTCCTTTAGTTTCGGAAGCCGCCATGAAAGCAAGGAATTGTTTGTGTCCCTCGTCGCCTTGATCTTTGTTGTCACTTTCATCTTTATTAGATTCTGATTCATCATCCCAAGTGATAGTGAGGGCTTTTTTCTTCCTCAAACGAGTGAGGCATTCTTGAGCAAAGTGGCCAAATCCTTGGCATTCATAGCATTGGACTCTTTCAGAGTTCTCTTGTATCTTTCCTTTCTCCTTCTTGGCTATAGAATTAAACCTACCTCAAAAGTCAAGAAGGCATGTTGTGAATCAAGGAATATTGTTGCAAGAAATCCTTAGAACAGCGAAATGAAGTAAACAAGGACATAATAAACCTACCTCAAAAGTGTTTAAGTCCTTGGTTTGAAGTCTTCTTGTTATATAAAAATTCTTTGATTTCAGCCTCAAAGTATCTTGTGTGATCACAAAAATTCAAGAATGTTGGAAGTTGTATTGAGTGTAATTGAATAAGATTGTGAAAAGGGTGGTTGGATGGTGTAGGGATGAAGAGTGGTGGACGGGTATGGCTTGGTTTGGTATAGGAGCCTAATTTTATTTCTTGCTCTTGCTTCTTAGTGCTTTCACGAGTCTTCCTTGTAGTATATTGTAATCTGAGATGTATAACATTATCTTTGGGTCATGTTTGATTTAAGAGCTTAATAGTGAAGTATTAATAATCCTATTAAATTAGTGTGGTATTAACTATCCAATTGGATTAATAATCCCACCCCTACCCCATTACTAATAATCCTACAAATTTGTTGGATTAATTATCCGTTGGATTAATAATCGTAAACTAAAATGTTAAAACAAACATAGGATAATTGGGCCCACGGATTAATAATCCCAATCCCATACTCTAATCCACCTAATCAAACATGCCCTTGATGCACTATATATAGACTTAGATGAATTTAAAAAGAAAAAAGAAAAAGAAGTTGACTTTGATGTCAAGATAAGGCATATTGGGCGGACACAATGTAATTTCCTGAAATATTGGATAATTACTCATTCTACTTAGATTTTGATTCCTTTCATTTCACAAATGGAATGGATACTTCTATTTTATTTCTTAGGATTATGACACTTTATTATATTTAAAAACTAACGATTCATGACTATCATGTCCATATAAGTTTTAAATTTTTCCATAACCATTTTGATTTGAAAATAAAAATTTATTGATGTGAATTATGAAATTGAAAGGCAAAAATGAAAATTTTCACCCAAAATAAATAAAGTCACAAAGGAAACTGCTCAGTCACCAAGTGCTATGCGGAATTGACCCCTCATTCATGAAAATTTATACTATAATGTAAAGAAAAACGTTATTAGTTCTTTAGAGTTCAAACTCTTCACAAATGCATTTTTTTTTTTTTTCATTTTTTTGAATTTAAAAAATATAAAAGATACGTCATGCAACTATTGACCTTTAGTCATTATTTATTTTTATTTTTTTGTTGTTTTAAAAACACCTAAAAAATACCCCCCCCCCCCAACAAAAAAAAAAATACAGAATAGTCTAGATTCAACTCTTACGTGATAAAGTTCATAACTATAATAAATTTGAACTAGACATTACTTTTTTTAATTTTTTTTCAATGTCTAAAGTTTTAACCCTTAACATTTCTATTTCTACAATTTTTTAACTTTTTACGAAAAAATGTATAACGTGATAGAGAAATAATATAACCAAAATAAGAGATGATATAACTCCAATCAAATAATATATATATATATGTTAATGTAACCCAAAAGCTTCTAAAACCACCCGTAGAGGTAAGGTCTAAATCTATTATTAGGGGTCCCTTCCAATTTGTGATCATTTCAAAATTCCTAGAGATGCAATCGTTCCAAAATTAAACTTTTGGTTTTCTTGTCATTAGAAACACTTGAAAAGAGAAGTTCAATACATAAATGTAATTTTTAAGTACTTTTAATACGATAACACTATAAATTCATAATTTATTCCAAAAATAATAATAATAATAATTATTTAAATTTATTTTACTCATGAACCCTAAAAATACATCTGGGATAAATTATGAATCGATAAGGGTGGTTCATAGCATTTTTGTTTAAAATATTTTCTTGACCATGTGGTAATTTTATTGTTGAAATTCTAGCTCAATTACTTGGTTAACCTAGGCTATAAGTACTAAAGCCAGAGCAAAGACAAAACTTTTATTGTTGGAAGGAAAGAAAGAATTTAATTGAGTCACAAACGAATATAATTGGGTCACAAATGAATAGGTCCTCGAATTGAATGACTTCAAATGTTTTGGTTGTTGAAAGAGTAATCGTCATTTTCACATTATCAGGTTGTTTAGAATAATTTAAATAAATATATGAAGGGGCTAAAAGTAAAATGGGTCAAGTCCAAACCTTGGGCCGGCCCAATCCACTGAAGCCCAAATCCAAGTGGGTTGGATGAGTATATAGGCAAGCTAATTGAGCCCAACTTCACGATCAACACTCCACCCAAGTCCTCAAGCACGTGGGCCCAACCGGCAGTAAAGAGGCTAGTCCAGCCATGGTGCTGGGCTGGGCCGAGCTGCGAGACTGAACCTTTGGGCCGAACAGAAAATAGGCCGAGCCCATACAAAGATATCCGAATGGATCAACCCATCTCAATGAATGATCCTGTGAAAGGCCGAGACAAGGCATAATGACGCCGAGCTGAGGAACATCGGTACCGAGCTGAGGAAACCTCGCAAGGAAACGTGGAAGCTGTGAACGTGTGCATGTGCAGGTTGCCACCTCAGCTGGTCCCCTATACCTAGAATCACGGAAGTTGTTGAGCCAAAGGAATGTGGTTTGTTATCAGCATGACTACAATGAGTATATGCATTTATTGGCAACTAACAGGTGGTCCCCCACCATGAGCAATGCCAAAAGGACACCTGGCAGCATCCAAGCTCCATGAATCCACCTTGAGAAGCAAGCAAGGAACACTATATATACAACATGAACTTCACATTGAAGGTAACTGAATTATTCCAAGCTAAACAACACTTATATACAAATTGAACCCTCTATACACTCCTTCTCCGACTGCTAATTCCCACACCGGAGGGCTTATCCAGCCAACCCCGGCCGGGCAGCTCTGACGGTGCTTCCTGTGGCAGGAACCTCAGTCCCTGGATAGTCCAACTGAGAGCGGAGCTCTAATCCACTTTCATCTAGTGCGGAATCCGGTACGCACAATTGGTGCAGTGAACGTGGACCACTTCATCTCTGAGCTCTGCACTCAGTTCCGGCGATGGGGATTGAGGACGTTCCGCCTTTAACACATACTCCACAGACGGAGAAGACGAAGGACAAAGGTTTGGCACTCCCAACAGTCCCGGAGGAACAAACTGGAAACAATAATCGAACCCCTGAATCCGTCGAGCACCGATTACCCTTCGCTGGAGGCTCCTCTCATCACTTTCTTCTGGAAAAGGATTATAGAGACCGCATCATAGACTCCATGGGGATGGAGATACAGGAGTTGAAAGCCCAACTTAAGAAGGTGCTGGGCGATCCAACAGAAAAGAAGACGGAAGCGGAGCCCTCTCGTTTGCGACGGAGGAGCTCATCCAGAGAGCCACCAGTGAAGAAGTTCCCCAGGAATGAATCTGGACAACAAAGCCAGCCTATCCCAGTACAGAGTGAGGCGGCAAGCAGTCACACTCGTGGGTCATGCCGGCAAAGGGCCAAGAGGCTGAAGACCGTTAGTCAACAGACCGAATACCCTCCTCAGGACCTTCGTACTTGGTTGATTGGCAATAGGTAGAATGAGCAACATCGGGATCATCTGGACTGTACTGTTCACCAGAGGGAACACCGAGTGCTGGACAGGCTCGTCTCTTCGCCATTCTCCCCGGAGATCAAGACCATGAGACCTCCAAAGAAATTCACCCCACCAAAGTTCACTTCATACGACGGTAAGTCGGACCCGCTGACACATATTAGCCACTACAGACAAATGATGTCTCTTTGGAGCCAAGATGAGGCACTGATGTGTAAAGTCTTCCCATCCAGCCTGGGAGAAACCGGACTTCGATAGTTCGATCGTCTCCCCACTGGATCGATCCATGGCTGGAAGCAGCTCTCCGAGGAGTTCCTAGCCATGTTCGTCTCCAACATTAAGATCCCGAAGGAGCCGGATACACTGTTCGGCCTCCGAAAAGAGCAGGAGGAAACACTGCACAATTATGCGATGAGGTACTGGGAAGAATACAATGACCTGGAGGAAAATGTGTGCAGCGAGCAGATGGTCGTTATGTCCTTCAAACATGGTCTGCGCCCGGAAAGTAAGATGAGACAATCACTTACCAAGCGCCCGACCACAGCTTTGAAAGATTTGCGTGCCAGGATTGAGCAGTATGCTCGTCTCGAAGACGATCAGATCACCATCGAGGAAGCGTAAGCAAAACAAATAGCTCGGCACAAGAAGAGATCAGACCGGGGAGAACACCGAGGGATTGCAGTGAATGAAGTGGATAAGTCCAAATCCCACGAAGTCGTCGTGACGGTGTTCAAAGAGCCGATTTATCGAATCCTGGAAAAGATCAAGAGAGAGCCCTTCTTTGTTTGGCCGCCGAAAATGTTGGGAGATCCGGCTCGGCGCAATCAGAAGCTCAGATGCACTTACCATCAAGACAGGGGGCACATGACCCAAAACTGCAGAGCACTGCAGCAACACTTGGAAGACTTGGTAGCAGCTGGGCACCTTCGGGATTACATAGATAAGGATAAGGAAGTGGCCGAACCAGGGAACCCACTGCCAGAACCGAATATTGAGCATCCACCTCGACTGACAATAAATGTGATACACGGGACAGCGACTCAGGAGTCTGAGGAGGCACTGAAAGAAGAGATCGTTAAGGCTACGCAAATTCGGTAGGTCATGTCAGTGGAGCCTGCATTGAAAAAGGTACGTACAGTACCTAAATCCCCCTTGCGCATAGTTTCATTTACTAGCAAAGATTTAGAAGGCATACAGCACCCACATACTGATGCATTAATTATAACTGTGGGAATTGGGAAACGATTTGACGTAAAACGAGTCCTAGTAGTTCAGGGCAGTGTAGCAGACATACTATATTACGATTTGTTCAGAAAGCTTGGTCTCTCTGAGCAGCACCTCACCCCAGCGGCAGCCCCGTTGGTCGGTTTCAATTCACAGCCAGAATGGCCACTTGGCAGAATAGTGTTGCTAGTCGTGGCGGGGACAAAAACCCTCCAGATAGAATTCTTGGTCATTAATACACCATCCCCTTACAACGCCATACTAGGCCGTCCGTGGATTCATCGAATAGAAGCAGTCCCTTCAACCTATCACCAACTCATCTGTTTCCCAACGGAACACGGAGTAGAGCAAATTTCAGGGGATCAAGTAGCGGCCAAACATTGCTTCATGGCAGCATTAAAGGCAAAACAGCTCTGCAATCAGGTACAGACGGTAGAAGTGGTCGAACAGCCATTCTCGGAAGATATAGGGGGAACCCCAGAGGAAAAGATGGTAGAGGATTTGGAAAAAGTCTTGGTAAAAGAAGACGACCCAGAAATGTACTTCCTTATCAGTACCTCACTAGGCGCTGATGAGAAACTTCAGCTGCTGGAACTGCTGAGGGAAAATATGGAGGTATTCGCATGGTCAGCATATGATACTCCAGGGTTGGACCCAGAATTTGCTTGCCACAAGCTCAACATTAACCCTTCAGCTCGGCCCATTGTGCAAAAAAGTCGGAGATCATCAGTTGAGCACACCAAAGCAGTGATTGCAGAAGTCGAAAAACTCTTGGCTTCAGGAGTAATCAGAGAAGTTCAGTACCCACAATGGCTGTCCAACACAGTCGTAGTCAAGAAAAAGAATGGAAAATGGAGAGCTCGTGTTGACTTCACTTGCTTGAACAAAGCCTACCCTAAAGATAGCTTTCCGCTACCTCGCATTGATCAACTAGTAGACTCAACAGCAGGGCATGAGCGTATGAGCTTTCTGGACGCTTATAGCGGTTATCATCAGATATCGCAGTTCGGTCCGGATCAAGAAAATACAGCGTTTATCACTCCGAGGGGAACTTACTGCTACAAAGTAATGCCATTCGGCCTCAAGAACGCCGGGGCAACCTACCAGCGAATGATTACATGGATGTTCAAGGACCAACTGGGAAAAACCATGGAAGCATATATAGACGATATGGTAGTAAAAAGCAAGTTCACTACAGACCATCTTGCAGACCTGAGAGAAGTTTTTGGCATCCTAAAAAACCACCAGCTTCGCCTCAATGCCTCGAAATGCGCCTTCGGGGTAGGAACAGAGAAATTCTTGGGATACATGGTCACTCACAGAGGAATTGAAGCGAATCCGGATCAGATCAGAGCGATACAGGATCTTAAAGTACCAACAAAGGCTAAGGAACTACAGAAGCTGGCCGGAATGGCGGCTGCACTGAATCGGTTTATTAGCAAATCCTCGGATCAGATGAAGCCTTTCTTCCAGCTTCTAAGGAAAAGGGCAGCATTTGAGTGGAATAACGAATGCACTGAAGCACTGCAAAGCCTCAAAAGATACCTCAGTACACCTCCTCTGATGTCCACTCCAGAACAAGGAGAGGAGCTGTACCTCTATCTAGCAGTCTCAGATCATGCCGCAAGCGTAGTATTAATTCGAGAAGTTGACAAGGAACAAAGGCTTGTCTATTATGTCAGCAAGACTTTACTAGATGCCGAGACACGGTATCTACCATTGGAAAAGTTAGCATACGCGCTGCTTATCACCTCAAGAAAGCTGCAGCATTACTTCCAGGGGCATACCATTAATGTCCTCACTGAATTTCCCCTCAGATCTGTATTCAGCTGAGTCGATTTCTCTGGCAGAACAGCAAAGTGGGCGGTAGAGCTTGGTGAGTTTGACATTCGATATCAACCCAGGACAGCGATCAAGGCCCAGGTCTTAGTGGATTTTGTCGCAGAATTTGCCCCCACCCAGAGCACCGAACCAGGAGATCTGCGTTCGGCAGAGGTGCCATGCACCACCGAACAAGGAAAACCCTGCGCTTTGGAAGCCTAGAAACCCTTTATTGGGAACATTTCGCAGCTCTATGTTGATGGATCATCCAATAACCGAGGCTCGGGGGTAGGAGTAGTACTTATTTCACCAAAAGGGTTTATCTGGGAACAGGCTCTCAGACTCGGTTGGAAGGCTTCAAACAACGAGGCCGAGTACGAAGCGTTATTGGCTGGCTTACGTAGCGCCGAACACTTCAGTGCAGAACAGCTTCTTGTTTTCAGTGATTCATAGCTAGTGGTAAACCAGCTTTCTGGGATCTATGAAACATGAGATGAAAGAATGGCTATGTACGCAGGCAAGGCCAAGGACCTGCTCAGAAAATTTCAATCCATACAAGTAGAACGAATCAATCGAGACAAAAACAGCCACGCTGATGCTCTGGCATGCCTCGGCTCATCAGCGGATACAAAGGATGCCAGAAAAGTTTGGGTTGAGTTTGTACCAGAACCGAGTATTGCATCTCCAGTCCTCTGCAACAACTTAGAGCCGAGCTGGATGGATCTGATATTTGCTTTTCTGAAATCTGGTACACTCCCCGAAGACAAAGGGAAGGCAACAAGGTCAGACATAAGTCAGCTCGATTCTGGATCTCACCATCTGGGAAGCTATACAGACACTTCTATCTTGGCCCCTACCTCCTATGTGTGCATCCAAATCTGGTCGAGAATGTTCTCTACGAAATTCATGATGCATTTGTGGATGCCACGTTGGCGGAAGGTCGCTGGCGCACCGAGCCCTCACTCACGGGTATTGGTGGCCGCGGATGCAACAAGATGCTCAGCAGTATGTACAGAAGTGTGATAAATGCCAGAGGTTTGCTCCATTCATTCATCAGCCAGCCCAAACTCTCACCCCTCTCACCAGCCCATGGCCCTTTGCCCAATGGGGCATGGATATTGTCGGACCATTGGCGCGAGGCACTAGGAACAGGTGATTTTTCATCGCA
This sequence comes from Camellia granthamiana, assembly GCA_036172215.1. Classification (NCBI taxonomy): domain Eukaryota; kingdom Viridiplantae; phylum Streptophyta; class Magnoliopsida; order Ericales; family Theaceae; genus Camellia; species Camellia granthamiana. The sequence continues at coordinate 35,095,841 of CM069912.1, forward strand.
GCAACCGACTATTTTACTAAGTGGGTCGAAGTCGAGGCATTGGCAAATATCAAAGAAGCAGATACAAAGCGGTTTGTTATGAGAAATGTGGTGGTGCGTTTCGGCATCCCGCGGGTACTGATTGCAGATAATGGAACACAGTTTGATGGTAAGGTCTTCAGAAAGTTTTGTGTCGACCTCAGAATTGAGTATAGGAACTCCTCTCCAGCGTATCCACAAAGCAATGGATAGGCAGAAGCGTCAAACAAAACCATCATCAACAGAGTGAAGAAGCGGCTTGAACATGCCAAAGGGAAATGGGTTTAAGAGTTACCCCACGTGCTATGGGCATACCGAACCACAGCACATCGCTCAACGGGGGAAACACCTTACTTCCTAACTTATGGAATGGAGGCCGTCATTCCACTCGAAGTCAGTCTCCCAACCCTTCGATCTGAACTGTTTGAGAACACCAGTAATGAGGAAGCTATTGCACAAGCACTGGATATGGCAGAGGGCCGAAGAGAGGCAGCGCTGATCAGACTTGTAGCGTATCAGTAGCAGCTCATCAAGAGTTACAACCAAAAAGTTTTCCCAAGGCAATTTACACCAGGAGAATTGGTTTTGAGGAAAGTTATGGATCACAAAAGGGTGCCTGGCGAGGGCAAAATTGGGCCTAATTGGGAAGGTCCCTATAAAGTCGCAGTTATTGTTGGAAATGGCGCTTACTACCTAGAGGATCTGAATGGCAAAGCTATACCTCGACCCTAGAACGTAGCAAATCTCAAGAAATACTATCAATAGAATTATCCCCCAACTTCTCTATCAGAATGTAAAGGCATTTATCTGTTGACCAATGCAAATGTTTCCCCACTTCTCTCAAATTTATCAAATTCTTGTAATTAGCTTTGATGTTTATCAAATGGAATTAGCTTTGGTCCTTACCAAGTGGAATTAGCTTTGGTTCTTACCAAACGGAATTAGCTTTGGCTCTCACCAAACGGAATTAGCTTTGATGTATATCAAATGGAATTAGCTTTGGTACTTACCAAACGGAATCAGCTTTGGCCTTAATCCAAACGGACTTAGTTTCAGAACGACTGAACGGAATTTAAATTTGGTTAGCACTTAAACATGCTAAGTGGTATTGCTTGGTGGAATTATGTTTGGCAACCAAGTTGGACGTTAGCCAAGTGGAATTGCTTGGTGGAAACCACACTAATATATCTTAAGTAAACATCTCTATCTAGCCAAGTGGAATTGCTTGGTGGAAACCGCACTAATGTATCTTAAGTAAACATCTCTATTCAGCCAAGTGAAGTTGCTTAGTGGAAACCACGCTGACATATCTTAAGTAAACATCTTTGCATCTACAGAGCTTCTTAAGTATCAACACGTCAACATGTCAGTACTGACGCAAACAAACAAAGTTGGAACAAACTTAGCCAAGTTCAGCCAGGAGCAGGCCTCTAGCAATAGTCTTACTCAACTCCAGCTGGGGGCAAACGATTGTTTTTTTTCAAACCAAGCTGGACCTGAGTAAGACACCTTTTCATGCCTTTACTCCGTTTAGGGGCTCTTATACTACCAAAGTTGAAACAGACTTCAGCAGTTCTACCTAAGAACATAATCTTCAGCGCCAATCTTACTTAGCTCCAGGTGGGGGCAAACAATTGTTTTCTTTCAAAACCAACCTAGACCTAAGTAAGACCCACTTACGAACTCCAGCACCGCCATACCACATATCTGTCAGCCACACCGAGCACAAGTTCGGCCCCCAGGTCCCAACAGTGCTCGGTCAGGGACAAACAGTACAGTTCCACACCGAGCATCAGTTCGGCCCCGAGGCCCCAACAACGCTTGGCTGGAGGCAAGCAATGCAGAATCAGACAGAACATCCATTTCAAGGCAATACAGAACCAGACCGAGCATCTATTCGGCCTCAAGGTCCCAACAGTGCTCGGCCGGGGGCAGGCAGTATAGGAAACATTCAAACATAGAAGCCAAACAGCATCAGATTGCAAGTTCAAAAAAGAAAACTCTATCATCCAACAAAAGGCACAGATGGTCTCATAACTAGCAGCAAAGAAAAGAAAAGAAAAAAGAAAAATTATCTTGACAAGTGCGGAAAGAAAGCTCGTCATGGAGACCGAGCCACAGTACATCAAAGCAAAAAAGTTCAAATTCTTTCAACATCAATTTTCGTCAACAGCGGGTAACTCAGGAGCAGCATCAGCAATTTTGTCCAGGCCATCTGCGGGAGGAAAAGTAGAGGAAGCTCCAACTTCCTGAGAAGTGGAAGCCTCCTTAACCACATCTCCCGTGGCTTCAGTCTCTGGGGCTTCAATCTCTTCAACATCCACCGTTTCAGCGGCAACATTCCTGTCCTGGGTCTTGCTTGTAGAATCATCTTCTGGAGAAACTTCGGCCGGCAGAACAGTAGGGGTGGAAACAGTGTTCGAACCCAAGGATCTCGAAGGAACAGGGACATCCTGAAACAGGGGAGAGCCTTCAGGAACCAGCGTAGCAGCCAAGGCACTTGTCCAACCCTTCACAAAGAGCTTATCTCGCAGCACTAACACCTCTTCCTTATAGGCAACCCCGGCTTTATCCCAACCCTGTTGCCAGTGTTTGGCTTCCAGTGCAGAACGCTCGGCAGCCATCACGGCAATAACAGCCTCCAATTCGGGCCACCTTCTCCTCAAGTTGAGCCTGCGTCCCAATAGCAGCCTCCTTCGATTTTTCAGCCGAAGCGACAATCTTGTTCAAACAAAATGCTTCCCTCTCAGCGGTTCGGCGTCCTTCCTTCTCTGACTCCAAGTTTACCGTCAGTCTCTCTGCGTTCATTGCAGCCTCCAGCACGGCCCTTTCTAGCTCTTCAGCACGGGTAATGGACAGATGCATTCTCTGGATACACTGCAAAGGACAACAAAGAATTAAGAGAAAAAGGAGACAGCAACGCAAGAATAAAGACAAGTAAAACGAGGAAACACTTACAGCAGTCATCATCTGCAGGGTCCCCTTCAGGATAGGAATATCACGAGGCCAATTGTGGTCGGCCATATTAACCGGCATCAACAAAAACTTAGTCAAATCAAAAGAAAAATCTTGTGAAGCGACAACTGAATCAGAAGTGGAAATAGGCCTGCCTTCATGCGATATTGGCGGCTCCCATTTCTCAAAAGCATCATCCTCAACAGGATCCTCAGAAGCTTCCCCCATCACTGCTTTGCCAGCCTCTCTTATCCTCTTTTTTGCTCGCACAACGACTGAAGCTGAGGGCTCAGCAGCAGTCGCAGGGGTCCTATAAGCTCCAACCTCCATCTTCACCTCCATGAGGCTCTTTACCTCGGTCTTTTCCAGAGGGGCTTGCAAAGCATCGGAGGCCCCGAAGGGCTCGGCCCCGAAGGGCTCGGCCTCTAAATCTACCAACACCCTTCTCTTCGCCATAGACCCGCTCCCTGTGAAATTGGGGGCAGGGGAAGGTGCTCTTTCAGAAAGCGCACCCTGACTCCTACGACGACTTGTGACCAAAAGAGTGAGAGATGTGTCAGTCTCGGTATCAGAATCCAGAAGGGCAGCAGCAAGCCTCGCTTTCTTTGGAATAACAGAGCGGTAAGTAGACTGGTAGTCTAACAACTCGGGTGCAGATCTCTTTTTATACCTCAGGGCAGCTTTTATGGCCTCAGTATTCTCTCGGTTCGGCCTTCGTTGGAAACGAGAGGACTCTGCAAAAAAGAAGCGACACATCAGAGCAATACCCAAAATAATGTAAGGAATACAAAAGGCATTAGAAGGAAAGACCCGAACCTGGGTAGCCGTCTTTCTGGGGCAACCGCTCAGACTGAAACTCAGTACCGGCATGGAACTCCCAGTTTCCACCGACTTGAAGGAAATCATCATTGTGTTTATCTGAATCAGGTAACCCGGTAACCAAATGGCAATCAAACGAGCGAACACGCAAGTAATATGTACTGTGGTCTTTGTTATGAGAAAGAGTATAACAACCTAAGATATCCCATATCTCAAGGTTCAAACCCAGTCGTCTATTGAGGGCAGAGACACCGCAAACAACACGGAAAAGGTTCACAGATACTTGCATTGGGGTTAACTGGACTTGATGCAGAAACCGGCGTACCAACGGGTCAAGAGGGAACCGAGCCCCTCCCTCGACTATGGCCGCGATGGGAAAAGCAACGGTATTCCTCGTGCCCATACGCTTAGCGTCTACTTTCGCCAACGAGAGGGTAACGTCGTTGGGAATATTATAGTCTAGACGGAACATAGCCATGGCCTCGGGGGTATCAACCAGTGAACGGAACTTCCCCATCTAATGAGCCTAAGCGGAGAGAAGTAGAACTCAGATAACAAAAGTACGAAATACAGACAGCGAGTAGGCCAAACAAGATGATTAAGGCAAAAAGAGGCAAAAGAAGAAGAGTCGCAAGAGGACTTACAGAGATTAGAACAGTGGTAGCAGAGCAAGATCAGCGGTGAAAAAGTATGAGCAGAGCACCAACGAGACTGGTTCAGAGGAACGGGAAAAGTCCTTTCTCTCTCTTTGAAACTCTCTAGAGGAACGAAAAAGCAGATGAAGGGATTTGTATTGATAGCCAGAGCATTAATTGCACTAGCCGGCGCCCAGGTACACGAAGCACGACCTTCAGTATGGGATCGACGCACTATCTCTGCACACCAATCTCACATCGCCACGTGTCATTTTGAAAGGACGCATGCAGGAATTGCGTGTCAGGATTGAACCGTCACCAAGGCCGAGCTGAGGAAAACCGAAACAACGTGACGTTTGGGAAACAGAACAATAGCTCCCCCCAAGGAGAACCTTAGCGCGAGCTAGGGGGCAAATGAAGGGGCTAAAAGTGAAATGGGTCAAGTCTAAACCTTGGGCCGGCCCAATCCACTGAAGCCCGAATCCAAGTGGGTTGGATGAGTATATGGGCAAGCCAATTGAGCCCAACACCACGATCAACAGTCCACCCAAGTCCTCAAGCACTTGGGCCCAACCCGCAGTGAAGAGGCTAGTCCAGCCGTGGTGCTGGGCTGGGCCGAGCTGCGAGACTGAACCTTTGGGCCGAACAGAAAATAGGCCGAGCCCATACAAAGATATCCGAATGGATCAGCCCATCTCAATGAATGATCCTGTGAAAGGCCGAGACAAGGCATAATGATGCCGAGCTGAGGAACATCGGTACCGAGCTGAGGAAACCTCGCAAGGAAACGTGGAAGCTGTGAACGTATGCATGTGTAGGTTGCCACCTCAGCTGGTCCCCTACACCTAGAATCACGGAAGTTGTTGAGCCAAAGGAATGTGGTTTGTTATCAGCATGACTACAATGAGTATATGCATTTATTGGCAACTAACAAGTGGTCCCCCACCATGAGCAATGCCAAAAGGACACCTGGCAGCATCCAAGCTCCATGAATCCACCTTGAGAAGCAAGCAAGGAACACTATATATACAACATGAACTATTCCAAGCTAAACAACACTTATATACAAATTGAACCCTCTATACACTCCTCCGGCTGCTAATTCCCACACCGGAGGGGTTATCCGGCCAACCCCGGCCGGGCAGCTCTGACGGTGCTTCCTGTGGCAGGAACCTCATTCCCTGGATAGTCCAACTGAGAGCGGAGCTCCGATCCACTTTCATCTAGTGCGGAATCCGGTACGCACAATATATTTTTTAACTTTTTACAAAAAATATATATAAAAAAAAAATATGACTCAAAAAATAAATAAATAAATAAAAATTATACTATTTTAGTTCACCACAAACCAGCTCTATGATTATTAAATCACATTATAAATCCGACACAACTCTTGCTATGTAAATAAATTTTATTACACACACGGAATCATGCGATCATTATAGTATTCTCGCTTTACCAAATTTGTCATCAGTCAACTACATGTAATTTGTCATCAGCCAAAATGTATATATATATTTTTTTGGTACGAGGAATATAAAAATAAAAATATCAATTTTAAGGTAATGACAAAATCATGATTGTTAGATGAAAATAATTTTTCTTATTTAGGCCTCTTTGGGGAAAAAAATAAAAAAGTTAATTTATTAACTTATTAACATATTTGAGTCACATCGCCTCTCTACTTTTTAAATATATATATATTTTGCAATAAGTCAAAAACTCAACTTATAAGTCACTTCTTAAAATAACTCTTAAAACAAATGAACAGAAAAACCTACATGAAGCTGGAGGTGACTTTTCGTCGTTCTCACCTTTAATTTTTGATTAATTACATTGTTATCTTTGTAATTTTAGAAAAGAAAATTGCTTAGGGTCATAAAATTTTAATTTTATCACTTTTAACATCATTTTCATTTTTGTTTAAATGTATTTATTTGTCATTATCAATTATTATTTTAGATGAAAAAATAATACATTTAACTCACATTTTCACTACAGGAAAAATAGGATATGGTGGTGCTTTTTTAACGACGTTTTTTTGAACGTCACTATTATTAATATTTAACGGCGTTTATAAAACACCAAATATTCTTGTAAACAAAACAACAACGTTTTATAATAAGAGGCATTTAAAAACGCCTCCAAATGCGGTAGCCACACGCTCTTTCTTTTTCAAACCTTATTTGAATCTGAGCCTCTCTCTCTCTCTCTCTCTCTCTCTCTCTCTCTCTCTTAACCCTTAATACATACGCACAAATCTGTCTCTCTCTCTCTCTCTCTCTCTCTCTTTCTCTCAACCCTCTCTAAGTTCCATCGAAGATTCAGATTGAAGCTCCATCAAAGCGATTTCGAAGCTCCATCGAAGATTCAGATCAAAGCTCCATCGATGTGATTTCGAGGCTCCATCGTCTGTGATTTCGAAGCTCCATTGAAGCGATTTCGAAGATTCAGATCTGAACTCTGACCCCTCGATTACTCGCATTTCAAGCTCCAATGGCGGCGAATAGTCTACTTTGTTTCTAAACTTTAATCGGTACTCTCTCTCTCTCTCTCTCTCTCTCTCGCTCTAATTGTGGTCTTTGGGAAAAATGAAGAATTACTGTATTGGCATCAGGCACTAGTTATTTAATTACTTTTTTAGAAGAACAAACTATGGAGAATGAGATATTAATTCTATTTTTCTATTAGTCAATTCAATTTTGATGATATTACTCTATGTTGGCAAATTTCCAGCTTACATTCTTTTGCATATGTTTGATGCTATATGAATCCCTTTTTCTTGTGATTCAAATCATTTGTCAAACATTGATCGCATCATCTGACTTCAATGATATGAGATTCAAAGCTTTGCAACAATAACATATGGAATCACAAGAGTAGTGACAGAGCTAGGCTGAGAACTAGAAACATTCTCAACCAGCACATGTAGACCTATTTAAGTTAGTTCCTTGGTTTCCTCAGGTATAGTTGCACCAACTCCAGGATAGGCTTGAATTAAACTAGCATTTTTGCTGAAGTATTATCTTGAGGTAAAAATAGTGGTTTAGCCAAACTATTTTATTATTTATTTTTTGCATTAACTATAGGTACTTTCATTTTATCCTCAGGCAATCCGTAAATTGCAATAGGACTAACACCAGCTTCTACTTGAGTGGCAGACTTTGAATCTAACCTTGCAAGTACTCATCTTTGCATTTAAGAGGTAATGCCTGCTTTCCTCTTGTATTCTTAAGGATATAGTTCTGAGATAAATTTTAGTGACTTACCAACAGGTAGGATAGCAGAATGTAGCATTGGCTTATCTTAGAAAATAGATCTCTCAACATTTTCTAATTAGTAATGTAATATTGTGAATTAAATCAAACAAGTTTTCTTCATAATTCCTTTTGGTCTTCAACTATGCTAGACCCACCAAGAATCCTTCGTTTTAATCACTAGTTTTGGAGATGGCCCATTAGAGTTGCAGCAAAAAGGTTTCAGTGGGCTAAACAAGTCTACAAAATTAAACTAGCATTTTTGCTGAAGTATTATGTTTTGCTTTATTGTTTCATAAAACAACTTCATTTCAATGAGACAGCGTAAGGGTGATAAATGAATGGATGGGTTCAGGCAGGCTTAATAATTGACCGGGTTTGATCTAGACAAATTTACTACACGAGATTTCTACTAAAACACTTGAGCTAGATAGAGTCATTTTCATGGTTTCAAAAGAACAAATCAATCTGTTTCAGCCAAAAAATTATTAAAAAAAAAATACAGCAAAAATTCCTCCCTATTTGCCTTTGATCATTAAATCCCTCAGCTGTTAAACACAGGACATAGTACATCAAAGTGCATGTGAGAAGATCATTGAAGAATCTTTACCACAATCCATCCATCGATTCAAGATCCAAATACAATTTTAACCTCTCCTCTCTTTTTTTTCTTAATGTTTTGTTCCCCCTTTTTACTAAGGAGTAAAGGCACTGGAAACCCATAAGAAAGAAACACAATGTAGGAGTTGATATAGGAACATTGAATAGATTTGATCTACCATCTTTGGTATTTCAATGAAGAAAATTTACTAGCTTAGCTAATTAGGTACTTTTAGAAAGGTGAAAAATGGGTCTAATTGTCTAATATTTATAATGATTGTTTGAACTCAGAACATTGTCCTTATTATGCTTTTTCTATGCCTATTTGCAAATCCGTGAACCATCATGTGTGAGTCACATCCTATTAGCTGCTGCTAGGTAGATTAGAAAATATAAACTGAGTTAAAAATTTCAAAAAAGGAATGGCATGTGAACAAGATGTTAGCTTCCAAAACATGTATGTCCGTTGTGAAAGCTCCAAAGTCGACACTTCATCAAATCTCCATTATTAGGTCTTCGTCTGTAGTGTATCCCTCTTTTCCAACTCATAATTGACTTCTCTAATCATTTCTACAGTTATATTAGTACGGAAACAACATGAACCTTTAGCACTAGTTGTAAAATTGTCTAGTTGTAATATAGGGAGTGATATTAATTATAGTTTTAAACACACTAAAGACAATGTAGTAGTCATTTCATCAAAAGAGGTTTAAGAGACATGATAGTGATGAGTGATAGAGAAAGAAATAAATATTTTGTCATGAGAATTCACTGGTGAAGGACTTGGACTGGTACAGCAAAAACTCTGAAAGCTAAGAAATTCATTAAAAAAAAAACACATTTGGAAACCATTTCTTCCAAAAATATATATAATTACGTATAAAATATAATTTGAGAGAGTGTAAGACACAATTAACTTCATTTGGAGGGTTATTTGACCCAAAATAATTAAATAAATAAATAATCATTTAGCTAGCATGTGAAAGAATTTAAAAAGTGTATCCTTAAAACCACCCAAGAAGAATGGAGTGAAGACATCCCCAGAGGCCATTGCAGTAGCTCAAATTACCGACACAAGTAGCGGGCATGAGGAAGAAGATGATGATGTGGAGGTCCAGCTGGGCAAGAAATAAAACTTTCGAGGTGATGTGGCTGGAGCGGGCAACATTGTATCACCTGATATTGCAGATGAATTGGACGGGGATGAAAGACTGGGAGACGTCTTAGTGGTAGCTGAAATCGATATGATGAAGAAAGGGTCTGCAGAAGGTGGCGCACGCGTAAGTCAATTGGCAGAGGTAGGGACGAGCTTCAGGCAGTGTGATGATGGTGTCAGGCGTAGGGTAAATGGTGAAGTCTACACCCCTGGGTTTATTAAAAGTTTAAGTGGGTCAGAAGGTAATAGGGTGGGTATTCAAATTGAAGTGGATCTCAATAGGGCCCCATTAGCAGGTGGGTTGGATGGGTTGGCCCAAAGCACTGTGGGGTTAGCTCAACCTGATAAAAGCAACTCACAAGGCCTAACTAATTTCTAGAGAGGTTGGTTCAGCTTGTTAATAACAACACACAAGGCCCAAATACTACTCTAGGCCACATTACACTAGCATCCTTTTGTCCAGCAGGAAAGGAGAAAATGAAATTTAAAGCAATACCAGCACCAAGAAAACAATTGTAGAAGCAGCACATGAAAAAGAATTTTGGTGCTACCAAGAGGTTAGAGGCATCTTCATTGAATTTGAGGAAAGGTGCAGTTTTCAAGTCGGCGGTTGTGGCCATTTCACTATCAATGGCAAGCAGCAACAGTAGAGGAAGGCGAGTATTGTCGAAGGCGGAAACAACAATTCAAATTGGCAAAGCCCTTGGTCTTGATTGTGAAGGCAAAGAAGATGAGGTTCTTAGTAAATTACATTATCTTGAAGCTCAAGATAAACAAAGAACAAGGTTGAGGGAAGGGGATGACAGTTAGATTATTCAATTAGTTGCTTAAAGAGTTTTTCTTATGCTTATGAAGCTACAATCATGGAATGTTAGAGGAATTGGAAGACCTGGAAAAAGGAGGCAGATAAAGAAAAGTTTTACAGATAAAAAAGTGGATATTGTGTTATTATAAGAAACCAAGAAGGCAGCAGTTGATTCTACCTTGGTTAGGTCTATGTGGCTAGGGGACCATTTTGAGTTCATGGCAGTAGATGCAATCGGTAGAGCTGGAGGGTTGTTATGTATTTGGAATCCAGAGGTGTTTCTCTTGAAGGAGTGTTGCAGTACCTAGCTTTTCATCCTTCTATCAGGTACATTATTCTCTTGTTTTGATTGTGTTATTATTAATGTTTATGGTCCGAATGAGGTGGCTAAAAGGAAAGAGATTGGGATGTGTTAGTGAGGTTGAAATCCAGTTTCTTGGGGCTATGGTGTATGGGGGGTGACTTTAATGAAATTAAGAGTATTTCAAAAAGAATTGGGTGCTCGAGAAGGGATTGAAGGAAGAGGGACTTTAATAATATGATTGAACAACTTGAGTTGATTGATATACCTATGTTAGGGAGGAAGTTTACATGGTGTAATTCTCAAGCTAGGGAGAAATGGAGCAAAATTGATTGACTTTTACTTAATTCTGAGTGGGTGCAGCAATTTTCTTTCAAATTATGGGGTCTTCCTAAATTGTTGTCCGATCATTGTCCTATAATTTTAATTGAGGATGATAGGGATTGAGGACCTAAGCTTTTTAGGTTTCTTAATGCTTGGCTTCTTCATCCAAAATTTCTATCTTGTGTTCAACATAGTTGGTCAAAATCTGTTGTGGAAGGTTGGGCAGGGTTCAAGTGCCTTATGAAGTTTAAAGCACTGAAACAGGCACCCAAACAGTGGAATGTTGTGGTGTTTGGAAAGATTGAATCGAAGTTGAAGAGTGTAGAAGATGAGGCTCATGCTTTAGATTTGTTAGCTAAGGAGAGACCACTACTTGATCCAAAACTATTTAGAAGAAAGGAAGTGAGGGGCGAAGTTTGGAGGCTACATAAAATGCTGGAGTGGATTTGGCTACAAAAATCTCGAGTGAATTAGGCATCAAAAGGGGATAAAAATACAGGGTTCTTTCATATTATGGCTTGTAGTAGAAATAGTAGGAACTCTTTGTGTTCAATTGTAGTGAATGGTTCAATGATTGAGCAGCCTTTGGAAATTAGGGATGCAATTAAGACACATTTTATGAGGCTATTTTCTGAAAATTGGAAAGCCCGACCCAAACTATCTGGCCCTTTTAAGAACATAGGGGGTGCTCAAGTGGTGGCCCAATTGGAGGCAGAATTTACGGAGGCAGAAATCAAGAATGTGATTAAGTGCTGTGATGGTAATAAGGCCCCTAGGCCTGACGGGTTTAATATGTCATTCTTCAAGAAATGTCGGAAAATTGTGAGGATTGATGTGTTACAGTTTATGAGGGATTTCCATCAGAATGCAAGGTTTGTTGGCGGGCTAAATAGCTCTTTTGTAGCTCTGATTCCCAAAGTTTTAAGCCCTTCTTGCTTGAATGAATATAGGCCCATTAGTTTGATTAGTTCCCTATATAAAATTGTAGCTAAAGTGCTAGCTAATAGAATGAAACAGGTGATGCCCAAGATTATTGGTGAGGCTCAGTCAGCTTTTTTGGGGGGACAGGAATATACTAGATGGCATACTAATAGCCAATTGTAGACACCCCATTTTTGACCACCTTTAAGACTTGGACGCGATTGATGGTTTTGGAAGATGTGCAGGGCAAAGGTTCAATTTCTTCGGCAAAGAGAGAGAGAGTCAAAGCTCAACTTCATACCCCCTTTTGGACCAAAACGATCTTGATCAAAATATTTTAGACCTTAAAACCCTCTCTTTCAAAACGTTTTTGAAATAAAGTTTTTACGATGTTCCGAGGCTCGCATTTTGTTAAATGTTGCGCTTTTCGGTAAACCGAGCAAGGACAAAGTAGAAATGAATGAAAGAGAGATGAAATCTTTGAAAAATCTTTCAAAACACCTTACTTAGGGGTTTGGAGTTGAAGAAAAGAGGAGAAAAGGGAAGAAATCCAGTTGGGGGAGAAAATGGCCATGAACCGTTAAGAAAGAGTCGAGCAGCCCTCGCCAAATCGGGCCTATTCATTTGTATACTTGGAATCAAGCTATGAGGCCACCACCGTTGGAAATAACACTTCCGGGGCTTCATTTTACACTCAAGAATCTCCTAAATCCAATTCCGGACGGGGGAGATATAGTTGATTGCAGTAGGGCATCACTCCGGTTGGACCGAAATCTGCGCAGCTTCACCAAAAAGAGCATAACTTTTTCCACATGAGGAATTTTGATGCAAGGTTTGTGCCATTGGAAAGCTAACTTCCGGGGCTTCAATTTGGATACTTGAATGGCTGCCATTGGACTTCCCAATCACTGGCCGGCCACCTTTCTTTCCGGTAGAACCATTTTTTGTTCTGAAAAGTAGCAGGCCAGCCAGAAAATCTACCAGGCCGGCCACCTATTTGGTGACCTTTTTTTCCCTTTTGAGCTGGCCAGCCATGATCCTTGTCCCAAGTGTGTTCCAGCCATGTATTTTGTTTTGCACTTCACCCATGTCCGAGGGTTTGGCCTTTTGGGGGGGAAACTTGAATTGGTTTTCCCCCCCATTTTTCCCCCCTTTTTTTCCACTCCTTTGCCTATAAAACCAGCCCCTCCCCTTCAGTTTTAAGGGTTACAAAAAATTGGTCTAAGCCTCTTGCATTGACTCTCCCTCTCCCTCTCTTCTACACTTCAAAACCTTAAGCTTCCTACACCCTTTACTCTACAAGCCATAGCACAATACCTCCAACATCCATTCCAGCAGCTTGAGGCTGTCTTCTAGAGGTTAAAAGCTCCCAAACTTGGTCCAAAGGTTGCTAAAGATTGGTTCTACAAGGGTGAGTCCCATTTTCCCTCTTTTGTGCATTATTTTGATCTATATTCTAGCTCCTTGTGCTTACATTTTTGGGCTCTGACCCTAACTGGAAATAGTCATATTTTTACCTCCTTTTCATGTTTGATTAAGGGTCCTTCCCTGTTTAAGGTCTCTAGCTACCACTTGCTTCTTTACCTCTCTTGTATGCCTCTTTCTTGCATAGCATTTTAGGCCTATTTGTAGACTGTTTTGAGCTTGGTTATAAACTGTAAAGTGGCTTGTTTTGAGCCCTTCTTCAACATTTTTGAAGGGTTATTCACTGTTTGAGGCTTCCTTTTGTCACTTGCCTCTTTACCCCTCTTTTGGCCTTATTTTTTACATGCTTTGTTAGCCCCTTGTGCTTGTATTTTTGGACTCTGGTCCGAACTGTAAATAGCCTTATTTTGATCCCCTCTTCATGTTTGATCAAGGGTCTTATGTTGTTTGAGGCTTCCTTTTTGCTCTTCATGTTATAGCTCTCTTTTATGCCTTATTTTGCATAGTATTTTAAGCTTGCATGTGCACTGTTTTGGGTTTGGTCACTAACTGTAAAATACCATGTTTTGGGCCCCTCTTTAACTTTGTTGAAGGGCCCTCCTCTGTTTGAGGCCAGCAACCATCACTTGCTTCATTATCTCTCTTTCAGAGCCATTTTTGCATGCTAGCTTAGTCCTATTTGTGTTCACTGTTTGGCCTTTCTTAAAACTGTAAATATGCTTTTTTTAGGACTGTCTTGATTCTGTCTTCACACTTCATGTTCAAATAATGCATGCTTTGTATAGCTATAAGTCATTTCATGTGCCTAGTTTCGAGTTTCGGGATTCACTTCATGCATCGGGTACCATGTTGCCATGTTTCGGGGCTGTTTAGCATCATATTTTAGCGCTGAAATTTGCATGTTCATATGCCATATTCCATGCATTGCCATACTTTGGTAGAGTGGCATTCGTGCCTTAGGATCGGTCATCGGTTTGCGTGCATGTGTGCACGCATCTCGAGTGTCTCATTTTCATCTTATGGCCTCTTATGTGAGTATGGCTGAGGCCCACTTATGTTGGTGTAAGTCCATTATGCATTGTGTATGCCATTTCATTTCATAGCATTGTGTATGCTAGGTTGTATGTTAGCGCATTGTGTATGCCATGTTACCTCGCGCATCGTGTATGCCATTTCATAGCATTGTGCATGTTAGGTTGTATCTTAGTTGAATTCATGCATGTCATGCATATTGCATTGTGTTTGGGATAGGAGTTAGCCCGAGCACGGGAAACGAGGGACGTTTCGCACTTCGAGTGACGGAACGTGTCTCAATTCTCAGTCACCGACACTCCGGATTATCCATGATGGAGTCCTGGTCTTGTTATGTTTTCATGAGCATTCATTCCATATTGAGTTGTGCAATTCGGCTCCTCGGCCATCATGCATCGATATGCGTGATTGGTGGCACGAGGATCGAGGCATGCATACATATGTGAAAATACATTGCTATGCCCCTTTCTTGCTCTCTGTTGCAGCAAATCAAGAATCAGCAGCCTTTCGGAGCTTGGCACGCTTTCCAAAAAAAACAATTGCAAACAGAGGCTAATTGGGGCATCGCAATGGATTTTCGCGCAAGGCAACCCGAACATGCATCATTCATCATCCCGAGTAGAGTCAAGGCAATCCCTAACTTGCACGCTAGTTTACCGCTTTCCTAGTTTAATTTGTTAATTAATTAGGATTTTGTATTTATTCGGACTGTAATTACTTATTTGGGATTGTATATTATTTATTCGGACCCTCCGAGCGAGGGCAATGTTGTAATAAGTGTGTGTGTGTGTGTGATGCATGTCTTCCAACCCCACGTCTTTCTCCCTTTTATTTACCAACTTATGATGGTTAGATTAGGGCATGTTTCAATTAGCATACAGTATGATAGCATGTTTGCATCATTCATCTGTTTTGCATGCACCGGGCTCGGCGCATCATACTAACTGCATTTGTATTTCAATTCCGAGTTAAATACTTGTTAGTTGTAGCATTCCACATGCCATCTTTAGAATAGCCGAGCCTGCTTGTAGTTGCATTTTGCATGTGTTGCATTAGGCACTTCTGTATATTTAGGATCATGCATGGATTTCTAATTAGCTTCTGTTTTGGCTTGGAGTACTCGGTAAGTTTTATGCTTTAGCATCCTTGCATGCGTGTGAGTGACTGCCATGATAGCATGCTTACTATGAGGCTATGTGCTTATGTGATATAACTGCCTGAATGCCTGTGGGTGAAGGTTGGATTATTTGGATTGGAATAAATCATCGACTGTGAGTTTTAAGTCCACTAGATAGTGGCAAAACCATCTTTTTCTAAGCCCACCTGAGGGTGGCAAATTCACGTCTTAGCCTACTTGCGAGTAGCACCATCAAACCATTTTCAAAAACAAACATGAAATGTTTTATTCCAATTCAGGCGATCCAATCTATACTTGTATGCTGTGCACATCACATAGTAAATCTAGGCTAATAATCGGAATAAGAACACACAACGTTTTCAAAACTAGATATCATGGTTAGTAGAGGCCGATCTTTGATCGGGCGAGCGGGGGTGCTCACGAAGTGACCTTCCCCAATCGTACCCAAGTTCCCGAGCCGAGGCAACTTTGGTGATGACGGACACGTGGCCTTAGGCAAACGAGTCAGGATTTCCTAAATTTTCCAAAATAAAATATTTAGGTGGCGACTCTGTATCTGGAAAAGCAGTCCATGTTTGGCACTTCTTTCAAAAATCTGTTTTCTCAAAAACGATTTGCCGGATTTGGACTCTTTGGTTCAAGATTAAGAACCGTGACACAAATCGAGTCCGAACTATAGCGAGGTCCCCCGCGGGATTGTTACACCAATGAAATAGTGGATGAATGGAGAAGATCTAATAGAAAAGGCTTGGTGCTTAAATTGGACTTTGAAAAGGCCTACGACTCTATTAATTGGGAGTTTTTATTTGATATGTTATCAAAGTTTGGCTTTGGAACTAAATGGGTAAGATAGATGAAAACTTGTGTTTCCTCTGCTATGATCTTTGTTTTGGTGAATCGGTCACCAACATCTGAGTTTTGTCCACAAAAAGGCCTTAGACAAGGTGATCCATTGTCATCATTCCTATTCAACATTGTAGCAGAAGGTCTCAATATTTTGTTAAGCAGAGCTAGAGAGTTGGGTCTAATTCAAGGGGCCAGGGTGGGTTCAAATGGTTTAAGAGTCACACACTTGCAATTTGCGGATAATACAATTTTGTTCTGTAATGCGGATATGGTGGAAATGAGCAACATTAAAAGAATTCTTAGATGTTTTGAGATTACATCAGATTTGAAAATTAATTATCACAAGAGCATCAAATGTGGGGTTGGGGTAGATGAGGGTTTGCTGCAGCAATGTGCTTCTTGTTTAAATTGTCTTCATCAAAAGTTGCCTTTCAAATACTTGGGGCTCCCTTTGGGGGGCTAATCCCAGCAAAAGGAGTACTTGGAAACCTGTTCTTGATAAATTCAAGCAGAAATTGTCTACATGGAAGCGGCGATTACTATCTTTTGCTGGACGCTTGACTCTAATCAAATCTATAATGTCTAATCTGCCCATCTATTATCTCTCATTGTTCAAAATCTCTATTGGAGTGGCAAAAGAAATTGACATAATGCAATACGCATTTCTGTGCGATGGATTTGATTTTAAAAGAAAAGTACATACGGTCCAATGGGAGGTGGTTACTAAGAATAAGAAACTAGGTGGGTTAGGTTTGAGGAGGATTAAAAGTTTCAATCACTGTCTTTTGTTGAAATGGTGGTGGAGATTTGGTGTTGAGAACCACTCCCTGTGGAAGGAAGTGATTTATGCAAAATATGTGTCATTGGATGGCAGATGGATACCACAATTAATAGGCAGAGAGTCCAAGATCTGGTCGGATGTAATTCAGGTTGTTCTGTCCAATCCAGAGCTGCATCATTTTTATCTCAATAATTCTTAGATTGTTCTGGGGATGAGAGGAGAGTTAGGTTCTGGAGGGACAAGTGGGTGGGCAAAGTTTGCTTAATGGATGAATTCCCAAGGCTATTTTCCTTATCTAATGATAAAAATGGTGTAGTTAGTGTGTTCTTTGAAAGAATGGATGAGAATGGTGGTTAGAACGTGGGTTTTAGAAGACCTTTGCGGGTTTGGGAGGAGGAAGAAGCTAACAGACTCTTCAATCTACTGTTCACTGCACCATCGCTATGTCCTACCAGATCTTATGAGCTCAAGTGGGGTGTAGATCCATCTGTTCTTTTTATGTTTCATCGGTCTATAATTGGATTGAATCTCATCTAGGACCTATAGTACCAGTGGCTGCCTCAATTTGGAATAACTTTGCCCCTCCCAAAATGTAATTCTTTGGGTGGCTGGCTTGGCTGGGTAAAATTAAAACTTCTAGTTTCCTCCATAGAATTAGTATACTACCAGGGAGTGCAAATCTTGATTGTGTTTTCTGTCATAATGAGATTGAAACTATGGAACATCTTCTCCTTTACTGTCCTTTTGTTTGGTTGCTTTGGTCCAACATTGTAAGATGGTGGAATATGCAATTGGTGCTACCAGGTTCAGTGATTGGACTGTTGCATTGGTGTTCTGGTTGTAGGATGAAGAAGTTGGAGAAGAAAATTTGGATGGTTCTACCTTTGGCTATTCTCTGGTCTACATGGAAGCATCAAAATGATTGTGTCTTTAATGGATCTCAACCGAACTTGGCTGATTTGTGTGAGTTAGTGAAGGTTCAAGTAGCTATGTGGTTCAAAGCCTCACCAGTTCAGATGGAGTTCTCCATTAATGACTTGGTCTTTAATTTGCCACAGGTGATGTTCTATATCAGAAATGGAGGATGACTGATCTAGATCAAGTCTGGTGGCATTTTTTACTTTACTGCTAGTATTCTACTTTCCCATATGAGCTTTTTGGTGTATCAGTCCATAAATGGTGTGATGGTGCTGGTTGGCTGATTGGCTCTGAATGGAGTGATTAGACTCTGAAGTTTTTGTTTCCTCATCAATTCTGGTATTTTTTTGGGTTTCAGTGGTATGCTTAGGTGCTCATGCTGTTTTTTGTTGGCTATGTCACTGCTAGAAAAGAGGCTTTTTAATTTTTTGCGACTGATTATTTGACCATCGCAAAAAAAAAAATTATTTGCAATGGCAAATCAACCGAAGCAAAAACTTGTGAACCCACTCAGCCAACGGTCAAAAACTTGTTAACCCATAGCCTAAGCAAAAACTTGCGAGCCCACTCAATTTATATTTTCCTTTTTTCTCAAACTCTCATTTCCCCCAAATCTGATTGTGAAACTTACCCAAGACTCTCATTTCGCTCGATCGTGTCTGAGTAAGGGAATCTGTTTTCCCTCTCTCGATTTTGCTCTATAGATCACCATGGTCGTCTGAAGAAGAGATCTCCAACGGTATGAACTCTCTCTCTCTCTCTATCTCTCTCTCTCTCAATAAGTCTCTTCGAATCATTCATTCGTATTTCAACTTTTTCATCTCTCTACTTCGATCACTTGTTTCTTATCATCTGAACTCACTGTAATTCGATCAATTTTTCGTCAATCTATTGATTTTTCAACCAGGTAGTTTGATTCTGGAAACAAGCTTTGGTTTGAATCAATCCTTCCTCATTTGCTATAGGTACAAGCTGAACCATTCAATTCTTAATTGTTATCGCTTCACCTTCCAATTCTCACCTCTCTCTCTTTCTTTCTCTATATATATATAGCATTGCTCTCACATACTTGCTTGATTTCACCTCCTTTAATTCCAGATAATTTGGTGAGCCAAAAGGCAATTTTGCAGATAGAAAAGGAAACTACAAGCGCTGTAGCAGTTTGTAGCACAGGGAGCTTGTTTCTAGAATCAAACTCCATATCTGTAACAGCATCTGTAATTCAAGTCTGAAAAATGTTTACAACCCCATGACTTCTTTAAAAGAAAAAAAAAATGCTATAGTTTTGTATTTAACACCATGATCTTCACTACAAAAATGCTATAGTTTTCGAGTTATTATTATTATTTTTTTCTGTCATGTTTAGTTTGTAAGTGTTTTGTGTTGCAATAGAATTGCATTGGTGGTAGCAGCTGTTGCTAGCTTAGCCTCTGTTGAAAACAAATATCAAACAGGGCTATATAGAATTGCTAATTTCTATAGCCTCTGTTGAACTCACTGTAATTAATCCCACAATCAAAGAGGGCTTCATATTTCACCTTGGTCATTATATCTATTTCCTACTGCACTTTCAGTCAAGCTCAAATGTGAATCTTTATTTTGCTTCTCAAAACTTGAGATTAACAATGTAAACAATGACAACTGCTTTTAGGAAATGAGATGATTCTATGTATGATGAACATAACAAATTAGGGCAAAAACATTGTTCCATGAAAAGGAAAAACATCTCTCTCTCTCTCTCTCTCTCTCTCTCTCTCTCTCTCTCTCTCTCTCTCTCTCTCTCAAGATGTTAGATTGAAGGAATCAGCAATTCTATAGAAGTCTAATTTCACCTTTTCAACATTGTTCATAATACTTGTTAGATAACACTCAAAACAGAAACACTTAAAACAGTACCTAAGCTAAACACAAAACACTTGCACCTTTTCAACAGTTGTTGCTAGCTTAGCCTTTTTAGCACTTGCAGACTTTGTGGACTTTATTTTCTCAGTTAGCTAAGTAATATGTTAGTTTAGTTTTTAACTAGAAAGTTTACTGCTTATTACTTAACCTAGAGCACCTTAACAAAATATAGAAAGAGCTAGTAGGGATTGGGACAAATCTATAAATTGGTGAGAGAAGAGTGGGGAAAGAGAGTGAGTGTGAATGTTTGTTTGAATTTTAATTCTAGTATTTAAATGATGTTGTAGGCAGATTGATAGACAAAATGTCCCCTTGATTGACTGCGCACGACTTCATAATGAGTTTAGTAGTATTGGAGACTTTTATCAAACTAATTAAGCAAATTTTATGTTGGTTCTCTAAATTAAAGGGCCAAGTAATATATTATTACATACTATATAAGCTTATTGGTAGAGGGTTTAATAATTTGGCTTTTGCATCAAACAAAAATAATTAGTATGTGTAACAAGCCCGCGAGGGACCTCGCTACAGTTCGGACTCGATTTTTGTTGCGGTTCCAAATCTCGAACCAAAGAGTCCAAATCCGGCAAATCGTTTTGAGAAAAACAGATTTTTTTTGAAAGAAGTGCCAAACATGGACTGCTTTGCCAGATAACAGAGTCGCCACCTAAATATTTTAAAATGGGAAATTTAGGAAACCCTGACTCGGTGCCAAAAGGCCACGTGTCCGTCATCACCAAAGTTGGCTCGGGAACTTGGGTACGATTGGGGAAGGTCACATCGTGAGCACCCCCACTCGCCCGGTCAAAGACCGGCCTCTACTAACCATGATATCTGTTTTTGAAAACATTGTGAGTTCTTATTCCGATTATTAGCCTAGGTTACTATGTGATGCTCGCAGCAAACAAGTATAGATTGGACCGTCTGAATTGGAACAAAACATTTCATGTTTGTTTGCTTGAAAATGGTTTGATGGTGCTACCCGCAGGTAGGCTAAAAATGCGGATTTGCCACCCTCGAGTGGGCTTAGAAAACATGATTTTGCCACTATCTAGTGGGCTTAACAAACATTTGATGAATTGTCCCAATTCAAATAACTCAACCTCCACCCACAGGCATTCAAGGCAGTTATATCATATAAGCACATAGCCTCATGGTAAGCATGCTATCATGGCAACACTCACACGCATGCAAGGATGCTAAAGTATAAAACTTACAGAGTACTCCAAGCCAAAAACAAGAAAACTGATTAGAAATCATGCATGATCCTCGAATATACAGAATGCCTAATGCAACACATGCAAAAATGCAAACTATAGCAGGCTCGGCTATTCTAAATATGGCATACGAAATGCTACAACTATCATGTATTCAATTAGGAATTGAAATACGAATGCAGTTTGTATGATGCGCCGAGCCCGGTGCATACAAAACAGATAAATGATGCAAACATGTTGTCATACTGTATGCTAATTGAAATATGCCCTATATCTAACCATCATAAGCGGGTAAATAAAAGGGAGAAAGAAATGGGGGTTGGAAGACATACATCACACTCACCCACCCTTATTACAATTATGCCCTCGCACAGAGGGTCCGAATAAATAATAATACAGTCCGAAATAAAAGAATAATACAGTCCGAAATATACAAATTCTAATTAATTAACAAATTAATTACAAAAGAAGTAAAACTGGCATGCAAGCCAGGGACTGCCTTGCTTTTGATGGATGATGCATGTTGGGCTGCCTGGCGCAGAAATCCACTGGGATGCCCCAATTAGCCTCTGTTTGCAGTATTTCTCGAAATGCGCGCCGGACTCCGAAAAGTTGTTGTTTCTGGGTTTTGCTGCAACAGAGAGCAGGAAAAGGGCATAGCAATGTATTTCAGAAATATATGCATGCCTCGATCCTCGTGCCACCAATCACGCATACCGATGCATGATGGCCGAGGAGCCGAATTGCACAACTCAATATAGGATGAATGCACATGAATGCTACAGCAAAACCTAACTCCATCACGGGTAATCCGGAGTGTCGGTGACTTGGGAATTGAGACCCGTTCCGTCACTCGGAGTACGAAACGTGCCTCGTTTCCCGTGCAATATGCATGGTATACATGAATGCAACTAACATATGACCTAGCATGCACAATGCTATGAAAATGAGATGCCTCGAAATGCGTGCCCACTGGCACGCAAACCGAGGCGATGACATAAAGGCACGAAATGCAATGATGGGCTTACACCAATATGAGAGGGCCTCAGCCACACTCACAAGGATGCCGGAATGATATGCGAAATGTAATGGTGGGCTTATACCAACATGAAAGGGCCTCAGCCACACTCACATAGGATACCGGAATGATAAGAATGAGGTGCCTCGAAATGCGTGCCCACTGGCACGCAAACCGAGGCAATGATGAAATGCAAATCGGATAAAATAGAGTGCCTCGAAATGCGTGCACGCGGGCATGTAAACCGAGACAGAGGCATACGCAATGCAAACCGGATAAAACAGAATGTCTCGAAATGCGTGCACACGGGCACGCAAACCGAGGCGGAGGCATACGCAATGCCAATCGGATAAAACAGAATGTCTCGAAATGCGTGCGCACGGGCACGCAAACTGAGGTAGAGGCATACGCAATGCCAAGCGGATAAAACAGAGTGCCTCGAAATGCGTGCGCACGGACACGCAAACCGAGGCGATGATGAAATAGGATGTAAATCGAATAAAACGGAGTGTCTCGAAATGCGTGCACACGGGCACGCAAACTGAGGCGATGATATGAAGTGTAAATCAGATAAAACCGAAGTGCCTCGAAATGCGTGCACACGGGCACGCAAGTCGAGGCGATGATATGAATTGCGAATCGGATAAAATTGAAGTGCCTCGAAATGCGTGCACACGGGCACGCATACCGAGGCGATGATGAAATGCAAATCGAATAAAATTGAAGTGTCTCGAAATGCGTGCACACGGGCACGCATACCGAGGCGATGATGAAATGCAAATCGGATAAAACCGAAGTGCCTCGAAATGCGTGCACACGGGCACGCAAGTCGAGGCGATGATATGAATTGCGAATCGGATAAAACCGAAGTGCCTCGAAATGCGTGCACACGGGCACGCATACCGAGGCGAAGATGCTAAAATACAAATCGGATAAAACCGAAGTGCCTCGAAGTGCGTGCACACGGGCACGCAAATCGAGGCGATGCTAAAATGAAATGAAATGGCATACGAAATGCAAATTGGGCTTACGCCAACATGAGAGGACCTCAGCCGCACTCACATAAGCTGTCGTCGGATAAAAACAAAGTTGCCTCGAAATGCGTGCCCGCGGACACGCAAACCGAGGAATGCATAAAATGGCATACGAAATGCAGTGATGGGCTTACGCCAACATGAGAGAGCCTCAGCCGCACTCACATAGGCTACCGACGGATAAAAATAAAGTGCCTCGAAATGCGTGCACACGGGCACACAAACCGAGGCAATGGTATACAAGCATGAAAATGCAAATTGGGCTTACGCCAACATGATAGGGCCTCACCATACTCACATAGGCTGCCGGCGGATAAAACGAGGCTGCCTCGAAATGCGCGCACACGGGCACGCAAACCGAGGCGAGGCTCTAAAGCACCAAAATGACATGCGAATGAGATGTGGCGAATGGCATAGGAAGATGCAAAATTCAGCAACTAAAATAATGCAAAAACAGCCCCCAAATTATGATAAAATTGCAACCGATGCCCAAAATGCGATGAAATGCACTCGAAATGGCCTACAGCCCTATTAAAACATACAGAATATGGACATGGAATGAAAAACAGTGGCAAGGCAGCCCCTAAACTAGCATTTTATCAGCACAAAGCAAGGCCAAATAATACTCACAAGTATGGAAACAAAAGCTTGCAAAAATACGGGAAAAGAGGGAATTACAAAGCAAGTGATATGTACAATGCTCAAACCAAAAAATCAGTTCTACAACATTGAAGATGGAACAAAAATATGCACAAATGCAAGAGATGACAACCTCTAAATCAGTATGTATATATGCTAAACATAGCATGCAAAATGGGGCTATAAAGAGAGGTATCATGAGCAATGACCAAACCACTTAAGACCCTTGACAAAAAGTGTAGAATAGACCAAAACAAGACACTCTCTAAGCCTGATGGAGGCTCAAAACAGTAGCTAAACAAGTCTAACAAAGCATGCAAATTTACGGTAAAATGAAAGGATTTCAAAGGAAGTACCAAAATATACACCAAATGTCTTAAGACCCTAAACAAAACATGACAAGGAGACAAAAATAAGGCTTTATCTAGGCCTGATGAAGGCCAAAATCCGGAGCCAAATGAGTCTAGCAAAGCATGCAAATTAATGGCCTAAAGAGGGATATTGAAAGAGGTCTATCATGGAGACACCAAATGAAGTTGAGCCCTTCTACAATGTTGTAGAGGGGCTCAAAATGAGCACAAAAACAGTAGGTGTCAAAGCCAAAAACTAAAAGGAAATAAAGTAAATATTTGACTCAAGATTATGCAAGAAAAAGGGATTTGAATGCTTACCCTTGA